>CM022299.1:261862291-263246395 GCA_011799875.1 Thinopyrum elongatum
GAGAGAGATATTAACGCACCACCATCATCGGGGGCACCTAGTTAGTAAAGAGAAAATTTGAGCGCTAAGCCTACGAATCAATCAAGGAAACTAAGTACAAGGCCTTAAGAATAGGTAATTACCGTCATGTATCACTCCTTCTTCAGAAAACTTTCCGCGGCACGCCGGCTTGGGCTTCTTAATACCACGCGAGGAGTAGTAGTCTCGAACAGCCTGCACCCGAGCCTTGAGTCATAAGTTTGTAGTAGGTGCTTGCACCGGCATTGATAACCTGTGCTGCGGCCTCCTCGTATCCCTACTCACACCTGTAGAAGGTCTGCAATCAAACGAGAAAACATTGATTAATACAATAACTAGCTATTTGAAGATTTTTAATTGTGTAAAGGAGAAATTACCCAAAACTTTTTGATCACCATGTCGGCCCTGTGTGGCCACAAGACACCGTCGATCATCTCCTCGGCGGGGCCGGGGCAGCCAAGTAGTGCCTCCAGCTCAATCCTAGCTGTGGAAGCTGACCCTCACCGGGCAACATGACAAACCCCCGGGAAGTTTTGCCGAAAAATCACACCAAGGACGGTTTTCGGCTGCGGACACCCTGAGCGTGGTGCCAACCCCTGCAGTATGACAAGGACAACGCATTAGATATTTGAAGAAACATGATGGCAAAAGGTACAAAAAAGAGTAAAGCACTTACCTCTCCCCATCAGGCCAAATCAACCACCTCTGCCGCGGGTCGCGGCACAGGGGGAGCCGTGTACTACCACGCTGGTGACGGTGGCCCCCTCAACCACCTCGCCCTCGTATTAGAAATCTGATCCCGCCACCATCAGCATGGCCACTAGACCCCTCAGGCGGATTGGCCAGGTACCCCATCCGGACGTCTCCTGGGATGTAGCCTGGTCCGGAGTCGTGGGCGAAGGCCCGTCGACCCGAGGCTCATGGACCGGAGTCCGCGTAGCCTCCTCCTCAGACGTGTCCACCCTAGCAGTCCTGTGCTCGGGTGAATCAGCTGGGGCAGGCGGCGAGGAAGGTGTAGGAGCTGCCTACCTCTCCCGCGACCACGTCCTCCCAACCTCCTCTCTTCTTCCCTCCCGACCTCCTCTCCCGATGGGCCAACAACGCCGACGAAGAAGCGCCCACCGGTGTCTGCATACTGTCGAGCAACACTCTCGAGAGAGACTTGGGTGGAAGGAAGTACCCCTCCACACGTCGACGAAGAAGGAGCTCGGAGCGCTCTGGACCGCTCCCACATCTTTCAACACCTCCATGAGAAAGAGTAAACGAAATTAGTACAAAATAAAAAAATGAATATCGACAGGAATAATATATGTATATAACTTAAGTGTATCATCACTGTACACATAAAAAAAATTGAATACCAACATGAACTAATAATATTATGTATATAATACAAATTGAATACCTGACATGAAATAATAATAATCTTGATCGTCTATATATGCTCGAGATCAATAAATGCATCATCATATCACTATCATGAATGACGTGCTCATCGGGTCTCGCGACATCAACATGTGGAAGGCCACCTTTATGTAACGGTCAAGCATGACAGGTCATTCGCAGACAGTAACAGTACTCTTCTTGTTCTGGATCAGGGGTGAAGTCGGATTCACTGTCTGTCTACTTCAATGTTCTAGGGTGAAGTAGAGCGGTTATTGAAAAATTTTTTGGAAAAACGTGTTTTTTGGAAGAATTCTCCTTCATATGTGTCTGGGTTAATGTGAGGTCATAATCCTCTTCATGGGGGGAGGGTGGTCTAACACGTGGGTGGCACTTCATAAGACGACATCCCAACCATTCAGATTTGGATCAGTTGGCAGGCCCACGGTAGATAGAAAACTTGGGTCGCCTGTTAGCCATAATATAGACATCGGGAAAATCTAAAGGGTGCTTTGTTTGATTTCAACTAGCCCTCTATGTTCATGAGTCCTTTTAGTCTCCTTCGGCTGGAACCAATAACATTTGAAGACTACGACGTTCGGTGGGTTTTCACCATTAGAATAGAAGTTCATAAATTGCTTCAACTCTCCCATAATACTCGGTAATCCTTCACCGATAGCAGAGAGACATAACAATTTGTAGACTTTCGGTCGGCCATAGATAGCTCTTTGCCAAAGGTACAAAAGTGATACCCGTGATGTCTGATACGTCTCCAACGTATCTATATTTTTCTGTTCCATGCTATTATATTATCATTCTTGGATGTTTATAATCATTTTATAGCAGCTTATATCTTTTTTGGGAATAGTGCCCAGTGCCAGTTGCTCTTTTTGCTATTTTTTTACTTCGCAGAAAAATCAATACCAAACGGAGTCCCAACGCGCGAAACTTTTTGGAGATTCTTTCTAGACCAGAAGAGAACAACTTGGGCCGAAGAAGAGTACCAGAGGGGTGCTCCGAGGGGGGCACAACCCACCTGGGCGCGGCCTGGGGGCCAGGCGCGCCTGTGGTGGGTTGGCCACCTCGGTGGCCTCCCGCACCGCCTCTTTGCTCTATAAATACCCAATTCCAAAAAACCCTAGGGAAGTCGACGAAACACAATTTCAGCCGCCGCAAGTTCCAGAAACACCAGATCCAATCTAGACACCATCACGGAGGGTTCATCATCCTCATGGTGCCTCTCCGATGATGCGTGTGAGTAGTCATGTAGACCTTGGGGTCCGTAGTTAGTAGCTAGATGCTTCCTCTCTCTCTTTTGATTCTCAATACAATGTTCTCTTGGAGATCTATTGAGTTGTAACTCTTTTTTGCGGTGTGTTGTGTTGTTGGGATCGATTAAACTTTGAGTTTATGATCAGATCTATTTATCCATGAAAGTTATTTGAGTTTCTTTGATCTCTTATTATACTGATTACTTATAGCCTCGTATTTCTTCTTTGAACTTTGGTTTAGTTAGGCCGACTAGATCGATTTTTCTTGCCATGGGAAGAGGTGCTTTGTGATGGGTTCGTCGTTGCGGTTTCTTTCCCAGTGACAGAAGGGGCAGCAAGACACGTATTGATCATTGCCATTAAGGTTAACAAGATGGGGTCTATTCCTACATGAATAGATCTTGTCTACATCATGTCATCGTTCTTATTGCATTACTTCGTTTTCCATGAACTTATACACTAGATGATGCTGGATAGCCGGTCGATGTGTGGAGTAATAGTAGTAGATGCAGGCAGGTGTCGGTCTACTAATCTTGGACGTGATGCTATATAATGATCATTGCCTGGATATCGTCATGATTATTTGAAGTTCTATCAATTGCCCAACAGTAATTTGTTTACCCACCGTATGCTATTTTCTCGAGGAGAAGTCACTAGTGAAATCTACGGCCCCCAGGTCTATTCTTCTTTATATTTGCCTTTGCGATCTATTATTTGCCACTTATTTCAGATCAATTATTCCAAAACCCAAAATACCTTGCTGCACTTTTGTTACTACTTTTACTTTGCGTTTATTCGAGATCTATTTATCCAATCTATCATAATTTTATCCTGTCAACTTGACAATTTCTGGCACCGTTACCCGTAGAGGGACTGACAACCCCTCCTAATCGTAAGGTTGCAAGTATTGTTACTTGTGTGCAGGTACCACTTACATAGTGTTGCTTGGGTTTCTCCTACTGGATGATTACCTTGGTTTCATAACTGAGGGAAAAATACCTACCGTAGTTGTGCTGCATCATCCCTTCTCCTTGGGGAAATACCGACGTAGTTCAAGCGGATCAATTGTGTATTTGTCAAAATGAACGGGACCTTTATAGTCAAAACCATTAGCAAATTGTCTCAGTTCGGCGTCCATAGACTCTAAATTAGACTACAAGTTTAATATGAAAGGATTATTGCATTAGCCGCAAAAGACAAGGAAATGAAATGGTCTAATGGAAATTACTGTTTGTTTGAACCAAGAGATGAAACCAGGAAAGCGCCTCCATGCTTTGCCAAGAAGCTCATACTCTTCGATGGATACCTTTTGGATCACCGCTCCATCCGAGAATTGGCAAAATATCGACTGTATCAAATATCCAGGAATAAGAGCAGTCGAAGGAATTAGAAGTTGCGAACAATGTTACCAAGAACTTACTCGATGTATGGCCGCACTTCTGTTATGTTGTTGAAGATATACAACGAAATGGTCCACCATTCTTCGACATCCAACGATATTGGTTTCGAAGCACCACTGGTGTGAGCTCCCTTTGAATAGGCTGAGGTTGGACCCACCTTTTTTGGGTCGCCAGCATTGTATCGAGGCTTCGGAGTATGCCAAATGATGATTTTTGGCTTCGTAGTGTGCTGTCATGAAGTTTGCCGCCTCCTCAGTAATGAATGCCTCGGCCATCACAATGCTTTCAATTCTATGTTTATTTTTACATTTTGCTCGAAGCGTCTTCTGCATCCTCTCAGTTGCGTTAGCACCAACGATTTTGCATGGCGCCCCCCCCCCCAATCTTGCCTCGGCCGGGGAGATGCAAATCAAATGCTGCATTGGATTAAAGAAACCTGTTGAAAGATCTTCTCTAACTTGCAAGATCAACTCTGGCGCCACCTCTTCATTTCTTCTAGCACACCAGGCCATAGTCTCACAAAGAACACGGAAGAAATAGCTCAGCTATGCCAGTACTAGCCATTCATCCTCAGGGATAAAGCCACGCAACATCACCGGCATTACCCCGTCAAGCCATATGTGCCAATCATGACTCTTGGACCAAATATTTTCAATTTTTCAAGACTCGCTCCCCTCTTTAGATTCGCTGCATACCCACCGGGGAACATCAACTGCATTTTCACTCACAAGATATTTTCCCTCATAGCTGGCCTTCCAAGATTGAACCATGCCTTGGCTTCGTCCAGTTCTGCTTTCTTTTGGTTCTTGCATGTTTTGTAACAGTCTATCACATAGCACCTCCTGATCGACTCTAGCCTTAGTATTATCCTTGACATTCCCCTCTGTGCCAAACAATGTACCAAGAAGGGCCTCGGCGGATATTCTTTTCAGTGTGCATCACGTCGATGGTGTTGGACAAAGGAGGTCTTTGAAGCAAGGAAGATCCCACAAGCATGTCTTGTGAGTCCAGGCGTGTTATGAATTATACCCCTTGAAATACCTTGGATGCTCTGGATCTGGCTCGAGAGCGTTTAACTGATCCATGGTTGTTGGCCTGTCAACACAGGTGGTGCAGAGTTTTTGACAACTCTATCTTTGATGAAGTTCTTCTTGTCTTTTCTGAACTTATGGCAAGGATCCAGGAACTGTCTATGCAAGTCAAAGCAAGAAAACTTGTGACCCGCCTGCAGCCAACGAAACTGAAGAGCTGCCTTGCATGTGGGGCACAGGAACCTTCCATGCACACACCAGCCAACGAAAGCGCATACGCCGGCAAGTCATGCATCGAGTACAATGTACCAGACACGATATGAAGTTCTGTTTGCTAGCGGCGTCGTATGTCTTGAAACCATTATCCCAAGCTTCTTGCAATTCTCCTTAAGTGGCTGCATGTACACATTCATATTCTTCCCCGGATAGTTGGGCCCTGGAATTATCAACGTCAGGAAAATATTCTTTCTTTGCATAATCTGTCCGGGGGGGGGGGGGAGAGGAGAGAGATTGAGTGGAATGACAAATACAGGCCAACCAACTGTATTGGAGTGCCGTCAGACCAAACACATTGAACCCATCTGTGCTGATGGCGACTCGAGGATGCATTGGATCTGCCGCTTTTTGATCATTGTGATGCATCGAAGTGCTTCCACGCAGAATCATCCGATGTGTGTACCATCATCAGATTCCAATCTGCATCTAGTTCGGTTCTTTTGCCCATTTTGTGCCATGTCATCTGTCTGGCCATCCTTTCGACCATGAAAAGATGTTGAAGTCTTGGTACGATTGGCATATACCGAAGAACATTAACGGGGATTTTGGTCTGCATCTTCTCACCCATATCGTGTCTACCACAAGATACCTGGAAGACTTGCAAATGGGACAATAGTTCAAGTCCACATACTAAGCCTAAATAAGGCACATCCTTTCTCACAGGCATCTATCTTCTCATAGGGCATCTTAAGTTCACGGAGGATTTTTTTCCGACTGGTACAGGTTTGCAGGCATTACATGGCCTTGGGTAGAAAGCGTCCACAATACTATCATCATCGCATCGTAGCAATTCTTACCCAAGTTGAATTGAGCCTTCAGAGCCATTACTTGTGAGATGGCATCCAGCTGACAAAGCTCAGTGTGCTCGTGGAGAGAACGTTTTGAAGACTCCAAACATTTCATTGAAGGCCTTTGCCAGATTCCTCCTCTCATCGTCCGAATCCCAAGCATCGTCAAAGTCTTGCACCATGTTTCTATCCCCGTACCATGCTCGTCGGTGCGACGATGAACCACCTCAGCTCTGGCACATTGGGCAGACTCACCATGAAATGTCCACACCGTATAATCGGGCGTAAAACCCCACTTCATGCAGGTGTTACCCATTTCATCCTCTGTCCTCTTGTGCCAATTGTCGCACCGGACACAGGGGGCACCAGGTTTTTCTCTGGCCATTTGTAAATGCGGCTCTCACAAACCCTTGGTTTTGTTAACCATTCATTGGTCATGTCTTTCTGACTAGTGTGACGTGTGTACATCCACACCACGATCACTCATCTTGCCTAGCTACCGGACACAATAAGAAATATATATATATAATTCAACATGTATATTAATCAGTTAATTAGTTTGTCATTTTATTACGTCCATTGCAACCTACACTCTAATAGGTAAAGATAAGTCCTAATCCCACCCGAATATGTGTAGACTGGGTTCGTTTTCCCATGTCTGCCGGATTCGACGCAAAATTTCAGCAGCACCTCCCCGCTGTTCTCCCGATACACGTCTCGGCAATAAACAGAGAGATGTGTACCCGGAGAACAACAGGGAGGCACTGACGAAATTATGCATCAGATCCGGAGCAGAGCATAAGGGGAAAACGAACCCAATCTACACATACTCGGGCTGTCCATGGATAAGTTGGACAATTCGAAAGAATCACGGTTATAAAATATGCAAATGCATTCATATTTATAACGTAACCCTTTCGAATGGGAGATGCATACTGGTCACGCATTATGATGATTGAAGATTCCTATAGCATAGCAAGTTTCACGGCACGAAAACCGGAACAGAGCAAATAAGAAGGGGAGGGGGGAGGAGTTGGTGTCATTTTTGCTCACCCACGAACGCAGGGGCGCTCGTCTCAAACGCATGGGGAGGTCGTCGAACACCAGACCCTCGCAGAGCGACGAAACAACTGACATTTAAGCACCCGATCAACATGAATACATCCAAAAGGGGAAAGAAGAAGGGAGAGGGGGAGGAAGGAGGAAGGGGAAAGAGGGAGGGGGGGAGGAGGGAGAGGAGAAAGAGGAGAGGAGGAAGCGAGGGAGGAGAAGCGCGGGAGGAGGAGGGACGGAGGAGAGGGGAGAAGGAGGGAGGGGAGAGGAGGAGGAGGAGGAGGGGAGGGGAGGAGGAGCGGCAGGAGGGAGGAGGGAGGAGGAGGGAGAGGAGGAGGCGGGGAGGAGAGGGAGGGAGGGGAGGAGGAGAGAGGCAGGAGGCAGGAGGAAGGAGGAGGAGGAGGAGGAGGAGGAGGAGGAGGCGGAGGAGGAGGGAAGGAGGAGGGGAGGAGGAGGAGGCGGAGGAGGGGAGGCGGAGGGGGGGAGGAGAGGCGGAGGCGGAGGAGGAGGCGGAGGAGGAGGAGGAGAGAGGAGGGAGGAGGAGGAGGCGGAGGGAAGGAGGATAGGAGGAGGAGGGAGGAGGGAGGAGGAGGAGGAGGAGGAGGAGGAGGAGGAGGAGGGGAGGAGGATGAGGAGGAGGAGGAGGGAGGAGGAGGAGGAGGAGGAGGAGGGAGGAGGAGGAGGAGGAGGAGGAGCGAGGAGGGGAGGAGGAGGAGAGGAGGAGGAGGAGGAGGAGAGGAGGAGGAGAGAGGAGGAGGAGGGGAGGAGGAGGAGGAGGAGGAGGAGGAGGAGGAGGCGGAGGAGGGAGGAGGAGGAGGGGAGGAGGAGGAGGAGGAGGGAGGGGAGGAGGGAGGAGGAAGGAGGAAGGAGGAGGAGCGGAGGAGGAGGAGGAGGAGGGGGAGGAGAGGGGAGGAGGGGAGGAGGAGGAGGGAGGAGAGGGAGGAGGAGGAGGGAGGAGGAGAGGAGGAGTGTAGAGGAGGAGGAGAGGGGAGCGGAGGCAGGAGGAGGAGGGAGGAGGAGGAGGAGGGGAGGAGGAGGAGGAGGGGAGGAGGAGGAGAGGAGGAGGAGGAGGGGATGGAGGAGGAGGAGGGGAGGAGGAGAGGAGGAGGAGGAGGAGGAGGAGGAGGAGGAGGAGGAGGGAAGGAGGAGGAGGAGGAGGAGGAGGGGAGGAGGAGGAGGAGGGAGGAGGAGGAGGAGGAGGAGGAGGAGGAGGAGGAGGAGAGGGGCGGAGGCGAGAGGAGGCAGGGGAGGAGGCAGGATGAGGATGGAGGAGGAGGAGGAAGGAGGAGAAAGGAGGAGGAGAGGAGGAGGAGGAGGAGGAGGAGGAGAGGAGGAGGAGGAAGGAGGAGGAGGGAGGGAGGAAGAAGGAGGAGGAGGAGAAGGAAGGCGGAGAAGGAGGCGGGGAAGGAGGGAGAGAGGAGGGAGGAAAGGAGGAGGGGAGGAGGGATGAGGAGGAGGAGGAGGCAGGAGGGGAGGAGGAGGGAGGAGAGGAGGAGAGGGGCGTAGCGTAGAGGCAAGGGAAGTCGGAGGATAGGTAGCTTCCTGATATGATGCTGGTATGAACTGAGTAGGAGGCAGCGAGGAGGAGGAGCTGAGGAGGTTCGGATGAACCGCTTTTTTAGTTCTCATGCGATGATGAGGCTCCGCGAGGGCGCACTCCTGCTCCTCCTCCTCCTCCTCTTCTTTTCTCTTCTTCTTCTTTTTCTTTTTCCTCTTCTTCTACTTCTTATTCTTTTTTCTTTTTCCTACTATTTTTTATACTAACTATTTAACTATCCTATTATTACTAACTTTTAAACTAACTATTTAAACTAACTAATCTAAAAAAATAGAGAAAAAAACTCACCGCGGTGTTTCGGGGCGGTGGGCCAAGGCGGCGTGCAGGAGCGGCGGGGCGCCGGAGCGGCGGGGCGTCGGTGGCGGCGGGCGGCGGGCGGCGGCGGGGTGCGGTCGGGGGAGAGAGAGAGAGAGAGAGAGAAGAGAGAGGAGGGGGTGGGCCGTTAGGTCCGTTAGGTAGTGGCTTCTTTGTCGTCTGCTAGCGGATGACAAAGAATCTTCGCCGTCAGCTAGCAGACGGCAAAGAGGTGGGGTTGGGCTGTTACAATAAGCTGGCCTCCACTGGTCCCCACCCCACCTCTTTGTCGTCTGCTAGCGGATGACAAAGTTTCTTTGCCGTCCACTAGCAGACAGCAAAGAGGTGGCTGATGGCAAATAGTATCTTTGCCATCAGCCCGTTCGTTGCCATCTGTTTTTTGTAAGCTGACGGCAAAGACCTTCTTTGCCGTCAGCTAGCAGACGGCAAAGAACTGGCTGATGGCAAATTCTCTGATTCCAGTAGTGAAAATACTTGATTTGAATAAACTCACACCTACAGAAATATCTTTGCAAATGGCTGACAAGTCAACTGCCATACCTATCGGTATTTGTGAGGATGTGCCCGTTGTTGTTGCAAATGTTACTATCTTAACCGACTTTGTTATACTTGAGATGCCCGAGGACGACAATATGTCGATTATCCTTGGTAGACCCTTTTTGAATACTGCAGGGGCTGTTATTGATTGCAATAAAAGCAAGGTCACTTTTCATATCAATGGTAATGAACATGCGGTGCACTTTCCGAAGAAACAATTCCAAGTGAATGGTATTAATGTTATTGAAAAATCTTCGACACTCACTATTGGAAGTTTTCAACTACCTCTACCTACTGCCAAAAAGAAATATGAAATGCTTATTGTTGGGGACATGCATATCTCCGTTGAGGTAACTTAGTGTTTTACGAAAGTTCTTCGGTTTCATGCTAATCGAAGGTGGTTGTTAATAAGACTTGATCAACCTTATTAATGGATCATTTTTGAGAGGTATGAATTTGATGAATTTAGTAAGCACAACCTTCTGCTCCCAATTTTTATTTTCTGTTTTTCTTAGTTAAATAAAATAAAATGCCATGTTTTGTCTGTTTTCTGAATTTCCCGTGCAATAAAAAATGACCCAGAAATAAAAGTTCTCAGAATGCCCTGAAAATTTAATATGATTTTTTTTGAATATTTATGTATTTTTAGTACAAATAACATCAGAGGGGGGTGCACCAAGTGGGCACAAACCACCTGGGCGCGCCAGGAGCCCCAGGCATGCCCTGGTGGGTTGTGGTCCCCACGTGGCCCCCCTCACTTATCTCTTTAGCCCATGTCATCACGTACCTCCAGAAAAAAAATCACCATTTCTCTCTCTCTCGTGTTCTTACTCTCAAACCCGTGGATTTCGATCTCTTTGCTCGAAGCTCCATTTGCGAAACTGTTTTGGGGGATTGCTACTTGGTATGTGACTCCCCCATTGCTCCAATTAGTTTTTGCTTTAGTGGTTTATATTTTGAATAATTAGCTACTCTTGGTGCTGCTGTAGATGAGCTTACATGTTGCATTCTTAGAGTTCTAAGTAGTTTGAATGCTCAATATAGCCTCCATGCCTATTTATGAGTAGTTGCTATCAATCTTGTGAAGTTTTGTTGACAAAAAATTTGTGGACTAATTTTTTTAGAATTTTGTTCATAGGAATAATATGAGTTTCTTTAGGAAGTTTGCCTCCAAGAAAAGCTCTAAGGGAGTCATTGGGGAATCATCGGACAATGACCTCCATACTCGGAGAAGGGCGGAGGTGCGGCCGTACGAATGGCCGCATAACCCCTTCATGGATGGAGTCAGGATCCGTCAAGAGTTCACACAATTTGCTGCTAATGCTGGGCTTACCAACTTCATCGCAGCTAAGTGTGAACAATACCATCTCCTCATAAATTCCTTTGTGCAAAATTTTCATTTTCTGAGTAGGAATAACCCCCGAGGTGCAGTTTAATTTATATGCTGAAACCCGTCAGATGCCACTCACTAATTTTTGTGATGTATGCTTGATCCCTTCTGACGGGGAAATAAGAGAGCCTAGGCCTACAGAGTTTGAGGACTTTTATCATACTCTGTCAGTGGGAGATGAGAGAGGCGTGTCGAGTGTCACTGCCACTAGTTTGCAGTTTCCTTCTGTGCATTACTTTGCTCTATTCATTGCTAAGTTTTTAATTGCTAGAGAGAAGGTCAGTGCACTCTGTGCTCCTGACTTCTCCATCTTATGCCGTGCACTATACGGCGATAGCACCTTTAGCCTTGGGGCCATTATTGCACGCCGTCTGCACCTTAACAGAGCCAAGGGCAAAATTCATGGCGGTATTTATGCTACTCGTTTAGCGAGTCACTTTAACGTTCAGATCCACCAACATGATTATCGTTTACCCAAGGTTTATTTAGATCACCAGGCGATGATGGATCACCAGTTTACTGATATTGATAATTCTATTAATAATATTCCCTATAACCTGGTCTTCAGTGTGGATACCTGTGATATTATTCCGTTGCCCGCACCTACTTTGTTTGATTCTATTGCGAGGGGTGGATACAGGATCATGCCTGAGGATATTATTGCCTACCGGAACACCCAGGCCGAGGCAGAGGAGGAGCCTGAGGAGTGGGACGCTCAGGTGCCCGCTCCACAGCACTTCGAGATGGGACCGGATGGCTACTACGAGTGGTGATTACCAAGCTAGGCCAAAAGCCTAAGCTTGGGGGTGTACATTTTCCCACCGACATTACATTCATGTTCACACATTTCACTCCAATTGTCGGTGTTCACACTTTTTCATTTGTACTATCCATGCTATATTTATTTTCTCGCTTTCTTCTTGTGTGTTTGAAAAACTTTGAGAAAATCCAAAATATGTTTCTTGCTTCTTTTCGGTTTTTCTTTCTAGTTTAGCTAGTTGTAGTATTAAAAAGAAAACCCAAAAATATTTCCTTGTGCTTCTTTTGCTTGTTTGGAGCTCTCCCGTGTAAATAGTTTTCCTCGTTTTTTGTTTTTCTTCTTCTTTAATTTGCTTTCTTCAAGAAAAACTAAAAACTCCAAAAATATTTCAGTGTGTTTCTCTGATTTTTTTCTTTTTATTGAGTCGTGCCAAGGAGAAGACCACGATGAAAATGTTGAGTGGCTCTCATATGCATTTCTATTGTTCTAATAAAGAGCCCATATTACCTTGTCTTCTCCTTTTAAATAAAATATTTGCAGATTCCAGCTTAGTCCATGGCAGTCTTGCACTATTATTATTTTCATATCGTTCGGTCGTGCAAGTGAAAGACAATAATGACGATATTTGATGAACTGGCTGTGGCAGACAGAAACTGGTATGAACTCAACTTGTTCTGCTTTTGTAAATATGTTTAACCTAGTATCCATGATTCAACCTATTATGATCAAACATGTTTGCAATGACAATTAGAGATTATAGTTTCTCATGCCATGCTTAAGTAGCTAGGAGTGGATAATGATTTATCTTGGATGTCAACATGCATTAAAATGATTGTGATGTGGTATGATGATATGCTATCCTCCTCTGAATGTTCCAAGTGGCTTGACTTGGCACATGTTGATGCATGTAGTTGAATCAAAACCAACATAGCCTCTATGATATTTATGTTCATGGTGTTCATATCCTACTCATGCTAGTATCCAATGTTACTTATGCATAATGCATGCTCATGACCGTTTCGCTCTCTAGCTAGCCGCTTCTCAACCTATTTGCTAGCCTTCACCTGTACTAAGTGGGAATACTGCTTGTGCGTCAAAATCCTAAAACCCAAGTTATTCCAGATGATTCCACCATATCTACCTATATGCGGTATTACCCTGCCGTTGTAAGTAAATTTGCATGTGCCACCTCTAAAAACTTCAAATAAACATCCATTTTTGTGTGCCTAGATTGTTCATAGAGCGACAGGGGGTAGTCAGTATCTTCCATGCTAAGCGGGTTATTCTCATGATGAGTGTTTATTCACTCCTCCTTGCATGAGAGGGGCGGTAATAGGGATTCCCAGTCCCGAAATCAAAAATTGCAAATAATTAAACAAAACTCCCCCAGGAATGATGTTGGTATGGACGGTACCCATGGATTCGACTAGCCGTGGAGTGTGTTTGTTGGTGGAGGGGGGGGGGGGTAAACCTTTACTTTTATCGCTTGGGAATCGCCACTAATGTGTTTAGCATGGAAGATATTGATAACTTTTTGTCGTGATGTAAACAGGACGTGTGCATTTCTCAAAATTTCATCTATCTCTGTTTTAAAAATCTGAGCTCTGGCACCGCTGCAAATCACTGCTTCCCTCTGTGAAGGGACTATCTATTTAATTTTATGTTGTGTCATCACCTTCTCAAATAAGCACCAGATCTGAGAGAACTATTGTCATCCTCATGCATTGTGTATAGCTAATGTTGGTTGCATCATGACTGGATCTTTTCTACCATGAATTACAATGTTTAGTCGCTGCTTAAACTTTGGAGGTGCTCTGCATTTATGTTTTGCGATCTCAGAAAGGGCTAGCGAGATACCACTGTTGTCATATTATATCATGATTGTTTTGACAAAGTATTGTTATTTGAGATATTTTATTATTGCTCACTAGTTGCTTATGCCATTGATACGAGTTAATATAATTTCTAAGAGTTATTGTTGACATGGTTAGTTATAATCTTTGCTAACCTGGGTGCTACTTAAGCTTATTTATGTAAACAAGAACAAAAGAGTTCGTAAAAGTTTTTCTTTTTCACTTTCAGTTTATCAACTGAATTGCTTGAGGACAAGCAAAGGTTTAAGCTTGGGGGAGTTGATACGTCTCCCTCGTATCTACTTTTCCTAATGTTTTTGCTCTTGTTTTGGACTCAAATTTGCATGTTTTGAATGAAACTAACCCGGACTGACGCTATTTTTAGCAGAACTACCATGCTGTTGTTTTTGTGCAGAAATAAAAGTTCTCGAAATGGAGCGAAACTTTTTGGAGAATTTTTGTGGAATCAAAGAAAAATACTAGAGCCAAGAACCACAGGAGGGGGGCCCCTGGGTGAGCACAACCCACCATGGCGCGTCCCCCCTCCAGGCGCGCCCAGGTGGGTTGTGCCCACCTGGTGGCCCCGCAGACCCTGACTCCTATGCTATAAAATCCTATTTTTGGAGGAAAAAACCAGGGAGAAACAATTATCGCATTTCATAATACGGAGCCGCCGCCGCCTCCTGTTCTTCATCGGGAGGCCAGATCTGGAGCCCGTTTGGGGCTCCGGAGAGGGGGGTCTTCAATCTTCGTCATCACCAACCCTTCTCCATCGCCAATTCCATGATGGTCCCCACCAGGAGTGAGTAATTCCTTCGTAGGCTCGCTAGTCGGTGAGGAGTTGGATGAGATTCATCATGTAATCGAGTAAGTTTTGTTAGGGCTTGATACCTAGTATCCATTATGTTATGAGATTGATGTTGTTATGACTTTGCCATGTTTATTGCTTGTCACTTTGGGCCCGGGTGCCATGATTTTAGATCTGAACCGTTTATGTTATCACCATTATATCTATGTTCTAGATCCGATCTTGCAAGTCATATTCACCTATTACGTGTTATGATCCGTAAACCCCAGTGTGACAGTAATTGGGATACTTTCCGGTGATGATCGTAGTTTGAGGAGTTCATGTATTCACTATGTGTTGATGCTTTGTTCCGGTTCTCTATTAAAAGGAGGCCTTAATATCCCTTAGTTTCCTTATGAACCCCGCTACCACGGGAGGGTAGGACAAAAGATGTCATGCAAGTTCTTTCCATAAGCACGTATGACTATTTACGGAATACGTGCAAACATTATATTTATGAACTAGAGCTAGTTTGTATTGCCCTAGGTTATGACTGTTATATGATGAATATCATCCAACGAATTCACCGATCCAATGCCTACAAATTTTCCATATATTTTTCTTGCTAAGTTACTACTGTTGCTGCTACTGTTACAATTGCTACAAAATCATTGCTATCACTGTTACTGTTACTATTATCACTGCTATCTAAACTATCATATTAATGTGCTACTGATTACCTTGCTGTAGATAATTAATCTAGAAGTGTGGTTGAATTGACAACTCAGCTGCTAATACTTACAAATATTCTTTGGCTCCCCTTGTGTCAAATCTATAAATTTGGGTTGAATACTCTACCCTCGAAAACTGTTGCGATCCCCTATAATTTTGGGTTATCAATACGTCTCCAACGTATCTATAATTTTTTATTATTCCATGCTATTATATTATCAATCTTGGATGTTTTATATTCATTTACTAGCAACTTTATATCATTTTTGGGACTAACCTATTCACATAGTGCCCAATGCCAGTTGCTATTTTTCTGCTTGTTTTTTACTTCGCAGAGTATCAATACCATACGGAGAATTTTTCTGCCCAGAAGACACCCAGGGAGCCAAAGAAGTGCACGGGAGGATGCCCGTGGGGCCCACTAGGCACCAGGGCGTGCCAGAAGGCCCGGGCGCGCCCTGGTGGGTAGTGGGCACTACGGGAAGCTCCTCCACCGTCTATCAGCTCTATAAATACTCTAAAATCCCAAAAACCCTCGGGAGTCGAGAGAAAATAGTTTTCGTCGTCGCAAGTTCCAGAACCATGAGATCCAACCTAGAGGCCTTTTTCGGCACTCTGCCCGAGGGGACAACGATCACAGAGGGGTTCTTCATCAATACCCTTGCCCCTCCGATGATGCGTGAGTAGTTTACTATAGACCTACGGGTCCGTAGGTAGTAGCTAGATGGCTTCTTCTCTGTTTTTGATCTTCAATACAATGTTCTCCTTGATGTTCTTGGAGATCTATTTGATGTAATGACTTTTTGCGGTGTGTTTGTTGGGATCCGATGAATTGTGAGTTTATGATCAGATCTATCTATGAATATTATTTGAGTCTTTGCTGAACTCTTTTATGCATGATTTTTATAGCCTTGTATTTCTTCTCCGAAACTTTGGTTTGGTTTGGCCAACTAGATTGATTTTTCTTACCATGGGAAGAGGTGCTTTGTGATGGGTTTGATCTTGCCGCGCTCAATCTCAATGACAGAACGAGACATGACACGCATGTATCATTGCCATTAATGATAAAAAGATAGTGTCTATTCCTACATGAATAGATCTTGTCTACATCATGTCATCGTTCTTATTGCATTACTCCGTTTTTCCATGAACTTAATACACTAGATGCATGTTGGATAGCGGTTGATGTGTTGAGTAATAGTAGTAGATGCAGAATCGTTTCGGTCTACTAATCTTGAATGTGATGCCTATGTACATGATCATTGCCTTGGATATCGTCATGATTATTCGCTTTTCTATCATTTGCCCAACAGTAATTTGTTTACCCACCGTATGCTATTTTCTCGAGAGAAGCCTCTAGTGAAATCTACGGCCCCGGGGTCTATTTTCCTATCATATTAAACCAAAAATACCTTGCTGCAATTTTTCTTTATTTATTTTATTTTTTGTTTTTGTTAGATCTATTTATCAAATCTCATACAATTTAATCTATCTCAATACCGAGGAGGAATTGACAACCCCTCTTACGCGTTGGGTTGCAAGTATTTGTTATTTGTGTGCAGGTGTTGTTTACATAGTGTGGGTGGATCCTCCTACTGAATTGATAACCTTGGTTTCATAACTGAGGGAAATACTTACCGTTGCTGTGCTGCATCATCCTCTCCTCTTCGGGGAAATACTAACACAGATACAAGCAATCAGGTTGCTAACACCAGCACTGGTTTCAAGGGCCAAAGGCGGAATAACTCTGGGAGGCCGTTCAATGCCAATAAAGCTCGTTATTTGGAGGAAGCTCTCAAAGGTCCATTTTCAAAGCATAGTACCCCAGATAGGCCGGCAAGCCACTCTTGGGAAAATTGTCATATCATGCAGGCTTATCGCAATCAAGTCCACTAGAACTATCAGGGAGGTAGGGTGGCAACCCAAGACAACCAGGGGCTAGCGGTTCAAATTTCCCAGGAGGTGGCTCATTGGGTAACCATCACAACTCGGGTTATCAAGGCTCGGGCGGCTCAGGATCTGGATATCAGGGGTCTGTTAATCATGATGGCAATCAGCATTCTGACCAAGGTGGCAATCAACATCAGGGCAACCAGACAGGTTTTCAGAACAATCCTAAGTAGTTAAACAGTGGGCAGTATCATGTTTTCACCACTAGTATCTGCAAGCGGGACAACAAGGTTCAGAAATGTGTTGTTAATCTAGTTGAGCCGGCGGTTCCTCAGTATTTGAATTGGTCAGGGCGACTGGTCACTTGGAGTAGGGCTGATCACTTGCCACAGGTTGATAACCTCGGTGGCCTGGCTTTGGTGATGGCGCCTCAAGTTGGTGGATATAATCTCATGAAGGTACTCATGGACGGAGGAAGCAGCATCAACATCCTATATTATGACACCTTCAGACATATGAATCTTCAGCGGTCTTGCAACATTAGAAGAGTGTAGATTAGTACAATATAAAGTAGTAGTAGTATTAAGTATCAACCTCGCCCAGAGATCCTTCCTTGACTCCCTGCGAGAAAGCGATCCCAGAGCCCTAATATCCATTCTCATCTCATCATTAAGTTCTTGTTGTATCCATCGGGATACAACTCCGAGCGTCCGTTACCGAGGATCCGGCTATGCACAGATGTTTTCTTCCCTGCAGGGGTGCACCAACTTACCCACCACGCTCGCTTAACTCCGGCCGGACACACTTTTCGGGGTCATGCCCGGCCTCGGCTAAACAACACGCCGCAACCCGACCTAAGCTTAACAGAGAGGTCAGCACGCCGGACTAACCTATGCACTCAGGGGTCTTGGGCCTTCGCCCCGGGCACTCCTGCACGTTGCGGGGCCACCGAGAGCAGACCTATGCATCAGAAATAGGTTAAATAGTAGCAGCAGCAATTTCTAATGCAAGCATAAGAGAGGAAGAATAGGCGATATAGGCATGCTCAAGGGGGGGTGCTTGCCTGGAAGCTCTGCGGCAAAAGTCTGGTCATCAGGGGCGTAGTCGATCTCCGGAGCTGCGTAGGTCTCGGGGACTATGTCGGTACCAGGATCTACCGAGAGAGAAGAGGGGGAGGAAACAAATAAATACACAGCAAACATATGCAACACAGAGCATGCTATGCTAACGTGCAGTGCAGGGTTGCCTAAAAGCATGTCTAATATTAGTTATTTTAGGATTTAAGTTGGAATTATTAACCTGGTTATATGCACTATTCATCTACCGAAAATAGGCTAAAAGTTGCGGGTTCACCTCCGAAGAGGGTCTCGCATGGAAACAGATGGCACAGTTGGGTTCGTCTCGTCGTTCTGAGCAACTTCCATGTCGAAAGTTTTTCGATCCGAGCTACGGTTTAAATTCTACGAATTTTCAAAGTTTTAGTAGTTTCCTGAAATCATTTAAATTAACAGAAACTGATTATTGCGTCAGCAGTGATGTCAGCATTGTGTCAGCAGTCAGCTGACCTGCTGACTGGTCAAACTGACAGGTGGGGCCCACCTATCAGCCTCTGTGGGACTAACAGTGAATTAATTTAAACTAACAGAACTAATTAGTGGGGTGGGCCCTAGTTGTCAGTGTCTATACTAATTAACAGAATTAGTTTAAAACCTAATTAGTCTAATTAATTGCAGGGGGCCCACTAGTCAGTGACAGAAGTGAACAGTGACCCGCGTTGACTATGGTCAACGCGGTCAAACGAGCGCTGGGGGCCCACTGGCAGTGACCTGGGGTGGACCCAACACGGCGCCAGCTCAGCGGAGCCGCCGGAGTCATGCCGGCGAGCGCATCCGCGGTGGCAGAGCGCTGGAGCAGCTCGGAAATGCGCCACAGGGCACCAAATCGCACGCGGTTTGTTGCATTCGAATGAGGACTTGATGCCGCGTCGATCTACGGCGGTGGCGCGGGCTAGAATGGCCGAAGTCAAGCGCCACGTCGACGCCGGCGGACGGCTTGTTCGGGCGACGCTCGGGATCACTACTAGCGGCTACGGGGAGGGAAGCAAATGGCACGGGCGGCACTAGAGTGATGTCCTGAGCTCGTCGGGGAGCTCGGGCGAGCTTGGCAGTGGCTGTGGCCACGGCCAGGAGCTCGTCGGCGGCGTGGTGTTCGGGCACGGCAACTATGGCGGCTACCAGCGCGGAGAAGTACAGGGGAGAGAGGAGGACGGTGCGGAGGCTCACCTAGCGGCACATGACAGGCCGGCGGCAGCTTAGGAGCAGCAGTGCAGCGAACCGACGGCGGCGAACTGCGGCGGCCGAGGTTGGGGAAGAGCTCGAATCGGGAGCTGCGAGGCGCCCCGGCTCCAGCTGGTGGTCGAGGAAGAGGAGGGAGAGGCCGGCGCACCTCCCGGATACCGTTGCCGGACACGGGGCCGCCGGTGGCCACGGGATCAAGCGGCGCATGGCGATGGCAGCGTTTAGGAGAGAGGGGGGAACGAGCGAGCGCTGGAGAGGGGAGGAGGAATGGCGAGGGCGTCCAGGGGGAGTGGATGGGCTCGGTCTTATCCCCTCCGCGTTGGTGGGCGTCGCGGTGTCGACGAACGGCCGGAGCGCGCCGGTGCGGCCACTGGCGAGGCGACACGCGCGAGGAGAGAGAGGAGGGAGATGGTGGGGAGTGGGCTGGGCTGCACTGTGCACTTAGGCCCAGTGCACAGTGGCATTTCTTCTTTTCCCATTTTGTTTTTCTGTTTTTCTTTTTCCAGTAGCATTTTGCAATTAAATTAGCCATCAGATGACCTTGCAAAAATAAGCAACTGGCAGAAACAAATACTAGGGAAAATGATGCACTGCCACAAGAAGTTTGGGGAGTTTTGGAATCCATTTGAACTTTTCAAAAATCGAAGTGGCATTTAAAGTGTTGTTTTGGCACTGTTTAATTGCACTAACCCAAATTTTGATTGACGGTGACATTGTTTTTCTTAACAACAATTGTTTTGGAATATTTGCTGAATAATGAACATTTTTCCAGCAACTTTTGTGCAAATTGAAATTTCACTTTGAATTTGAATTGGATTCAGAGAAGGAATTTGAAATGAGATATTAACCCAATATGATTAAGCTTTGTAAATCAAGATGACTTGGCACTGATCATAAGGGATTACTGTAGTGTGATGCTGGGGATGTTACATTATGCTCATTTTATGGCTCGACCCTGTTATGTCTATCTCAAGCTCAAGATACCTGGGCTGAAGGGTACTATCATAGTTAATGGGGACAGAAAGATTGCTCGTGAGTGTGAAGAAGGGGACTCAGCTTATGCTGAGTCGGCCTGTGCAGCATAGGAGTTGAATTTCTACATATCTAATGTTGACCCGGCCGACATGACGTCTCTCAAAAAGCTCACCACAGAGTCTGACCCGCCCCTCAAGTTCCAATTGGCTAAGGAAACAAAACAAGTTGACTTCACCCCCGATGACTCATCTCAGCAGTTCACTATTGGGACTGGCATGGATCCCAAATAGGAAAGCACGCTCATCGAATTCATCCATGAGAATCGGGACGTCTTTGCATGGAAACCTTCTAACATGCCTAGCACACTGAGAGAATTCGCTGAGCACCACCTCAATGTTGATCCTAAGATGAAACCAGTCCGGCAATACCTCCGTTGTTTTAAGGAGGAGAGATGTAAGGCTCTTGGGGAAGAAGTAACCCGGCTCCTAGCTGCCGGGTTCATCATCGAAGTATTTCATCCAGAGTGGCTGGCTAATCCTGTGATTGTTCTCAAGAAGAACAGTACTTGGCGTATGTGTGTTGATTACACTGATTTAGCAAAGCTTGTCCTAAAGACCCGTTTGCCCTCCCCCGTATTGACCAAATCATTGATTCTACGGCGGGGTGCGAGATTTGATGACCCACAAGTATAGGGGATCTATCATAGTCCTTTCGATAAGTAAGGGTGTCGAACCCAACGAGGAGCAGAAGGAAATGACAAGCGGTTTTCAGCAAGGTATTTTCTGCAAGCACTGAAATTATCGGTAACAGATAGTTTTATGATAAGATAATTCATAACGGGTAACAAGTAACAAGTGTAACAAAGGTGCAGCAAGGTGGCCCAATCCTTTTTGTAGCAAAGGATAAGCCTGGACGAACTCTTACATAAAGCAAAGCGCTCCCGAGGACACATGGGAATTATTGTCAAGTTAGTTTTCATATTTGATTCGCGTTCGTTACTTTAATAATTTGATATGTGGGTAGACCGGTGCTTGGGTACTGTCATTACTTGGACAAACCTCCCACTTATGATTAACCCCTCTCACAAGCATCCGCAACTACGAAAGAAGAATTAAGATAAATCTAACCATAGCATGAAACATGTGGATCCAAACCAGCCCCTTACGAAGCAACGCATAAACTAGGGTTTAAGCTTCTGTCACTCTAGCAACCCATCATCTACTTATTACTTCCCAATGCCTTCCCCTAGGCCCAAATCATGGTGAAGTGTCATGTAGTTGACGTTCACATAACACCACTAGAGGAAAGACAACATACATCTCATCAAAATATCAAACGAATATCAAATTCACATGATTACTTATAACAAGACTTCTCCCATGTCCTCAGGAACAAACGTAACTACTCACAAAGCATGCTCATGTTCAATATCAGAGGGGTATTAGTTATCATTAAGGATCTGAACATATGATCTTCCACCAAATAAACCAACTAGCATCAACTACAAGGAGTAATCAACACTACTAGCAACGCACAGGTACCAATCTGAGGTTTTGGGACAAAGATTGAATACAAGAGATGAACTAGGGTTTGAGAGGAGATGGTGCTGGTGAAGATATTGATGGAGATTGACCGTCCCTCGATGAGAGGATCATTGGTGATGATGATGGCTTTGATTTCCCTCTCCCGGAGGGAAGTTTCCCCGGCAGAATAGCTCCGCCGGAGCCCTAAATTGCTTCTGCCCAGGTTCAGCCTCGAGACGGCGGCACTTCGTCCCGAAAGCTTCTCTCTGATTTTTTCCAGGTCAAAACCTTTCATATAACAGAAGATGGGCGCCGGAGACCTGCCAGGGGGCCCACAAGCCCTGGGGCGCACCCTGGGGGGTAGGGCGCACCCCCCAGGCTTGTGGCCACCTGGTGGGTCCCCTCTGGTAGTTTCTTCGCCCAATAATTTTTATATATTCCAAAATAATTCTCCGTAAATTTTCAGGACTTTTGGAGTTGTGCAGAATAAGTCTCTTAGATTTGCTCCAATCCGGTCCAGAATTCCAGCTGCTGGCATTCTCCCTCTTCATGTAAATCTTGTAAAATAAGAGAGAAAAGGCATAAGTATTGTACCATAATGTATAATAACATCCCATAATGCAATAAATATTAACATAAAAGCATGATGCAAAATGGACGTATCAACTCCCCCAAGCTTAGACCTTGCTTATCCTCAAGCGAAAGCCGAAATCGATAATCATGACCACATGTTTAGAGATAGAGGTGTCGATAAAATAAAATACGGACATGAGGGCATCATGATCATCTTTAGAACAGCAACATATATTGTCATATAATTTCTTATGCTAAACTAACAATTTGTTCACAAGGTAAAGTATGAATCAAAAGCTTTATTGAAAACCAACAAACAATGATCTTGGTTGTTGAAACAATTGCAATTTATCATAACATCGGAAAGAGTCATTGTAAGAGCTTTTATTTAGCAAGTTTCACTTCCTATTAATTGCAATAATGACCAAAACTATGTTTGTCAACTCCCAACAAATTTTATGCGACATACTTCTTATATTTGAAGTCATCACTTCCCATAAGATCATTATATAATCTTTTTATTTATTTTACTCTCTTCTTTTTCCAAGATAAAGGCAAGAAAGCAAATCCCTCACTCAAAACTACTCTTTATTATATAAATCTCAGACTCGATTACATAGATGGATCGCAAAGCCAACCTCAAAGACTAGATCATACTAAAAACAAAAAACTTTATTCTACTAAACCAAGATATAACCAAAAGGATCAAACTAAAAAAACTATGTAGGTAAAGATGTGATGGTGATACGATACTGTGGCACCTCCCCCAAGCTTGGCACAAGCCAAGGGGAGTGCCCATACCCATGTACTCAAGTTTCTTTCTTCGGAGGTGGTGATGATGGTGTTGATGATGTTGTGGGCTTGTCCTTCATCTTCCAGGGCATGGGCTCATCATCATAGAAAGATGAACGAGTCTCGGGAATCCTCAAATCTGCAGCCAAACTCATCCTCTTAAATGTATATTCATACTCACAGTTCTGGTTTTGCATGTCATAGATCTGGGCTTGGAGATGCTCAATTTTCTCATGAAGCTTGAAGATGGCCTTTCCAATCTCACTAGCGTCTAGCTTGTGGTCACGGGTAAAATCCGTGATCATGGAGTGATTGACGTTGAGTCCGCACTCCACCATCCCTTTGCACTTGAACACTTCTTGCTCCACCGCTTCGAGCCTGGACTCCATGCTTCCGGTCCTCCTAGGCCCTTGAACATCATGGATGTGAAGCATCCCCTTGCGCATCTCGATGGTTTGAGGGTGTTGCAGCACTGCTGCAAGGTAAGGGTTGATGACCTTCTCAAATGTGACGCCCCCGGCCCAATCGTGCACTAATCATACATGCATATGCACACGATCAAGCCTAAGGACTCACGGGAAGATATCACAACACAACTCTAAAACATAAATAAAGTCATACAAGCTTTATATTACAAGACAGGGGCCTCGAGGGCTCGAATACATAAGCTCGCATACAAGCATCAGCGGAAGCATCAGATATCTGAGTACATATATAAAAGATAAAACAGATAGACCTTTAAAAGGCGGGGCAAAAGAAAACACTACGATCGAAAAGGCGCAGGCCTCCTGCCTAGGACCCTCCGATCCTACTCCTGGTCGTTGGCAAGCTCATAGTAGTAGCCACCCTCGGGGTGGTAGTAGAAATCGTCGGCGGGGGCAGCTGTCTCCTGGGCTCCATCATCTGGTTGCGCCAAAAGGATATGGGGAGAAAAAGAAAGCAAAGCAACCGTGAGTACTCATCCGAAGTACTCAGCAAGCAAGGATCTACACTACATATGCAACATTATCAAAGGAAGGCTGTATATGTGGATTGGGTTGCAGAAATGCCAGAATAGAGAGAAGGCCTAGTCCTATCGAAGACTAGAATCTTCAGCGGTCTTGCAGCATTAGAAGAGTGTATATTAGCACAGTATAAAGTAGTAGTATTATCAACCTCACCCAGAGATCCTTCCTCGACTCACTGCGAGAAAGTAATCCCAGAGCCATACTATCCATTTCTCATCACAAGCATCCAGTTCTAGTTGTATCGATGGGGATACAACTCCGAGCGTCCGTTACCGAGGATCCGGCTATGCATAGATTAGTTCTTCCCTGCAGGGGTGCACCAACTTACCCACCAGCTCGCTTAACTCCGGCCGAACACACTTTCTGGGTCATGCCCGACCTCGGCCAAACGACACACCGCAACCCTACCTAGAGCTCAGCAGAGAGGTCCCCGTCGATCTACATCCTAAGCGCTCAGGGGTCTTGGGCCATCGCCCTGTGCACTCTGGGTCGTTGCGCACACGGTGAAGCCAGGCACCACCACTACAGGATGGCGCCGGTCCGTCCGTGCCGCCATGCTAAACTGGACGTCTGACAGAGCTTTCGGCTGATGCATACGATGCAGAGTGCCCATAACTTTTCCCACGTGATGGTTAGTGCTATCGGGCCAAAGGCCCACTCAGATCACATATCCAAATCGTTTGTACATTGGGGGTGCGGTAACGAGCAGAGACTCACGATCGATGTGACCCTGTCGCCCCGTCTCGAGGACTTGCGGCAAGGGCTAAGAATGCCCGACCATGCCTCGTATTCATATCTCGGGCACCCTCCAGGTCAACCCGTCTCCACAACACTCGCCACTTAGGCTCACGCGGGTACCCGTCAGGGTCGACCCGCCTTTCTAAGTAACAGTTGTAAAGTCCAAGTATCCTTGTATCCATATCATCAGGGGAATCCGAGGTATCACCCTTGTTGGATTCCTACTCTATGTATCCGTCAAGGTGAACACGGAGGAATCACCCTCGAGGTTCACACTTGAGGTGTTGCACGACAGCGTCGTTATCGGGAGTGGTGAAGGAGGAATCACCCTCGATGACCATGACCGAATAGCTACTCTACAGAGTTAACATCAGAAGTGCTAAACGAGGTATCACCCTCATCACTCGATGGTGACGCTGCAGTGTCGTACAACTAAGGGGGGGTGTTATGCAGTGCCGGGGTCTGGCTGTCGGTTTCTTCCGATGATCCAGCAGGGCAACCGGGACAAGTGGGGTCACTGAGTCTCTATCCAGCCTATACTAAGCAGTTTAGGATAAGCAGGTAGGTATCAACAACAGGTTACAATAAACAGGCTATGTATCAGAATAGGTAAAGCAGTAGCAGCAGCAATTCTAGTGCAAGCACAAGAGAGAGGAGAATAGGTTATATAGGCATGCTCAATGGGGGGTGCTTGCTTGGTTGCTCGGCGGCAAAGGCAAGGTCGTCGGTAGTGTAGCCAATCACCGGAGCTGCATCGGTCTCGGGGACTACATCGGTACCGGGATCTACCGAGAGCGAAGAGGGGGAAGAAACAGATAAATACTCAGCAAACAAAGCAACACAGAGCATGCTAAGCTTAAGGTGCAGTGCAGGGTTGCCTAAAGACATATCTAACCCATGTTAGCTATTTTAGGATTCAAGTTGGATTTATTAACCGGTATATGTGCACTATTCATCTACCGGATACAGGCTAAAAGTTGTGGTTCACCTCAGTAGAGGGTACCGACACGAAAACAGATGGCACGGTCGAATTCGTCTTGTCGTTCTGATCAACTTTCATGTACAAAGTTTTTCGATCCGAGCTACAGTTTAATTTATATGATTTTCTAAAGTTTTAAAACATTTTCTGGAATTAATTTAATTATTAAATATGAATTATCCAGAATAGTAGAAGCTGACATCAGCATGCCGTCAGCATGACATCAGCGGGTCAAACCCAGCTGACCAAAGTCAACTATGACAGGTGGGGCCCACATGTCATTCACAGTACTAATTATCAGAGGATTAAATTTAACTAATTAGCTTGTGGGACCCACTGTCAGTGTCAGCTTTAGTTAACTAGTTAACTAACAGATTAATTAACATTTTCATTTATTTTTAAAATGTTTTAGCGGTGGGGCCCGCGTGTCAGTGGCCCATTCAGCCCAGTCAGCGGGGTTGACTGGTCAACTGGGCCCGCGGGACCCAGCGTCAGCGGTACAGGGGCGGCCCCATGCGGTGTCACGTGGGCGCCCGGTCAGCGCCGGCCGCCGGTGAGGCGAGACGCGGCGGGGACGGCCGGAATCTCGCCGGAGTTCACCGGAATCCCGCTGTGGTGCTCTGTTTGGCGTGATTTCGGTCGCGTTCTAACGGGCGTCGAGCGCCGCATCCGATGGTGGCCGTGGCTAGCGTCGGGGATGGCCGGAACATCGCCGGAGACGAGCAAGGTGGCGGTGGGGTTCGGTGGCGCGAGGAGAAGTGGGTTGCGGGGGCTCATTCGGTGCGGGACTTGGCGCATTCGAACGCGGGCATCACACCGCGTCGAACGGCGGCAACGGCGGCCATTGAAGCGGCCCGCAGCGTCGGCTGCGATGATGACCGATGGCGGCCGAAGCTTGAGCACGCGGGGGAGCTACCTACGGCGCATGGGGAGGAGAAGGAAGAGGTCGGGGAGGACAGGGTGGCTCACAGCGGTGCAGGGAAGGCCCGGGGAAGTTATGGGAGCTTAGGGCGGTGTGGGTCAAGGCGGTGCAGCGGCGGCGATCCGAGGAAGGGGAAGGGCGTGATTCGGCCGTTGCAGGGTGTCGAGCTCGAGTGCGTCCTCGTAGTCGACGTAGTCGACGCAGGTGGTCCTCCTGGCGCGGTCTCAGGTGGTGAGGAGGCTGCAGAGCGCGTGGGTGATGGCGGTCATGGCGATGGCGGCGCTCGGCTGCGATGGGGAAGAGGGAGAGAGGGAGAGGTAGTAGCGAGGGAGACGCCAGGGGGTCGCGAGGCACTGCCCTTATCCACGGCGCGGGCGCAGCGACGCTGTCGAGTAGCGAGCAGGGGGGCCGGGGGAGCGTGCGCGCGTGCGCGCTCTGCGTGTTTCACAGCGGCCAGGAGTGAGCAGTGCGAGGTGGGAGACGCCGCGGAATGGGCTGGGCCAGTACTGTAGTCACTTAGGCCCAGCTGCTGCGGCCTTTTTCTTTTCTTTCTTTTCTTTTCTGTTTTTCTTTCTTTCCTCTCTTTTGCAAAATGTGAGGCCTCAAATATAGTTTTGTAAAATAGGTAATTTTGTCCAATAATTATAGTGCAATATTTAGCACTGGCAGAAAATGGTTTGGAGCCAAAGTGATTTCATTTGGATTTTATCAAATTATAAATGGATTAAATACTTATGTTTTGTTGCTGTTAGAGTCACTTAATTAATTTAGTAAATGTTGATTACTATTTTAGAATTGTCCTGAATTATTTACAATATTATGAACATTTTAGTTTTCAAATTTGAACAACCTTTATTTTCACTTTTAGTTGAATTTCCATTTGAATTTGAATTGAAAAGAGATATGATCCAAATGATGCTTAAGCACTGTTGATCATGATGACATGGCATTATCAAAAGGGGATTACTGTAGCTAACCACTTGGGGTGTTACAAATCTCCTCCTCTAACAAGAATTCTCTTCCCGAGAATTAAGAGGTAGAAGGGAAAAGATCGGGGTATTCCGCACGAAGATTATCCTCGCGTTCCCAAGTGGCTTCATCTTCAGTATGATTTGACCACTGCACTTTGAGGAACTTGGTCGTCTTCTGACGGGTTCGACGTTCAGATTCATCCAGGTTTGGATCGGATGCTCCTTATAAGAAAGATCATCCTGCAATTCAAGTATCTCGTGATCCACTGCGCGGTGTGGAGATTCCTTGAAGCAACAACGAAGTTGCGACACATGGAAGACGTCGTGGATATGAGAGAATTGCGGTGGCAACTCCAATTTATACGCCACCTGACCACGTCTTGCAACAATGCGGAAAGGACCAATGTAGCGTGGAGCTAACTTGCCCTTGATCCCGAAGTGGTGGGTGCCCTTCATAGGAGTGACATGCAGATAAACTTGATCACTAGGTTGATAAGTCAAACCCCATCGTTTGCGATCATAGTTGCTCTTCTCGCAGTCCTGAGCCGCCTTGAGATTTTCTTGAACGATACGGACTTGCTCTTCGGTGTGTTGGATAATATCCGGACCCACGAGCGGTCGTTCCCCAGTTTTTGACCAATTCAGAGGGGTTCGACACTTACGTCCATATAGTACTTCGAACGGGGCGATTTTCAAGATGGCTTGATAGCTGTTGTTATAAGAGAACTCAGCATAAGGAAGAGATTCTTCCCACTTTTTACCGAACGATATAACACAAGCCCGAAGCATGTCTTCAAGAACCTGATTGACTCGCTCGACTTGGCCTTGGGATTGGGGGTGATAAGCTGAACTCTAGGTAATATGAGTTCCCATAGCCTCTTGGAAACTTTCCCAGAACTTGGAGGTGAAAAGACCGCCACGGTCCGAACTGATCTCCTTCGGAATACTGCGAAGTGACACAATTCTGGAGATATATAACTCTGCTAATTGACTAGCATTGATAATCTCCTTGACAGGTAGAAAGTGTGCAACTTTAGAGAGTTGGTCGACGACGACAAGAATAGCATCGTGACCCTTCTGTGACTTGGGAAGGCCAGTAATGAAATCCATCTGAACCTTATCCCATTTCCATAGAGAAATAGGAAGGGGTTGCAGAATTCCAGCAGGCTTCTGATGTTCTGCTTTAACACGACGGCAAACATCACATTCAGCAACATACCGAGCAATATCCTGCTTCATTCTAGACCACCAGTACCTTTGACAGAGATCACGATACATCTTGGTGCTACCCGGATGAATAGACAGTGGTGTATCATGTGCCTCCTTCATGACCTTGTCAGTCATAGGCTCGAAGCGAGGTACCGCAATGCGGTTTCTGAAATACAAGGTTCCATCTTCAGATAGCGAGAAATCCCTGTACTTTTCAAGGTGAAGATCTTTCTTCATCAGATCAACTTCAGCATCTTTAGCTTGCGCATTCTTAACAGCTTTCTCAAGATCTGGTTGTATCACAAGGTTATTAAGAGAACCCTGTGGAACAATACGCAGATTCAGCTTGCGCAGTTCTTCAAAAAGACAAGGTTGAGCTTGCCTAACCATGAGATTGTCGCAATAGGACTTGCGGCTTAAGGCATCAGCCATCACGTTAGCCTTGCCAGGGGTATAAGAAATACCCAAATCATAGTCTGTAATGGCCTCCATCCATCTTTGCTGACGGAGGTTCAGAGATGGCTGAGTGAACAAGTACTTCAGACTTTTATGATTCGTGTAGATCTCGCAACGATTACCGAGGAGGTAATGTCGCCATAACTTCAATGCATAGATGACAGCAGCTAGTTCTAGATCATGGACCGGGTAGTTCTCTTCATGAGGACGCAATCGTCGAGAGCCATAAGCAATCACCTTACGCTCTTGCATTAGGACACAGCCTAATCCTTCACGGGATGCATCACAATAAATCACGAAGTCTTTGCGAGAATCTGGAGGAGCCAGTACTGGGGCAGATGTTAGCTTGTCTTTGGGTGTTTGAAAACTTTCTTGACATTTGTCTGTCCACTCAAACCTAACGCCCTTGTGAAGCAGATCAGTCAAAGGCTTAAAAATCTTAGAAAAGTTCTCGACAAATCGATGGCAATAGCTTGCAAGGCCGAGAAAACTTCTCACTTGCTTGACGTTCTTCGGAGGAGTCCAGTCAAGAATAGCCTGAACCCGTTCTGGGTTAATAGCAATGCCATCCTTGGAAATCACATGTCCAAGGTAGGTTACTTCAGAAAGCCAGAATTCACATTTGGAATACTTGGCATAGAGCTGGTGTTCTCGGAGCCTTTCCAGTACAAGACGAAGGTGTTCAGCATGTTCTTCCTTATTCTTTGAATAGACCAGAATATCATCTAGATACACCACGACAAACTTGTCGAGGTAATCCATGAAGATGTAGTTCATTAACCGGGAGAAGGTAGCTGGAGCATTTGTTAAGCCAAATGACATGACGGTGTACTCATAAGAGCCATATCGAGTAACAAATGCAGTCTTGGGAATATCATCTTCACGAACACGGATCTGATGATAACCCAACCTCAAGTCGAGTTTAGAAAACACCGATGACCCAGCAAGTTGATCATACAAATCATTGATCCGAGGAAGCTGATATTTGTTCTGGATTGTGGCTTGGTTAATGGGCCGATAATCCTGAACCAATCGGTTAGTTCCATCCTTTTTCTTAACGAAGTGTGAAGGTGCTCCCCAAGCAGAGGAACTGGGGCGGATGAAACCCTTCTTAAGTGACTTGTCGATTTCTTCCTTAAGCTCGAGAAGGTGGTGCGGAGGCATCTTATAAGGACGCTTCGCAATAGGAGTTGTGCCTGGTTTCAAGTCGATGACATACTCGACAGCTCTAACAGGGGGTATTCCTGGAAGTTCCTCTGGGAAGACGTCTTGAAAATCACGAACAACGGGAACGTTCTCGAATCCTTCAAGAGGTGAAGCATTCACTGCATTCAGAGCATATATCTGGCTATTAGCATCCAGAGTTATTCGGGCTGAGTATTTGACTGTTTGGCCAGAAGGGTGAGTGAGCTGGACTGTCTTAGTAGCACTATCAATCAAAGCATTGTGGGCGGTCAACCAGTCCATACCGAGAATGATGTCTATGTCGGAAGGTCCAAGAGCAATAAGGGAAGCAGAGAACATCAACGCTTCAATTCTGATCTGATTGTTGTGACTTACCATCTTGGTTTGCCACCTGGAACTGGGAGTGATGATTTCTAAAGGAGTGGGTAATGAGCTCATAGCTAACCCATGCAATTGTGCAAATTGCTGGGACACGAAGGAATGTGATGCACCTGAATCAAAAAGAACAGAAGCTGGCACTGAATTCACAGAGAGTGTTCCCAGCATGATAGTCGGTTCCTTCTGAGCCTTTTCAGCATCGACGTGATTGGCATGGCCAAGTACAACAGTAGATGGTATGACATTACGGTTTCTGAATCGGCGGTTCCGACAACTCTTCTTATGACCAACAGGAGGACAAGATGCATTCTGATCATCATGGGATGGAGCCACAACGTTGGACTGTCCACACTGAATCGTTAGCTGTCTCGGCGGCGGAGGCAGATGAGGTACAACATAAGACAGCCTGGGCGTCGGAGCAGGTCGATGATGTACATTGTGCGGAATCCATACTCGACGTTTCTGAATAGGCTGACCCGAGGATGAGCCAACATCATGAGTGCGCTTGAGCGACTCCTGGTACTTGGTCAGTGCAGTTTCAACTTGGAAAGATTGGCTGACAAGCGTTGCGAAGTTTGTCCAATCATGGACAGCAAGTGCAAGGTTTATATCAGTACGCAGTCCTTCACGGAATTTCTCCTGCTTGCGTGCGTCAGTGCAGACATCATCTTCTGCATAGCGGGATAATTCAAGGGATTTCCTCTGATATTCATCCACAGTCATTTTACCCTGAGAGAGTTTGTGGAACTCCTGCTTCTTCTGGTCCATCAGACCTTGAGGAATGTACCGTGCACAAAAGGCTGATTGAAATTCCTGCCAAGTGATTACAGTCTCAGCAGGCAACATACCCTTGTGGCTTTCCCACCATTGGGCAGCTGGACCCTTCAAGTGAAATGTCGCAAAGGTGACGTAACTGTCAGGAGCAACATTAGCTGATTCCATCTCAAACAGGATGTCATGAAGCCAATCATCAGCATCCTTAGGATTGGTGGAGTTGCGGAAAACAGACGGGTTGAGGCACACAAATTCTTGCAGTGTTATTGGGTAGGCTGTTGATGAGCATTCTGGTTTGGGAACTGAGCCAATATCCCGGTCATAACCTAACGGTTCAGTTCAAACTGCTGCAACATTGCAGCAATATAGGGTGGAGGTGGAGGATCGTCAGCCATCCTACCAAAAAAATAACAGGGGCAGTTTAGAAATAACAACTGCATGTGAATGAAGTTATTCATGATGTAACACGGAAATGAACGGAAAGGGCATTAGATATATGATAGTAGTCGTTAAAGACATACCAATCCATACACAGAGTTAGATTCAAACGGATAGTACACGCTCGGGAACGCTCGTAGCTAGACAAACTAGGCGGCGCGCAGGCACGCGGTGAGGATTACAACAACGTGACATAGCAAAGGCTTCATCACGTCGGAGAAAACTGCTAGGGCGAGGAATCTGCAATTGACAACACAGGGTGCCCTCGATAAAAAGATTCTGCAAGCAGAACCTGGCCCACAATCTTGAAGAAAGGAGGGGTAATTTCAGAGCTCCGGGTGGATGTGATCACGAGAACCTAATGTTGGAGTTAGTAAAATTTTAACCCGAAAGGAAGAGAGATCAGAGTCCCAGAGTAAGGAAGAGGAATAAAAGATCCTAATACCACCCAATTGGCGACGTGGGCCCGTAAGCCACACAGCCAAGTTAGTAAAACAGTTTTCAAGTACTAGACTCAACATCGGCCAATGAGTTGGAAAGGGGGGGGGGGGGTTCCTACAGGCAGTCGGCTCTGATACCAACCTGTGACGCCCTCGGCCCTATCGTGCACTAATCATACACACAAATGCACATGATCAAGCCTAAGGACTCACGGGAAGATATCAACACAACTCTAAAACATAAATAAAGTCATACAAGCTTTATATTACAAGCCAGGGGCCTCGAGGGCTCGAATACATAAGCTCGCATACAAGCGTCAGCGGAAGCATAAGATATCTGAGTACAGATATAAAAGATAAAATAGATAGGCCTTTAAAAGGCGGGGCAAAAGAAAACACTACAATCGAAAAGGCGCAGGCCTCCTGCCTGGGACCCTCCGATCCTACTCCTGGTCGTCGGCAAGCTCGTAGTAGTAGCCACCCTCGGGGTGGTAGTAGAAATCGTCGGCGGGGGCAGCTGTCTCCTGGGCTCCATCATCTGGTTGTGCCAAAAGGATATGGGGAGAAAAAGAAAGCAAAGCAATCGTGAGTACTCATCCGAAGTACTCAGCAAGCAAGGATCTACACTACATATGCAACATTATCAAAGGAAGGCTGTATATGTGGACTGGGTTGCAGAAATGCCAGAATAGAGAGAAGGCCTAGTCCTATCGAAGACTAGCATCTTCAACAGTCTTGCAGCATTAGAAGAGTGTAGATTAGCACAGTATAAAGTAGTAGTATTATCAACCTCGCCCAGAGATCCTTCCTCGACTCCCTGCGAGAAAGTAATCCCAGAGCCATACTATCCATTTCTCATCACAAGTATCCAGTTCTAGTTGTATCGATCGGGATACAACTCCGAGTGTCCGTTACCGAGGATCCGGCTATGCATAGATTAGTTCTTCCCTGCAGGGGTGCACCAACTTACCCACCACGCTCGCTTAACTCCGGCTGGACACACTTTCTGGGTCATGCCCGGCCTCGGCCAAACGACACACCGCAACCCTACCTAGGGCTCAGCAGAGAGGTCCCCGTCGGTCTACATCCTAAGCGCTCAGGGGTCTTGGGCCATCGCCCTGTGCACTCCGGGTCGTTACGCACACGGTGAAGCCAGGCACCACCACTACAGGATGGCGCGGTCCGTCCGTGCCGCCATGCTGAACTGGACGTCTGACAGAGCTTTCGGCTGATGCATACGATGCAGAGTGCCCATAACTTTTCCCACGTAATGGTTAGTGCTATCGGGTCAAAGGCCCACTCAGATCACATATCCAAATTGTTAGTACATTGGGGGTGCGGTAACGAGCAAAGACTCATGATCGATGTGACCCCGTAGCCCCTTCTCGAGGACTTGCGGCAAGGGCTAAGAATGCCCGACCACGCCTCGTATTCATATCTCGGGCACCCTCCACGTCAACCCGTCTCCACAACACTCACCACTTAGGCTCACGCGGGTACCCCTCAGGGTCGACCCGCTTTCCAAGTAACAGTTGTAAAGTCCAAGTATCCGTGTGTCCATATCATCAGGGGAATCCGAGGTATCACCCTCGTTGGATTCCTACTCGATGTATCCGTCAAGGTGAACACGGAGGAATCACCATCGAGGTTCACACTTGAGGTGTTGCATGACAGCATCGTTATCGGGAGTGGTGAAGGAGGAATCACCCTCGATGACCATGACCGAATAGCTACTCTACAGAGTTAACATCAGAAGTGCTAAACGAGGTATCACGCTCGGCACTCGATGGTGACGCTGCAGTGTTGTACAACTAAGGGGGGGTGTTATGAAGTGCCGGGGTCTGGCTGTCGATGACTTCCGATGATCCAGCGGCGCAACCGGGACAAGTGAGGTCACTGAGTCTCTATCCAGCCTATACTAAGCAGTTTAGGATAAGCAGGTAGGTATCAACAACAGGTTACAATAAACAGGCTATGCATCAGAATAGGTAAAGCAGTAGCAGCAGCAATTCTAATGCAAGCACAAGAGAGAGGAGAATAGGCGATATAGGCATGCTCAAGGGGGGGGTGCTTGCCTGGTTGCTCGGCTGCAAAGGCAAGTGTAAGGGCATCTAGTGCCCCTTAGTGATTTTGGTGTATTGAAGACTTATAGGTTAAGGGACTAATGCGTTTGTGAGTGTACACAGGTCTATAAGTCTATGAGGAGTTTGTTATTTACGATGAATGTCGACCCCTAAAAATGAATGTCTTCAACTGAAGACTTTGGTTTTCTTGAAGACTTTGAAAGTGAAGAAATTGGTGTGACCCTGAAGACTTGATATTCATGCGAGGATCATGAAGCGTGAAGACTTTTGTTTCCGTAGTTTCATTTTCTTCTTCTTGAGTCATAGGAAACACCGTACTGTTAAAGGGGGTCGAGGTAAAACTAAGGAAAAGTTTCCAAGTGATGCTCAACTCAAAATCCTACACCTACCCAATCCTTTCGAGTGAAGCCATTGGAAATCTCATACAGTTTAGTCAAGTTCTTCAGTGACAGAGACGAAGTTCTTCTGTTCTCTGAGGAATTTGTTCTGACTGAGGAGTTAGGAATTCGCCAGTGCGGATTGCCTACAAGTGAGGAACATGATAGCCCTGAGGAATTTGATACTCAAATATCCGACCGTTGCTATGCTGCGCGCCAGCTGTGCAAATATCCTACCCACCTAACGGTCATATCATTGAAGGGCATTTATGCCTTATCATGTCGGGCTGCTCCCTAGGCTATAAATAGCCGCCCCCTACAACCACTAGCTGGTTGGCTGCTCCGAGAGATAGATTGACACTTGTCATTTAGAGCATCCCATCCTCCGAGGACTTTCAGCGAAAATCATCAAGTGAGGAAAAACCCAAGAACCCAAACACCTACAAACCCAAAGTGATTGAGCATCACTGAAGAGATTGTTCCTGTGTGGAACCGACGCTTGTTACCTTTGAGGACTGTGCATCCTCCAGACGGTTAGGCGTCATGGTCTAGAGCATCCAAGAGGAAATTGTGGATTGCCGAGTGACCGAGTATGTGAAGGTTTGGAAGTCACCTGAAGACTTACCATGAGTGATTGGGCGAGGTCTGTGTGACCTTAGCTCAAGGAGAATACAGTGAGGACTGTGTGTCCGGGACTGTGTGTCCTCAGGTTTAAATACCTAGCCGCTCTAACCAGACGTACAACTGTCACAGCAGTTGGAACTGGTCTACCAAATCATTGTCTTCACCGAGCTACTGGTTCTATTTCCTCAACCCTTCCATTTCCTCGCATACTTGCTATGTATTTGATCATTACTGTTTGAAGACTTTGACTGAAGACTTTCTCAATTTCCTCACTTCAATTTCTTCAGTCAGTTTGTCTTCAGCCTGCTTATCCTGTGTTTACGCTACTCGTACTCTGTGCTTGTTTTCATTTCATCATGATGACTGTGCTACTGCTTTGTTATGCTTGCATCTGAGTACTTATTCCGCTGCTAAGTAGTTCGTCGCTTAGGAATTTCCTCACCTTGAAATTCCTCAGTGACGAATTTGTAAAAATCGCCTATTCACCGCCCCTCTAGTCGATATAACGCACTTTCAATTGGTATCAGAGCAAGGTACTCCCTTGTTCTGTGTGATTTTGGTTTAACCACCTGGAGTTTTAGTTATGTCGACTGCAGGCATGATCAAGGTCTCAGCTGGGTGTCCTACCTTCGATGGGACAGACTACCCCTACTGGAAGAACAAGATGCGCATGCATCTTGAGGCAATTGACAACGATCTCTGGTACGTTGTGGAAAATGGCGTTCCCTCTGTCACTCCTTCCGTAAATGCTGCTGATGTGAAGAGATTCAAGCAACTCGACTCTCAAGCGAAGAATATCATATGTGGCCATCTGAGCAAAGGGCAGTATGGCAGAGTGAGTGCTTTGGAGACAGCTAAGCTTATCTGGGATAGGCTATCCAAGGTCAACGAAGGAGTCTCAACTCAACGTGACTCTCGAGTTGACGTTCTTCGCAATCTCTTCAACCGCTTCAAAAGACTCGACAACGAAAATGTTCAGCAAACCTTTGATCGCCTCACTGACATTTCAAACGAGCTTCAAGCACTGGGTGCCACTGACATCACCGACCATGAGGTGGTGAAGAAATTGCTGAGGTCACTCGATTCTTCATTCGATACACTGGCACTGATGATTCAAGAACGTGGTGACTATATGTCACTTGATCCTGCTGACATTCTTGAGAGGCTGAACACTCATGAATTCCAACTAGCTGAGAAGAGAGATCTCTATGGACCGAGCTATGGCAGATCTCGTGCACTGAAGGCCAAGGCAGTCTCTGAATCTGAAGATGAAGATTCTGGTAGCAGCCTTGGTGATCCTAAAGAACTGAGTCAGGAGCTAGCAATGCTCGTGAGGAAATTCCAGAAGTTCTCTAGACGTGGCCGATTTGGAAAATCCTCAAGAGGTGATGACATGAAATCAGATTCCTCATCCCGTGACTACAAGAAGAGAACTTGCCATAAATGCAAGAAACCTGGTCACTACATTACTCATTGTCCTCAGTGGGAGAAGGAATCAAAGAAGAAGAAATACAAGGATGATAGTTCAGATGACTCTAAGAAGAAGAAGAAATCTTCAAAGTCCTCATCGTCAAAATCTTCAAAGTCTTCATCTCACAAGAAGAGCAGCTCCAAGAAAGCTCGGGCATTCATTGGCAAGGAAATGGACTCTGAAGCTGAATCTGAGGAACATGAGGAAGAGGAGGCATCTGAGGAGTTAGACTCTGGTGTGGCGAGCCTAGCCCTCGCTACTGCTTATGTTAGCAAGTCCATCTTCAACACTAAGGAAAATGGCTTCCCCAACACTGCTGATGACGGCAACGATGACTATGCTCCCACCTATTGCTTCATGGCAAAAGGTGCCAAGGTACTCAAATATCCCTCCTCTGAATCAAGTGAGGATGAATCTGATGAAAACCTCAAACCCAGCTATTCCAAACTTGCTAATATTGCTGTTAAACAACAAAAGGCTTTGGAAAAGGTTCAAAATATGCTAGACAAAAGCGATGATCTGTTAGGTGAGGAAATGGATCGAACTCAAACACTGACTGATAATCTTCAGCAACTACAGTCTAAGTTTGACAACCTTCAAGGTCATCATGAAACTCTCTTAGCCGATCATGAGAAGCTTTCTTATGAATTTCTTCAAAGAAAGCAAGATCTTGAGAAGCTAAGGGTGAGTCATGAAGATCTTCAGAAGGAAAATGATTCTTTGCTTGCTCAACAGATCAGTTCCGCTCAGGAAGAATTTATTCCACCATGCTTGAAATGCATTGAACGTGAAACTGCTAATTCTTCACCTGAATGTTCAAATGCTTCTATTGCTGCAAATTCTTCAACTATCTCTGTGGTCACAAATTCCTCATCTGAGGATACCACTAGTATCACTGACGAAAATGCAGGGTTGAAGGAATTGTATGTGACAGGTATGTACAAAAGCCTCAAAGGGCATCAGACTCTTTGTGATGTGCTCAAAAAGCAGATCTTGAACAGGAACCCTAGGAAAGAGGGTATTGCCTTTGAGAGGAAACTCAATGCTGATGGAACCTACTGGAAACCTGAGCAGTATCCCAAAACCTCATGGGTTGCTGCGAAGGGATCTCCCGTAGATCCATCCACTTTATCTGGCTTTACTTGTGAATCCTCATATTCATCTAATGAGTCATTTGACTCCAACTATAAACTGTTCAAAAATCAGAATGGTGAAGTATTTGCTAGATATGTTGGATCTAACTGCTGGAATGGTCCCCCTATGAAGAAAATCTGGGTTCCCAAAAGGTGCCTTGAAAGTCTTCAGGTGAATGTCCTCATGACACCACCTGTGAAGAATAAGAACCCCAGATCAAATTCTTCATATGGACCAAAGTCTTCATATGGATCAAAGTCCTCTTATGGATCAAATTCCTCACATGGATCCAAGTCTTCACATGATCATCATCATGCTAACGCTTCTGTTTCGCAGGGAAAATCTAAGAGTTCTGATTATGTGCATTATTCTTCAAATCATTATATTCATAAGTCCTCGAAGAATTTCTCTGCTTACTCATATGTCTATGCTAATCCCTCTCCTGTGAAACGAAGCACTCTGGCTTCAATGCCACCTTTTTCTAATGGAGCTCGCAGAATGATGAACTCTTTGCCACCCCTCCAGATGTGGGTGGTGAAGAAAAAGAACTAGTCTCTTATGCAGGGTCAGGTCTCCAGACGAACTAAATCGTCTGAAGAATTTGCTGGAGACCTGAAATGCTTGAAAGGACGCAAGCTAATCATGAAGAAATGATTTATTCATTTCTCACGTCCTCACATTGCTATATATACATATGTTGCTTTAATTGATGAAATATGTCTGATGAATTTGATGTCATATTCTTCACTCTGAAGTATATGAGTTCGTAAGATGCACTAATTCATCTGCAGGATGATTTACCCAAAGCTACTGAGTGGGTCCTCGATAGTGGATGTACAAATCACATGACCGGTGACAAGAGCTTACTGATAAACACTCCTTTATCTCCATCACACTTGAAGCATATCACCTACGCTGACAAAGGCAAAAGCAAGGTATTGGGTCTAGGTAGGGTTGCAATCTCAAAGGATCGACACATGGATAAAGTCATGCTTGTCGAGTCCCTCAGATTCAACCTCATGTCTGTCTCAATGCTTTGTGATCTTGATATGGTTGTTGTCTTTGGCAAATATCGTTGCTTAGTGCTCATGGAATCTGACAATTCCAAAGTCTTCGAAGGCTTTAGGAGAGGAGACTTGTATATTGTTGATTTCTCTGCAGGACCACAGCCTGCCACTTGTCTACTTGCTATAGCTTCAGAAGGCTGGCTATGGCATCGACGAATGGGTCATGCTGGCATGAGGAACTTACACACGCTCGTGAAGAAAAAGCATGTCATTGGCATCGAGGGTGTCAAATTCCTCAAAGATCATCTTTGTGGGGCTTGTGAGGCCGGAAAAATGACCAGAGCCAAGCACCCCTCGAAGACTATCATGACTACTTCTCGTCCTTTTGAATTGCTTCATATGGATCTTTTTGGCCCTACTCATTATGCCACACTAACAAATGCAGCATCTCTATATGGCTTTGTCATTGTTGATGACTATTCTCGTTACACATGGGTGCATGTCATTACTTACAAAACTGAAGTGCAGGAAGTCTTCAGACGATTTTCCTCAAGGGCTTCGACGAATTTCGGTGTGAAGATCAAGCATATACGTAGTGACAATGGGACCGAGTTCAAGAATACTGGTCTTGATGACTATCTCGATGAACTTGGTATTACTCATGAGCTATCTGCCCCATACACTCCTCAGCAGAATGGCGTTGTGGAGCGCAAGAACAGGACTCTTGTTGAGATGGCTCGCACCATGCTTGATGAATACAAGACACCTCGTCACTTCTGGCCTGAGGCAATTGATACTGCATGCCACATCATCAACAGGGTATATCTTCACAAATTCTTCAAGAAGACCTCATATGAACTCCTCACTAACAAGAAACCCAATGTGAGTTATTTCAAAGTCTTCGGTGCTAAATGCTGGATTAGAGATCCTCATCACAATTCTAAATTTGCACCGAAAGCACATGAAGGTTTTATGCTTGGTTACGGAAAGGACTCGCACACCTACAGGGTCTTCAACACCTATCACAACAAGGTTGTTGAAACTGTAGATGTGCGGTTCGATGAAACTAACGGCTCACAAAGAGAGCACCTACCTCCTATGCTAGATGAAAAGACACCTGAGGAAACCATCAAGTTCAAAGCTACTGAGGATGTCATTCCTACTGAAGAATCTGCTGAAGAAATCATTCCAGAACATGAAGAACAGCATGCTGGCGCATCTAAAGAAAATGGCTCTGAAGAAAATGCTGAGCCAAATCAAAGTCGTCAACCTGCTCATCCCCGCGTTGCAAATGAAGTACAGATTGAGAGAATCATCAATGACATCAACGCACCAGGTCCTCTGACTCGCTCAAAAGCTTCACATTTGTCTAACTTTTGTGGGCATTTTGCTTTCGTCTCTATCACAGAGCCCACCAAAGTTGATGAGGCATTTCTGGAGCCTGAATGGATTCAAGCAATGCAAGAGGAATTACATCAATTCAAGCTGAACAATGTGTGGGAGCTTGTCAAGCGACCGGACCCATGCAAGCACAATATCATCGGTACCAAATGGATCTACCGCAACAAGCAAGATGAAAATGGCCTAGTGGTGAGGAACAAGGCTCGTCTTGTAGCTCAAGGCTACACACAGGTTGAAGGAATTGATTTCGATGAAACTTTTGCACCTGTTGCTAGACTTGAGGCTATTCGCATATTGCTGGCTTATGCTAACCATCATAATATCATCTTATATCAAATGGATGTGAAAAGTGCATTCCTCAATGGTAAGCTTGAGGAAGAAGTATATGTTGCTCAACCCCCAGGTTTTGAAGATCCTAAGCATCCAGACAAAGTCTTCAGACTCAATAAGGCCCTCTATGGCCTCAAGCAGGCCCCTCGGGCGTGGTATGATACTTTGAAGGAATTCCTCATGAAGAAAGGCTTCAAACCCGGTTCACTCGACCCAACTCTTTTCACCAAAACCTATGATGATGAATTATTCGTGTGCCAAATATATGTTGATGATATTATCTTTGGTTGTACTAACCAACATTACAGTGACGAATTTGCTTACATGATCAGTGAGGAATATCAAATGTCCATGATGGGAGAATTGAAATTCTTCTTAGGTCTTCAAATTCGTCAACAATGCAATGGCATCTTCATTTCTCAAGAGAAATACCTCAAGGACGTTCTGAGGAAATTCGGTATGCAAGAATGCAGAGGCGTCAAAATCCCTATGCCCACAAATGGCCATCTATGCACTGATGAAAATGGAATAGACTTCGATCAAAAGGTATACCGCTCCATGATTGGCTCTTTATTGTACCTATGTGCATCTAGGCCGGATATTATGCTTAGTGTTTGCATGTGTGCCCGTTTTCAAGCTACACCGAAGGAATCACACCATAAGGCTGTGAAACATATTCTTCGATATCTAGCTCACACTCCAACACTTGGATTATGGTATCCCAAGGGCTCAGCTTTTGATCTCATTGGTTATTCTGACTCTGACTATGCTGGTGATCGTGTGGACCACAAGTCAACATCAGGCACATGCCATTTCCTCGGACGATCCTTAGTATGTTGGTCCTCGAAGAAGCAGAACTGCGTATCACTCTCTACTGCTGAAGCTGAGTATATTGCTGCTGGCTCTTGTTGTGCTCAATTGCTATGGATGAAGCAAACCCTCAAGGACTACGTCATCAATGTGAAGAATGTGCCACTCTACTGCGACAACGAGAGTGCCATCAAAATTGCTCATAACCCAGTTCAGCACTCAAAGACAAAGCACATCGAGATTCGTCATCATTTTCTTCGAGATCATGTGTTGAAGGGTGACATCTCTATTGATCCCGTGAAGTCTGAAGAACAGCTAGCGGATATCTTCACAAAGCCCTTGGATGAGAAGAGATTTAGCAAGTTGCGGTGTGAGCTAAATATCTTAGAATCTTCGAATGTCCTTTGAAAAGGACACACACCCTAACACTTATGCAAATTGATGACTTAGATGTGCAACACACGAAGAAACGTTTTTCTTCAATCAATGAAGACTAACCCTCTAAGTGTGAAGAAATTAATGAAGAATTTGATTCTCAGAGCCCTACGACAATTGTACGCGGTGTCTGAAATCATCATTCTTACACGGTGGGTCACGCCACCACAAAAAGTTGAAAGTCTTCAAAATTTGAGTTTTTCCATCATTGTGCAAATTCTTCAAATTTTCAAATTCTTCAACTTTGCAAAGTCTTCACTCTTTCCGACTGTGTTCTTCATTGACTATATATATATTTGAGTTTTTCTGTCCTCTACAGCATTCACTTATTGCTAATTCTTCAAGTTGACCTTTACCTAAGTGAATGTGATCGGACCCTTCCCCTCTATGCTAAACTCAACCCAGTCTGTTCACAAATTCCTCATGTGCGTTCTATTTGAAACCCGTTCAAAGTCTTCACTATGTCCTTGACAGCTGAAGAATTTGCGAACTAAACATTAAAATATTCTTATCTGAATTTTTGGCTTTTGCCGCTCAAACCGTTCCATATCCCTCGATAAGATTTATCTATTCACCCACGATCTAACACGATCTCCACTTCACAGTACGTGGGTGACACATGTCACTAGGATGAGAAGGGTCAGGGGCATGTTCGTCCATTTTCCTCGGACAGGCGGTTTTTCACCTCGGCTATAAATACCCCCTCACCCTCCTCAGATTTCTCCTCCCGCTCGATCTCACTCCCCTCGCTCGAGCTCTCAGACCTAGCGCCGCCGCTACATTCCATCGTCGCCGGTGAGGAAGAGCTTCACTGCCTCGACCTCGTCGCCGTCGTACTCACGCCGGCCGCGGAAATCTTCACTCCGCCGCCGCCGTAGCTGTTTTCCATCGCCAAGTTAGGGCGTGGAAGATCTGAACGGACGAACTTCTCCACTGCTACTCTCAGTTCGTCGTGTTCTTCGTCAAGGGTAAATAAAATTTATTTTTACTGCCCTTGTTGATTCTGATGATTTCCACAAAATCTTCAAAAGGTGTTTATTCTTCAACTTTCATGTTCTGAAACACCAACTTGCTTCTGTCCTTGATCAGTTTCTCTAAGCAACGTTTTTCTTCAAGATTCCTCAATTGTGTGGATTTTCAATCTACACAACTCTGGAACCTAAGTCAAAATGCTTAGTGAAATTCCTCAAGACACCCCTGGTCTTCTTCCACAAACTTGATACTTTTGAAAATCTTCTGAGAACGCATATGACCTCTCCAAAACTCTTCGCACCTATATTCTGTTCACAGGTACACATGTCCGCTGCTGAATCTCTAGGTTCTCATCAACTTAACTCATTTGCAGCGTTCCTTGAAGAAAAATTGCATACCTCATCAGAAAATTCGATTGTTCAAAACCCTCAAGTGAAGAAAATTGCTGATGGTAAAAGACCTCAGAAGGGAGGAAAGAGGCCAGAAACAAATACTGCTTTTGAGATCCCTGATGACATCTATGATGAATATTGTTCTCCTGATGAAGCAACTCATGGCAAGGAGAACAAAAATCAGCGCAAGTGCGCATTCAGAAGATTGAGAGGAGATGGGCAAGAGAATGGAGGGAATATCGCTATGTCACTCCCAAGTACATGAAGAAATTCGCTGTTAACCCTCCATGTCCAAGACCTCCATTGGCTCCTGGCCAAGAAGCTGATCCCACTAGCATCAGAAGAGGTGAGGAATTTCCTCAGGAGTGGGCTAAGCGTCAAGCCAAGCTGGCCAAAGTGGCTAAAGAGGCAGTGAAGAAATTCAATGAAGATTCTGTTGCTGCCGCCGCTGAGGCCTCTGCTATCAAGCCTAAGAAGGCTATGCTGAAGAAATCAGCTGTCAAGACAAGTTTCTCAGCTGCAATGCCCTCACGGCCAAGCTCTTCAAAGCCCTCACGGCCTGTTCCTCAAGCAAATTCCTCAAAAGCAGCTCCAACTCCCTCGGTTGCAAAATCCTCAGCTGCTCCTGCAAAGTCCTCAGCACCTATGCATCTTGCCACATGCCAAAGGACTACTGGAATCTCAATTGCTTCAGGAGTCTCTGCAAGTTCTTCAGCTCCACCTCAGTCTTCAACAACTCCGACCTTGCTGAAGAAAAAGGCCACTGCTGGACGAGGCACAAGGCCAAGTCCTCACAAGAAGCAGGTCGCCTTTCAGGTTCCGTCAAGCAAAGACGAAGCTGATGATGAAGAATTAGCTGAGATCATCAGAGATCGACAACAAAGGGCCTCTAGTGCCAAAGGCAGTGCTGTGCCCCTCATGCTGGATCCAAGGAAGATCCTTGATTTTATTGATCTATGGCACAAGGATCCAAATACACCTTTGCCTGAATTAAACCTCACTCCTGGTCAAAGTCACATGTTGACAGCCTTCATAAATGAAGAGAAATGGAAATTTGAAAAGACCAGGCAGGTGAAGAAGGCTCAGTACAAGAAGGAGCGTTTTCTGAAGAACAATGTTGTGAAAATGTCTCCTGAAGAACTTGTGTCTATGCAGGCTGAGATCAAAGCACTCAGTGATGAATTTCATGCATTCCGTGCAGATTGGCTAGGTGCCAAAGTCAGATTCGTCAGAATGGCAAAAGGATTTACTCCAAGTGTTGCAGCTTCATCGCAACCCAAATTTCCTCAGACTGGAACATCTGTTGAAGAAAATGAAAGCGCCAGAGCTGATGAAGAAATTCCAGTCTCTAAAGAAAATGCCAGGGCAACCTCCAACATTGTGCCTGAAGAGCAATCCAGGCCAGTTGAAGCATCTGCTACTGTGCCTGAGGAATCTGAACAAGCCAGAGCAACTGCATCAGTTGTGCCTGAAGAAATTCAACCAATTTCCTCTGCTCCTCCTGCACCGATGACAAGCATCAACCTTCCTTCTGCAACAGAAGAGAAGAAAACCAAGGCTGCGGAGCGAGCAGCTGTGAAGAAAAGGAAAGCATCTGCCTCCTCAGAGTCTTCAGCTCCCAAGAAAGTGAAGACTTTGATGAGTTCATCTGAAAACCCAATTGATGCTATTCCAATATCAAGCATGCCATCAAAGGAGATCATTCCCTTTTGTGAGGAATATGAAATTCCAAGTAAATCTGCTGAAGAAGATCCTTCTGCTGCTTCGACAGAGCAGATGGATGAAGAAATTGAAGTGGATACTTTCCCTTCAACCCCACTGGTATCATCGCCCATGCCTTAGTTCACAGCTGAAGAGGCAGGCATCGAAGGAATTGAAGAAGATGAGGATGTGGATATTGGGTCTACAACACCTATTCTAAATGATGACTTTTGGGAAAGTCATCACCCCAATTCACCTCTGATAACCCCTCTACATCATGTTCCTTAGTCCCCTGTGCCAACTGAAGAAATTCATACGGGCTCTGATGAACGTCAAGCTTCACTTCACTCTATTCCTGAAGAAGTTCCAGTCACTAGCGCTGATGTACATATGTCTGAAGAAATGGAGGCCAAGGCTGCTGCTGAAATTCCTCAGCCTGTGGCTCCAGTGGCTATACCTCAAGAGGCTGTAAATTCTTCAACTGTTAATCTTCAGCCCAAGCCACAGAACCCTCACTCCAAGAAGCAGAAGTTTAATGCTGAGGATTTCTTCAATGAGCACATATTCTTCACTAACTACAATCCCTATGACTCTGCTCGACTTCGTCGCAAGCGCTTCTGGACTGCAAGCCAGATGAACTTCTACTCCTCATTGTTGGTTGATAAGGATAAGATCTTTGAACATGAGCAAATTCCTCATGTAGATATGGAATCGCTGCCCTGCTTCACACCAGTCCTCAGTGTTCTTCATGACGCTGGGTTACTCAATTTCTGCACCGACATCTGCGATTGGAATGAAGAACTCATTCTTCAATTCTTCGCCACGCTGCACATTACTGGAAATGTTGATGATGTCAATTCATGGGTATTGGACTGGATGACCGATAATACTCATTTCAAAGCATCGGCCTCTGAATTGCTTCATGCCGTCCCAGTCAGTCCTCCCACTGAAGGTGCAAGGCTTCTCTATGTTGAACCTGAACTGTCTGATCATCTGATGCAAGTGCTGATGAAGTCTTTGAAGCCAGGCCATGCTCCAAGGACCAAATTCCTCGTCAAGGAATTGCTCCATGTGCCAAGGATAGTCTATCGCATATTGACCAAAACCCTCAGTCCAATCAAGGGCCACAACTCTGATGATGAAGAAGTTGTTGGCATTATGAAGAATCTGCTGTTCAACATCATTCACGGTATTCCTATCAACTACCATGATTTCTTCATGAGGACTTTGGCCAATGCTGCTCTGTCACCTTTTGAGTTGAAGCCTTATGCTCCCTGGATCATGAAGTTCATCAGATCAAGGTCTTCAATTCATTATAAGGCTGATTTTCAAAATCATCTCAGCTATTTGCCCCCTATCGAAGTCCTCAAACGGACTATTTCCTCAGCTGACGAGAAGGGCAAGGCTGCTGTTATTGATGAAGGTACTCGCCCATTGGATGGACAGTTTCGCAAAGCTACTTCCTATTCCACCAATGATGACTCTGCAACTCAAGATTCTACTGCCAAAGCTTCAGAACATCATCCTCAAGCCACAGCTCCACGTGTGATGACTGATCGTGAACTTCTCCTTAGTCTTCATCAGAAAGTTGATCGAAATCACAAGTGGGTCAAGCGTCAGTTTGGTGCAATTCTTCAGAACATGACAGTCACTCAAAATACTGTGAAGAAGAATCACTACTACTTGCATGAAGTCTTTGACCGCACTTGGGCGATTCTGTCTAATCTTCATAGTGCTGAAGAACTCAAGGAGATGGGATTCCAACAGGACTTTGACTGGTCTCAGCCACCTTCGAAGAAATTCAAGAAAGTCAAAGTTCCTCAGCTTGTTGCTAGTTCATATTCTTCATCGCGCGAGACGGATGAAGCTGAAGACTTGAACGACACTGCGGCAGGCCCTACTTCAACGGACGACCCCAACAATGTTGGCGCTCCTCCATCGACATCATGATGATATTCTTCAGGGGCGTTAGTCCTCATTTTTCGTCCCTTTTGGTCATTCGATGACAAAGGGGGAGAAATTTGAGTTAGTCTTCAAGCGGGTCTTATATATGGGCTATATTTTTGTTAAGTTTCAACTCTTGCTTTTCTGAGGTGTTTGCTCTGATGAGTTGTAAACTTAAGTCCTATGGTGGTCTGATACTTTTGCTCTATTTTTCTGCATGCTATTTCCTCAATACCATAATGCACGCATGCTGAATTTCGTCAGACACCATATTTCATCATGCATTTCAAATTCTTCATATCATATGTTAAATGCGTGTATGAATTTCAAGATATAGGAGGAGATCTCCATGATATTACTCAACAATGTGCATTTGCTATTTCAAAGCAAATTCCTCAATTATCCACATCTTCAGGGGGAGTTCTTCTATATCTTGCAATCAAATTCCTCAATATCAGTATTTATACTTCATATGTTTATCCCCGTTGAAAACTTAACCTATATTGTCATCAATAACCAAAAAGGGGGAGATTGTAAGTGCATCTAGTGCCCCTTAGTGATTTTGGTGTATTGAAGACTTATAGGTTAAGGGACTAATGCGTTTGTGAGTGTACACAGGTCTATAAGTCTATGAGGAGTTTGTTATTTACGATGAATGTCGACCCCTAAAAATGGATGTCTTCAACTGAAGACTTTGGTTTTCTTGAAGACTTTGAAAGTGAAGAAATTGGTGTGACCCTGAAGACTTGATATTCATGCGAGGATCATGAAGCGTGAAGACTTTTGTTTCCGTAGTTTCATTTTCTTCTTCTTGAGTCATAGGAAACACCATACTGTTAAAGGGGGTTGAGGTAAAACTAAGGAAAAGTTTCCAAGTGATGCTCAACTCAAAATCCTACACCTACCCAATCCTTTCGAGTGAAGCCATTGGAAATCTCATACAGTTTAGTCAAGTTCTTCAGTGACAGAGACGAAGTTCTTCTGTTCTCTGAGGAATTTGTTCTGACTGAGGAGTTAGGAATTCGCCAGTGCGGATTGCCTACAAGTGAGGAACATGATAGCCCTGAGGAATTTGATACTCAAATATCCGACCGTTGCTGTGCTGCGCGCCAGCTGTCCAAATATCCTACCCACCTAACGGTCATATCATTGAAGGGCATTTATGTCTTATCATGTCGGGCTGCTCCCTAGGCTATAAATAGCCGCCCCCTACAACCACTAGCTGGTTGGCTGCTCCGAGAGATAGATTGACACTTGTCATTTAGAGCATCCCATCTTCCGAGGACTTTGAGCGAAAATCATCAAGTGAGGAAAAACCCAAACACCTATAAACCCAAAGTGATTGAGCATCACTGAAGAGATTGTTCCTGTGTGGAACCGACGCTTGTTACCTTTGAGGACTGTCCACCCTCCAGACGGTTAGGCGTCATGGTCTAGACCATCCAAGAGGAAATTGTGGATTGCCGAGTGACCGAGTATGTGAAGGTTTGGAAGTCACCTGAAGACTTACCATGAGTGATTGGGCGAGGTCTGTGTGACCTTAGCTCAAGGAGAATACGGTGAGGACTGTGTGTCCTCAGGTTTAAATACCTAGCTGCTCTAACCAGACGTACAACTGTCACAGCAGTTGGAACTGGTCTACCAAATCATTGTCTTCACCGAGCTACTGGTTCTATTTCCTCAACCCTTTCATTTCCTCGCATACTTGCTATGTATTTGATCATTACTGTTTGAAGACTTTGACTGAAGACTTTCTCAATTTCCTCAGTTCAATTTCTTCAGTCAGTTTGTCTTCAGCCTGCTTATCCTGTGTTTACGCTACTCGTACTCTGTGCTTGTTTTCATTTCATCATGATGACTGTGCTACTACTTTGTTATGCTTGTATCTGAGTACTTATTCCGCTGCTAAGTAGTTCGTCGCTTAGGAATTTCCTCACCTTGAAATTCCTCAGTGACGAATTTGTAAAAATCGCCTATTCACCCCCCCTCTAGTCGATATAACGCACTTTCAGCAAGGTCCTCGGTAGTGTAGCCAATCACCGGAGCTGCGTCGGTCTCGGGGACTACGTCGGTACCGGGATCTACCTAGAGAGAAGAGGGGGAAGAAACAGATAAATACTCAGCAAACAAAGCAACACAGAGCATGCTAAGATTAAGGTGCAGTGCAGGGTTGCCTAAAGACATATCTAATCCATGTTAGCTATTTTAGGATTCAAGTTGGATTTATTAACCGGTATATGTGCACTATTCATCTACCGAATACAGGCTAAAAGTTGCGGGTTCACCTCCGTAGAGGGTCCCGACACGAAAACAGATGGCACGGTCAAATTCGTCTCGTCGTTCTGATCAACTTTCATGTACAAAGTTTTTCGATCCGAGCTATGGTTTAATTTATATGATTTTCTAAAGTTTTAAAGCATTTTCTGGAATTAATTTAATTATTAAATATGAATTATCCAGAATAGTAGAAGCTGACATCAGCGGGTCAAACCCAGCTGACCAGAGTCAACTATGACAGGTGGGGCCCACATGTCATTCACAGTACTAATTATCAGAGGATTAAATTTAACTAATTAACCTAATTAGCTTGTGGGACCCACTGTCAGTGTCAGCTTTAATTAACTAATTAACTAACAGATTAATTAACATTTTAATTTATTTTTACAACATTTTAGTGGTGGGGCCCGCGTGTCAGTGGCCCAGTCAGCCCAGTGAGCGGGGTTGACTGGTCAACTGGGCCCGCGGGACCCAGCGTCAGCGGCACAGGGGCGGCCCCACACGGTGCCACGTGGGCGCCCGGTCAGCGCCGGCCGCCGGTGAGGCGAGACACGGCGGGGACGGCTAGAATCTCGCCGGAGTTCGCCGGAATCCCGCTGTGGTGCTTCGTTTGGCGCGATTTCGGTCGCGTTCGAATGGGCGTCGAGCACCGCGTCCGATGGTGTCCGTGGCTAGCATCGCGGATGGCTGGAACATCGCCGGAGACGAGGAAGGCAGTGGTGGGGTTCGGTGGCGCGAGGAGAAGTGGGTTGCGGGGGCTCATTCGGTGCGGGACTTGGCGCATTTGAACGCGGGCATCACACCGCGTCGAATGGCGACAATGGCGGCCGTTGAAACGGCCCGCAGCGTCGGCTGCGATGATGACTGACAGCGGCCGAAGCTTGAGCATGCGGGGGAGCTACCTACGATGCACGGGGAGGAGAAGGAAGAGGTCGGGGAGGACCGGGTGGCTCACAGCGGTGCAGGGAAGGCCCGGGGAAGTTAGGGGAGCTCGGGGCGGCGTGGGTCGAGGCGGTGCAGCGGCGGTGATCCGAGGAAGGGGAAGGGCATGATTCGGCCGTTGCGGTGCGCCGAGCTGGAGTGCGCCCTCGTAGTCGACGTAGTCGACGCAGGCGGTCCTCCTGGCGCGGTCTCAGGTGGCGGGGAGGCCACAGAGCGCGTGGGCGATGGCGGTTATGGCGACGGTGGCGCTCGGCTGCGATGGGGAAGGGGGAGAGAGGGAGAGGGAGTGGCGAGGGAGACGCCAGGGGGTCGCGGGGCTCTGCCCTTATCCCCGGCGCGGGTGCAGCGACGCTGTCGAGCAGTGAGTGGGGGGGCCGGGGGAGCGTGCGCGCGTGCGCGCTCTGCGTGTTCGACAGCGGCCAGGAGTGAGCAGTGCGAGGTGGGAGACGCCGCGGAAAGGGCTGGGCCGGTACTATAGTCACTTAGGCCCAGCCGCTGCGGCCTTTTTCTTTTCTTTTCTGTTTTTCTTTCTTTCCTCTCTTTTGCAAAATGTGAGGCCTCAAATATAGTTTTGTAAAATAGGTAATTTTGTCCAATAATTGTAGTGCAATATTTAGCACTGTCAGAAAATGGTTTGGAGCCAAAGTGATTTCATTTGGATTTTATCAAATTATAAATGGATTAAATACTTCTGTTTTATTGATGTTAGAGTCACTTAATTAATTTAGTAAATGTTGATTACTAGTTTAGAATTGTCTTTGAATTATTTACAATATTATGAACATTTTAGTTTTCAAATTTGAACAACTTTTATTTTCACTTTTAGTTTGAATTTCCATTTGAATTTGAATTGAAAAGAGATATGATCCAAATGATGCTTAAGCACTGTTGATCATGATAACATTGCATTATCAAAAGGGGATCACTGTAGCTAACCACTGGGGGTGTTACATCAAAGAACTTGTCCTTGGGGGCGCTTGGAGACGTCATGGCGATCTAGATCCGTCAGGAAAATAGCTCAAAACAAGAATAGGGGATATTGCCGTGGTACGATGGTCAAAACCTTCGGGAGATTATATAATAAATTTTTACCGTGCAAAAGAAGTATTCTTGGAGAAAACAGAGTCTGAGAGGCACACGAGGTGGCCACAAGCCTGAGATGCGCGCCCAGGGGGGTAGGGCGCGCTGATAAGTCCATTTTGCATCATGTTTTCCTACTGTTATTTATAACATTTTTATGCATAATAATGCTTTTGGGAGTAATTCTAATGCCTTTTCTCTCATAATATGCAAGGTTTACACAAAGAGGGAGAATACCGGCAGCTGGAATTCTGGACCTGAAAAAGCTATGTCAGAGTTACCTATTCTGCACATCTCCAAATGAGTTGAAAATTTACGGAGAATTATTTTGCAGTATATGAAAAATACTGGAGCAAATAACTACCGGAGGAGGCCCACCCGGTGGGCACAACCCACCTGGGTGCGCCAGGCCCCCCAGGCGTGCCCTGGTGGGTTGTGCCCTCCTCGGCCCACCTCCGGTGCCCATCTTCTAGTATATAGGCCATTTTGACCAAGAAAAAAAATCAGGGGGGGGGGGGACTTTTGGGACAAAGGCCGCCGTCTCGACACGGAACGTGGGCAGGAGCACTTTTGCCCTCCGGCGGAGCGATTCCATCGGGGGAACTTCCCTCCCAGAGGGGTAATCATCGCCATCGTCATCACCAACAACTCTCCCATCGTTGGGAGGGCCATCTCCATCAATATCTTCAACAACACCATCTCCTCTTTTCGGTGTACTAAGTATTGGGACTTTAGTACCCCATACTTGTGCACGGGCAGTCGTAGCCAAGCCCGCGGCAAGGCTTGCCGGGGGAGTAATTGGAGATTAGTGCAAGATTGTCAAGGGGGCACTCAGACCGAGAATCAAAGGATCAGGAGTTAATAAGATCAGAAGACCGAAGACCAAGCCCCCGGCAAGATCTTGCCGGGGTCGTTCACGAAACCCGGCAGGATTAGCATCCCGGCAAGATTCTATCACAGTTCCGCCACTTCAGCACAGCAACCAGCCTGGCATCCCGGGCCCATTCCTGGATGCGTGGCAGGGGACCAGTGGAGGAGAGCTTAAGCGGTACTGATGGGATGGCCCTTTTTTCCATCCCCAAGAAAGTGAGGTGTCCAAGTATTGGGACTTTAGTACCCCATACTTGTGCATGGGCAGTCGTAGCCAAGCCCGCGGCAAGGCTTGCCGGGGGAGTAATTGGAGATTAGTGCAAGATTGTCAAGGGGGCACTCAGACCAAGAATCAAAGGATCAGGAGTTAATAAGATCAGAAGACCGAAGACCAAGCCCCCGGCAAGATCTTGCCGGGGTGGTTCACGAAACCCGGCAAGATTTGCATCCCAGCAAGATTTGCATCCCGGCAAGATTCTATCACAGTTCCGCAGTTTCAGCACAACAACCAGCCTGGCCTCTCGGGCCCATTCCTGGATGCATGGCAGGGGACCAGTGGAGCAGAGCTTAAGCGGTGCTGATGGGATGGCCCCTTTTTCCATCCCCAAGAAAGTGAGGACACCTAAACGGACACCTCACGGTGCATTAAATGCATTCGTCCTAATCCGTCAGTGGTTAGGTATGATGACCCTGTAGCTACTTTACACCTCAATGTATGTACATTTTGCCACTGTGGTGACCCCTTTGAGCGTATAAAAGGAGGCCCAAGGCAACTTCTACAGGGGAGGAGGATCTTCTAGCCCATTCTGCATGCGTAGCTGCTCTTTGAACATACTGTTCATTGCAAGCGCTCCTGGAGCCTGGGCTCAAGAACACTCATAATAAAACAAGGCAGGAGTAGGGTTTTACGCTGATCAACGGCCCGAACCTGGGTAAAATCGCCCCGCGTCGATCGTTGGTTCTGCTCTTTGTGCATACCTCTCTCCCTGCCAAATCGTAAAGGGGTCCCTTGGGGTCCCATAGGTGTCGCACGCTGACATCTTTGGCGCGCCAGGTAGGGGGGTCGAGGTTGTGCGAACCTCATCTAGTGATCTGCGCCTTAGTTTCTTCATCATCTTCATCATGATGCCACCCAAGAAGAAGAGAGCCGCAATGGCGCAACCATCCACGTCCGTTTTGTCTGTGCCCTCGCATATGGGTGATGGTGTGGATGCAGAAGGAAGAGGTTTAGAGCCTCCACGACGTTCCGGTGATCCAAGCCAGGCGAGTGGCATCATTCGCAGCGGCAGCGGCAACCCACACACCGCTGGATCCAGAGATGGAGCTGTGTTGCCTACGGGCGGCACAACGAACTCCAAAGATCGGAGGATGCCTTCTAGGACTCCCGCACCGGCGCAAGCGTCACGACCTACTCAGGTCGTGCGCGATGAGCAGCGCCATGGCACTGGTGGTTCAGGGCGTCCCCATGAAAAGACTTCTGCGCGTCGATCCCAAGGTGCGCAGGCCCAGCATGCACGCCAAACTGCCGGCGGAGATGGCGCGCAGTCGCGTGATCGTGATGGTGCTCCTTCTAACATTGTTAGGAGTCAGAGCACCTCACGTACCTCGCACCTGTCGACGCCGCCTACGCCAGCGGAAGCTTTGGCACGTGCGCAGCTCCTCCTCGATTTCCCTCCTGCTCCGGAGAAGATGGAGGAGTGGCGACTACTATTCAGAGCCTCATTGGCTTCGCCAACAAAGATGGGCCACAGGAGGCAGGGCCCTCACAGCGGCGGTCCATTGATCCGGCGCGAGCCGATGTGGAGAAAACCGGAGGTGGTGCGACCACGGTGCACTCCCCTCCACGACACCAGCGGCGGTCGACAACCCGGCGGACTGATGGCCGTGACGATGATTCCACGGCGTCGTTCGATCCACGGATGCGCCGCGACCAGCGTCAAGTTCTCCTGGAACGAAGCAAAGAGGACGCTCGAACTACCATCGAGCGATGACGGGAGGCGCGCTATCAATCTGATAAGCGCGCAGGGCCCGCTGTCGACGAGCCTGCGCCAGGGGACGCAGGCGACTTGCCTTACGAGGTAGGTACTCCAGCATTTACCCGTGAGTTGCGGCAAGTCCAGTGGCCCAATTCCCGAACCTTCAAGCCAGAGGTCCCGGAGAAATATGACGGCAAGACTCACCCCTCGGAGTTCCTGAGCATCTACACCATTGCGGTGTAGGCTACCGGGGGCCGAGACGACAAGATACTTGCCAACTACTTCCCGTTGGTGCTCAAACCCAACGTTAGGTCGTGGTTGATGCATCTGCCGGAGAATTCTATTTCTTCTTGGTCAGATCTGTGCCATCAGTTTGTTGGCGCCTTTGTTGGAGGCCATCAAGCTCCTGGCCAAGAGAGTGATTTGCATATCATCCCTCAGAAGGAGGGAAAATCCCTGCGCAAGTTTATCCAGAGGTTTAGCCGGGTGCAGTACAATATCCCTGACATTCACCCTGCCGCTGTTGTTAGCGCATTTCATCAGAACGTGCGTAACCGCAAAATGCGGGAAGAACTGGCAATGAACAAAGTCAGGAGTATTGCCGAGCTTTACGCTTTGGCCGACAAGTGCGCTCGAGCTGAAGAGGGAAGGAAACTCCCTGGCGAGGCTGTTGGCGTGGGGGGCGAATCAGAAGATGAAGACGCTGCAACCCCGCCAAGGAAGGGCCAGCGGCGAAACAAGAAGCGCAAAGGCAAGGCCGTGCTTGTTGCCGAGGAATCCGCCAACTCCGGCACCGCCAAGAAGGCCAAGGTTGATGACCCCGGCAAGGAAGTTGCCGGGTGCTCCTCCTGCCAGGCCTTGGCGGCTGCCGACAAGTCAGAAAGCTCCGGCAAGCAGTATTGCAAGATCCATTGCACCAAGGGCCACGATCTCCAAAACTGCCGACAAGTTGAGCAGCTTGTCGAGAAGCAGAGAGCTGAGTATGAAAGGCGAGATAAGGAGAAGGCCCATGACGGTGCTGAGGGGTCCGGCAAGAAGCGCGGTGGCCGAGGGGGTCGCCACGGCAAGGCCAAACAACAGAGGGAGAGGCCCGCTCGAGGCCGTGACAAAGAAGAAGGTGATGATGATGAAGAAGATGATGAGTCCAGTGAGCAAGAATTTCAGAAAGCTACAGAGGCCATGTGTATCGACGGGGGCGCCTCGTTGCATTCTTCCCACCATCGACTTAAACAGTGGGTGCGAGAGGTTAATGCAACGGAGCCATCACTAGATGCATGTAAGCCCCTGAAGTGGTCCAACACGCCTATCATTTTCGACGCCGAGGATCACCCTGATCGCACAACCGCGGTCGGGTGCTTGCCATTGTTGGTCTCACCGACAATCTGCAACCTCAAGGTGACGAAAATGCTAGTTGATGGTGGGGCCGGGCTGAACCTAATTTCGCCAGATGTGCTCAAGAGGCTCCAAATTCCTGATGAAGATCTCGAGGAAACATGCACGTTTCAAGGGGTCAATCCAGGAAGAACCCAGCCAAAGGGCAAGATTACGCTACCGGTGACATTTGGTAGCGAGCTCAACTACAGGACAGAGAAGGTAGTGTTTGATGTCGCCAAGATCCCTATGTCATACAATGGGATCCTTGGCCGCCCAGCACTGGCTAAGTTTATGGCGGCATCACACTACGCGTATAATGTGTTAAAGATGCCCGGGCCGTTGAGTGTCATCACTATCCACTCCGACAAAAAGGATGCGCTCATCTGTGCCGACCAACTCTACCGGGAAGCAGTTGCAGCACCTGCCGTCAAGGCATCTACTCCTGCCGCTGGAATTCCCGGGGGGAAGAAGAAGACCGGCAAGAATCTTGGCGCGAACTCCGGCAAGCGCACCTCCTCGGAGTGCTGCGCTTCCGTTGAGGACGCACCAGAGAGTTCCATCAGCAAGAACAAGAAATCAAAGGCTGCTCCACCAGAGACCAAGAAGGTGCCCGTCAGGGAGGACGGAACGGGAGGAACTTTCACCATAAGTTCCACCCTAGATGACAAATAGGAAAGCGCGCTCATTGCCTTCCTGTGGGCGAATGTTGACGTGTTTGCATGGCGACCGTCTGACATCCCCGGTGTTCCCAGGGAGCTAATTGAGCACCACCTTGCTGTCTGTCCTCACGCACGGCCCGTCAAGCAGAGGGTCAGGAAGCAAGCCTTGGAGCGGCAATAATTCATTGCCGAAGAAATCAGGAAGCTGGAAGCGGCAGGATTGGTCAGAGGAGTGCTTCACCCAACGTGGTTGGCTAATCCGATTGTAGTGCGCAAGGCGAATGGGAAATGGAGGCTGTGTATTGATTATACAGATATCAATAAAGCCTGTCCAAAAGATCCTTTTCCCTTGCCGCGCATCGATCAGATTGTGGACTCCACTGCTGGTTGTGATCTACTGTCCTTCCTTGATGCCTACTCAGGGTATCGTCAGATCTTCATGGCAAAAGAAGATGAAGAAAGGACCGCATTTATCACCCCATGTGGTACGTATTGTTTTATACGAATGCCTTTCGGGTTGAAAAGTGCTGGTTCTACATTTGCGAGAGCGGTCCAAATTGGTTTTGAGCCTCAGCTCCATAGAAATATGGAGGCATATATGGATGATATAGTGGTCAAAACCAAGGACAAACCGACGCTCATACAAGATCTAGAAGAGACATTTGCAAATTTGCGCAAGATCAATTTAAAGCTCAATCCTGAGAAGTGCGTGTTTGATGTTCCTTCCGGCAAGCTTCTCGGATTCTTTGTATCTCAACGAGGGATCGAAGCGAACCCCGACAAGATCAAAGCTATTGAGCAGATTGAAGCGCCAAGACGCGTCAAGGATGTGCGTCGTCTTGCCGGTTGTGTTGCTGCCCTAAGCAGGTTTATTTCCAAATCTGCTGAGCGCGCCCTGCCCTTTTTCAAAATCTTGAAGAAGGCAGGTCCAATGAAATGGACTCCGGAGGCAGAGGCTGCGCTGCAAGATTTGAAGAAATTCCTTTCTTCTCCGCCGACACTAGTCGCGCCTAAACCACGAGAGCCATTGCTGCTATATCTGGCAGCGACAAATCAAGTGGTTAGCGCAGAGAGAAGCTGATGAGGAGGCAACACCAGCGGCGGGACCGCCAAGCGACGCGGCGGGATCTCCCTCGGCAAGGGTTGATCCCGGCGAGACAGGATCTGCACAGTCAGAAGGACCAGTGCAAAAGAAAAAGGTGGTGCAGCGCCCAGTTTATTTTGTTAGCTCCCTCTTGCAGGGAGCTAGGTCAAGATACTCTGGTGTGCAGAAGTTGCTCTTCGGCCTCCTTATGGCCTCGAGGAAGCTGCGCCATTATTTTCAAGCACATGAAATCACCGTCGTCACTCGCTTTTCGTTGCAACGGATTTTGCAAAATCCAGAGGCAACCGGCAGGATTGTGGAGTGGGTGTTGGAGTTGTTGAGCTTTGGTCTCAAGTTTGAAAGCACTTCAACAATTCAGAGCAGGGCCTTGGCAGAGTTCATTGCGGAATGGACCCCAATGCCAGACGAAGAAGTTCAAGATACGACTCTCCCCGGCAAGGAAATTGATCGAGAATGGGTTATGTACTTTGACGGGGTTTTCTCGCTGCAAGGCGCCGGTGCTGGCGTGCTGCTTGTCGCACCCACCGGAGAGCACCTCAAGTATGTAATCCAGATGCATTTTCCCCGGGAGAGTTCGACAAACAACACTGTGGAGTACGAGGGGCTGCTTGCCGGTCTTAGGATCGCGGCAGACCTTGGTATCAAGAAGCTCGTCATCAGAGGCAATTCACAGCTTGTTGTTAGACAAGTTAACAAGAATTATCAGAGTCCATTGATGCAAGCCTACGTGGATGAAGTGAGAAAAATGGAAGAGCGCTTTGACGGTCTGCAAATGAAGCACATTCCTCGTGCCGAGAACAATATTGCTGACGACCTGTCAAAGTGCGCTGCCCTCAAGTTGCCTGTGGAACCAGGAACTTTTGTGCTCCATTTGACTCAACCATCCGTGGCGCCATCAATGCAGCAAGGAAAGAGAAGAAAGTTGAATTCTGGACAATACTTTCCGGCAGAGCTCCCTGGAGCTGCCGGCAAGGAACTTGCCGGGATCAACGACAAGCCTGCCGGGGAACGACAGGCTCCGGCGGAACCTCATGCTTTCACTGTCGAGACAAATGTTCCCCTGGCGGAGGAGATGCCTTTAGTCCTAGCTATCGAGCCCCAGGCTCCAGCATGGGCGCAACACATTGTCCATTTCCTTCAGACAGGAGAACTCCCTGAGGAACAGGAAGAGGCGGAAAAAGTAGCCCGTTGGTCTGTTATGTACAAGTTCGTCGATGACGTCCTGTAAAGAAAGAGACCAAACAGTGTGAAATTGAAGTGTATTCCTCGGGAGGATGGACTAGAGCTGTTGGCAGAGATACATGGAGGCATATGTGGCTCTCACATAGGATCAAGAGCACTTGTCGGGAAAGCATTCCGGCAAGGTTTCTTTTAGCCCACCGCTCTCCAGGATGCAACTGCACTAGTAACCAAGTGTGAAGCGTGCCAGTTTCATTCGAAGAAATCACATCAGCCAGCTCAAGCTCTTCAGATGATCCCTCTCTCCTGGCCATTTTCGGTCTGGGGGCTCGACATATTGGGCCCCTTCCCCCGTCCTACCGGGGGCTTTGAGTACTTGTTCGTTGCAATCGACAAGTTCACAAAGTGGCCTGAAGTGGAAGCGGTGAGGAAGGTGGCCGCACAATCAGTCGTCAAGTTCTTTAAAGGGATAGTCTGCCGTTTCAGTGTGCCCAACAGGATCATCATCGACAACGGTACGCAATTCACAAGTCGCACCTTCATGCAGTACGTCCAAGACCTTGGCGGCAAAATTTGTTTTGCCTCTGTTGCTCCCCCGAGAAGCAACGGCCAAGCGGAGAGGGCTAATGCTGAAGTGCTGCGCGGTCTTAGGACCAGAACCTTTGACAGGCTGAGAAAGTGCGGAAGACGCTGGATTGATGAGTTGCCGGCAGTTCTTTGGTCAATCAGAACGACACCAAATTGAGCCACCGGCCAGACACCCTTCGCTCTGGTTTACGGAGCAGAAGCAGTTCTCCCCACGGAACTCATATACGGATCACCTCGAGTGCTCGCTTATGATGAGCTTGAGCAAGAGCTACTGCGGCAAGATGACGCTGTGCTCCTTGAGGAGAATCGTCTTCAGGCTGCTGTGCGAGCTGCACGCTGCCAGCAAGCTTTGCGCCGCTACCATAGCCGCAGAGTTCATGCCCGAAGCCTTGAGGAAGGTGACCTTGTTCTTTGATGGATTCAGTCCGCCAAGAATTCAAACAAGTTGACGCCGAACTGGGAAGGCCCTTATCGGGTAGTACGAGTCACCAGGCCCGGCGCTGTCCGCCTGGAGACCGAAGATGGCGTTCCAGTGAGCAACTCCTGGAATATCAAACATCTTCGCAAGTTCTACCCATAAGGCGTGGTTGTCGGGGGCTCCCGGCAACCACCTTTTTGTACAAGTCTTGCTGACGAGGCATGTAATTCTTTGTACAAAGCCAGGTGCAGACCCTGAGCCCAGATGAATAAGTTTAAGTGTTGTGCATTTCCTTATCGATTTCCATGTTCATATATATATATATATATATATATATATATATATATAATATATGCCTGCTTATCTAAGATGTTGTATGACACTTGTTCCCGGTAAGTTCTAACGAACCGCCAAGGTTCCATATCTTTATTTTCTCTTCTTTCTTTTTCTCAAAAGACAGAAGGATTGCTCGCGTGCACGTTTGCCGGGGGGGGGGGAAGGAAGATATGAGTACCAGTTGGCGACGTTCAGAATTGACGCCTCACCAGAGGAAGAACAGCGACAGAAAGCTAAGTTCTAAAACTTAGAGCAAGTTTCTTTTGTTACAAAGTTATTTTCCTTAGACGATTTCGACTTTTGTATGGAAAACCTGCACGCGAAGGAATCTTTGTCGTAATCGGTTGCGCCCTTATTTTGTTTCGAGTCCGCTCAACAATTTAAGTGGCTGCACTGAGAACGCCAAGGAGTCTTGCCGGCCGCTGCACCTCCACCAGGCTGCTGAAGTCCCGCACCCAGCGCTCGCGGCAAGTTGCGCGCCGGCAAGTTTTCAGTAAGCATAGGGTGAACTCTATACATAAAGGAATCAGACAAGGGAAATAACATGCATGTACCCAAACATAAGCAAGTTATATTACATTAATAAGTTACCGCAGTTCTAACTTAAGACTTAATTGTCTTTGGCATGCAATGGCGACGGCAAGAAGAGGTGGAGCAGCTAATCTCTGCGTTGGCCTTCGACCCTTTTGATTGAATCCACCTTCTCAAGGATAGGCGCGACAAGCTCCTCAAGTGCCTTGAGATTTGCGTCCTTTGGCAGGCGGCCGAGCACGTTGGTGAGGTCGATACCAGGATTATTATGCACCACCTTGATGAGTACCTTCTGGAGGACGGCCCGGCAAAGCTGGCGGGATTTGTTGGCTAGTTGGGTCGCCCGGTTAGACTGAAGCAGCTTCAGAACATCAATGATGCTTTCGAAGAACATGGTCAACCTGGCGCTCGAAGATATCCTTTCTTCAGAGGAATACTTGAAGTTTGGAAGGCCCATGGTTGACAGTTGTGCCGTGAGCTTCTTCGCAGCGTCGACGAGGCGTTCAGTCCAGATTTCCACCCCCTTTTCGTAGTCAACTTGGGCAGCGGCGGCGCTCTTGAGCAGGTTCTTCTCGTCTTGGAGATCCTTGCTCAGGGCCTTCTCGCGGGCCCTGCTGTCCTCAAGTGACTTCTCCAGCGTGGTCAATTTTAGCCTCAGATCGGCAATAGCATCATTTGCTGAAGAGAGCTGCTTGGTCTTGTTAGACATGGCAACTTGCATCTCCGCCAGGGTGTGGAGGGTTTTTTCCCTGTCACCTTGGAGTGTCGAGAGCTCCTTGCCGTGTTCTTCAAGATCCACTTCCAGTTTCTTGACTTTGTCGCTCAGCTCATTCTTGGCGGCCGCTGCAGCCTCGGCAGCATCGACGGCCTCCTTGAGCTTGCCGGCGTGATCTACAGTTAGAGCTTCGAGCGCCTCCTTGTGTTTCTGCTCCAGCTCCTGGGTCCGCCGCGCAACAAGCTTCTTGATTTCTTCATCTTTGCTGCGAAGCTTGGCGGCGAGCGCCTGCTCACGTGTGGCAAGGTCTTCCTCGTGAGCATCAAGCGCAATGCGACGCTCCGTCAGGAGGGCATTTTCAGCAGCAATTCTTTGCGTAGCTTCCTCTTGCGCCTTCTCCATGTCAGATTGCTTCAAGAGGAGCTCCGTCCAGCTTTGGCTCACTTGTTCCCGATTGGCAGTCAGCTCTTGATAGGCCTCGGCGTACCAGATTTGCGTTTGCTCAACACGCTTTTGGAAATCTGTTTTAGCCGCTTCAACAACTGCAGCTCTGGAATCTACTTTCTCTTTTTGGGCACGGTGGAGTGCCTGGAGCTTGCGGAAGTTATCGCCCATGGCCTGAAGGAGTTGATCTTCCTCAGATTTGTTGCTGCTGACATTTGGTTTGTTGACGATCTCGAGCCCAGCAGCAGTGATGATTTCTTCATCAAAAGTTTCCCCTTCGGTCGGTGCCCCAATGCTTGCCATCCCCGGCAAGTTGACAAACAGGTTCTTGCCAACTTTGAGATATTTGCTTGATGAGGGGACTTCGGATGTTGATGGTTGATCCTCAGCAACCACCTCACCAGTAGCTGGGGGCTCCGTGGCCGGCGTAGCGCCTGGCGCTCCTGCAGCAGGAATGCCGTCAGTACGGTCACCAGCCTCCTTGCTGTCCTCTTCAGCAGATTCCTTGGCATGTTCCTCCTGTGCAGTCTTGGCGGCCTCATTGGCAAAGGCACCGCCGGCCTCGACGGTGGCATCCATGGCGGTCTCGCTGGCAGCGATTTTGTCGGCTTCGGCGGCAACATCCCTGGCGGTCTCCTCGATGACAGCGTCGATGTCCATGTGTTCCATCTCAGGGAATTCTAAAGGACAAAGGAGAGAGATAGAATGAAATCAAGATTGAAGTTCAAGAAGAAAAAAGAAATAGAGATAAAGGAAAGAATAGCAAGCGCTCTGAGGCAATTGGTTACCTGCATCGAGCTGTTGAGAGCTGGCCTCGCCCCTCCCGGCAACCTCGGATGCCGGGGGTAGGATGCCAGTACCCATGGTTGTCGGCTCCTCCTCAACCAAGACAAACTCGTCGGTGTGATCTCTTGCCGGGGATGCGCTTGTGGGCGGTGTGGTTGACGGAGGTGGCACGACGGGGGTATCTCCTGATAACTCCCCTTGTTGCCGTCCTTCTCCTGCAAGCCCAAAGATATCAGCGGCAAGGGTAAAAACCTCAGCGCCCGTCAGCAGAAAACGAGTGGAGAACTCACGCTGGGGGCTGCGCTGGGGGCTGCATTGAGGGCTAAGCTCCGGGCTGACGACGATAATTTCTGGCGCGCTCGTAGAGCCAGCCGGGGGCTCGTCGCCCGTGGAAGTTCTCAACCTCTTCGCCGCCCTTTCCGCCAAGGTTTCTACATCGCTGCGGAGACAAGGCAAAACAAGGCTATGAGATTACTCCAAGATTTGGAAGATAAAGGCTGTGACAGGATACTTACTCTTCCTCTTCTCGCTCCGGACTGAAGCCGGAGATGTCGAAATCGACCTCCGTTGTAGTGTCTGTGTGGGGAGGCGAAGGAGGGGTCCTAGGTCGCTTGGCTGTAGCAGGCGCAGGGGGTTGGCATGATTCCGCCACCTCAGCCTCCGGTGCGGTAGTGCGAGACGCCCCTGCCGCCTCAGCAGTTGCCGCTGGTGCGGGTCTCGCACGCCGCGCAGGTTGCTGTCGAACCCCTTGCCGTGGTGCAGTCTAGCCGACCGCCTTCTTGCCGGGAGCCTCGCTGCTCGAAGAAGGTTGGCTTGCATGGATGCCAGATGCAGCCTTTTGAAGAACACGCTTTGTCTTCTTTGGGGCTGGGAGCTCTTCTTGCGGTTCTTCTTCAGCCGCGTCTTCGTCGGACGAGCTCTCAGCGGCTGTGCTGCTCTGTTCCCCGGCAGCCTTGTCCTTCCTGGCAGGATTTTCTTCCACCACTACCTCTGCGTCACTGGTTTCCCATTCTGTGAAGCCGGCGCTACCAGCCTCCGCGGCAAGATTCGCCTCATCCGCCCTAGTGGCGATGTATGCCACTTCTTCGTCGGTGGTGGCTCGGATGAGGTCTGCTTCTTCTCGGATGGCTCTCTCCATCAAGTTATCAAAAAACTTTTGCGCCTCTTCCTCGGATGGCTCGACCCAAGTCGCGTCAAGACCGTGGGCGTTGAACAGTGGCATGGTGGTGATAATCGACCCCAGGGCAGAGTTGTTGCACAGAGGGACAATTCTTGCCGGCAACCGATGTTTGTTGTCGCGTTGGAATAGCCTTTGACAGAGAGCGCCAAGCTGCATAGCAGTCACATTGTTGTTCAATCCGGGGCGCAGTCTCATGATGTCTACTGCATTCCGGTATTCTCAAGCTGATCTCCCTTTATTCTGCAAGTGGGCGATGCGGCGGGGGAGGAAATCGAAGCCAATCATCTCCATTGTGAGCCCGGCAGCTTTCACGCGAAGGATCCTGGTGGTGGCAATCGTGAGCTTTTCGTCTTCAGCAGCGAAATCGCTCCAGTCACTGCCGCGGACCGCCCTCTGCCGTCGAGGGAAACAGAACGGATGGGGATCTGCTTCCTTGATCCAGCACCACTCAGACCGCCATTCATCCCACTTCTCGCGGTAAACCCCTTCTGGGTATATTTCCTTATTCCAAGCCCTTGGAATCCAGGCGATAGAACCAGAGAGGGCCTCCCCTTTTTGGATATGGGGAATAAAGTAATGGCGGAAGAGGGCAGTATTGGGAACCACTCCGGCAAAATTTTCACAAAGGTGAGCAAAGAGGGACATACACAGTACAACATTCGGCGTGAAATCAAGAAGATGGAAGCCGTATGTGTACATAATGTCGTTGAAGAAGTCAGAGAATGGAGGACAGAGCCCGCAATAGAAATAAGCGACGAAGAAGGGATATCTGTCTGATCTGCTTTTGGAACAAGAACCTGGAATCACGCGAGTGGCGGGGTGAGCCTGCGTCTGCCTCACCCACATACACTGGTACCGGCTCTTCAGAGCTTTTGCATCAAGCGACGGGGCGAAGACAACGTACTTCTTTCGCATCTTCACCAGCTCGCTCTCAGGGACTTCGGCTTTCGTCTCCTTGCCCTTGCCTTTGCTGGTCTTGGGCGGAAGCCGGGGATGGAGCGGGCGTGGAGGCAACGAGCCGGGGATGGAGCGGGCGTGGAGGCGATGAGCGGATGAGGGAAAGCTTTGCTCTGAGCTCGAGAGAAGGAAGGCAATGGCGGATTTCAGATTGAGAAGAAGTAAGAGGGGGTAAATAGGGAGCGCCTCTGCAGTTTCCTTTTTTATGGGGAAGGAGCGAGGCCGCCTCTTTTACTGCCCAATGAGAATATGCTTCTACAAGTGCACTGCGGCCGTGGCCGTTCAGCGCATGCACCCCACGTCGCGCATTCAATGCGCGTAGTGGGAGGATGCGGTAAGCGAAATCATCACAAGCAGTTAATCCCCTGCCATGCGTGCCCGTGCACTGTTTGGGCCTAGCCCAACAATGCCTCGCATTCATGTATGGCCTAGGCCCGGGGGCTCCTGTCGGTGTACTAAGTATTGGGACTTTAGTACCCCATACTTGTGCATGGGCAGTCGTAGCCAAGCCCACGGCAAGGCTTGCTGGGGGAGTAATTGGAGATTAGTGCAAGATTTTCAAGGGGGCACTCAGACCGAGAATCAAAGGATCAGGAGTTAATAAGATCAGAAGACCAAAGACCAAGCCCCCGGCAAGATCTTGCCGGGGTGGTTCACGAAACCCGGCAAGATTTGCATCCCGGCAAGATTCTATCACAGTTCCGCCGCTTCAGCACAGCAACCAGCCTGGCATCTCGGGCCCATTCCTGGATGCGTGGTAGGGGACCAGTGGAGGAGAGCTTAAGCGGTGCTGATGGGATGGCCCCTTTTTCCATCCCCAAGAAAGCGAGGACACCTAAACGGACACCTCACGGTGCATTAAATGCATTCGTCCTAATCCGTCAGTGGTTAGGTATGATGACCCTGTAGCTACTTTACACCTCAATGTATGTACATTTTGCCACTTTGGTGACCCCTTTGAGCGTATAAAAGGAGGCCCAAGGCAACTGCTACAGGGGAGGAGGATCTTCTGGCCCATTCTGCATGCGTAGCTGCTCTTTGAACATACTGTTCATTACAAGTGCTCCTGGAGCCTGGGCTCAAGAACACTCATAATAAAACAAGGCAGGAGTAGGGTTTTACGCTGATCAGCGGCCCGAACCTGGGTAAAATTGCCCCACGTCGATCGTTGGTTCTGCTGTTTGTGCATACCTCTCTCCCTGCTGAATCGTAAAGGGGTCCCTTGGGGTCCCATAGGTGTCGCACGCCGACACCTCTCAAACCCTAGTTCATCTCTTGTGTTCAATCTTTGTACTGGAACCTTAGATTGGTACTTGTGGGTGACTAGTAGTGTTGATTACATCTTGTAGTTGATTACTATATGGTTTATTTGGTGGAAGATTATATGTTCAGATCCATTAAGCTATTTAATACCCCTCTGATCTTGAGGATGATTATTATTTGTGAGTAGTTACTTTTGTTCTTGAGGTCACGGGAGAAGTCATGTTGCAAGTAATCATGTGAACCTGATATGTGTTCGATATTTTGATGATATGTATGTTGTGATTCCCTTAGTGGTGTCATGTGAACGTCGACTACATGGCACTTCACCATATTTGGGCCTAAGGGAATGCATTGTGGAGTAGTTATTAGATGATGGGTTGCTAGAGTGACAGAAGCTTAAACCCTAGTTTATGCGCTACTTCATAACAGACCGATTTGGATTCAAAAGTTTAATGCTATGGTTAGATTTTATGTTAATACTTTTCTCGTAGTTACGGATGCTTGCGAGGGGCTTAATCATAAGTAGGATGTTTGTTCAAGTAAGAACAACACCTAAGCACCCGTCCATCCACATATCAAATTATCAAAGTAGCGAACACAAATCAAACCAACATGATGAAAGTGATATGATGAAATTCCCGTGTACTCTCAAGAACGCTTTGCTTATCACAAGAGACCATTTTGGCCTGTCCTTTGTCACAAAAGGATTGGGCTACCTTGCTGCACTTTATTTACCGTTACCATTACTTGCTCGTTACAAATTATCTTGCTATCAAACTACTTGTTACCGACTATTTCAGTGCTTGCAGAAAATAACTTGCTGAAAACCGCTTGTCATTTCCTTCTGCTCCTCGTTGGGTTCGACACTCTTACTTATCGAAAGGACTATGATTGATCCCCTATACTTGTGGGTCATCAAGGCTATTTTCTGGTGCCATTGTCGGGGAGTGAAGCGCTCTTGGTAAGTGCAAATTGGTAAGGAAATATTATTACTACGAGCTGAAATTTATTGTCACTTGTTACTATGGAGAATCATCCTTTGAGGGGATTGTTCCGGGTATCTTCACCTCGACCGGAACCATAATTAGTTACCCCTCAACCTACTACACCTACTGAAAATATTGGTTATGAAATTCCTTCGGGAATGATAGAACAACTGTTAGCTAATCCTTATGCAGGAGATGGAACTGAACATCCTGATATGCATTTGATATATGTGGATGAAATTTGTGGATTATTTAAGCTTGCAGGTTTATTTGGAGTTGAAGCTAAGAATAAGGTTTTCCCTTTATCTTTGAAGGGAAAAGCATTGACATGGTATAGGCTATGCTATGATATTGGATCTTGGAACTGGAATCCATTGAAATTGGAATTTCCCCAAAAAAATTATCCTATGCATCTAGTTCATCGTGATCGGAATTATATATATAATTTTTGGCCCAATCATGAGCTCTCTAGAGAAATTATCATTCAGAATTTTTATGCTCGGCTTTCTCGTGATGATCAATCCATGCTCGATACTTCTTATACTGGTTCTTTTATGAAGAAGACTATTGAATTCAGGTGGGATCTTTTAGAAAGAATTAAACGCAACTATGAAGATTGGGAACTCGACGAAGGTAAAGAGTCAGGTATTAAGCTTGAATTTGATTGTGTTAAATCCTTTATGAATACCGATGCTTTTCACAAGTTTAGCACTAAATATGGACTTGACTCTGAGATAGTAGCCTCTTTTTGTGAATCATTTGCTACTCATGTTGATCTCCCCAAAGAGAAGTGGTTTAAGTATCATCCCCCTATCAAAGAAGAAATTAAAGAACCCGACATAGTTAAAGATGAAACTATAATTTACAATGTTGATCCAGTTGTGCCTACTGCTTATATTGAAAAACCACCTTTCCCTGTTAGGATGAAGGAACATGCTAAGGTTTCAACTGTGGTTCGCAAAAGTAATATTAGAGCACCTAAACATGCTGAACAAATTAAAGTAGAACCTAGTGTTGCTATGGTTAAATATCTCCTCGTAGAAAATATTGACGGGCATGTTATTTACTTCTGTGATGAAGCTGCTAGAATTGCCAAACCCGATGAAAAACATAAACATAGACCTGTTGTTGTCATGCCTGTTGTCTCAGTTAAAATAGGAGATCATTGTTATCATGGTTTATTGGACTTAGCTGCTAGCATGAGTGCTATTCCTTTTACCTTATACCAAGAAATTATGAATGACATAGCACCCACTGAAATAGAAGACACAGATGTCACTATTAAACTTGCTAATAGAGACACCATCACACCACTTGGGATTGTTAGAGATATTGAAGTCTTATGTGGGAAAATAAAATACCCTACTGATTTCCTAGTTCTTGGTTCCCCACAAGATGTCTTCTATTCCATTATCTTTGGTAGACCTTTCTTGAACACTGTCAATGCCACTATAGATTGTCATAAACAAACTGTCAGTGTTAGCTTTGTTGATGAGTCTCATGAGTTTAATTTTTGCAAGTTTAATAGACAACCTCATAAGAAAGAATTACCTAGTAAGGATGAAATAATTGGTCTTGCCTCTATTGCCATGCCTCCTACTAATCCACTAGAACAATATTTGCTCGACCATGAAAATGATATGCATATGCATGAAAGAAATGAGATAGATAAAAATTTCTTTGAACAACGACCCCTGCTCAAACACAATTTGCCTATTGAAACTCTAGGAGGTCCTCCTCCACCTAAAGGTGAGCACGTGTTTGAATTAAAACAATTTCCTGACACTGTGAAGTATGCTTATCTCGATGAGAAAAAGATATATCATGTTATTATTAGTGCTAACCTTTCAGAACATGAAGAAGAAAGACTATTAAAAATTCTGAAGAAGCACCGTGCTGCTATTGGATATACTCTTGATGATCTTAAGGGCATTAGTCCCACTCTCTGTCAGCACAAGATTAATATGGAACCTGATGCTAAACCCGTTGTTGATCATCAACGACGTTTGAATCCTAAAATGAAAGAAGTGGTAAGAACTGAAATATTAAAGCTTCTGGAAGCAGGTATAATCTATCCCATAGCTGATAATAGATGTGTAAGTCCCGTTCATTGTCCCTAAGAAGGGAGGTATTACTGTTGTTCCTAATGAAAAAAATGAACTTATTCCACAAAGAATTATTACTGGCTATAGAATGGTAATTGATTTTAGAAAATTAAATAAAGCAACTAGAAAAGATCATTACCCTTTGCCTTTTATTGATCAAATGTTGGAAAGATTATCTAAGAACACACACTTTTGTTTTCTTGATGGATATTCTAGTTTTTCTCAAATACCTATTTCACAACCTGATCAAGAGAAAACCACCTTTACTTGCCCTTTTGGAACTTATGCTTATAGACGTATGGCTTTTGGTTTATGCAATGCACCTGCTACCTTTCAAAGATGTATGACTACTATATTCTATGATTTTTGTGAAAAGATTGTTGAGATTTTCATGGATGATTTTTCTGTTTATGGAACTACTTTTGATGATTCCTTGAGCAACCTTGATCGAGTTTTGCAGAGATGTGAGAAAACTAATCTTGTCTTGAATTGGGAGAAGTGCCACTTTATTGTTAATGAAGGTATTGTCCTGGGGCATAAAATTTCTGAACGAGGTATTGAGGTGGACCAAGCTAAAGTTGATGCAATTGAGAAAATACCATGTCCTAAAGATATTAAAGGTATTCGTAGTTTCCTTGGTCATGCTAGTTTATATAGGAGGTTTTTTAAAGACTTCTCTAAAATTTCTAGGCCTCGTACAAATCTTTTACAAAAGGATGTTCCATTTGTTTTTGATGATGATTGTGTAGAAGCCTTTGAAACACTTAAGAAAGCCTTAACTTCTGCACCTATTTTTTTTGACTGGAAACTGTAGGGAAAACCCACCATAGTATTTCAACTTTATTATCTAAATAAGTTACAAGTTACATGGATTACAAGTTGTAATCAGACAACTAAAAAAGGAAAAGAAAAGAAACTAGCTAACCACAAGTCATGACCTCAAGGAGGTAAGAAAGAAATCCATCTCAGTAACTCATCTCTAAAAATATGTTTAACTCTATGCTGCATAAGAGTGATATCATGGATGAAGGCACTTCTCCATTTATTAAATCTAGGCCTTTCATGCCTAAACACTTTTGCATTTCTGACTATCCAGATGTTCCAGCAGGCAACGAAAACCACTTCAGTGAAGAAAGGTTTTGCAAAATCTTATCTAGCTTGCATCACAATGGTGCTCATACCATCTCCCTGAGGCCAGTAAATTTGAAGATAATTCCATACTCTCACACTAAAATTACAGTGGAAGAAAAGATGATCTCTGGTTTCCCTTGTCAATAGAGGATAGAGAACACAATTCACCCCATCATCCAAATGCCAATGCCTTCTGTCAACCATATCTTTAGTGTTGAGCCTGTCCATGATCAACATCCAAGCAAACACTTTAATTTTCATTGTGCAGGATGATTTCCAGATCCATAACAGTAGAGCATTAAATGACAAGGTAGAATGCATGAAAGAATAGAATAATTTGGGTTTAAAAGCATTGCATGGCCCTTGCCAATACCAGACATCTTTTGCACCTAACTCTCTGCTGTGAGTGGTCATCAATGTCTGAATTGTCATATATTCATGATATGCCTGTTCAGACAAAGGTAGGTGGAACATCTCAGCAATATCCTGTGCTTGAAAAGCTTCAGACACTGTTATCCAGGGATCTCTCACATAAGAAAATAGCCTTGGAAACCTTGACTGCAAGGTGGCCACAGAATCACCAATCTTCCATCTGTCAGACCAGAACAGAGCTGAATCTCTAGAGTTGATTTGCACCCATGTTTGTGTTCCTGAAATGATCCAGCAACTTGCATATATCTTTCCACCAGAAAGAGCCACAGCTGGCTGTACCCTGTGGTACTCTTCCATGATAATATGTATTCCGAATAAGAGAGACCCATGGCAGATCCATCTTATTCAAAAACTTGTGCATGTGTTTGAGCTGCAGAGCAATATTCTGGACACCCAAATTCAAAATGCCTAACCCCCCATTACTTTTAGGCCTACAGATTAGGTCCCATGCTGCTAAAGATGGAGAGGGCAACTATTGTTGAACCACCTGATTGGAACTTGCCTTTCGAAATTATGTGTGATGCTAGTGATTATGCTGTTGGTGCTGTTCTAGGACAAAGAGTTGATAAGAAATTAAATGTTATTCATTATGCTAGCAAAACTCTAGACAGTGCCCAAAGAAATTATGCTACTACTGAAAAAGAATTTTTAGCAATTGTGTTTGCTTGTGATAAATTCAGATCTTACATTGTTGATTCTAAAGTTATTGTTCACACCGACCATGTTTCTATTAAATATCTCATGGAAAAGAAAGATGCCAAACCTGGACTCATTAGGTGGGTTCTCTTACTACAAGAATTTGATCTACATATTACTGATAGAAAAGGAGGTGAGAACCCCGTAGCTGATAACTTATCTAGGCTAGAGAATATCCTTGATGACCCACTACCTATTGATGATAACTTTCCTGATGAACAACTAGCTGCAATAAATGTTTCTCATAATACTCCTTGGTATACTGACTATGCTAATTATATTGTTGCTAAATACACACCACCTAGTTTCACATACCAACAAAAGAAAAAGTTCTTCTATGATTTAAGACAATACTTTTGGGATGACCCACATCTTTATAAAGAAGGAGTAGATGGTATTATTAGACATTGTTTACCTGAGCATGAACAGGAAAAAATCTTACGAAAATGTCACTCCGAAGCTTATGGAGGGCATCATGCGGGAGATAGAACTGCTCATAAGGTATTGCAATCTGGTTTTTATTGGCCTACTCTCTTCAAGGATTCCCATAAGTTTGTTTTATCTTGTGATGAATGTCAAAGAATTTGTAATATCGGTAAGTGTCAATAAATGCCTATGAATTATTCACTTGCTGTTGAACCATTTGATGTTTGGGGTTTTGATTATATGGGACCTTTTCCTTCCTCTAATGGGTATACACATATTTTGGTTGATGTTGATTACGTTACTAAGTGGGTAGAAGCTATTCCAACTAGTAGTGATCATCATAACACTTCCATGAAAATGCTTAAAGAAGTTATTTTCCCGAGGTTTGGAGTCCCTAGATATTTAATGACTGATGGTGGTTCACACTTTATTCATGGTGCTTTCCATAAAATGCTTGCTAAATATGATGTTAACCATAGAATTGCATCACCCTATCATCCTCAATCTAGTGGTCAAGTTGAACTTAGCAATAGAGAAGTAAAGCTAATATTACAAAAAACTGCTAAAAGGTCCCGAAAGAATTGGTCTAAGAAATTGGATGATGCACTTTGGGTCTACAGAACATCATATAAAAATCCTATGGGTATGTCTCCTTATAAAATGGTTTATGGAAAAGCTTGTCATTTGTCTCTAGAGTTAGAACATAAAGCATATTGGGCAATTAAAGAACTCAACTATGATTTCAATCTTGCCGGTGAAAAAAGGTTATTTGATATTAGCTCATTAGATGAATGGAGATCCCAAGCTTATGAAAATGCCAAGTTATTTAAAGAAAAAGTTCAAAGATGGCATGACAAAAGAATCCAAAAGTGGGAATTCAAAGTTGGAGAATATGTTCTTTTGCACAACTCTCGTTTTAGATTCTTTACAGGAAAAGTTCTCTCTAAATGGGAAGGGCCATATATTATCGAGGAGGTTTATCGCTCTGGAGCCATCAAGATTAATAATGCCGAAGGTACTAACCCGAAGGTGGTCAATGGTCAACGAATTAAACACTATATCTCAGGTACACCTATTAATGTTGAAAGCAATATTATTCAAACCATGACACAGGAGGAACACAGAAAAGAGACCTTCCGGAACACTCCGGAATACTAAAAAAGGAGGAGGTACATGATACGGTAAGTAAACGGACTCCGCAAAATCCGCAAAAATATTTTCTATCAATTTTGGAATATTACAAAAATTAGGAAAATAAGAAACAACTAGGAAGGCAACCGAGGAGGGCACAAAACACCAGGGCACGCCTGGGCCCCCTGGTGCACCCAGGTGGGTTGTGCCCACCTCGGGAACTTTCCTGACTCCGTTTTCCTCCCGTTTGCTTGTTTCCGAAGATAAAAAAAAATTATATACCCCCCGAACGTATTGACCACCGTATCACGGAGAAATCTTATGTTCTTCTTTCTTGTTGTTTTCTGACAGATCTAGATCGCCATGGCCGCTTCAAGCCCCTCCAAGGACAAGTTCTTCGAGAACGTCATCAATCGGTATTTGTGGGAGGTGATGCAGCACCCTCAAGCCATTGAGATGCGTGAGGGGGTGCTCCACATCCGGGACGTCCATGGTCCCAAGGGGACGGGAACCGTGGAGGCTTGGCTCGAAGCTATGGAGCAAGAAGTCTTCAAGTGCAAGGGGATGGTGGAACGTGGACTCAATGCCAATCACCTCATGATCGCGGATTACACCCGTGATCTCAAGGTGGATGGCAAATCCATGAAGGACATCGTCTTCACCTTCAACGAGCAAATCAATTTGATGCAAAGCCAAATCTATGATCTCCAAAATCAAGTCCTTGAATATGAGGTGAGATTTAAAGGTATGAGTTTAGCTGCCAGTTGCAGGACTCGTGAGACTCGCGCTTCTTCTTATGATGGTGAGCCGCTGCCATGGAAGTCCGAGGATAAGTCCGCTACTACTTCACCACCACCTTCATCATCTTCTCCAACAAAAGAAACTTGAGTTCATGGTATGGGAACTCCTCTTGGCTTGTGCCAAGCTTGGGGGAGGTGCCTCGATATCGTATCACCACCACTATCTTTGCTTTCATCTATTTTAGTTCGATCTTTAGTTATCCTATGATTTAGTTGAATAAAAGTTTAATTCGATCCTTTCTTTTCGAGTTCTTGCTTAGTGATCTATCCATGTAATCATGTGCGAGATATATAATAAAGAGTAGTTTGAATTTTGTTTCTTTACTCTTTTGTTCCAATAAAAGAAAGGAAAATAAATGAAAAAGATCATATGCTAATCTTATGGTAAGTAATGACATCACATAAGGAAAAGTATAAGTGGTAAAATTTATTGGAAATTGACAAACATAGCATTGGTCAATGATGCAATTCATGAAAGAATTAATAAGGGAAGAGAAGATTCACATGCAAATATACTATCTTGGACATCTTTTATGATTGTGAGCCCCCATTAAATATTTTGCGTCAAAATTGTTGACGTTGGACAAGGAAGACAACGTAATGATTTATGTTTATTCATATTCAGATAGAGGTTATATTGTCATAGATCCTTCAACATGTGGTGCTTCCTCAATATCTTTTCTAGCCAAAAATTCCTCACTAAGTAGAGATACTACTTGTGCATCCAAAAAACCTTAACCCAAAATCTTATTTTGAGTGTCCACCATACCGACCTATGGATTGAGTAAGATCCTTCAAGTAAGTTGTCATCGGTGCAATAAGCCAATAAAAAAATTGCTTCTAAAAGTGTTGGATTGTTTAGTGTAAGAAAATTGAGCGTTGTACGAACTTATGATGGGAAAGTAATAAAAGCGACGGACTACATAATAAAGGTTGCTATCATAAGGGCCAATATAATGTGATGTTCTTTTGCATTAAGGGATTTGGCATACAAACAAATAAGCACATGACAACCTCTGCTTCCCTCTGCGAAGGGCCTATCTTTTCAGTTTTATGCATTTACTTTTATGTAAGAGTCAAAGTATCTTACCCTATTCCTTTTTGTTTTCTCTTTTTGCAAGCATCATGTGGTGAGGAAAGATCTAGGCACATATATCCAGTTGGATATGAGTGCGCATGAGTTATTATTGTTGACATCACCCTTGAGGTGAATATGTTGGGAGGCGAAACTATAAGCCCCTATCTTTCTATGTGTCCGGTTGAAACTTTTTGTTCATGGGTATGCTGTGAGTGTTAGCAATCATAGAAGATTAAATGATGGTTGAGTATGTGGACTTGCCTAAAGGCTTCGATACGTGACCCTTCCTGAAAATATGATGAATTGTAGTTGCAAAGTTAACTGAGAACATAGTTTGTTGGTTTTCAATAAGGTTTATCCTTTATACTTCAATGTTGTGATGAATTGTTACTTGTTCATGAGAAGTTATATGATAAAAGTTGTTAGATAAAGTTTTATGTTAAAGTTCCTTGCTGTTATAATAATATGGATGATGCTTCTATGTCCGTATTTTGTTTTTACCGACACCTCTCTCCCTAAGCATGTGGGCATGTTTTTCGATTTCGGTTTTTCGATTAAGGACAAGTGAGGTCTAAGCTTGGCGGAGTTGATACGTCCATTTTGCATCATGTTTTTCTACTGTTATTTATAATGTTTTTATGCATAATAATGCTTTTGGGGGTAATTGTAATGCCTTTTCTCTCATAATATGCAAGGTTTACACAAAGAGGGAGAATACCGACAACTGGAATTCTGGACCTGAAAAAGCTACGTCAGAGTTACCTATTCTGCACATCTCCAACTGAGCCGAAAATTTGTGGAGAATTATTTTGCAATATATAAAAAATACTGGAGCAAATAACTACCGAAGGAGGCCCACCAGGTGGGCAAAACCCACCTGGGCGCGCCAGGCCCCCCAGGCGCGCCCTGGTGGGTTGTGCCCTCCTCGGCCCACCTCCGGTGCCCATCTTCTGGTATATAGGTCATTTTAACCTAGAAAAAAATTAGGAGGGGGGGACTTTCAGGACGAAGCGCCGCCGTCTCAACGCGGAACTTGGGAGGAGCACTTTTGCCCTCCGGTGGAGCGATTCCGCTGGGGGAACTTCCCTCCCGGAGGGGGAAATCATCGCCATCGTCATCACCAACAACTCTCCCATCTTTGGGAGGGCCATCTCCATCAACATCTTCAACAGCACCATCTCCTCTCAAACCCTAGTTCATCTCTTGTGTTCAATCTTTGTACTGGAACCTTAGATTGGTACTTGTGGGTGACTAGTAGTGTTGATTACATCTTGTAGTTGATTACTATATGGTTTATTTGGTGGAAGATTATATGTTCAGATCCATTAAGCTATTTAATACCCCTCTGTTCTTGAGCATGATTATTATTTATGAGTAGTTACTTTTGTTCTTGAGGTCACGGGAGAAGTCATGTTGCAAGTAATCATGTGAACTTGATATGTGTTCGATATTTTGATGATATGTATGTTGTGATTCCCTTAGTGGTGTCATGTGAACGTCGACTACATGGCACTTCACCATATTTGGGCCTAAGGGAATGCATTATGGAGTAGTTATTAGATGATGGGTTGCTATAGTGACATAAGCTTAAACCCTAGTTTATGCGCTACTTCGTAAGGGGCCGATTTGGATCCAAAAGTTTAATGCTATGGTTAGATTTTATCTTAATACTTTTCTCGTAGTTGTGGATGCTTGCGAGGGGGTTAATCATAAGTAGGAGGTTTGTTCAAGTAAGAACAGCACCTAAGCACCGGTCCACCCACATATCAAATTATCAAAGTAGCAAACACAAATCAAACTAACATGATGAAAGTGATATGATGAAATACCTGTGTCCCCTCAAGAACGCTTTGCTTATCATAAGAGACCGTTTTGGCCTGTCGATTGTCACCAATGGATTGGGATACCTTGCGGCACTTTATTTAATGTTACCGTTACTTGCTCATTACAAATTATCTTGCTATCAAACTACTTGTTACCGATTATTTCAGTGCTTGCAGAAAATACCTTGCTGAAAACCGCTTGTCATTTCCTTCTGCTCCTCGTTGGGTTCGACACTCTTACTTATCAAAAGGACTATGATTGATCCCCTATACTTGTGGGTCATCATTGCTAAACCCGTTGTTGATCATCAACGATGTTTGAATCCTAAGATGAAAGAAGTGGTAAGAACTGAAATACTAAAACGTCTGGAAGCAGGTATAATCTATCCCATAGCTTATAGTAGATGGGTAAGCCCCGTTCATTGTGTCCCTAAGAAGGCAGGTATTAGTGTTGTTCCTAATGATAAAAATGAACTTATTCCACAAAGAATTGTTACTGGCTATAGAATGGTAATTGATTTTAGAAAATTAAATAAAGCAACTAGAAAAGATCATTACCCTTTGCCTTTTATTGATCAAATGTTGGAAAGATTATCTAAGCACACACACTTTTGTTTTCTTGATGGATATTCTGGTTTTCCTCAAATACCTGTTTCACAACCTGATCAAGAGAAAACCACCTCTACTTGCCCTTTTGGAACTTATGCTTATAGACATATGCCTTTTGGTTTATGCAATGCAATTGCTACCTCTCAAAGATGTATGACTGCTATATTTTTTGATTTTTGTGAAAAGATTGTTGAGGGTTTCATGGATGATTTTTCTGTTTATGGAACTTCTTTCGATGATTGCTTAAGCAACCTTTATCGAGTTTTGCAGCGATGTGAGCAAACTAACCTTGTCTTGAATTGGGAGAAGTGCCACTTTATGGTTAATGAAGGTATTGTCTTGGGGCATAAAATTTCTGAACGAGGTAATGAGGTGGACCAAGCTAAAGTTGATGCAATTGATAACATGCCATGTCCTAAAGATATTAAAGGTATTCGTAGTTTCCTTGGTCATGCTGGTTTCTCTAGGAGGTTTATTAAAGACTTCTCTAAAATTTCTAGGCCTCTTACAAATATTTTACAAAAGGATGTTCCATTTGTTTTTGATGATGATTGTGTCGAAGCCTTTGAAACACTTAAGAAAGCCTTAACTTCTGCACCTATTATTCAACCACCTGATTGGAACTTGCCTTTTGAAATTATGTGTGATGCTAGTGATTATGCTGTTGATGCTATTCTAGGACAAAGAGTTGATAAGAAATTAAATGTTATTCATTATGCTAGCAAAACTCTAGACAGTGCCCAAATAAATGATGCTACTACTGAAAAAGAATTTTTAGCAGTTGTGTTTGCTTGTGATAAATTCAGATCTTACATTGTTGATTCTAATGTTATTGTTCACACCGATCATGCTGCTATTAAATATCTTATGGAAACGAAAGATCCTAAACCTAGACTCATTTGGTGGGTTCTCTTGCTACAAGAATTTGATTTACATATTACTGATAGAAAAGGAGCAGAGAACCCCGTAGCTAATTACTTATCTAGGTTAGAGAATATCCTTGATGACCCACTACCTATTGATGATAACTTTCCTGATGAGCAACTAGCTACAATAAATGTTTCTCATAATACTCCTTGGTATGCTGACTATGCTAATTATATTGTTGATAAATACATACCACCTAGTTTCACATACCAACAAAAGAAAAAATTCTTCTATGATTTAAGACATTACTTTTGGGATAACCCACATCTTTATATAGAAGGAGTAGATGGTATTATTATACGTTGTGTACCTGAGCATGAACAGGAACAAATCTTACGGAAATGTCACTCCAAAGCTTATGGAGGGCATCATGCGGGAGATAGAACTGCTCATAAGGTATTACAATCTAGTTTTTATTGGCCTACTCTCTTCAAGGATGTCTGTAAGTTTGTTTTATCTTGTGATGAATGTCAAAGAATTGGTAATATCGGTAAGCGTCAAGAAATGCCTATGAATTATTCACTTGTTGTTGAACCATTTGATGTTTGGGGTTTTGATTATATGGGACCTTTTCCTTCCTCTAATAGGTATACACATATTTTGGTTGCTGTTGATTATGTTACTAAGTGGGTAGAAGCTATTCCACCTAGTAGTGCTGATCATAACAATTCCATTAAAATTCTTAAAGGAGTTATTTTCCCAAGGTTTGGAGTCCCTAGATATTTAATGGCTGATGGTGGTTCACAATTTATTCATGGTGCTTTCCGTAAAATGCTTGCTAAATATGATGTTAACCATAGAATTGCATCACCCTATCATCCTCAATCTAGTGGTTAATTTGAACTTAGCAATAGAGAAATAAAACTAATATTACAAAAAATTGTTAATAGGTCTCGAAAGAATTTGTCTAAGAAATTGGATGATGCACTTTGGGCCTACAGAACAGCATATAAAAATCCTATGGGTATGTCTCCTTATAAAATGGTTTATGGAAAAGCTTGTCATTTGCCCCTAGAATTAGAACATAAAGCATATTGGGCAATTAAAGAACTCAACTATGATTTCAAACTTGCCGATGACAAGAGGTTATTTGATATTAGCTCATTAGATGAATGGAGAACCCAAGCTTATGAAAATGCCAAATTATTTAAAGAAAAAGTTAAAAGATTGCATGGCAAAAGAATCCAGAAGCGGGAATTCAAAGTTGGAGAATATGTTCTTTTGTACAACTCTCGTTTCTGATTCTTTGCAGGAAAACTTCTCTCTAAATGGGAAGGACCATATATTATCAAGGAGGTTATCGCTCTGGAGCCATCAAAATCAATAATGCCGAAGGTACTAACCCAAAGGTGGTCAATGGTCAAAGAATTAAATACTATATCTCAGGTACGCTTATTAATGTTGAAAGCAATATTATTCAAACCATGACATCGAAGGAACGCATAAAAGAGACTTTCCGAAACACTCTAGAATACTAAAAAAAGAGGAGATATGTGATACGGTAAGTAAACGGACTCCGAAAAAATCTACAAAAATATTTTCTGTCAGTTTTGGAATATTTACAAAAATTAGGAAAATAAGAAACAACCATGAAGGCAACCGAGGAGGGCCAAAGACACCAAGGCGCACCTGGGCCCCCTGGTGCACCCAGGTGGGTTGTGCCCACCTCGGGAACCTTCCCGACTCCGTTTTCCTCTTGTTTGCCTGTTTCCCAAGATAAAAATTCTTTATATACACCCCGATCATATTAACCATAGTATCGCGGAGAAATCTTCTGTTATTCTTTCTTGTTGTTTTCTGACAGATCTAGATCACCGTGGCCGCTTCGAGCTCCTCCAAGGACAAGTTCTTCGAGAATGTCATCAACCCGTATTTGCGGGAGGTGATGCAACACCCTCAAGCCATTGAGTTGCATGAGGGGGTGCTCCACATCCGGGACATCTAGGGTCCCAAGGGGACGGGAACCATGGAGGCTAGGCTCGAAGCTATGGAGCAAGAGGTCTTCAAGTGGAAGGTGATGGTGGAACGTGGACTCAATGCCAATCACCTCATGATCATGGATTACACCCGTGATCTCAAGGTGGACGGCAAATCCATGAAGGACATCGTCTTCACCTTCAATGAGCAAATCAATTTTCTGCAATGCCAAATCAATGATCTCCAAAATCAAGTCTTTGAATATGAGGTGAGATTTAAAGGTATGAGTTTAGCTGCCAGTTGTAGGACTCATGAGACTCGCACTTCTTCTTATGATGGTGAGCCGCTGCCATGGAAGCTGGAGGATAAGCCCGCTACTACATCACCACCACCTTCATCATCTTCTCCCATAAAAGAAACTTGAGTTCATGGTATGGGCACTCCCCTTGCCTTCTGCCAAACTTGAGTTCTTGGTATGGGCACTCCCCTTGGCATATAAACAAATAAGCACATGACAACCTCTGCTTCCCTCTGCGAAGGGCCTATCTTTTTACTTTTATGCATTTACTTTTATGTAAGAGTCAAAGTATCTTCCCCTATTCCTTTTTGTTTTCTCTTTTTGCAAGCATCATGTGGTGAGGAAAGATCTAGGCACATATATCCAGTTGGATATGAGTGGGCATGACTTATTATTGGTGGCATCACCCTTGAGGTTAATACGTTGGGAGGCGAAACTATAAGCCCCTATCTTTCTATGTGTTCGGTTGAAACTTTTTGTTCATGGGTATGCTGTGAGTGTTAGCAATCATAGATGATTAAATGATGGTTGAGTATGTGCACTTTCCTAAAGGCTCCGATACGTGACCCTTCCTGAAATTATGATGAATTGTAGTTGCAAACTTGACTGAGAACATAGTTTGTTGGTTTTCAATAAGGTTTATGCTTTATACTTCAATGTTGTGATGAATTGTTACTTGTTCATGAGAAGTTATATGATAAAAGTTATTTGATAATGTTTTATGTTAAAGTTCTTTGCTATTATAATAATATGCATGATGCTTCTATGTCCGTATTTTGTTTTTATCGACACCTCTCTCACTAAGCATGTGGGCATGTTTTCCGATTTCGGTTTTTCGCTTGAGGACAAGCGAGGTCTAAGCTTGGGGGAGTTGATACGTCCATTTTGCATCATGTTTTCCTACTGTTATTAATAACGTTTTTATGCATAATAATGCTTTTGGGAGTAATTCTAATGCCTTTTCTCTCGTAATATGCAAGTTTTACACAAAGAGGGAGAATACCGACAGCTGGAATTCTGGACCTGAAAAAGCTACGTCAGAGTTACCTATTCTGCACATCTCCAAATGAGCTGAAAATTTACGAAGAATTATTTTGCAATATATGAAAAATACTGGAGCAAATAACTTTCGGAGGAGGCCCACCAGGTGGGCACAACCCACCTGGGCACGCCAGGCCCCCCAGGCGCGCCCTGGTGGGTTGTGCTCTCCTCGGCCCACCTCCGGTGCCCATCTTCTGGTATATAGGTCATTTTGACATAGAAAAAAATCAGGGGGGGCGGACTTTCGGGATGAAGCGCCGCCATCTCAAGGTGGAACTTGGGCGGGATCAGTTTTGCTCTCCGGCGGAGCGATTCCGCCGAGGGAACTTCCCTCCCGGAGGGGGAAATCATCGCCATCGTCATCACCAACAACTCTCCCATCTTTTGGAGGGCCATCTCCATCAACATCTTCAGCAGCACCATCTCCTCTCAAACCCTAGTCTATCTCTTGTGTTCAATCTTTGTACCGGAACCTTAGATTGGTACTTGTGGGTGACTAGTAGTGTTGATTACATCTTGTAGTTGACTACTATATGGTTTATTTGGTGGAAGATTATATGTTCAGATCCATTATGCTATTTAATACCCCTCTGATCTTGAGCATGATTATTATTTGTGAGTAGTTACTTTTGTTCTTGAGGTCACGGGAGAAGTCATGTTGCAAGTAATCATGTGAACTTGATATGTGTTCGATATTTTATTGATATGTATGTTGTGATTCCCTTAGTGGTGTCATGTGAATGTCGACCACATGGCACTTCACCATATTTGGGCCTAAGGGAATGCATTGTGCAGTAGCGATTAGATGATGGGTTGCTAGAGTGACAGAAGCTTAAACCCTAGTTTATGCGCTACTTCGTAAGGGACCGATTTGGATCCAAAAGTTTAATGCTATGGTTAGATTTTATCTAAATACTTTTATCGTAGTTATGGATGCTTGGGAGGGGGTGAGTCATAAGTACGAGGTTTTTTCAAGTAAGAACAGCACCTAAGCACCGGTCCACCAACATATCAAATTATCAAAGTAGCGAACACGAACCAAACCAACATGCTGAAAGTGACATGATGAAATTCCCGTGTACCCTCAAGAACGCTTTGCTTATCATAAGAGACCGTTTTGGCCTATCCTTTGTCATAAAAGGATTGGGCTACCTTGCTGCATATTATTTACCATTACCGTTACTTGCTCGTTACAAATTTTCTTGCTATCAAACTACTTGTTACAGACTATTTCAGTGCTTGCAGAAAATACCTTGTTGAAAACCACTTCTCATTTCCTTCTGCTCCTCGTTGGGTTCAACACTCTTACTTATCGAAAGGACAATGATTGATCCCCTATACTTGTGGGTCATCACGTGCTCCCACGGCTTGTCGCCTCCTCGTGCGCTTGTCGGACTACTTTTTATTTTCCTAATTTTTTAAATATTCCAAAACAGAGTAAAATTGCTTTTGGGAAAGTTTTGGAGTCGTTTTACTTACCGTATCACATACCTATTCCTTTTCGGGGGTCTGGAGTGTTCTGGTAGGTCTCCCTTATGTACTCCTTTGGTGTTATGGTATTAATAATATTGGTTTCTACATTTATGGGAGTACCTGAGATATAATGTTTGATCCTTTGCTCATTTACCACCTTCGAGTTATTGCCCTCGGCGTTGTTGATCTTGATGGCACCGGAATGATAAAATTCTTCGATAATGTAAGGCCCTTCCCATTTAGAGAGAAGTTTTCCTGCAAAAAATCTTAAACAAGAATTGTATAGCAAGACATGGTCACCTACATTAAATTCGCGCTTTTGTATCCTTTTGTCATGCCATCTTTTAAACTTTTCTTTAAACAATTTGGCATTCTCATTGGCTTGGGTTCTCCATTCATCAAGTGAGCTAATGTCAAATAATCTCTTCTCACCGACAAGTTTGAAATTATAGTTGAGCTCTTTAATTGCCCAATAAGCTTTATGTTCTAGTTCAAGAGGTAAGTGACATGCTTTTCCATAAACAATTTTATATGGAGACATACCCATAGGATTCTTATAAGCTGTTCTATAAGCCCATAATGCATCATCAAGTTTCTTAGACCAATTCTTCCTGGATCTATTAATAGTCTTTTGCAAGATCAATTTTATTTCTCTATTACTTAATTCTACTTGACCACTAGACTGAGGATGATAAGGAGATGCAATTCTATGGTTAACATCATACTTAGCAAGCAATTTACGAAAGGCACCAAGAATAAAGTGTGAACCACCATCAGTCATTAAATATCTAGGGACTCCAAACCTCGGGAAAATAACTTCTTTAAGCATTTTAATGGAAGTGTTATGATCAGCACTACTAGTTGGAATAGCTTCTACCCACTTAGTAACATAATCAACAGCAACCAAAATATGTGTATACCCATTGGAGGAAGGAAAAGGTCCCATATAATCAAATCCCCAAACATCAAATGGTTCAATAACAAGTGAATAATTCACAGGCATTTCCTAACGTCTACTAATATTACCAATTCTTTGACATTCATCACAATACAAGACAAACTTACGAGCATCCTTGAAAAGAGTAGGCCAATAAAAACCAGATTGTAATACCTTATGTGAAGTTCTATCTCCAGCATGGTGTCCTCAGTAGGCCTCGGAGTGACACATGCGTAGGATCTGTTCCTGTTCATGCTCAGGTACAGAACGTCTAATAACACCATATACTCCTTGTTTATAAAGGTGTGGGTCATCCCAAAAGTAATGTCTCAAATCATAGAAAAACATTTTCTTTTATTGGTATGTGAAACTAGGTGGTATAAATTTAGCAACAATATAATTAGCATAGTCAGATGGAGTACTACGAGAAGCATTTATAACAGCTAACTGTTCATCAGGAAAGCTATCATCAATAGGTAGTGGGTCATCAAAAATATTTTCTAACCTAGACAAGTTGTCTGCTACGGGGTTCTCAGCTCCCTTTCTATCAATAATATGTAAATCAAATTCTTGTAGCAGGAGAACCCACCTAATAAGTCTAGGTTTAGCACCTTTCTTTTCCATAAGATATTTAATAGCAGCATGATCAGTGTGAACAGTTACCTTAGAATCAACAATATAAGACCTAAACTTGTCACAAGCAAATGCAACTGCTAAAAATTCTTTTTCAGTAGTAGCATAATTCCTTTCAGCACTGTCTAGAGTTTTACTTGCATAATGGATAACATTTAATTTCTTATCAACTCTTTGTCCTAGAACAGCACCAACAGCATAATCACTAGCATCACACATAATTTCAAAGGGTAGGTTCCAATCAGGTGGTTGAACAATAGGTGCAGAAATTAAGGCTTTGTTAAGGATTTCAAATGCTTCTACACAATCATCATCGAAAACAAATGGAACATCTTTTTGCAAGAGATTAGTAAGAGGCCTAGAAATTTTAGATAAGTCTTTAATAAATCTTCTATAGAAACCAGCAAGACCAAGGAAACTTCTTATACCTTTGATATCTTTAGGATACAGCATTTTTTCAATAGCATCAACTTTAGCTTTATCAACTTCAATACCTCTTTCGGAGATTTTATGCCCCAAGATAATACCTTCATTAACCATAAAGTGGCACTTCTCCCAATTCAAGACAAGATTAGTTTCGTCACATCTTTGCAAAACTCAATCAAGGTAGCTTAAGCAATCATCAAAAGAAGTTCCGTATATGGAGAAATCATCCATGAAAACCTCAACAATCTTTTCACAAAAGTCAAAGAATATAGTAGTCATACATCTTTGAAAAGTAGCAGGTGCATTGCATAAACCAAAAGGCATACATCTATAAGCAAAGGTACCAAAAGGGCATGTAAAAGTAGTTTTTTCTTAATCCTCTTGTGACACAGGTATTTGGGAAAAACCAGAATAACTATCTAGAAAGCAGAAATGTGTATGTTTTGATAGTCTTTCTAGCATTTGATCAATGAAAGGTAGAGGATAATGATCTTTCCTAGTAACTTTGTTTAATTTTCTAAAATCAATTACCATTCTATAACTTGGAACAATTCTTTGCGGAATCAATTCATTCTTATCATTAGGAACAACGGTAATACCTCCCTTCTTAGGGACACAATGAATAGGACTTACCCATCTACTATCAGCAATATGATAGATTATACCTGCTTCCAGAAGCTTTAATATTTCATTTCTTACCACTTCTTTCATTTTAGGATCCAACCGTCGCTGAAGATCAACGACTGGTTTAGCATCAGGTTCCATATTAAATTTATGTTGACATAGAGTGGGACTAATGCCCTTAAGATCATCAAGAGTATATCCAATAGCGGCACAGTGCTTCCTCAGAGTTTTCAATAATTTCTTTTCTTCATGCTCTGAAAGGTTAGCACTAATAATAACAGGATATATCTTCTTCTCATCGAGATAAGCATATTTCAAAGTATAAGGTAATTGTTTAAGCTCAAGCACAGGATCACTCTTGGGTGGTAGAGGATCTCCAAGAGTCTCAACAGGCAAATTGTGTTTCAAAACAGGAATTTGTTTAAAGAATAGCTCATCTATTTCATTTCTTTCATTCATGAACATGTCATTTTCATGGTCTAGCAAATATTGTTCTAAAGGATAAGTAGGAGGCACGGCAATAGAAGCAAGACCAATAATTTCATCTTTACTAGGCAATTCTTTATCATGGGGTTGTCTACGAAATTTGGAGAAATTAAACTCATGAGACACATCCCTGAAACGTACACTAACAATTTCTTTCTCACAATCTATTTTAGCATTAACAGTGTTCAAGAAAGGTCTACCAAATATAATGGGACAAAAATCATCTTGTGGGGAACCAAGAACTAGAAAATCAGTAGGGTATTTTATTTTCCCACACAAGACTTCAACATCTCTAACAATCCCAATTGGTGAGATAGTATCTCTATTAGCAAGCTTAATAGTAACATCAATATCTTCTATTTCAGCAGGTGCAATATCATTCATAATTTCTTGGTATCAAGTAAATGGAATTGCACTCACACTAGCACCCAAATCACACAAGCCATGATAACAATGATCTCCTATCTTAACAGAGACAACATGCATGCCAACAACAGGTCTATGTTTATCCTTTTCATCGGGTTTAGCAATTCTAGCAGCTTCATCACAGAAATAAATAACATGCCCATCAATATTATCGACCAAGAGATCTTTGACCATAGAGATACTAGGTTCAACTTTAGTTTGTTCAGGGGGTGTAGGTGTTATAATATAACTCTTACGAACCACAGCTGAAGCTTTAGCATGTTCTTTTATCCTAACAGGAAAAGGTGGTTTCTCAATATAAGCAGTAGGAATAACTGGATCAACATTATGAGTAATGGTTTCTTCTTCAGCTTTAATGGGTTCTACTATTTTTACTTTAATGGGAGGATGATATTTAAACCACTTCTCCTTAGGGATCAACATGAGTAGAAAATGATTCACAGAAAGAAGCTACTATCTCAGAGTCAAGTCCATATTTAGTGCTAAATTAACGAAAGACATCGGTATCCATAAAAGATTTAACACAATAAAATTCAAGGTTTGTACCTGACTCCTAACCTTCGTTGAGCTCCCAATCTTCAGAGTTGCGTTTAATTCTTTCCAAGAGATCCCATTTGAATTCAATAGTATTCTTCATAAAAGAACCAGTACAAGAAGTATCGAGCATGGATTGATCATTACGAGAAAGCCGAGCATAAAAATTTTGAGTAATAATTTCTCTTGAGAGCTCATGATTGGGGCATGAATATAACATTGACTTAAGCCTCCCCCAAGCTTGAGCGATACTTTCTCCTTCATGAGGCCAAAAATTATATATATAATTCCGATCATGATGAACCAGATGCATAGGATAAAACTTCTGATGAAATTCCAATTTCAATCGGTTGTAATTCCAAGCTCCAATATCATCACATAGCCTATACCATGTCAATGCCTTTCCCTTCAAAGATAAAGGGAAGACCTTCTTCTTGACTTCATCCTTGGGCAAACCTGCAAGCTTAAATAATCCACAAACTTCATCCACATAGATTAGATGCAAATCAGGATGTAGTGTTCCATCTCGTGCATAAGGATTAGCTAGCAGTTTCTCTATCATACCCGAAGGAATTTCATAATAAATATTTTCAGAAGGTGCAGTAGGTTGAGGAGCAACTCTTTGCTCTTCCGGTCGAGGTGAACCTACCCCAAACAAACCCCTCAAAGGATGATTTTCCATAGTGACAAGTGACAGTAAATTTCAGCATGTAATATAAATGTTTCCTTACCAAAGTCCACTTACCAAAGGCGCTTCACTCCCCGGCAACGGCGCTAGAAAAGAGTCTTGATGACCCACAAGTATAGGGGATCTATTGTAGTCCTTTCTATAAGTAAGAGTGTCAAACCCAACGAGGAGCAGAAGAAAATGACAAGCGGTTTTCAGCAAGGTATTTTCTGCAAGCACTGAAATTATCGGTAACAGATATTTTTATGATAAGATAAGTCGTAACGGGTAACAAGTAACAATTGTAACAAAGGTGCAGCAAGGTGGCCCAATCCTTTTTGTAGCAGAGGATAAGCCTGGACGAACTCTTATTTAAAGCAAAGTGCTCCCGAGAACACATGGGAATTATTGTCAAGTTAGTTTTCATCATGCTCATATGATTCATGTTCGTTACTTTGATAATTTGATATGTGGGTAGACCAGTGCTAGGGTGCTGTCCTTACTTGGAAAAACCTCCCACTTATGATTAACCCCTCTCGCAAGAATCCGCAACTACGAAAGAAGAATTATGATAAATCTAACCATAGCATGAAACATGTGGATCCAAATCAGCCCCTTACGAAGCAACGCATAAACTAGGGTTTAAGCTTCTGTCACTCTAGCAACCCATCATCTACTTATTATTTCCCAATGCCTTCCCCTAGGCCCAAATCATGGTGAAGTGTCATGTAGTCGACGTTCACATAACACCACTAGAGGAAAGACAACATACATCTCATCAAAATATCGAACGAATACCAAATTCACATGATTACTTATAACAAGACTTCTCCCATGTCCTCAGGAACAAATGTAACTACTCACAAAGCATACTCATGTTCAAGATTGGAGGGGTATTAATTATTATTAAGGATCTTAACATATGATCTTCCACCAAATAAACCAACTAGCATCAATTACAAGGAGTAATCAATACTACTAGCAACCCACAGGTACCAATCTGAGGTTTTGGGACAAAGATCGAATACAAGAGATGAACTAGGGTTTGAGAGGAGATGGTGCTGGTGAAGATGTTGAAGGAGATTGACCCTCCCTCGATGAGAGGATCATTGGTGATGACGATGGCCACGATTTCCCCCTCCCGGAGGGAAGTTTCCCCGGTAGAATAGCTCCGCCGGAGCCCTAGATTGCTTCTGCCCAGGTTCCGCCTCGAGACGGCGGCGCTTCATCCCGAAAGCTTATCTCTGATTTTTTTCCAGGTCAAAACCTTTCATATAGCAGAAGATGGGCATCGAAGACCTCCCAAGGGGCCCACAAGCCCTGGGGGCGCGTCCTACCTGGGGGCGCGTCCTAGGGGGTAGGGTGCGCCCCCAGGCTTTTGGCCACCTGGTGGGTCCCCTCTGGTAGTTTCTTCACCCAATAATTTTTATATATTCCAAAATAATTCTCCGTAAATTTTCAGGACTTTAGGAGTTGTGCAGAATAAGTCTCTCAGATTTGCTCCTTTCCGGTCCAGAATTCTAGCTGCGGCATTCTCCCTCTTCATGTAAATCTTGTAAAATAAGAGAGAAAAGGCATAAGTATTGTACCATAATGTATAATAACAGCCCATAATGCAATAAATATTAACATAAAAGCATCATGCAAAATGGACGCATCAAGAGTCTATGTTTCCTGGATGCTTACTCCGGTTATCATTAGATTAAGATGGTTGTTAAAGACAAGGATGAGACAGATTCCATTACACCTTTTGGGGCTTTCTGCTATGTCCCGATGCCTTTCAGCCTTAAGAGTGCAGGGGCGACTTATCAGCGGATAGTGCAGAATTGTTTTCACATGCAGGTTGGGCGTAATGTCATGCTTATGTCGACGATATCGTCGTCAAGTCTCAGAAGAAGGAGACCTTGCTGGATGACCTTAAGGAGACCTTTGACAATCTTTCATGGTACAAGATGATGCTTAACCTGACCAAGTGTGTCTTTGGAGTTCTAGCAGGCAAATTATTGGGTTTTCTAGTGTCTGAACGAGGAATTGAAGCTAATCCAGAAAAAATCAAGGCAGTGACCTCCCTCACTAAGCCGGCCAGCATCAATGGTGTTCAACGCATGGCGGGTCGTATTGCTGCCTTGAGCCGTTTCATAAGCCATCTCTGCGAGAAGGCTATCCCTCTGTATCAGATGCTGAAAAAGACTGACAACTTCGTCTGGAGTGATGCTACGGATAAAGCTTTTGAAGTCCTCAAGAAAAAGTTGGCTGAGCCGCCTGTCTTGGCCGCCCCTATCGAAAAAGAGCCTATGCTCCTGTACATTGCTGCCAATAATAAAGCGATAAGTGTTGCAGTTGTCATGGAGTGCAAGGAGGCTGGGAAAGAATATCCTGTGCAATGGCCAGTCTACTATATCAGCGAAGTTTTAACAGAGTCAAAGCAGAGATATCCACATTGGCAGAAGCTGGTTTATGCCTCGAACAACTATAAAATCTCAAGCACTGGTGGATTTCATTAATGGTTGGACTGAACTTCAAGTTCCTGAAAAGAGGCCAGATAAAACTTATTGGACAATTCAATTTGATGGTTCCAGACAGTTGGAGGGCTCGGGGGCTGGAGTTATCTTATCTTCTCTACAAGGTGATAAATTTTGTTATGTTCTCAGGATCATGTTCCCCTGTACTAACAATGCAGCTGACTACGAGGCTCTCCTCCATGGTCTCCGTATGGCTAAGGAGATGAACCTTAGCCGAGTTAGATGTCTTGGCGACTCTGACCAGATTGCTCAGGAAGTTTCTGGAAAGTGGGACTCTAAGGACCCCCTCATGGTGGCTTATCGGCAGGTGGTGACTAACATTGCAGATCATTTCAAGGGTTATCAAGTGGATCACATTGACAGGCGGGTCAACGAGGCGGCTGATGCTTTGTTACGACTCGGTTCTCAACGTAAGCTGGTACCTCCCAATGTTTTCCTTGATGTCCTTCATAACCCTTCTGTCAAACTGCCATCTGAGGAAGATCTAGCTATACCTGACCCGGAGGCACAATTGGCGGAATTATCTAACTCGAGGAGAGCACCCTGAGGATGAACTTACTGCTCATCAGATCATTCGCTGTTCCAAGTCAATGACTATTGTCCATCGCGAATTGCATCGACGAAGCATCACCGGTGTTTTTCAGCGTTGCATTTCCTATGATGAGGGCCGCGAGATTCTCAACGAGATCCACTCTGGTGACTGTGGTCATCATGCTGGCTCAAGATCCTTGGTTGCAAAGGCATTGCGACACGGTTTTTATTGGCTTACGGCTCAAGTAGATGCTGAGGATATCGTGTGTCGATGTGATGGATGTCAAAAGTTTGCACGTCAAGCTCATGTACCGGCTCAAGAACTTTGGATGATTCCCATCACTTGGCCTTTCACAGTTTGGGGGCTTGATATGGTTGGTCCGTTCAAACGGTCCAAAGACAAGAAAACTCATCTTCTCGTGGCTGTTGATAAATTCACAAAGTGGGTTGAAGCAGAACCTATCAGTAATTGCGATGCAGAAACAACAGTCAAGTTCGTGAAGAAGTTGATCTTCCGTTTTGGTTATTCGCATAGCATCATCACTGATAATGGGACTAATTTGTCTAAAGGAGCCATGAAGAAGTTTTGCCAGCAAGAACACATCCGGCTTGACGTGGCCTCCGTAGCCCACCCCAAATCCAATGGCTAGGCAGAACATGCTAACCAGCACACCCCCAGACTTATGGTTCCTCTTGAGCGTACTCCGGGTTGTTGGGTTGAGGAGCTTCCTTTTGTCCTATGGAGCATACGGACCACCCCCAACAGATCAACTGGTTATACGCCTTTCTTTATGATCTATGGTGCTGAAGAAGTACTCCCAAGCGATATTGGTCATGATTCTCCCAGAGTGGCGGCTTACGTTGAAGCAGATAATGAGACAGCTCACTAGGACTCCATCAATGCTTTGGAGGAGGAATGTGACTTTGCAGTATCAAGATCGGCAATTTATCAACAAGACCTACGTCGCTATCACAACCGTAGAGTTCGTAGCTGTACTTTTTAGGAGGGTGACTTAGTGCTCCGACTGATTCAAGATCAAACCGGTATGCATAACTTTTCACCTCCTTGGGAAGGGACTTTCGTCATCAGCAAGAAACTCAACAACGGGTAATATTATCTGATTGACATACGTCAACATAAGAAATCACATACGTCCGAGGAGGAGACAACAGGCCTTGGAATAATGCTCATCTCCATCCTTACTACACTTAAAAGCCATTGGCTCCAACTTTTGTACATACCTGTGTATATATCTTTTATGATCAATGATAATAAAGTCGGCATCCCCGAAACTCGGGGCCTCTGTCGTTTCGTCCAATATATTGTGTATGAGTCTTTATTCCTTGATCATAGGTCACTTGGGGGCTTCCAACTCATGAAGTTTAGCTATTAACATCCCTCTTAACCCGTCATATGCCATTATATCACATGGTTAAACCTGCATCTTTGCTTGATGCTCATCCGCCAAGGATGACCCGGCGTACTCCTGACATTCAATCTATTATGACCCTGAACTTGTCAAAGTTAAAACACCGGCTTAAGTCATGTGAGAGCCGGCCTACAGAGAGCTAGGACAAACCATCGGCTATCAAGCCAGCTTCATTGAAGCAAGACCCGAGCCTTGAAAGCCGGTCTCCTTGTCAAGCCTCGAAAGCCAACTTAATATTTATACTTGTGTGTTTTCTTAATTTATTTGTTTTACACAACTATCTGTTTTTCAGGACCTTCTTTGATCATTAATTGGCCATGAGCTGCTGGGTCATTAGTACACCAGCTTATTTTGATCATAGAGTTTTTTTCCTTTCGACCATGAGGCGTCGGGTTAATAATACACTTGGTTATGCTAATTATCAATTATGGATCATTCGACAGACTAGGATCAGTTATTGGCGGTTCATACAAAATACGACTCGGCATACTTTTACTTAGAGAAGCAGATATTTCAACTAAATACTGGGCGAGTCGACAGAACACCACACTAGATAAACATCTCTTCTGCTCAGTAACCTCAAAGTATCAAAATGCGCGAAGGCACCACAGATGATGCAAAAGTTTTGCTACGCTATTACAAAGCCACAGCTGGACTCATAAATTTCAAAGTTTTTTAAGAGTCATCTACTCCTTTGACCCGGCTCCTGTACCTTTCGGGTCAACCTGCTCCGGGTTGACATATTGATGATCTCCAGCGACAGATGTCTCTGGGTCATCTTGCGCCGACTCTTCTACATCTTTGATCTAAAGGTTGTCCAGATACTAGTTGATAGAAGTTAAAGTTTGGAAGTCGGTGTCATCTTACATGATAGGCAATGGGTCGACATCAGGGGCGAAGATATGCTTACACCGTTGTGGAGTCAAATCAAAGGGCTCAAAGGTTGGCAGATGAACCCGCATGTTATCTTCATCATAAGTCGCCTGGTATTTCTTCAAGTTGAGTTCTTCTACCAGTTGACTCGCCAATACACGGGTCTCCTTCACACAACAGGCATAATCTTCTGGTGAAAACTCACTACCATCATCATTGAATTGTGGAAAACCGCCGACCATCTCTACATGATCCATCTCTGGACAATAAGCTTTGGCTCGGCTCAAAGACGTCATTGCACCTGCTCGGGAGGCTGATTTCTTCAATTCTTCTATTTGATTTGGGACGGTTGAGAGTAACTTCAACAGGTCCCTTATGAATCATGGCGGCTCTCTTCCACCTGTTACAGCCATGATGGTAAACAAGATTCCAGAGTACAATTTCTTTAGGGAAGTGTATACGGCCTTTAACTTCATCAGGTTATCTTGCCGGAGATTGTGACTTCTGGGACCTACACACATTTTAGCACATGAGCCGTCAGGCGAATTATTCATACATAAGATTCACCAGGCGAGTTGTTTTCATATATATTCAAGGAGTGACTTACCAAAAATAGCTTGAGTCATATGGGCAATATGGCTTTTCAAGCCCTCCATTTCCTTCGTAACCGGCTTGAGTTGACCTTCAACATCTTCTGCACGCTTTATCAAGGAGGCTTTTTCAGTTTCAAAAGAAACCTTGACCTTATCTAATTCCTCTACGGAAGACTACAGACTAGTCTTCGCTTTAACTCGTAGAGTTTGCTCAACATCAAAACTTTTCTTTAAACCGGCCAATTGTGACTCGGTTGTGTTCAAATTCTCCTGAAAAGCAGATAAACAGTTTAGCTACAAGTCAGTTAAGTCCTGAGCCGGCGAAGATGCACGACCCGGCACTTGGGGGCTACAACAGGCAAATTGTTTCTCTTATTAAGTCCCAAACAGTTGCAAGCAACGTACTTGGCACTTGGGGGCTAATGCATATCGTTTTTTCTTCAAAGCATACAATAGAAGACCCGACTCGTTTCCTGAAGATGAGCCAGCCCTTGGGGGCTACAAGTTACTTTTCAAAGTTCTATCTATTTGGAAGACCCGCCTCATTTCATGAAAATGGGTCGGCCTTTGGGGGCTACATGGTTTTTCTTTTCTGTTCGCTAAGGATTTATATATGAAGAACCGACTTATCATTTGCATGACAACTCGGCCCTTGGGGGCTATGCATATATGTATACAACATGGAAAAGGCGAGTTATACCATACCTCATGTTTCTTTCGTATCAGATTGACAATATTCATTTCAATATATCAGCATTCAGATAGCAGAGCCAGAAACTCATGATGCAGCTCTTCAGCACTCATCTTCTCAAGACTAGGCAGCTCCAACATGGGTTTCCCCTTGTCTTGCAAGACAGGCTCATCTTTGGTTGGGATTTTGACCAAGGTGTTTGAAGCATCAGGACCAGTTTGGCCTTCTGTAGGAATGACCACTTCAGCATCAACAATCATCCAGTTAACATTTTCAGCCTCTTGATGAGGGTTAAGAGCCTGAGTTGGGCTTGTCGGCTGAAGATGGTCAGCCGACTCATCTGGCTTGGCCTGCTCATCAATAAAGTTGTCTTCAGCCATTGGTGGCTTATCAGTTATAACCGGCTCCTGAGCCGGCTCCGGGTTATCCAAGTTTGTTTGAGTAACTGGAATTTCCGGGTTACCCTGTTGTAGATCTTGAGTCTTGGCGGCAGTTGGGGCGGTTGATGACTCGCCAATCTTCCTTTTCTTGGCCTGTGCACTACAATCACAAGGAATATTTATTCAAAAATACAAAGTAATGGTTATAAGTGAAGCATGACTCATTTAAAGCACCTACCCTTGGTTGATGATAAGGGGTGGCAGTTGAGTACCAGTTGAACCTCCAGAAGATGGTGGCGATTCCTAATAATTGGAGTCAGAAGGGTTAAGAGGTTGCCTAAAAAGGCCGGCTTGAGGAAGAGATAAGGTTGGACTATGAGGTACCTCTGTGCATCGCTTGCTGGCGGCTGGTGTATTAGACAAGCCGGCAACCAGCTCTCTAGAGCCGCTCCGGGTTTGGCACCTTGAGGTACCTTCATGCTGTGCTTTCTTCAAACAAAATTTTGGATCTAAATGAGCGTCAGGGTGAGGAAACTTTACTTTCTAGACAGCTCATCTTATTTTCTTTGGGAATAAGTGTTCTGGGCTGGATGAAATTGAAATTACCTCAACATCACTAGCTCGACTCGCCTTGGTATTATCCTAAGAACAAGAGGCGTAAGCAAGTTTCATAAAAAGACGGTCGAGGGAGTCAAGTTCTACCTCTGACTCATCATCAGCTGCCGGCGACTCATCTCTGCCTGCCGGCTCATCTGCAACGGCCGACATATTTCTTATTTGCTTTGAGACAGGCCGGTGTTTGCGTACTTCTTTCCTTCTCCAGAAAACATCAGTTGCCTGCCATTGTGATAAAACGGAAATCAGTATTATGAAAAGCAAGTCAAAACGGAGAATAAATGAGAACAATGCAAAGACACTTACTGGAGGCACGGGGTTCTTCAGGAAAAAAGTAGCAAGTCTGATTTGGCTACATTTTTCCTGAGGCTCGCTCAGCAGCTTCTTCACAGCTTTGTTGATTTCAGTGTCGGTCATGTCAACTTCACTAACACGTTGAACGTCGTTTGATTCGCCAGTATAATTGTACATCAAGGTGGTCCGGTGACTTAATGGTTGAACCCGCAAGCTAATCCAGCATCGGACCAAGTCAATTCCGGTGTGGCCGTTTGCTTTCAAAGCCCTTATCTTGGAATAGAGGGGGGAAATTTCTTGACGGTCTTCATCAGTGCCCCAACCTGGATAAACATGGGTTGCATTGAGACGATCTGGTCTGTAACACGGCAGGGGGTTCTCGTTGGCAGGACGGTGTTCTTATGGCAAAACCATGTAGAGGTCCATCCTTTTGGATGTCTCGCCAATTTTACCTCTAGAAAAAGACAATCTTTCCGTCTCTAGAGCAATACACCACCCAGTATGACACTGGGGCCACCCGCACATTCTGTCTGATGATTGATATATAAAAACTCTCTAAAAAGAGCAACAGTTGGCTCTATCTGGAGATAGACCTCGCAGAATACTTGGAGCTGGAATAAATTGGTCATTGAGTTGGGATCGATGTGTTGAGGACGGAGTTCAAAAAAGTGAAGGAAATCTCTAAGGAAGTTTGAGGCGGGTGGTGTAAAACCCCACTGGACATGATCCACAAAGACGACGACCTCTCCTTGATTAGGCTGGGTGGGGTTTTCCCTTCTGGAACTCACCATTCGATAACATTTTGGGCCGCTAGAAGACCTTGAGTCATGAGATTATCAAGTACCAGTTTGGTCACTCCAGATTTTGCCCAGTTACAAGTCGTAGTTTTCGACATAATGAGTCTCCATAGGGTTAAATAATTGTGAAGGAAATATAAATGGCGGGTCATTTATTTGATGACAAGTTGCCTGTTGGGTTATACGACAAGTTGGCGGCTTGAGAAATGGCTATGAACAAAGGCGAATAAACATGTTAATAAATCGCTCAAGCTATAAGCCGGAATTATGAAGGAATAACTATGGTTTTCACAATGGGCGAGTTATGATATACCATAATGAGCAGACATTACATGGGGCGGTTCATCTTCAAGTTAAAAGTTCTTTTTTGGGTAAGTGTTGAATAATCAAGCTTCTATTGGAAACTTCTGCAATTATGGATCTACAAATGGTTGAAAAAAGGAAAATATTTGCTAAACCTAAGGTAAGAACCGAAAGTAACAGCTAGTCTGTTCGTGGATCCTAAAGAAGATCCAAGGTTCCCAGATACAAAAATGGTGTTGTACCTAGCACCGCAGTATTTCTGTGAGGAGCTCGAGGAGAACTAGATCTACGCGGCGATGGTGGTAAAGGATGAACACCGATGAACTCTGATAAACTATGAAGGGGATAATGTGGATCTAGGGAAGATGTACTGGTGTACCTGGCTATGTCAGGAGACGGCAGATAGCTTTGCTTGGGATCCGGTGATGGCTGGGCGACGTCGCGGTCCTGGGTGCGAAGGCCGACGAGGTCGAAAGGGCGTGGCGGCGTTCCGGATGTGGAGAGCTCGGGCGCGAGGAAGAAGAAGCGAATGGGAGAAGTAAAAGTGACGAAAGGCCCCCTTCGTGGGTATTGATAAGATAAAGGAAGGGCAGGTGCGAGAACCGAGGAGGTATAATAACTTTTTTGAGTAAGGAGTGCCTTGATTTTTGAGCTTGATAGATATACTCTAAGATTCGTTATGATGTCATACTAGAGTTCCTAGAAATTCGTAGAATGACATCATGATTCAAGGACATGAAAAAACAACAAGTCTGAATTATCATAAGCCGGAATCACTAACCCGGCCATGAAGCAGTTCCAAGGAAAGGAAGGCGACTCGCCATATTTCTTTAGGTTGAAGATTGACATGAATAAATTCAAATCAATCTGGGGGCTAATGTTGGGGATATAACCCCACGATATGACCCACCAGGATGGGCCTGGTCATTCAAGTGGCGACTTATGATCCAGACTCAAGATGGGTCAAGGCGTCCAAGATCTCAAGACCTGCGGGGCGGTTCACGGAGTGGGCCGGCTCGAGGTCCAGCACTTGAAGACGGCGACTCGAGGCCCAGAAGTACAAGTCGCCGCCTGGAGTTTCCTTGCTTAGAGAACAATACAAGTAGGAAAACACATATTGGGTTACGGATCACAATATGACCCGAACTCTATTGTAAGCCAAGGGTTGCCGCCTGTATATAAAGGGGAGCTCCTGAGGCAGAAGGACCAAGTTATGATCTCTCAAGTAATAGGCTAGCGAATACGCACCCTTGTAACCGAGATCATCATCATCAATATCAATCAAGCAGGAGTAGGCTTTTACCTCCACCGCGAGGGGCCGAACCTGGGTAAACCCTTGTCTCTCGATTCCGATCAACCCCGTTCAAGTAATCACTGTGTGGCAATAGCCTCACGACTAAGTCCTTTTACGAGGACATCCGCCGTGACAAAACCACGACATAGAGTCTATCACCACTACTGCAGGATGGTCCAAATGCGACACTACAATCAGAGACCCTTCTACGAAACTGCATGTGATGCAATAATCGCAAACGGTGATGTAAAAAACCATAAAAATGCAAACCGTTTGCGATGGCGGAGACATCAAACACGATTCAGATTATAGTTGTGTGTGCAATGCGTGTCATACGGTTCATCCAGAAGAATTGTTTGCGATGAGCCAGAACAATAGAAACGGGAAGCCACATCAAGGTGTGTGTGATATACGACATACAGTTCAGTCAGACGAACTGTTTGCGATTAGGGAACGCAACAGAAACTGTCAGGGAGATCAAGGTGTGTGCGATATACGGCATACAGTTCACTCGGATGAACTATTTCCAATTAGGCAACACAACAGAAATGGTTCAACTTAACAAGATGTGTGTGATATGCGGCATACAGTTCACATAGATGAATTGTTTGCCATGAGCTAAAAGAACACAAACGGTTCATGTAAACAAGATGTGTGTGATACGCGGCAAACAACCCACTCGGATGAACTATTTGCGATGAGAAATTTTAACACAGACGATTACTATAGTTAATTCGTGTGCGATTCTGTGTGTAGAAAAGACTTTGAAAAATGCAAACTAGTTGCTTGCGATGGTTAGGAGTATTGCACACGATGCATGTGCTAGTACTCGTGTGCGATGATTAGTAAGTTACACATACGTTTCCTTATGTTAACACGTGTTGTAACACGTGACACCGCATACGGTTGTCGGGTTGTGTGATCCACTTAGTCTTCCCGCGCTCCAGCGAAGGTTTCCCGTGCTCCACAGGGGTGAATTGTAAAATCCCCAATCCCCTAGCCAGCTGCTAGCTATAAATAACCACAACAATGGCCGCCGCCGGCGACTCACTACTGATCCATTTGCTAGCTAGTTAGCCACACATACCGGCATACCCCCAATGACCGACAACAGGATGGAGTTGCATGACCGGAACGGGTGCCGGAGATCATAGTTTAGGTTAATTAATTATACCTCCAGAGCCGGATGATTCCGGCTCTAGAGGTATTATTAATTAACATAATCTGAGATCAAATAACTAAAGCTTCCCCAACATGGTTGTGCGCCAGCCCCAACCGCTAGCAGAGCGCACCTTGGCGCCTAAATGGAGAGCAGAGCGCATGGAGGGACGCGACCCGAGGGCGCCTCGGCGCCTAAATGGCGAGCAGAGCAGGCAGAGGGACACGAGCAGAGCGCGCCGCGGCCGCCTAAACGGCGAGCAAGCACATGCATAATTATTGCATATAGCAGTTGAACATAGCCGGGAATAGCCGTCCAACAATATTATTTTTGATGACATGCATTAATATATTCTTAGTTAAATATAAGGTCAAAGTTTGGTACTATAAAATACGAAGGGGACCAATAAACCACGACAGAGGTAGTACCTATACCAACACAGACGCCCAGTGCAGAAATTAATGATGTTATACACGTGTCCCGCAATGCATGCCATTGCTTCCTGCCTCTTCCCTCATCGGTTTCCCGCCACCAGCTAGTGGCTTGCTCCATGTGACCCAGGCGACAACGCACCATAGCGACACTGTGCACAGATCTAGTCCACACCCATCTGCCATTAGTTAATCCAAGAATGTTAGGCACCGACCAAAGCTTCAACGTCGACCCCTTCCTGCGTTACATCTTCAGTGAGGAGAACAAGCTGGAGTAGGTCGGGGAGCAAGAGCTTCATTGGCCGGTGCAGGCGCCATGGCCAATCGGCAGCGATATCGCTGTGCCAGTTCTTGAGCGCACAATGGACATATTGCAGAGGAAGTATGATGAGCAGTTTGCCATCCATCGTGCAAAAGATCTAGAGCTGCTAGGTGGCATGATCGATGACCCACCCGAAGAGCCGCCATCATCGATGCTCAACAAGAGCCTGACGAATCGCCAGGAATGGGCAGAGGACCTCTGCGATTCAGTTATGAGACAGCCAGCCCGCGGCTTCATCATTGCCGGCAGCAGCCGTGTCAACCTCGATCCCAACGATGTGGTTGCCAGGCTCGAGCGCATCCTTGGAGGAGTTGACGTCCCCGATGAAGTAGAACATCGCCAACGTGATATCTTGAGGATGCAGGTGGTGGACAAAATTTGCTACCAGGGCAGAGACAAGGAAATGGAGTGGTTCCGTGGGTGTGTCATTGATGACCCACAAGTATAGGGGATCAATCATAGTCCTTTTGATAAGTAAAAGTGTCGAACCCAACGAGGAGCAGAAGGAAATGACAAGTGGTTTTTAGCAAGGTATTTTCTGCAAGCACTGAAACAGTAGGTAACAGATAGTTTGATAGCAAGATAATTTGTAACGAGCAAGTAACAGTAACGGTAAATAATATGCAGCAAGGTAGCCCAATCCTTTTGTGGCAAAGGACATGCCAAAATGGTCTCTGTAATAAGCAAAGCGTTCTTTAGGACACACGGGAATTTCATCATATCACTTTCATCATGTTGGTTTGATTCGTGTTCGCTATTTTGATATGTGGGTGGACCGATGCTTAGGTGTTGTTCTTACTTGAACAAACCTCCTACTTATGATTAACCCCCTCGCAAGCATCTGCAAGTACGAGAAAAGTATTAAGATAAAATCTAACCATAGCATTAAACTTTTGGATCCAACTGGATATATGTTCCTAGATCTTTCCTCACCACATGATGCTTGCAAAAAGAGAAAATAAAAGGAATAGGGAAGAAAACTTTGACTCTACATAAAAGTAAATGCATAAAAGTAAAAGATAGGCCCTTCGCAGAGGGAAGCAGAGGTTGTCATGCGCTTATTTGTTTGTATCCCAAATCCCTTAATGCAAAAGAACGTCATGTTATATTGCCCCTTATGATAGCAACCTTTATTATGCAGTCCGTCGCTTTAATTACTTTGCCATCACAAGTTCGTACAACACTCAATTTTCTCTTATACTAAACGATCCAACACATTTAGAAGCAATTTTTATTGCCTTATTGCACCGATGACAACTTACTTGAAGGATTTTACTCAATCCATAGGTAGGTATGGTGGACTCTCAAAATAAGATTTGGGTTTAGGGTTTTTGGATGCACAAGTAGTATCTCTACTTAGTGCGGAATTTTTGGCTAGAAAAGATATTGAGCAAGCACCACATGTTAAAGGATCTATGACAATATAACTTCTATGTGAATATGAACAAACATAAATCATTACGTTGTCTTCCTTGTCCAACGTCAACTATTTTGACACAAAATATTTAATGGGGGCTCACAATCATAAAAGATGTCCAAGATAGTGTATTTGCATGTGAATCTTCTCTTCCCTTATTAATTCTTTCATGAATTGCATCATTGACCAATGCTATGTTTGTCAATCTCCAACAAATTTTACAACTTATATTTTTCCTTATGTGATGTCATTACTTACCATAAGATTAGCATATGATATTTTTCATTTATTTTCCTTTCTTTTTATTGGAACAAAAGAGTAAAGAAACAAAACTCAAACTACACTTTATTATATATCTCGCACACGATTACATAGATAGATCACTAAGCAAGCACTCGAAAAGAAAGGATCGAACTAAACTTTTATTCAACTAAATCATACGGTAACTAAAGATCGAACTAAAATAGATGAAAGCAAAGATACTGGTGATGATACGATACCGGGGCACCTCCCCCAAGCTTGGCACAAGCCAAGGGGAGTGCGCATACCATGAACTCAAGTTTCTTTTGTTGGAGAAGATGATGAAGGTGGTGGTGATGAGGTATGAGTGTTCTTCTTCCTCAGCTTGCGCTTGAGGATGGAATTTTCCTCCCTCAAGTCATCGATCTCCTGCTCAAGCCTGTTTCCTTTTTGCATAATTCCTACTTGTTTTCCTACAAGAGACGAAAAGGGATAAACTGGATCTTAGGTTTCTTTGCTTTGTTAGGGAGAGTTGACTTCTTGAATTCCACATGCATGTCCCCAGGTTGAGGCAATGGAACTTCATCTTCATCTGAGCTTGTCTCTTCTTTCCCCTTCGGATCATAGTCTTCTTCTTCCTACGTGGTCCAACCATAATGTTCCACATCTCTACAAACCTTGGGGTTTGCAATATAATCTACGACATAGCTCTCTCCCTCCGAATCTTGAGACGACATATTATCAGATCTGCCAGAAAAACAGCAAGAAAGAAGAACAGAAGATTTCTCCGCGATACGGTTGTCAATACGTTCGGGGGGTATATAAAGATTTTTTGTCTTGGGAAACAAGCAAACGGGAGGAAAACGGAGTCGGGAAGGTTCCCGAGGTGTGCACAACCCACCTGTGCGCGCCAGGGGGCCCTGGCGCGCCCTGGTGCCTTGTGCCCACATCGGGTGCCTGATGGCTCGTGTCCGCGTCAGTATTTTCCCCGAAGAGGAAGGGATGATGCAACACAGCTACGGTAGGTATTTCCCTCAGTGATGAGACCAAGGTTATCGAACCAGTAGGAGAACCACGCAATACTATGTAAACGGTACCTGCACACAAAGAACAAATACTTGCAACCCGACGCGTAAGAGGGGTTGTCAATCCCTCCCGGGTAAAAGATAGATAAATTGGTAGTAGATTGGATAAATAGATCTCGCGGAAACGCGAAATAAAATAAATAACAAAAAATTGCAGCAAGGTATATTTGGGTTTTTGGAATAATAGATCTGAAAATAAAAGAGGCAAATAATAGATCGGAAAGCAAATATGATAAAGAATAGACCCGGGGGCTGTAGATTTCACTAGTGGCTTCTCTCAAGGAAAATAGCACATGGCGGGTAAACAAATTACTGTTGGGCAATTGATAGAACTTCAAATAATTATGACGATATCCAGGCAATGATCATTATATAGGCATCACGTCCAAGATTAGTAGACCGACTCCTACCTGCATCTACTACTATTACTCCACACATCGACCGCTATCCAGCATGCATCTAGTGTATTAAGTTCATGGAGAAATGGAGTAATGCAATAAGAATGATGACATGATGTAGACAAGATCTATTCATGTAGGAATAGACCCCATCTTGATATCCTTAATAACAATGATACATACGTGTCATGTCCCCTTCTGTCACTGGGATTGAGCACCGTAAGATCGAACCCATCACAAAGCACCTCTTCCCATGGCAAGAAAAATCGATCTAGTCGGCCTAACCAAACCAAAGATTCGAAGAAGAAATACGATGGTATAAGCAATCATGCATATAAGAGATCAAAACTCAAATAACATTCATGGCTAAAATAGATCTGATCATAAACTCAAAGTTCATCGGATCCCAACAAACACACCGCAAAAGGAGTTACATCAAATAGATCTCCAAGAGACCATTGTATTGAGAATCGAAAGAGAGAGAGGAAGCCATCTAGCTACTAACTACGGACCCGTAGGTCTACAATGAACTACTCACGCATCATCGGAGAGGCACCAATGAGGATGATGAACCCCTCCGTGATGTTGTCTAGATTGGATCTGGTGTTTCTCGAACTTGCGGCGGCTGGAATTGTGTTTCATCGACTCCCCTAGGGTTTTTGGATTTTTGGGGTATTTATAGAGCAAAGAGGCGGTGCGGGAGGCCACCGAGGTGGGCACAACCCACCAGGGTGCGCCTGGGGGTGCCCCCCCTCAGGGCACCCCTCTAGTACTTCTTCGGCCCAAGTTGTTCCTTCTGGTCCATAAAAAATCTCCAAAAAGTTTCGCTGCGTTTGGACTCCATTTGGTATTGATTTTCCGCAAAGTAAAATGCAAGGAAAAAACAGGAACTGGCACTGGGCACTATGTCAATAGGTTAGTCCCAAAAAATGATATAAAGTTGCTATAAAATGATTGTAAAACATCCAAGAATGATAATATAACAGCATGGAACAAGCAAAAATTATAGATACATTGGAGACGTATCAGCATCCCCAAGCTTAATTCCTACTCGTCCTCGAGTAGGTAAATGATAAAAACAGAATTTTTGATGTGGAATGCTGCCTAACATGTTCATCACATATTCTTTTCTTTTGTAGCATGGACATTTGGACTTTTATACGATTCAAAGCAATAGTCTAGTTTTGACATGAAGATTGCAATACTCAAGCATATCAACAAGCAACCAAGTCTTTCAAAATATCAACACTAAAGCAAGTTATCCCTAGGCCATTATGCTCAATCATTGATCCATTCATGAAACACACTCGCATATTAGCTATACACAAAGCTCAAGTACGATCATAGTGCCCCTTAGTTGGTGCTTTATAAGAGAAGATGGAGAGTCAAAATAAAAATTAAAAATTGCATAAAGTAAATAGAAAGGCCCTTCGCAGAGGGAAGTAGGGATTTGTAGTGCCAGAGCTCAAAGCGAAAAAGAAAGAGGTAAAACATTTTGGGTGGCATGCTTTTCCTGTCAATGAAAACGATCGAGTAGTTCCTAATACTTTCCATGCTATATATATCATAGGCGGTTCACAAACAGAAAATAAAGTTTATTCCTTTTTCCACCATACTTTAAAATTCCACGGTTAGCCGTATCCACGGGTGCCGTCCATACCAACACTTTCCAAGGAATTTATTATTTGACAACATAAAGTAAATTCATTTTTTATTTCGGGACTGGGCATCCCTAATACCTTTGCCGTACTCTCGTGCAATGACAAGTGAATAAACACTCATCTTGAGAATAACACAACTAGCAATGAAAAATATCAGCCACTCTCTAACAATCCCAAGTGGTGTGATGGTGTCTCTATTAGCAAGTTTAATAGTGACATCTATGTCTTCTATTTCAGCGGGTGCTATGTCATTCATAATTTCTTGGTATAAGGTAAAAGGAATAGCACTCACGCTAGCACCTAAGTCACATAAACCATGATAACAATGATCTCCTATTTTAACTGAGACAACAGGCATGCCAACAACAGGTCTATGTTTATCTTTTTGATCGGGTTTGGCAATTGTAGCAGCTTCATCACAGAAGTAAATAACATGCCCATCAATATTTTCTACCTAGAGATCTTTAACCATAGCAACACTAGGTTCTACTTTAATTTGTTCAGTAGGTTTAGGTGCTCTAATATTACTTTTGCGAACCACAGTTGAAACCTTAGCATGTTCCTTTATCCTAACAGGGAAAGGTGGTTTTTCAATATAAGCAGTAGGAACAACTGGATCAACATTGTAAATAATAGTTTCATCTTTAGCTATAACCAGTTCTTTAATTTATTCTTTAATAGGTGAGTGATATTTGAACCACTTCTCCTTAGGGAGATCAACATGAGTAGCAAATGATTCATAGAAAGAGGCTACTATCTCAGAGTCAAGTCCATATTTAGTGCTAAACTTGTGAAAAGCATCGGTATTCATAAAAGATTTAACACAATCAAATTCAAGCTTAAAACCTGACTCTTTACCTTCGTCGGGTTCCCAATCTTCATAGTTGTGTTTAATTCTTTCTAAAAGATCCCACCTAAATTCAATAGTCTTCTTCATAAAAGAACCAATACAAGAAGTATCAAGCATGGATTGATCATCACGGGAAAGCCGAGCATAAAAATTCTGAATGATAATTTCTCTCAAGAGCTCATGATTGGGGCATGAATATAACATTGACTTAAGCCTCCCCCAAGCTAAAGCGATACTTTCTCCTTCACGAGGCCAAAAATTATATATATAATTCTGACCACGATGAACTAGATGCATAGGATAATTTTTTTGGTGAAATTCCAATTTCAATCGATTCCGATTCCAAGATCCAATATCATCGCATAGCCTATAACATGCCAATGCTTTTCCCTTCAAAGATAAAGAGAAAACCTTCTTCTTAGCTTCATCTCCGGGCAAACCGGCAAGCTTAAATAATCCACAAATTTCATCCACATATATCAAGTGCATATCAGGATATTCGGTTCCATCTCCTACATAAGGATTAGCTAGCAGTTGTTCTATCATACCCGAAGGAATTTCATAACCAATATTTTCAGTAGGTGCAGTAGGTTGAGGGGTAGCTAATTGTGGTTCTGGTCAAGGTGAAGATACCCCGAACAAACCCCTCAAAGGATGATTCTCCATAGTAACAAGTGACAATAAATTTCAGCACGTAGTAATAATTTTTCCTTACCAATTTCCACTTACCAAGAGCTCTTCACTCCCCGGCAACGGTGCCAGAAAAGAGACTTGATGACCCACAAGTATAGGGGATCAATCGTAGTCCTTTCGATAAGTAATAGTGTCAAACCCAACGAGGAGCAGAAGGAAATGACATGTGGTTTTCAGCAAGGTATTTTCTGCAAGCACTGAAACAGTAGGTAACAGATAGTTTGATAGCAAGATAATTTGTAACGAGCAAGTAACGGTAACGGTAAATAATATGCAGCAAGGTAGCCCAATCCTTTTGTGGCAAAGGACAGGCCAAAATGGTCTCTTATAATTAGCAAAGCATTCTTGAGGACACACGGGAATTTCATCATATCACTTTCATCATGTTGGTTTGATTCGTGTTAGCTACTTTCATAATTTGATATGTGGGTGGACCGGTGCTTAGGTGATGTTCTGACTTGAACAAACCTCCTACTTATGATTAACCCCCTCGCAAGCATCCGCAACTATGAGAAAAGTATTAAGATAAAATCTAACCATAGCATTAAACTTTTGGATCCAAATCAGTCCCTTAAGAAGTAGCACATAAACTAGGGTTTAAGTTTCTGTCACTCTAGAAACCCATCATCTAATAACTACTCCACAATGCATTCCCTTAGGCCCAAGTATGGTGAAGTGCCATGTAGTCGATGTTCACATGACACCACTAAGGGAATCACAACATACATATCATCAAAATATCAAACACATATCAAGTTCACATGATTACTTGCAACATGACTTCTCCCGTGACCTCAAGAACAAAAGTGACTACTCACAAATAATAATCATGCTCAAGATCAGAGGGGTATTAAATAGCATAATGGATCTAAACATATAATCTTCCACCAAACAAACCATATAGTAATCAACTACAAGATGTAATCAACACTACTAGTCACCCACAAGTACCAATCTAAGGTTCCGGTACAAAGATTGAACACAAGAGATGAACAAGGGTTTGAGAGGAGATGGTGTTGTTGAAGATGTTGATGGAGATGTCCCTCCCAAAGATGGGAGAGTTGTTGGTGATGACGATGGCGATGATTTCCCCCTCCGGGAGGGAAGTTCCCCCGGTGGAATCGCTCCGCTGGAGGGCAAAAGTGCTCCTCCCCAAGTTCCGCCTCGAGACAGCGGCGCTTTGTCCTGAAAGTCCTCTCATTATTTTTTCTAGGTAAAAATGACTTATATAACAGAAGAGGGGCACCGGAGGTGGGCCGAGGAGGGCACAACCCACCAGGGCGTGCCTGGGCTCCCTGGCGCGCCCAGGTGGGTTGTGCCCACCTGGTGGGCCCCCTGTGGTAGTTATGTGCTCCAATATTCTTTATATATTGCAAAACAATTCTCCGTAAATTTTCAGCTCATTTGGAGATGTGCAGAATAGGTAACTCTGACGTAGCTTTTCTGGTCCAGAATTCCAGCCGCCGGTATTCTCCCTCTTTGTGTAAACCTTGCATATTATGAGAGAAAAGGCATTAGAATTACTCCCGAAAGCATTATTATGCATGAAAACATTATAAATAACAGTAGGAAAACATGATGCAAAATGGACGTATTAGTCATGCGCGTGATTGCACGCTGTCTAGCTCGACTGGAAGAGGCCCAGCAGCCCCAAGAGCCTCCCAGTGCCAGCAGCTCCATAGGCAGAGACGGGTACCGTGGCCGTGGGTCGGGACACTCGGAATGAACGGCCGCAAGGGTGCTATGCTGATCATGGAGTTTGAGAAGACCGTCGTCGGAAGGCCGCCAGCTCAGCCTTTCAGCCTATATTTTATTATAATTGTATGCAAATGTCGGATATCGACATTTTAAGTCACTAAGCATATGTAGCTCGTGTGTGTTTTGGGCGTTGCCGCATGTGGCATTTTAAATTATCCTGAATATGTAAGACAATTATTAACCATTGCCATTGTAATTTTGCCTCAACAGCGAGCAGAGCACGGGCAGGGACGCCAGAGCGGAGTGCGCCATGGCCGCCTCAATGGCGAGCAAAACGCACGGACAGACGCGAGCAGAGCGCGCCGTGGCCGCCTGAACGGCGAGCAACCACACCTGCATATTGCAATTCTGGTCAACCTTCTGGCACCCTATGGGAGGCGCGACGGCCCATCCATCAGACATGATGGTGATATCTGGACCGTGTGTGATAGTGGGCAGACATGTACACGTCCGAGAACGCGGGCCCACGTACGCCATCCGGGAACCGTTCGGGCTTCGAGCCCAGAACCATCATTAAATTTTGAGCTTGTTTCTCGTCACATTCCAGATTACCATGCAATAAGTAATTGCAAATCTGTTCACACCGATTAAACTTAAATGTGTTCCCACTTAGCACTAGGCTATAAAAACTACCCACTCGAAAATTACTTCACAATTCCTCTCCTCATCTCACAAAAAAACAGGTCTTTCCTGCCAAGTCGTTCCGCCATGACCGGTAGGAGGAGTTTTGGGTCGACATATAACCAAGGAGCAAAGAATAAGGCCGCGGAAGCACTAGAGAGGTCCCGCTGCTACGCGGCAGCCGCAACAGCGATGTCCTGGCACGGCGCGGAGCCCTCGAACGAGCTCTCACCGGCAGGTGAGGGCTCTCACAAGCGCACTCGCTGCATCGGCGATCGCGATGAGCTGGCGGTGATAAAGTACTTGGCCAGCGACAATGACAGTCTCACTGGCCTAATTAAGCAGCAGGAGCTGGTCGACAACTTGGTGAAGCTGCTCGAGACTAGCGATGCCTCAGTTGAGAAGGCGACCGGCCTCATCGTGCAACCCATGGGTGACAATGCAGAGCTCCTCAAGGAGCTCGCCAAGAAGGAGGAGGAGGCCGCCAGCCGAAAGAAGCTGCATGAGCAGAGTGGTGCCTCGGGGATGGCACGGAAGGCGATCGTCGAGGAACTGATGGGTGACTTGAGGAAGATCTGCATTGAGCGCGAGCTGGAGGTGGAGGAATCCGTGGGTGCTATTAAGCAAAGTCGTGAGGATTTGAAGGAGCTGGAGGAACTCGTCACCCGGCGATCCATCGAGGAGTAGAGACAGTACAGACCCAGATCGTTGTCTGCGATTTCCTTCTTCTCTTGCCCCTGTGTCTTTCGGGTGTTGCCACATGTGGCATTTTAAATTATCCAGAATATATAAGACAATTATTATCTGCATCATTATAAATTTTCTGTCGTATTATCCGTTGCCATTTTATTTTGTCATCGTATTATCCGTTGCCACATGTGGCATTTTAAATTATCTGGAATACAAGTTGAAAACAAGCTAAAATCACGTTCTCAGTGAGGCACGAACAAAGCAGATGCTAACATTGAGCAGGGCCATGGGATCACAAGCAAACACCCTCCGTCTACGTGCTTTAATTAACCGCATGTTAAACAACGGCTCGATTGCCATTAATGGAGAAGTTGTGAGCGAGGCAGGCGGCTGGTGGATGGAGGTCAAAGAGCTTGCTTCCTAGTGAGCATGCGTGGTGGACAGGTCGCACACGTCCCGTCGAGCCTGCGTGGTGGACAGGTCGCACGTGTCCCGTCGAGCCTGCGCGACGGACTACTCACACGCGTCCTGTCGAGCCTGCACGGCGGACTTCTTGCGCTCATCCCATCTAATCAAACAGCTGCACGTAGGCCATCGACTATGGTTAAATTTTGGCACAAAATCCAAAGAGGACCAATGAAACAGGACCAAGGTAGTACTCTTCAATAAAAAGAAGGACACTTGGCCACACTTAAATGGTTACAGGAACACACACGGTTCAAATAGTACAACCGTTTGTGATAGTAACGTGTCAGCTATTTGTTCCAAAAGGACTGCGTTGGCTATTAATGTGTGCGCCTTGTCTCAAATTGGCCAATTTTTTTACTACGGCATATATGTTCCATGTCATGAAAACATGCCAGGTTTCATGATTTTTGGCTGAGTTTTGGATTTACGGGGATTTAAAAACAAAGATTCTCAATGTTTTAGGATGACGAGACATTTGTAACTCATTCCCATTCCTTCAATGAGACCTAAACATTCACCCAAGGACACATGTATAATTTTCAACCCATTTTGGTGCACTGTAGCATGTGCTTTGTAGTTCAAATTTGAATTATGGACATTAAATGCCTAGAAAACTCAATTAATATATAAAAAGGCCAAACAAACCCTGAATAATTTCAAATTTCAGAACAAATCTCCTGTTATTCTATGTTGCCCGTAGAAAAAATACAAGGCGAGAAGAGGCAGCGATACTCATTTCGCCCACAAGGGGGGCACGTTCCCAACCGGAACCACGAGGCTTATTGCGAGAAGCTCCGGTTTGTAAGAGGCTTGTAATAAAGCTTGCCCCAAATTGGAATTTTTTTTACCACCACATATATGTGCCATGTCAAGACACCATGCCAATTTTCATGATTTTCTGGTGAGTTTTGGATTTACGGGGATTTAAAAACAAGATTCCCAATGTTTGAGGCCGAGCCAGGATGCCAAGATGGTTCTAATTCATTCCCATTCCTTGCATGGGACCTAAACATGCACCCAAGGACACATGTATGATTTTTCTAGCCATTTTGGTGCATTGAAGCATGTACTTGTAGTTCAAATTTGAATTATGGACATTAAATTCCTAGATAACTCAATTAATGCATAAAAATGGCCAAACAAACCGTGAATAATTTCAAATTTTAGCACGAATCTCCTGTTGTTCCATGTTGCCCGTAGAAAAAAATTCAAGGCAAGAAGAGGCAGCGATTATCGTTTCGCCCACAAGGGGGACACGTTTCCCAATTGGAACTACGAGGCTTCTTGAGAGAAGCTCCGGCTTGTAATAGGCTTGTAATAAAGCTTGCCCCAAATTGGACAATTTTTCGACCATGACATATATGTGCCATGTCGTGACACCATGCCAAGTTTCATGATTTTCTGGTGAGTTTTGGATATACGGGGATTTAAAAACCGAGATTCGCAATGTTTGAGGCCAAGCCAGGACGTCGAGATGGTTGTAATTCATTCCCATTCCTTGCATTGGACCTAAACATGCACTCAAGGACATATGTATGATTTTTCTAGCCATTTTGGTGCACCGAAGCATGTATTTGCATTTTGGTGCCTAGAAAACTCAATTAATGTATAAAAAGGACAAATGAACCTTGAATAATTTCAAATTTCATCATGAATCTCCTCTTTTTCCATGTTGCTTGTAGAAAAAAATACAAGGCGAGAAGAGGCAGCGATTATCATTTCGCCCACAAGGGGGGACACGTTCCCCTATTGGAACCACAAGGCTTCTTGAGAGAACTCCGGTTTGTAAGAGGCTTGTAATTAAACTTGGCCCAAATTGGACAATTTTTTGACCACGACATATATGTGCCATGTCGTGACACCATGCCAAGTATCACGATTTTCGGGTGAGTTTTGGATTTACGGGGATTTAAAAACCGAGATTATCAATGATTGAGGCTGAACCAGACGCCAAGACGGTTGTAATTCATTCACATTGTTTGCATGGGACCTAAACATGCCTCCAAGAACACATGTATGATTTTTGTAGCCATTTTGGTGCAACTGGAGCATGTATTTTTAGTTCAAATTTGAATTATGCACATTAAATTAATGCTTTGAAAAATCAATTATAATGTATAAAAAAGGCCAAAAGAACCCTGAATATTTATAGCAGTTCTGGTCAACCGTCTGGCACCCGTGGGTAAGCACTGTGCGCACGCGCCGTGCTAGCTCGCGCTTCCTTCTTTACTAAGTTTTCAATATTAATGGTGTTATATATCCAAACATGCTACCATTTCCCACCTCTGCTCCCATTGGTTTCCCGACTCTTCTCCCATCAGTTTACCGCTGCCAGTGTAGAAGACTAGGCGGCGATACACCGGCCATGTTAATATTGCACACAATTTCAAAAAGCACAAACATGTGTGATAGTAGGGAGTAGGTCCCACACGGTGACCAGCGTGAAACGCCTTAAAGGCAAGGAGGCAACTCTTATTAGCATGGGGTGGCTTCCCATCCGCTAGCCGAGTCGAATAGAACGCAGAAGTTAAGCTTGCTGGGGCTGGAGGAGTCTAAGGATGGGTGACCCGGTGGGTTGCATATCTCAAGCTTCATTTAAGTGCCCACACAATTACAGACATTTAACATCTAGATATGTGTCTGTAGTGACCTGTCATGTTGACTATATAAACCTTGGGATCCTTGTTTTGGTAATTTGTAGAATGATGTTTTTTTTGTTATTTCTTGTTCTAAAAAATCAGAGAATGATCGAGATCTGTGGGCCCACACAATATATCCCTCTTCATTTAAGCGCCATGATACGATCATTACAGACATTTAACGTCTAAATATGTGTCTGTAGTGACCTGTCATGTCGATTATATAAACCTTGGGATCCTTGTTTTGGTAATTTGTAGATGATGTTTTTTTTCATCATTTCTTGTTCTCAAAAATCAGAGAATGATCGAGATCTGCGGGCCCACACAATCTATCCTTTTGACCCAACGTACGAGAATGGTTTGACCATTACGGGTTCCTCATCTAACCCTTTGACCCAATGTACGAGAAGGGTTTGACCATGACAGTTTCCTCTTGCTCAGTGTGCCATGTTAGACCAAATCAAGTTTGAGCACATGCGTTGGACGATACCCTCCCCCACCAGCCTCGAAGTTGGGGAACTGGCATCGTACGTCTTGAACCTGGCTTGGGCGTACGATGTTCGGTTTCTAATGTAGTTGGTGCCCCATCAAAGTTGTGCATTGGGGATTTGAATATATCACACACCACCCATACATCTTTTTGATCCACATGTAGGGTATAGGGGGTCTTCTGATCGCCCCCGTCTCCCTTGTGCGGTTTTAGGTGACACACATATATGTGGGCTCCACGAGGTCTATATATATCTCCCTTTGACCGATAACAAGGGGGGTTTGGCCATGAATGGATTCCTCCTAGTTTGTGTTAGGCGGGTCACAGTGACATGTTCGAGCAAAGTTTGAGCTCATTCATTATCAGGATTCCCTCCCACACGCTCAAATTGGTGGGTTGGACCGACACCGTACCCTGCATATGTCGTCCTTAATTACCTCACTTTCATGGGGGTTGTCTGTATCGAGAGGCAGGCGCCACATCTCAATTGTACATTATTTGATATGCAAAACACATCACCCCTCCCAACATACATCATTTTGGGCCGCATGCAGGCGGCGCTGGTTTTGTGGCCCCTCTCATGCGATTTTTGATGATCGTCTAATCTATTGGCCCAAGCGGTGTATTCTATCCATTTTTTATCGACAACAACAGTGGTCGTTTGACCAAGCGATAGATTCACTGGTCCGTTTTATGGTAGGTCATGGAGACATGCATGTATGACCAAAGTATGAGTACGTGCATGCGTCCCGCCGACACAAAGTGGGGGTGGGGCAAGCACCCTAGCTAGCTATGACCTTATTAGACTTTCATTATAGATATATCCATTGGAGGCTTTCCGGTTTATGAGGCAAGTGCCACCAAAGTTGTGCATTGTGTATTTAAACATCACACCCTTTATTCCTACATATATTTGGCCACTTCCAGGTGGTTATTGACTTCCGGCTCCCTCACCGATCTTCGACGACGCTCCCACCCATGGGCCCGCGCGGTCAAAGTTGTGCATTGGGAATTTGAACATCACACACCACACTTTTCATTCATATATATTTGGGCCACATGCTGGTGTGGTTGTCTTCTGACCCTCTCTCACAATTTTTTTGCTGCCTGATGGTGCTATATATGAAGACCCAGATGACGCGCAACGAACACGGGTGCACTGGCTTAACCGTGTGTGATGCTAGAGCGCAGTAAAATCAGCACGACTGCGCAAGCGCGAGCAAGGGTGGAGGTACTGGCTTAACCGTGTGTGATGTTAGTGCGCTGTAAAATCACCACGACTGCGCAAGAGCGTGCAAGGGTGGAGGTACTGGTTTAACCATGTGCGATGCTAGTGCGCTGTAAAATCTCCACGAATGTGCAAGCGCAAGCAAGGTGGAGGTACTGGCTTAACCGTGTGCGATGCTAGTGCGCTGTAAAATCACGACGACTGCACAAGCTCAAGGCGGGTTGTTTATTTAGGATGAATTCCATGTCTGCGTCTGAAAATTAGGATAAACCATGTGCGATATAGCAGCTAGCTAGAAATCTAAAAACAAAATACCTGCTATCGGTGTCAAAACCGGCATATCTCGGGTAGGGGGGCCCAAGCTGTGCGTCTAATGATCGATGGTAACAATGGACAATGGGGACACGATGTTTACCCAGGTTCGGGCCCTCTTAATGGAGGTAAAACCCTACGTCCTGCTTGATTGTATTCAATGAGTATAGGGGTTACAAGAGTTGATCTACCTCGAGATCGTAATGGCTAAACCCTAGTTGTCTAGCCTATGATTATTCTGATGGCCTCTACGGACTAAACCCTCCGGTTTATATACACACCGGAGGGGCCCAGGGTCATACAAAGTCGGTTTACAGAGGAAGGAAAGAGTACATCCGGACACCAAACTTGCCATCCACGCATACAGCAGTCCCACCCGGACACGGGGGATAGCCTTCTGCTTTATCTTCACGGCCCATCAGTCCGGCCCATATCGAATAGACCGGACACCCGAGGACCCCCTAATCCAGGACTCCCTCAGTAGCCCCCGAACTTGCCTTAAATGACGATATAGTATCCGGCTTATGTCTTCGGCTTTGCAAGGCGGGTTCTTCATCATACTTCGGATTGACGACAGTCCGGTTTTGACCTCCATGTTCTGCCTTTATGATTCCTCCCTGTCGTCGCCTCGATTTCCACGCGTCGGGTGATTGTGAATAGTCCATAATTTTTTATAAATAAGCCCCTTATCATGCAACGGCGGTATCTATATAAGGAGGTTAGATCTCCTAATGTCATCCCATATCGCGCAAAGAGCATCAAAGCAAACCACGAAAAATCAAAACATGGCGAGCGCTGCTGGTTCTTCCTCGCGCCCTCAAATGGGTGATTGGCGAAGTTGCTCAGTGTCTCACCCTCAGCTAAATCAACTTCAGACGCAGGGATATCTCCCTCCTGCAGATTTAGTCTCCGTGCGGGCGGGATTGGCTTCGATTGGCCATGACGTGCTAGCAGAGAACTTCCCCAATCCCAACAAGGAGGAGAGGGTGTGCTTCGTCTCGTTTCTTCTGAGGGGCTTAGGATTCCCAATCCGCCCCTTCCTCAAAGGTCTATTGGAATTCTATGGGATCCAGCTGCATAACCTCACACCAGGTTCTATTCTGCACATTTCTGGTTTTGTCGCTCTCTGCGAACTATTCTTAGGCTGCGAGGCTCATTTCAAACTATGGAGAAAGTTCTTTTGCCTCGTCCCCCATCATAAAGGGGGTTCTATATTTGAAGTGGGTGGCGCCGAAGTATGGCGCATAGCCGGATCAGGTTACCTCGTTGGAACTCCCAAGAAGGCATCCTTAGAATGGGCTTTGGAATGGTTTTATATCCAGGATGTTCCCCTTCCGGACCCAGTTTGACGTGGACTCCCCAAATTCTCCAGTGCTTCTTTGAAGAAACGCCTCAACTGGCGCCCCCGGAGCCCCAAAGAAGAAGACAGTGCGGAAGTAAAGAGGTTGGTCAGCAAGGTCAGGTTACTTGCCCATTCCGGACTCTCGATAATCGAAGTCATGGCTATCACGATAAAGCAATGCGTCCAGCCCCTTTAGTCCAGAGTGACCCCTTTATGGTGTTACAACGAGGAGGACGATGCATCTTGCTATAGGCGCAAGGGCCCGGATACCCCCGCGGCTCTGGCCACCATTCTGGTAGATCTTTATAAGGGGGAGAAAGAAGAATTCCTCCGTTTAAATTGTCGGGAAGGTTTCTCCATGTATAACCCCATTGAATGGGTGAGTTTTCCGATTATCAGCATTGTCCTACCTCATTATCGAGGCATACTAATCGAATTGTTTTGGTCGTCTTTAAAACGGACATGGAGGAAGGTTGTCGAAAATGTGCACTGCCCCTCTCCACAACCAGAGGACTATGCTCGCCACGAAGATCCCGGCCTCTACGAGGATCCGGATATATTTATAGAGTTTTATGACGGAGTCTTTTATCAAGCAAGCCATGACGGTTCGGAAGTGGCCATTATAGCTGACTACCCCAGCCTCCTCCCTTTCTCTAAGGTAAGTATTCAGAAATCATCCTCAGAAAGAGGAGTCCCCACTTGCACCTCACCCATCACACTGAATCGTGCTTTATAGGATCGGCGCTCGGTGAGCCGTACTCCATCGAGGGCGGCCCCTAGGAAGGTAGCATCTGCGTAGGGTGAGCCTTTAAAATGAAAGGAAGCCGGGAGCGCCGTCGACCCCCCTCCTTCATCAAAGAGGTATAACCTTTAATATATGCCTAGGCATAAAACCAGATTGTCATATTTCTCCTCCCATCTTATTATAGGAGGAGCACACGGCGAACCGTGTCCAAAATCCCTGTTAGCCGATCATCAGCTAATCCGACGCCGGGCTCATCAACCAGGACAAGAGCCAATACGGATGCAGCGCCAACTCATCCGCCTCATGAAGATTCAGATGACGTATCCATCACAAATTCCGAAGTAGAGAGTGTGATGAATCATCGACGACTGAAAGAGACCATGCGCACTCCAGCTTTTACGGAACAAGAATTTAATGCCCTCAGCACCATGGATGCATACATCCGGGCCGCCCGGGACGGACTTGCTGGAGTTGCCCACCTGTTTTCAAAATATATGCAGGTAATGGTTTGTGTGAATTTAATAGATATATGCCAGTAGCCCCCGAGACTTGAAGCGGTTTAGGCCAACCGATTTAAGGATAGTTATGACCGCAGGTTCTCAAAGAGAAGAACAACGCACTGTCCCAGGAGCTTGAAGCGAGCCGGACAAAGCTAGACGCCGCCAACACAGAGCTAGAAGAATTGAAGAAGGTCACGATGACCGTTGATCAAAAGAACAAACTGGAGGAGAAAAATGATAAGCAAGCCGAAGAGATAAAGAGCTTAAAGGCTCAATTATCGGACGCTCAAAAAGAGAATAAAAAGTTAAAAGGCGGCATATTCAGTATGACCTTTGAACCATCCAAGTTGCTCATATTATCCCGTAATTCGGAGTGTTATAATGTTGCTTGTGTAGGTCTATTAACCGGGCGTCATGAAGAAAAAGTATCCGGATTCCGAGGCGACACTTTAAAAGAGCTGTCCGTAGTGCATGAGCGAGCTCGGAAAGCCATGAGAAGTATGGCCAAGGCCTTGTGGCCATCCGATGCCCCTCCAGAAAGTATGGAGGGGTTGGCAAACCTGTTCAAAGGTGCCCGGTGCTGTTTTGAGCTATGGAAGATGTCAGCATGCCAGGAAGGTGCACGAGAGGCATGGGCAATGGTGAAGACGCGCTACACCAGGCTTGATCCGAATCGTATGGCCCGAGTTGGACCACAGGGACCGGACGGAAAAGAGATTCTCGTGAACTTGGTATATGACCAAGGGATGATAGCTGCGAAATATTCGCAAGAAGACTGTAGCTTAAGCAGTCTTATAGATGACATAGATAAAGAGTAGGCGTTCGATTCAATGTATCAATGTACTTTATCATCGAACTTATCTCCAACCAAACTTGTCAAAATTTGTCATCGCAGGCCTTCAGCTTCAACCTCCAAACCAAGAAGTAGGAGTGTTTCCGGATACCATGTTTGAATATAATAAACATTCACTATGTCCGAAAACCAGGCAATCCAGTCATATTGCTCGAACAGACAAAATTTGTTCGGGGAGTTATGTTATATTACTTTTTAACGTAAGAAACAACTTCCAGGGAAAATAGTTTCGTTAAGGGTTCCTTTCCTTGGGTCGGCACGCTTAAGTATGCATGCCTAGGCTTTGATCCGAGTTACGGGCAGCCTATCCCGTGTTTGTTAGAAGAATTACACAAATGTAAATAATCTGTCGTTGTTTGCCGACCAATTATTCCCTTAAGAATGCTAGCTTTCGGCTTCACCCGTTTGAGGTACAGGTCCGGAGTACCCGGTTGTAACAATCGCAGAGGTGCTCCCTTTACACCCTAGCCGAACAATCGGGAACGTAGGGTATAAACACAGGAGCGAGGCAACCCGGCTTGGCAAAAACTTAAGTCATAGTGGTGCATATAATGGCAAAAAGATGTATAGAACAAACGACGTAAACAATGTAAGCAACAAGCTTTCAGTAATAAGCTTCACCAAAGAAGCCCCCAGTTATAATGGGGTGTATACATTTAAAGATGTGTACCCCTAAAAGTTCGGTAGATCCGAACATACCCTGGGATAAAAGAAGAAAAAAACAAAAAAGAAGAGGAGAAAAAAAGGAACCTAATCAAAGAAAGAAAAAAGGATGTGACCGAACTATCCGTAGAATTGTTGGAGCCGAGCAGCGTTCCATGGATTTGGCTCAAGGTGATTATCTGATGCATTACGAGGGCGATAGGCTCCTCCTGTGAGAACTTCATCAATGATGAAGGGGCCCTCCCATCTTGGTTTGAGCTTATCCTTCTTCTTCTCCGGGAGACGCAAGACGAGTTCACCAACGTTATAAGTCTTGGCCCACACTTCTCTGCTTTGGTATCGCCTGGCCTGTTGTTGATAAAGTGCGGAACGAGCTTGTGCAATGTCATGCTCCTCTTCGAGACCGTCTAGGTCCTCCTGCCGATCGAGCTCGGCTTCTCGCTCTTCATATATGTGCACTCGAGGTGAGTCATGAATGATGTCGCAGGGCAGAACAACTTTCGCGCCGTACCCCATGAAGAAAGGTGTGTATCCAGTTGTCCGGTTAGGTGTAGTCCGCAGCCCCCAGAGCATGGAATCGAGTTCCTCAACACAGTGTTTATCTGACTCCTGTAGGGAGCGCACCAGTCGGGGTTTGATGCCGCTCATTATCAGGCCATTGGCCCGTTCAACCTGACCGTTTGTTTGATGGTGGTAGACAGATGCATAGTCGAGTTTAATGCCCAAATTAGCACACCAGTTTTTTCACCTCATCAGCTGTGAAATTGGAGCCATTGTCAGTGATGATACTGTGCGGGACACCATAACGGTGTACCACGCCGGATATAAAGTCAATCACTGATCCTGCTTCAGCCATTTTTATTGGTTTGGCCTCTATCCACTTAGTGAATTTATCCTCCATAACCGGTAAATATTTCTTTTTATGGCTTCCCCCTTTAAGGGGTCCTACCATATCGAGCCCCCAGACCGCAAAGGGCCAAGTAATGGGGATTGTTCTTAAGGCGGTGGGAGGCATATGACTTTGATTGGCGAAAAGCTGACATCCCACACAACGCTGGACAAGGGATTGTGCGTCTGCTCGGGCCGTTGGCCAGAAAAAACTTGTCTGGAAAGCTTTGCTTATGAGGGCCCGAGCTGCGGCGTGATGGCCGCCCATACCAGCATGTATTTCAGCCAAGAGTTGCCGTCCCTCCTCTTCGGAGATACACCTTTGGAGAACTCCGGTAGTGCTTTTCTTGTACAGTTCACCTTCGTGAACTTTATAGGCTTTAGAATGCCGAACTATGCGACGGGCCTCATTTTGATCATCAGGAAGCTCCTGCCTATTAAGGTAGGCTAGGAAGGGTTCATTCCATGGAGCAATAACGGCCATGATCTCATGAGCACAGGGTGTTATTTCAGTATCTGAACCCCCGATGATACCTGTATCATGTTCGGCTAATGGGGGTGTGATCAGGTCCATACTTGCATCTCCGCTCTCGTCCTGCCATACCACGGATGGCTTGAAGAGCCTTTCTATGAAGGTATTAGGTGGGACGGGGTCGCACTTGGCGCCCATGCGAGCGAGTATATCCACTGCCTGGTTACTGTCTGTAGCGACGTGATGAAATTTGAGCCCCTCGAACCGAGCTGATATTTTTAATACGGTGTTTCGATATGCCGCCATTTTTGGATCTTTTGCATCGAACTCTCCATTTACCTGGGATATTGCAAGGTTAGAATCGCCGCACACCTCTAGTTGTTGTATGCCCATGGAGACAGCCATGCAGAGACCATGTAGAAGTGCCTCGTATTCGGCTGCGTTATTGGAGTCCGTATACATGATTAGCAACACGTAGCGGACTGTGTCCCCCGTAGGGGATGTCAAGATGATGCCAGCCCCCAGTCCGGCTAACATTTTAGAACCATCGAAATACATGATCCAGTTGGAGTAGGAACTGTACTCTTTGGGGAGCTCGGCTTCCGTCCACTCTGCGATGAAGTCGGCCAACACCTGAGATTTAATAGCTCAGCGTGGCTTGTATGTTATTTCAAACGGTAAGAGCTCAATGGCCCATTTAGCTATGCGGCCAGTGGCGTCCTTGTTATTTATAATGTCATTAAGTGGTACTTTAGATGCCACCGTGATCGAACACTCTTGAAAATAGTGTCGGAGTTTTCGGGATGCCATAAAGACCGCGTAAGCTATCTTTTGGTAGTGAGGGTATCGGGATTTGCAGGGTGTAAGGACCTTCGATACGTAATACACTGGCTTTTGGATGGGGAATTTATGTCCCTCTTCCCCTCGCTCGACGACGAGTACGGCGCTCACTACCTGGTGAGTTGCGGAGATATAAAGCAGCATAGGCTCGCCAACACTTGGGGCGGCTAGGATTGGATTGCCTGCTAATATGGTTTTTATTTCTTCCAATCCGGCTATGGCCGCTTCCGTCCATTCAAAGTTGTCGGTGCGTCTGAGCAGTCTATAAAGTGGTAATGCTTTTTCTCATAATCTGGAGATAAAGCGGCTCAAGGCCGCTACGCTCCCTGCTAGTTTTTGGACCTGTTTTAGGTCTGTTGGCATAGCCAATTGTGACAAGGCTCGGATTTTGGCTGGGTTTGCTTCAATTCCTCTATGGGAGACAATGAACCCTAATAGCTTTCTGGCTGGAACGCCGAAGACGCATTTTTCCGGATTGAGCCGTATGTCGTATGCTCGGAGGTTGTCAAATGTGAGGCGGAGATCGTCCACCAATGATTTGACGTGCTTGGTCTTGATGACCACGTCGTCCACATATGCTTCTACCGTCTTGTCGATTTGTTTTTCCAAGCATGTTTGAATCATGTGTTGGTAAGTGGCACCAGCGTTTTTGAGCCCAAAAGGCATAGTGTTGAAACAGAAAGGCCCATACGGGGTGATGAATGTCGTTGCGGCCTGGTCGGACTCCTTCATTTTAATTTGATGGTATCCGGAGTAAGCGTCGAGGAAACACATTGAGTCGTGTCCCACGGTCGCGTCAATAATCTGGTCAATGCGGGGCAATGGGAAAGGGTCTTTAGGGCAAGCCTTATTGAGGTCTTTGAAATCGACACAAAGGCGCCAAGACTTGTCCTTCTTCGACACCATGACCAAGTTGGCTAGCCAATCTGGGTGTTTGATTTCTCTGATGAACCCGGCTTTGAGTAGTTTGGCTAGCTCCTCCCCCGTAGCTTGTCGTTTGGGTTCGGAAAATCGCCGTAGCGTTTGCTTGACTGGTTTGAACCCCTTAATTATGTTGAGGCTGTGTTCGGCCTGTCTACGTGGGATACCGGGCATGTTCGAAGGGTGCTAGGCGAAGATATCCCAATTTTCACGTAGGAAAGCGTGTAAGGCGGCATCTACCGTCGAATCCAGCTGTGCTCCGATGGACGCTGTTTTGTTAGGATCCGTCGGGTGCACTTGAAATTTAACTATTTCATATGCTGGCTTGAAAGAGGTGGATTTAGGTCTCTTATCGAGAATCACATCATCCCTGTCCACCGTGGATCATAGGGTGGTTAACTCTTCGGCCACAAGGGCTTCGAAGAGTGCCTCAAGGGCCAAGGATGCGGTTTTGTTTTCGGCGCGGAGTGCTGTATCCGGATCACTTGTAACTGTGATTATTCCATTGGGCCCCGGCATTTTAAGCTTCATGTACCCATAATGGGGTACGGCTTGGAAGCGTAAAAAAGTGCCCCGCCCTAGAAGGGCGTGGTATCCGCTATTGAAGGGAGCGATGTGAAAGAGCAGCTCCTCCGACCTATAATTTTCAGGCGTGCCGAATACTACATCGAGTTTAATTCTCCTCGAGCATCGTGCTCCTCGACTGGGGATGATACCTCGAAAGGTAGTACTGCTTGGCTCGATGCGTGTTCTATCGATCTGCATTTTGTCAAGCATGTCCTCGTAGATGAGGGTAAGCCCGCTGCCGCCGTCCATGAGCACTTTGGTAAGTCGAAAGCTGTCCACAATTGGGTTTAGGACTAAAGCGGTGGGTGCTCGGACTGATCGGGCCCTTGGTTCGTCGTCAGCGGTGAAGGTTATTGCCGCGTCATTCCATGGGCTTACTGCGGTTACTTGGTGGACTTCAGCGAGGTCGCGGAGTGCCCTCTTACGCTGATTATTTGAGGAGAAAGTCTCGAAGACTGTAAGGACGTTAAAATCATCATCCTCCGGAGAATGCTTCTCTGGAGTGGTGGTGGTGAGGATGGCCTCGCCACTTTTAGCTACCTGCCGGAGTACCCAACATGCTCGAAGGCTGTGGGTTGAGTCATTGTTCGGCGTTGTATGTACCAGGCAGGGCTTGTCGAGGAGTTTGTCAAGAACGGACCTATATCACGTAGAAGATTCTTTCTTGCCGGCGGGCTTATGGTCAGGCAGTGCACTGCTTAAAGGCTGCCGGTTCCAATTCAGTTTTCTGTGCTTTCCAAGTCCTTTCCATCACGCAATACTTCTGTACTATGTGCGATAGCTCTGTGAAACTCTGTACGCAATGGCGGTTGAGGGCATTCCGAATTCCCTCGTTGGTACAATTGCGATGAAAGACCGAGACTGCGTCGTCGTCGCAGCAATCTTTAATCTTGTTTTTGACAAGTAGGAATCTGGCCCAGAAGTGATGGACCGTTTCCCGAGGTTGCAGCCGTACATACATTAGGTCACATATGTCTGGAGGGCCGGAATTGCTTGGAGAGTATTGATTGTGGTGGGTGGGCGGGCAAAAACTCGAATCCCGACCCAGGATTACATCCGGAGCCTGTAAAAATCTCCGAAGTCACCAGTTCGGGTCCAGGGAGATCCAAGTGCTCCCCACACCCAATGTCCGACCCTGAGTTCGGGGGACGCGAAGTCTCATCCAATGGGAGGGTGTCCGAGCTAAGAGGTTCGGAGACCCGAACATAGCTGGTCTTTAGTTTAGGGGAAGAATTAATTTCCCTCTAGTCGGGTTTGAGCCCGATCCGATCATAATCCGTTGAAAGCCCCAGGGCAGCGATGCGATCTAGCAGCTCGTTTAAGGACGAGACGTCCGCCGGATCCATCTTTTCGGAGTATTCGAGACCGATGCGGGGGTGATGTTTGGCGATCACGGGGGGCGCTGTAGGCTTGATGGCCATGCCAGCACCCACGGTAAAACTGCTGAGCTGGAGGACCTGTCCTGAAGTTAGGCTCCTTCCAGAGGTGATATCATCGTTGATGACAAGGCAAGCCATAGATCGCTTCTCGCGACTACACAGCGGAGCTCTCAATGAAAGCACCAATGTCGGTGTCAAAACCGGCAGATCTCGGGTAGGAGGGCCCAAGCTGTGCGTCTAAGGATCGATGGTAACAATGGACAATGGGGACACGATGTTTACCCTGGTTCGGGCCCTCTTAATGGAGGTAAAACCCTACGTCCTGCTTGATTGTATTCGATGAGTATAGGGGTTACAAGAGTTGATCTACCTCGAGATCATAATGGCTAAACCCTAGCTGTCTAGCGTATGATTATTCTGATGGCCTCTACGGACTAAACCCTCCGGTTTATATACACACCGGAGGGGCCCAGGGTCATACAAAGTCGGTTTACAGAGGAAGGAAAGAGTACATCCGGACACCAAACTTGCCATCCACGCATACAGGAGTCCCACCCGGACACGGGGGATAGCCTTCTGCTTTATCTTCATGGCCCATCAGTCCGGCCCATATCGAATAGACCGGACACCCAAGGACCCCCTAATCCAGGACTCCCTCACCTACCTTGAGCGATGCAAAAATCGGCGGTTCCGCCGCTTTTCCTTATTATCATAGACGCATATTCTATTTGGACCATGTGCGATCTAGTTTTTTTTGCATGGTGTGCGATCTTGCTTACTCCCGCCCCTCTTCAATTCCTTTAACCAAATTTTAGTAGCCATGATATTTCAACCGTCGGCCCCACTCCTCCACCACCATCCTTATGGTACAATTCCAGTAGCTGAGGCATTTGAACCGTCGCCCTCCCTTGTCCACCACCATCTCCACCCACCATTACTAAAATTTTCAGTAACCGCGGCGTATCCTCAAACACCACCCCGCCCCTCCACAGTCCACCCCCACCCCCCTCGCCCCCACTCGAACCCTAGCTCGCCGCTGTGTCGGGGTACACAAATAGGGGTGTCTGTTTCCCCTGACTTGTGCACGGATAAGGAGCCTCCCTACAACCAGGGCTTGACGAGGGAATGGCTACACCAAGCTGAAAAGCAAGACCAAGCTAGAAGAACCGCTCTTCGTGAGATCAAGGAGCAGATCAAGAAGACCAAGACAGCAGAGCATCACCTTGGGGAGGCTTCCCTTGCCGGGCAGGAGAGCATGGCAGGGTCGAGGCCACCCCAGGGACAAGTCCAAGGTTTCCCCGGCAAGTTTGCCGAGTCCGCCAAGGGCGAGAACTCCCGCCAAGGCACCACCGCTCCACCGCACCACCATGCAAATCACCTATCAATGCGGTGTCGAGCCTCCAAGTGATTAAGTGGCTACCACCAACACTACTAGGAAAAGGGCTATAGATGATATGGCCACTAATGGCGCACCAGACATGTGGTGCGCCACTACTATATGGCAGTGGCGCACCATGTGTTGGTGCGCCATTAGTGTGAAAGACACTAATGGCGCACCAGACACATGGTGCGCCATTAGTGTGAAAGACACTAATGGCGCACCAGACACATGGTGCGCCACTAGTAATAATTTTTTTTCCAAAAATACTAATGGCGCACCATGCCAGAGTGCGCCATTACTAGTTTTAACTAGTAATGGCGCACCACACACTCCGTGCGCCACTACTAACAAAATTTTTTTTACTTTTTTTTTCAAAACTAGTAATGGCGCACCTGGGTACAGTGCGCCATTACTAGTTCAAACTAGTAATGGCGCACTATCCACTGGTGCGCCACTACTAAACATTTTATTTTTATTTTTTTGCAAAACTAGTAATGGCGCACCACGTAACAGGTGCGCCATTAGTAACCAGGGTTACTAATGGCGCACCTGTTACGTGGTGTGCCATTACTAACTTTCTGAGTCTTACAATTTATTCACCAAATGCACCCCCCCTGCGGACCACCTTTTCAGTTTCAAAAAAAATAAAAGAAAATGATAGAAATGTCAAAAAAATAAAAGAAAATAAGATTCCCATGTGATATGTGGTCTAGTTGTTAGCAAAATTTACAAACATGAATTTTCGTCTTTTTTGCAAAATCTCTCGAGAATTTGTAAAATGGGCATAACTTTTGCATACGAACTCCGATGAAAAAGTTTTTTATATGAAAAATCATCTACTCGAAAAGTTACATCCGAATTTAACGGGGCAACGTTGTTAAACATTTTCAGAATCCCCAAAAACCTAACAGAACGAAAGAGACGGAGCTTTTAAGATCTAGAGGGGAAAAAATGGAAAAAAATTCAAACTTACTAGTGGCGCACCATTTGCTAGGTGCGCCACTAGTAACAGAAAAAAAAATTTGGTTTCGAATTTTTTTTTTTGGAATTTTTTTTCAAAATATGATACGTAATATGACCGGGAAGTTTGAAATATTTTTTCAAAATTTCATCACACTAATGAACATGAACAAAGTCCTAGACATCAACAAGGTTTAATAGGATTGATATCATAGATATATCAACAAGTGCTTGTTAAGTGAGGTGGTGCTGGGGTTGGATAGAACTGCGAAGTTAAGCGTGCTCGTGCTGGAGTAGTGTGAGGATGGATGACCTTCCGGGAAGTTTGACCACTTAGTGCGATTTGACTTGAGATTAAGCATATTGACCCGAGATTAAGCCATAGTGACCTGAGATTAAGAAAAAAACGAAAAAAAAAATTTGAAAAAAAAATTTGAAATTTTTTTTGAAAAATATTTGTTAGTAATGGCGCACTTCTATGTGGTGCGCCATTACTATCTGACTTAGTAATGGCGCACCACATAGAAGTGCGCCATTAGTAACCCTGAGCACAAGGTACATATGGCCCCCGGGAGGCATACTAATGGCGCACGGTGGGCTATACTAATGGCGCACTGCGTGGTGCGCCATTAGTATACCAGATACTAATGGCGCACCAGGGGTGCGCCATTAGTATTTAATTCTAATGGCGTGGTGCTAGTGGCGCACCAGTAGTGCGCCATTAGTAGGCAAAACTGGTGCGCCACTAGCAGGCCTTTTCCTAGTAGTGCAAGCACGTGGCAGCCCATTCGAAGATAGATTATCCTCATGTGACACCTGTCCAGAGGCGTGTCAGACAGATAAGCAGAAGCTGGTTAAGTGGCACGACAGGCTTGCCGGGCTTCTCCCTCAACATGACACCTAGCAATGCATTTAATGCACTTTGTCCTAACTGCTAGAGTTAGGTATGATAGCATTGTTAGCTATCTAATCACTAGATAAAGACTATTTTGCCACTGTGGTCACCCCTTAAGCTATAAAAGGAGTCCAAGGTTAACTAGCAAAGGATTCGGACCCTTGCACACTTGTACGCGCGTAGCTGCTCTCCCTGAGGCCACCTTGCTGGGCTTGAGCACTACGTGTTCATTGTGTTCCTCCATCCAATCCACCAAAGCAGGAGTAGGGTTTTATGCTTCCCAACGGCCCGAACCTGGATAAAAACCACCAGCATCGCCACCGTCGTGTTGTTTCATGGCCTCCAATCTTTATGCAACGTGATCTTCCCCCTTGCCGAACCACAAGGGGCTGATGGCCCCATATGTGATCGTGTCCACCCATGACATCTTTGGCGCACCAGGTGGGGGGCGTTTGCGTGAACCCGAGGTTGTGAACAGCGCGTCCATCATCTTCATCATCGTCATCCTCGACGTCGCCATCTTCGTCAATAGCTTTGGAAAAGAGAAATGGTGCTACGCGCTAGCCTTGTCCCTCCCAGCCTCTGTCGCTCGTCTTCGCCACCACAGCAGCGATGGCTAGGACGAGGGCAGCAGCGATGCGGTGGCCATGGTTGGCGCGGATGGCATGACCACCGCGCCTCCCATGGCCAGAAGAAGGATCGAGGCATGCGGCGACATCGTCCTCCTAGTGGTCTCCCATCACCGCGTACCCGGTCTCGAAGGATGTCACTTGGACGGGAGGACCAGAAAACGGTGCGTAATTGGCCTTCCCCTCTTTTCCTCAAACGCCAATGGTCTGGTCGCGCGATGGTGAGGCCACCAGCATCGATAAGCCTGCGTGGCGCTCGGTTCTGTATTTATCCCGCCAAGGGTAAATTCTGAGTGTAACGCTGGTGCGAATCCGTTGGTTGACGCTCCCAGCAAACAAACCCCGGCAAGGCCTTCCATGCCTGTGTGTCCTTCACGCCAGCTATGGTTAGACCATTGAAATTAGGGAAAAAGGGGGGGACCGGTTCTTTTCCTTTCCTGCCATATGTCATTAGTTGCAAACATTTTTGTTGACTCTCCCAACTCATGCCCGGGCTGAGTGTGTAAGTAATGGATTGCCTAGTCTCCCCCCTCTTTGCTCTTTCCTATCTTTCATCCTTGCAGAACGAAAATGGATGTGCGAGCATGATCTCCCAGGAGACACATATGGGAGGGGCAGCCATGAGTGGAAGAGGAGATGTTATGTGTAATCAAATGTGCACCCCGGCAAGAAGGGAAGCATCGATAAAAGCTAAGTTGGCATGATTGTTGACTTTTCTTCAGAATTTACGCTTGCACATCCCTCGGACAACCAATGGTTTGGTATGGCAAGCCCTCTGTGCGATGGAACCTTACTGTGTTTGTCTATGCCCTCGCTTTGTTTCGAGCCTGCTCAACAAGGTGGGTGGGAGCGTCAAGGACTGTTGAGGAAAAACCCACCGGCAGCGTGTCCTCGCTAGCTGAATGCTAAGGACCCATTCCTCAAAGCAATCGCGGCAGCATGTTGTTGGCGGGCAACCAAAGTACGCAAAGGAAACTAATCATACGAATACCAATGGGTAAACACGAGAGGGATAGCGTGCATTAACATAGTGAACATCAGTTCGACGAAGCATTAAAACAAGAACAGTACGACGCCTAAAGACGAGATACATATTGTGTCTTATTACAGGGCAACACGGCAGCAGGAATGGTTCAAAGCTAGTCCTGACGGCCTCTAGGAACTCTTGGGACAGAGAGAACCTTGTCAGCAAGAGGGGCGGCCTTCTCCGCAGCGGTAGAAGTGTCGGCACCCAGCGACAGCCTCTTGAAGCCGTCAGCATGGTTGAGGTCTGGATGGTAGAAAGCAAGGTTGCTCAACACCAGGAAGAGAGCATCCCGGGCGAGCTTCTGGGACTCATCAGCAAAGCAGGCAGCCCTGTCGTCCTCGTACATCTTCAGCCCTTCGATCAGGCCCTCGAAGAAGAGCGTCAGCTTGACACTAGGACCTTCATGCTGGCCAACGTAGAAGGCCCAGCTCTTCATGGCCATTTTTGCAATTTGGGCGGTGAGGTGCTCGGCGATATCAACCATGTTCTTGATCCAAAGGTCACGTTGCTGGATTTGGTTCTCCAGTTTGTCCTCTGCGTCCCTTTGGAGAGTTCTTGCATTTGTCAAGTCCTTCATCATCAACTTCTCGCGGGCACCGGCAGACTCGATATCCCTCTCCAGGGAGCCAAGCCTGGCCTTCATGTCTGAAATAGCTCCATTGGTGGTCTCAAGGTCCTGGCTCTTGGAGTAAAGCTGCGACCGCGCCTCCTTCAGGGTGGTCTCTGTTTTCTGCGCTTCCTCCTTGAGAACCGTGATCTCCTTGTCGCTCTCGGCAAGGCCCTCCGTCAGCTTGCTCACTTGATGATCAAGATCAGTCTTGGCGGCAGAAGTAGCAGCTAGCTCATCGGTAACCTTCTTCAGCTGGGTAGAGGATTCAAGGGTGAGCGCGTCAAGCGTGGCCTTGTGCTTGTCCTCCAAATCCTTGGTACGCTGTTGGACAAGAGCCTCCAGTTCCTCATCCTTGCCATGGAGGATGGCCTCAAGATTTCCTTCCAGAGCGGAGATGTCCTTCTACTTGGCGTCCAGAAGCGCTTCGCGCTCCGCCAAGCAGACCTCCCGGGCAGCAATATCTTCTTTGGCCATGGTCAACACCTCCCCTTACCGCAGGATGGAGTGGGACTACTTCTTGTACCATTCTTGCAGTTCATTACCCTTGTCCGCCAGTTTCTTATCCATGAGAATGGCAGAGTCATGCTGCTCCTTGACTGCCTGCCACTTGAGATCGTACCTGTGCTGCGCTTCCTTAAGCCCTGCTGCCACTGATTCCAGGAAGGCTAGATCCTTGGTGCTATCAGCGAAGTCGCTAGCTTCTTCAACCCTCTGGGACAGTGGCGCCAGTATGCGTCTGATCTCTTTGTCAATATCCGCGCCCGCTGCAGCAGACGAGCCAGGAGCTGCGAGCCCAGGTTGGGCAAGGACTAGTACCAACTTGCTCGGGGAGGGGTGCGAGGCTGTAGCCAGAGGATGGCTCATTGGAAGAGGGCCCATGGATTAGAGGGGAGCTTTTTCCTCGACGACCATACCCAGGCCAGAAGTGGTGCCGGGGGTTTTCTCTGTCTCTTTTTGGGACCCCTGGATATCCCCGGCAACCTGATCATGACCTTCCGTGGCAGCAATCTTGGTTGCTTCCTCGGCAGCACTCTTTCCGATGCTGGCTATCTCTTCCAAGAACTCGGGCTCTTCAATCAACGTAGCTGCAAGTAAAATCAACCGATGAAGTAATAAGAAACCAGATACTGCTAAATCCAAGACCAAGAAGCAAAATAATTCAAGGAAGCAGAAAAAAAGGCAAGTGGGATACCCGGTGGTGTTTGCTGCGGAGGAGCATCCGCCTCCCCGGCAATGTCTGTTGCCGGCGTGTGGTCCGTGTCCGCTCCCTCGATGGCCGTGACCTCATCACGAGCAGACCCCTCGGTGGAGGCCCTTGTCGGGATTTCTCTACTTGGACTTGGGTTGAGGTGGACCCCTCTTGGTGGGCCCCTCCCTGCGTGATCTCACTTTCTCCCTTGGCGGGGGATGAAGCGTGTTCTTCCGCGTCTCTCCGGGCAGGTGAAACCTGTCCCATGCCTTCGCGCCGGGGGCTGGGCACAGGATCCCTTATCCTATCCCCCGCCAGACCCGTGCTCGCTAAAGGACCCGACGCCGCTGTCCGCTTGGTCCGTTTGGCCCGCTGGGCGAGGGACTCTTCATCTCTACCAAGATAACAAAGAAGATTGAATCATCAACTATCAAATGCACAATACCTTAGCAAGAAGTGCGGCTCTTCTCCTTACTCTGGGTCTATGAGCATGAAGCCTAGCACGTACGCCGCGGGTGGCGGGGTCACCCTGCCTCTCTTCAGAGTTGGAGGAGCGGAACTTCCTGGCAGCTTTGAGCTCTTCGGCGGAGCCAAGGCCACTGGTGGAATCGAGCTTTGCATAGAGGTTGGGCTTGACTGGGGGCTGGGGTCAACCCTAGTGACCGCACGTCGCTTGGCGAGTAGAGTCTTGGCCTCCGACAGACGAGAGGATTTGCGGTGCACCACCTTTGGTTTGGTGACCCTGGAGGTGGTCTTCTTCACCCTCTTCATGACCGTCGAGGAGGTCGAAGCTGCTGCTTTTCGGCTGGCCCGCTTGCGTGGCCGATGGTCTAGATGTGGCCCTGGGGCTTGAGGACCTGCAGCGAGCCATTCCTCCTTGGGCTGCTCTGCCTCTTTAGCTTCACCTTCTCCTTGGGCCTTTGTTGTCGTGGCATGAAACCCCGCCCCGGCAAGGTCAAGCCCGGCAACCTCCTCCGCGTCGTGCCCCTCGCTCCCTTCATCAGAAGAGCCCTCACCTTCAGCTCCTCCTCCTCCTCTTCCTCTCCAGGCCTTGCTACTACAGCGGCCTTGAGCGCTCTATCCTCTGCAATCTGCCTTGAGATGGATGCTGCCTCTGCCGGAGAGGTGCGCTTGACAAGGTCAGTCTCCACTTTGGAAGCCCTCTCTTCCACACCAGAGACCCACTCTATTTCCGCATCCAATTCAGGCAGTTGCCAATCAGCCGCAACTCCGTAGGCGTTGCAATCTGGCATCCATTTCAGAATCTGGTCCCGGGCTGAGTTGAGATGCAGCGGGATGACCCTTGCCAGCAAATGGAATGGCCCAAGCTACCGAACAACTGCTCGCACAGCCAGCCGTGACCGTATATTGACAAGTTGTTGATGGGGCCTGGGTAAAGGCGCATCCTGTCGGCGGAATTCCCATACTCCCAAGCAAACCTATCCCTCCTTTACAGCGGTGCGATGCAGGGCCGGAGGAAGTTGGCCCCCACCTGCTCAATGGTTAGCCCGACAGCTTTGAGACGGGCAATCCTATTCAGCGTCGGGCGGAGCCTATCGTCGGTAAGGCCTGGCTTGCTCCAGTTACTGCCACGCGTGACGCATTCTGTCCGCGCCATGCAGAACTCAGGCGCATCCTTGTCTTGAATCCAGCACCAATCTGCCCTCCATTCATCCCACCTGCCGTGCTGCTGGCCAGGGAGATAATCCCATTCATCCTTCTTGCCACGGGGGATCCAGCTTATATTTCCCGAACGGTGGGATTTGTCTTCAACCCGTGGAACGAAGAAGTGCCTGAACAAATCCACGTTGGGGGCAACTCCAACAAAATTCTCACACAGATGGGCGGAGATTGCCATGCACGCCATTGAATTTGGCGTGAAATCCAGGAGGTGGAATCCATAAACCGTCATCATGGTGCAGAAAAACTCAGATAAGGGGGAGGTGAGGCCGCAGAGGAAGTACGCACAGAAGAAGCGGTACGAATCCGATGGAGCCTTCTTTCCCTCCCGCAAGACCACTGGCGCTCCATGCCCTGTTGGAACTTCCCTCCCCCACATATAGGCGTACCTCGTGATCAAGGTTGGGCCATCCAGGCTCGACGGAAAGAAGACCACATCTTCCTGCCGCTTCCTGTCTAGCTCCTCTGCCCTTTTCTTCCTCCCCTCCGCTGCTGCATCCTTTGCGGTAGCCGCCCGCTTCCCCTTTGCGCCGGCCGTCTTTCGCCCCATCTCGTGGGCTCACTGGATGGGCAAAAGATCTAGCAGAGATGTGGGAGCGTATGTTGGCGTGGGAACAGTTGCTTGGCTTGAGGAAGAAGATGAAGGAAGGGGAGACATATACGAATGAGCAGCGCCCCTTCGCGTTACCTTTTTATGGGGAACGGGCGCAGAGGCTGGCTTTTCGCTATCTCTCCTCAGGAAGTTACCGTTTTTGCAGGCGCACTACCCATTAACTGCTACAGTTCCATGACCCCACGACCTGCGGTAATTACGCGGAGTGGACGTTGGATTGACTTGTCAACATAACCACGGCTGCATGGGCAGCATTTCTTCGACACGTGTCCGTGCACTGTTTGGGGCCTAACCCAATGTGCTCGGCGACACGTATGGCTCAGGCCCGGGGGCTTCTATTGGGGTACACAAACAGGGGTGTCTGTTTCCCCTGACTTGTGCATGGACAAGGAGCCTCCCGACAACCAAGGCTTGACGAGGGAATGGCTACACCAAGCTGAAAAGCAAGACCAAGCTAGAAGAACCGCTCTTCATGAGATAAAGGAGCAGATCAAAAAGACCAAGACAGCAGAGCATCACCTTGAGGAGGCTTCCCTTGCCGGGCAGGAGAGCCTGGCAGGGTCGAGGCCACCCTAGGGACAAGTCCCATATTTCCCTGGCAAGCTTGTCGGGTCCGCCAAGGGCGAGAACTCCCGCCAAGGCACCACCGCTCCATTGCTCCACCACACCACCACGCAAATCACCTATCAATGCGGTGTCGAGCCTCGAAGTGATTAAGTGGCTACCACCAAGCATGTGGCAGCCCATTAGAAGACAGATTATCCTCATGTGACACCCGTCCAGAGGCGTGTCAGACAGATAAGCAGAAGATGGTTAAGCGGCACGACAGGCTTGCCGGGCTTCTCCCTCAACACGACACCTAGCAGTGCGTTTAATGCACTTTATCCTCACTGCCAGAGTTAGGTATGATAGCACTGTTAGCTATCTAATCACTAGATAAAGACTATTTTGCCACTGTGGTCACCCCTTAAGCTATAAAAGGAGGTCCAAGGCTAACTAGCAAAGGATTCGGACCCTAGCACACTTGTACGCGCGTAGCTGCTCTCCCCAAGGCCACCTTGCTGGGCTTGAGCAATGCATATTCATTGTGTTCCTCCATCCAATCCAGCAAAGCAGGAGTAGGGTTTTACACTTCCCAGTGGCCCGAACCTGGGTAAAAACCACCAGCGTCACCACCGTCGTGTTGTTTCATGGCCTCCGCTCTTTGTGCAACGTGATCTTCCCCCTTGTCGAACCACAAGGGGCCGATGGCCCCATAGGTGGTCGTGTCCACCCATGACACGCCGCCGTCGCTGCCAACCGCTGCCGGTCTGCCCGTGCCTCCTAGCTTAGATAATAAACTTCAGGTTACCCAGTGATTCCCATACCATCGCCTCCCTTAGTTTTTAGATGAGGCCTGCAGTGTCCCTCCCCGCCAGATCCATATCCCCTACTCCAGAGAGTCGCAGCCTAAGCCCAACCATGTATCCCGGGGAGCCCGACGAGCGTACGGCCAAAAAGAGGTTTATCATGGCCTCTCCGGCGGACGATGGCGAGGTGGCCGCCATTCGTCCCGACCTATCGATCCCGGAGCAACACCTCACCATGGAAGACGATGAGGATGTTGACTACTTTTCCATGTCGAAGGCTTCACGTCAGTGGGCTTGTGTATTACTGTATCTCAGGAAAGTTGGCTACGACATCAAGCTCGTCGACAGCGACGGCTTCACGCGGGCCATGTCACTGGTTAAGTGGTCCATCCCCAACCCCTCTAGTTCAACCATCGTCGATCTCTTTAAAGGCCCTGTCGCTGATCTCCTCCACCACACGGTCAAGGATTTATGATCCTTGTACGCCATCGAGCCCATTTTGTCATTTCTGAAGGACACGTTCTACGGCGGTGGCTTGGGATCCTCAATTGCCAAGTCAGTTCTCATCGACCACTACCACGAGGAGGGCACCCACAAAGGGTCTTCGAAGGTGAAACAACCCATCTGCGACATCAGGGAGCGCACCATGGGTCTGTGCTCTTCCAACTGGAAGGATCCCGTCCATGACAAATGAGGCAATATCCTATTAGCAAATCTTACTTTTTCTAGCTAGCCAACCCCTACCCTTTGTTGTAGTAGCTTTTGCCATGCGGTGTTTTAACTATGTCATGTTTAATTATTTTAGTTATGGAAAAATGTAATGTTCAATAGGGCTATGTGATGTTTAAGTATGAATTGTCCACTTCAGTTTCATGAATGGCAATATTTGGTTGTTTATAGTGAGTAGATGCCTTGTTTATCTGTATTTGGTTGTTAGGTTGGTTGTAGTGAGCATTTGTCCAGTTTTCAAGCATATGCTCTGTTTATCTGTATTTGCTTGTTAGGTTGGTTGTAGTGAGCCTCTGGCTAGTTTTCAATTGCTATATTTGGTTGTTATACTGATCATATATGCCTTGCTTATTTCAGTTATTCACAATGTGATGTTCGTTATGTGCAAGTTGGAAATGTGCAGTTCGATTTCATTAATACTTGTTTGAACGGCTATATTTGGTTCCTGTTATGCCTGGTGTAGTTAACATATGCCCTTTATTTCAGTTTTACACATTTATCCAGTGTGATGTTTCAGCATGAGCTACGTTTTATTCATTTTCAACAATAGTAGTTGGAATTACAATATTTGGTGGCTATTAAGCCTGTTGTAGTTAACATTCCCTTCCATTTTATATCCGCTTTAACAACATGCTGAAACCAACACATTCAAGCTATCATTTGGATATGATGTTGTTTACCTTGCCTATATTTGTTTGATGTTAAGGTTGCTGTACTTATCATGCCTTTTCCATGTACTAATGCAGGACAACAACGGGAGTGGCCAGCATTTTCCGCCGAGGTTAGTTTCATCTGTCGGCTTGTACCCCGCGACGTTCCATAATGTAGTGCATATAGATCCAAGCCTGGACACTTTTTAGCTTCTAATACTGACTTGTTGCTTGTAGGTACATATGTCCTTGGCAAAGATCAACGCATCGACCCTTTTTGCGTATGGGGCAATGAGATATTCATGAACCAGCATCAAGTGAGGAAACTGATGACCCACAAGTATAGGGGATCTATCATAGTCCTTTCGGTAAGTAAGAGTTTTGAACCCAACGAGGAGCAGAAGGAAATGACAAGCGGTTTTCAGCAAGGTATTCTCTGCAAGCACTGAAATTATCGGTAACAGATAGTTTTGTGATAAGATAATTCGTAACGGATAACAAGTAACAAGTGTAACAAAGGTGCAGCAAGGTGGCCGAATCCTTTTTGTAACAAAGGACAAGCCTGGATGAACTCTTATATAAAGCAAAGCGCTCCCGAGGACACATGGGAATTATTGTCAAGTTAGTTTTCATCATGCTCATATGATTCATGTTCGTTACTTTGATAATTTGATATGTGGGTGGACCGGTGCTTGGGTGTTGTACTTACTTGGACAAGCCTCCCACTTATGAATAACCCCTCTCTCAAGCATCCGCAACTACAAAAGAAGAATTAAGATAAATCTAACCATAGCATGAAACATGTGGATCCAAATCCGCCCCTTACAAAGGAACGCATTAACTAGGGTTTAAGCTTCTGTCACTCTAGCAACCCATCATCTACTTATTACTTCCCAATGCCTTCCCCTAGGCCCAAACCATGGTGAAGTGTCATGTAGTCGACATTCACATAACACCACTAGAGGAAAGACAACATACATCTCATCAAAATATCGAACGAATACCAAATTCACATGATTACTTATAACAAGACTTCTCCCATGTCCTCAGGAACAAACGTAACTACTCACAAAGCATATTCATGTTCATAATCAGAGGGGTAATAAATATCATTAAGGATATGAACATATGATCTTCCACCGAATAAACCAACTAGCATCAACTACAAGCAGTAATCAACACTACTAGCAACCCACAAGAACAAATCTGAGGTTTTGGGGCAAAGATTGAATACAAGAGATGAACTAGGGTTTGAGAGGAGATGGTGCTGGTGACGATGTTGATGGAGATTGTCCCCCTCTCGATGAGAGGATTGTTGGTGATGACGATGGCTTCGATTTCCCCCTCCCGGAGGGAAGTTTCCCTGACAGAACAACTCCGTCGGAGCCCTAGATTGCTTCTGCCCAGATTCCGCCTCGAGACGGTGGCGCTTCGTCCCAAAAGCTTCCTTATGATTTTTCTAGGTAAAAACCCTTCATATAGCAGAAGATGGACACTGGAGACCTGCCAGGGGGCCCACAAGCCCTAGGGGCGCACCCAGGGGGTAGGGCGCGCCCCCAGGCTTGTGGCCACCTGGTGGGCCCCCCTCTGGTATTTCTTCGCCAAATATTTTTTATATATTCCAAAATAATTCTCCATAAATTTTTAGGACTTTTTGAGTTGTGCAGAATAGGTCTCTCAGATTTGCTCCTTTCCGGTCCAGAATTCCAGCTGCCGGCATTCTCCCTCGTTGTGTAAACCTTGTAGAATAAGAAAGAAAAAGCATAAGTATTGTACCATAATGTGTAATAACAGCCCATAATGCAATAAATATCAATATAAAAGCATGATGCAAAATGGACATATCAACTCCCCCAAGCTTAGACCTCGCTTGTCCTCAAGCGGAAACCGGAATCGATAATCCTGTCCACATGTTTAGAGATAGAGGTGTCGATAAAATAAAATACGGACATGAAGGCATCATGATCATCTTTAGAACAGCAACATATATTGTCATATAATTTCTTATGATAAAGTAACAATTCGTTCACAAGGTAAAGTATGAAATAAGAACTTTATTGAAAACCAACAAACTATGATCTTGGTCATTGAAGCAATTGCAATTTATCATAACATCGGAAAGAGTCAATGTAAGAGCTTTTATTTAGCAAGTTTGACATACTCAACTATCATTTACACTACTGCAGGATGCTGCTAACGCGACACTACGATCAGAGACCCTTCAACGAAATTGTGTGCGATGCAATATTCACAAACGGTGATGTAAAAAAACTGTCAAAAAAGATGCAAAATGTTTGCGATGGCAGAGACATCAAACACGGTTCAGATTTTAGTTACGTGTGCGATGCGGGGCATACGGTTCAATTCAATGAAATGTTTGCGATGAGGCAAAAGAACAGAAATAGGCAGCCAGATGAAGGTGTGTGCGATATACGGCATACGGTTCACTCGGATGAACTGTTTGTGATTAGGCGGAACAAAAGAAACGGTCAGCCAGATCAAGGTGTGTGCGATAGAGGGAAAACAGTTCACTCGGATGAACTGTTTGCATTGAGCCAAGATAACAGAAACGGTTCAATATAACAAGATGTGTGTGATACGCGGCAAACAGGTCTGTAATCAGAAATATGTGCGAAGACCGATAATAACACAGATGAGTGCTGCTAATAAGACGTGTGTGTTGTGCATTGGGATTGCATACAGAACAACAACATATATATATACACACTTATAAGGACATGGTTGCATAACCAAATTAAACATCCAATTACATAGGTGGCTACTACTCACATGACATTTGCACAAACCAAAGTAAACTATTACATGCATAATTACATAGGTGGCTACTACACACATGACATTTCTACACACCAAAGTCAACTATATATTACATGCATAATTAACTAGGATAAACAATCATTTGATCATCATCTACTTCTTGTGACGTTTGCCGCTACTGCTATGCTTATGGCTCGATCCGGCCTCGTCGATTTCGGTAAGGAGGCACTTCCTCATGTCAACGCTCCGCCTGTGCATCTTGTAGCATGTGTACATGCTTTTGGCCGCGAACCTGAGGTGAGGTTCATCTAGTTACCGCATCCAAGCCCCATGCCAGGATACGGGACATGTTCTGTTGGCATCTTGCTTCATCTTTTCGTAGTATGGGTCGATGATGGCTGAGGCGAGTTCAACCAGGGAGTCCTTCTTCGTGCTGCCCCAGACCCTATAGTGCTCATGGATTTCGACAAGGTTCTTGCAGGCCAAGCCCGTAACCCTGAGCGCTTTTACATCGTCAGTGGTTTCCACCATAGCGAACTTGTAGTCGGTGCTGTTGACAAACCTGGCGAAATGGTCGCAAGGCTCTGTGGCCATGCAGTTGTGGTAGATGAGGACATGATAGCGCACGCACAACTGGGCGACGGCAACCTTCTGATCTATGTTGGAACGACCGCTGGTGTACTGGATGTCGATGCCGACCACCTTGTACTTGTCTCGAGCAAGTAACTGCTAAACGGTGTTGATGTAGTCGTCCACCACGGCCGGGTCGATGGTGTACACCACCGAGAGATCCGTCTCCCTCGCGTGGGTCTCCACTTTATGCTCGCTGAACTCCATTGGAGCGTCGCTAGACATCCCCTCTCTATGTGTCGTCGTGGGTGTGCTTGTTATGTTATCGGGCGCGATCGAAAGGTTGAAGAGACTAAGGTTATTATAATGGCCGCGGGAATTAAAGGGGAAGCCGGACGGCCTGCAATATCCGCACGCCCGGATGGCAGTTCTAATTTGCAGCGCGTAACTCCATCGTGCCGCACGTAACTGCATTGTGGCGATGCGTGCGGCGCAACCGCATGCATATGGGGCCCCCGATATGATCGTGTGCATGCCCAACCGCTGGCAGAGCACGCGCGGAGGGACGCAAGCAGAGCGCTCCGTGGTTGCCTCAACGGCGAGCAACCATATATATACATATAGCAGTTGAACACGCAAGGAAAAGCTGTCCACAAGCCAAGCGCGTGGAGGTACACGAGCAGAGCGCACCGACGGACGCGAGCAGAGCGCGCCGCGGCGCCTAACGGCGAGCACAGCGCGCCGAGGGACGCAAGTAAAGGCCGGCACAGTGATACGTGGCAAATAAGACGAACTGTGTGAGCGATGGCGGAGACATCAAGCACGAATCAGATTAGAGTTGCATGTGCGATACATGGCATACAGTTGATCCATTCGAGCTGTTTGTGATGGAATAAGCCGTGTGTGTTGTGGGCAAATGCTTGCTGGTATACAACCGTCTGCGATTGATGAATTCATGACCGACGGGTTCCCTAGTGTGGTCCATGTGTGATGTGATATTCTCTGTCTACAGAACATCAACATATATACTTATAAGAACAGTATTGCATGACCAAATTAAGCATACAATTACATAAGTGACTACACACATAACATTTCCACACACCAAAGTAAGCAATTACATGCATACTAAACTAGGAGAAACGAGCATCTAATCATCTACATCTTGTTGCGGCGACGTTTGCCATTGCTCTGCTTCCGGCTGGATCCCTGGTCGTGAATGGTTAATAAAATCTAAGTCTATTGCATATTAAGGTCAAAATAGTACTACCAATCTATGAGTCTCATACGATGCCATTTCAACGATTGTACCACAAAAGCCCGAAAAATTATAAGGTTCAAATTCCAGAGTTACATGGCTCAAATTCAAAGATTACAAGGTTCAAACTGATATTAGAAATGAAATTCAGCTCATTCAGCTGCAAACGCCCGTGCTGATCAGCTGAACATGGATATAAGAGAAGTTCAACTGAACAAGATGTGTGTGATACGCGGCAAACAGGTCCGTAATCAGAAATGTGTGTGAAGACCAATAATAACACTGACGATTGCTGCTAATAAGCCATGTGATTTGCTCTGTCTACAGAAGAATAACATATATATATATATAACTGAAATAAACATCCAATTACATAAGTGACTATATAGATCATTCGCGCACACCTCAATAAACAATTGTATGCATTCTAAACTAGGAGAAACGATCGTCTAGTCATCTACTTCTTGTGACGCTCCCGCCACTGCTCTGTGGCCCGATCCCTCGTCTGGGGTAGGAAGAAGACACTCCCTCATGTCAACGATCCGCATGTACATCTCGTAGCTTGTGTACGCATCCTTGGCCGCGTACTTGATGTGTTGTTCATCCAGACTCTCATGCCAGACACTGTGCCAGGCGTTCTTGTCCTTCTTGCTCTCATCCTTCATCTTCGTGTAGTAGGGGTCGATGGTCGCCGAGGCGAGGTCAACCAGGGAGTTCTGTTTGTTGTTGTCGCTACCCCAGACCTTGTAGTGGTCCTGGATGTTGACAAGATTCTGGCATTTCAAGCACGATACCTTGAGCGCTTTTAGATCGTTTGTGGTGTCCACCGTAGCGAAACTGTAGTCGGAGCTGTTGATAAACTTGGAGAAACACTCGCAAGGCCTTGTGGCCAGGTGGTAGTGGTAGACGAGGACGGCATGTCGCACGCACAACCGGGTGACAGCAACCTTCTGATCGTGCCTGGCACGACCGACGGTGTACTCGAGGTCGAAGCCGACCACTTGGTACTTGTCCTCGGCAAGCAACTGCTCCATTGTTTGGATGGAGCTCTCCATCGAGACCGGATCATTCATGTACACCACTGAGAGGGCCTTCCCCCTCACGTGGGTGTCCACTACGTGATGCGTGGTGAACTACCCGCCGTTGTCGTCGTCGGCCGCTGGGAGCGCAATTGGAGCCACGGGGAGCGGCATTGGAAACGCTGGATGTCCTCTCTGTATGTGTTATCATGGGTGTGCTTATTGTGTCGTGTGGCACGAGAGATGAAGGTAAATGGCCGCAGGAATAAATGGGGGCCGGGCGGCCTGGATTCTCGGCGCGTCCGCATGGCAGTTTTTGCAGCGGGTAACTGCATCGTCGCGCCGCGCCCAGCGCAACTGCATGCACACGAACGTGCATGATCGTGCGCCGGCCCCAAACACTGGCAGCGCGCGTGGAGGGACGAGGGTAGAGCGCCCAGAGGGACGCGAGAGCAGAGCGCACGCGGCGGGACACAAGCAGAGCGCGCCGCGGCAGCCTCAACCGCAAGCAACCACACACATAAAGCCGTTGAACACGCAGGAAATGGTCGTCTACAAGCCAGTCGACAGTTGCATTGATGCATAGAGAGCGGCCGTGTGCTACTACTGCCATCTTGGTCTATTAGTCCCCTTTATATTCTGTGCCATATTTTGACCTTAAATTTAACCAACAAAATGTTAATGCATGTTACAAAAATTATATAATTGGAAACTATGTTCAAATACGAATCCAACGATATAATCTTTGGTGACATGCATTCGTATTTTATTAGTTAAATCCTACTTATAAACTAGGATGGGGGTATAGTAGGTAATTAAATCGCAAACATTTTTTTATTAACCGTATGTGTACGTGTCCTTTCATCCTCCTCTCGCACGTCTTGTCACCCCGCTGCCACAGACTGCTTCGAGCGCAAGCTTCAGCAGCGCGCGGGGGTGTTCTTTTGGCCAAACGGTGGTGATCCCGTTCACGCGCAACCGCGCAGGTTCCCGCGCAAGCTTCCCGCCTGACTCGGTGAAATCCCCCAAAATCCCAATGCTTACCAGCCTACTATATAAACCCTCAAGGCCGGCGACTCCTGCGTTGCATTTTCCCCTCCCTCCCTGTAGCTTATCTCGTCTGCTTCTCCCACAATCGCCAATGGCACCGGTCCATCGTCGTCGGTCAGCCACTCCATCATCATCAGAGGATAGCTCCAGCTGGGAGGCTACACCGCGGCGGCGGTGCAGTCCCTGGCATAGTGTAGTGCGCGTGGCGTCCCTGTTGGGTGTGCGCGGAACACCCACCACACGCTCCGCCGCCGCTGCCCATCGGCAACTGTTGCCGGCCGCTGTTGCCACCACACCACCGTCGAAAGCCAGGGCCATCGCCCGCTCCGCCGCCGTGGCCCGAAGGCGGGAGGTGGCCGTCGTGGCCGCCACCCCACTTCCGGCCACCGTGGCCATCACCTACTCCGCCACCGCGGCCCGAAGGCGGGAGGTGGTGGTCGTGGCCGCCACCCCATCGTCGGCCGCCATGGCCGCCAGCCCACCATCGACCGCCGGTATCATCACCCGCTCCGCCAGCGCCGCCCGAAGGCGGGAGGCAGAGGTGGAGGCCCGCACGTGCGTCAGCGACCTTGCGCACTACATCGAGTTCCTGCGGGAAGAGGAGGAGCACCTCGTCGAGCACGCAAAGAGCCTTACCGCAGCCGTGGCCACAGCACACGCTGACGCAGAGGCGAGGAATCAGGAGATCTACGAGCAGTCCCGCTGCTTCGAGAGGGGTCATCTGGAGCGGCAGAGGGCGTTCGAGGTGAGCGTCGCTGAAGGTGCAGCGGCGGCAGGCATCGTATTGCAGTTGTCCAGCTCGGCGGTAGGCTCCTCCTCCTCTTCCTCTTACTGAGCTCGCTCGGCAGAGGAGAAGCTGTCGGAAGTAGTACAATGCCCCTCTGTAGTAGTAGTATTTAGGGGCTATTTTGTTCAGTTCATCTGACTATAGATGTGGTGGAACTGTACAACGTACTTAAAATTAGCTAGTATATATAGTTGAACTAGCTATTTCAGTACGTGGTTGGCAACAATTGGGGAAAAGTTTGGTCGGTTCAGTTGTCGAGTTGAACTGTTTGTATAAAGAACGACTGCTTAATCTATGAATGAAATCTATGCTTAATTACTGAATTTTAGTTGCAAAAATTAGATAGTGCTAGTGATTTTTAGCTGCATATTTTGACAAATCGCATTGTTACAAGGTTGACAAATGGCAATGTTACTCGATCAACAAATGTCCATCTTTCCAATTTGACAAATGGCAATATACCCAATATGACAGATGCAAATCTTACCAAATTATCTGTACGTGGTTGCACACGGGTCATCCGAAAAAACCGTTTGTGTTGAAGGGAGGTACAAAACCTGCTTGCCAGATTTCTCTTGGCTTAGCGCCGAAGTCTCGCTTTGCATACCTTATTCATTCTGAACCGTTTACGTTGAAGAGATGCACAAATCCTGCACGGCGAATTTTCCCTTGGCTTACTGCGGAAGACCATAGCTCTCACTTTGCATACAGGTGTTATATCTAAAACATTTGCGATGAAGAGCTGAACAAATCCTGCTCGGCACATTTTCCCTTGGCTTACTGGGAAGCTGTCAGTTTACATACGGGTGTTCAATCTAAAATGTTTGCGATCAAGAGCTACACAAATCCTGCTCGGTGCATTTTCGCTATGCTTCCTGGGGAAGCTGTCGGTTTGCATACGGGTGTTCTAACTAAAACATTTGCGATGAGTGTTTTATATTTAAAAACCATATTAAACTGTGGCTTGGGCGCCATTAAAGGAGAGGATGTGAGCAAGGCGGGCGGACATGGAAGTCAAAGGGCTCGCTTCCTAGTGAGCCTGCACGGCGTACAGCTCGCACGCTTCCCGGTGAGCCTACGCATTGGAGTACAGCTCGTACGCCTCCCGTTTAGTCAAGCACCTGTCCGCACGGCACCTCCTAGCCATTAAAAGAGTGAGGCCTGGCGTCACATGAATGGTTAACAGAACACACACGATTTAAATTATACAAAACGTTTGAGATGTTACAGTGGCAGCTGTTTGTTTCAAAATGCCTTTGTTGGCTGTTATTCGATTGCGCCTTCTCTCAAAATGGACACGAAAAATTGCACAGCATGTCGGGTGCCATTCCATGATAGCATGCCAAGTTTCATGAATTTCAGACGAGTTTTGGATTTACTAGAATTTAAAAACAAAGTATCTCAATGTTTTGCCAGTAATCAACAGTGCCCCGGTGTTTGAAATTCATTCCCATTTCTTGCATGGGACCTAAGCATGCACCCAAGGACACAGATTTGATTTTTCAACCAATTTATATGCACTGGAGCATGTGCATGTAGTTCAAATTTGAATTATGCACATAAAATGCCTAGAAAATCCAGTTAATGTATAAAAATGTCCAAACGAACCCCGAAAAATTCCAACATTTAACACAACACTCCTGTTGTTCTATGTTGACACTAGAAATTTTTTGAAAGCAATAAGAGGCAACGGATATCATTTCATCCCCAAAGGTGGCACGTTCCCTACCGAAACCATCAGGCTTGTTGTGAGAAGCTCTGGTTTGTGAGAAGCTTATACCCAAACCTGCCCCAAATGGGACAAAAAACTTACCACGACATGTTGATGCCGCTCCATGATAGCATGCCAAGTTTCATGAATTTCAGACGAGTTTTGGATATACTAGAGTTTAAAAACCATGTATCTCAATGTTTGCGGCCGAGTGACGGTGTTAGGGTGTTTGACATTCATTCCCATTTCTTGCATGGGACCTAACCATGCAACCAAGGACACAGATTTGAATTTCAACCAATTTATATGCATTAGAGCATGTGCCTGTAGTTCAAATTTGAATTATGCACATAAATGCATTGAAAACTCAATTAATGTATAAAAATGTCCAAACGAACCCCGAAATATTCCAAAGTTTAACACAACACTCCTGTTGTTCTATGTTGACACTAGAGAAAAAACTGAAATCAAGAAGAGGCAATGGATATCGTTTCGTCCAGAAAGGTGAAACGTTCCCAACCGTAACCATGAGGCTTGTTGCGAGAAGCTCTGGTTTTTGAGAAGCTTATACCCCAACCTGCCCCAAATGGGACACTATTTTTACCACTGTATGTTGATGCTGTTCCATGATAGCATGTCAAGTTTCATGAATTTCAGATGAGTTTTCGATTTACTAGAATTTTAAAACCATGTATCTCAATGTTAGCGGGCGAGCGACGGTGGCAAAGATGTTTGACATTCATTCCCATTTCTTGCATGGGACCTAAGGTTGCAACCAAGGACACACATTTGATTTTTCAACCCGTTTATATGCACTGGAGCATGTGCATGTAGTTCAAATTTGAATTATGCAGATAAACGCATAGAAACCTCAGTTAATGTATAAAAATGTCAAAGCAAACCACGAAAAATCCCAAAAAATGACACAACACTCTTGTTGTTCTATGTTGGCAGTAGAAATGTTTTGAAAGCAAGAAGAGGCAACGGATATCGTTTCGTCCACAAAGGTGACATGTTTCCCTACAGGAACCATGAGGCTTCTTGTGAGAAGCTCTGGTTTGTGAGAAGCTTATACCATAACCTACCCCAAATGGGACAATATTTTTTACCCCAGCATGTTGATGCCATTCCATGATAGGATGCCAAGGTTCATGAATTTCAGACGAGTTTTGGATTTACTAGAATTACAAAAGCAAGCACCTCAACATTTGCCGGAGAGCCACGGAGCCGTGGTGTTTGAAATTCATCCACATTTCTTTCATGGGACATAAGCATCAACCCATGGACACATATGTCATTTTACAAACCATTTTGGTGAACCGGAGCATGTGCATGTAGTTTAATTTTGAATTGTGCACCTGAAATGCCTAGAAAACCAAGTTAATGTATAAAAATGTCCAAACGAACCCTGAATAATTCCAAATTTTTTGACGACACACCTATAGTTGCATGTTCACTGCCGATAAAAGTTCTAGCAATTCAAACACCATCCTTTGCAGCTGTGACCCCATTATGTAATTCAAATCAAGACGAAAAATCAAGTAGATCGCACACAGTTTATTATCACCAACCGTGTGAGATGCAGCACAAAATATCTTGGAGCACCGTCGGAGTATAGTACGCATATGGCTTACGCGAGAAGGTGCATCGGCTACATTCCACAGCCGGCGTGTCAAGCACACTAGCTCGCTCACCAAATATCATTTCACTGTGCAATCGTCGTCGGTGAAAGATGGGGACGTGGACCCGCTTCGTGAGGGCAACTTCGGCGGCCCACTCCGGCGAGAGCGCGGCCGCAGCCGCCAGGCGCGTGCTAACAAGCTTTGTGAGCGCGGCCGCAATCTGCGACCGGGCGGCCAAGGCAGCCCAAACGGCCGCTGTTGCTTCTTAGGTGGCGGCTGCAACATCTGCCTCGGGGATAGCAACTGGCGAGAGCGGCACAGCAGCTATCCATTCCGCAGCGGTGGCCTTAGCCCTGATGGACGCCACCCGCGACCATGTCGAGGCCACCCACGCCCAGCTCATGGTGGTCACTGCACAAATCGAACGAAGCTTCTCCGACAATGGTCGGCAACCCACGGCCAAAGAGTTGGCAATCGCCGAGAGCGTTCGACCAGCCGTCCGTTCCTGCGTGGCATACCTTGCCACGACGGAGCCTGCCCAAGCCCAGATCGCGGCCACCCACACCCAACTCGTGGTGGCCTATTCCAAAGATATGGCGGATGCGGATGGCGAGATGCTTGCCGAGTATGGTGCAATGGATGCCATGGAGCCCCTTCCCCAGGAGATCGTCGGGCGCGAGCTGGACATGGAGGAGGCGGCGGAGATCGACGAGCACCAGCCGTAGTAGTACTCTTTGTTTTGTTTAATTAAGAGCACCGGTCTTTAATTTGTTAGAGTAATGTTTAGGTCAGCTAGCTCTGTTTAATTGCTGAAATTGCTCGATTAAGAAGTGTGGGTGTGCTGTAGTCTCCTTTGTGTACCCAAATTATGCAATGACGTGGATGACCACTGTAACCAGGGAAATTCGAACCAAAAATTTTCACGTTCAAACTCATCACACACGGGTTAAGCTATATGAATCGTTTGTGATGTTCAAATATCATACACAGTGCTGAATAAGGGACCGTGTCTGATGACACTTTGCGCGCCAGTTTTTTTGCTGAACCGTTCAAAATTTTCGGCTTCCGCTGAAATATCTACCTTCCCGCCCCTCCCCCTTACCAAAAGCCACATTTCCCTTGTTTCTGCCTTCCTTTCCAAGGTGAAACCTTCACTCCTTGCTTGCAACGCCGCCTCCTCGTCGGCGACCCTCCTTCACGCTGCTCGGCCTCGTCTATCCAGGCAGGTAATCCACACCCGACCCCCATCCTCCTCCTCCTTCCACATCCCACATGCCCCGACCATCGGCGCGGCACCTTCCACCCAAATCACCGACCCTTCCACCAAATAAGCGCCGCCCTAAGCCATGGTGCACGCAGTATAGCCAGGAGCTCAAGGAGCATTTGGCAGCGGAGAAGCAAATCGCGGCCGCACGCGCGGATGAGGTCGTGATGGCTGCCATTCGTGCCGACCCCCAGCTCTTGGAGGAGCACCTCGCCATCGAGGCCACCGTCTACGCCTCGCGCACCGACGCCGCAACGCGGTTGGCTGCTTTAAACGATAGTTCGTGGCATTTTCTCGAGGCAACCCTCGGTGCCTTCGACGAAGACTACGAGGTGTTTTCTCAGCGTGCACGTGCTTACCTCAACTCGAGAGCCAGTAGGTTGGTGCCCGAAGCGGCTCAGGCAAGTCACCACTACGACGAGGGCACCCATGATGCGGAGGCCTCGCCCTCTTCCATGTCCAATGAGCCAATCATCATCGATATCTCCGATGATGAGGAGTAGCACGTCTTATTAGCTCACTATAAGGACCCATGTTCAGTTTGCTAGCTACGCCGGTTAAGCATTCTCGGTTTACCCTTGCATGTTCTGCTCCTACCTTTCCTTAACAAATTCTAGTGAATTGTGCTATCTACTTTTACCATGCAATCTGTTGCTCTAGTGTATATGTTCTATATGTCGTGCAATGTGGTGCTCACTTATTAACTATTTGGTTAATTAGTTGTCGTGTTCAGTTAACTGTTTGGTTCAATTCTGCAAATGTGATGTTCAATTCTTCAGGGTGCAATTTTGTATTGTCTTCCATGTGAGAAATAAATCGAATTTATCTTTACAAAATACATGAGAAACAAATACAATTGCTATATTTCCAAGTTGTCAAGCATGCTTGGTTTGGTTAACTGTCTGATCTTCTAGTATGTTATACATTGTGCAATGTGGTGCTCAGTTAACATTTGGTTCATTTGTTGTGGTGTTTAGTTAACTGTTTGGTTCAATTCTGCAATGCGATGTTCAATTGTTGTGGGTGCATTCTATTATTGTATACCATGTGAGAAATAAATCGAATTTGGCTGTACTAAATACATGAGAAACAAATACAATTGCTATATTTCCAAGTTGTTAAGCATGCTTTGTTTGGTTATGTAACACCCCCGGTGGTTAACTACAGTAATCCCATTTTGATTATGCCACGTCAGCATGATTAACAGTGCATGATCATCATTTGCATCATAATGCATTTCAGCTTCTAACTCAAAATCCAAATTTAAATGAAAGTGGAAAATAAAAGTTGTCCAACATAGAAACTAAATTGTTCATTAAATAGCAAATAAATCAGAGACAATTCTAAAATTGAAACCAACATCATTGGAGTTGGGTAAGTGACTCAAACATCTTCAAACAGCGACTAAAAGCAATATTTAATAACCATTTATTAAATCTAATTTAAGTATGAAATGATGTTTTGTCCAAACTAATTTTAGGTGTTAGGGAATTAAGCACTGGTATTTATGGACCAGGTCACAATGTTTTACAAAATTCAATTTGAGCCCTAACTATTTACAAAACAGGGGTATGGATAAATAAAAGGAGAAAAGAAGAAAAAGGAAAAGCCCCCCCCCCCCCGACCAACTGGGCCGTGGCCCAGCTGGCCACCAGGCCACCACCCAGGCCGGCCCAGCCGCCCCCCCCCTTTAAACCCCCCCCCCCGATCCACCCCAAACCCTAACCTACCCCACTCCCCCTCCACCTCTCCCTTCCCCGATCCAAACTGATCGGGATCGGGAGCTCTAGCCGCCGCCGCCCTTCGACGCCCCCGCCGCCCCCCCCCCCGCCGGCTGGCCGCCCCCCGCCGCCGACGCCTCGCCTCCTCCCGGAGCCCCCCGCTCCCGACGCCCCCGTCCCTCACCCCGCCGACCCCTCCTCGACGTCGCCGGCACCACCCGTCCCGGACCGCGCCACCCCTCGACCCTCATCCCCTACCTTCCTCTCGAGGGGGCGGCACGCCGCCCCCGTGCCTCTACAGCCGTCGGTGAGGCCCCGGCCTCTGCCGCCCTCTCCCCTTTCACCCTCATCCCCGTCCTCGATGCCGTCCGCCGTGCCCGGCCGCGCTCGCCGCGGTCCCCTGCTCCGTTACCCGCGCCGCTCCCGTCCGTGCCCTGCCGCTCGCCTCCCCTCGCTGCGCGCTGCAGTTGCTCGCGCCGCCTCTGGCTACCGTGTCGCCCGCTCCGCCTGAGCGCGCGCTGGCCGCGCGCTGCCTCGGTCGCCGCCCGCCCCCTTCCCCGCTCGCCTCTGCCGCACGCGCGCGCGCCCCCACCGCGCCCGGGCCCTCGTCCCCGCTCGCCACCAAGGCGCCCGCGCCCACGCCTCGCTTGCCGCCCGCTCGCCCGCGCGCGCGCTCCGGCCTCCACTCGCCCGCGCCCGGCCCGCTCCGCGCCGTGCCTCCGCCTCCCCGCGCCCGCGCATCGCCGCTCGCCCTACACCGCTCCCGGCCGCGTCTCCCCTCCGGCCGCAGCCGCGCCCCGCCGGTGCGCCCGTTCGGGCGGCGCTGCGCCCGTCGGGCGTCCACGCCCGCACCCGCGCCCGTTCGCCCGCTTGGCCTCTGTGCCACCGACAGCAGGGGCCCACAGCCCCCAAAACGTTAAAAAAAAATAGGATTATGACTTAATAAAAATAAAAATAAAAATAATTAAACTAATTAATTAATTAATTAGTTAATTTATCCTGATTAGGTTAATTTAATTAAGTAGTTAGTGTTAATTAAACAGTAATTTAATTAGTTAATCACTAATTAACCTAACAGCCTATGACAGGTGGGACCCACTGGTCCTGACGTCATGCTGACGTCATGCTGACGTCAGCAAGACACTGTTCTGGATAATGTTGATTTAATAAAATAAATAAATTCCAGAAATTAATAAAAGCTTTAGAAAATCATATCTTTTAATCCGTAACTCCGATCGAAAAACTTTGTACATGAAAGTCGCTCAGAACGACGAGACGAATCCGAATACGCGGTCCGTTCGTCCGTCACGCGTCCCTAACTATCCGAACTTGCAACCGTTCCCCTCTTATCCTCTGTCCGATAATTCCAAAGACCCGGGAAATATCGTCAGATATTCTCCCGCTCCGTCTGTTATGTGTGATGCTGCGTTAGACTACCCCTAGCACCGTGTATCGTATTTGTCATGCTCATGTTTGCTATATATTTATACTGTTTCCTCCCCCTCTTCTCTCTCGATAGCCCCCGACGCCGACGTCGTCCCCGAGACCGACGCAGCTCCGGATCCCGAAGACACCATAGACGACCTTGCCCTTGCCGCCGAGCAACCAGGCAAGCCCCTCCTTTGATCATCCCGATATCGCCCATTCTAAATTTCTCATGCTTGCATTAGAATTACTGCTGCTGCTGCTTTACCTATTCTGATGCATAGCCTGTTCATTGTAACCTACTGTTGATAATTACCTACATATCCTAAACTGTTTAGTCTAGGCTGGGTAGAGACCTATCAGTGACCCCACTTATCCCCACTGCCGCGCTGGATCGTCAGAAGACCCGATCAATGGGATTGAAGACCAGGACCCTACACCGCACACCACCCCCCTTAGTTGTAACGACACTGCAGTGTTACTATCGAGTGCCGAGGGTGAAACCTCTGGTAGCACTTCTGATGTTAACTCTGTAGAGTAGCTATTCGGTCGTGGCCATCGAGGGTGATTCCTCCTTCACCGCTTCCGATAACGACGCTGTCCTACAACACCTCAAGTGTGGACCCAGTGAGGGTGATCCCTCCTAGTTCACCTTGACGGATACATCGAGTGGGAATTCAATGAGGGTGATACCTCGGATTCCCTGATGGACGCCACCCGCGACCATGTCGAGGCCACCCACGCCCAGCTCATGGCGGTCACTGCACAAATCGAACGAAGCTTCTCCGACAATGGTCGGCAACCCACGGCCAAAGAGTTGGCAATCGCCGAGAGCGTTCGACCAGCCGTCCGTTCCTGCGTGGCATACCTTGCCACGACGGAGCCTGCCCAAGCCCAGATCGCGGCCACCCACACCCAACTCGTGGTGGCCTATTCCAAAGATATGGCGGATGCGGATGGCGAGATGCTTGCCGAGTATGGTGCAATGGATGCCATGGAGCCCCTTCCCCAGGAGATCGTCGGGCGCGAGCTGGACATGGAGGAGGCGGCGGAGATCGACGAGCACCAGCCGTAGTAGTACTCTTTGTTTTGTTTAATTAAGAGCACCGGTCTTTAATTTCTTAGAGTAATGTTTAGGTCAGCTAGCTCTGTTTAATTGCTGAAATTGCTCGATTAAGAAGTGTGGGTGTGCTGTAGTCTCCTTTGTGTACCCAAATTATGCAATGACGTGGATGACCACTGTAACCAGGGAAATTCGAACCAAAAATTTTCACGTTCAAACTCATCACACACGGGTTAAGCTATATGAATCGTTTGTGATGTTCAAATATCATACACAGTGCTGAATAAGGGACCGTGTCTGATGACACTTTGCGCGCCAGTTTTTTTGCTGAACCGTTCAAAATTTTCGGCTTCCGCTGAAATATCTACCTTCCCGCCCCTCCCCCTTACCAAAAGCCACATTTCCCTTGTTTCTGCCTTCCTTTCCAAGTTGAAACCTTCACTCCTTGCTTGCAGCGCCGCCTCCTCGTCGGCGACCCTCCTTCACGCTGCTCGGCCTCGTCTATCCAGGCAGGTAATCCACACCCGACCCCCATCCTCCTCCTCCTTCCACATCCCACATGCCCCGACCATCGGCGCGACACCTTCCACCCAAATCACCGACCCTTCCACCAAATAAGCGCCGCCCTAAGCCATGGTGCACGCAGTATAGCCAGGAGCTCAAGGAGCATTTGGCAGCGGAGAAGCAAATCGCGGCCGCACGCGCGGATGAGGTCGTGATGGCTGCCATTCGTGCCGACCCCCAGCTCTTGGAGGAGCACCTCGCCATCGAGGCCACCGTCTACGCCTCGCGCACCGACGCCGCAACGCGGTTGGCTGCTTTAAACGATAGTTCGTGGCATTTTCTCGAGGCAACCCTCGGTGCCTTCGACGAAGACTACGAGGTGTTTTCTCAGCGTGCACGTGCTTACCTCAACTCGAGAGCCAGTAGGTTGGTGCCCGAAGCGGCTCAGGCAAGTCACCACTACGACGAGGGCACCCATGATGCGGAGGCCTCGCCCTCTTCCATGTCCAATGAGCCAATCATCATCGATATCTCCGATGATGAGGAGTAGCACGTCTTATTAGCTCACTATAAGGACCCATGTTCAGTTTGCTAGCTACGCCGGTTAAGCATTCTCGGTTTACCATTGCATGTTCTGCTCCTACCTTTCCTTAACAAATTCTAGTGAATTGTGCTATCTACTTTTACCATGCAATCTGTTGCTCTAGTGTATATGTTCTATATGTCGTGCAATGTGGTGCTCACTTATTAACTATTTGGTTAATTAGTTGTCGTGTTCAGTTAACTGTTTGGTTCAATTCTGCAAATGTGATGTTCAATTCTTCAGGGTGCAATTTTGTATTGTCTTCCATGTGAGAAATAAATCGAATTTATCTTTACAAAATACATGAGAAACAAATACAATTGCTATATTTCCAAGTTGTCAAGCATGCTTGGTTTGGTTAACTGTCTGATCTTCTAGTATGTTATACATTGGCCAATGAGGTGGTCAACAGTTACATTTGGTTCATTTGTTGTGGTGTTTAGTTAACTGTTTGGTTCAATTCTGCAATGCGATGTTCAATTGTTTGTGGGTGCATTCTATTATTGTATCCATGTGAGAAATAAATCGAATTTGGCTGTACTAAATACATGAAACAAATACAATTGCTATATTTCCAAGTTGGTAAGCATGCCTTTAGGTCGTTTGGTTATGTAACACCCCGGTGGTTAACTACAGTAATCCCATTTGATTAGCCACGTCAGCATGATTAACAGTGCATGATCATCTTTGCATCATAATGCATTCAGCTTCTAACTCAAAATCCAAATTTAAATGAAAGTGGAAAATAAAAGTTGTCCAACATAGAAACTAAATTGTTCATTAAATAGCAAATAAATCAGAGACAATTCTAAAATTGAAACCAACATCATTGGAGTTGGGTAAGTGACTCAACATCTTCAAACAGCGACTAAAAGCAATATTTAATAACCATTTATTAAATCTAATTTAAGATGATGAAATGATGTTTTGTCCAAATAATTTTAGGTGTTAGGGATTAAGCACTGGGATTTATGGACCAGGTCACATGTTTTACAAAATTCAATTTGAGCCCTAACTATTTACAAAACAGGGGTATGGATAAATAAAAGGAGAAAGAAAAGAAAAAGGAAAAGCCCCCCCCCCCGGACCAACTGGGCCGTGGCCCAGCTGGCCACCAGGCCACCACAGGCCGGCCCAGCCGCCCCCTTTTTAACCCCCCCGATCCACCCCAAACCCTAACCTACCCACTCCCCCCCACCTCTCCCTCCCGATCCAAACTGGATGGATCGGGAGCTCTAGCCGCCGCCGCCTTCGACGCCCCGGCGCGCCCCCCGCCGGCGGCCGCCGCCCCGCCGCCGCCGCCTCGCCTCCTCCGGAGCCCCCGCTCGCCGAGCCCCGTCGCCTTCACCCGCCGACCGCCTGCCGCTCGACGTACGCCGGCACCACCCCGTCGCCCGGACGCGCCACCCCCCGACCCTCATCCCCGACGGCCTCCTCGAGCCACGCCGCCCCCGTGCCTTACAGCCGTCGGTGAGGCCCCGGCCTCTGCCGCCCTCTCCCTTTCACCCTCGTCCCCGTCCCTCGATGCCGTCCGCCGTGCCCGGCCGCGCTCGCCGCGGTCCCCTGCTCGTTACCCGCGCCGCTCCCGTCCGTGCCCTGCCGCTCGCCTCCCTCGCTGCGCGCTGCAGTGCTCGCGGCGCCTCTGGCTGCCGTGTCGCCCGCTCCGCCTGAGCGCGCGCTGGCCGCGCGCTGCCTCGGTCGCCGCCCGCCCCCTTCCCCGCTCGCCTCTGCCGCACGCGCGCGCGCCCCACCGCGCCCGGGCCCTCGTCCCCGCTCGCCACCAAGGCGCCCGAGCCACGCCTCTTTGCCGCCCGCTCGCCCGCGCGGGCGCTCCGGCCTCGCGACGCCGCGCCCGGCCCGCTCCGCGCCGTGCCTCGCCTCCCCGCGCCGCGCATCGCCGCTCGCCCTACACCGCTCCGGGCGCGTCTCCCCTCCGGCCGCAGCCGCGCCCCGCCGCGGTGCGCCCGTTCGGGCGGCGCTGCGCCGTCGGGCGTCCACGCCCGCACCCGCGCCCGTTCGCCCGCTTGGCCTCTGTGCCACCGACAGCAGGGGCCCACAGCCCCCAAAACGTTAAAAAAAAAATAGGATTATGATTAATAAAAATAAAAATAAAAATAATTAAACTAATTAATTAATTAATTAGTTAATTATCCTGATTAGGTTAATTTAATTAAGTAGTTAGTGGTAATTAAACAGTAATTTAATAGTTAATCACTAATTAACCTAACAGCCTATGACAGGTGGGACCCCTGGTGCCTGACGTCATGCTGACGTCATGCTGACGTCAGCAAGACACTGTTCTGGATAATGTTGATTTAATAAAATAATAAATTCCAGAAATAATAAAAGCTTTAGAAAATCATATCTTTTAATCCGTAACTCCGATCGAAAAACTTTGTACATGAAAGTCGCTAAACGACGAGACGAATCCGAATACGCGGTCCGTTCGTCGTCACGCGTCCCTAACATCCGAACTTTTAACCGTTCCCCTCTTATCCTCTGTCCGATAATTCCAAAGACCCGGGAATATCGTCAGATATTCTCCCGCTCCGTCTTGTTAGGTGTAGCTGCGTTAGACTACCCCTAGCACGTGTATCGTATTTGTCATGCTCATGTGTTGCTATATATTTATACTGTTTCTCCCCCTCTTCTCTCTCGATAGCCCCGACCCCGACGTCGTCCCGAGACCGACGCAGCTCCGGATCCCGAAGACACCATAGACGACCTTGCCCTTGCCGCCGAGCAACCAGGCAAGCCCCTCCTTTGATCATCCCGATATCGCCCATTCTAATTCTCATGCTTGCTTAGAATTACTGCTGCTTGCTGCTTTACCTATTCTGATGCATAGCTGTTCATTGTAACCTACTGTTGATAATTACCTACATATCCTAAACTGTTTAGTCTAGGGGGTAGAGACCTATCAGTGACCCCACTTATCCCGACTGCCGCGCTGGATCGTCAGAAGACCCGATCAATGGGATTGAAGACCAGGACCCTACACCGCACACCACCCCTTAGTTGTAACGACACTGCAGCGTTACTATCGAGTGCCGAGGGTGAAACCTCTGGTAGCACTTCTGATGTTAACCTGTAGAGTAGCTATTCGGTCGTGGCCATCGAGGGTGATTCCTCCTTCACCGCTTCCGATAACGAGCTGTCCTACAAAAACTCAAGTGTGGACCAAGTGAGGGTGATCCCTCCTAGTTCACCTTGACGGGTCATCGAGTGGGAATTCAATGAGGGTGATACCTCAGATCCCTGATGTTATGGACACACGGATACTTGGACCTTACAATGTACTTGGAAAGGCGGGTCGACCCTGAGGGGTACCCGCGTGGTGATGTGAAGGGGGTTGCCAGTGTGGTGCCGAGTGGTGAATACGAGGCGCGGGCGGGCATTCTTAAACCCTTGCCGCAAGTCCTCGAGACGGGGCGACGGGGTCACATCTTTCGTGAGTCTTGCTCGTTACCGCAAGCCCTAGTCCTAACGGATTTGGAAATTGATCCGAGCAGGCCTCTGGTCTTATAGCACTAACCATCACGTGGGCATAGTATGGCGTTCTGCATCGTATGCATCAGCCAGAAGCTCTGCAGACGTCCAGTTCAGCACTGCGGCACGGTCGGATCGTGTCGACCACACCGAGGCGATGCTGGTATCCACCCTGTGCGCAACGACCCGGAGGTGAGGGGCGATGGCCAAGGACCCCTTGCGCTTAGGACGTAGACCGGCGGGGACTCTCGCTGAGCTGTGAGGTAGGGTTGCGATGTGTCGTTTGGCCGAGGCCGGGAATGACCCAGGAAGTGTGTCCGGCCGGAGTTAATCGAGCGTGTTGGGTAAGTTGGTGCACCCCTGCAGGGAAGAACACTTCTATCGATAGCCGGTCCTACGGTAAAGGACACGGAGTTGTATCCTGATTGATACCATTTAAGAACTGATACCTGTGATGAGGCCTGATATATGGCTCTGGGATTGCTCTCGCAGGGAGTCGAGAAGGGATCTCAGGACGAGGTTTGAGACTTTATGGCTCTGGGATTGCTTTCTCGCAGGGAGTCGAGAAAGGATCTCTGGGTGAGGTTGAATTATTACTGCTACATTATATGGTATTGTTCTACTCTCTTCTACTGCTGCAAGACCGCTGAAGATGCTAGTCTTCGATAGGACTAGGCCTTCTCTCTATTCTGGCATTTCGCAGCCCAGTCCACATATACAAAACTCCCCTTGAAAATGTTGCATATGTAGTGTAGATCCTTGCTTGCTGAGTACTTCTGAGTACTCACGGTGCTTTGTTTCTCTTTTCTCCCCATATCAGTTTGACGTGACCAGAGGACGGAGCCCTCTGAGACAGATGCCCCGACGATCGCTACTACTACTACCCAGAGGATGGATACTACTATGAGTTGACTGACGACCAGGAGTAGGATCGGAGGGTCCAGGCAGGAGGCCTTCGCCTTTCGATCGTAGTGTTTTATTTGCCCCGCCTTTCTAAAGGCCTTTTGTACTCTTTATATCTGTACTCAGATATCTGATGCTTCCGCTGACGCTTGTTCGCAAGCTTATGTATTCGAGCCCTCGAGGCCCCTGGTTGTAATATAAAGTATGACTTTATTTATGTTTTAGAGTTGTGTTGTGATATCTTCCCGTGAGTCCTTAGGCTTGATCTGTGTGCATGTGCGTGTATGATTAGTGCACGATCGGGCCGGGGGCGTCACAAGTTGGTATCAGAGCCGACTGCCTGTAGGAACCCCCTTTCAACTCCTTGACCGAAGTTGAGTTAGTAACCGAAAACTATTTTACTAACTTGGCTGTGTGGCTTACGGGCCCACGTCGCCAATTGGGAGGTATTAGTATCTTTATTCTCATCTTTACTCTGGGACTCTGACCTCCTTCCTTTCGAGTTAACTAAAGTTTACTAACGCGACGACACTTAGGATCTCGTAATTCTCGTCCACCCGGAGAGCTGGATACTGTGCGATTTCCCTGACATTGATCTGATTAGTCTGATAATCATTTCCTTCCATTGTTTTGTTTAACTTTCTCTCCGAGAATCGGTTATACTTCTCCTGTCTTTGACAATCATGAGTTTCCTCTGTTTCAGATGGATCGTTTGTTTCCACCACACCCTGCGACGCAGCTACCTGCTGTTCGAGAGGGATACATCCAGAGTACATTCTTTATTCCACTGGGGCAGATGTCAATCCGTTACAATACCCCAGTACTATCTCCTCCAGATACCCGCAAAGACTTTGTGATCTATTGTGACGCATCCCGTGAAGGATAGGCTGTGTCCTAATGCCAAGAGCGTAAGGTGATTGCTTATGGCTCTCGTCAGTTGCGCCCACATGAAGAGAATTATCCGGTACATGATCTAGAACTAGCTGCTGTGATCTATGCATTGCAGTTATGGCGACATTACCTTCCGGTAATCGTTGCGAGATATACACGGATCATAAAAGCCTGAAGTACTTGTTCACTCAACCTTCTCTAAACCTCCGTCAGCACAAGATGGATGGAGACCATTGCGGACTATGACTTGGGTATTTCTTATACCCCTGGCAAGGGTAATGTAATGCTGATGCGTTGAGCGCAAATCCTATTGCTGCGAACTTGAGGTTCAGCTACAGCAACCCCTTCTGTATGAAGAGCTTCGAAAGCTAAATCTCGAGATAGTTCCCCAAGGATACCTAAAAACCTTGGTTGTTGAACCAGACCTTGGGAAAGCTGTTAAGAATGCGCAAGCTAAAGATGCGAATGAAATTGATTTGATGAAGAGAAGACCTTCACCTTGTAAAGTACAGGGATTTTCGCGTTTGAAGATGGAACCTTGTATTTCAGAGACCGCATTGTCGTACCTCGCTTCGAGCTATGACTGACAAAGTCATGAAGGAGGCACATGATACCCCGCTGTCTATTCATCCGGGTAGCACCAAGATGATCGTGATCTCCGTCAAAGGTACTGGTGGTCTAGAATGAAGCAAGACATTGCTCGATATGTTGCTGAATGTGATGTGTGTCGACGCGTTAAAGCAGAACATCAGAAGCCTGCTGGAATTTGCAACCACTTCCTATTCCTTTATGGAAATGGGATAAGGTTCAGATGGATTTCATTACAGGACTTCCCAGGTCCAGAAGGGTCACGGTGCTATTCTTGTCGTCGTCGACCAACTCTCCAAAGTTGCACACTTCCTGCCTGTCAGAGGAGATGATCACTGTAGTCAGTGTAGCAGAGTTATATATCTCCAGAATTGTTTCACTCACGGTATTCCGAAGGAGATCAGTTCGGACCGTGGCGGTCTTTTCACTTCCAAATTCTGGGAAAGCTTTCAAACAGCTATGGGAACTCATATCACTGGAGTTCAGCTTATCACCCCCAATCCCAAGGCCAAGTTGAACGAGTTAATCAAGTGCTTGAAGACATGCTTCGGGCTTGTGTTATATCGTTTGGCAAGAAGTGGGAAGAATCTCTCCATATGCCGAGTGTTCTCCTATAACAACAGCTATCAAGCCAGCTTTGAAAATGGCCCCCTTTGAAGTTCTCTAGGATGTAAGTGTCGAACCCCTTGAATTGGTCAGAAACTGGGGAACGACCGCTTGTGGGTCCAGAGATATTATTCAACACGCCGAAGAACAAGTCCATATCGTCCGTGAAAACCTCAAGGCAGCTCAGGACCGTCAGAAGAGAACTATGATCGCAAACGATGGGGTTTGACTTATCAACCTGGTGATCACGCTTATCTTCGTTGTCAACCCTATGAGGGAACTCACCGTTTGGAATCAAGGGCAAGTTAGCTCCGCGCTACATTGGTCCTTTCCGCATTGTGGCTAGGCGTGGACAGGGGCGTATAAATTGGAATTGCCGCCGCAATTCTCTCAATCCACGACGTCTTCCATGTGTCGCAACTGTAAATGCTTCAAGGAATCTCCGCACCGATCTGTGGATCACGAGATGCTTGAATTGCAAGATGATCTTTCTTATAAGGAGCATCCGATCCGCATCCTCGATGAAGTGAACGTCAACCCGTCAGAAGGTTACCAAGTTCCTCAAAGTGCAGTGGGTCAAATCATACTGAAAATGAAGCCACTTGGGAACGCGAGGATAATCTTCGTGCGGAATACCCCGAACTTTTCCTTCTACTTCTTAATTCTCAGGACGAGAATTCTTGGTAGTAGAGGAGATTTGTAACCCCCGGTGGTTAACTACAGTAATCCCATTTTGATATGCCACGTCAGCATGATTAACAGTGCAGATCATCATTTGCATCATAATGCATTTCAGCTTCTAACTCAAAATCCAAATTTAAATGAAAGTGGAAAATAAAAGTTGTCCAACATAGAAACTAAATTGTTCATTAAATAGCAAATAAATCAGAGACAATCTAAAATTGAAACCAACATCATTGGAGTGGGTAAGTGACTCAAACATCTTCAAACAGCGACTAAAAGCAATATTTAATAACCATTTATTAAATCTAATTTAAGTAGAAATGATGTTTTGTCCAAACTAATTTTAGGTGTTAGGGAATTAAGCACTGGTATTTATGGACCAGGTCACATGTTTTACAAAATTCAATTTGAGCCCTAACTATTTACAAACAGGGGGTATGGATAAATAAAAGGAGAAAAGAAAAGAAAAAGGAAAAGCCCCCCCCCCGGACCAACTGGGCCGTGGCCAGCTGGCCACCAGGCCACCACCCAGGCCGGCCCAGACGCCCCCCCCCCCCCCCCTTAACCCCCCCCCCCGATCCACCCCAAACGCTAACCTACCCCACTCCCCCCCCCCATCTCCCTTCCCCGATCCAAACTGGATCGGGATCGGGAGCTCTAGCCGCCGCGCCTTCGACGCCCCGGCGCGCCCCCCCGCCGGCTGGCCGCCGCCCGGCCGAAGCCTCGCCTCCTCCCGGAGCCCCCCCGCTCGCCGAGCCCCCGTCGCCTCACCCCGCCACCGCCCTGCCGCTCGACGTCGCCGGCACCACCCCGTCGCCGGACCGCGCCACCCCCTCGACCCTCATCCCCGACCGGCCTCCTCGAGCCACGCCGCCCCCGTGCCTCTACAGCGTCGGTGAGGCCCCGGCCTCTGCCGCCTCTCCCCTTTCACCCTCGTCCCCGTCCTCGATGCCGTCCGCCGTGCCCGGCCGCGCTCGCCGGTCCCCGCCGTTACCCGCGCGTCCGTCCGTGCCCTGCCGCTCGCCTCCCATCGCTGCGCGCTGCAGTTGCTCGCGCCGCCTCTGGCTGCCGTTGTCGCCCGCTCGCTGAGCGCGCGCTGGCCGCGCGCTGCTCGGTCGCCCACCGCCCCCTTCCCGCTCGCCTCTGCCGCACGCGCGCGCGCCCCCACGCGCCCGGGCCCTCGTCCCCGCTCGCCCACAAGGCGCCCGCGCCCACGCTCGCTTTGCCGCCCGATCGCCGCGCGCGCGCTCCGGCCTCCGCTCGCCCGACGCCGGCCCGCTCCGCGCCGTGCTCGCCTCCCGCGCCCGGCATCGCCGCTCGCCCTAAACGCTCCCGACCGCGTTCCCCTCCGGCCGCAGCCGCGCCCCGCCGGTGCGCCCGTTCGGGCGGCGCTGCGCCCGTCGGGTGTCCACGCCCGCACCCGCGCCCGTTCGCACCGCTTGGCCTCTGTGCCACGACAGCAGGGGCCCACAGCCCCAAACGTTTAAAAAAAATAGGATTATGATTTAATAAAATAAAAATAAAAATAATTAAACTAATTAATTAATTAATTAGTTAATTAATCCTGATTAGGTTAATTTAATTAAGTAGTTAGGGTTAATTAAACAGTAATTTAATTAGTTAATCAATAATTAACCTAACAGCCTATGACAGGTGGGACCCAGCGTCCTGACGTCATGCTGACGTCATGCTGACGTCAGCAAGACACTGTTCTGGATAATGTTGATTTAATAAAATAAATAAATCCAGAAATTAATAAAAGCTTTAGAAAATATATCTTTAATCGTAACTCCGATCAAAAACTTTGTACATGAAAGTCGCTCAGAACGACGAGACGAATCCGAATACGCGGTCCGTTCGTCCGTCACGCGTCCCTAACTATCCGAACTTGCAACCGTTCCCCTTTATCCTCTGTCCGATAATTCCAAAGACCCGGGAAATATCGTCAGATATTCTCCCGCTCCGTCTGTTACGTGTGATGCTGCGTTAGACTACCCTAGCACGTGTATCGTATTTGTCATGCTCATGTTTGCTATATATTTATACTGTTTCCTCCCCTCTTTCTCTCGATAGCCCCCGACCCCGAGTCGTCCCCGAGACCGACGCAGCTCCGGATCCGAAGACACCATAGACGACCTTGCCCTTGCCGCCGAGCAACCAGGCAAGCCCCTCCTTGATCATCCGATATCGCCCATTCTAAATTCTCATGCTTGCATTAGAATTACTGCTGCTGCTGCTTTACCTATTCTGAGCAGCCTGTTCATTGTAAACTACTGTTGATAATTACTACAATATCCTAAACTGTTTAGTCTAGGCTGGGTAGAGACCATCAGTGACCCCACTTATCCCGACCTGCCGCGCTGGATCGTCAGAAGACCCGATCAATGGGATTGAAGACCAGGACCCTACACCGCACACCACCCCCCCTTAGTTGTAACGACACTGCATGCAGCGTTACATCGAGTGCCGAGGGTGAAACCTTGGTAGCACTTCTGATGTTAACTCTGTAGAGTAGCTATTCGGTGTGGCCTTCGAGGGTGATTCCTCCTTCACCGCTTCCGATTAACGACGCTGTCCTACAACACCTCAAGTGGGGACCCAGTGAGGGTGATCCCTCCTAGTTCACCTTGACGGATACATCGAGTGGGAATTCAATGAGGGTGATACCCGATTCCCTGATGTTATTGGACACACGGATACTTGGACCTTACAATGTTACTTGGAAAGGCGGGTCGACCCTGAGGGGTACCAGCGTGTGATGTGAAGGGGGTTGCCAGGTGTGGTGCCCGAGTGGTGAATACGAGGCGCGGCCGGGCATTCTTAACCCTTGCCGCAAGTCCTCGAGACGGCGGGACAGCGGGTCGTACATCTTTCTGAGTCTCTGCTCGTTACCGCAAGCCCTAGTCCTAACGATTTGGATATTTGATCCGAGCAGGCCTCTGGTCTGATAGCACTAACCATCACAATGGGCATAGTATGGGCGTTCTGCATCGTATGCATCAGCCGAAAGCTCTGTCAGACGTCTAGTTCAGCACTGCGGCACGGTCGGATTGTGTCGACCACCGGAGGCGATGCTGGTATCCACCCTGTGCGCAACGACCCGGAGGGTGAGGGGCGATGGCCAAGACCCCCTGCGCTTAGGACGTAGACCGGCGGGGACCTCTCTGCTGAGCGTGTAGGTAGGGTTGCGATGTGTCGTTTGGCGAGGCCGGGCAGACCCAGGAAAGTGTGTCCGGCCGGAGTTAATCAGAGCGTGTTGGGTAAGTTGGTGGCACCCCTGCAGGGAAGAACACTTCTATCGATAGCCGGTCCTACGGTAAAGGACACTCGGAGTTGTATCCTGATTGATACAATTTAGAATTGGATAACTGTGATGAGACCTGTATATATGGCTCTGGGATTGCTTCTCGCAGGAGTCGGAGAGGGATCTCAGGACGAGGTTTTTGATGACTTTAGTGTCCGGGATTGCTTTATCGCAGGGAGTCGAGAAAGGATCTCTGGGTGAGGTTGATATTATTACTGCTACATTATATGGTATTGGTTTACTCTCTTCTACTGCTGCAAGACCGCTGAAGTGTAGTCTCGATAGGACTAGGGCCTTCTTCTATTCGGCCTTTCTGCAGCCCAGTCCACATATACAACCTCCCCTTGAAAATGTTGCATATGTAGTGTAGATCCTTGCTTGCTGAGTTACTTCTGAGTACTCACGGTTGCTTTGTTTTCTTTTTCTCCCATACAGTTTGACGTGACCAGAGGACGGAGCCCTCTGAGACAGATGCCCGACGATCGCTACTAATACTACCCAGAGGATGGATACTACTATTGAGTTGACTGACGACCAGGAGTAGGATCGGAGGGTCCCAGGCAGGAGGCCTTTGCCTTCGATCGTAGTGTTTTATTTTGCCCCGCCTTTCTAAAGGCCTTTCTGTACTTTCTTTCATATCTGTACTCAGATATCTGATGCTTCCGTGACGCTTGTTCGAAGCTTATGTATTCGAGCCCTCGAGGCCCCTGGCTTGTAATATAAAGCTTGTATGACTTTATTTATGTTTAGAGTTGTGTTGTGATATCTTCCCGTGAGTCCTTAGGCTTGATCGTGTGTGCATGTGCGTGTATGATTAGTGCACGATCGGGCGGGGGCGTCACAGGTTAACTGTCTAATCTTCTAATAGGAGTATGGATATGTGCAATGTGGTTCTCAGTTAATGTTTGGTTCATTTGTTGTGGGTTTAGTTAACTGCTTGGTTCAATTCTGCAATGCGATGTCCAATTGTCGTGTGGTGTTAGATTTTGTATTGTTGGCATGTGAGGAATAAATCGAATTTGGCTGCACTTAATACATGAGAAACATATACAATTGCTATATTTCCTAGTTCTTAATCATGCTTGGTTTGGATAAATGGGTTTTCCATGTGGCTTGAATACTGATGAATCTGCATTGTGCTTATTTTTCATCAACATATTTTACTAATAGCATGCGAACCCTCACTTAACCTGATCACTAACTACCTTATATGTGTCGCAGGGGAAACGAGGAAGCACTGAGGGTTACAATCGAGGTTTGCACATGCATGGTCCTTTGTCTAATAGCACATTATTGTGCAATTGCAGGAACCATTCTAATATTTAGGTTTTTAACAATTTGGTCTTGCACATGTAGGTCCTGCTGTCAGAGGTTTTGACCCACTGTTCGACCCTTTTTGCATATGGGGAAATGAGTTGTCCATAATAGCAGTCAAGTCAAGAAACTAGAAAGACTGTTAGGATAAAGAAATTAGCGACAAAAAACAACAAGATTTTGCTGCACAATGAAGAAGACATCAGTTAACTACAGGATGGTACTAACTATTATAGCTTGCCTTTTTATTCCTTTGCCCATTTCCAAATAGAGAAGATGATTTATGCACATCCTTGTTTTCAGGCCTTTCCAAAGCAGGTCACTGATGATTACTCTCAAACCACCTGTATGGTCAGGAGGCGAGGAAGGTATTCAAAAAACACCACGGTTCAAATTGAAGTGTTCCTGAAGAGGACGAAGGATGGACGGTCAATCATCCACAGGCACTGGCCCTAAAGTTGAAAGACCTACAACTCAATGAAGGCTCAATATTCGCCTTCCACTTAGCAGTTTTCCAGATGAGATTCATCTGTCTATGTACCGTCTATGATGCTAATTTCGAAAGGTTATGAAGTTGCATGTGAAAACTTGGTGCTGGTGCAGTTGTAAGGGGTAGGTAGTGAGTGCTAAAGCTATTGATGTTGTAGTCTAATGTATTTCAATTATGAAATCCTACTTCCTAATATGAAAATGAAATATATTGTGTGCTTAATATGAAATGTCAATTAGATTAATAAATGGATTATTAATAATAGGACAATTAGCCTGCTAATGGCCAATTAGCCACTAATTGGGTTTTTCTATTGCAACGGTTTATGAGAGAAAACACCGTTGGCGATGACCTCAGGCAACGCCACGTTTCTAGGAATAAACCATGTGGATCAATGAACAATCACACACGACATCCTCTTGAAAACTGTTTGCGTTAGGCCACCTGCGCAAATGTTTACACATAAAAAGTGTGGTGTGGACAGCCTTTGCCACACAGTTTCTTCTACGCACCTGTGTGTGATGCATTCAATAACGCAAACGATAAAATTGTTAATATCGGTGCAATGGCAATGCTATCACAAACAATAATGGGGAAAATTGTGTGTGATTGTAACTGCAAATGGAAACGTTTTCCTTGGAGCGAATGTGGGATGTAATATAACGAGGAAACGTTAGCGGGGACTGACTGTGTGGGATGTACTTACGACGGAAACGATTTCGCCTGTATAATTGTATTTTTTAGCACTACTGTACGTATACAGATTTGATCGCTCGCCGGTTGCACAAGACCTCATTTTGCGAGCGGTGTGTGCTAGGAGGGGCATATCCGATGGTTTCTGGGTCGTGTGGAAGGACCCCCCTATCGCAGTCACTCACTAGGCGACGGTCAGAACACCGTCGCGGAAAGGGTTGAAAGGGTTTGTAAATTTTAGCACTTGTGTACCAGTGTTAGTCTTCATAATTGCTAACACTCACGTGATACTTATGATATCAAATTTCAATCGGACAAAGAAAAGATAGGGGCTTATAATTTCGCATCCTTGCCGCCCGCTCGCCCGCGCGCGCGCTCCGGCCTCCGCTCGCCCGCGCCCGGCCCGCTCCGCGCCGTGCCTCCGCCTCCCCGCGCCCGCGCATCGCCGCTCGCCCTACACCGCTCCCGGCCGCGTCTCCCCTCCGGCCGCAGCCGCGCCCCGCCGGTGCGCCCGTTCGGGCGGCGCTGCGCCCGTCGGGCGTCCACGCCCGCACCCGCGCCCGTTCGCCCGCTTGGCCTCTGTGCCACCGACAGCAGGGGCCCACAGCCCCCAAAACGTTAAAAAAAAAATAGGATTATGATTTAATAAAAATAAAAATAAAAATAATTAAACTAATTAATTAATTAATTAGTTAATTTATCCTGATTAGGTTAATTTAATTAAGTAGTTAGTGTTAATTAAACAGTAATTTAATTAGTTAATCACTAATTAACCTAACAGCCTATGACAGGTGGGACCCACTGGTCCTGACGTCATGCTGACGTCATGCTGACGTCAGCAAGACACTGTTCTGGATAATGTTGATTTAATAAAATAAATAAATTCCAGAAATTAATAAAAGCTTTAGAAAATCATATCTTTTAATCCGTAACTCCGATCGAAAAACTTTGTACATGAAAGTCGCTCAGAACGACGAGACGAATCCGAATACGCGGTCCGTTCGTCCGTCACGCGTCCCTAACTATCCGAACTTTTAACCGTTCCCCTCTTATCCTCTGTCCGATAATTCCAAAGACCCGGGAAATATCGTCAGATATTCTCCCGCTCCGTCTGTTACGTGTGATGCTGCGTTAGACTACCCCTAGCACCGTGTATCGTATTTGTCATGCTCATGTTTGCTATATATTTATACTGTTTCCTCCCCCTCTTCTCTCTCGATAGCCCCCGACCCCGACGTCGTCCCCGAGACCGACGCAGCTCCGGATCCCGAAGACACCATAGACGACCTTGCCCTTGCCGCCGAGCAACCAGGCAAGCCCCTCCTTTGATCATCCCGATATCGCCCATTCTAAATTTCTCATGCTTGCATTAGAATTACTGCTGCTGCTGCTTTACCTATTCTGATGCATAGCCTGTTCATTGTAACCTACTGTTGATAATTACCTACATATCCTAAACTGTTTAGTCTAGGCTGGGTAGAGACCTATCAGTGACCCCACTTATCCCGACTGCCGCGCTGGATCGTCAGAAGACCCGATCAATGGGATTGAAGACCAGGACCCTACACCGCACACCACCCCCCTTAGTTGTAACGACACTGCAGCGTTACTATCGAGTGCCGAGGGTGAAACCTCTGGTAGCACTTCTGATGTTAACTCTGTAGAGTAGCTATTCGGTCGTGGCCTTCGAGGGTGATTCCTCCTTCACCGCTTCCGATAACGACGCTGTCCTACAACACCTCAAGTGTGGACCCAGTGAGGGTGATCCCTCCTAGTTCACCTTGACGGATACATCGAGTGGGAATTCAATGAGGGTGATACCTCGGATTCCCTGATGTTATGGACACACGGATACTTGGACCTTACAATGTTACTTGGAAAGGCGGGTCGACCCTGAGGGGTACCCGCGTGTGATGTGAAGGCGGGTTGCCAGTGTGGTGCCCGAGTGGTGAATACGAGGCGCGGCCGGGCATTCTTAACCCTTGCCGCAAGTCCTCGAGACGGGGCGACGGGGTCACATCTTTCGTGAGTCTCTGCTCGTTACCGCAAGCCCTAGTCCTAACGATTTGGATATTTGATCCGAGCAGGCCTCTGGTCTGATAGCACTAACCATCACGTGGGCATAGTATGGGCGTTCTGCATCATAGCATCAGCCGAAAGCTCTGTCAGACATCCAGTTCAGCATGGCGGCACGGACGGACCGGCGCCCTCCTGGTGCCAGGCTTCTCCCTGCGCGCAACGACTCGGAGTGCACAGGGCGATGGCCCAAGACCTCTGAGCGCTTAGGATGTAGACCGACGGGGACCTCTCTGCTGAGCTGTAGGTAGGGTTGCGATGTGTCGTTTGGCCGAGGCCGGGCATGACCCAGGAAAGTGTGTCCGGCCGAAGTTAATCGAGCGTGTTGGGTAAGTTGGTGCACCCCTGCAGGGAAGAACATTTCTATCGATAGCCGGTCCTACGGTAAAGGACACTCGGAGTTGTATCCTGATTGATACAATTTAGAACTGGATACCTGTGATGAGACCTGTATATATGGCTCTGGGATTGCTTCTCGCAGGGAGTCGAGAAGGGATCTCAGGACGAGGTTGATGAATGTATGGCTCTGGGATTGCTTTCTCGCAGGGAGTCGAGAAAGGATCTCTGGGTGAGGTTGAGACTTATTGATACTGCTACATTATATGGTACTGTCTACACTCTTCTATTTCTGCAAGACCGCTGAAGATGTTAGTCTTCGATAGGACTAGGCCTTCTCTCTATTCTGGCATTTCTGTAGCCCAGTCCACATATACAGCCTCTCATTGAAAATGTTGCATATGTAGTGTAGATCCTTGCTTGCTGAGTACTTCTGAGTACTCACGGTTGCTTTGTTTTCCTTTTTCTCCCCATATCAGTTTGACGTGACCAGAGGACGGAGCCCCCTGAGATAGATGCCCCGACGATCGTTACTACTACTACCCAGAGGATGGATACTACTACGAGTTGACTGACGACCAGGAGTAGGATCGGAGGGTCCCAGGCAGGAGGCCTTCGCCTTTCGATCGTAGTGTTTTATTTTGCCCCGCCTTCCTAAAGGCCTTTCTGTTTCTATTTCATATCTGTACTCAGATATCTGATGCTTCCGCTGACGCTTGTTCGCAAGCTTATGTATTCGAGCCCTCGAGGCCCCTGGCTTGTAATATAAAGCTTGTATGACTTTATTTATGTTTTAGAGTTGTGTTGTGATATCTTCCCGTGAGTCCTTAGGCTTGATCGTGTGCATTTGCGTGTATGATTAGTGCACGATCGGGCCGGGGGCGTCAGTAAGTTGGTATCAGAGCCGACTGCCTGTAGGAACCCCCTTTCCAACTCCTTGGCCGAAGTTGAGTCTAGTAACCGAAAATTGTTTTACTAACCTGGCTGTGTGGCTTACGGGCCCACGTCGCCAATTGGGTGGTATTAGTATCTTTTATTCCTCATCTTTACTCTGGGACTCTGACCTCTCGTCTATTCGGGTTAAAATTTTACTAACTCTAACATTAGGATCTCGTAATTCTCGTCCACCCGGAGAGCTGGATATCTGTGCGATTTCCCTGACATTGATCTGATTAGTCTGATAATCATTTTCCTTTCCATTGTTTTGTTTAACCTTTCTCTCCGAGATCGGTTATACTTCTCCTTGTCTTTTGACAATCATGAGTTTCCTCTGTTTCAGATGGATCGTTTGTTTCCACCACACCCTGCGACGCAGCTACCAGCTGTTCGAGCAGGGATACATCCAGAGTACATTCTTTATCCACTGGGGCAGATGTCAATCCGTTACAATACCCCAGTACTTTCTCCTCCAGATACCCGCAAAGACTTTGTGATTTATTGTGACGCATCCCGTGAAGGATTAGGCTGTGTCCTAATGCAAGAGCGTAAAGTGATTGCTTATGGCTCTCGTCAGTTGCGCCCACATGAAGAGAATTATCCGGTACATGATCTAGAACTAGCTGCTGTGATCTATGCATTGCAGTTATGGCGACATTACCTTCTCGGTAATCGTTGCGAGATATACACGGATCATAAAAGTCTGAAGTACTTGTTCACTCAACCTTCTCTAAACCTCCGTCAGCAAAGATGGATGGAGACCATTGCGGACTATGACTTGGGTATTTCTTATACCCCTGGCAAGGCTAATGTAATGGCTGATGCGTTGAGCCGCAAATCCTATTGCTGCGAACTTGAGGTTCAGCTACAGCAACCACTTCTGTATGAAGAGCTTCGAAAGCTAAATATCGAGATAGTTCCTCAAGGATACCTAAAAACCTTGGTTGTTGAACCAGATCTTGAGAAAGCTGTTAAGAATGCGCAAGCTAAAGATGCTGAAATTGATTTGATGAAGAAAGACCTTCACCTTGTAAAGTACAGGGATTTCTCGCTGTCTGAAGATGGAACCTTGTATTTCAGAGACCGCATTGTCGTACCTCGCTTCGAGCTTATGACTGACAAAGTCATGAAGGAGGCACATGATACCCCGCTGTCTATTCATCCGGGTAGCACCAAGATGTATCGTGATCTCCGTCAAAGGTACTGGTGGTCTAGAATGAAGCAAGACATTGCTCGATATGTTGCTGAATGTGATGTGTGTCGACGCGTTAAAGCAGAACATCAGAAGCCTGCTGGAATTCTGCAACCACTTCCTATTCCTTTATGGAAATGGGATAAGGTTCAGATGGATTTCATTACAGGACTTCCCAGGTCACAGAAGGGTCACGGTGCTATTCTTGTCGTCGTCGACCAACTCTCCAAAGTTGCACACTTCCTGCCTGTCAAGGAGATGATCACTGCTAGTCAGTTAGCAGAGTTATATATCTCCAGAATTGTTTCACTCCACGGTATTCCGAAGGAGATCAGTTCGGACCGTGGCGGTCTTTTCACTTCCAAATTCTGGGAAAGCTTTCAAACAGCTATGGGAACTCATATCACCTGGAGTTCAGCTTATCACCCCCAATCCCAAGGCCAAGTTGAACGAGTTAATCAAGTGCTTGAAGACATGCTTCGGGCTTGTGTTATATCGTTTGGCAAGAAGTGGGAAGAATCTCTTCCATATGCCGAGTTCTCCTATAACAACAGCTATCAAGCCAGCTTGAAAATGGCCCCCTTTGAAGTTCTCTATGGATGTAAGTGTCGAACCCCTCTGAATTGGTCAGAAACTGGGGAACGACCGCTTGTGGGTCCAGATATTATTCAACACGCCGAAGAACAAGTCCATATCGTCCGTGAAAACCTCAAGGCAGCTCAGGACCGTCAGAAGAGCAACTATGATCGCAAACGATGGGGTTTGACTTATCAACCTGGTGATCACGCTTATCTTCGTGTCACCCCTATGAAGGGAACTCACCGTTTTGGAATCAAGGGCAAGTTAGCTCCGCGCTACATTGGTCCTTTCCGCATTGTTGCTAGGCGTGGACAGGTGGCGTATAAATTGGAATTGCCGCCGCAATTCTCTCATATCCACGACGTCTTCCATGTGTCGCAACTTCGTAAATGCTTCAAGGAATCTCCGCACCGATCTGTGGATCACGAGATGCTTGAATTGCAAGATGATCTTTCTTATAAGGAGCATCCGATCCGCATCCTCGATGAAGCTGAACGTCGAACCCGTCAGAAGGTTACCAAGTTCCTCAAAGTGCAGTGGTCAAATCATACTGAAAATGAAGCCACTTGGGAACGCGAGGATAATCTTCGTGCGGAATACCCCGAACTTTTTCCTTCTACTTCTTAATTCTCAGGACGAGAATTCTTGTTAGTAGAGGAGATTTGTAACACCCCCGGTGGTTAACTACAGTAATCCCATTTTGATTATGCCACGTCAGCATGATTAACAGTGCATGATCATCATTTGCATCATAATGCATTTCAGCTTCTAACTCAAAATCCAAATTTAAATGAAAGTGGAAAATAAAAGTTGTCCAACATAGAAACTAAATTGTTCATTAAATAGCAAATAAATCAGAGACAATTCTAAAATTGAAACCAACATCATTGGAGTTGGGTAAGTGACTCAAACATCTTCAAACAGCGACTAAAAGCAATATTTAATAACCATTTATTAAATCTAATTTAAGTATGAAATGATGTTTTGTCCAAACTAATTTTAGGTGTTAGGGAATTAAGCACTGGTATTTATGGACCAGGTCACATGTTTTACAAAATTCAATTTGAGCCCTAACTATTTACAAAACAGGGGTATGGATAAATAAAAGGAGAAAAGAAAAGAAAAAGGAAAAGCCCCCCCCCCCCGGACCAACTGGGCCGTGGCCCAGCTGGCCACCAGGCCACCAACCAGGCCGGCCCATTCCCCCCTGGCCGGCCCACCCCATCCCCTTATCCCCTCACTCCCCGTAACCCTAGCCCACCGACACCCCATTCCCCCACCCCCTCGGTCTCCACTCCCTCCACCCGATCCCATCTGGATCGGGCCGGCGACCCCGGCGACCGCGCCGCCCCGCTCTCCATCGCCGCTGCGCCTCGACGCCACCTCGCCAGTGCCGCCCTTCCGCCGGGCCTCCTCGTCCCGTCGCTCGACCTCGACCCCGTGCCCGACGCCGCCGCCCCGTCCTCCTCGTCCTCTCCCTCACCGGACCTCGTCGCGCCTCCCCCTCTCCGTCGTCGACCTCGTCCCCGTCCTCCCCCTCGAGCTCGAGCACCGCTGCCACCCCCCTACAGCTCGCGGTGAGCACCGCGCTGCCCGCGCCCCTCCTCTCCCCTCGGTCACCGCCGCGCTCACCGCAGCCCCGCACCGCGCCCGCACCTCGCCCCGCTCCGCCTCTACGCCTGGGCCGCGCCCCGGCCTTGCCCCGGCCGTCGCCCGCGCCCACCACGCGGCCGCACCGGCGCTGACCGCGTCGCCGGCCCTCTGGCCGTGCCTCACCGCCCGCGCATGGCCACCCCGCTCTGATGCTGCCTACGCGCGCCGCCTGCCGCTGCTGCCGACCGCCCGCGCGCCGCCCCTGCTCGCCTAGCGTCGCTGCTCCGCCCGCTCTTGGCACGCCCATCGCCCGCTTGCCTCGCCCGCGCCTGCCTGCGCTCGCGCGCACGCGCCGCCGCCGCTCGCGCACTCCCACGCGCGCGCACGCCCGCGCACGCGCGCCGCGCCGCGCCCGTGGCCCGCCCGTGGCCCTTGTGCCACTGACCGGTGGGGCCCAGTGCCCCTGTGACGCTGACGAACGGGGCCCAGCCCTTAAAAACGAAAAATAAAAATAAATAAAATAAATAATTAAATAGTTAATTAATTAAGTTAATTAATCCTGATTAGGTTAATTTAATTAAGTAGTTAATGTTAATTAAACAGTAATTTGATTAGTTAATCACTAATTAACCTAACAGCCTATGACAGGTGGGACCCACTGGTCCTGACGTCATGCTGACGTCAGCAAGACACTGTTTCGGATAATGTTAATTTAAATAATTAATTAAATTCCAGAAATTAATAAAAACTTTAGAAAATCATATAAAATAATCCGTAGCTCAGATGAAAATACTTTGTACATGAAAGTTGCTCAGAACGACGAGACGAATCCGAATACGCGGTCCGTTCGCCCGTCACGCGTCCCTAACTATCCGAACTTGCAACCGTTCCCCTCTTATCCTCTGTCCGATAATTCCAAAGACCCGGGAAATATCGTCAGATATTCTCCCGCTCCGTCTGTTACGTGTGATGCTGCGTTAGACTACCCCTAGCACCGTGTATCGTATTTGTCATGCTCATGTTTGCTATATATTTATACTGTTTCCTCCCCCTCTTCTCTCTCGATAGCCCCCGACCCCGACGTCGTCCCCGAGACCGACGCAGCTCCGGATCCCGAAGACACCATAGACGACCTTGCCCTTGCCGCCGAGCAACCAGGCAAGCCCCTCCTTTGATCATCCCGATATCGCCCATTCTAAATTTCTCATGCTTGCATTAGAATTACTGCTGCTGCTGCTTTACCTATTCTGATGCATAGCCTGTTCATTGTAACCTACTGTTGATAATTACCTACATATCCTAAACTGTTTAGTCTAGGCTGGGTAGAGACCTATCAGTGACCCCACTTATCCCGACTGCCGCGCTGGATCGTCAGAAGACCCGATCAATGGGATTGAAGACCAGGACCCTACACCGCACACCACCCCCCTTAGTTGTAACGACACTGCAGCGTTACTATCGAGTGCCGAGGGTGAAACCTCTGGTAGCACTTCTGATGTTAACTCTGTAGAGTAGCTATTCGGTCGTGGCCTTCGAGGGTGATTCCTCCTTCACCGCTTCCGATAACGACGCTGTCCTACAACACCTCAAGTGTGGACCCAGTGAGGGTGATCCCTCCTAGTTCACCTTGACGGATACATCGAGTGGGAATTCAATGAGGGTGATACCTCGGATTCCCTGATGTTATGGACACACGGATACTTGGACCTTACAATGTTACTTGGAAAGGCGGGTCGACCCTGAGGGGTACCCGCGTGTGATGTGAAGGCGGGTTGCCAGTGTGGTGCCCGAGTGGTGAATACGAGGCGCGGCCGGGCATTCTTAACCCTTGCCGCAAGTCCTCGAGACGGGGCGACGGGGTCACATCTTTCGTGAGTCTCTGCTCGTTACCGCAAGCCCTAGTCCTAACGATTTGGATATTTGATCCGAGCAGGCCTCTGGTCTGATAGCACTAACCATCACATGGGCATAGTATGGGCGTTCTGCATCGTATGCATCAGCCGAAAGCTCTGTCAGACGTCTAGTTCAGCACTGCGGCACGGTCGGATTGTGTCGACCACCCGAGGCGATGCTGGTATCCACCCTGTGCGCAACGACCCGGAGGGTGAGGGGCGATGGCCAAGACCCCCTTGCGCTTAGGACGTAGACCGGCGGGGACCTCTCTGCTGAGCTGTAGGTAGGGTTGCGATGTGTCGTTTGGCCGAGGCCGGGCATGACCCAGGAAAGTGTGTCCGGCCGGAGTTAATCGAGCGTGTTGGGTAAGTTGGTGCACCCCTGCAGGGAAGAACACTTCTATCGATAGCCGGTCCTACGGTAAAGGACACTCGGAGTTGTATCCTGATTGATACAATTTAGAATTGGATACCTGTGATGAGACCTGTATATATGGCTCTGGGATTGCTTCTCGCAGGGAGTCGAGAAGGGATCTCAGGACGAGGTTTTGATGACTTTATGGCTCCGGGATTGCTTTCTCGCAGGGAGTCGAGAAAGGATCTCTGGGTGAGGTTGATATTATTACTGCTACATTATATGGTATTGTTCTACTCTCTTCTACTGCTGCAAGACCGCTGAAGATGCTAGTCTTCGATAGGACTAGGCCTTCTCTCTATTCTGGCATTTCTGCAGCCCAGTCCACATATACAACCTCCCCTTGAAAATGTTGCATATGTAGTGTAGATCCTTGCTTGCTGAGTACTTCTGAGTACTCACGGTTGCTTTGTTTTCCTTTTTCTCCCCATATCAGTTTGACGTGACCAGAGGACGGAGCCCTCTGAGACAGATGCCCCGACGATCGCTACTACTACTACCCAGAGGATGGATACTACTATGAGTTGACTGACGACCAGGAGTAGGATCGGAGGGTCCCAGGCAGGAGGCCTTTGCCTTTCGATCGTAGTGTTTTATTTTGCCCCGCCTTTCTAAAGGCCTTTCTGTACTTTCTTTCATATCTGTACTCAGATATCTGATGCTTCCGCTGACGCTTGTTCGCAAGCTTATGTATTCGAGCCCTCGAGGCCCCTGGCTTGTAATATAAAGCTTGTATGACTTTATTTATGTTTTAGAGTTGTGTTGTGATATCTTCCCGTGAGTCCTTAGGCTTGATCGTGTGCATGTGCGTGTATGATTAGTGCACGATCGGGCCGGGGGCGTCACAGGTTAACTGTCTAATCTTCTAATAGGAGTATGTTATATTGTGCAATGTGGTTCTCAGTTAATGTTTGGTTCATTTGTTGTGGTGTTTAGTTAACTGCTTGGTTCAATTCTGCAATGCGATGTCCAATTGTCGTGGGTAGAATTTTGTATTGTTGTGCATGTGAGGAATAAATCGAATTTGGCTGCACTTAATACATGAGAAACATATACAATTGCTATATTTCCTAGTTCTTAATCATGCTTGGTTTGGATAAATGGGTTTTCCATGTGGCTTGAATTAATCTGATGAATCTGCATTGTGCTTATTTTTCATCAACATATTTTACTAATAGCATGCGAACCCTCACTTAACCTGATCACTAACTACCTTATATGTGTCGCAGGGAAACGATGGGAAGCACTGAGGTTTACAATCGAGGTTTGCACATGCATGGTCCTTTGTCTAATAGCACATTATTGTGCAATTGCAGGAACCATTCTAATATTTAGGTTTTTAACAATTTGGTCTTGCACATGTAGGTCCTGCTGTCAGAGGTTTTGACCCACTGTTCGACCCTTTTTGCATATGGGGAAATGAGTTGTCCATTAATAGCAGTCAAGTCAAGAAACTAAGAAAGACTGTTAGGATAAAGAAATTAGCGACAAAAAACAACAAGATCTTTGTCTGCACAATGAAGAAGACATCAGTTAACTACAGGATGGTACTAACTATTATAGCTTGCCTTTTTTATTCCTTTGCCCCATTTCCAATATAGAGAAGATATTTATGCACATCCTTGTTTTCAGGCCTTTCCAAAGCAGTTCACTGATGATTACCTCTCAAACCACCTGTATGGTCAGGAGGCGAGGAAGGTATTCATAAAACACCCACGGTTCAATATTGAAGTGTTCCTGAAGAGGACGAAGGATGGACGGTCAATCATCCACAGGCACTGGCCTAAAGTTGCAAAGACCTACAACATCAATGAAGGCTCAATATTCGCCTTCCACTTTAGCAGTTTTCCAGATGAGATTCATCTGTCTATGTACCGTCTATGATGCTAATTTCGAAAGGTTATAGATGTTGCATGTGAAACTTGGTGCTGGTGCAGTTGTGTAATGGGGTAGCTGAGTGCTAAAGCTATATGATGTTGTAGTCTAATGTATTTCAATTATGAAATCCTACTTCCTTAATATGAAAATGAAATATATTGTGTGCTTAATATGAAATGTCAATTAGATTAATAAATGGATTATTAATAATAGGACAATTAGCCTGCTAATGGCCAATTAGCCTACTAATTGGGTTTTTCTATTGCAAACGGTTATTGAGAAAACACCGTTGGCGATGACCTCAGGCAACGCACACAGTTTCTAGGAATAAACCATGTTGGATCAATGAACAATCACACACGACATCCTCTTGAAAACTGTTTGCGTTAGGCCACCTTGCGCAAATGTTTACCACATAAAAAGTGTGTGTGATGGACAGCCTTTGCCACACAGTTTCTTCTACGCACCGTGTGTGATGCATTCAATAACGCAAACGATAAAATTGTTAATATCGTGTGCAATGGCAATGCTATCACAAACAATTTAATGGGGAAAATTGTGTGTGATGTACCTGCAAATGGAAACGTTTTCCTTGGAGCGACTATGTGGGATGTATATACGAACGGAAACGTTTAGCGGGGACTGACTGTGTGGGATGTACTTACGACCGGAAACGATTTCGCCTGTATAATTGTATTTTTTTAGCACTACTGTACGTATAACAGTATTTGATCGCTCGCCGGTTGCACACGACCTCATTTTGCCGAGCGTGTGTGCTAGGAGGGCATATCCCGATGGTTTCTGGGTCGTGTGGGAAGGACCCCCCTATCGCAGTCACTCACTAGGCGACGGTTCAGAACACCGTCGCGGAAAGGGGTTAAAAGCCGTTTGTATAGCACCTCGCTGTACCAGTGTTAGTCTTTCATAATTGCTAACACTCACGTGATACTTATGATATCAAAGTTTCAATCGGACACAGAAAAAGATAGGGGCTTATAATTTCGCCTCCCAACCTTTTACCTCAAGGGTAACGTCAACAATAATAGTTTATGAATACCTACATCTGAGTAGATATATATATCTGGATCTCCCCCCCAACATATAGTGCTTGCCAAAAAGAAAAAGTATAAAAAGAAGAGGTGATGATCACCATGACTCTTGTATAAAGGTAGGAGATAAATAAAAGATAGGCCCTTCGCAGAGGGAAGCAGAGGTTGTCATGCGCTTTTATGGTTGGATGCACAAAATCTTAATGCGAAAGAACATCACTTTATATTGCCGCTTGTGATAAAGAACTTTATTATGCAGTCCGTCGCTTTTATTTCTTCCATATCACAAGTTCGTATAAAGATTATTTTCCTCACACTAAAAGATCATACAAATTTAGAGAACAATTTTTATTGCTTGCACCGATGACAACTTACTTGAAGGATCTTACTCAATCCATAGGTAGGTATGGTGGACTCTCATGGCAAAACTGGGTTTGTGGATTTTGGGGGCACAAGTAGTATTTCTACTTGGTGCAAAAGAATTGGCTAGCATAGGATGAGAAGCAAGCTCAACATGTTGGAGGATCCATGACAATATAACTTCCATTCGGATATAAAGAAACATGACCCATTATGTTGTCTTCCTTGTCCAACATCAACCTCTTAGCATATAATATTTTAATGAGTGCTCACAATCACAAAAGATGTCCAAGATAGTATATTTATATGTGAGACCTCTCTTTCTTTATTACTTCCTATTAATTGCAACAATGACCAAAACTATGTTTGTCAACTCACAACAAGTTTCATGCGACATACTTTTAATATGTGAAGTGATCACTTCCCATAAGATCATTATATTATCTGTCTCTCTTTTTTCTTTTTTTTCTTTTTTTCTTTTACTCAAGATCATAGCAAGAAAGTAAAGCGCTCAACTCAAAACTAATGTTTATTATATAACTCTCGGACTCGATTACATAGAGGGAACACAAAGCAAAACTCAAAGCTAGATCATACTAAAACTTTATTCTACTAAACCGAGATATAACCAAAAGGATCGAACGAAGAAAAACAATAAAGGTAAAGATGTGATGGTGATACGATACCGGGGCACCTCCCCCAAGCTTGGCAGTTGCCAAGGGGAGTGCCCATACCCATGTACTTAGGTCTCTTTCTTCGGTGGTGGTGATGCAATCTTCTTAGCAATAATACCCTTCAGGATGCGATTTTTTCCTCGAGCCTATTGACTTGCTGTTTGAGATCCATTATTCCTTACGGAGTTTGCCTATGATGGCTAGAGCTCCGATCACCCATGGATGCTTCCTAGCTGTGGGGGAAAAAGCAACACTCTTTTTCATGTTATCATAAGAGAGAAATCTAGCATTGGGAGGTATGACCGAATTCGGTATTGCTGAGCTCTGGAGTTCCTCATGTATGGCTCCAGGTTGAGGGCGAGAGGTAAGTTCTTGATCCTCCTCCATGGCATCCACTCTTTTCTGGTCAGCCTCCATCTCTTCCTCCGTTGACCACCCAAAGTGGTCATCTTCGCTGTATGCTCTTGGGTCTGGTGTCGGGTGAGAGACACGACTCTCCCCGGCCGACTCTTGCGAAGACATCTTGCTCCAAATCTGCTGCAGAATTAGCTAAACACAAGAACAGAGGATTTTGCCGTGATACGGTGGTCAAAACCTTCGGGAGATTATATAATGAATTTTTACCGACCAAAAGGAGTGTACTACAAGAAAACAGAGTCCGGAGGGCACACGAGGTGGCCACAAGCCTGGGAGGCGCGCCCAGGGGGTAGGGCGCGCCTCCAAGGCTTGTCGCCTCTCCTTGTGCACTTTTAGGACTACTTTTTTTCCTAATTTTTTAAATATTCCAAAATGGAGTAAAATTGCATTTGGAAAAGTTTTGGAGTCGGTTTACTTACCATACCACATACCTATTCCTTTTCGGAGTCTGAAACATTCTGGTAGATATCCCTTATGTACTCCTCCGGTGTTATGGTATTAATAATATTGGTTTCAACATTTATGGTAGTACCTGAGATATAATGTTTGATTCTTTGCCCATTTACTACCTTCGGGGTTGTTGATTTTGATGGCACCGGAACGATAAACTTCCTCGATAATGTAAGGTCCTTCCCATTTAGAGAGAAACTTTCCTGCAAAAAATTTTTAACGAGAATTGTATAGCAAGACATGGTCACCTACATTAAATTCATGCTTTTGTATCCTTTTATCAAGCCATCTTTTAACTTTCTCTTTAAACAATTTGGCATTTTCATAGGCTTGGGTTCTCCATTCATCAAGTGAGCTAATGTCCAACAACCTCTTCTCACCGGCAAGTTTGAAATCATAGTTGAGCTCTTTAATTACCCAATAAGCTTTATGTTCTAGTTCAAGAGGTAAGTGACATGCTTTTCCATAAACCATTTTATATGGAGACATACCCATAGGGTTTTTATAAGCAGTTATATAAGCCCATAATGCATCATCAAGTTTCTTAGACCAATTCTTTCTAGATCTATTAATAGTCTTTTTCAAGATCAACTTTATTTCTCTATTACTCAATTCTACTTGACCACTAGACTGAGGGTGATATGGAGATGCAATTCTATGGTTAACATCATATTTAGCAAGCAATTTACGGAAAGCACCCTGAATAAAGTGTGAACCACCATCAGTCATTAAATATCTAGGGACTCCAAACCTCTGGAAAATAACTTCTTTAAGCATTAATGGAGGTGTTATGATCAGCACTACTAGTTGGATTAGCTTCTACCCACTTAGTAACATAATCAACAGCAACCAAAATATGTGTGTACCCATTAGAGGAAGGAAAAGGTCCCACATAATCAAATCCCCAAACATCAAATGGCTCAATAGGCATTTCCTGACGTCTACTAATATTACCAATTCTTTGACCTTCATCACAAGACAATACAAACTTACGAGCATCCTGAAAAAGAGTAGGATAATAAAAACCAGATTGTAATACCTTGTGTGCAGTTCTATCTCCAGCATGGTGTCCTCCGTAGGCCTCGGAGTGACACTTGCATAGGATCTATTCCTGTTCATGCTCAGGTACACAACGTCTAATAACACCATCTACTCCTTCTTTATAAAGTTGTGGGTCATCCCAGAAGTAATGTCTTAAATCATAGAAAACTTTTTCTTTTATTGGTATGTGAAACTAGCTAGTATAAATTTAGCAACAATATAATTGGCGTAATCAGCATACTGATACGTCTCCGTCGTATCTACTTTTCCAAACTCTTTTGCCCTTGTTTTGGACTCTAATTTGCATGACTTGAATGGAACTAACCCAGACTTACGCTGTTTTCAGCAGAATTGCCTTGGTGTTATTTTTGTGCAGAAATAAAAGTTCTCGGAATGACCTGGAAATTTACGGAGAATATTTTTGGAATAAAAAAAAATACTGGCGAAAGAAGCAACCAGAGGGGGTCCACCCATTGGCCACAAGCCAGGGGGTGCCTCCCCTGGGGCGCGCCCAGGCGGCTTGTGGGCTCCCTGGACCTCCTCCGGCCCTAACTCCAACTCTATATATTGACGTTCATGGAGAAAAAATCAGAGAGAAGGATTCATCATGTTTTACGATATGGAGCCGCCGCCGCCTCCTGTTCTTCATCGGGAGGGCTGATCTGGAGTCCGTTCAGGGCTCCGGAGAGGGGGATTCATCGCCATCATCATCACCAACCTTCCTCCATCACCAATTTCATGATGCTCACCGCCGTGCGTGAGTAATTCCATCATAGGCTTGCTGGACGGTGATGGGTTGGATGAGATTTATCATGTAATCGAGTTAGTTTTGTTAGGGTTTGATCCCTAGTATCCACTATGTTCTGAGATTGATGTTGCTATGACTTTGTTATGCTTAATGCTTGTCACTAGGGCCCGAGTGCCATGATTTCAGATCTGAACCTATTATGTTTTCATGAATATATTTGTGTTCTTGATCCTATATTGCAAGTTGTAGACACCTATTACGTGTTATGATCTGCATACCCCAAGGTGACAATAATTGGGATTCTTTCCGGTGATTACCGTAGTTTGAGGAGTTCATGTATTCACTAAGTGCTAATGTTTTATTCCGGTTCTCTATTAAAAGGAGGCCTTAATATCCCTTAGTTTCCATTAGGACCCCGCTGCCACGGGAGGGTAGGACAAAAGATGTCATGCAAGTTCTTTTCCATAAGCGTGTATGACTATGTTCGGAATACATGCCTACATTATATTGATGAATTGGAGCTAGTTCTGTGTCACCCTAGGTTATAACTGTTGCATGATGAATGCCATCCAACATAATTATCCAGTATTGATCCATTGCCTAAGAGCTTTTCACATATTGATCTTTGCTATGTTACTTTGCCGTTGCCACTGTTACAATTGCTACAAAACTGCTACTGTTACTTTTGCCACCGTTACCGTTACTTCCATACTACTTTGCTACTAAAAACTTTGCTGCAGATATTAAGTCTTTCAGGTGTGGTTGAATTGACAACTCAGCTGCTAATACTTGGGAATATTCTTTGGCTCCCGTTGTGTCGAATCAATAAATTTGGGTTGAATACTCTACCCTCAAAAACTGTTGCGATCCCCTATACTTGTGGGTTATCAAGACCTTTTTCTGGCGCCGTTGCCGGGGAGCATAGCTCTATTCTTTGAGTCACTTGGGATTTATATCTGTTGATCACTATGAAGAATTTGAAATATACCAAAACCAAGATCTATCCCTCTACTACGAGGGGAGGTAAGGAACTGCCATCTAGCTCTGCACTTGATTCACCTTCTGTATTGAGTAAGCTTGCGACACCACCGCCTGCTATTGATTTCGATATTTCGCATGTTATTGATGATGCCAGTTCTGCTATGTGTTATGCTTATGATGATACTACTGCTTTGCTTGATAAAACTGTGCCACTTGGTGAATTACTTGATGAACATCTTGCTAGAGCTAGAACTATTGATTATGCTGAGGATGACGATATTTCTGAAACTGATGAAATTATTGAAACTGAACACTTTGAGACACCTGCTAGACCTAGCTCTCCTAGATATGAATTGCCTAATATACCTGAGGGTTATGTTATGGTTGGAGAGGTAGCTAGGGACTTTCTTGCTTGTAAGGATAGAGATGATCTTAAGAAATTATTATGCAAGTGGAAAGCAAAATCTTTGAATGCTAGAATGCAATATGATCCTAAGTTTGCTACTTCACCTATCTTTGTTACTAATAAGAATTATGAATTCTCTGTCGACCCTGAGATAATTACTTTGGTTGAGTCTGATCCTTTCCATGGCTATGAATCTGAAACTGTTGTGGCACATCTTACTAAATTGAATGATATAGCCACCCTATTTGCTCATGAGGAAAAAATTCGCTATTACTATATTCTTAAGTTGTTTCCTTTCTCGTTAAAGGGTGATGCTAAGATATGGTTTAATTCTCTTGCTCCTGGTTGTGTGTGTAGTCCCCAGGATATGATATATCACTTCTCTGAAAAATATTTTCCTGCTCATAAGAAACAAGCTGCTTTACAGGAAATATTTAACTTTATGCAAACTGAAGAAGAGAGTCTCCCACAAGCTTGGGGGAGGCTTCTCCAATTACTTAATGCTTTGCCTGATCATCCTCTCAAGAAAAATAAAATACTTGATATCTTTTATAATGGACTAATGATGCTTCTAGGGACCACCTAGATAGTTGTGCTGGTTGTGTTTTCAGGGAACGAACTGTTGAACAAGCTGAAGTGCTATTGAATAATATATTGAGTAATGATAATGATTGGGCTCTTCCCGAACCACCTCCTAAGCCAACTCCGAAGAAAAGAGGTATTCTATTTCTCAGTCCTGAAGATATGCAAGAGGCAAAGAAATCTATGAAAGAAAAAGGTATTAAAGCTGAAGAAGTTAAGAATTTACCACCTCTTGAAGAAATTCATGGTCTTAATATTCCGACACAGGTAGTAGAGGTAAATTCTCTCCATAGATTTGATGAAGGTGATATTCCTTATAATAAGTCTGCTAGTCAATGCTTGGATGAATTTGATAACTTTATTGTTAAACAAGAAAACTTCAATGCATATGTTAGTAGACAATTGAAACGTAATGCTTATATGCTTGAACACTTGGGTGATTATATGTGTAGAACGGTTAATGATCTTAAGCTTATTAGTAAACATGCTTCCATGGTAAAAACTCAAGTGGAACAAGAACTTAAAGCACAAAATGATTTGCTTGATGAGATGAACAATAAAAACAATGGTCATGCTGTTAGAGTTATGACTAGAGGTGGTAAAATGACTCAGGAACCTTTGTGTCCTGAGGGCCATCCTAAGAGAGTTGAGCAAGATTTTCAGAGAATTAATACTGATGCACCTAGTCCTAGTAATAAAAAGAAAAAGAAAGATGATAGGACTTTGCATGCTTCTAGTGAACCTACTATAAACACACCTGAGAATCCAAATGATATTTCTATTTCTGATGCTGAGACACAATCTAGTGATGAACATGAACCTAGTGATAATGTTAATGATGATGTTCATGTTGATGCTCAACCTAGCAATGATAATGATGTGAGATTGAACCTGCGGTTTATCTTGATAACCCACAAACTAAGAATAAACGTTATGATAAGAGAGACTTCATTGCTAGGAAGCATGGTAAAGAAAGAGAACCGTGGGTTCAGAAACCCATGCCCTTTCCTCCTAAGCCATCCAAGAAAAAGGATGATGAGGATTTTGAGCGCTTTGTTGAAATGCTTAGACCTATCTTTCTGCGTATGCGTTTGACTGATATCCTGAAAATGTCTCCTTATGCTAAGTATATGAAGGATATTGTTACTAATAAAAGAAAGATACCGGAAGCTGAAATTTTCACCATGCTTGCTAATTACACTTTTAAGGGTGGAATACCAAAGAAACTAGGAGATCCAGGAATACCAACTATACCATGCTCCATCAAAAGAAACTATGTTAAAACTGCTTTATGTGATTTGGGAGCCGGTGTTAGTGTTATGCCTTTCTCTTTGTATCGTAGACTTGATTCGAATAAGTTGACACCTACTGAAATCTCCTTGCAAATGGCTGATAAATCAACTGCTATACCCATCGGTATTTGTGAGGATGTGCCTGTTGTGGTTGCAAACGTTACTATCTTAACGGACTTTGTTATTCTTGATATTCCTGAGGACGATAGTATGTCGATCATCCTTGGTAGACCCTTTTTGAATACTGCAGGGGCTGTTATTGATTGCAACAAAGGCAATGTCACTTTTCATGCTAATGGTAATGAGCATATGGTACACTTTCCGAAGAAACAACCTCAAGTTCATAGCATCAATTCTATTGGAAACATTTCAACTGTTGCTATTGGAGGTTTTGAATTCCCTCTTCCTACTGCCAAAAAGAAATATGATATTCTTATTGTTGGGGACATGCATATCCCCATTGAGGTAACCTAGTGTTATTCGAAAATTCTCCGGTTCCATGTTATTCGAAAGAAGTTTGTTAATAAGACTTGATCAACCTTGTTAATAGATTCCTTTTGATGAGCATGAGATGGATGAATTTAGAAAGCACAACTTTCTGTACCCACCTTTTACTTTCTGTTATTTAGAATAAATAAAGCAAAAATACTATTATTCGTCTATTTTCTTAATTATTCGTGTAATAAAAAATGTCCCGAAAATAAAAGTTCTCCAAATGCCCTGAAAATTTAGTATGATTTTTTATAGAATATTTGAGAATTTTTGGCACTGAGAACACATCAGGGGGCCGCACCAGTGGGCCACAAGCCCTGGGGGCGCGCCCACCCCCTTGGGCGCGCCCTGGTGGCTTGTGAGTCCCACATGGGTCCCCCTCACTTACTCCAACACCCATCCACTTCGTCTTCCTCGAGAAAAAATCATCCCGTTGCTCAAACCCGTGTTCTTGCTCATCTTGCTGCCATTTTCGACCTCCTTGTGCAAAGCTCCATTTGCAAAACTGTTTTGGGGGATTGTTCTTCGATATGTGACTCCTTCAATGGTCCAATTAGTTTTTGTTCTAGTGCTTTATATATTGCAAATTTTTGCTGCTGTGGTGACCTTGTTCTTGAGCTTGCATGTCAAATTTATATGGTCCAAAGTAATTTTGATGCATGATGTAGCCTCTAGGCACTTGTAGGAGTAGTTGCTATCAATTTTGTTGAGTTTGGTTCACTTTTATTTTGAGTCACTAAAAACTTTAGAAATTTTTCAGAGGAAGAAAAATGTTTAGGAAAATATACCAAGGTGGTTCCTCGAGGAAGCAAGCCCCAAGGCTCGCGATACATGAGCCGGACCTTGAACCACCGAGAGAAGCTCAAGTACGGCCTTGCGAATGGCCGTCGGATCAATTCATGGTTCATGCAGGTTTCAAGGATGAATTCGATGCATACGTACAAAATGCTGGCCTTGAGGACTTTGTGTCACATAAGTGCCGGTAGTACTATCACCTCACTGATTCATTTGTGCGAAGATTTAAATTTACATCCCAGCGCAACACTTATTCTGTCCTGTTTGATCTTTATGATAAATCATTTACCATGGACCTAGAAGATTTTATTGAAGCATGTAAAATTCCACAGTGGGGCATTCTTAGTGAACCTCATAAAACTGAATATAATGATTTCCTTGCTAGCATCACGGTGGGAGAAACTAGAAATATTACACAAGCCACCGTAGGGAGCATTCACTTTCCTGCCATACACTATTTTGCTCTCTTTATAGGAAGATGCATTAATGGTAAACATGATCATGGCCACCTTTGTGCTTCAGATCTTAGTGTCCTCAAGTGTGCGGTAATGGGTCATAAATGATATAACTTGGGGGCTATTATTGCGAGGAGGTTACATCTTAATGCTAAAGATGGAGATTTCTTTGGTGGGATTTATGCCACCCGTTTAGCTAATTATCTTGAGGTACCCATAAGGGAGAATGACATTGAGTTACCACCTGCTTTTCTTGATTATAATGCTATGGTACGTTACCAGTTTCTTGAGAGAAATGAACAGTCTCTCCTGTATCGACTAATCTTTGATAGACAGCATGCTGTCCATATTACCCTTCCTGCTTTTGCCTTCTTCAACTTTCAGGTAAAACAGAGATACTTCATAACAAGAGAGGAGGCAGACGAGTATGAGAGAGAGGTGGAGGCCGCTCGCCTCCATGTTGCAGCCCTTCAGGCAGTAGCAGCCGCAGCTCAGTACAACCCCAACTGCGATTTTGGATATCCGCCAGGCCAGCCGTGGCCCTAGACTAACTTAGGCCAAAAGCCTAAGCTTGGGGGAGTACGTATTTCTCACCGACATTACATTCATTCCAGTTGTCGGTGTTCATACTTTTTTATTGTATTATCCATGCTAGTTTATTTATTTTTCTTGCTTTCTTCTTGTGTGTTCAAAAAAGTTTGAGAAAATTCAAAAAAAATTAGTTGTAGTATTAAAAGAAAACCCAAAAAGATTTCTCGTTTTTCTTTTGTTTGTTGGGAGCTTTCCCGTGTAAATAGTTTTTCTCGTTCTTGTTTTTGCTTTCTTCAGAAAAACAAAAACTCCAAAAACATTTCAATGTGTTTCTTTGAAGTTCTTTTCTTTTCTTTTGGTCGAGAGGAGAAGACCGCGGAGAAAATGTTGAGTGGTTCTCATATGCATTATTGTTGATCTAACGAAGAGCCCATATTACCTTGTCTTCTCCTTTGAATAAATGTTTGCAGATTCCAGCTTAGTCCAATGCACATGCACTCTTATTATTATTCACACCGTTCGGTCATGCAAGTGAAAGGTAATAATGACGATTTATGATGAAATGATTGAGATGGAGAAAAGCTGGTATGAACTCGACCTATTTTGTTTCTGTAAATATGATTAGTTCATCGTTCCTGATTCAGCCCTTTATGAATGAAACATGTTTGCAATGACAATTAGAGATTATAGTTACTCATGCCATGCTTAATTAGCTAGGAGTTTATAATGGTTTGTCTTGAGTGCCAACATGCAAATTAAAATGGTTATGATGTAGTATGATAGGATGGTATCCTCCTTTGAATGATTTAAGTGGCTTGACTTGGCAGATGTTCACACATGTAGTTGAATCAAAATCAACATAGCCTCCACGATATTTATGTTCATGGTGATTTATATCCTACTCATGCTTGCATTGAATGTTGGTTAATCTCAATACATGTTTATGACTGTGTCATTCTCTAGTTGGTCGCTCCTCAGTCTTTTGCTAGCCTTCACTTGTATTAAGCGGGAATACTGCTTGTGCATCCACTTCCATAAACCCAAAGTTGTTCCATAGGAGTCCACCATACCTACCTATATGCGGTATTTACCTGCCGTTCCAAGTAAATTTGCATGTGCCAAACTCTAAACCTTCAAATAATATTCTGTTTTGTATGCCCGAATCGCTCATGTAGCGACTGGGGGCTGTCAGTATCTTCCATGCTAGGTGGGTTATTCTCATGATGAGTGTTTATTCACTTGTCATTCACGATAAAGTGGCTGGTAATTGGGATGCCCAGTTCCATGCTCAAAATCAAATCAAAATATAATATCAAACAAAACTCCCCCAGGACTATTGTTGGTATGGACGGTACCCGTTGTTTCAGACCAGCCATGGAGTGTGCTTGTTGGTGGAGGGGGAGTAAAAACTTTACCATTCTGTTTGGGAACCACCTATAATGTATCTAGCATGGAAGATACCGAGATCTCTTGGTTGTTATGTTGACAATGAAAGCATGCCGCTCAAAATTATATTCATCTCTGTTTTAAAAGCTCGAGCTCTGGCACCTCTGCAAATCCCTGCTTCCCTCCGTGAAGGGCCTATCTATTTACTTTTATGTTGAGTCATCATCCTCTTATAAAAAGCACCAATTAGAGAGCACCACTGTCATTTGTATGCATTGTTATTAATTGATATTGAGTATGACTGTGATTGGATCTCTTTTACCATGAATTACAATGTCTAGTCAGTCCTTGATCTTCAGGGGTGCTCTGCATTTATGTTTTGCGGTCTCAGAAAGGGCTAGCGAGATACCATTTTGTTATATCATATCATGATTGTTTTGAAAAAGTGTTGTCATCCGAGATTCATTATTACTGCTCGCTAGTTGATTATGCCATTGATATGAGTAAATGTGAGACCTAAATGTTATTGTGAATATGGTTAGTTCATAATCTTTGCTGAAAACCTAAATGCTAGCTTTACATATTTGCAACAACAAGATCAAACAGAGTTTGTAAAAGTTTTTCTTTGTCACTTTCATTTTGTCAACTGAATTGCTTGAGGACAAGCAATGGGTTAAGCTTGGGGGAGTTGATACGTCTCCGTCGTATCTACTTTTCCAAACTCTTTTGCCCTTGTTTTGGACTCTAATTTGCATGATTTGAATGGAACTAACCCGGACTGACGTTGTTTTCAACAGAATTGCCTTGGTGTTATTTTTGTGCAGAAATAAAAGTTCTCGGAATGACCTGGAAATTTATGGAGAATATTTTTGGAATAAATAAAAAATACTGGCGAAAGAATCAACCAGAGGGGGTCCACCCATTGGCCACAAGCCAGGGAGGCGCCCCCCTGGGGCGCGCCCTGGCGGCTTGTGGGCCCCCTGGACCTCCTCCGACCCTAACTCCAACTCTATATATTCACGTTCGGGGAGAAAAAAATCAGAGAGAAGGATTCATCGCGTTTTACGATACAGAGCCGCCGCCTCCTGTTCTTCATTTGGTGGGCTAATCTGGAGTCCGTTCAGGGCTCCGAAGAGGGGGATTCGTCACCATCATCATCACCAACCTTCCTCCATCACCAATTTCATGATGCTCACCGCCGTGCATGAGTAATTCCATCGTAGGCTTGCTGGACGGTGATGGGTTGGATGAGATTTATCATGTAATCGAGTTAGTTTTGTTAGGGTTTTATCCCTAGTATCCACTATGTTCTGAGATTGATGTTGCTATGACTTTGCTATGCTTAATGCTTGTCACTAGGGCCCGAGTGCCATGATTTCAGATATGAACCTATTATGTTTTCATGAATATATTTGTGTTCTTGATCCTATCTTGCAAGTTGTACACACCTATTACATGTTATGATCCGCATACCCCAAGGTGACAATAATTGGGATTCTTTCCTGTAATTACCGTAGTTTGAGGAGTTCATGTATTCACTAAGTGTTAATGCTTTGTTCCGGTTCTCTATTAAAAGGAGGCCTTAATATTCCTTAGTTTCCATTAGGACCCCGCTGCCACGGGAGGGTAGGACAAAAGATGTCATGCAAGTTCTTTTCCATAAGCACGTATGACTATGTTCGGAATACATGCCTACATTATATTGATGAATTGGAGCTAGTTCTGTGTCACCCTAGGTTATAACTGTTGCATGATGAATGCCATCCGACATAATTATCCATCATTGATCCATTGCCTACGAGCTTTTCACATATTGATCTTTGTTACGTTACTTTGCCGTTGCCACTGTTACAATTGCTACAAAACTGCTACTGTTACTTTTGCCGCCGTTACCGTTACTTCCATACTACTTTGCTACTAAAAACTTTGCTACAGATATTAAGTCTTTCAGGTGTCGTTGAATTGACAACTCAGCTGCTAATACTTGGGAATATTCTTTGGCTCCCGTTGTGTCGAATCAATAAATTTGTGTTGAATACTCTACCCTCGAAAACTGTTGCGATCCCCTATACTTGTGGGTTATCACATACCATGGCGTACTACGAGAAGCATTTATGACAGCTAATTATTCATCAGGGAAGCTATCATCAATATGTAGTGGGTCATCAAGAATATTTTCTAACCTAGACAAGTTGTCTGCTACGAGGTTCTCAGCTACCTTTCTATCAATAATATGTAAATCAAATTCTTGCAGCAAGAGAACCCATCTAATGAGTCTAGGTTTAGCATCTTTCTTTTCCATAAGATATTTAATAGCAGCATGATCAGTGTGAACAGTTACTTTGGAATCAACAATATAAGATATGAACTTATCACAAGCAAATACAACTGCTAAAATTTCTTTCTCAGTAGTAGCATAATTTCTTTGAGCACTGTCTAGAGTATTACTAGCATAATGGATAACATTTAATTTCTTATCAACTCTTTGTCCTAGAACAACACCAACAGCATAATCACTACCATCACACATAATTTCAAAGGGTAGGTTCCAATCAGGTTGTTGAACAATAGGTGTAGAAATCAAGGCTTTCTTAAGTATTTCAAATGCTTCTACACAATCATCACCAAAAACAAATGGAACATCCTTTTGCAAGAGATTAGTAAGAGGCCTAGAAATCTTAGAGAAGTCTTTAATAAACCTCCTATAGAAACCAGCACGATCAAGGAAACTTCTTATACCTTTGATATCTTTAGGACAAGGCATCTTTCAAATAGCATCAACTTTAGCTTTATCAACTTCAATACCTCTTTCAGAAATTTTATGCCCCAAGACAATACCTTCATTAACCATAAAGTGGCACTTCTCCCAATTCAAGACAAGATTAGTTTCTTCACATCTCTGCAAAACTCGATCAAGGTTGCTTAAGCAATCATCAAAAGAAGTTCCGTAAACGGAGAAATCATCCATGAAAACCTCAACAATCTTTTCACAAAAGTCAGAGAATATAGAAGTCATACATCTTTGAAAGGTAGTGTGACGCCCCCGGCCCGATCGTGCACTAATCATACACGCAAATGCACACGCTCAAGCCTAAGGACTCACGGGAAGATATCACAACACAACTCTAAAACATAAATAAAGTCATACAAGCTTTATATTACAAGCCAGGGGCCTCGAGGGCTCGAATACATAAGCTTGCGAACAAGCGTCAGCGGAAGCATCAGATATCTGAGTACAGATATGAAATAGAAACAGAAAGGCCTTTAGAAAGGCGGGGCAAAATAAAACACTACGATCGAAAGGCGAAGGCCTCCTGCCTGGGACCCTCCGATCCTACTCCTGGTCGTCAGTCAACTCATAGTAGTATCCATCCTCTGGGTAGTAGTAGTAGCGATCGTCGGGGCATCTGTCTCAGGGGGCTCCGTCCTCTGGTCACGTCAAACTGATATGGGGAGAAAAAGGAAAACAAAGCAACCGTGAGTACTCAGAAGTACTCAGCAAGCAAGGATCTACACTACATATGCAACATTTTCAAGGGGAGGCTGTATATGTGGACTGGGCTGCAGAAATGCAAGAATAGAGAGAAGGCCTAGTCCTATCGAAGACTAGCATCTTCAGCGGTCTTGCAGCAGTAGAAGAGAGTAGAACAATACCATATAATGTAGCAGTAATATTATCAACCTCACCCAGAGATCCTTTCTCGACTCCCTGCGAGAAAGCAATCCCAGAGCCATAAAGTCATCAAACCTCGTCCTGAGATCCTTTCTCGACTCCCTGTGAGAAAGCGATCCCAGAGCCAATACAGTCATCAACCTGTTAACGTCTCAAGGGTCCAGTTCTAGTTGTATCGATCGGGATACAACTCCGAGTGTCCTTTACCGTAGGACCGGCTATCGATAGAAGTGTTCTTCCCTGCAGGGGTGCACCAACTTACCCATCACGCTCGCTTAACTCCGGCCGGACACACTTTCCTGGGTCATGCCCGGCCTCGGCCAAACAACACATCGCAACCCTACCTACAGCTCAGCAGAGAGGTCCCCATCGGTCTACATCCTAAGCGCTCAGAGGTCTTGGGCCATCGCCCTGTGCACTCCGAGTCGTTGCGAGCAGGGTGGATACCAGCGCCAACGGCACGATCCGACCCGGCCGCAATGCTGAACTGGACGTCTGACAAAGCTTTCGGCTGATGCTACGATGCAGAACGCCCATACTATGCCCACGTGATGGTTAGTGCTATCAGGCCAGAGGCCTGCTCGGATCAAATATCCAAATCGTAGTGGACTAGGGGCTTGCGGAAAACGAGCAGAGACTCACGAAAGATGTGACCCCGTCGCCCCGTCTCGAGGACTTGCGGCAAGGGCCATGAATGCCCGGCCACGCCTCGTATTCGCCACTCGGGCACCACACAGGCACCCGTCTTCACAACACTCGCCTCTCAGGCGCACGCGGGTACCCCTCAGGGCCGACCCGCCTTTCCAAGTAACAGTGTAAAGTCCAAGTATCCGTGTGTCCATAACATCAAGGGAATCCGAGGTATCACCCTCGATGGATACCCACTCGATGTAACTGCCAAGGTGAACGTAGGAGGAATCACCCTCGATGAGTTCACACTTGATGTGTTGCACGACAGGGTCGTATCGGAAGTGGAGAAGGAGGAATCACCCTCAATGACCACGACCAAATAGCTTCTCTACAGAGTTAACATCAGAAGTGCTACAAGAGGTTTCACCCTCGGCACTCGATAGTAACGCTGCAGTGTCGTTACAACTAAGGGGGGGTGATGTACGGTGTCGGGGCCTGGTCTTCAATCCCGTTGATCGGGTCTTCTGACGATGCAGCGCGGCAGTCGGGATAAGTGGGGTCACTGATAGGTCTCTACCCAGCCTAGACTAAACAGATTAGGATATGCAGGTAATTATCAACAGCAGGTTACAATGAACAGGCTATGCATCAGAATAGGTAAAGCAGCAGCAGCAGCAATTCTAATGCAAGCATGAGAAATAGAATGGGCGATATCGGGATGATCAAAAGGGGGGGGGCTTGCCTGGTTGCTCGGCGGCAAGGGCAAGGTTGTCAATGCTGCCTTCGGTCTCCGAAGCTGCGTCGGGATCTATCGAGAGAGAAGAGGGGGAGAAAACAGTATAAATATAGAGCAAACATGAGCAACGCAAAGTACGGCATGACAATATGCAGTGCCGGGTGTGTCCTAACATATGGTTGTATGTCACTGAGGAAGGAGGAATCCATCCGGGAATGTTTTCCCGGATCCGGGCATTTGTCAAACAGATGACCGGAGGGGAACGGTTCCATGTTCGGATAGTTAGAGACATGTGGCGGACGAACGGATCGCGTATTCGGATTCGTCTCGTCGTTCTGAACAACTTTCATGTAGAAAGTATTTTCATCGGAGTTATGGTTTAAAAGATATGATTTTCTAAAGTTTTTATTCATTTTCTGAATTTATTTTTATTATTATATTCAACATTATCCAGAATAGTAACTGATGACATCATGCTGATGTCAGTTAATTAATTAATGATTAATTAAACTAACTAATTAATTAGACTAATTAAGCAGGATTAATTAAATTAATTATCTAATTATTTATTTTAATTATTTTGTTTATTATTATTTATTTTCATTTTTCATTTCTTTTTTTTAAACGTTTTAAGGGCGTGGGGCCCCGTTGTCAGTGGGTCAGGGGGTGGGGCCCGGCTGTCGGTGGCCCAGAGGCCACAGCGAGCGGGCACGGGCGTGCGGGCGGCGGGCGCGGCCGGCGCGGGCGCGGCAGCGCGTGCGGGGCGGAGCGGCAGGGAGGGTGGCGGCGCGCGGCGCAGGTGGCGGGGCCGCAGCGCGCTTGCTCTTGCTCGGACTATGGCGGGGCGACCAACGGCGAAGGCGGGCGCAGCGGGACTGGTGCGGTAGGATCGGCTCGATGGAGTTGTCGAGGTGAGGATTCGACGGGATGTGCGAGTCCTGTGGCGCGGAGCTACCTTGGGCTTCCCTTGTGCTGCTGCGACCGGCTGCACATGCTGGGCTGCGTGCTTCTTTGGATGATAAGAATAGGGATGAGGGGCGCGCTCACCCCGATGCAGGGTCAAGGCAGCGGGCGCGACAGGCAGCGGCGAGTGCGTTTAGCGACGGCGTCGGCGCGAGGGCGAGGCGGCGACGGGCGCGTCGGGGCGACGCGGGCGGCGGTGCGGGAGCTCCCCCGATCCGGTTCTGGTCGGGTGGGGTGGGGAAAGGATGAGCGGGGTGGTGGGGGTGTAGCGGCTAGGGTTCGGCCCGAGGGGGAGGTATAGGCCAGGGGGGGGGGAATGGGCCGGCCAGCTAGGCTACGGCCCAGTTGGGCCGGGGGGGGGGTTCCTTTTCTCTTTTTTTTTATTACTTATTCTTTTCTCTGTTTTGCAAATAGTTAGGCATCCAAACGAGTTTTGTAAAATATGAGAGTTGGCCCACAAATCACAGCACATTATTCCCTACCACCAAAAACTATATTGGGCAAAACATAATTTCATATTTGGTTTAGAATAATTAAAAGGTTATTAAATATTATTTTTATCCACTGTTCGAGGATGATTGAGTCACTTATCCAATTCCAATAAGGTTGGTTTCAATTTTAGAAGTGTCTCTGGAATATTTGTTATTTATCTGACATTTTAGTTTATGTGTTCGAAGAACTTTTATTTTCCACTTTCATTTAAATTTGGATTTTGACTTAGGAGTTGAAATGCATTATGATGCAAATGATGATCATGCACTGTTAATCATGCTGACTTGGCATTATCAAAATGGAATTACTGTAGTTAACCACTGGGGGTGTTACAGGTAGCAGGTGCATTACATAAACCAAAAGGCATAGGTCTATAAGTGTGACGCCCCCGGCTCAATCGTGCACTAATCATACACGCAAACATGCACGATCAAGCACAGGGATTCACGAGAAGATATCACAACACAACTCTAAAACAATTTAAACGGAGATCCACAATATTACAGACCAGGGATCCGAAGATCCGAATACATAAGTCAGTCATACAAATATTATCTGAGTACAGACATAGTTAGACAAATTTTGCCTTAAGAAGGCTAGCACAAACAACGACTCTAGATCGAAAGGCGTTGGCCTCCTGCCTGGGAGCCTCTGATCCTACTCCTGGTCGGCTGGCTCGATCCAGTAATACGTGCCCTCTGGACCCTCCTGGTAGTAAGCTCCTGAGGTGGCATCTGGCTCCTGGACTCCATCGTCTGATGTATCATCAAAGTGGGATATGGGGAAAAGAGAAAATAAAGCAACCGTGAGTACTCATCCGAAGTACTCAGCAAGCAAGGATCTATACTACATATGCAACATTATCAATGGAGAAAGGCTGTATATGTGGGCTGGGCTGCAGAAATGCCAGAATAGAGAGAAGGCCTAGTCCTATCGAAGACTAGCATCTTCAAACATCTTCACGAAGCCATCATCTTGTAGCAGTAGAAGAGAGTAGAATAGCATTTTATTTAGCAAACATGTTGAAGCAAAGCCTAGAGATCCTTCCTCGACTCCCAGCGAGAAAGCGATCCCGAAGCTTCAATTAAGTAACAAGTATCCAGTTCAAGTAGTAGATCGGGATACACAAACTGAGCGTCCTTTACTGTAGGACCGACTATCGATAGATCATTCATCCCTGCAGGGGTGCACTACTGTTACCCAACACGCTCGATCAACTCTGGCCGGACACACTTGCTGGGTAATGCCCGGCCTCGGTAGATCAACATGAAGCAGCGCCCTACCTAGGCTCAGCAGAGAGGTCAGCACGCCGGACTAACCTATGCACCCAGAGGTCTTGGGCCATCGCCCTGGGCACCCTGCGCGTTGCGTGGCTGGCCGGGGTGCAGGCGCGACACTGAACTCGTCAGTGAAGTATCCAACCCAGTCCCGCCGATCAGCCCGCACGGTGAATCGTGACGTCAGACGAGCTTTCGGGAGAAACGTACATCACAAAGGGCCCCATAACCATTATCCCGCGTGGTGGTAGTGCGTATAGGGCACGTCGACCCACTCAGATCACAAACCCAAATCCAATAGGCTCAATTAGTATCACGCTGAGACAATCAGAGTTTCTGAAGCTCTGCCACAGTATCACATTCGAGTGCCCTTTTGGCACACTCGACAACACAGATTCCCAGCGGGTACCCACCTGGGTGGACCCGCCTGTAACAAAGGTCAAGGTAACCGTGTGGTCATAACATCAGGGGGAAACCCGAGGAATCACCCTCGATGAATTCCACTCGATGAAATCATCAGGGTGAACGTATGAGGCATCACCCTCGAGGTTCACACTGAGGGGTTGCATGACAGAGTCGTATCGGAAGTGGAGAAGGAGGAATCACCCTCGATGACCACGACCGAACAGCTGCACTGCAGAGTATTCATCAAGAGTGTGTTACGAGGTATCACCCTCGGCACTCGATAGTTACTATGCAGAGTCGTACAACTAAGGGGGGTGTGAAGTGAGGTGTCTGTCTCTGGTCGACGATCACGTTGATCGAGTCGTCGATGATCAAGCAGGGGCAACAAGGGTAAGGTGGTGGGGTCACTGATGGTTCACTACCAACCTATACTAAACAGTTTATCATAGGTAGGTAAGGTAACAACGAACAGGTTACAACAGCAGGCTATGCATCAGAATAGGAGCATACATTAACAGTAGCGAAATCTAATGCAAGAAGGAGAAATGGAATGGGCGATATCTAGATGCTCAAAGGGGGGCTTGCCTGGTTGCTCTGGCAAGAGAGACAGGTCGTCAACGGGCTGCTCGTCTGGAGTGTAGTCGTACCCAGCTACAACGTCGTCGGTATCGACGTCTATCGAGAGAGAAGGAGGGGGAGAGAAACAATAAATTCACGACAATAATGCAAACAATATGTATGACATGCCTAAATGATATGTCGGGGTGTTCTACTGCCTAACTAAATTATTTACTTAATTTAGGAATTTATTTTGATTTATTTTATTAAGGTTGAGCACTATTCATTTATTGAAATCAGGCAAAAAGTTCCATGTTCATCTAGCTAGGGGCATCTGACAGACGTACGGACCACATATTCGGATTCGTCTCGTCGTTCTGATCAACTTTCATGTATAAAGTTTTTCCATCTGAGCTACGGTTTATTTTATACGATCTTCTAAAGTTTTAATCATTTTCTGGAATTTCTGGTTTATTTATTAATTCGAAAAAAAATAAGCAGTAAATTACATTTTATACCCACTGTGGGCTAGTCACAGTGGATGACAGGTGGGTCTAGGGGCTGAGTCAGCAGGTACAGTCAGCAAGTCAACAGTCAATGTTTGACCTGGTCAAAGTGTGAATAGTGGCCATGGGGCCTACTTGTCATTGACTGCTATTTTAACTAAAGGGTTATTTAGTGTGAGGGACCACTTGTCATAAACACATTAGGCTACTTAACATATTAAAGTAGCAGCCCTAAACTAATCTAATTACTACTAACTAATCTGGATAGGGCCAGCCTCATACCCAGAATACACACATGCACACCACACAACACACTCGCACACACCACGGAGCAACTAGAGCAGCAGCAAGGCAGTGCAAGCAGCGGTAGGAGCAAAGCAACGGCGGCGGCAACTATGAGCAGCAGCTAAGCAGCAAGCAGGCATCAGCAAGCAAAGCAGCAGCAGTCTAGAGCAGCAGCAGAGCGGGAGCAGCCAAGCACACGGGCGCGCGCGCACGCGAGCAACACAGCGGCGCAGCGGACGGGGCGACGACAGCCGGCAGGAGCTGCGCCTGGCAGCAGCGAGCGGGAGGGGGGTGACGCGCAGCGGCACGCGCTAGACGCGGCCGGACCGCGGGGCACACAGGGAGCGGTTGTGCACGGCATCACGCCGGAGGATGGCCGGCGCACAGCACGCACACGGGGAGGCACGGGAGGATGCTCGTCAGCACAAATGGGACTGCGGGGGCATGCGCAGGTGCGACCTCATCCAGTGGAGCCCACGGGCGAGGCGGACAGGTCCTAGACGAGCTCGGCTAGGTCCAGCCCGAATCCATGGCAGACGGTGGCTACGGTTATGAGCGGACGCGCTAAGGGGCCGAATCCGACAGGGGAAAAGGGAGGAAACAGACGAGGGCCTCACCACGAGTCTCCTGGAGTGGACGGCAAGCTCGGGGATGCCCTGGTTGCGGCGAATCGAAGGCGGCAGTGGTTGGCTTCTAAGGTTGAAGACGATGAAGCTGGCGACGAACCAGCGCTTCCCAGCTCGCGTTCTTCCGCGGAGCGATGAAGTGGAGCACGGCGGACCTTCTGGACTTGATAGCGCGGCGAGGGGAGCTTGGTGGCCACGGTGAACGGCGATGGCGCAACGACACTAAACTTGGGAGAGGGAGAGCGTGGGGGCGCGAGGGGAACGAGCGAGGGAGAGATGGAAAAGGGGCGCTAGGGTTAGCAGGGGGTCGGGGATGCTCTTATCTGTCTCGGGGCACCGACAGATGGTCGACACGGGTAAGATCCACGCGTGGACGGCCGCGCGTGCCCGCCAGCGCAATGGCCTCTGCCTCTGTCGAGATGTGAGGGAAAAGGCCGGGGCGGTGGGTCGGGCCTGGTACAGTGCAAGCTAGGCCAAGTGCAAAAAGGGGGTCTTTCTATTTTTCCTTTTCTTTTATCTTTTTTCTGTTTTATCTTCTTTTTGTCTTTTTCTTTTTTTAGTTATACTTATTTCCTGTTTTGTAATTAGTTAGACCTCAAAATGATTTTTGTAAAATATGGCAATTGTTCCATTAATCACTAGGCATTATCTACTACTGCCAAAATTGGTTTGGAAACAATTGGAGTTCACACAAATTTTATAATAAATAAAATGCACTAAACCTTGTTGTTTTGGTATTGTTAGTGCCACCTAATTAATTTATTAATTGTTGGTTACAATTTTAGAATATTTGCTTGCTGAGTACTTCGGATGAGTACTCACGGTTGCTTTATTTTCTCTTTTCCCCATATCCCACTTTGATGAAACATCAGATGATGGAGTCCAGGAGCCAGATGCCACCTCAGGAGCTTACTACCAGGAGGGTCCAGAGGACACGTATTACTGGATCGAGCCAGCCGACCATGAGTAGGATCAGAGGCTCCCAGGCAGGAGGCTAACGCCTTTCGATCTAGAGTCATTGTTTGTGCTAGTCTTCTTAAGGCAAAATTTGTCTAACTATGTCTGTACTCAGATAATATTTGTATGACTGACTTATGTATTCGGATCCTCGGATCCCTGGTCTGTAATATTGTGGATCTCCGTTTAAATTGTGTTAGAGTTGTGTTGTGATATCTTCCCGTGAGTCCCTATGCTTGATCGTGCATGTTTGCGTGTATGATTAGTGCACGATTGAGCCGGGGACGTTACAAGTTGGTATCAGAGCCGACTGCCTGTAGGAAGCCCCCTTCCAAATTCCTTGGCCGAAGTTGAGTCTAGAAACCGAAAAAACTATTTTACTAACTTGGTTGTGTGGCTTACGGGCCCACGTCGCCAACTGGGTGGTATTAGGATATTTTATTCCTCGACCTTTATTCTGGGACTCTAACCTCTCTTCTATTCGGGTTAAATAAATTTTACTAACGCCGACACTTAGGATCTCGTAAATTCCGTCCACCCGGAGAGCTGGATATCTGTGTGATTTCCCTATCATTGATCTGATTAGTCTGATAATCATTTTCCTTTCCATTGTTTTGTTTAACCTTTCTCTCCGAGTTGTGTTAAACTTCTCATTGACGTTTGACCAACCTGAATTTCCTCTGTTTTAGATGGATCGTTTGTTTCCACCACGTCCTACGACACAGCTTGTGCTTCGCACTTGGGCTCGTGATGCCCCTGGGTTTCCAGCTCAGTTCCGCAACTCTGACAAGCCACTGGATGCTGATGACTGGCTCCGCGACATCACTCACGAGATGGAGTATGCTAATGTCGCCCCTGCCAACTTCGTCATCTTCGCGGCCTTTTTCTTAAAGGGACCCGCAGCTCAATGGTGGGACACACACAAGCGTACACTGCCTGCTGGAACAGTCATTACCTGGTATGAATTCCAGGCTGCTTTCCGTACACGTTACATCCCTCAGGCAGTTATGGAATGCATGAAGACCCAGTTCCGCAACCTCACTCAAGGCAACAAGACTGTTGAAGCTTATCAGTGGGAATTTCTTGATCACCAGGTCACCAGGCTAAAGACTGCCGCCAGACTCAGAATCAGTTGGCTTTCCCTCGTACTGGCTGTGGCAATAGTCGTGGCAACAATCACACCCGCAACTATAATACTGGGTCTGCTGCACATGGTCGTGGACACGCTTACAACCTTGATATTGAAGAAGTCTAGGATCAACCTGCTACTGTGATGGGTACCCTTCTCGTTAACTCAGTACCCGCTTCTGTATTATTTGATTCAGGAGCATCGCATTCATTCATGTCAGAAGCATTTGCATTATCTCATGACATTGCATTCGAAAAGATAGACCTGCCAGTAGTTGTCCGCACCCCTGGAGGCTAGTGTCAAACCACTATAATGGCACACAATGTCCCTATTTAAATCGAGGGATTCGAATTCTTTGCCTCACCTATTATCCTGAAGTCTTCCACTATAGACCTCATCCTCGGAATGGATTGGTTGAAAGCTCACATTGCTTCGATCAATTGTGCCACTAAAGTTATCCAACTTCTTCACCCCTCCGATGAGATAGTGAACTATACCGCCCGCATTACACGGGACGCTGAAGCTCAGATATATGTTCTGAATGCTTTGAACGCCTCACCTCTGGAAGGGATCGAGAACGTTCCTGTCGTTCGAGATTTTCCAGACATCTTTCCAGAAGAACTTCCAGGCATACCCCCGGCTAGAGCTGTCGAGTTTGTCATTGACTTGAAGCCTGGCACTGTCCCTATTGCCAAGCGTCCTTATAAGATGCCTCCGCACCACCTACTTGAGCTTAAGGAAGAAATCGACAAGTCACTTAAGAGTGGTTTCATCCACCCCAGTTCCTCTGCTTGGGGAGCACCTTCACTCTTCGTTAAGAAGAAGGATGGAACTAACCGCTTGGTTCAGGATTATTGGCCCATTAACCAAGCCACAATCCAGAATAAATACCCACTGCCCCGGATCAATGATCTTTATGATCAACTTGCTGGATCATCGGTGTTCTCTAAACTCGACTTGAGGTTGGGTTATCACCAGATCCATGTCCGTGAAGAGGATATTCCCAAGACTGCCTTTGTTACTCGTTATGGCTCTTATGAGTACACCGTCATGTCATTTGGCTTAACAAATGCTCCAGCTACGTTCTCCCGTCTGATGAATTATATATTCATGGATTACCTCGACAAATTCGTCGTGGTTTATCTAGATGATATTTTGGTCTATTCTAAGAATAAAGAAGAACATGCTAAACACCTCCGTCTGGTACTAGAAAGGCTCCAAGAACACCAGTTGTATGCCAAGTATTCCAAATGTGAATTTTGGCTTTCTGAAGTAACTTACCTTGGTCATGTGATTTCCAAGGATGGAATTGTTGTTAACCCCGAACGAGTTCTGGCTATTCTTGACTGGACTCCCCCGAAGAATGTTAAACAAGTCAGAAGTTTTCTCGGACTCGCTAGTTATTGCCGTCGGTTCGTTGAGAACTTTTCCAAGATTGCAAAACCATTGACGAATCTGCTACGTTCTCCCGTCTGATGAATTATATATTCATGGATTACCTCGACAAATTCGTCGTTGTTTATCTAGATGATATTTTGGTCTATTCTAAGAATAAAGAAGAACATGCTAAACACCTCCGTCTGGTACTAGAAAGGCTCCAAGAACACCAGTTGTATGCCAAGTATTCCAAATGTGAATTTTGGCTTTCTGAAGTAACTTACCTTGGTCATGTGATTTCCAAGGATGGAATTGTTGTTAACCCCGAACGAGTTCTGGCTATTCTTGACTGGACTCCCCCGAAGAATGTTAAACAAGTCAGAAGTTTTCTCGCACTCGCTAGTTATTGCCATCGGTTCGTTGAGAACTTTTCCAAGATTGCAAAACCATTGACGAATCTGCTCCACAAAGGTGTTAAATTTGAGTGGACAGAAAAATGTCAAGAAAGCTTTTAAACACTAAAAGATAAGTTAACATCTGCCCCAGTCTTAGCACCCCCGGATTCCCAAAAAGATTTCGTGATATACTGTGATGCATCTCGTCAAGGATTAGGCTGTGTCCTAATGCAAGAACGCAAAGTGATTGATTATGCCTCCCGATAATTGCGTCCTCATGAAGAAAATTATCCCGTGCATGATCTTGAACTTTCTGCGGTTATTTATGCCCTGAAGCTATGGCGACATTACCTTCTCGGTAACCGTTGCAAGATATACACGGATTATCAAAGTTTGAAGTATTTATATACTCAACCAGATCTGAACCTACGTCAACAAAGATGGCTCGAAACAATTGCCGATTATGATATGAATATCTCATATACCCCTGGCAAGGCTAATGTAATGGCCGATGCTTTGAGCCGTAAGGCTTATTGCAACAATCTTATGGTTCAGGAAGCACAACCTATGCTTTATGAAGAGCTTTGCAAGTTGAACCTCCATATTGTTCCACAGGGTTACCTCCATACCCTGGTCGTGGAACCAGATTTAGAGCACATCATTAAGATTATACAAAAGTATGACTCTGAAGTTGAAAGGATCAAGCGATACCTCGAAAAAGGAAAACCGTCGGAATTCCATCTTGATGATGATGGGATCCTATTCTTCCAACACCGTCTCTTCGTACCCAAGTTCAAGGATGAGAGAGAACACGTTATAAAAGAAGCTCATGACACCCCTCTGTCAATTCATCCTGGTAGCACAAAGATGTACCGTGACATTTGTTAGAGATACTGGTGGCCTAATATGAAGCAAGACATTGCTCGTTATGTTTCTGAGTGTGACGTTTGCCGCCGCATTAAGGCAGAACATCAAAGGCCTGCTAGAACTCTGCAACCCCTTGAAATTCCTGAATGGAAATGGGACAAGGTCCAAATGGATTTCATTACTGGTTTTCCCAGATCTCAGAAGGGTCATGATGCTATTTTTGTCGTCATTGACCGATTCTCAAAGGTTGCTCACTTTCTGCCAGTTAAGGAGACAATCACTACTAGTCAATTAGCAGACTTGTATGTTTCCTGAATTGTGTCACTCCACGGTGTTCCGTTGGAGATCAGTTCTGATTGTGGCAGCCTCTTCACCTCCAGATTCTGGAATAGTTTCCAAGAAGCTACGGGAACTCATCTGTCTTTCAGCACCGCTTTTCATGCTTAGTCTCATGGTCAAGTTGAACAAGTTAATCAAGTGCTCGAAGATATCCTTCGAGCTTGCATCATCTCCTTCGGTAAGAAATGGGAGGAATCTCTCCCGTATGCCAAATTCTCTTACAACAATAGCTATCAAGCTAGTCTGAAGATGGCACCGTTTGAAGTTCTATACGGACGTAAGTGTCGAACCCCTCTGAATTGGTCAGAAACTGGGGAACGCTCACTCGTCGGACCGGACATTGTTCAGCAAGCTGAAGAACAAGTCCGCATTGTCCGTGAACATCTGAAAACTGCTCAGTCTCGTCAAAAGAGCAACTATGTCCGAAAGCACCAGGTAATAGTCTATCAACCTGGCGAGCAAGCTTACCTCTGCGTCACTCCATTGAAAGGCACTCATCGGTTCGGAATCAAAGGCAAGTTAGCTCCTCGCTACATTGGCCCGTTCCGTATTCTTGCCCGTCGAGGAGAAGTGGCATATCAATTGCAATTGCCGCCAAATCTTTCTCAAGTACATGATGTCTTTCATGTATCCCAACTCCGTCGCTACTTCAAGGATCCTATTCGAGTTGTGGATCACAAAATGCTTGAATTACGGGAAGATCTATCTTATCCAGAACATCCCATCCGTATTCTTGATCAAGCTGAGCGTCGAACTCGTCACAAGTCAATCAAATTCCTCAAAGTTCAGTGGTCGAATCATTCTGAAGATGAAGCCACTTGGGAACGCAAGGATCGTCTTCGTGAAGAATACCCCTCTTTCTTTCAGTCTTCCTCTTAATTCTCGGGACGAGAATTCTTGATAGATGAGGAGAATTGTAACACCCCATGTCATTAGCCACAGTAATCACTTTTGATAATGACATGTCAGCATGATTAATAGTGCATAATCATCATTAGCATCATATTGCATTTTAACTCCTAACTCAAATGCAAATTTAAATGAAAGTGGAAAATAAAAGTTGTTCAACATAGAAACTAAAATGTTCAATAAATAACAAATATTCCAGAGGCTCCTAGGCAGGAGGCCAACGCCTTTCGATCTAGAGTCGTTGTTTGTGCTAGCCTTCTTAAGGCAAAATTTGTCTAACTATGTCTGTACTCAGATAATATTTGTATGATTGACTTATGTATTCGGATCTTCGGATCCCTGGTCTGTAATATTGTGGATCTCTGTTTAAATTGTGTTAGAGTTGTGTTGTGATATCTTCCCGTGAGTCCCTGTGCTTGATCGTGCATGTTTGCGTGTATGATTAGTGCACGATTGAGCCGGGGGCGTCACAATAAGCAAAGGTACCGAAAGGGCAAGTAAAAGTAGTTTTTTCTTGATCCTCTTGTGACACAGGTATTTGGGAAAAACCAGAATAACCATCTAGAAAGCAGAAGTGTGTATGTTTTGATAGTCTTTCTAGCATTTGATCAATAAAAGGTAGAGGGTAATGATCTTTCCTAGTAGCTTTGTTTAACTTTCTAAAATCAATAACCATTCTATAACATGTGACAATTCTTTGCGGAATCAATTCATTTTTATCATTAGGAACAACGGTAATACCTCCCTTCTTAGGGACATAATGAACGGGACTTACCCATCTACTATCAGCAATAGGATAAATTATACCTGCTTCCATAAGCTTTAGTATTTAATTCCTTACCACTTCCTTCATCTTAGGATTCAACTGTCGCTGATGATCAACAATAGGTTTAGCATCAGGTTCCATATTAATTTTGTGCTGACATAGAGTGGGACTAATGCCCTTAAGATCATCCAGAGTATATCCAATAGCTGCTCGATGCTTCTTCAGATTTTTCAATAATTTCTTTTCTTCATGCTCTGAAAGGTTAGCACTAATAATAACAGGATATATCTTTTTCTCATCAAGATAAGCATATTTCAAAATATCAGGTAATTGCTTAAGATCAAATACAGGATCACTCTTGTGTGGTAGAGGATCTCCCATAGTCTCAACAGGCTAATTGTGTTTCAAAACAGGCATTTGTTTAAAGAAAATCTCGTCTAATTCCTTTCTTTCATTCATGAACATATCATTTTCATGGTCTAGCCAATATTGTTCTAAAGGATCAGTAGGAGGCACGGCAATAGAAGCAAGACCAATAATTTCATATTTACTAGGCAACTCTTTATCATGGGGTTGTCTACGAAATTTGGAGAAATTAAACTCATGAGACACATCCCCAAAACTCACACTAACATTTTCTTTCTCACAATCTATTTTAGCATTAACAGTGTTCAAGAAAGGTCTACCAAATATAATGGGACAAAAATCATCTTGTGGGGAACCAAGAACTTGAAAATTAGTAGGGTATTTTATTTTCCCACACAAGACTTCAACCTCTCTAACAATCCTAATTGGCGATACAGTATCTCTATTGGCAAGCTTAATAGTAACATCAATATCTTCTATTTCAGCAGGTGCAATATCATTCATAATTTCTTGATATAAAGTAAAGGGAATTGAACTCACACTAGCACCCAAATCACATAAGCCATGATAACAATGATCTCCTATTTTAACAGAAACAACAGGCATGCCAACAATAGGTCTATGTTTATCTTTATTATCGGGTCTAGCAATTCTAGCAGCTTCATCACAGAAGTAAATAACATGCCCATCAATATTATCTACCAAGAGATCTTTAACCATAGCAATACTAGGTTCAACTTTAATTTGTTCAGGGGTGTAGGTGTTCTAGTATAACTCTTACGAACCACAGCTGAAGCTTTAGCATGTTCCTTTATCCTAACAGGGAAAGGGGGTTTCTCAATATAAGCAGTAGGAATAACAGGATCAACATTATAAGTAATAGTTTCCTCTTCAGCCTTAATAGGTTCTACTATTTTTACTTCAATGGGAGGATGATATTTAAACCACTTCTCCTTAGGGAGATCAACATGAGTAGCAAATGATTCATAGAAAGAAGCTACTATCTCAGAGTCAAGTCCATATTTAGTGCTAAATTCATGAAAAGCATCAGTATCCATAAAAGATTTAACACAATCAAACTTAAGGTTTATACCTGACCCCTTACCTTCGTCGAGTTCCCAATCTTCAGAGTTGCATTTAATTCTTTCCAAGAGATCCCATTTGAATTCAATAGTCTTCTTCATAAAAGAAGCAATACAAGAAGTATCGAGCATGGATTGATCATTACGAGAAAGCCGAGCATAAAAATTCTAAATAATAATTTCTCTTGAGAGCTCATGATTGGGGCATGAATATAACATTGACTTAAGCCTCCCCCAAGATTGAGCGATACTTTCTCCCTCACGAGGCCAAAAAATATATATATAATTCTGATCACGGTGAACCAGATGCATAGGATAAAACTTCTGATGAAATTCCAATTTCAATCGGTTGTAATTCCAAGTCCCAATATCACCGCATAGCCTATACCATGTCAATACCTTCTCCTTCAAAGATAAAGGGAAGACCTTCTTCTTGACTTCATCCTCGGGCAAACCTGCAAGCTTAAATAATCCACAAACTTCATCCACATAGATTAGATGCAAATCAGGATGTAGTGTTCCATCTCCTACATAAGGATTAGCTAGCAGTTTCTCTATCATAACCAAAGGAATTTCATAATAAATATTTTCAGTAGGTGCAGTAGGTTGAGAGGCAAATCTTTCCTCTTCCGGTCGAGGTGAAGATACCCCGAACAAACACCTCAAAGGATGATGTTCCATAGTGACAAGTGACAGTAAATTTCAGCACGTAATATAAATGCTTCCTTACCAAATTCCACTTACCAAAGGCGCTTCACTCCCCGGCAACTGCACCAGAAAAGAGTCTTGATGACCCACAAGCATAGGGGATCTATCATAGTCCTTTCCATAAGTAAGAGTGTCAAACCCAACGAGGAGCAGAAGGAAATGACAAGCGGTTTTCAGCAAGGTATTCTCTGCAAGCACTGAAATTATCGGTAACAGATAGTTTTGTGATAAGATAATTCGTAACGGGTAACAAGTAACAAGTGTAACAAAGGTACAGCAAGGTGGCCCAATCCTTTTTGTAGTAAAGGACAAGCCTGGATGAACTCTTATATAAAGCAAAGCGCTCCCGAGGACACATGGGAATTATTGTCAAGTTAGTTTTCATCATGCTCATATGATTCATGTTCGTTACTTTGATAATTTGATATGTGGGTGGACCGGTGCTTGGGTGCTTTCCTTACTGGGACAAGCCTCCCACTTATGATTAACCCCTCTCGCAAGCATCCGCAACTACGAAAGAAGAATTAAGATAAATCTAACCATAGCATGAAACACGTGGATCCAAATCAGCCCCTTACGAAGCAACGCATAAACTAGGGTTTAAGTTTCTGTCACTCTAGCAACCCATCATCTACTTATTACTTCCCAATGCCTTCCCCTAGGCCCAAATCACAGTGAAGTGTCATGTAGTTGACGTTCACATAACACCACTAGAGGAAAGACAACATACATCTCATCAAAATATCGAATGAATACCAAATTCACATGATTACTTATAACAAGACTTCTCCCATGTCCTCAGGAAAAAACATACCTACTCACAAAGCATATTCATATTCATAATCAGAGGGGTAATAAATATCATTAAGGATCTGAACATATGATCTTCCACCGAATAAACAAACTAGCATCAACTACAAGGAGTAATCAACACTACTAGCAACCCACAGGTACCAATCTGGGGTTTTGGGGCAAAGATTGAATACAAGAGATGAACTAGGGTTTGAGAGGAGATGGTGCTGGTGAAGATGTTGATGGATATTGAGCCCCTCTTGATGAGAGGATAGTTGGTGATAACGATGGCTTCGATTTCCCCCTCCCGGAGGGAAGTTTCCCCGGCAGAACAGCTCCGCCGGAGCCCTAGATTGCTTCTGCCCAGGTTCCGCCTCGAGACGGCGGCGCTTCGTCCCGAAAGCTTCCTTATGATTTTTTCTAGGTAAAAACCCTTCATATAGCAGGAGATGGACACCGGAGACCTGCCAGTGGGCCCACAAGCCCTAGGGGCGTGCCCAGGGGGTAGGGCGCGCCCCCAGGCTTGTGGCAACCTGGTGGGTCCCCCTCTGGTATTTCTTCACCCAATATTTTTTATATATTCCAAAATAATTCTCTGTAAATTTTCAGGACTTTTGGAGTTGTGCAGAATAGGTCTCTCAGATTTCCTCCTTTCCGGTCCAGAATTCCAGCTGTCGGCATTCTCCCTCTTTGTGTAAACCTTGTAGAATAAGAGAGAAAAGGCATAAGTATTGTACCATAATGTGTAATAACATCCCATAATGCAATAAATATCAATATAAAAGCATGATGCAAAATGGATGTATCAGAAATTGATAAGGATTATTAGGAAAAAGATACGAACATTGGCAATCAAATTATTTGTTTACGCTCTATCCAACACAACAGTGAGCTGTCGGACGGTAAGTACGAACTCTGTAGCCTTCTCTTTTTACTGCCCATAATGACTTGTTAGACAACAATGTCTGAATCTTTTTCGTTTGCAGTGGTTCCCAAAGCAATTTACTCAAGATTACCTCACAGAGTACATGATTGGTGGGCATGCAATGAAGGTTAAAGTATTTCATTGAGATTACAATGAGCATTGAGAAGTCCTAATGAAGACAGTGAAGGATGGGCGGGCAGCCATCACAAGGGGTTGGCCTAGAGTCGCACGTGCATTACACATGGAGGAGGACACAATGTGGGCATTCCGCTTCACCTTCTCTAGCAACTACAATGTCTTTTGCCGCTCTCTTTACAGTCTTTAGTACAACTGTGGTTCATCATTCTTTACTTGGTGCTTCTCTAGTTCTTCAGTATATGTACATGTGCATCGATTTATGCATTCGTGCTTGAACCTATATTTGTAATAAACATGGTTCGATATGAAATAATTGATTGCCTACTTTCAAATGCAAAATCTGTGATTTTTAAATGTAGGGATTAAATTAGGGATAAATATTGTTCTGCAGGCCAGTACACCGCACATGGTTTGCGAAAGCAAAATGTGTGTGATAAACATCAAGATCAGACACGTTTCTCAGATCCCCTACGTGTGCGATGAACTTTACTACACACACGATCAACCAAGAAAAAACATGTGAGATTAACAACAGCATCACACATAGTTCCTTCTTATTAAATGTTTGTGAAGGTCACCTTATCACACACGCTTGGCAATTATGGAGTCTTTATGATGTCGTGCGCATCGTAAATGTTTGCTCATAGAAGAACGCGTGTGATAGGCCTTCATCCGACGAGGGTATGACGGATGAATCGTGTGGGATATATTCAAGCTTTGCATACAGTTTTATAGGGACAACTGTATGCACTCTTACATCAAATCGCATACAGTCGAGGAAAAGTACATGTGTGTGATTGTCTGCTTATCATACACGTTCTATAATCGTGAACTGTTTGTGATGGGGCGCACATCATAAACGTAGCACCATAGAATACCAACTGCGATGGTAGTGCGAGCAGAAATGACTAGCAAGGATGGAGCTTTTGGGATATTCAAGATATCACAAACAGTTGTCTGGAGTCTCGCGTTCGGGATAGATGCTGGCATCGCATACGCTTAGTTATACAAAACGTATGCAATGTGACTCCCTAACCCCGACGGTTTCTGGGTCATGTGGGAAGGACCCACCCTATCGCCCACACTGGCAAGGCGACGGTTTAAAATGCCATCGCGGAAAGGGGTTAAAAACCATTTGTATAGCAGCTCGTTATACCAGTGCACACCCGATCCTCACGAGGTGCTTCAAAACGACGAACTTTCACAATGGTGCATACTTAGGGAGAACACTTTTATCTTGAAATTTAGTGAAGGGATCATCTTATAATGCTACCATCGTCCTAAGCAAAATAAGATGCATAGCAAGATAAACATCACATGCAATCAAAAAATATGTGACAAGATATGGCCATTATCATCTTGTGCTTTTGATCTCCATCTCCAAAGCACCGGCATGATCTCCAGCATCACCGGCATGACACCATGATCTCCATCATCGTGTCATCACGTGGTTGTCTCACCAACTATTGCTTCTACAACTATTGCTAACGCATGGCGATAAAGTAAAGCAATTACATGGCATTATTAGTTGACACGCAGGCCATACAATAAATTAAAGACAACCCTATGGATCCTGCCAGTTGCCGTACTCATTGACATGCAAGTCATGAACCTATTAAAAAACATGATCATCTCATACATCAACATATATCACATCACGTTTTGGCCATACCACATCACAACCTGCCCTGCAAAAAGAAGTTAGACGTCCTCTACTTTGTTGTTGCATATTTTACGTGGCTGCTATGGGCAACCAGCAAGAACCGTTCTTACCTATGCAAAGCCACAACGGTGATAATCAATTTGCGTTTTAACCTTCTACAAGGACCGCCTTTGTCAAATCAGATTCAACTAAAGTAGGAGAGACAGACACCCGCCAGCCACCTTATGCAATACAAGTTGCATGTTAGTCGGTGGAACGCGAGGACATGTAAGGTTGGTCCGAGCCACTTCATCCTACAATACCGCCGAATCAAAATAAGACAAGGGAGGTAAGCAATCTGAACATCAACGCCCATGACTTCTTTGTGTTCTACTCATGCATATCATCTATGCATAGACCTAGCTCATGATGCCACTGATGGGGAACGAAGCATGAAACTCAAAAAAATTCCTATGAAACCCAAAATAAAATCTAGGAGATGTGTAGCAACGAGAGGGGAGTGTGTCTACATACCCTTGTAGACAGAAAGCAGAAGCGTATATAACGCGGTTGATGTAGTCGTACTCTTCGTAATCCGATCACGATCCAATCCGATCTAGCGCCAAACAGACATCACCTCCGCATTCAGCACACATGCCGCTCAGTGACGTCTCCTCCTTCTTGATCCAGCCAGCAAGAGAGGATAAGTAGATGTGATCTCAACCAGCATGAGGCATGGTGGAGATGGTGGTGGTGTAGTGCTGGCAGGGCTTCGCCAAACGCTGCCGGAACCAATCTAAGGAGAAAACGAAGTTATGGGAGAGGTAGGGCTGCCACCGGGGCATAGGAATTGGTGTCTTTAGCCCTCTTCTCCCCCACCATTTATAGGAGGCGAGGGGGAGGGCTGGGGCACATCCCTAGCCCCTCCTCCAAGGAGGGGACGTGGGCCTAGGGAGGTTTCCTCCCTTCCCAAGGCACCTAGGGGTGTGCCTTCCCCCCTTTCGACTCTTCCTACTCCCATCTTGGCGCATGGGCCTCTTGGGGTTGATGCCACTGGACCATATAGGCCAAGGCGTACCCCCTACAGCCCATGTGGTCCCCCGGGGTAGGTGGACCCCGGACCCCTTTCGGCACTCCCGGTACAATACCAATAATGCCCGAAACTTTTCCCGCGACAAAAACATGACTTCCCATTATATAAATCTTTACCTCCGGACAATTCCGGAGCTCCTCGTGACATCTGGGATCTCATCCGTGGCTTCGAACAACATTTGGTTACCAATGCACATATCCCAATACTACTCTAGCGTCATCGAACATTAAGCGTGTGGACCCTACGGGTTCGAGAATCATGTAGACATGACTGAGGCATCTCTCTGGTCAATAACCAATAACGGGACCTGGATGCCCATATTGGTTCCTACATATTCCTCGAAGATCTTTATCAGTGGAACCACGATGTCAAGGATTCAGTTAATCCCGTATGCAATTCCCTTTGTCTAGCGATATGTTACTTGCCCGAGATTCGATCGTCGGTATCTCCATACCTAGTTCAATCTCGTTGCCGACAAGTCTCTTTACTCATTCCGTAATACAAGATCCCATGACTAACTAATTAGCCACATTGCTTGGAAGCTCTTAACGATGTTGTATTACGGAGAGGGTCCAGAGATATCTCTCCGTCATACGGAGTGACAAATCCCAGTCTCGATCCATGCCAACCCAACAGACACATTCAGAGATACCTATAGAGCACCTGTATGATCACCCAGTTACGAAGTGAAATTTTATAGAACACAAGGCATTCCTCCGGTATCCAGGAGTTGCATGATCTCATGGTCTTAGGAATAGATACTTGACATGAAGAAAGCTATAGCAAAAACTAAAGTGATACGATCATATGCTAAGCTTACGGTTGGGTCTTGTTCATCACATCATTCTTCTAATGATGTGACCCCATTATCAAATGACAAATCATGTCTATGGTCAGGAAACCATAAACATCTTTGATCAACGAGCTAGTCTAGTAGAGGCCTACTAGGGACACAGTGTAGTTTATGTATTCACACATGTATTTAAGTTTCCGGTCAATACAATTCTAGCATGAATAATAAACATTTATCATGAACGGGAAATATGATAATAAGCATTTTATTATTGCCTTTAGGGCATACTTCCAGCATTTAAGGTGTCTGGATGCACGACAGACCATATGAGGGGCCACCCAGCGCTGTCCGCGGACGCGCCCGTGGGCGTATAGGGGGCTGGATTTGCCAAGTTTGGCTATAGACGCTCTTAGGCCAACTCCAATGCGCCACCGGCCTGTTCTTGTCTTTGGTAGAGACGGAACAAAATGCGGCCCAACGCTCCATTGCAAACGGATGATTGTTCGTTTTCTATCCAAGCCTGGCCCATTTCCAGCCCAAATTTGGGCCGCGTTGGTGCCGAAACAGATAGTGCACGGTCAAGCGGGACGCATGCCCTTATCCTCCTCCTAGCCCGCATGTCGGGGGCACAACATCCCCATTTCCCCCCTTCCCTCCCAAAAACAATCCCGTCCTCCCTCTCCCACCATGGCCAGCTACCGGATTCAGGGCTCCGCAGACCCAAGAATGTTCGAACACTGGGGCGTGTGCGAAGATCTCAACCTCTCAAGTCTCAAGCTCATCGCCCTACAACCTAGCCTCGCCGGATACACGCTCGAGTGGGGAAGAAGATGGACACGGCGGTTTACCCAGGTTCGGGCCACCTTGCGGTGTAAAACCCTACTCCTGCTTTGTGGTGGATTGGCCTCACAAGGAGGTTGAGGATGAACTAGTATAGTGGTTTGAGCGACCTCGCGAGGGCTCAAGTGGTGAGGGTGGAATCGGCCGACCCCTTCTACGGTGGTGGCTAACCTATATTTATAGTGGCCTCGGTCCTCTTCCCTCAAAACTTAGGCGGGAAGGGATCCCACAGTGGCCAATTCGAAAGGGGACAAGTAGTACATCTTATCCTGACGAAAGGTGGTCTACGTCTGCAAAGCTTCTGGTCATGATGCAGCGGTGGGCTCGACGATGACATCCGTCCTGCCGAGCTCGTGGTCTTGGTCTCGTTGCACCGGAATGGAAACCTTTGGAGGGCTCCTTGGGAACCCATGCATGTCCTTGCTCCGTTAGCATCGAAAGGGAAACTCCCTCCTCTGCGCCCGCTGGCGCCCGCCTGGCCTTGATCGTCATGGATCACGTCATCATAGCCTCGGGAGGCTGGGTACCTGCATAGAAATCTCTGCTCCTCGCGAGGCAGCCTAGGGAGGCCGCTCCTCTAGAAGTCTTGGTGTTGTCCGCCTCGCGAGGCCAGGGGGCCCTCGCGAGGGTCTTGTCTTGAAGGTCATGCTGCTGGGCCGTACCAGGTCGTTGAGGGAGCCATGCCGTGGGCCGCAGGCAGGCAAGTCTGGGTACCCTGGTTCCCAGAACGCCGACAGTAGCCCCCGGGCCCAAGGCGCGCTCCGGCTGGCTTCCAGGCGAAGCCAAGGGGCAGGGTCAAAGCACCGTGGGCCCCAACCTCCTGCGGGCCAGGCTGACGCGTGGCGCCTGACAGGACGTAGATGCCTCCGCTCCCACACGTCACCTCGGCAACTGTCCCGAGTTGGCAAAAGGTTGGCGCACGTCTACAGAACCATCATTGCCCTGTTGCGCGCTTGCCTTCTGCTCCTTCTCCCTTCGCAAGCTCGCACCTTCTTTGTCGGATTCCGTGCTAGCACCAATCTGCCACACTGCCATGGCCCCCAAGAAGAAGAAGGGTAAGGCTCCGGCAGCGACGGAGCCCCCGGTGGGGCCGGAGCCCGCGTTGGACCGGTCCATCGTGATCAACCGCGAGGGGCTGGACAAGTTCCGGCACGCGATTGCCGCCGACTCCAACGAGTGGAAGGCGACGAGGATCTGGCCGGCCTCCCGGTCTCTAGCCGATCTGGAGGCTACCAATATTCCACTCCATCTTCACGCCCTTCTCTCCGGCCTGCTACCGCCGTTCTCCGACTTCTTCAATGTCGTGCTTACGCACTACCAAATCCACGCATTGCATCTGGATCCCAGGTCCGTTGTTCTTCTCTCTGCCTTCGCATTCCTGTGCAAGGCCTTCGTAGGCATCGCCCCGTCCGTGGCCCTACTCTGCCACTTCTTCTCCCTCCAGATGGTCGCCGGCGCGCAACGCTCGGGGTGCGTGTCATTTCAGGTAGTGGTGGAGACTGCAGGCGCCGGCATCGACACCACACTCCATCCGGACACGGCGGGATTCAGGAGGCAGTGGGTGTATGTTGATGCCACCACGTATAGCCCCTTTCTCCTGATTTCGATGGCCCCTGCGGAGTCGAGCTCTGGTTGGGAGCACGCGGAGCTCGTCGACCCGCGGCTCGCGCGGGTCATGGCCAGGTTGGCTTTCTTGAGGGAGGCGGGCGTGATGATGGCGATGGTGGTGAGGGAGTTCGTCTGGCGGCGCATCGCCCTGCTCCAGCGCCATTCTCGCCCAATGTGGGCCTTCACTAGCCCCGAGGACACCATGAGGTTCCAGAAGCCTTCGCTCCCTTCCAGCACACTGCGCGGGGTGCTTCGCCTCCTGACTAGCGGGGAGCCCACGGAGCTCCCTTCAGGTGGTTCCCCCTTGTACACTTACCTGAACGGGGGAGCCTTCGCCGGTAAGATGCCATGCTTCGACGAGTGGGGGCTGCTCCCCAAGGACTACGTGGGGCCCCATGACAACCCCTTGCTGGTGACCCCGGGGTCCGGGGGTCCTGAGGTGTGCGCCCCCGCGGCAGCTGTAGGGGGGCCTCCTGAGCCGCGCGTTCCTCAAGCATCAGTCCCCACTGCTTCGAGCGGCGGAAAAGACGCCCTGCTTGGGGACACGGCTACTACCCCTGCGGCAGGGGGCCACGTGCCAGGTTCCAGCGTGCTGCCCCTCGGTCCTCACACATCCCGGAGGAGAAAGGAGTCTGATGGCTGCCGCAGCCCTGCCCCGAGGGCCCTGAAGAGGAGGAGGTGGATCGCTGCGGTAGAGTAAGCACCCGGCTGTCGGTGTACTAAGTATTGGGCCACTAGTACCCCTTACTTGTGCACGGGCAGTTGTAGCCGTCCTCGCGGCAAGGCTTGCCGGGATCAGCTCGAGGTCGATTCAAGTCATCAAGGAAATCATCAAGTCAGAGATCTGAGAATCAGTAGATAAGCAAAGCTGGAAATCGAAGGCCAGCTTCCCCGGCAAGATCCTTGCCGGGATGGCCATGGAGCCCGGCAAGGCTCGGCGCCCGGCAAGATTTGGTTCTCAGCAAGGCTTGGCGCCCGGCAAGGCCTGGCGCCCGGCAAGGTTTGGTGCCCGACAAGGATCGGCGCCTGGCGAGATTCTGCCACTGTGCCACCGCTTCGGCACAGTAACAAGTCTGACATTCTGGCTCCTTCCCTGGGTGCGTGGCAGCATGCCAGTGGAGGAGAGCTTGAGCGGTGCTGATGGGATGGCCCCTTTTTCCATCCCCAAGAAAGTGAGGACACCTAAACGGACACCTCACGGTGCATTAAATGCGCTTGTCCTAATCCGTCAGGTGTTAGGTATGATACCCTGTAGCTACTTTACACCTCAATGTATGTACATTTTGCCACTGTGGAGACCCCTTTGAGCATATAAAAGGAGGCCCAAGGCAACTGCTACAGAGGAGGAGAACTTCTGGCCCATTCTGCATGCGTAGCTGCTCTTTGAACGTACTGTTCATTGCGAGCGCTCCTGAAGGCTGGGCTCAAGAACATCAATAAGAACACAAAGCAGGAGTAGGGTTTTACGCTGATCAGCGGCCCGAACCTGGGTAAAAACTTCCCGCGTCGATCACTGGTTCTGCTCTTTGCGTATACCTCTCCCCCGCCGAATCGTAAAGGGGTCTCTCGGGATCCCATAGGTGTCCTACCCCGACATCTTTGGCGCGCCAGGTAGGGGTTTTGAAGTTTGCGTGAACCTGATCTGGTGGTCGACGCCCTAGTTCCTTCATCATCTTCATCATCATGCCGCCCAAGAAGAAGAACGCTGTGACAGCACAACCGTCCGGGTCCGTTTTGCCCACGCCTTCGCAGACAGGCGATGGTGTGGGTGCAGAAGGAAGAGGACTAGAACCCCCGCGGCGTTCTGGTGACCCAAGCCAAGCGAGCGGTATCGTTCGCAGTGGCAGTGGTAACTTGCGCGCCGCTGGATCTAGAGATGGTGTTGTGTTGCCTACGGGTGGCACAACTAACTCTAGGGATCGAAGAGCGCCTGCTAGAGCTCCCGCGCCGGCGCGAGCCTCGCAACCTGCCCAGGTCATGCGAGATGAGCGACATCATGGCGCTGGTGGTTCGAGGCGTCCCCACGAAAAGGTTTCTGCGCATAGATCCCAAGATGCGCGGGACCAGCATGCACAACAAGCTGCCGGCGAAGGTGGTGCGCGGTCGCGTGACCGTGGCGGTGCTCCTTCTAACTTGGTTAGGAGTCAGAGCACCTCACGCACCTCGCACCTGTCGCCACCACCTATGCCAGCGGAAGCCTTGGCACGTGCACAGCTGCTCCTCGATTTTCCTCCCGCCCCGGAGAAGATGGAGGAGTGGCGAGCTACTATCCAGAGCCTTATCGGCTTCGTTAACAAGGATGGACCACAAGAGGCAGGGCCCTCTCAGCGGAGGCCCATCGATCCAATGCGAGCCGGTGCAGAGAAAACCGGAGGTGGTGCAACTACAGTGCACTCTCCTCCGCGACATCAGCGGCGGCCGACGACTCAGCAAGTCGACCGCCATGAGGAAGTTTCCACGGCGTCGTCCGATCCACGGATGCGCCGTGATCAGCGTCTGGTTCTCCAGGAAAGAGGCAAGGAAGACGCTCGAACAACCATCGAGCGGCGGTGGGAAGCGTGCTATCAGTCTGATAAGCACGCGGGGCCGGTTGTCGACGAGCCTGCGCTAGGGAACGTAGGAGACTTGCCTTACGAGGTAGGACCTCCGGCGTTTACCCGTGAGCTGCGGCAAGTCCAATGGCCCAATCTCCGAACCTTCAAGCCAGAGGTCCCGGAGAAATACGACGGCAAGACTCATCCCTCGGAGTTCCTGAGCATCTACACCATTGCGGTGCAGGCTGCCGGGGGCCGAGATGACAAGATACTTGCCAACTACTTCCCGTTGGTGCTCAAACCCAACGTCAGGTCGTGGTTGATGCATCTGCCGGAGGATTCTATTTCTTGCTGGTCAGATCTGTGCCATCAGTTTGTTGGCGCCTTTGTTGGAGGCCACCAAGCTCCTGGCCAAGAAAGTGATTTGCACATCATCCCTCAGAGGGAGGGCGAGTCCCTGCGCAAGTTTATGCAGAGATTCAGCCGGGTGCAATACAATATTCCTGACGTTCATCCTGCTGCTGTCATTAGCGCGTTCCATCAGAACGTGCGTAACCGCAGGATGCGGGAAGAGCTGGCAATGAACAAAGTCAGGAGTATTGCCGAGCTTTACACTTTTGCCGACAAGTGTGCTCGAGCTGAAGAGGGGAGGAAACTCCCCGGTGAAGCTGTTGGTGCGACAGGCGACTCAGAAGAAGAAGATGCCGCGGCTCCGTCAAGGAAAGGCCGGCGGCGGAACAGGAAGCGCGGAGGCAAGGCCGTGCTTGCCATCGAGGAATTCAGCAACCCTGGCACCGCCAAGAAGGCCAAGGTTGGCGACCCCGGCAAGGATCTTGCCGGGTGCCCTTCCTGTCAGGCCTTGGCGGCTACCGACAAGTCAGAGAACTCCGGCAAGTAGTACTACAAGATCCATCGCACTAAGGGCCACGATCTCCAGAACTGCCGGCAAGTTGAGCAGCTTGCCGAGAAGCAGAAGGCCGAATACGAGAGGCAAGATAAGGAGAAGGCCCAAGATGGTGCTGAGGGGTCCGGCAAGAAATGCGGTGGCCGAGGAGGTCGCCGCGGCAAGGCCAAGCAGCAGAAGGATCGGCCCTCTCGGGGCCGAGATAAAGAAGGAGATGATGATGAAGAAGATGACGAATCCAGTGAGCAGGAATTCCAGAAGGCTACGGAGGCTATGTGCGTTGATGGGGGTGCCTCGCTGCATTCTTCCCACCGCCAACTTAAACAGTGGGTGCGGGAGGTTAATGCGGCAGAGCCATCCCCCGATGCATATAGGCCTCTGAAGTGGTCCAGCACGCCTATCATCTTTGACGCCGAGGATCACCCTGATCGCACAACTGCGGTCGGGTGTTTGCCATTGTTGGTTTCCCCGACAATTCGCAACCTCAAGGTGACGAAGATGTTAGTTGACGGCGGGGCTGGCCTAAACTTAATCTCACCAGATGTGCTCACAAAGCTTCAGATTCCCGACGAAGACCTCGAGGAAATGGGTACGTTTCAAGGGGTCAACCCGGGAAGAACCCAGCCTAAGGGCAAGATCACGCTGCCGGTAACATTTGGCAGCGAGCTTAACTTCAGGACCGAAAAGGTGGTGTTTGATGTCGCCAAGATCGCCATGTCATACAATGGGATCCTTGGTCGGCCAGCGCTGGCTAAGTTTATGGCGGCATCACACTACGCGTACAACGTCTTGAAGATGCCTGGGCCGTTGAGCGTCATCACTATCCATTCCGATAAGAAGGATGCGCTCATCTGCGCCGACCAACTTTACCGGGAAGCAGTTGCAGCACCTGCCATCAAGGCATCTACTCCTGCCGCTGGAACTCCCGGGGGGAAGAAGAAGACCGGCAGGAACCTTGGCGCAAACTCCGGCAAGCGCACCTCCTCGGAGTGCTGCGCTTCCGTCGAGGACGTGCCAGAGAGTTCCACCGGCAAGAACAAGAAGTCCAAGGCCACCCCGCCGGAAACCAAGAAGGTGCCTGCCGGGGAGGACGGAACGGGTGGAACTTTTACCATAAGTTCCACCCTAGATGACAAATAGGAAAGCGCGCTCATTGCTTTCCTACGGGCGAATGTCGACGTGTTTGCATGGCAACCGTCTGACATCCCCGGCGTTCCCAAGAAAGTAATTGAGCACCACCTTGCTGTCTGTCCTCATGCGCGGCCCGTCAAGCAAAGGGTGAGGAAACAGGCTTTGGAGCGGCAAGAATTCATTGCCGAAGAAATTAAGAAGCTGGAGGCGGCAGGACTGGTCAAAGGAGTGCTTCATCCAACCTGGTTGGCCAATCCGGTTGTAGTGCGGAAAGCGAACGGGAAATGGAGGCTTTGTATCGATTATACAGATATCAATAAAGCTTGTCCAAAAGATCCTTTTCCCTTGCCGCGCAATGACCAGATTGTGGATGCCACCGCTGGTTGTGATCTCCTGTCCTTCCTTGATGCCTATTCAGGGTATCATCAGATTTTTATGGCAAAGGAAGATGAAGAGAAGACCGCCTTTATCACCCCATGTGGTACGTATTGTTTTATACGGATGCCTTTCGGGTTGAAAAGTGTTGGTTCAACATTCGCCAGAGCAATCCAGATTGGTTTTGAGCCACAACTTCATAGAAATATGGAGGCATATATGGACGACATAGTGGTCAAAACTAAGGATAAAGCAACGCTCATTCAAGACTTCGAAGAAACATTTGCGAACTTGCGCAAGATCAACTTGAAGCTCAATCCTGAGAAGTGCGTGTTCGGTGTTCCTTCCGGCAAGCTCCTCGGATTCTTTGTATCTTGCCGGGGAATCGAAGCTAACCCCGACAAGATCAAAGCCATTGAGCAAATTGAAGCGCCGAGACGCGTCAAGGATGTGCGTCGTCTTGCCGGCTGTGTTGCTGCTCTAAGCAGGTTTATTTCCAAATCTGCTGAGCGTGCCCTGCCCTTCTTCAAAATTTTGAAGAAGGCAGGTCCAATGAAATGGAGTCCGGAAGCGGAGGCAGCGCTGCAAGATTTGAAGAAATACATTTCTTCTCCGCCGAGGCTAGTCGCACCTAAACCACAAGAACCGTTGCTGCTGTATCTGGCGGCGACAAATCAAGTGGTTAGTGCTGCGCTGGTGGCACAGAGGGAAGCTGATGAGGAGGCAACATCAGCGGCAGGACCGCCAGATGACGCGGCAAGATCTTCCCTGGCAAGGGTTGATCCCGGCAAGACAGGATCTGCGCAAACAAAAGAACTTGTGCAGAAGAAAAAGGTGGTGCAACGCCCAGTTTATTTTGTTAGCTCCCTCTTGCAGGGAGCTAGATCAAGATATTCTGGTGTGCAGAAGTTGCTTTTTGGTCTCCTTACGGCCTCAAGAAAGTTGCGCCATTATTTTCAAGCACATGAGATCACCGTCGTCACTCGCTTTCCGTTGCAACGGATTTTGCAAAATCCGGAGGCAACCGGCAGGATCGTGGAGTGGGCGTTGGAGCTGTCCAGCTTTGGTCTTAAGTTTGAAAGCACTTCCACAATTCAGAGCAGGGCTTTGGCGGAGTTCATTGCAGAATGGACCCCGACGCCAGACGAAGAAGTTCAAGAAACAAGTCTCCCCAGCAAGGCACCGATCAGCAATGGGTTATGTACTTTGACGGGGCTTTTTCGCTCCAAGGCGCCGGTGCTGGTGTGCTGCTTGTCGCACCCACCGGAGAGCACCTCAAGTATGTAGTCCAAATGCATTTTCCCCGGGAGAGTTCAACCAACAACACTGCAGAGTACGAAGGTTTGCTTGCCGGTCTTAGGATCGCGGCAGACCTTGGTATCAAAAAGCTCATTATCAAAGGTGATTCACAGCTTGTCGTCAGGCAGGTCAACAAGAACTATCAAAGTCCGTTGATGCAAGCCTACGTAAATGAAGTGAGGAAATTGGAAGAGCGCTTTGACGGTCTCCAAATGGAGCATGTCCCTCGTGCCGAGAACAGCATTGCTGACGACCTGTCAAAGCGTGCTGCCCTCAAGTTGCCTGTGGAACCAGGAACTTTTGTGCTCCAATTGACTCAACCATCCGTGCCACCATCAATGCGGCAAGAAAAGAGAAGAAAGTTGAACTCTGGCCAGTAGTTCCCGGCAGAGCTCCCCGGAGCCGCCGGCAAGGAAGTTGCCGGGATCGACACGCTTGCCGGGGAACAACAGGCTCCGGCAGGGCCTCAGGCCCTTGCTGTCGAGACAAATGTTTCCCCGGCGGATGAGATGCCTTTAGTCCTAGTTGTCGAGCCTCAGGCTCCAGCATGGGCGCAGCACATTGTCCACTTCCTTCAGACAGGTGAACTCCCTGAGGAACAAGAAGAAGCGGAGAGAGTAGCCCGTCGGTCTGTTATGTAGAAGTTCGTCGATGACGTCCTGTACAGAAAGAGACCAAACGGTGTGAAATTGAAGTGCATTCCTCGGGAGGATGGACTAGAGCTGTTGGCAGAGATACATGGGGGCATGTGTGGCTCTCACATAGGGTCAAGAGCGCTTGCCGGGAAAGCATTCCGGCAAGGTTTCTTTTGGCCTACCGCCCTCCAGGATGCAACTGCACTAGTAACCAGGTGTGAAGCGTGCCAGTTTCATTCGAAGAAATTACATCAGCCAGCTCAAGCTCTTCAAACAATCCCTCTCTCCTGGCCATTTTCGGTCTGGGGGCTCGACATACTGGGCCCCTTTCCCCGTGCTACCAGGGGCTTTGATTACTTGTACGTTGCTATCGACAAGTTCACAAAGTGGCCGGAGGTGGAAGCAGTGAGGAAGGTGACAGCGCGGTCGGCTGTCAAGTTCTTCAAAGGAATTGTTTGCCGTTTCGGTGTGCCTAACAGGATCATCACCGACAACGGCACGCAGTTCACAAGTCGCACCTTCATGCAGTACGTCCAAGACCTTGGCGGCAAGATTTGTTTTGCCTCTGTTGCTCACCCGAGAAGCAACGGCCAAGCGGAGAGGGCCAATGCTGAAGTGCTGCGCGGTCTCAGGACCAGAACTTTTGACAGGCTGAAAAAGTGCGGAAGACGCTGGATTGATGAGTTGCCGGCGGTTCTTTGGTCAATCAGAACGACACCAAATCGAGCCACCGGCCAGACGCCCTTCGCTCTGGTGTATGGAGCGGAAGCAGTTCTCCCCACGGAACTCATATACGGATCTCCTCGAGTGCTCGCTTATGATGAGCTCGAGCAAGAGCAACTGCGGCAACATGACGCTGTGCTCCTTGAGGAGAATCGTCTTCAGGCTGCTGCGCGAGCTGCACGCTACCAGCAAGCTTTGCGCCGCTATCATAGCCGCAAAGTTCATGCCCGAAGCCTTGAGGAAGGCGACCTTGTTCTTCGACGGATTCAGTCCGCCAAGAATTCAAACAAGTTGACGCCAAAGTGGGAAGGCCCTTATCAGGTAGTACGAGTCACCAGGCCTGGCGCTGTCCGCCTGGAGACCGAAGATGGCGTTCCAGTGAGTAATTCCTGGAATATCGAACATCTTCGCAAGTTCTATCCATAAGGCGCGGTTGCCGGGGGCTCCCGGCAACCACCTTTTTGTACAAGTCTTGTCGGCAAGGCATGTGATCCTTTGTACAAAGCCAGGCGCAGACCCTGAGCACAGATGAATAAATTTAAGTGTTGTACATTCCCTTATTGATTCCCATGTTCATATTTATATATATGCATGTTTATCTAAGATGTTGTATGACACCTGATCCCGGTAAGTTCTAACGAACCGCCAAGGTTTCATGCCTTTATTTTCTCTTCTTTCTTTTTCTCAAAAGACAGAAGGATTCCTCCCGTGCACATTTGCCGGGGGGGAAGGGAGATATGAATACCAGTTGGTGACGTTCGGAATCGACACTTGCCGGAGGAAGGACAAAGACAGGAAGCTAAGTCCTAAAAACTCAGAGCAAGTTTTTCTTTTATTACCAAGTTATTTCCTTGGACGATTCCGACCCTTGTATTGAAAATCTGCACGCGAAGGAACCCTTGTTGTAATCAGTTGCGCCCTTATTTTGTTTCGAGTCCGCTCAACGATTTAAGTGGCTGCACTGAGAACGCCAAGGAATCTTGCCGGCCGCTGCGCCTCCGGCAGGCTGCTGAAGTCCCGCACCCAGCGCTCGCGGCAGGTTGCGCGCCGGCAAGTTTTTCAGTAAGCGTAGGATGAACTCCATACATAAAGGAATCAGACAAGGAAAGTAGCTAGCATGAGCCTAAACATAGTCAAATTATATTGCATCCATGAGTTGCCGCAGTTCTAACTTGAGACTTAACTGTCTTTTACATGAGATGATGGCGGCAAGAATAAAAGAGAAGCACTCAATCCCTGCGCTGGCCTTCGATCCTTTTGATGGAGTCCACCTTCTCAAGGATTGGCGCGATGCACTTCTCAAGCACCTCAACATTTGCATCCTTTGGCAGGTGGCCGAGTGCGCTGGAGAGGTCGATGCTGGGATTGCTGTGCACCACCTTGAGGAGCACCTTGCGAAGGACGGCCCGGCAAAGCCGGCGAGTCTCGTTCGCCAGTTGGGTCGCCCGGCTAGACTGGAGCGCCCTCAACGCGTTGATGATGCTTTCAAAGAACATCGTCAATCTGGCGCTTGGGGATATTCTTTCCTCGGAAGAATATCTGAAGTTCGACAAGCCCATGGTTGACAGTTCTGCGGTAAGCTTCTCCGCGGCAGCAGTGAGACGACTAGTCCAGATCTCCACTCCCTTCTCGTACTCGTTTTGGGCAGCGCCGGCGCTCTTGAGCAGGTTCCTCTCTCCTTGGAGATCCTTGAGTAGAGCCTTCTCACGGGCCCTGCCGGCCTCGAGAGATTTCTGCAGCGTGGTCAGCTTCAGCTCCAGAACCGCAATATCATCAGCCACAGAGGAGAGCTGCTTGGTCTTGTCGGACAGGGCGACTTGCATCTCCGCCAAGGAGTGGAGGGTTTTTTCCCTGTCCCCCTTGAGCGTCGAGAGCTCCTTGCTGTGCTCGTCGAGATCTGTCTCCAGCCTCTTCACTTTGTCGCTCAGCTCGTTCTTGGCGGCCTCTGCAACTTCGGCAGCATCGACGGCCTCCTTGAGCTTGCCGGCGTGACTTGCAGTTAGAGCTTTGAGCGCCTCCTTGTGCTTCTGCTCCAGCTCCTGGGTCCGCCGCGCGACAATATTTTCAATGTCTTCATCCTTGCTACGAAGCTTGGCGGTGAGCGCCTGCTCACGTGCGGTGAGATCTTCTTCGAAAGCGTCAAGAGCAACGCGGCGCCCCGTCAGGAGAGCATCTTCGGCAGCGATCCTTTGAACAGCTTCATCATGTGCCTTCTCCATGTCTGATTGCTTCAGGAGGACCTCATTCCATTGCTGGCTCACTTGTTCTCGACCGGCAACCAGCTCTTGAAGGGCCTCGGCGTGCCAGATTTGCATTTGTGCGACGCGCCTTTGAAAATCCGCTTCGGCTGCCTCGACAACTGCCATTCTGGAGTCTGCCTTCTCTTTTCGGGCACGATGGAGAGCCTGGAGTTTGCGGAAGTTCTCGCCCATGGCCTGAAGGAGCTGATCCTCTTCAGACTTGCCACTGCTAGCGCTGGGATCGTCAACAACTTCGAGCCCGGCAGCGGCAATAATTTCCTCGAAAATTTCTCCTTCGGCTGGTGCCTCGGTGCTTGCCGTCCCTGGCAAGTTGATGAATAGGTTTTCGCCAACCTTGAGATACTTGCTGGATGAGGGCTCGTCAGATGTTGATGGCTGGTCTTCAGTGGCCGCCTCACCAGTGACAGGGGGCTCTGTGGCCGATGCAGCGCCTGGCGCTCCTGCGGCAGGAATGCCGTCAGTATGGTCCCCAGCCTCCCTGTCGCCCTCTTCAGCAGGTTCTTCCGCGATTTCCTTTTGTGCTGTCTTGGCGGCCTCCCCGTCAAGAGCATCACCAGCCCCGGCAACATCATCCTTGATGGCCTCGCTGGCAGTGATCCTGTCCGCTTTGGCAGCAGCATCCCTGGTGGTCTCCTCGATGACGGCGTCGACGTCCATATGTTCCATCGCAGAGAACTCTGAAGGGTGAAGGAGGAGGTCAGAATAAGATCGAGTTTTTAGATTTTGAAGTGACCAAAGATAAAGAAGTAGGGGGAAAAGAATAACTAGCACTCTGAGGCGATCGAGTACCTGCGTCGGGCTGTCGAGAGGTGGCTTCGCCTCTCCCGACAACTCCGGTTGCCGGGGGTGGGTTGCCAGAGTTCGTGCTTGTCGGCTCCTCCTCAATCCGGACGGACTCGTCGGCAGGATCTCTTGCCGGGGATGTGCTTGTGGGCGGAGCAGTCGATGAAGGAGGCACAATGGGGCAATCTTCTCCTTGTTGCCGTTCTTCTCCTGCAAACCCGAAGATATCAGCGACAAGAATGAAAGCCTCGGCACCAGCCAACAGAAAAAGGGACAATGAACTTACGCTGGGGGCTGCGTTGAGGACTAGGCTCCGGGCTCACAATGATGGTCTCTAGCACGCTAGTGGAGCCTGCCGGGGGCTCGTCGCCCATAGAAGTCCTTGACCTCTTCGCCATCCTCTCCAGCAAGGTTTCTGTGTCACTGCAGAAACAATACAAGTAAGTCAGTAAGACTGATGCAGATTGGAAGGTGGAAGTTGTGACAGGTACTCACTCTTCTTCCTCTCGCTCCGGACTGAAGCCGGAGATGTCGAAGTCGACCTCCGTTGCGATGTTTGAGTGGGGAGGCGGAGGAGGGGTCTTGGGCCGCTTGGCTGTGGCAGGCGCCGGGGCAGCCTCTGGCACGGTTGTACGAGACCCTCCTGCCGCTCCAGCGGTGGTCGCTGGTGTGGGTCTCGCGCGCCGCGCAGGCTGTTGATGGGCCCCCTGCCGCGGTCCGGTCTTGCCGGCCACTTTCTTGCCGGGGGATTCGCCGCTCGATGTAGGCTGGCTTGCCGGGACGCCTGATGAGGCTTTCCGAAGGACACGCTTTGTCTTCTTCGGGGGCGAGGCCTCTTCTCGCGTCTCCTCTTCGGCCGTGTCTTCGCCGGATGAGTTTTCAGCGACTGCACCACCTTCTTCCCTGGCAACCTTGTTCTCCTCGGCAGGTTTTGCCTCCACTACCACCTCTACATCGCTGGCTTCCCACTCTGTGAAGCCAACGCTGCCGGCCTCCGCGGCAAGATTCGCTTCCTCCACTCTGGTAGCGATGTATGCTACCTCCTGATCTGTGGTGGCGCGAATAAGATCTGACTCTTGTCGGACAGGCTTCTCCGTCAGATTGTCGAAGAATTTCTGCGCTTCTTCCTCGCTTGGCTCGACCCAGGTCGGGTCAAGGCCGTGGGCGTTGAACATCGGCAAGAAGGCAATGATCAACCCCAATGCAGAGTTGTTGCACAAGGGGACGATCCTTGCCGGCAGCCGGTGCTTGTCTTCGCGCTGGAATAACTTTTGGCGGAGAGCGCCAAGCTGCATAACAGTCAGGTTATTGTTCAGCCCGGGGCGCAGCCTCATGACATCCGCTGCGTTCTTATACTCCCAGGCTGGCCTCCCCCTATTCTGCAGAGGGGCGATGCGGCGGCGGAGGAAGTCGAAGCCGATCATCTCCATTGTCAGCCCGGCAGCCTTCAAGCAGAGGATCCTGGTAGTGGCGATTGTGAGCTTCTCGTCTTCTGCGGCGAGATCGCCCCAATCCTTGCCGCGGACCACCTTCTGTCGCCGGGGATGACAAAAAGGATGAGGATCTGCTTCCTGGATCCAGCACCATTCGGCCCGCCACTCATCCCACTTTTCGCGGTAAACTCCATCTGGGTATATCTCCTTGTTCCAGGCCCTTGGAATCCAAGCAATAGATCCAGAGAGAGCATCTCCTTTTTGGATTCGAGGATAGAAATAGTGGCGGAAAAGAGCAGAATTGGGGATCACGCCAGCGAAATTCTCACAAAGGTGGGCAAAGATCGACATGCAAAATACGGCATTCGGCGTGAAATCAAGAAGGCGGAAGCCGTATGTATACATGATGTCGTTGAAGAAATCGGAAAAAGGTGGACAAAGCCCGCAATAAAAGTACGCAGTGAAGAAGGGGTATCTGTCCGATCCGCCTTTGGAACTAGCACCTGGGATTACTCGTGTGGCGGGGTGAGCTTGCGTTCCCTTCGCCCACATGCATTGGTATCGTCCCTTCAAAGTTTTGGCGTCGAGCGTCGGAGGGAAGATGACGAGCCTCTTCCGCATCTTCACCAGTTCGCTCTCCGGAACTTCAGCCTTCGCCTCCTTGTCCGTGCCCTTGCCTTTGCTGGCCTTGGGCGGCATGGCGACTGTGGAAATGGAAGCCGGAGGACGGAACGAGCGCGGGAGCAGCGAGCAGAAGAGAAGAAAGGTTTCGCTCTGAGCTCGAGCAGAGGAAGGCGATGGCGATGGCCAGATTGGGAAGAAGAGGGGGGTGAATAAGTTTGCGCCTCCACAACTTCTCCTTTTTATGGGGAAGGAGCGGGGCCAACTTGTTTATCCCCCAATATGAATGCACCTCTATGGGCGCAAAATAGTTTGCAGCCTTTTTGGCACACTTCCCACATCGCGCGCTCCATGCGCGTAGTGGGGGCACAGTAAAACAAGATCTTTATGAGCAGATAATTCCTTGCCACGCGTGCCCGTGCACTGTTTGGTCCTAGCCCAACAACGCCTCGCACTCGTGTATGGCCCAGGCCCGGGGGCTCCTGTCGGTGTACTAAGTATTGGGCCACTAGTACCCCTTACTTGTGCACGGGCAGTTGTAGCCGTCCTCGCGGCAAGGCTTGTCGGGATCAGCTCGAGGTCGATTCAAGTCATCAAGGAAATCATCAAGTCAGAGATCTGAGAATCAGCAGATAAGCAAAGCTGGAAATCGAAGGCCAGCTTCCCCGGCAAGATCCTTGCCGGGATGACCGTGGAGCCTGGCAAGGCTCGGCGCCCGGCAAGATTTGGTTCTCAGCAAGGCTTGGCGCCCGGCAAGGCCTGGCGCCCGGCAAGGTTTGGTGCCCGGCAAGGATCGGCGCCTGGCGAGATTCCGCCACTGTGCCACCGCTTCGGCACAGTAACAAGTCTGACATTCTAGCTCCTTCCCTGGGTGCGTGGCGGCATGCCAGTGGAGGAGAGCTTGAGCGGTGCTGATGGGATGGCCCCTTTTTCCATCCCCAAGAAAGTGAGGACACCTAAACGGACACCTCACAGTGCATTAAATGCGCTTGTCCTAATCCGTCAGGGGTTAGGTATGATACCCTGTAGCTACTTTACACCTCAATGTATGTACATTTTGCCACTGTGGAGACCCCTTTGAGCATATAAAAGGAGGCCCAAGGCAACTGCTACAGAGGAGGAGAACTTCTGGCCCATTCTGCATGCGTAGCTGCTCTTTGAACGTACTGTTCATTGCAAGCGCTCCTGAAGGCTGGGCTCAAGAACATCAATAAGAACACAAAGCAGGAGTAGGGTTTTACGCTGATCAGCGGCCCGAACCTGGGTAAAAACTTCCCGCGTCGATCACTGGTTCTGCTCTTTGCGTATACCTCTCCCCCCGCCGAATCGTAAAGGGGTCTCTCGGGATCCCATAGGTGTCGTACCCCGACACCGGCCTTCCTTGATTCTCGAGCATCATGTTTTTCTTACTCTTGTTCCTCAAGTTCCCCTCCGACGAAGGAACGGGCGTGTCTCAGGTGCCGCCTCCGGAGGTCATTGGTCCCGTCGCGACCTCATGCCTCACGAGCCGTGCAGTCATGTGCAAGGAGATGTCTGCACCCGAGTCGAGGCCAACCCTAGGGGGCCTCGGGCCCGCATTCCCGGCATCTTTCTTCAGGGGTGGCCTCCAGATTGCGAGGGCAGTGCCAAGGGCTCACCCGCTGATCCTTGTCGGCAGCTAGGCGGCTTGTGCGACGGCACCATCTTCAAGCAGCGGGGTGAGTCCCCGTCGGGTCCCGCCTCGGACCGGAGGGCCGGGTGAGGGAGTTCCAGCACCCGGGCCCTTGCCGGGGGCGGGCGAGTCTTCGCGCGCCTCTTCTTCCGACTAGGGCGGGGAGGAAGGCCCCTGCCAGGCATTGGAGCTCGCACGCGGGCGCAGCGCCGCCCGGCACGGCCTTCTCCAGGAGGCGGCGAGCGCGCTCGGCCGCCTTGTGGTGGAGCTCGGCGACATTGACACGCGCCTTGAGGCGGAGTGCTCGCGCCTGGGGCGCGGGTGGCGCCAGCTCGAGGTCGCCGTCAACTTCGGTCGCTTGCAGCGCGAGCATGCTCGCGCAGAGGCGGAGGAGTCCCTTGTCGCGGCAAGGGAGGCTCGCGATCGTGCCCTCGAGGAGGCCCGAGCTGCGGACTGCCGGCGCGAGGCGGCAGAGAGGCGCGAGAAGGAGCTTCAAGCTTCGAATGCCACCCTCGAGCGACAAGTCCTGGCGCGTGAAGCCGCACTTGTCGCCTCGGTGGGTGGGCCGCCTACAGGCGAGGCATGGCTCTGCACGCTCGAGGACACATTGACGCTGGAGGCGCTGGAGCAGAGCCTGGAGTGCGAGCGGCTGGAGGTGATGGAGCGCCATGTGGCCACTACTGAGGACGCTCTTGCTTCTCGGGAGGCGACGATCCAGCGAGAGGCTGACGAGAAGGTAGCGGGGGTCCGCAAGGCTCTCGTCGAGGAATACCGCCGGAAGCTGGAGCTTCAGGAGACTCGCTTCTGCATGCGGCGCAGCAAGCTGAAGGGCGAGGCCGACGGCCTCAAGGAGAAGCTAGCCGCGGCGGAGCGGCGCGAGAGAGCCGCGGTGGATGCTCAGGCCGCGGTGGAGGCCGAGCTATCCTTCCTTTACAAGCAGGTGGAAGGCGTTACCTCCCTCGTGGAGAAAGCTTCCGATGAGGCGAGCCGAGCCCGGGTGCTGCAGCATGAGCGCTCCCAGATGTTCCAGGCCCTTGGGCATAGGGCCAACCGGGCCCTGAGCAACATCTGTGATGAGAACGTCTCCAGCCCGCTCATTGCTGGCGACGCTGGTTACCTCGGCTTCTTCATCGGGGTCGTGGAGCGCCTCGAAGGTGGGGCCGAGAAGGCTTGCCAGCTCATCGAGAAGAGGAGCCGCAGCCTTCTTGCGCGTGCATTCTCGCGCGTCTTCAGCCACCTTCTCCGCTCCGATCCTGACTTCGACTTCGAGGCCGCGATAGCCCCTGTGCCCAGAGTGATCCAAGGTGCCCTGGCGGACTGGGTGGTGGATCATGTGGATGACCTAATCGCGGAGCTTGCCCCTACTGGCGACGTGGGTCCGCCTGTGATCAAGGAACGTGGGGTTGACGATGATGACGGCAGTAGCAGCGATGATGATGGCGCATCTCCTTAGACTACCTTTCCCCTGTTTTCCTGTTAAGATTTTGCATGTGACCCCGCGGGGGCGTGAAAGCACTTTAGAAAGAACTTCTTTATGCTGTATTGAGTAGCGTTGTACTCCCTTATGCCGCCTTCCCTTGCTTTTCGTGCGCCCGCAGCCCCTAAGCAGGGGTGATCATTGTTGTCACGTCAGGTCACGGTGCCCGGCCAAGGTTAAGAGGCGGAGCCTGCCAGAGACCTCGGGCCACACGCACCCGCAGGCTTGCTCGAGAGCGCCGCGCGAGGACTCGGACGCCAAGGTCTTGGCGAGGTGTGCGCGCGGGCGGGCCCGCGGCTGTTGTGGTCCGGGCCCTCAGGGCGTCTCCGGCGCCGCTCGGCTGGCCTAAGCGTGCACACCGTGCCCAGCCCCCACTCGTGGGGCGTGATGGAGGGAGCCGCAGGTGGCCGCCACCCTTCGTCAAGACGGAAATAAAGAGAAGAAGCACCGCAAGAAAAGGAAATTCTCCCCTAAAGACGCGAGAACTTCAAATTTCATTTCGAGAAATAGCAAATTTGGTTACAAGAGAAAGCAACGAACAGCTGCGTCCGGCACCTAGGCTAGTCTTCCCACCAGCGTGGAGCATGGGGCCTCCACTTGGCGTGGGCATAGTCGCTGATTGACGATGTCGTCCGCCAGCGCAGAGCATGGGGCTTCCACTTGTCATGGGCATAGCCGCTGTAAGACCGTGTCGTCTGCCAGCGCGGAGCATGGGGCTTCCACTTGGGCGTGGGTGGGAGCCCCCATGAGGCTCAGGGCAACACTCAGGAGACTTCGGGGCGTGTACAACCCCACTCATTATTACGTGAGAGTATCACAGGTAGGTCATCAGGAGGCACAGGGTGCCTCGCGCCTCCGGGGCAGGGGACCCTATCCCTCGCCCCCAAGCACGTGGCATCAGACCTGGGGCGCGGGTAATCCCGAGCGGGTCGTCGGGAAGGGCGGCAGCCCGCAGCACCCCTTCAAGGAAGGGCTCACTTCTGGACGGGGTCTCCGCCCCCGGGGGTCCGGAGGCGTAAGCTGCCGTCAAGGTGGCGCCGCGACTTCTCGCGGCACAGGGGACAGCCGGTGAGGGGCCCTCTTGCTAGAGGCGGGGCTGGTCCCAGGCACGGCACCACGACGCGCCCTTTCGGGGTGGCGAGGTTCGCGGGGGATCCCTCCTGGTCCTGGGCAGGCGGGGCCCCCCGACCTCGAAGGTGGGGAGAGAAAAGGGTCCTCGCGAGCCCTATCCCTCGCCTTTGGGCCCTGGGGCACCCGAGGGCTCCTAAGGGATCCGCGCCTGGGCACTCAGCCTAGCCCCAGTTCCTCAAGCGCGCCATCGGAGCATGACCTACCTGCATTCCAAGGTCAGTGCAATATGTTTTGGGGAGACTAATTGTAAATGAGGGTCGTCGTTGCCAGCAACGTAGGTGAGGGCACTGCGTCGGCTCATGAAGGGCCCTGGCCTCTCGAAGTCTTGATGATCATGACAATCAAGCCTCCGAGAATGGCGCGCTCGATCTTCGCTTCTGCCGCGGGGTGAACCCATTGACAGCGGGCGGTGGACATGGAAGCCGCCTTTCTGACGTTAGCCCCCGATCTTTCCGCCCTATCGACCGCCGCTGCCGCTGGTCGACCGCGCCGGCCGGGAAAGGGCCTGCGGGAGCAACCCGCCCGGTGGAGCGCTTCATGAGCCGGGGGGGAAAACCAGCTCATAACCTGGCTCCTGCTGGACTCCCCAGGTTGCCTCCGGAAGGGCAAACTGGCGTGGCAAGCGCACGCGCAGGTCCATTGTAGGGGTCGCGGCTCCTGTATAGGGCAGTAAGGCTCCGAGCCCCTGCATGCGGCGTCAAGCAGCTTGGCAACCTAGTCGAGCCAGGCATCATAGGCACCATTGGTGGGATGGTGGTGCAAAAGCTCACGCACCACGAGGTGTGCAGCCCGCACGTCCATGGGCTCATGATGAGGTTGAGCCGGTGACGCTGCTGCCGGGCTGAAGGCGGGCGCAGGGGTGTGACCACCGTCCAGTGCGAAAGGCGATGGCGACGGGTCTTGCCGTTGATGCGCGGTGACGCCTGTGGCGGTGCTAGTCGCGGGGCGGCCAGGGTGGCGCAGGGTATCGCGAAGGAGGAGCGCCGCCTGAGCGGCGTGAGTGGCCCAGCGCTCAGCGCGGGCTCGGCGAGCCCTGGCCATGCGGTTGCCAAAGTGGAGACGAAGCAGAGGCAGAAGAAGAATTCGACACACCCCTACCTTGCGTGCCAAATGTCGGATTTAGGGCACCGCAGACCCAAGAAGGTTCGAACTGTGGGGCGTGTGCGAAGATATCAACCTCTCAAGTCTCAAGCTCGTCGCCCTACAGCCTAGCCTCGCCAGATACACGCTCGAGCGGGGAAGAAGATGGACCCGGTGGTTTACCCAGGTTCGGGCCACCTTGCGGTGTAAAACCCTACTCCTGCTTTCTGGTGGATTGGCCTCACAAGGAGGTTGAGGATGAACTAGTACAATGGTTTGAGCGACCTCGCGAGGGCTCAAGTGGTGAGGGTGGAATCGGTCGACCCCTTCTACGGTGGTGGCTAACCTATATTTATAGTGGCCTCGGTCCTCTTCCCTCAAAACTTAGGCGGCAAGGGATCCCACAGTGGCCAATTCGAAAGGGGACAAGTAGTACATCTTATCCCGATGAAAGGTGGTCTTCTCCTGCAAAGCTTCTGGTCGTGATACAGCGGTGGGCTCAGCGATGACATCCGTCCTGCCGAGCTCGTGGTCTTGGTCTCATAGCACCGGAATGGAAACCTTTGGAGGGCTCCTTGGGAACCCACGCCTGTCCTTGCTCCCTTAGCACCAAAAGGGAAACTGCCTCCTCTGCGCCTGCTGGCGCCCGCCTGACCTTGGTCGTCATGGCTCACGTCATCACAGTCTCGGGAGGCTGGGTACCTGCATAGAAATCTCCACTCCTCGGGAGGCAGCCTGGGGAGGCCACTCCTCTGGAGGTCTTGGTGTTGTCCGCCTCGCGAGGCCAGGGGGCCTCGCGAGGGTCTTGGCTTGAAGGTCATGCCGCTGGGCCGTACCAGGCCGTCGAGGGAGCCATGCCGTGGGCCGCAGGCAGGCAAGTCTGGGTACCTACGTTCCCAGAACACCGACACCACCACCCCAAACAACGACGACACCGCTATCCCGCCCGCCACCGGCACCCACCCCACGGCCCCAAAGAAGACAAAACCCAAGAAAATGATCATGCCAGTGCAGCTTGCCCAAGAAAACAGCAAAGAAGGCTGGCCGGAGGGCCATTGCTGCGGAGAGGAAGGCCATCTTTCAGGCTGCTATCGATGCCGCTGCTGTGCAACACAAGGGTCATTGAGGATAACGAGGCCCTTGTTGCCAAGCCCACGCAGGCAGCAATGCGGCACACCATCCTCATGCTAGGGTTCAGCAAACCCACGCCGGTCATTCTTATTGCCGTCGCCATGGCCACGGCGAGCACCTGCTCATCGGCCGTTCGCCCTCCATAGGGCAGTCACCGAGCTCCTCCACAGCACCGCCGATGAGTCATCTCCATCTACCGCACGACCATGGTGTGACCCGCTTCTCCACGTCGCCAAACAACAACGTGATCACGCTGGCAACCCCCGCTCCCGCGGCCAGCATCGACCTCAACATCACGCCTGGGTCCGGTACCGGCCAGTCGGCCACTGGTATGCAAAACAAGCGGCTGTGGGTGATCCCTAAGGCGAACCCGCCCGACACTCGCTAGCTGTTTGACGGAATGCCCAACCCAACGCTAGTACAAGATGACCCCGACTTCAACAATTTCATGGAGAACATCATCTACGAGGGTCGTGGCACTAGCTTTCATGGCGAAGGAGATGGAGATCGTGATGATGGATGCTACTTGTGAGCTGCGTTGGGATTTCCTCGAAGAGGCGAGGATGATGCAATACAGTAGAGATAAGTATTTCCCTCAGTCAAGAACCAAGGTTATCAATCGAGTAGGAGAATCAAGCAAAGCCTCGCGAACAACACCTGCACACACAAAAGCAAATACTTGCACCCAACGCAAACAAGAGGGTTATCAATACCCTTGGCGGTTACTTGCAAGGATTAAATCTTGTAGTGGTAGATAGATAAATTATAAATATAAAATAAAATAAAAAAGAAAATTACGGCAAGGTATTTTGTGTTTTTATATATGATAAAAGTAGACCCGGGGGCCATAGTTTTCACTAGAGGCTTCTCTCTCGAACACATAGCATACGGTGGGTAGACAAATTACTGTTGGGCAATAGATAGAAAAGCACATAGTTATGACGATATTCAAGACAATGATCATGTATATAGGCATCACGTTCGAGACAAGTAGACCGACTCCTGCCTGCATCAACTACTATTACTCCACCCATTGACCGCTATCCAGCATGCATCTAGGGTATTAAGTATAAAACAGAGTAATGCCTTAAGCAAGATGACATGATGTAGACAAAGTATACCCAATCTATATGAATAAACCCCCTCGTTTTACCCTTAATGGCAACAATACAAACACATGTCTTGTCCCTTTCTTCCACTGGGATAGAGCACTGCAAGATTGAACCCATTACAAAGCACCTCCCCCACTGAAGATAAATCAATCTAGTTGGCCTAACCAAACGGATAGACCAGAGAGAAATAGAAAGCTATAACAATCATGCATAATAAAGTTCAGAAAAGACTCCATTAATATTCGTAAATATTCAGATCATAAACCCACATTTCATCAGACCCCAACAAACACACCGCAAAAGAAGATTACATTGAATAGAACTCCAAGAACATCAAGGAGAACATTGTATTGAAGATCAAAGAGAGAGAAGAAACCATCTAGCTACTTGCTATGGACCGTAGGTCTGTGGTGAACTACTCACATATCATCGGAGGGTAGCAAGGACGATGTAGAAGCCCTCTGTGATTGATTCCCGCTCCAGCAGAGTGCCAGAAAATGCCTCCAGATGGGATCGCGGAAGAAGAGAAACTTGCGGCAGCGGAAAAAGTGTTTTGGGTGGCTCCTTGTTGGTTTCCTGATTTTAGAGAATTTATAGAGGTGGAATTAGGCCAGACGGAGCCACGAGGGGCCCATAAGGCATCAGGGCCCGCCTACGCCCTGGGTGCGCTCTGTTGCCTTGCCATCTCCTCGCTTGTCGTCCGATCTCCTCCCGAAGCTTATAGGGTCTCTCTTGTCCAGAAAAAATCGTCAAAAAGTTTCGTAGCGTTTGGACTCCGTTTGGTACCGATTTCCCAGAAAATCAAAAAAGGCAAAAAACAGCAACTGCGCTTGGCACCGGGTTAATATGTTAGTCCCAAAGAATGATATAAAATACAGCAAAAAGTTATATAAAACATCCAAGATTGATACTATAATAGCATTGAACAATGAAAAATTATAGATACGTTGGAGACATATCAAGCATCCACAAGCTTAATTCCTGCTCGTCCTCGAGTAGGTAAATGATAATAACAAAAAATTTGATATGGAATGCTACCTAACATGTTCATCATGTAATCTTTCTTTTAGGGTATGAATATTAAGAACCGAATGATTCAAAGCAATAGTCTATAATTTGATATAAGGACATCAATACTCAGGCATACCAACAAACAATCATGCCTTTGAAAATAAAAATGCTAAAGACGCTATCCCTACAAAATCATATAGCCTTATCATGCTCCATCTTCTTAACACAAAAATATAAATCATGTACAACCCCGATGTCAGCCGAGCAATTGGTTCATACTTTTTAATGCGCTTCAGCTTTATCAACCTCCACGCAATACATGACTGTAAGCCATGGACACAGCACTATGGGTGGAATAGAATGCGGTGGTAGAGATTAATAAGGGGAAGACAAAAAATGAAGATAGTCTCACATCAACGTGGCTAATCAACGGGCTATGGAGATGCCCATCAATTGATGTAAATGCGAGTAGTAGGGATTGCCATGCAACGGATGCATTAAGAGCTATAAGTGTATGAAAGCTCAAACTAAAAACTAAGTGGGTGCGCATCCAACTTGCTTGCTCATGAAGACCTCGGGCATTTGAGGAAGCCCATCATCGGGATATACAAGCCAAGTTCTGTAATGAAAAATTCCCACTAGTATATGAAAGTGACAACATAGGATATTCTCTATATGAAAAACATGGTGCTACTTTGAAGCACAAGTGTGAAAAAGGATAGTAACATTGCCCCTTCTCTCTTTTTCTCTCATTTTTTTGTTGGGCACTTTTTGGCCTCTTTTTTCTCTTTATTTATTTATTTCCTCACCGGGACAATGCTCTAATAATGATGATCATCACACTTCTATTTATTTACTACTCAATATTACAACTCGATAAAACTCAAACATATGACTCTATATGAATGCCTCTAGCAATGTACCAGGATGTGCAATGATACTAGCGTAACATGTATGATAATGATGAACGGTGGCTGAGCCACAAATACTATGTCAGCTATATGATCATTCAAAGCAATATGACAATGAAGATGTATGTCATAATAATGGAACGGTGGAAGTTGCTTGGCAATATATCTCGGAATGGCTATGGAAATACCATGATAGGTAGGTATGGTGGCTGTTTTGAGGAAGATATAAGGAGACTTATGTGTGATAGTGCGTATCATATCACGGGATTTGGATGCATCGGTGAAGTTTGCACCGACTCTCAAGGTGAGAAAGGGCAATGCACGGCACCGAAGAGGCTAGCAAACTGCGGAAAGGTGAGAGTGCGTATAATCCATGGACTCACATTAGTCGTAAAGAACTCACATACTTATTGCGAAAGTCTATTAGCCCTCGAAGCAAAGTACTTATATGCATGCCCCTAGGAGGGAGGTTGGTAGGAGTTAACCATCGAGTGCCCCCGACCTCCACGCAAAGGAAGACACTCAATAATAAATCATGCTCCAACTTCTTAGCATAACTAAAGACTATACGTGCATGCTTCGGGAATCACAAACCTTAACACCAATATTCTTACTAAACCACAATTATCCACTAGTACCTCCCCCATATTACCATCTCAATAGCGAAAAACTATTGCAAGTAATCAAACTTGTCATATTCGATGATCTACATGAAAGTTTTTATTATATCCCTCTTGAATACCTATCATATCAGGACCAATTTCATAACCGGTACATATTGCCATTACTATTTATTAGACTCTCAAAAGGATATAAGTGGATCATGAGAGTGAAACTATTTCTTTAAAATATAACCATTACCATGCTCTAAAAGATATAAGTGAAGCACTAGAGTAACTTCCTAACTCAAAAGATATAAGTGAAGCACATAGAGTATTCTAATAAATCACGAATAAATGCGTGTCCCTCTCAAAAGGTGTGTGTGCAGCAAACAATGATTGTGGCAAACTAAAATTCAAACAAATAAAATACTACTATAATACACGACGCTCCAAGCAAAACCCATATGATGTGATGAATAAAAATATAGCTCCAAGTAATATACCAATGGCTTGTAGACGAAAGAGGGGATGCCATCCAGGGCATCCCCAAGCTTAGATGCTTGGTTCTCCTTGAATATTACCTTGGGGTGCCTTGGGCATCCACGAGCATAGGGTATTGCCGCTCCTTATTCCTTCATCCATCGTGATCTCACCCAAAACTTGAAAAGTTCAGCACACAAAACTCAACAGAAACCTCGCGAGATCCGTTAGTATAACAAGCAAATCATAAACTTTAGGTTCTGTTGTCAACCCATTCATATTTTATTACTCCATAATACTTAGTGTATTCTAACTTCTCCATGACTTATACCCCCCCCCCCCCCGATATAATCCAGAGCATCATTAAAACAAGCAAACTATGCAACAAAAACAGAATCTGTCAAAAAAACAGAACAATCTGTAATGATCTAAACAAACACAATACTTCTGTAACTCCAAAAATTCTGAAAAATTAGGACAACATGGGCAATTTTTGTGTCAATCATTTTCAAAAAAATTAGAATTTTATCACGTTTAAGTGAATTTAAAGAATTCTAGTACTAGGCTCAAAAGTTTCTGTTTTTCACAGAATCAAGTCAGCTATCAACCAAATCATCCCAAAAGCTTTACTTGGCACAAACACTAATTAAAACATAAAAACAGAATCATAACAGTAGCATAATTGTGTGGACATGCAAAAATAGAAAAGAAAAAAAGAAAAAAAAAGATAACTATTGGGTTGCCTCCCAACAAGCGCTATTGTTTTACACCCCTAGCTAGGCGTAATGTAAAGTTTCAAGTATTGTCATCCTTAGTTTTCAACCCATAGGTTGCCCTCATAATTGATTCATATGGTGGATTAATTATCTTTCTAGGGAAGTGTTCCATTACTTTCTTTAATGGAAATTGGAACCTTATGTTTCCTTCTTTCATATCAATAATAGCACCTATGGTTCGTTGGAAAGGCCTACCAAGTATTATAGGACAAGATGGATTACATTCAATATAAAGCACAATGAAATCCATGGGCACATAATTTATATTAGCAAGAATAAGCACATCATTTATTCTACCCAATGGTTTCTTAATTGTTGAATCCGCTAAGTGCAAATTAAGGGAACATTCATCCATATCAACAAGGCCTAGCACATCACATAAAGATTTTGGTATAGTGGAAACACTAGCACCTAAATCACATAGAGCATTACATTCATTATCTTTAATCTTTAGTTTAATAGTAGTTTTCCATTCGTCATGCAATTTTCTAGGTATTGAAACCTCCAACTCTAGCTTTTCTTCATGAGCTTTCATCATAGCTTCTATGATATGTTTAGTAAAAGCTTTATTTTATTCATAAGCATTGGGTGAACTTATCATGGATTGCAACATGGAAATACACTCAATTAAAGAACAACTATCATAATTAAAGTCCTTGTAATCCAAAGTAGTGGGTACATCACTAGTTAAAGTCTCGACCTCTCCAGACCCACCTTTATTATTTTTATCATTAAGATCATCACCCTCCGAACGATTGGGACGCCTTCTAGATAAAGTTGACTCATCTCCAGTCCCTTTTTCATCAAGTTTTATTACAAAACAAAGATTCTATAGGTAAGACACAAATCATTTTAATATCTTCATCATGATTACGGCAAAAATCGGGCGGAATAGCCTTTCTAGGAATTCTCACTTAGCTCTCAACCTAGCGGTTCACTCTTTACTTTCATAAATGGAGACATAGATAGATTTAATGGACTCATTAATATCAATCTTAAGTGGCAAAATTTTAGATTTAAGAGTTTCACATCAGGAGCAATTCTATCCATGTTCCTAGCCATATCATCAACTTTATTCAATTTTTCTTCTGTCATGGCTTTTAAAAATATTTTGAGAATTAATGAATTCTTTAATATTAATCTCAAGATCAATAGGTATCCTATTATTATTATTATAAGAATTTCCATAGGAATTACCATAATTATTAGAAGAATTTTCGGGATACGGTCTAGGATTAAAATTACCTCTATAAGCATTGTTATTGAAATTAGACAAATTTGACATCAACGGCACCATTATTTTGCTCAATCAAAGTAAATAATGGCACATCATTAGGATCAACATGAGCATTTTTATTAGCAACCAATTTCATAAGAGCGTCCATTTTATCACTCAAAGTAGTAATTTATTCGACATAATTTACCTTCTTACCAGTTGGAGCTCTTTCGGTATGCCATTGAGAGTAATTTGCCATTATATTATCAAGGAGTTTTTTAGCTTCTCCCAATGTGATTTCCATAAAAGTAGCACCTGCAGCAGAGTCTAGAAGATTTCTAGAAACAAAGTTTAGTCTCGCATAGAAATTTTGTATAATCATCCATAAACTTAAACCATGAGTGGGACAATTTCTTATCATTAATTTCATTGTTTCCCAAGCTTGTGCAACATGTTCATGGTCAAGTTGCTTAAAATTCATAATTTGATTTCTAAGAGAAATAATTTTAGCGGAAGGAAAATACTTGGCAATAAAAACATCCTTACACTTATCTCAAGAATCAATACTATTTCGAGGCAAGAATGAAAACCAAGTTTTAGCATGGTCTCGTAGTGAGAACCTAAATAATTTCAATTTAACAATATCATTATCCACTCTTTTTTTCTTTTGCATATTGCATAATTCAACGAAAGTATTAAGAGTGGATACAACATCTTCATTAGGACTACCAGAAAATTGTTCTTTCATAACAAGATGTAGCAAAGCGGCATTAATATCACATGACTCCGCACTAGTGGCGGGAGGAGCAATTGGAGTACTAATGAAATCATTATTTTTAGTATTTGAAAAATCACACAACTTAGTGTTTTCTTGAGACATAGCGAGAAAACAAGCGAATGAGCAAACAAAAATATTTTTGTGTTTTTGTAAAAAAAATAGAAGTGGGGGAGATGAAAACGAGAGGCAAATAAAATAATAGCAAGTTGATGATAGTTTGTGCGAAGGTACCTGATAGGTTTTGATGATGTCTCCCGGGTGTTAGAAATTCTTCTTGCTACTTGTGAGCTGCATTGGTATTTCCTCGAAGTGGAGAGGATGATGCAATACAGTAGAGATAAGTATTTCCCTCAGTTAAGAACCAAGGTTATCAATCTAGTAGGATAATCACGTTGAAAGGATCGATGCGGTCGACTAGAGGGGGGTGAATACGAGACTACAAATTTTAATCTTCCTTGTCAATTTTAAGGTTTAGCATATAAATAGGGTTCACTAGATATGCAACTAGGTGAACACACCTGTTGTAGGGTGGAACCCTAAGTGGAGATATTTTCACACTTGGAGGGGAAAAAATATGAACAACAAGAACACAAAGAGGCATTCACTCCAACAAAACCCAATCACACATCCACTAGAATAGCAAACACATAGATCCACAAGAATACAAGCACAATCCAAGGAAACAAGCACTAAGGTAAAGTTCTTCCCACTCCTAAGGAGGTGAGGTCTTGGTGATAGTCTTCTCCAAAAGGAGGTCTTGAAATCCAATTGGGATGCTCTCCTAAGAGGTCTTGATCTCCAAGAGGAGTGGTAGAAGGAGCAAAGCTCTATCAATGTCTCACATATACTTGGCTAACCCTAACAAATGACATAGACCTAAAATATATAGCTAGAGGGAGGAAGGGGACGACTTGGGAGGCAAGGAAGGGCACCCACGGCCGAAACCTGGGAGGCCCATGCGCACGGGGTAAGTTGGGCCCGCGCGCACGGGGTACACGCCCGTGCGCATGGGGTGCTACAGCTACGAGGGCCCGTGCGCATGGGGTCCTGAGGCCGTGTGCACGGGGGTGCGCGTCTCAGCTACAGAGGCTCTCTGGGTAGCCCGTGGGCACGGGATCTGGGGGGCCCGTGCGCACGGGGTCGCCTGGGAGGTGCTGTCTTCATCTTCTTTCGCTCCCTCTCCTTCCTCGTGGCCTTGGGGTGGTTGTCCTCCTCCTTTGGGTGTCCCTTGGCTACTTGGTGGCGTTGGTCTTCGTACCTAATGACACATAGCATGTTTTGGCGGGGCAGCATCCAAGTTCCATTTATATCCATATCAATCTAGAGTAGGAGTGAGTTCACCTTAGTTTCAATGCCGTGTGATCGGGCTCTTGTCATAGGTCCACGTGGTGCTTGATGTGTTGGTGTAGATTCCATGGGGATGACGGAAGTATGCTCCGCATCATCTCCCCCCTGGGTGAGATCCGTCCTCGGATCGTGATCTTCATCACCATGGTATGGGGTCAAGTCCTTGACGTTGAAGGTTTCGCTTACGTTGTACTTGTAGCGTGGGATGTTGGTCTTGTAGTCATTGTCATTGTAATGTGCTAGCACCTTGAAGGTTCCATCGGCTTGTGGTAGTAGCTTGGACTTGCGCTCGCTGGGGAAGCGGTCATTGCGGAGATGTAGCCATACTAGATCGCCCGGTTTGAACACCATTGGGGTCTTGTTGAGGTTGAGCTTGGTGGCGAGGCGGTGTACTTGACGCTCGATCGTAGACCTTGTATCTTCATGCATTTTCTTGAGATAACTTGCTCTTGCATTTGCATCCATGTGAGCTCGTTCTTGGAGCGGTAGAGGGAGGATGTCCAAGGGCGACAAAGGGTTGAATCCGCAGATGACCTTGAAGTGGGACTTGTCGGTAGTAGAGTGTCTTGCGTGATTGTAGGCGTACTCGGCGATGGGTAAGCACTCCTCCCACTCCTTGATGTTCTTTTTTATCAACACACGAAGGAGAGTAGATAGTGTCTGGCTGGTGACTTCTGTTTGGCCATTGGTTTGAGGATGATATGCCGTCAAGAATAGTAGCTTGATGTCGAGCTTGGCACATAGTGTCTTCCAAAAGTAGCTTAGGAACTTGACGTCACGGTCCAACACAATGGTCCTTGGCACTCCATGTAGCCTCAAGATTTCCCTACAAAAAAGATTTGCAACATGTGAAGCATTGTCTATCTTATTACATGGGATGAAATATGCCATTTTTTAGAATCGGTCCACAACAACAAATACTGAATCCTCTCCATTTTGAGTTCTAGGTAATCCAAGCACAAAATCCATACTAATATATTCCCATGGGTGATATGGAATGGTAAGTGGCATATGTAGGCCATGAGATTGAGCTTTGGACTTTGCTTTGCGGCATGTAGAACATCGATTGGTGAATCGTGCGACATGACGAAACACCTTTGGCCAAAAGTACTTGAAGGAGAGTGTGGCAAAGGTCTTGTTGTGCCCGAAATGTCCCATAAGTCCTCCGCCGTGAGCCTCTTGCAAAAGTAACAAACGAAGAGATGACTCAGATATACAAAGTTTGTTAGCACGCATAAGATAGCCATTAGTTCTCCCAACAAGTATTAGCAAGACATTTGGCATAAGGAACCGCAAATGAAGGATCATGTGCATATAGATCTTTAACATGCTCAAAGCCAATTACATTCACTTCAAGTTGAGTAACTACCATGCACTTGCGGGAAAGAGCATCCGCCACAACATTTTCTTTACCCTTAATGTACTTGATCACAAGGAAAAGATTCGATGAATTCACTCCATTTAGCATGCCATTTATTCAACTTGGTTTGACCTTTAAGATACTTAAGTGTTTCATGATCGTTATGTATGACAAATTCATGTCGGCAAAGGTAATGCTCCCAAACATGCAATACTCACACTAAAGCATATAATTCTTTGTCATAGATGGGATAGTTAAGTTGAGCGCCAGAAAGTTTTTCGCTAAAATATGCAATCGGTCGCTTTTCTTGCATCAAAACTCCACCAATACCATTACCACTAGCATCACAATGGACTTCGAAAGTTTTATCAAAATTGGGTAAGGCAAGCAATGGAGCATGTGGAAGCAAATTCTTAAGCTCATGAAATGCGGTATCATGGAATGGGCCCCAAACAAAAGGTGCATTCTTCTTACTCAAGGCATGCAAAGGTGATGCAATAGTGCAAAAGTCCTTAACGAAACGCGATAGAATCCGGCTAAGCCAAGGAAGCTACGCACTTGTTGCAAGTTGGTTGGTTGTGGCCAAGTTTTAATAGCATCACTTTTAGCTTCATCTACGTGATCACCCTTAGAAGACACGACAAAGCCCAAGAAAACAAGCTTGTGAACACCAAATGTGCATTTCTCCATATTAGCATAAAGACGCTCTTTTCTAAGAGTTTGCAAAATGGTCCTAAGATGAGTGACATGATCTTTCAGAGATTTGCTAAACACAAGTATATCATCAAAGTAGACCACAACAAATATGCCGATGTAGGGGCGAAGAACATAATGCATGACACACATGAAAGTACCGGGTGCTTCCGATAAGCCCATAGGCATAACTAACCACTCGTACAAGCCAAATTTAGTTTTAAAAGCGGTTTTCCACTCATCACCTTGTTGAATGCGAATTTGGTAATAGCCACTTTTGAGATCAATTTTTGAGAAAATGGTGGCACCGCTAAGCTCATCTAGCATATCGTCAAGGCATGGAATGGGATGTCTATAGCGAACGGTGATAGCATTTACGGAATGGCAATCGGAGCACATGCAAAAACTACCATATTTCTTAGGCACAAGGATAATCGGAACCGCACAAGGGCTCAAGCTTTCACGTACATGTCCATTGTCAATGAGGCATTGTACTTGCCTTTGTATCTCCTTAGTTTCCTCGGGATTGACATGGTATGGAGCCTTGTTTGGTAGGGGTGCGCCGGGGATGAGGTCGATCTGGTGCTCGATGTCGTGTATAGGAGGTAGGTCAGGAGGTAGCTCATCGGGAAAAACATCCGCGAATTCCTGCAACAAATTAGACAACACTAGAGGAAGATGGTTAGAAGTGTTAGTCCTTGCCGCTTCATCTTTGCACACTAGGACATAGTGTATGGCACTAGATGGATTCTCACGCACTTCTCTCATATCGCGTTTGGTGGCTAGGAGGACTAAGTTTTTGTCTCTCTTTGTAGAGGCACTCATTTTGGGCTTGTGGCGCTCACTCTCTTTGTGGTGGTTCACTTTCTCACTAGACTCTTCATGATGGGTGGATGCTTGTTTGTCAGCGATCACTTGACTTGGTGACATAGGTCGTAGCACGTACTCCTTTCCCTTCATCTTGAAACTATAGTGGTTGGTACGTCCATTGTGGATGATGCCATGGTCGAATTGCCAAGGTCTTCCCAAGAGGAGATCGCACACAGACATAGGAACCACATCACACTCCAAGGTGTCTTCATATGCACCGATCTTGAAGGAAACTTGCACGGTATGCTCCACTTGAATGGTGCCAGAGTCGCTAAGCCATTGGACCTTGTATGGGCGAGGATGCTTCATCTTGACCAATTGTAGCTTGGAACATAGCTCTTCACTTGCCAAGTTGTGGCAACTTCCTCCGTCAATGATGACCTTCACGGAACGTCCGTTGATGCCCGCTTTGGTGTGGAAGATGTGGCAACGTTGGTCTTCGTCTTGTTGGTGTTGAAGCATCAAGACCTTGGAGACAACAAGGGTGGGGCTTGAATCATTGTTACAAAAGACTTTCTCATCTTCCTCTTCATTCACGCGCCGGTGCATGGCCACGTGATCAAGGGCTTCCATTTCTTCTTCGCTCATTGAGTCATAGGTGCCGTCGTCATTGGCGATCATGGTACGCCGAGTGGGGCACTCAAATGTCTTGTGGCCGCGGCCTTGACATGTGAAGCATTTGATGGAACTCATCTTGACGGTCTCATCCGTTGGAGTAGATGATGATGAAGCTCTCAGCTTGAAGTTTCTTGTAGTAGGAGGACAACTTGAAGATGTCGAAGGTTTCTTGTACTTGTCGCCGGTGCTTGGTGATGCTCTAGTTGAGGTAGGAGGTACCTAAGTCATGGGGGCTTGAGTGCATGAGCCGTAGGTCTTGGAAGAGTACTTCGCGTATTTGAAGTCATCTTGTACTTGTCGCTCGGCCTTGGTCGCTTGATGAACTAGCTCGAGGAGGTTGGAGTATGGTTGGAAGTCGGCGATCTTCTTTATTGGGTGATTGAGGCCGTTCAAGAATCGTGCCATAGTTTTCTCGTCATCTTCCTTGACATTGGCCGTATCATGGCAATCTCCATCTCTTGGTAGTATTCTTCCACCGTCTTTGTGCCTTGCTTGAGAAGTTGCAACTTCTTGAAGAGATTGCAGGTGTAATGTGTAGGCACGAAGCGAGCTCACATGACATCCTTCATTTGTGTCCAAGTCGTGGTTGGAGGTTCGCCTCTCTCCCATCGTCTTGCGAGCACTTGTTCCCACCAAATGAGGACGTAGTCTTGAAACTCGAGGGAGGCCATGGCGATTTTCTTCTCCTCTTCATAGTTGTGAATACAGAACATCTTGTCGACCTTCAATGCCCATGAGAGATATTCCTCAGGATTGATGCTTCTAGAGAACTTGGGCATGGTGAACTTGAGCTTGCCGTAGCGTAGTACTTTATCATGTGGATGATGGTGTTGCCGCACTTGGCATGGAGGAGGGTCTTCATTATCATTCTCCTCTTGAAGGACACGTCGATGAGGTTGAGGCATGGATGCCCGGTTTCTTCTTTCTTGTTGCTCGTCACGTCGAGTGGCTTCATCTTGTCGTTCTTGGCGAAGTGCTTCTTCTTGTTCATGTACTTGATGATTGCGGTCGGTGACGACTCTAGTGGCCTCGTGGAGTGCGTGTTGTGCTTCGAGGGCTTATTCCTCACGACGTCTTTGTTCTTGTCGAATTGCATCGCCGTCTTGAGGTACTTGACGTGGATGTTGTGGAGGTTGTTCTTGGTCCTCGGCGTCTTGTGCTTGGCGTCTCACCCTTTCATGTGCTCGGACTCGGTCTTGCAAACCATTGCCATGGAATGGATTTTCTTGAGCTTGGCGATCTTGAGGGTCGTCATGTCGATGAGAACAAGCTCGAGGAGGACTTGCATAGGAGGAAGAGTAAGTCGAAGAGTGGCGACTTGAGTGGCATCGTCTTGGTGAAGAAGTGGTGGAAGACGCGCGGCTCACGATCATGTTGCGGAATTCTTCCATTTGTGTGGTGAGCTTGGCGTAGAGGTAGTCCCGTTGTCATTCTTCCGATTGGCATAGGTCGGTGCCGAGTTGCTCAATGCGATCACCCAAAGCTTCACTTTCAAGATGGAGAGCTTGTTGGGCGACGAAGAAGTGGTTCTTGGTGACGTAGTCGTGTTCGTCATCTTGCTCCACGAAGAGTGGGTTCGCCAAAGAACTTGGCCTATCCATCATAAACAAGTGGTGGTGAGTAAGAAAATGAGAGAATAATACCAAAGTTACCTTTTCCGAAGATTGTGGATGTATCAAGTATCGCTCAACGGAATGCTATAATAGGAGAATTGGTACCGGGTTTTGTTTTCTCACACCTACGAGTAAAAAGCTTATGGAGGATCTTGGTTAGGAAGTGGCACAATAATTCAAGCAAATGTTAGTCAAGATGTCAAAAATGTTGAAAAGATGCACAAATTGCGAAGTAAGATAAATAGATCAAGCCCAAGGATATCACTAGGAACACACACACACAAACGGAAGATAAGTGGGATCCGCATAACCAAGGAGTGAGCTCAAAATGTGTAACCATGGAAAATGCTCTTGTTGTACGGATGCTAGAGAGACGCTAGCTCGAGTGCTCAAATGGGCTAGATACGCTTGTGCACCAACCTATGGGAGAAACGGGCCATCTACAATCCCAGGTATGCTTATGTATGAATCACTATGATAGAATGATGCAAAATGGCTCAATGCTATTGCTTACAAGCTCTTTGTTTCTTTTTTCTTTTGCTTAAAAGCTTTTTTTGGCTATGCCACAATGCTTGATATTCGAGCCGGAGTATGAGACAACAAGTATGGTATGCACGGGATATATTTATGGCACTAGTATGATAGCACGATGGTTGCACGCTAAGTGTACCTATGCGGGATATGCTTACCACTAAAGATGCACAAAGAGCGTGGCCTGTCGGGGATATCGTGCGACATATGCCAGGGGGTGGCTTATCATGGATGGGAACAAAAGTACGTCGCCGGGCTCTAGAAGCGGGAGAGAGCAAGACCGTGTACGCCTGCGAATCTTACCCAGGTTCGGGGCTCTCCTAGGAGATAACACCCCTAGTCCTGCTCTGCGGGGTCTCCGCATGATCACTACCTCAACAAGTAGCTACAAGCTTGCTCCTTGAGCTGTTCTGCTGGAGGAGGGAGGAGGGCAAGGCTAGCTCTACCCCACTCTCTATGTGTGTGTGTTGAAGAAGGCTCTCTCCTCTCTATCAAGGTCCCAACCCCTTGCATGGGGTGACCTGGGGGGTTTATATAGGCCTACCCCCCAGGGGTACAATGGTAATCCGGTTGGCCGTAGGACCCGGCCGTCAGTGTCTCTGGTCGCCGGCCTCTCCGCCGACTGCAGGGGCCCGCCGCCTGGTGGGTCCCCTCGGCTGTCTTGTACTCGGCCGACAAGCCGGGCCCGCCGCTTGTGGGTCCTGTCGGCTGCGTAGCACTGTAGCCATGCCACTGATGATGAATGCTTGGTCGAGGAGAGCGTGGCTACAGTCCTGCCGCCTGGCGGGCGTTTCACTGTAGCCACTCCCCGTCTCTTCTGGTTAATGGCGCACAAACTTCAAGGAAAGGAGAGGGCCGCCTGCTAGGAGCCGGCCTCCCCCTGAGCCGACTGGTCAGGGCTCGCCGCCTTCTGGCCTCTTCACGGACAGGTAGGGCCCACCGCCTGCGGGCCGTACCGACAGCCCGTCGTGGGAGTATGGCTTCCTCTGCCATGGGTGATGTCATGAGCAGCATGGCAACAGTGCCGTGCCGGTCGTGGGATGTCCACTTGGTGCGCTGCACTATGGCCACGCTCTCCCTGGATTCGGGGGTGGCAGGCTTGTACTGTAGCCACGCCCCGTCTCGTCGTGTTTATGTGGGTGCTAACTTTGAGGGCGCGAGGGGCCGCCTGCTAGAATCTGGCTTCCCAGGAAGCCGCCTGCTAGGAGTCGGCCCACTTCATGGCCGTCTTCTGGATTCCGCCGCCTCCTGGCAACCGGCCGCTTGGGCCAGTCGGCCCCAAGAAGGCGGTCCGTTATTTTTGGTGTCGAGGGGCGCAGCCTGCCCCGATGTCTTGAAATACCCAGGGGAGCTGATGAGGCTACCCGTGGTCATTTACTCCGACAGTAGTCCCTAAAGCTGGTGGGGCGCTGCGGTTGAAGGGGCGAGAAGCCCCAGCAGCTTCCTGCTCCGCGTTGTCTGGCATTCTGGTAGGAGTCGGCCGTGACCAAGCAGGCCGCCTGGCGATTTCGAAACGCCGCGGTGGGGGCCAGGTGGCATGCTAGCCAAATGTCAGGCTCGCCGCCCGTGCCCGCCAGCCACGCGGCGTCAGCAGGCCAAGCCGGCCTGCCAGCCCACGCGCGCGACGGGACGTCGCCGTAGGCCGGGGCCCGCCACTACAGGGCCTCGGCACGCGCGCGGATCCGCTGCGGCTGAGGTAGACGGTTGGGCTTCTGCGGTAATCAATACATGCATTTACTGGCGCCATAATCATGCGATCGTGGGGGAGTGGGCGCAGTTAATCCCATGATCCCCCACGCTCTCGCCCCCTCGGCTCCGCCGCCTGGGGCTATAAGTAGGGGGAGGAGGAGGGTGGCAGACACACGCGCGCCCTCCTCTCCCCTCGCCATTCTTCTTCCTCTCCACCGCCGCAGCGCCTCTTCCTCTTGCCGAAGCGCTGCCGTAGCCCATTGTCGACGAGCTTCTTCTCGCTGCGGCTTCCTTGCTCCGCCGTGGCTTCGCCCGCTCGTCACCGCGCCGCACCTACGACGAGCTCCTTCGCCCATGGCGCGCTCACGGGCCGGCGACTAGGACGGTTCCAACGTCCATGAGGATCACCTCTCCTTCCTTCGTCAAACACGGTGGCTGCCCCGTGAGACGAACGTGCGGGTACGTGTCCCCCCCCCCCAAGGCAGAAATCTCGCCGGTGCCGGAGGGCGATGAACGCGTCGTCTTCCGGTCCCATTTTCTTCGCGGCTTCGGCCTTCCGGCGAGCGGCTTCCTCCGCTCCTTCCTTGATTTCTACCGAGTCCAGCCGCACCACCTCACGCCAAACACGATGGTGCTGCTGGCCGCCTTCGTCACCATGTGCGAAGGATACCTCGGCACTCTCCCCACCCTTGAGCTCTGGGGAGAGTGCTTTTATCTCAAACTCGGCACCGCCACCAAGGGCCAGGCGGCTCAATGCAGAGCCTGTGTGGCGGTGCGGCATCCGGGAACCGAGAACCGCTTCCCGCCCATCTCCCTGCTGCAGTCGGCCAAGCTGTGGCAGAAATCCTATTTCTACATCAAGAACATCCACCCGACGAGCGACTACATCAACTTGCCGGCCTATGTAGCCGGCCCGCCAGCGGAGCCGCGCGCCAACTGGTAGTACAAGCCGAGCTCTCTATCGGCCGCCTCCTCCGTCGCCCTCGCCCGACTTCAGGCGATGACGGAGTCGGAGGGCCTGAAGGGCTCGGACCTGCTGGCCGCCTTCGTGACGCGCCGAGTGCTTCCCCTCCAAGCCCGGCCTCACATCATCAGCTGCATGAGCGGGCACCGGGACCCATGGCGGATGTGCACACGGGAGCTGTCGGATGTGGAGGTGGCCCGGCTGGTCAACTACTTCTCCAACTGCAAGCTACCGGAGACGGATTGGCGGTTCGGCAAGCGGCCGTACGACCGCGCACATCCGCCGCCTGCGGTGAGTCTTGCAATTCTTTTTCTCCTTTGCTGGTCCGAGTTCTTGTTTTGCCGTCTGACCAGTCGGCCATGGTGCAGGTCCTCCCGGCCCAGTCGGCCGCCGACGCTCTGGATCCAGGGCAGCGGTACATGCCGGACCGAACGAGGAGCGACGTGGAGGACCCCGACTTTGGGGCGGCCGCCATGGAGGAGGACGACGCCACAGGTGGCGGCGGTGGAGCAGGCGGCTCCAGAGGAGGAGGCGGCCTCGAGGCTTGGCCGGATGACGACAAGGAGGAGAACGAGCCATGTCGTACGCACGGCTCCGACGAGGTGGGCGCGAATTCTTCAGCCGCGCCGACTGCACCAGGCGGCGCACCAAAGCGCCGAGCCGGCTCGTTGCTGTTCGGCAGCCGGCCGAAGAAGTCCAAGAACACAGCCGCCGCGACCAAGCCACAGGAGGCCGCCGCAAAGGCGGCCCAGTTCCAGAAGACCCCGAGGCAGCCCCCGATGGTGTCCGCGTAAGTGCTTGGTTTCTCTTGCGTTTTCTTTTCTTCTTTCTTGCAAACTATTTCTGAGTTTCCCCTTGTCTTGCTCGAACAGGGCCCCGCTCTCTCTTCAGCAGTCCACTGCTTCTTCAGTGATCGGGGCGGCGGAAGGCTCCGCCAACACCTGCCGCGTGGATCCGCTCGCCAACCTCCAGGAGGCGACGAAGAGGAATGCGTGGGAGGCGCACGAGGAGTGGGAGGAGGTGGAGCGGCAGAAGGCGCAGGCGGCCGAGGCGGCGTAGGTGGACGCGGAGGTGGTGGCCAAGGCCCAAGCCGACGCTGCGACCAAGGTCCAGGCGGACGCCGCAGCCCAGGCCCAGGCGGACGCGGCCGCCATGGTGCAAGCGGAAGAGGCCGCACGGGGCCGGACTCCGCAACTCGTCATCCCGCTGCGCGCAGTGTCAGCAGCGCCAGAGAACCCGGCGCTGACTGGAGGAGCCGGCAACGATCAGCTGGTCGTGTAGAGGAGAGGAGGCGACGCCAGCGTCCCGAGGGCGGAGGTGCCCCCGCAAGCGCCGACTGCCGAGGCCCGAGGCAGTCGGTCTGACGTGCCATCGGCGCCGCCGGTCAGAGGCGAGATGGTGGTGGGGGCGACCCCTGTGGTCCGTCGTCCGGGGCGCCGGTGTGCAGCGAAGGCGGCCTTGGCGCCACGAGCGTAGGAGATCGGGGCTGCAAGCTCGTCGGCTCCAGATGCAGAGGCCACCAGTGCCGCCCCACCAGAATGGACGCCTGGGGGCGGGACGGGCGTGCTAAACAAGACCGCGTAGGACGTTCAGGCCCAGCTCCAGGCCCAAGGCACCGCCCTCCAGCAGTATACGAAGACATTCTTGTCGACGCGAACGGCCGTCCGGGTACACTTCTTTGCTTTGTTTTTTTATTCTTGCAATCTTCCGTGGGGGCATGCCAGCGCACCCACTGGGTGTAGCCCCCGAGTTCCGGGCCGGCTGCTGAGCAGGCGGCTCGGAACTTTAAGGTAAGTTCCGAGTGCTAACTTGTTTTCTTTTCTTTTGTCTTCGTTGCAGGACTACCACAACATCTGCGCAGCCGCCTTCAACTCCCAGGTCCAGGAGCTAGCTAAGCGGACCGCCGACCTGACCGAGAGCCGGAGTTAGCATTCTGTCTTCTTCCTCGCGGGGGCGCGTCAGCACACCCGCTGGGTGTAGCCCCCGAGATTCGGGCCGACTGCTGAGCAGTCGGGCCGGATCTTCCGACAACCACTTTTCTTTTTGGTCAACTTTTGTTGATTGTCTTCTCTTTCTCAATTTTGCAGGAGCCAACGCCACACTGCAGCAGCGCCTGGGCGAAGTCCAGACCGAGCTGCGTGCTAAGGAGGAGGAGCGCAGCAAGGCGGCCCAGGAGTGCGACTGTCTGGCCAAGAAGTTGGCGGACCAGGCGGACCAGCACAAGGCGGAGCTCCAGAAACTCAAGGAGGTGGAAGACGCCTTCCAGGCCGAGTTTGAGACCGAGCGCTCAAAGTGGGTCGAGGACTAGGCGATCCTCGCCGCTGGCTACGGCGAGATTGAGGGTATGATCGATGGTAAACTTCTTTCTTTGGAATAGCTGCCGACTGCATCGAGAGTCGGCTTTTGACTTCTGATCTTTGTTTTTTCTTTGCGTAGACTTCTTTCCTGGACACACCGTCGCCGTCAGCCAGGCCATCAAGGCGCGGCGTGACCAGCGTAGGAGGAAAGGAGTGGAGGTCCCGCCCGACGCGCCTCGAAACATGAACGAGCAGCTCCTAGCCGTCAGGACGCGCCTGAAGCCGATTCACCGTCTGCTCCGCCGCCTTCAGCGCGCCGGGTCCCAGCTGGTTTCCGCCCTCTGGCCAGGTGTCCAAGCTCCGCGCACCCCAAGTCAGACCGCCGACTGGTTAGAGGTGGCGATCGACCGCTTCGAGGCTTGGAAGGGCTCCTCCGCTCGGGCAGGCGCCCGAAGGGCCTTGGAGTTCATCAAGGCGTGGTATCCTGGGCTGAACCTAGCCTAGTTGGCCACGTTCCGGCAAGAGGCCAGGGAAGAGCTGGTGGCGGTGGGGCCTGCGCTCACTCGACGTGCGGCGGTGATCACCGAGTACACCGAGACCGGTGTCTTCCTCCCCGAGCTGGACGAGGAGGGTGCCGAGGTGCCGCCGGACTGGTTCGGGCTGAACCCGGATGACGGCGAGGACTCGGCGAAAGAAATCGCCTCCAGTGACGAAGGCGAGGATGAGGAAGACGAGGATGGTGAAGACGACGCACCGGAGGGCGGAGCGGACGGCCAGCCTCAGCTCGATCGGGCCTCGAGCAACGAGCCTTGTGCGAGTGTACCGACTGCTGCTGATGGCGACCAAGCCAAGACTCGCCAGACGGCCACTCCACCAGCCGGCGCCGCCGACTCCACCAACCTGTCGGACCCGCCTGCTGCTCCTCTGGCCTAGGCTACAAAATTTATCTTATCTTTTCCTGCTTTTGTGGTCTCTAGAACGAACTTGTTAAATTTGCGCAGTTCCACCCACTGGGGGTGTATTCAAACTTCGTTGAATGCTGGCTGAGGGCCTCTTGCTATGTAATTTAATTTTCGCACAAGTTGTGCTTTGCCAAGCTCCGACTTGTCTTGCTTTCTGTTCTTTTGGCTTTTTCCTTTGCCGCCTTCCCTTGGCTGCCACCTTGCCGGCCAGGCAGCCGCTCTTCGGTCTGTTGGCTGGGCAAGATACTTGGCCATTTTGGGAAGGCAAGTACTTCGGCCGCTTAGAACATAGCAAGTGAAGTGAGAAGCCGGCCGGCCGGCTGCTCAACAACCGGACGGCTAGGCGAGGAGCCGGCTTGGCCTATGTGAGTGCTTTCGTCCTTAGCCATTTTTCATGTGGGCACCATTTCCTGCCTTTGACTCTTGCCAGCCAGATAGTCGCTCTGCGAGCTGCGGCTTATGGCAAGAGAGGGCTTAGCTGCCGGCACACTACTTGTCCGACTGTAGGTAGCGCTGACATAGTACAAGGCGGCAAGCCCCCGGGCCGACTGGTCGGACCCGGTGCCGGGTGGAGGAATGAAATAACTCATTCACAGGAATGAAACTTATCATATAGATAAGAAAGGTAGCCCCCGAGTGCTCCTCGAGGGACCTGGTGTCTTTGCGCTTAATACAAAAGGTAGCGTGGTACATACTGCATTAACTGTAAAATCATCGGAGGAGATTTGCGTTCCAGGGGTGCTCTGTTTCCTTGCCAGAATCGTCCCTCTTGCGCGCCCTGGGCTTCTGCGCGTTGATCAGGTAATAGGAGTCGTTGCCCAAGGCTTTGCTGATGATGAAGGGGCCTTCCCAAGGGGCCGAGAGCTTGTGCTGGCCGGCTGTTCGCTGGATCAGCTGAAGCACAAGGTCTCCCTCCTGGAAGGATCGTGGCTTCACCTTCCGACTGTGGTAGCGGCGCAGGCTCTGCTGGTAGATGGTGGACTGGCTGAGTGCTAACAGCCGGCCCTCTTCCAGCAGATCGACGCCGTCTTCACATGCTTCCTTCGCTTCCGCCTCCGTGTACATGGTGACACGAGGTGAGTCGAACTCGATGTCAGTTGGGATGACGGCCTCGGCCCCGTACACGAGGAAGAAGGGAGTGAAGCCGGTTGATTTGTTCGGGGTGGTGCGGAGGCTCCAGAGGACGGCCGGCAGCTCGTCGATCCAGCAGCTGGCCGAGCGCTCCAGTGGCTCGACCAGTCGGGGCTTGATGCCGGATAAGATGAGGCCGTTTGCTCACTCGACTTGGCCGTTTGATTGCGGATGGGCAACCGATGCTAAGTCCAGTCGGATGCCCTGCGTCGCGCAGAAACGGGCCAAGGCGCCTTTGGCAAAGTTAGTGCCATTGTCGATGATGATGCTGTGTGGTACACTGTACCGGACGGTGATATCTGTGATGAAGGTCACAGCAGTCAGACCATTCAGTTTCTTGATTGGCTTTGCTTCAATCCATTTGGTTAATTTGTCGATGGCGATGAGTAGATGGGTCATGACGCCGCGTGCTGTCTTGAATGGACCCACCATGTCCAGCCCCCAGACGGCAAAAGGCCAGGTAAGGGGGATGGTCTTGAGTGCAGAAGCCGGCAGATGTTGCTTGGAGCAGAATTTCTGGCACCCCTTGCATTTCTTGACCAGATCCTTGGCGTCCTCCAAAGCAGTCGGCCAAAAGAAACCATGGCGAAAAGCTTTGGCGACAAGGGATCTGGAGGCCGCATGGTGGCCGCACTCGCCTTGGTATATGTCTCTGAGGATTGCCGTACCTTTCTCTGGTTCGACGCAGCGTTGGAAGACATCGGTCATGATGCGCCTGACAAGCTCTCTGTTTACTATCGTGTAAGCTCCTGCCCGGCGTTGCACCTGCCGGGCTGAGATCTCATCAGTTGGTAGCTCTCCGCTCACCAGAAAGTTGAGGATGGGCTGCGCCCATGATGGTGCTTCGACTTCATCCACTGTCATTACGGCCACTGAAACTAGGGCGGTTGGGTTGGGAGGCGGCGAGGTGAAGTCGGCCGCGTCTTGCTGCGTTGTTGAAGTCCCCGGGCCGGCTGCTGCAGTCACCGGGCCGGGTTGTGGAGTCCCTGGGCCGGGTGCGACTGCTGCAGTCCCCGAGCCGCTTGGTTAAGTCCCCGGGGCGGCTGCTGCAGCCCCCGGGCCGGGTTGCGAAGTTCCTAGGCCGGGCGCGACTGCTGCAGTCCCCGTGCCGCCTGCCGAAGTCCCGGGGCCGGCTGCCGCAGCCCCCGAGCCGGATCCGACTACTTCGGGGGCAGCCGGCACGAAGATGGACTCTGATTCAGGGGAAGGCTTAATAGACGGCTTGCGGAGGCACTGAAGGGACACGCCGGCTGGTATGGCCTACCGGGTGGAGCCGATCCGCGCCAGGGCATCCGCTTGCTCGTTGTCGGCCCGTGGCATGTGAAGGAACTCACACCCGTCAAAATATCCGCTGATCTGCTGGACGAGGGAGCGGTAGCTCGCCATGTTTGCATCGTTGGCATCCCAGTCGCCAGACGACTGTTGGACCACCAAGTCTGAGTCGCCGTAGCACAGAATCTGGCGGATGCCAATCTCCTTGGCCAGCCGGAGTCCGTGTACTAGTGCCTCGTACTCGGCCACGTTGTTTGAGGCGGCAAAATGGATTTGCAATGTGTATCTGAGCTTGTCGCCTTTGGGAGAGGTGAGGACGATGCCGGCTCCCAAACCGGTGCGCATCTTCGAGCCATCGAAGTGCATCCGCCAATGAGTGGAGTCTGGGGCTGGCGGCAGGTACTGGGTCTCGGCCCAGTCGACGAGGAAGTCTGCCAGTGCTTGGGTCTTGATGGATGTGCGAGGCTGGTAGAAGATGGTGTAGGGGGCCAGCTCGATGGCCCACTTGGCCACCCGGCCCGACGCGTCTCTGCTGCCTATGATCTCCGCAAGCGGGGCGGTGCAGACAACCGTGATGGGGTGCTCTTGAAAGTATGGCTTGAGCTTCTTGGTGGCAAAGTGCACGCCGTAGCACATCTTTCGGTAGTGGGGGTAGTTCTGCTTGGAGGCTGACAGCACCTCACTCAAGTAGTACACGGGCCTCTGGACCGGCTGTGCCTTGCCGTCTTCTTGGTGCTCTACCACCATGACTGTGCTGACCACCCGGCTGGTGGCGACGATGTAAAGAAGCATGGGCTCCTTGGCAGCCGGAGCAGCCAGAACGGGCGGCGTGGTCAACATCTTCTTGAGCTGGAGGAAAGCCTCGTCCGCCTTGTCGTTCCACTCAAAATGAGTGGTTTTCTTCATCAACTGGTACAGGGGAAGAGCCTTCTCGCCCAGCCGACTGATGAAGTGGCTGATGGATGCCAAGCAGCCGGTGAACTTCTGAATGTCTCGCAGTCGGGTGGGCCTCTCCATCCTCTTGATGGCCTTGATCTTGACAGGGTTGCACTCTATGCCGCGCTCTGAGACAAGGAAACCGAGGAGCTGGCCGGCTGGTACTCCAAAGACACACTTCTCTGGGTTGAGCTTGATTTGAAAACGGTGCAGATTATCAAAAGTTTCCTTGAGATCTTCCAGGAGGGTACCGCACTTCTCCGTCTTCACCACAATATCGTCTACATAGACGTGGGCATTTCTGCCGAGTTGCTTGAGGAGGCACTTCTACATGCAACGCTGGAACGTGGCACCGGCATTTCTCAAGCCGAATGTCATGGTCAGGTAGCAGAAGGCTCTGAATGGTGTGATGAAGGCGGTTTTCAGGCGGTCGGCCGGGCTCAGCTTGATCTGGTGGTACCCTGAGTAGGCATCCAAAAAACTCAGCAGCTCGCATCCGGCTGTGGAGTCTATTACTTGGTCAATCCGAGGCAAGGCAAACGGATCTTTGGGGCAAGCTTTGTTGAGGCTGGTATAGTCAATACACATGCGCCATTTGTTGTTCTTCTTCAGTACAAGGACTGGGTTGGCGAGCCACTCTGGAAAGAACACTTCCATAATGAAGCCGGCTGCTAGAAGCCGGGCTATCTCTTCACCAACAATTCTTCTCTTCTCCTCCGACAGGCGGCGGAGGGGTTGCTTGACTGGTTTTGCATCTGCTCGGACATGTAGCTTATGCTCGGCGAAATCCGTCGAAACACCCGGCATGTCCTTTGGAGACCATGCAAAGATGTCGCGATTCTCACAGAGGAAATCGACGAGCTCGCTTTCCTATTTGCTGGCAAGGTGAGCTCCTATGACAGCGAACTTCTTCGGGTGCTCTGGGTCCAAGGGTATCTTCTTGGTTTCTTTGGCCGACTGGAAAGAGCCCTGAGCTTCTGACTCCTTGGGATCTGGCGACAGGTCCGGCTGCTTGCCGGCCATGGCCACAACCCGGTCGAGGAGCCGCTTCTCGGCAGCAATCACAAGGGACTCGGCCAGCCGACTGCTGGCTGCAGCACACTCGGCAGACTTCTGGTAGTCGCCGGCTACAGTGATAATGCCCTTGGTACCCGGCATCTTCATCTTGAGGTAGGCGTAGTGGGGAACCGCCATGAACTTGGCCAGGGCAGGCCGGCCAAGCAACGCGTGGTAGGGGCTCTCAAGGTCAACCACCTCGAACCAAATTGGCTCTCGGCAGAAGTGATTCTTGTCTCCGAAGAGGACGTCTATCTTGATCTTGCCGATTGGTGAGCAGGAAAGGCCAGGCACGATGCCATGGAAGACAGTCCGGCTGGGCTGGAGCTGTTTCTCTTTGATGCACAACTTCTCCATGGTGTCGCGGTAGAGGATGTTGATGCTGCTGCCGCCGTCTATCAGAATCCGGGAGAAACCAGCAGCTCGCCTCTCTGTTGCAAAGGTGGCATCCAACACCAGGGCATATGAACCCGGAGAAGGCATCACCTCCGGGTGGTCAGCTCGGCTCCAACTGATCGGCTTCTCGGACCAGTGCATGAACTCTGGGCCTTCAGAGGCGACAGCATTCACCTCCCGTTGCTGCTGACGCCGGCTGTGCCTGTCGTTAGCCACGCTGGTGAAGACGACGTAAGCTCCACGCTCTTCGGGAAACTCATCTCGGATCGCGCCGACTGGCCGAACCGCCGGTTACTGGGGAGGTGGAGGCGGCGGGCCAGCAGGCGGGGGAGGCAGTCCTTCGCCCTTGGCGATGCGGGCGAGCCAGTGGCACTTCCGGGTGGTGTGGTTGGATGGCTTCGCGCCGCTGTGGAACTTGCAGGGAGCGTCAAGGGTCTGTTCAAACGAGAAGGCGGGCAACCAGGCAGGCTTGCCGCCCTTCTGGCGCTTGGGGCCGGGTTGCTCTTCTAGCCGCTGGTCTTCGACTGTTGCCACCTGACGGCTGTTGGTAGCCAGCTGTTGGGCCTTGCGCTTGTTGTCGTTTGACTGTTGGCGCCGACTGGAATCACCAGTCGGCGTCTGAGGGGCCGGAGGGAGCATCTTTCCTGACGCGTCCACTTGGAGCTCCGACTTCATGGAGGAGTCGGTAGTGGCGTACTTGTCCGCTATGACTAGCAGCTCGTTGAGGGTGGCCGGCTCGTCGCAGAGGAGTCGATGGTTGAGTAGGGTGCCCTCTCGGCACCCGGCTGTGAAGTATTCTATGGCTTGCACCTCATGCACCCCTTCACAGGAGTTGCGCAGTTCAGCCCACCGCGTCAAGTAGTCGCGGGTAGACTCAGTCGGGCCTTGGACGCACAGAGAGAGCTGGCGAGGTTTGGGCGGCCACTTGTAGGTGCTGGTGAAGTTGCGGATGAAAACTTCGGTGAAGTCTAGCCAGCTATTGATGCTGTAGGGCTTGAGACTGTTCAGCCATGTCTGGGCCGTGCCCTGGAGCATGAGCGGAACGTACTTTACGGCAACGCGCTTGTTGCCGTTCGCTATGCTAACGGCCGTGGAGTAGTCCACCAGCTAGTCTTCCGGCTTCACAGAGTCGTTGTACTTGGGGGTGTCCCGAGGGAGCGAGAACCCTTTGGGGAAGGTCTCGTCGCGGATGCGGGGGCCGAAACAAGGCGGGTCGATCGCATCTTCTTCTTCTAACGCCAGGGATCGAGCCAAGCGGTCGATCCGGTGGCGGGCGTCGTTCTCTCCGACTCCTTCACGGGGGCCTAGCCGGCCTCCGAGAGTCGGATGCTCAACAGGCGGCGGGGAGGCGCGCCTCTCCCTGCGCGGGGGAGGCGGACGACCGTCCCGCCGTTCCACTGCTCATGGGCGGCCGTTTTGGTCGCGCTCGATGGAGATGCGGGTGCGGGTGCGGCTAACAACCGGTTCTTGGTCTCCTCGGTCGCGGGCGCCGCCCGTCGGCGTCTCGGAGGTCACGCCGTGCTCTCGGCGAGGGGGAAGGTTCCCGGCCTATAAGCCGAGTTCCACCACGCGGCAGCCAGCTTCTTGCTGCGCGGCGGCCGCGTCGATGAGCTGCTGGACGCGCTCCGTCATGCAGAGACGCTCGTCGCCCTCCAGGCGGTCCAGCTCTTCCGCCGCCGCCTAGGCGACGTGTAAGTTCTCCATTGGCGTAGCATAGACTGGGCGGTCGGCCCCCAACATGCTGGCGATGGCCGCGCCACGCTGCCGGACCGTGCCCGCGCGGCTGGGTTCGCCAGCAGCCGGTGTGCCGCAGACGGCACGGTCGATCTCGTGGTGGTAGGCCTCGGTGAGGCGTCTCATGGCCGCCAACTTGTTGGCGCTGTCGAGGAGTGCGATACGGCACGCTTCTAGCATTTCACCGTTCGCACCAGGCGTTACGGGTGCGGACAGGTCCCGCATTGCCGCCTCCAACGGGTCCCGGCCCGCCTGGTCGGATGCTCCGTCGTGGCCGATGACCAGCACCCCGGTGACAGTGCTGGTGCTGGCACTGCTGTCTGCAGCAGGGAGCGGGTCGTCGAAGATCACCACGTCACCGGGGAAGGCATCAGAAAGCGCGACGTCGGCGTCGATGCCATGTCGACGGACGGGTCAGTGGAGCCAACGGACTCCAGGTTGGAGACCGGCTCATTGGCGATGTGAAGCTTGCCGAGGGAGTCGACGAGGCAGCTCTCGGGCCTGGCCATGCCCGCGACGAGTGCGGGCTAGTCGGAGAGGCGGATCCCGCCGATGAGATCAGCGAAGCTGCTTGTGGCGCAGGCAACTTCCATGCCACGCAGTGTGTCAGCACAAACGCCGTCAGGCGTGCCGGGCTGGCTGTGCTCGCCAGGAAGGAAGAGGGTTCCCGTCCAGAACATGTTTCCGGACGACGGTGCACCTAGCCCCACGATGGGCGCCAAATGTCGGGGATATCATGTGACATATGCCAGGGGGTGGCTTATCATGGATGGGGACAAAAGTACGTCACCGGGCTCTAGAAGCGGGAGAGAGCGAGACCGCGTACGCCTGCGAATCTTACCCAGGTTCGGGGCTCTCCTAGGAGATAACACCCCTAGTCCTGCTCTGCGGGGTCTCCGCATGATCACTACCTCAACAAGTAGCTACAAGCTTGCTCCTTGAGGTGTTCTGCTGGAGGAGGGAGTAGGGCAAGGCTAGCTCTACCCCACTCTCTATGTGTGTGTTGAAGAAGGCTCTCTCCTCTCTATCAAGGTCCCAACCCCTTGCATGGGTTGACCTGGGGGGTTTATATAGGCCTACCCCCCAGGGGTACAATGGTAATCCGGCCGGGCGTAGGACCCGGCCGTCAGTGTCTCTGGTCGTCGGCCTCTCAGCCGACTGCAGGGGCCCGCCGCCTGGTGGGTCCCCTCGTCTGTCTTGTACTCGTCCGACAAGCGGGGCCCGCCGCTTGTGGGTCCTGTCGGCTGCGTAGCACTGTAGCCATGCCATTGATGATGCATGCTTGGTCGGGGAGAGCGTGGCTACAGTCCTGCCGCCTGGCGGGCGTTTCACTGTAGCCACTCCCCATCTCTTCTGGTTAATGGCGCACAAACTTCAAGGAAAGGAGAGGGCCGCCTGCTAGGAGCCGGCCTCCCCCTGAGCCGACTGGTCAGGGCTCGCCGCCTTCTGGCCTCTTCCCGGACAGGTAGGCCCGCCGCCTGCGGGCCGTACCGACAGCCCGTCGTGGGAGTATGGCTTCCTCTGCCATGGGTGATGTCATGAGCAGCATGGCAACAGTGCCGCGCCGGTCGTGGGATCTCCGCTTGGTACGCTGCACTGTGGCCACGCTCTCCCCTGGATTCGGGGGTGGCAGGCTTGTACTGTAGCCACGCCCCGTCTCGTCGTGTTTATGTGGGTGCTAACTTCGAGGGCGCGAGGGGCCGCCTGCTAGGATCCGGCTTCCCAGGAAGCTGCCTGCTAGGAGTCGGCCCACTTCATGGCCGTCTTCTAGATTCCGCCGCCTCCTGGCTACCGGCCGCTTGGACCAGCCGGCCCCAAGAAGGCGGTCCGTTGTCTTTGGTGTCGAGGGGCGCAGCCTGCCCCGATGTCTTGAAATACCCAGGGGAGCTGATGAGGCTACCCGTGGTCATTTACTCCGACATGGCCCGACAATACTCAACTCGCTAGTCTTGATGGGAAAGTGATACAAAATGGCTCGAGGCTATCAATGTAATGGCAAGGTATGAGTATAAGTTGTCATCGAGGTTACCGTACTTGCTTACGGTTGGTATGAGGATGAAGTGGTCGATGTCGATGTGGAGTCCGAGGCGATGACGAGTGGCGGTGATGTGGAAGTCGAACCATGCCTAAGTAGCCGAAACACCTTAGGACACGGTGAATCGCAACTCAAAATCTCAAAAACCAACGAGAAATAGTGCGAAAAGCGAATGGTGGTGGTGGAATGGCAAAAAGAGGAAAAATGGGAAGTGGCCGAAGTCCCTGTATGGCCCGTGAGCACGGGGTCCCGTGTGCACTGGGTCCCAATAGCCCGTGCGCACGGGGTGCTCTGCCGCACAAGAACACCTTCGGATCCATGGCAAAAGTCTCAAATTCGGCCAAATTACACGGTGGGATGGATGGGGAATGGTGGTAATGGGTAGATCCACTTGTCAAACTCGAAATTCGTGGACCAAATCAATAAAATCTCACAAGATCCAACAAATTGGAAGAAAACTTTTGGGGCTATTTTTGGTGGGGATTTTCGAATTGGGACAAAAAGTAACAAAATTAGGCTCGAATATGAGGGGTAGGGACTCCAAGATGTGAATCAACCATGGCTCATGATACCAAGATCTTGTAGGGTGGAACCCTAAGTGGAGATCTTTTCACACTTGGAGGGGGAAAAGGATGAACACCAAGAACACAAAGAATAATTCACTCCAACAAAACCCAATCACACATCCACTAGAATAGCAAACACATAGATCCACAAGAATACAAGCACAATCCAAGGAAACAAGCACTAAGGTAAAGTTCCTCCCACTCCTAAGGAGGTGAGGTCTTGAGGATAGTCTTCTCCAAAAGGAGGTCTTGAAATCCACTTGGGATCCTCTCCTAAGAGGTCTTGATTTCCAAGAGGAGTGGTAGAAGGAGCAAAGCTCTATCAATGTCTCACATATACTTTGCTAACCCTAACGAATAACATAGACCCAAAATATATAGCTAGAGGGAGGAAGGGGATGACTTGGAAGGCAAGGAAGGGCATCCACGGTCGAAACCTGGGAGGCCCGTGCGCACGGGGTAAGTTGGGCCCGTGCGCACGGGGGTCCCGTGTGCATGGTACACGCCCGTGCGCACGAGGTGCTACAACTGCGAGGGCCCACGCGCACGGGGTCCTAAGGCCGTGCGCACGGGGGTGCGCGTCTCAGCTACAGAGGCTCTCTGGGTAGCCCGTGGGCACGGGGTCTTGGGGGCCCGTGCGCACGGGGTCACCTGGGAGGTGTTGTCTTCATCTTCTTTCGCTCCTTCTCCTTGCTCGTGGCCTTGGGGTGCTTATCCTCCTCCTTTGGGGTGTCCCTTAGCTGCTTGGTGGTGTTGGTCTTCGTACCTAATGACACATAGCATGTTTTGGTGAGGTAGCATCCAAGTTCCATTTATATCCATATCAATCTCGAGTCGGAGTGAGTTCACCTCGGTTTCAATGGCGCGTGCTCGGGCTCTTGTCATAGGTCCACGTGGTGCTTGATGTGTTGGTGTAGATTCCATGGGGATGACGGAAGGATGCTCCACATCAACACCCTATATGAGAAGCAAGCTTAAAGCTAAATACGCTAGGCAACAAACTAATGAGCAAGCCAACAAGCATACAAAGCAAACTAAAGTGTGGGAAATGATTAACCACAAGTGAGACGAGGACGCGGATTTTATCCCGAAGTTCACTCTTCCTTGGGGAAGAGCTATTCTCCCTTTAGAGCGGTGCCAAAGCCAAAGCTTGCAGAACGTCACCGAAGGCTCAACGCAATCTCTTTCGAGTCACCCCCAAAGGATGAGCCTCGAATCACTCGGGGTTGGTCTTGAAGGCGACCACCACACCTTTAAAAACTTCTCCAGAGTACACCACAAGCAAGGAAGCTTGCGGAAGAACCTCTAAAAGCCTAGGAGCCCAAGCTCCAAATGTAAAAAGTCAATGGTGGATGAATATTGTGGGGAACGCGATTTGGGGTCAAAGTGTAGATCGGGTCTTGCTCTCCGAGTCCCCAAAGTTTCAACAAGTTTGGGAGGAGGGATTGAGAGTATTGAGGAAAATGGAGTGTAGCAATGGTGGAGCTCAACAGGACATTAGGGTTAGGGATGGAGGAGGAAGAAGGGGTCCTTTTATAGTGTTCTTGGCTGGGTGGGGGTTTCTGCCCGTTGGACCCCATGCGCAAGGGCTAAGTCAGCCGTGTGCGCATGGGTATTCAGAGCCTAATCCACCGCCCCATGCGCACGGGGGTCAAAAGACCCCGTGCGCACAGGGTACCACCCAGGGAGTTAAGCAGTACCCCGTGCGCACGGGGGTCAAAGGACCCCATGCGCACGGGTACCCAGAAAGTTCCTGACTACCCCGTGCGCACGGGGTATCCAGAACTTTTCTGTTGCAACTTTCTGGATACCACTGCAAGCACATTACTGGACATATGGTGATAGGAGTAGGAAGGCTGTTGTATATGGTTTTAGGATGGCATTCCCACATGACATAAATCCACAAAGACCCCTCTTAGTAGTGCAGCTTTTCCTACGACTCAAATTGAACCAAACGAAAACCTTCGAGCCACCAGTAAACCACGCCTTTGATCTTTTTGAATTGTGGGGTCGCACACCTCTATCAAAGACAACTTGTAATAAATATCTTGAGATAAACTTTAGCAACTAATATTAGTTCCACTAACCACGTTGTCATCACACCAAAATATAACGTAAGTGACACTTGCACTTTCAATCTCCCCCTTTTTGGTGCATTGATAACAACATGGTTAGGACATGGCATCAAAGATAAACCTAAACAAATAGCCATGCAACAATGGTTGATCATAGGAGCTCCCCCTGTATGTGTGCAAGGATAAATGATATGCTTGAGAATGCATCAAGAACACACATATGAGGCTCCCCCTAGATCAATATTGTCAAGGCATGTGATCAACAAAATAAACCTAAACGGTGCCTATATCACATGCATAAGTGTGGTGAGCAAGTAGAGTGAGACGACATTATAATAGCAAGATCATATAACACGAGATAGACAAAACATAAGCGGAGATATCATCCATACGATAAATAGTCTCATGAACTAATAAGAGGTAGCTCACAACCACACCACGGAAAGCATATAAGAGTATCTCAAGCCAATTAAACAGACCCAACAAAGCAATAACTACGAGGCTTGGGATCTCAACACACACAGAAACTCTAAAAACACCACTTCTCCCCTTTGTCATCAAGACAACAAAAAAGGGTAAAGGCTAAGCAAGGACACTACTTAACAAGAGGGGGCGCGCTCGAAGCATCATCATCATCATCAAAGTAGCACCCTGCCATCGGAAAGGAACAAGCTATGGCCACACCGTCATTGTCGTTGGACCCCGGGCCAACCTCTTCTCCAGCAGTAGCATGCTCGGCCTTCTTCTGACACCTCTCAAGCTTGCCCCTGTTGGTCTCCTTGATCTGACGGCGCTGAATGGACTGACACATCTTGAAAAAATTGCTCATGGTCTTGAACAGAGACTTCTTCTCCCCTTTGGTGAAACTAGCCTCAGACACTACTTTCTTGCCCTTACCATGAGGAATCTGGGGAGTGGAGGACATGCCAGCAGTGTACGTGGTCTTCTCTTCAGGCCTAGGATTAAGCCCCTTCTTAGGAGGCACATACGGAGCAAGAGTGGCAGGGGTCCAGTTTGTGTTACGCTTAGGAATCGAAGTCTTGTACTAAGAGATGTACTTAGCTGGGCAGACAGACTCAATTAAAGCCTGGATAAACAGTGCATCGATCAAGGACTTTTTCTCCTGCACACACTGACAAAGCTTGTAGAACATGAAATCCAGAACATCCACCTTCTTCTTCTCATGCAAATACACAAACACATCCAACATGGAACTCCTCAAGTTATGTGAGTCACCTGCCTTATGTGTGAGAGTGTACCTCAGGATATGGCACATAGTATCATAGACAGGAAAAAGATCCTTGATAGAACCGGTGACAAAACACTTCTCTTGCTTATAAGCAAATGCAATCTCATCTTTGTGGCACTGCCCACTTTCACGAACACGACCAAACTCATCATTTCTGCCTCTTCTTCAAAGAACTGATATGGTATAGTCTCAGAGAACTTGGCCATAGTTGCAGGGCACCGATGTGTCCCAGACATCTAGGTGAGGGTGCGAGCAGAGTCATTAGAGAAGAACACAATAGCAAATAACTGCATCACAAGATCCTCATTGTATGGGTGGTTGAACGTGACAAAAGGAAGGAGCCCCAACCTCCCAATAGGAGAATAGACGCCTGGATAGGGATGATCATTGTCCCGGAAACACTCAAGATTGACTTGTTTGTGCGGGGTAAACTTCTTGGCCTTAGTCATAAGCAGTTCATGCTACACTCTCTGCTGAAACTCATTCTTGAACCTGGGATCCACGCCCAAACCGGTGGCAGTAGCGTAAGGGTGTGCCTGCCTCTCCGCCCAGATCTCTGGCTTGGACCATTTCGCAAGTGGAATATTCTTGAGATCCCATCCACAAGCTATGGCCTGCTCGGGGCTGGACTCTTCTTCTTCATCTTCATCACCATCAACAAAATTAGCATGTGCTTCTTCTTCTGCATCTGCGGTGTGATCATAGTGAGAATCTTCCACAGAGTCATACTCCTCATCTAACTCCTTTGAAGCCTCTACCACGGGCTATTTAGTGGCCGCACAGCGAACACGGTCCTGACCAGCTGACTGAGAACCCTGACCAATCTCTTCTGATGGCTGACAACGACAAATGGTGAACTCACTGTAACCCGCTTTGGTGCGCTTGCGATAAATATCGGCCCTCTTGTCAGCGGAGTCTGAAACGCCAAAAAAACACACAACATACAAGAGACACGAAGATGAGTGCAAGTGCTCGAAAATTTGGCAAGGAATGAAGATAGTATAGAATCAGCTCTGGCACTCTTGTATACCCCATGCACACGGGGGTCAGATCACCATGGGCACGGGGGGTTCGTGCGCACGGGGTATGAGGCCCGTGCACACGGGGTTCGCCTGGCGGCAGCCACTTCCAGATCGAGGTCTAGGAGTGGGTGCTGCTAGGGAACCTATAGAGATGTGTAAAACTACGAATGAACTATTCCATGGAAGGGGGGCCTAATCTAGCATAAGGAGAAAACCCTAGGAACTAAAGCATGGATCCATGGAGAAATAAGAGGAGGAATGAGAACCGGAGTGGTCATGCCGGAGGAGGACCTCATCCTGAGCAGCCTCCACAAAGCAGAGAAGTCCCACGGTGCAAGGGGGAGCACCCGAGGAGATCGAGGCAACGACGGCATCCTGGGGGCGTCCTAGGCTGTCGAGGGGCGAATGGGTGGGACTAAACCCTAACCCCTCCATGTCCCACCCCTTCAGGACCAGAAACCACAAACTCTGTGGCATGAGCTAAAGTGCACCATGGACATGGGGGCCCCATGCGCACGGTACATGCCCGTGGACACGGGGTATTCAGGAAGTTTTGACCAAAACTTATGCTTTGAGTCATGGCTGAATGTAAATTCTTACCAGGACTCAGAGATTCATTTCCGTCTTACTTCCGAATAGGTGGCGAGAGAGAGAGAGAGATCCAACACTAATAGAAAGGTATATGTGCAGCACTTGCATGTAGCGACCCGACCCAAAAACGGTCAAGTCTCTGTGTATCTGTACCATCCCAAGATCATGCTGGCACACACAGTACATTGATGAAAATATCAAAGTTCGATCAAACCTGATTTATTACATCGAATCTCTTATAGAGTCTTTACTACATTAGAATAAATTCGGCCGAAGGCCAACTCATAAGATAAACTAATGCAGAAGACGTAGAAGGTAGCGAGTCCATTTGACTCCAAAGGGCAATCACCGAGTGTGGATCGTAGCCTCACTCCTAGTCGGAATAAACATGTGCCACATGAGACATTGCAGCCGTGTAGGTCAACATTTTTAAATATGACGGCAAGTCACAAAGAGGAAAAACAATAATAAAATGCTATCACTATATGCAATTTTGGCCGTGGGGCATAAGTTTAAGTTTTTTGCAAAAAAACAAAATTTTCCCTACAACAAAAAGGACTTGCTTGTAATTACTACAAAATTGTTGTTGTTACTGAGATGGTTCCGCCAACCAATGTCTCATACCCGAACATTATTAACCCATCGATTAATTAACTATTTTGGTGTTGAGAGTTCCAGATAAAATCCAATTCTAGAGGCTCAGATGTCCGTAACCGGGGACACAACTAATCGATTAGATTTCCACTCTGTAGAGTCTTGTGCACTTTACCTGCAAGAATTGTTCCCTCCTTTATGTCCTCGCACTGCATGGTGTTTGAAGAAGGGACAAACAAAACAAGGTCTTTCGTAGAGCTCCTCTGGGCCACTGTCGGTGCCCATCCATTTCCTACCGTTCTTCTACATCTGCTGGCACCGTCCGTCCAGAGTCACACCAAGGGTCGACCAAGACAGAGCCCATAGTGATTTTTGGCTGCACATGTAAGCTTCCGGTCAACTTGTATCCATCCATCTCTTCGTGCCTAGGTGAACCTTTCCACAAGATGCCATGGCGCTTCTCCATGCATCCCTGGGTGTCGGTGCAACAAACCCTGGGTCTGTTGCCCAGACCGTGCACAGGCCTAAAAGAGCAAGGTTGCAACATCCAAGTCCAGACCAAGCTAGGAGAGATGGCTCTTTGAGAAACCAAAGGGCAGAGTAAGAAGACCAAGACAAGCTAAATGAGCAAGACACTGCTACGGAAAAACCTTCCTTGCCGGGCAGGCGAGCCTGGCGAGGACGAGGTGGCCCCGAAGACAAGCCTCGAGACCGTCTGGGCAGGCCTGCCGGGCACTACGAAAGCGAACTACCCCGCCAAGGCTTCGCCGCTCCACCTCACAGCAACGCAAGTCATCGATCGGTGCGGTGTCAAGCACCCAAGTGACTAATTGGCTGTTATTCAACACATGGCAGCCATTTCTAGAGGAAACCACCTCCAAATGACACCCGTCCAGAGACATGTCAGGCATACAGGAGAGAAGATGGCCAAGCAGCCCGGCAAGGCTTGCCTGTAGAGTTAGGTATGATAGCATTGTTCGCTATCCAATTAGTACACAATGACTGATTTGCCACTGTGGTAACCCCTTGATCTATAAAAGGAGGGCCATGGCAACCAGAGGAAGGGTTCGGAACTTTGTACACTCGTATGCGTGTAGCTGCTCTCGCCCTGAGGCAACCCTGCCGGGCAAGAACACTGCGTTTCCACCACAATCCACCATCAATCCACCAAAGCAGGAGTAGGGTTTTATGCCTCGCGGCGGCCTGAACCTGGGTAAAAACTGCCTGTGTGATCCCTGCCGTGCTGCTCTACGGTCCTCCGCTCTTTGTGCAATGTGCTCAGCCCCCCTGCCGAACCAAAAGGGGCCGATGGCCCCATAGGTGGCCCTGGTTTCCCACGACATCTTTGGTGCGCCAGGTAGGGGGCTGCGCTTGCCAAAACCCGAGAAGCATACGCAGTGCGTCATCTTCATCGACAGCTCCATCGTTCATGGCGCCCAAGAAGAAGCCCGGTGCTGCAGCCCACCCATCCACTTCGAAGGCCCCACTGCACGCTGCCGTCGACGCCGCGGGGGCTACGAGGACGCACGGAGACATGAATGCTACGAGGGACGTGGCCGGCGCAGGCGGCGTTGTCACCACCTCCCCTGCGGCAGAAATGAGAGCAGAAGGCACCGAGGAAGTACAGCACCCCAGCGGCCACAATCCACAAGGTATGGGTGGAGAAATCATTCTGTCTGCACCTCTCCGCCCGGCCGAAAGGCACAGCTGCAGCGGTGGCTCTTGCTCTGGGGCAAATCGCAACCCTTCGGCCATTCCCGTTATGGGCGCGGACACAGGGCGTGCGCCACTCCCGGAGCTGGCTGACCCAGTCGATGCGCCAAATGGAGCCGTTGGCCCTCAAGTGCCTCCACCTCGTCACCACGCCACCGTGTCCACGGGCTCATGACGGCGAGAACACAGCGCAGCTACTACTGGCATAGTAAGGAGCCAGGCGACGCCACGATCTACATCGTCATCCATGCCAAGCACCGCTTCGGAGGCTATGGCGCGGGCCCAACAGCTGTTGAGATTTCCGCCGGTAGCCGATCAGATGGATGAGAGGAGGGCCACCATTCAAAGCCTGATAGGTTTCGCCGAGGCAGGAGGATCACAGCGAACTGGCCCACCACGGCCTCCCCAGGCGACGGTAACGGCCCGCGCGGCTGGCCATGCCGAGGGGGCCACCCCCATGATGCAGTCCCCTCTGCAGCAACCTGCGCAAGGGCCATGACCAGAGCCACACGATCAAGAACCCGACGACGTCTCGATGGCTTCGTCCGGTCCTCGAGCATGTCGGGACCAGTGACAAGCCCAGGAGGACAGGCGAGGGGAAGGCGCGCGCATCACCGTCGGGTGACGCCTCGACACCGACTGCCAGTCTGATAGGCGTAACGGCCACGACGTCGACGAGCCTACGCCCGATGAGGGTGGGTGCCTACCTTTCGAGGTTGGGTGCCCCGCCTTCACTCGCGAGCTACGGCAAGTCCGTTGGCCGTCTTCCCGCACATTCAAGCCGGAGATACCAGAGAAGTACGATGGGAGATTGAACCCGACAGAGTTCCTGAGCATCTACACCATCGTTGTTCAGGCTGCCAGGGGAAGAGACGAGAAGGTGTTTGCCAACTACTTCCCTTTGGCACTCAAGCCAAATGTGAGGTCTTGGTTGATGCACCTGCCGGAGAACTCCATTTCAACTTGGGCTGACCTGTGCCATGAATTTGTGGGCGCCTTTACGGGTGGCCATCAAGAACCAGGGCGCCCCGCGATCTGCAGCTCCTCCCGCAGAAGGAAGGGGAAACCTTGCGGAAGTACATGCAAAGGTTCAGTCGAGTGCACAGGAACATCCCAGACATCCACCCGGCAGCCGTGATAGCTGCATTCTAGTCCAACGTGCGCAACCGCAGGATACGTTCCAAAATGAACATGCGGCTGCCCAGGACTGTGAATGAGTTATACACGCTGGTGGATAAGTGTGCTCGCATAGAGGAGGGAAGGCGACTTCCCGGCGAAGAGGACGGCGTCGACATCAATTCAGACGATGACGACGACGCCACCAGCTAGAAGAAGAACAAGAAACGCAATAAGAAGCGCAAGGAGAAAGTTGTGATGGCCGTCGAAGCGTCAAGAACACCTAGTACCGGCAAGAAGGCCAAGGCCAAAGCCCCTGGCAAGGAGGTTGCCGCGTGCACTGACTGCCGGATGGCTGTGGCTGCCGAGAAGGCCGGGAAAGGTGAGGGGCCATATTGCAAGATCCATAGGACCAAGGGCCACGACCTTCAGGAGTGCCATTAGGTTGAGCAGCTCGTCAAGAAGCAGAGGGCTGAGTACGAGAAGCGTGATAAGGAGAAAAATCAGGATGGTGCTGGCGAGAAGGGCCGTGGTGGCGGAGTAAGCCGCCCCGATAAGGCTCCTCCAAATCAAGGGAAACCCGCCAGAGGCCATGAGAAGAAGGATTGCAGTGATGAGACCGACTAGGGAGATGAAGAGGACACCAGTGAGCAAGAGTTCCAGAAAGCCACTGATGCCTTGTGCGTTGACGGGGGTGCATCTCTACACTCCTCTCACCGCCAACTTAAATAGTGGGTGCGTGAAGTCAACACCATGGAGCCAGCGGCAGATTCTCGGAAGCCGCTCAAGTGGTCCTGCACACCCATCATCTTTGATGAAGAGGATCACCCTGATCGCACCACTGCAGTAGGGTGCTTGCCGTTGTTGGTCTCACCGACAATACGCAACCTCAAAGTCACAAAGACGTTGGTTGACGGCGGGGCCGGGTTGAAACTGATATCTCCAAAGGTCCTCAGCAAACTTCAGATAGCAGATGAGGAGCTCAAGGTCACTGCCACGTTCCAAGGAATCAACCCCGGTAGGAGTCGTCCTAAAGGAAAGATCGCGCTGCCGGTGACGTTCGAGGGAGAGTTAAACTACCGGATTGAGAAGATCGTATTTGACGTGGTTGACCTCCCCTTGTCGTACAATGGAATCCTTGGTCGCCCAGCTCTGGCCAAGTTCATGGCGGCATCCCACTATGCCTACAACACCTTGAAGATGCCAGGGCCGATAGGAGTCATTTCCATTCCATCAGATCAGAAAGACGCAGTCATATGCGTGGACAAGATGTACCAGGAAGCAGTCGCGGCGGAGGCTGCGGAAGCTAGTGTTCCCGCCAAGGAAAGTAAGAAAATGAAGAGAGCTAGCAAGAATGCCAGCAAGGAATCCGGGAAGCGTGCCTCTCCGAAGTGCGTTGCGCCTGTAGATGACTTGCCGGAGAGTTCCAATAGCAAGAGATCCAAAGCTGTTGCGCCTGCTGTGAAGAAGGTCCCGGCAGGGCTGGCTGGCGCTGATGGTACCTTCACTATCAGCGCCACCCTCGATGACAAATAGGAAAGCACGCTCGTTGCCTTCCTGCGGGCGAATGTTGATGTGTTTACCTGGCAACCATCTGACATCCCCGGTGTTCCCAGGGAGGTAATCGAGCACCACCTTGTTGTCTGCCCACATGCCCGGCCCATCAAGCAGAAGGTCCGGAAGCAAGCTTTGGAGGGGCAACAATTTATTGCCGAGGAGATCAAGAAGCTTGAAGCATCTGGTTTGGTCAGGGGAGTGTTGCATCCCACATGGTTGGCAAATCCAGTAGTGGTGCGTAAGGCGAATGGGAAATGGAGGCTTTGCATAGATTTTACGGATCTGAACAAGGCATGCCCGAAGGACCCGTTCCCCTTGTCGCGCATCGACCAGATTGTGGATTCCACTTTTGGGTGTGACCTGCTTTCCTTTCTGGATGCCTACTCTGGGTACCACCAGATCTTCATGTCCAAGGAAGACGAGGAGAAAACCATGTTCATAACCCCGTGTGGCACGTACTGCTTTGTACGGATGCCCTTTGGGCTAAAGAGCGCCGGATCCACCTTTGCAAGAGCAGTACAGATTGGCTTTGAGTCCCAGCTACACAGAAACATTGAAGCTTACATGGATGATATTGTGGTCAAGACTAAGGACAGATCAACCCTCATCCAAGATTTAGAAGAAACCTTTGCCAATCTGCGTAAGATCAACTTGAAGCTGAACCCGGAGAAGTGTGTGTTTGGCGTCCCCTCCGGTAAGCTACTTGGTTTCTTTGTGTCTCATCGAGGGATAGAGACCAACCCCGACAAGATCAAGGCTATCGAGCAGATTCAGGCACACAAGACAGTCAAGGACGAGAGGCGTTTGACAGGATGCATGGCTGCACTGAGCAGGTTCATTTCCATGTCTGCCGAACGTGCCTTGCTGTTCTTGAAGATTTTGAAGAAGGTAGGACCTATGGAGTGGACCCCGGAGGCAGACGCTGCGCTGCAAGATTTGAAGGCCTATCTTTCCTCTGTGCCCACCTTGGTCGCTCCCAAACTGCAAGAGCCGTTGCTACTATAGTTGGCGGCAACCAATCAAGTGGTCAGCGCGGCACTGGTGGCGCAGCGGGAAGTGGATGACGCGGCAACCACAACCACTGTTCCTTTCGGGGAAGAAAATGGACCTATCCCGACAAGGCCAGAGTCAGTCCAGAGCGAGGAAAGGCAGGGCAGTGGAAGCGGTTCTCCGGTCATGGCAAAGAAGAAAGTGGTGCAGTGCCCAGTGTACTTCGTCAGCTCCCTGTTACAGGGGGCTAGATCGAGGTACTCTGGTGTGCAAAAGCTGATTTTTGGCCTCATCGTGGCCTCAAGGAAGCTGTGCCACTACTTCCAAGCCCACGAGATCACGGTGGTCACCCGCTTCCCCTTGCAACGCATACTCCGAAACCCCGAGGCCACCGGTAGGATTGTGGAATGGGCTTTGGAGCTGTCCAGCTTCTGTTTGAAGTTTGAAAGCACATCAACCATTCAGAGCAGAGCACTGGCAGAATTCATCGTAGAGTGGACACCAACTCCTGATGAAGAGGTATTGGAGACAATCATTCCCAGCAAGGAAGCGCCCCAAGAATGGATCATGTATTTTGATGGTGCCTTCTCCCTACAAGGCGTAGGGGCTGGCGTACTTCTTGTCGCTCCCACTGGGGAGCACCTTAAGTATGTCGTCTAGATGCACTTTCCCCGGGAGAAGGCTACCAACAATACAGCAGAGTATGAAGGGCTCCTTGCCAGGCTCAAGATTGCAACAGAACTAGGAATCAAGAAGCTGATCATTCGCGGAGATTCACAACTTGTGGTGAGACAAGTCAACAAGGATTACCAAAGTCCATTGATGGAGGCATACGTTGAGGAAGTGAGAAAGTTGGAGGAGCGCTTTGACTGATTGCAAACAGTGCACGTACCCCGTGCGGAAAATAGCATCGCTGATCATCTATCGAAGTGCGCTGCACAAAAACTCTCTATGGAACCAGGGACTTTTGTTCTCCATATGACTCAACCCTCCGTATCTCTGGCAACAATGGCCAGAAAGAGGAGGAAACTGGACTCCGACAAGCCTCACCCGGTAGAGCCTCCCGAGGCTCCCGGCAGAGAGCTTGGCGGGAACAACTCCCCTTCGATCAGCGAGCTGCACCATCCCGCCAGACCATCGGTCCCTGCAGTCAAGAAGTGCGCTCCTGCGAATGAGGAGGTGCTGCTGGTCCTTGTTGCCGAGCCTCTGGCCCCAACTTGGGCATGACACATAGTCCATTTCCTCCAAACTGGAGAACTCCCCAAAGAGCAAGAAGAAGCTGAAAGAGTAGCCCGGAGGGCCAGTATGTATCAGTTTGTCGATGACACACTATACAGAAGGAGGCCCAATGGTGTGAAATTGAAGTGCATTTGCCGGGAGGAAGGAAAGGAACTGTTGGCAGAGGTACACAAAGGTATGTGCGGCTCACACATTGGATCAAGGGCTTTGGTTAGAAAAGCCTTCCGGCAAGGTTTCTATTGGTCCACAGCCCTCCAAGATGCAGTTGAGCTCGTCACCAAATGTGAAGCCTGCCAGTTCCACTCCAAGAACATTCATCAGCCTGCCCAAGCTCTTTAGGTGATCCCTTTATCATGGCACTTCTCGGTCTAGGGGCTCGATATCTTGGGCCCCTTCCCCCGTGCTACCGGGGGCTTTGAGTTCTTGTTCACCGCTATCGACAAGTTCACAAAGTGGCCAGAGATGGAGCCCGTGAGAAATGTGACTGCTCAGTCAGCTATCAAGTTCTTGAAAGGATTGGTGTGCCGCTTCGGAGTCCCTGCCCGGATCATCACTGACAATGGCACCCAATTCACGAGCCACGCCTTCATGCAATATGTTCATGCCCTCGAAAGCAAGATCTCATTTGCCTCTGTCGCCCATCCCAGAAGCAACGGACAAGCTGAGAGGGCGAACGTTGAAGTGCTGCGAGCACTCAAGACAAGAACCTTTGATAGACTGCAGAAGTGTGGCAGGCGATGGATCGACAAGCTGCCAGTGGTTCTTTGGTCCCTCAGAATGACACCAAATCGAGCTACCGGGCAGACTCCCTTCTCCCTAGTCTATGGGGCAGAAGTAGTTATCCCCACGGAACTCATATTCGGGTCTCCTCGAGTGCTTGCCTACGATGAAGTAGCGCAGGAATGGCACCGGCGTGACAATGCTGTGCTACTTGAGGAGAACCGTCTCCGGGCCGCTACGCGTGCTGCACGCTACCAGCAAGCCCTGTGTCGCTATCACAGCCGCAGGGTTCGTGCCCGGGGTTTTGAGGAAGGCGACCTTGTCCTTAGGCGTGTTCAGTCCGCCAAGGGTACAAACAAGTTGACGCCGAAGTGGGGAGGCCCTTACCAGGTAGTACGAGTCACCAGACCTGGCTCAGTCCGTCTGGAGGCCGGAGATGGCATTCAATTGCAAAACTCATGGAACATTGAGCATCTCCGTAAGTTCTACCCATAAGGCGCAGCTGTCGGGCCCTGCCCGGCAGCCACCCTTTTGTACAGGCCTTGCCGCTGTTGCATGTAACCCCTTGCACAAAGCCAGGCGCAGACCCTGAGCAACAGAAATAAATGAAGCGCTGGGGGCCCCCCAAAACTTGCATGCATGCATAAGCATAGCATGAGCATAGCATGATCATGTAGATGAGGTCGCATGAGGCATTGTTTTCATCTGCATTAAGTTGCAGGGTTCTTGCCGTGGACTCGGTCCCAAAAGAGAAGAAAGGAAGACAAGCCTACGTGACGATCCTCGGCAAGCCAAACAGATAAGTTCTCTTCTTATCCTTACGTGTTCTGTAAGCAGAAACTTATGCATATGAAAACCTCGCCACCTTTGAAACTTAGGTGCTCCCATCCTTTGACACGAACGTTGCTTTGGTCAGGATGGTCGCAGTGGCCTTTGGCGGGGGGCTGGTCCCTCTTCACGATTTGTGCCCGACAGGCTTAGCCCCACGGAAACGATTCGAGGGTACCGGTAGGATAGCTTGCCGGAGATAACTCGTTTACTTGAACATATAGAGGCATCCCACCTCTGCATGGATATGTTACATGCACGAGTGCCTGGCCAAATTTGTCTTTTTCATTAATATGCTGACCGACAAGTACAGATCTTACAGAACACAAACAAGGATAAAGAAGATTCCATTATTTAGACTAAAATTTGGCAAGTGCCTACAGGTTTTAGATTGAAAAAAGATAAGTGCCCCGTGATGCCCTTTCTTGCCCTTCCCCTCCCAAGCACTGCGGCGGAAGGAGAAGAGGGCAAAAGGAGCGCCTGGGCAGAAACCCAGCCTGCCCCTGTCAGACCCCTTGGCGGGGGACCTAACGAGAGCAGGAAGGCACAGGCGAAGGTGATGGTGAAGAGAGCGGCGGAGACGACCCACCAGCCACCGCCACCAGGGCTAGCAGGACACGGCAGAGCAAAGGGAGCTGCAGCCCACGAGGAAGCCTGCCGGGGTCCAGCTGGAAGGCTGCTGGAGGAGCCCGGGGCACCACTCCCACCTCTGCATCCAACTCCCCGGCAAATCACCTTGCTGGGAACGGGATGCAGGTGTAGATAGTGGTGCTGCCGCCTAACGGTGATGGTGCGGCTGACGATCAGTCGTAGTCAGAGTCGTCGTCCTCCCCATCGGCGCCATCATCATCGTCGTCATTGTCCTCCTCGTCATTGTCGCTCAAGGAGGAGCTTTCATCATCGTTCGAGCTCTCCGCGCAGCACCCTAAACGAGCACCTGAGCACCCAAAGACCTTGACGGAGAGCAGATCGGCCTCCATTAATTTGAAATGGAGAATGTGCCCCTCCGACAGGCTATGAGCACATGCAAAGGTCTTCCAGCCACGCCGGAAGAACATGACATGAGGGGCAGGGAAATCCACATCCACCCGCATGCCGCCATTCCTGCAACCCCTCATGTGCAGCTTCAATGCGCGCCATTGTTCAAGCTCCATCGCCCTTGCGAATGGAGTAGGGAGACGGAAGCGGCCGCGCGGAGGCTTGTGCAGTCTGATGATGAACTCCAGGGGTTGATCTCCAACATGGCCTTCCATCAGGGGAGGGGCGGCCGGTGGGGGTGCAATCAGAGCACCGCCCCGTCCTCCTCGGCCCCGAGCGCTATGATGACCTCAGCCTCGCCCCCTCCCACCTCCTCTTGCGGCGGGCTCCGCCCTCGCATTTTCGGAGGGAGGAGGGAGACGTTGTCGAGCAGAAGTTCTCGTCGCCGCCACCGGAGCAGCACCGCGTCCCCAACCTCTCGCCATGGTGGGCGAGAACTACTGCAGGAATGGAAGGAGAAGGATGTGTGGGAAGACACCTTGCCCCACGTTCCCTTTTTATAGGCGAACGGGGCAGGGGGCTGGATCCCTCCATGAAGGTGGCCGCCCCGTTCGGCTAGTCCGGCTCCTCCTCGCTGCTAATGGCTCGAGAAATCAAGGCCGCCCCCCTGCACCAATCTACGACGCCTGGCTTTTTGCCACGGCGCTCATTCCCGCGCCCTCCGCATCCGCCACCAACCCTGCGCAGTGCATGCAGTACACGTGGCGAAGGCACTTGGGGCGAGAAGGATAATGGGGTGGCGGTTACCACCCCATGAACGTGGGACGTGGGTACCCCGCGGATCGTGGCCCATTATCTCCCCCACCACAATTGGCGTTACATGACGTGCGGGAGAACCGGAAACTGACCTGGACTCAGGTTAATGAAGAAGCAAAGAAGATCTCAAAGGATGAAGCAACTGCTACCCTCTTGCCTGTGCACTGGATAGGACCTACCCCGACGACGCCCGGCAGCGTGTTCGGGCCAGGCCCGGGGGCTCCTGTCGGTGCAACAAACCCTGGGTCTGTTGCCCAGACCGTGCACAGGCCTAAAAGAGCAAGGTTGCAACATCCAAGTCCAGACCAAGCTAGTAGAGATGGCTCTTTGAGAAACCAAAGGGCAGAGTAACAAAACCAAGACAAGCTAAATGAGCAAGACACTACTAAGGAAAAACCTTCGTTGTCGGGCAGGCGAGCCTGGCGAGGACGAGGTGGCCCCGAAGACAAGCCTTAAGACCGTCCCGGTAGGCCTGCCAGGCACTACGAAAGCAAACTACCCCACCAAGGCTTCGCCGCTCCACCTCACAGCAATGCAAGTCATCGATCGGTGCGGTGTCAAGACCCCAAGTGACTAAGTGGCTGTTATTCGACACATGGCAGCCATTTCCAAAGGAAACCACCTCCAAATGACACCCGTCCAGAGACGTGTCAGGCAGACAGGCGAGAAGGTGGCCAAGTAGCCCGGCAAGGCTTGCCGAGCAGGCTACGATGTGACACTAAGCGGCGCATTTAATGCGCTCTGCTCTGCCTGTAGAGTTAGGTATGATAGCACTATTCGCTATCTAATCAGTACACAATGACTGATTTGCCACTGTGGTAACCCCTTGATCTATAAAAGGAGGGCCATGGCAACCAAAGAAAGGGTTTGGAACTTTGTACACTCGTACGCGCGTAGCTGCTCTTGCCCCAAGGCAACCCTGCCGGGCAAGAACGATGCGTTTCCACCACAATCCACCATCAATCCACCAAAGCAGGAGTAGGGTTTTAAGCCTCGCAGCGCCCCGAACCTGGGTAAAAACTGCATGTGTGATCCCTGCCGTGCTGCGCTATGGTCCTCCGCTCTTTGTGCAATGTGATCAGCCCCCCTGCCGAACCAAAAGGGGCCGATGGCCCCATAGGTGGCCGTGGTTTCCCACGACACTCGGTCAACCACTGGGTGCTCCAGGGTGCCCTTCCTTCCGTCCTCCACCCAGTAGTGAATTGAAGTCCATCTTGAGATCTTGAAGTCTTGGGGTTATAGTCATCAATATAACTCTCACAACTCCCATGTAATTCACTCAACCAACCCCGTCTATGAAGCATAGCAAAATAACTACAACGTTCCCGGGCATTGGTAGCAAGGGGATTTGGGTTCAACCTACCACATGATACTACTCAAGAACGTAAATCAAATTCACCTACTTGCATGCAGGGTAGGGAGGATAACCACTAATGCAATAAAAATCATATGTAATAAAATACATGATCAAATGACTTGCCTTGGTGACGATATTCGAACTCTAAAGACTCGTAGTAACAAGCCTCGCACTCCGGGTAATCTATCGAAACAAACAAGACATACATAGGCATACCATCATACAATTTAACACTATAACAGCAAGTAAAACTAATAATAATAACACAATGAAACACACAAAGAAAACAAAAACAAAACCAAAGAAAAACAATAAAACTCAATGCCAAGTCTTTCTACAAGTAAAATAAGCTACAAACAAGTTTTCTGCCACTAATAAATTTTTAACAGAAGCAAATTTTTTTTACTAAATAACAGAAGGAAAAACAACAAAGAAATTTTATGCAAAAAGAATCAAGTTAAAATCATTTGTAAACTCCTATAATGCTCAAAACAAGTTTTCTAGTAGGATAAAGAAATAAAATACAGAAAATATTTTTTACTATAAATAAAATTGCTACCGCTAACCTAATAGAACAAAAAATGAATATGTCAAAAAGAACAAAGGAAAATAATTTAAAGCAATTAAAATTAAAAGAAATAGCACAAAACCTATAAAAACTCTAAAACAGTACTGTTTTCATTAAAACCTAATTTTAAATAATCCTAAAATTCACCAATTTAATCCTACTGATAAACAATGTCACAAAGAACTGGTAGCAAAAAGAATCACTCAAAAATAATATTCATCTAGCTCAAATTATAGCCAAACTAGAGGTTTGAGCAAATTTCATGCAAATTCAAATTCAAACTTCCAAATCTAGTCAAACTTGATATCTACAGAAACTTCATAAAATTTCTAACCTAATGCAAAAAAAATAATTAAAACCTTAAAAATCCTAATAAATATTGATTTTCTAAAAAAACTATTCTATTTTTAAAAACAGAAACTAAAACTAAAAAAACTCCTACCGAATGGATAAGGCTACGTGGCGCGTCCTGATTAGCTAAGTGGGGTGGCCAACAACAGCTAACGGGTGGGTGGCCGAAGCCTAACAGAATAACGATTCAGCCTAAAAAAATTACGTGTAATCCTAGCCACTGGATCTGAATCTAGCGGTGGTGGAGATTCCCGGGGCTCACCGCGGTGGTGGCAGCGTCGACGGCGAGGTAGGGCGGCGGTGGTTGACGAGGACGGCGCTCCGGTATCCTTCGAGCTCGGGGAAGAGGCTCTGGCAATGTAGGCGAGGATGGTGAAGAAGATGGCGGTGACGGCGTGAGCTCGGGGTGTCGGGGGGCGGCAGAGCAAGTGGTAGCGGGCGGCGGCAGAGCGTTGCTTTGGTGAGGAATTGGGGTGGCCGTGGTCGTCGACGAGAGGGGAAACAAGGGGGAACAAGTGCGGGAGGCATGCTTAAATAGGGGCAGGTGCCGTGGGGGAGGGCGAGCTCGTTCGGCAGTGTATCGCGGTGCGATGGCGGATCTCCGGTAGAGGGAAGGGGATCACGCAGGGAAGGAAGGCGACCGCGGCGCTGTCGGGATCGGGCGGTGGGACCCGTTGGTCAGCAAGAGAGAGAGAGAGAGAGACGGGACCGGATCGGCTGACTAATTCGATCCAGATACTATGTCGGCTGCGGCGCTGGTGGGCCGCTGGCCAGGTGGGCCGCGTCGGCCAAGAAGAGAGAGAAGAGGGAGTTGGGCCTCGGGGTTTTCCTATTTAAAACACATTTTTTTGAATTTAACAGAGATATAAAAAATAAAATAGCAGAAAATAAAAATAGTATATATACATATTATATATCAAAATGATCAGGAGAATAAATCCTAAAAGATGAACTATTTTTCAGAGGCAAAATAAAAACTTTATAAAAATCTTTTTTTTCTAAAAATTCCAAATAAACTCAAATTTGAATTCAATTTCTTTTGGCATTATTTTCTTCTGACTTTTGGGGTCTCATGTTAGCTCCTCTCATACTTTTTTATCAAAGTATTTTGTCAGGAATTTTTGAAATGGAATTCAAAATGCTAGTTTGAAATGAATTCAAATACAAACAGAGACTCGAATGCCTCTGAAATTTCAAATGCAACCCAATTTCAATCGAAATGCATAGATGCTTAGCTATAATTGTAAAACATTCCAAATTCAAAATTTTGGATGTTACAAACCTACCCACCTTAAGATGAATCTCGCCCTCGAGATTCGGGTTGGCTAGCAAATAGGTGCGGGTGGTCTCGATGGAGGTCTTCCTCGCGTTCCTAGGTGGCTTCCTCCTCGGTATGGTGACTCCAAATAATCTTGCAAAACTTGATGATCTTGTTGCGGATAACTCTGTTGGCTGTCTCAAGAATCCTGATGGGTTTCTCCTCATAAGTCATATTGTTGTCAAGCTGTATGGCCTCTACGGGCACTGTGTCTCTCAAAGGAATATCAGCCATCTCGGCATTTCTTCAGCTGGGAAACGTGAAAGACATTGTGAATTCCTGACAATCCTTTCGGCAATTCTAGCCTATATGTAACTTCTCCTCTACGTTCAAGAATTTTGTATGGGCCTATGAATCTGGGTGCTAACTTTCGTTAAACACCAAACCTTTTGATTCCTAGAAGTGGAGACACACGGAGATATGCTCGGTCTCCCACTTCGTACATTAACTCCTTGCGTTTACTGTCGGCGTAAGTCTTTTGTCTCGACTGAGCTATCTTGAGTCTGTCACGGATCAACTTGACCTTCTCTTTGGAGTCACTGATAAGATTGGGACAAAAAAGTTTTCGGTCTGCAACATCATCCCACAGTAATGGTTTTCTGCACCTCCTTCCGTATAAAGCCTCGAAAGGGGCATCTTCAAACTGGTCTGATAATTGTTATTGTAGGAGAACTCTTCATAGGGTAAATTATCATCCCAACTAGCTCCATAGTCTAGCGTGCAAGCTCTAAACATGTCCTCCAGAATCTGATTGACTCTCTTGGTCTGTCCATCTGCCCGCAGATGAAAAGTTGTACTGAACTCTAGCCTTGTACCCAAAGTTTCGTGTAACTGATTCCAAAACTTTGAGGTAAATTGTGTTCCTCTATCTGATACGGTGCTCCTCAAAACTCCATGCAGACATACGATCCTGGTCATGTATATCTTGGCTAACTTAGCACTTGTATATGTGGTCTTCACGGGAATAAAGTGAGCTACCTTGGTCAAGCGATCAACCACTACCGAGATAGAATCATAACCTGAACGAGTCCTGGGTAATCCTGTGATAAAATACATCCCAAGTTTTTCCCATTTCCACTCAGGTATCGGTAAAGGCTGAAGTAACCCGACTGGCTTCTGATGTTCTACCTTTACTCGATGATAAACATCGCATACTGCTACATACTCAGCAATATCCTTCTTCATACCTGTCCACCAGAAACTTTCCTTCAAGTCCAGATACATCTTGGTGTTGCCTGGGTGTATCGAGTATGGTGTGTCATGGGCCTCTTGAAGAATTAGCTTCCTGATCTCTGGATCACTAGGCACAGATGCAATCCTCAAACCATATAGTTCCGTGTGCATCCTCACAAAAACCTTTAGCTTTTCCTTTACCCATCCTTTCCTTTATCTCAGCAATTTCCTTGTCCGACTTCTGGGCTTCTCGGATTCTTTCGCTCAAAGTGGAGTGAATCTCCAGTGTGGCAACATATCCTCTCGGAACTATCTCCAATCAGAGATCTCTGAGATCGTCGACTAACTCCTGGGTCTCCTGCTATGAGGGTTTTCACATAGCTATTATGGCTCAAGGCATCTGCTACAACATTTGCTTTCCCTGGGTGATAGTGCAATCTCATGTCATAGTCCTTGATCAATTCTAGCCATCTCCTCTCTCCGAGGTTCAACTCCTTCTGCATGAAGATATACTTCAAGCTCTTATGATCCATGTAAACATCACAACTGTTTTTGACAAGGAAATGTCTCCAGGTCTTGAGTGTGTGCACTACGGCTGCTAACTCCAAATCATCTGTGGCATAGTTCATCTCGTGAGGCCGTAGCTGTTTGGATGTATAAGCTACAACCTTTCCTTCCTGCATGAGAACTCCTCCGAGTCCTTGACGAGAAGCGTCACAATACACCTGGTAATCCTTGCGTACGTTCGACAAAATTAGCACCGGGGCTGTAACCAAATGTTTCTTCAGCTCCTGAAAACTGGCTTCACAATCCTCAGTCCAAATGTACTTAGTTTCCTTCTTCAACAGCTCAGTCATGGGCTTAGCAATCCTGGAGAAGTTCTCAATAAATCTCCAATAATATCCTACAAGTCAAAGAAAACTGCGGATCTCCTTGATTAAGGTGGGTGACTTCCATTTGGTGACTACTTCAACCTTGGTGGGGTCGACTGCTATTCCTTCTCCTGAAATAACATGCCCGAGGAATCCAACTTCCTTCAACCAAAATTCACATTTGCTAAACTTGGCATATAACTGATGTTATCAGAGTTTCTCTCCAGAACTAGATGCAAGTTTTCCTTGTGTTCTTCCTCGCTCTTGGAGAAAACCAATATGTCATCGATGAACACCACGACAAACTTGTCCAGATATTCCATAAATACCTTGTTCATCATACTCATAAGATACGCAGGGGCATTAGTCAATCCAAATGGCATGACTGTATGCTCATATAGACCATACCTTGTGGTGAAAGATGTTTTGGGTATATCCTGTCCACGAATCTTCAAATGATATGATACCCTGATCAAAGGTCGATCTTGGAGAATACTCTGGCTCCAACCAGCTGATCAAACAAATCATTCATCATCGGCAAAGGATACTTGTTCTTCATCATCACCTCATTCAGCGCACGATAATCTACAACCATTCTCAAGGTTTTATCTTTTTTTCTCTACCAAAAGAACTAGGGCTGCCCAAGGTGATGAGCTTGGGTGAATATATCCTTTCTCCAATAACTCCTTGATCTGCTTCTTGATTTCTTCCATATCATTAGTGGGCATCCGATAGGGTCTCTTGGATATCAGGGTTGTCCTTGGCAATAATTCAATCAGGAATTCAATTTCTCTCTCCGGTGGCATGCCTGGCAATTCCTCCAGAAATACATCGGGGAAGTCTTGTACAACCGGCACTTCCTCGTGGACAACTCCCGTGAGGGAATTTACCCGAGTATTTTTTGGTGTGTGCCTGGATACAAACTTGATCCACTTCTCCTTCGGGGTAGTGAGCAAAATTTTCTTGCGGGCACAGTCAATGTTCCCTTCATACTTCGTCAACCAATCCATGCCTAGGATTACGTCCAATCCCTGGGATTCCAATACAATGAGGTGTGCAGGAAACTCATGATTTCCAATGTTGAGGGTCAAGTGACAACCTAAGCCTGCCGTCATCTCACCTCCTGGGGAACTGACCTGAAGAGGGCTCCTAAGGGTTCTAGTGGGCAACCCATACTTTTCCACAACAACCCTTGATATGAATGAATGCGATGCACCAGAATAAAAAAGTACCAATAGTGGACATGAATTTAACAAGAAATTACCAACCACTATCTCGGATTGATCATAAACCTCCTCCATGTCAAGGTGGTTCACATGAGCATGGGGAAAAGGATTGGGATTCTTGGTTGTTGAGATTCCATTGCCATTCTTAGAGATGCTGTGGTTGTGATGATTGTTCCCATTTCCTCCATGGTTATGTCCTCCATGAGTATGTCCTTCATGGGTGTGGTGAGTGTGTCCTCCTAATCTGGTGTTTCCTGAGTATGGGGTGTAGTGGGGCTTCTGCTGAGCTCCAGAGTTGTACTTGCCATGTGCTTACTTCCTTTTACTGTTATCTATCTGTTGTTGCTTGCCTTCAAAATGATGGCCTTGTCTACCAGCTCCTGGTAGTTGTTGAAGGTTGCCACCATCAGATGGATTCCCAGTTCATTTTTGAGTCCTTCCAGAAATTTCTCCTGCTTTGTGGCATCTGTGGCCACATCATCTGGGGCGTAGCAAGCTAACTGACTAAACTCATCCATGTAAAGCCCCACAGTACGATTCCCCTAGAGTAAGTTGCAGAACTCACACTTCTTCAAACTCATTTCTCCAGCTGAGACATGAGTGGTGCGGAAGGCCTGCTAAAATTGATCCCATGTAACCGTGGCAATGGGATAGGTGGTGGTGTAGTTCTCCCACCAGGAGGCTGCGGGTCCATCAAGCTGATGTGCGGGAAAGCGCAGCTTCTCCGCATCTGTGCATCCAGCAGTTACTAGCTCCCTTCTGATCTTGTGGGACCAATCATCAGCAATAATCGGCTTGGTGCTGCTAGAGAACACTAGCGGATTCAACCTTAAGAAACGGGCCAGGTTATCGACGAGGGGTGGTGGCGATGGATTATTGTTGTTGTTGTTGTTGTTGCTGCTGCTGCTGTTTTTGTTGCTGTTGCTATTCCTGTTGCAGCTGTTGTTGCTGCTGGTATTGCTGTTGCTGCTATTGTTGCTGCTGTTATTGTTGTTGTTGCTGCTGCTGCTGCTGTTGTTGTTGTTGTTGCTATTGCTGTTGTTGTTGTTGTTGCTATTGTTGTTGCTGTTGCTGTTGTTGCTGTTGTTGTTGCTGTTGCTGTTGGTGTTGCTGCTGTTGTTCTTGTTTTTGCTGTTGTTGTTGTTGTTGTTGTTGTTGTTGTTGTTGTTTTTCTTGTTGTTGCTGTTGTTGTTGTTGTTGTTGTTGTTGCTGTTGCTGCTGCTGCTGTTGATGTTGCGGTTGTTGTTGCTGTTGTTGTTGCTGTTGCTGTTGCTATTGCCATTGCTGCTGTTGTTGTTGTTGTTGTCATTTATTCAACTCAAACATAGTTCAATCTTGGGATACATGTCTTACGACAAAACGAAAAACATCGGCCTAAACGATCAATGAGAAAATAAAGATAGTATGGTGGTCATGACTAAGTGTCTTCAGAACTCCATGTCGGTGCGTCCTCTAGTGGTGCTCTCTTCGTAGTCCTCATCATTGCTCATGAGGGGGCCATTGTCACCATTTAGATAAAGGTCTTCTCCCAGGTCCATCTTCTCTTCCACAGTGGCAATGTAAGTCTTCAAGTTCTTGATCCTCTCCAGAAGGTCCTTGACTTCCTCTTCATGTTCATCGTGGTCCCCGCACGCTTTATTCTCCAACTCCAGTTCATGGAGCAGTAACTTCCTGACCATCTTCATGCTTCTACGCGTCTGAACCTCTAGAGTCCTGATGTGAGCCTCCAAGTCTTGGACAAATGAGAAGATGCTGTCATCGTTCCTGGTGCACATGATCTCTCCATCCACAGTCTTGTGTGAGATCATGGTGAGGTCTGATCCGATGAGTTCGGCCCTGTACTCTACCCGGATGCGTCCAAGTGCGCGATGAACTACCATGTCCCTCCCGAGGATCCAAGTGGGGGAAGTAAACTGGAAGTCAATGGGCGCCGAGAAGCTTCTGAAGGTCCTCCCTGGTATGTGCACCACAATCCTATAGTGAGAGTCCGTCGGAAGAGCCATGATGGGAGTCCTGGTGATAGAAACCAAAGCAATATTCAACTCCCTGATGATCTGAACCAGCTACTTGCCGAAGGGCATCGTCTCGTCCGGCTGGCAAAACTTCAGCAGCAGGACTGGGATGAACTCAGCGGCCATCTAGAAGGTTGAAATCGGAGGGAAGTCAGAAATGAACAGGGGAGAAATACGGAAAAAAATAAAAACATAAAATAAAATAACGTAATTTCTTCGTATGGCTTTCCGATCCTAGGGGTTACGTCCTACGGTCAGTGTGTGCTCTGATACTATCTCTGTAGCGACCCGACCCGAAACCGGTCAAGTCTCTGTGTAATCCCAAGATCATGCTGTCACACACAGTACATTGATGAAAATATCAAAGTTCAATCACACCTGATTTATTACATTGAATCTCATATCACTACTGCAGGATGGTCCAAACGCGACACTACAATCAGAGACCCTTCGACGAAACTATGTGTGATGCATTAATCACAAACGGTGATGTAAAAAACCGTCAAAAAAGATACAAAACGTTTGCGAAGGTGGAGACATCAAACACGATTCAGATTATAGTTGTGTGTGCGATGCGTGGCATACGGTTCATCCAGAGGAACTGTTTGGGATGAGCTAGAATAACAAAAACGGGCAGCCACATCAAGGTTTGTGCGATATACAGTACACACTTCACTCGAACGAACTGTTTGTGATTAGAGAACACAATAAAAATGGTCAGCGAGATCAAGGTGTGTGCGATATATGACATACAGTTCACCCGGATGAACTATTTTCGATTAGGCAAGACAACAGAAATGGTTCAACTTAACAAGATGTGTGTGATATGCGGCATACATTTCACATAGATGAACTGTTTGCGATGAACCAAAAGAACACAAACAATTCGTGTAAACAAGATGTGTGTGATACACGGCAAACAACCCACTTGGATGAACTATTTGCGATGGGTTCAGCTCATATGGTCCATGTACTATTCAGAAGGGATCCTGCACGCTATGGATGTCTGCGACTCGTTCTGGTGGAAGGATGTCCTCCATCTAGTCGACATATACAGAGGTGTGACTATGGTTAACGTTGGGAGGGGGGACACGGTCCTCTTCTGGAAGGACCAGTGGGACCAGCAAGTTATATGTGAATCCCATCCACGTGCTTTTTCTTTTGCGGTTGATGAAGATATTTCGGTCAGAAAGCTTTTGACTGCTCAATCCATTTCAGAGGTCTTTCAACTTCCTCTTTCAGCCCAAGCTAGGCAGGAGGTCGGGGAGCTCCAAGCCATGGCGGTGGATCTGTCTCCTGTAGATGCCCCCCAGACTCCTGGCGATGTGTATGGGGGCGATCCTTCACTACTGCTTGCTTCTATTCCTTCTGCTTCAAGTCTGATCAGGTGGACGAGGTCTTCGTTTGGAATTGGAAAACCGGCTGCAATATGAAATGGAAGATGTTTGCATGGTTGTTGTTAGTCGACAGATTAATAATAGGAACATGCTCCGGAGGCAACACTTTACCATCACAAACAACGACTACAGCTGCATCCTCTGCTCCGGTTCACCCGAAGAAACGCTGGTGCATCTATTTTTTCACTGCCCCTTTGCTTCTGCCTGCTGGGGAGCCCTGGGGATAAACTAGCCAGCTTCAGATGACAAGTCCGCTCTACTGCATGCCAGGAAACAGAACTTCCATGGACCCATGTTCATGGAAATCTTTGTTGTTGCTGCTTGGGGGATTTGGAAACAGAGAAACAATAAATATTTTAGAGGCATACGGGCATCCTTCACCTCGTGGCGTTCGCAGTTCAAGGATGACTTTCAACTGCTCATGCATAGAGCAAACAGCAGGCTCGTTCCCTTCGTTCAGTCTTTTGTTCGGTCCCTTTGAAAACACTTTGTAACTAATGTGATAGGCTGACTAGTGACTGCCACCCCTACCCTCCCCCACCCCCTCTAACCCTAACCCCCATCCCCTCCTACCTCCTTGTATATGTTGTTGACATCTTTTAATTTATAAAAAGTCAGTGGGAGGCTTTTCTCACTATCCGTTGCTCCTAAAAAAAAAGATAGACCCGGGGGCCATAGTTTTCACTAGAGGCTTCTCTCAAGAAAATAGCATACGGTGAGTAAACAAATTACTGTTGGGCAATTGGTAGAAAAGCAAATAATTATCACAATATCCAAGGCAATGATCATACATAGGCATCACGTCCGAGACAAGTAGACCGAAACGATTCTGCATCTACTACTATTACTCCACACATCGACCGCTATCCAGCATGCATCTAGTGTATTAAGTTCATGGAAAAACGGAGTAACGCCTTAAGCAAGATGACATGATGTAGAAAAGATAAACTCACATATGAATAAATCCCATCTTTTTACCCTTAATAGAACTGATACATACATGTCATGTCCCTTTATGTCACTGGGATTGAGCAACGTAAGATCCAACCCATTACAAAGCACCTCTTCCCATGGCAAGATAAATCAATCTAGTTGGCCAAACCAAACCAATAAATCAAAGAAGAAATACGAAGCTATAGTAATCATGCATAAAAGAGTTAAAAGAAAACTCAAATAATATTCATGGATAGATCTGACCATAAACTCACAATTCATCGGATCCCAACAAACACACCGCAAAAAGTCATTACATCAAATAGATCACCAAGAACACCAAGGAGAACCTTGTATTGAAGATCAAAAAGAGAGAAGAAGCCATCTAGCTACTAACTATGGACACATAAGTCCGTGGTAAACTACTCACGCATCATCGGAGGGGCAGCAAGGATGATGAAGAACCCCTCCGTGATTGATTCCCCATCCAATAGAGTGTCGGAAAAGGTCTCCACATGGGATCTCGTGGTTCTGGAACTTGTGGCACCGGAAAAAGTATTTCGTGGACTCCTCTGTTGGCTTCACGATTTAAGAGAATTTATAGAGGCGGAGTTAGGTCAAACGGAGCCTCGTGGGCCCCACAAGCCACCAGTGCACGCCCTACCCCCCTGGGCGCGCCCTGGTGCCTTGTGGGCCACTGCTCCATCTTCTCATCCCCTCCCGAAGCTTCCAGGGTCTCTTATGTCCAGAAAAAAATCACCAAAAGGATTCGTGGCATTTGAACTTCATTTGGTACTGATATTCTGCAAAACCAAAAATAAGCAAAAAAAACAGCAACTGACACTGGGCACTAAGTTAATAGGTTAGTCCCAAAAAATGATATATTGTTGCTTCAAAGTTTATATAAAACATCCAAGATTGATAATATAATAGCATGGAACAATAAAAAAATATAGATATGTTGGAGACGTATCAAGCATCCCCAAGCTTAATTCCTACTTGTCCTCGAGTAGGTAAATGATAAAAACAGAATTTTTGATGTGGAATGCTACCTGACATATTCACCATATATTATTTTCTTTGTAGCATGGATATTTGGATTTGAATGATTCAAAGCATAGTCTATAGTTTGACATGAAAACAACAATACTCAAGCATATCAACAAGCAACCATGTCTTTTAAAATATCAACGCTAAAGAAAGCTATCCGTAGCCCATTATGCTCAATCATTGATCCATTCATGAAACACACTCAAATATTAGTTACATCCAATGCACAAGTATGACAATAGTGTTCCCTAGTTGGTGTTTTGTAAGAGAAGATGGAGACTCGAATAAAAATAAAATTACATAAAAGTAAATAGATAGGCTCTTCACAGAGGGAAGCAGAGCTTTACAGAGGTGCCACAGCTCAAAGCTTAAATTTAGAGACAAAATTATTTTGAGAGCCATGTTTTTCCTGTCAATAAGAACAACCGAGAATTCCCAATATCTTCCATGCTAGACAAATCATAGGCGGTTCCCAAACAGAAAATAAAGTTTATTTCCTTTCCACCATTCTTTCTCAATCCATGGCTAGCCATATCCACGGGTGCCTTCCATACCAACACTTTCCAAGGAATTTATTATTATCATCATTTTTTTTCATTTCAGGACTGGACATCCCTAATACCTGCCACACTCTCATGCAATGACAAGTCAATAAACACTCATCATGAGAATAAAATACCTAGCATAGAAAATATTGGCCACCCCCTGCCGCTTCATGAGCGGTACGGGCACACAAAACAGAAATTCATTTCTAAAAATTAGATTTGGCACATGCTAATTTACTTAGAACGGCATGGAAATACCGCATATAGGTAGGTATGGTGGACTCATTTTGCACAACTTTGGGTTTAAGGATTTGGATGCACAATCAGCATTCCCGCTTAGTACAAGTGAAGGCTAGCAAATAGATTGAGAAACGAGCAACCAAAAAATGAAAATGGTCATTAACGCACATTGAACATAATTAACACTTAATAATGCACCACAAGTAGGATATAACTTTGTTGCATAACTATTGACTTTATGTGCATGCATAGGGAATCACAAACCTTAACACCAATATTCTTACTAAAGCATAATTACTCGCCAACATGACTCACATATTACTATCTCCATATCGCAAAACAATTACAAGGATTCAAGTTTATCATATCCAATGATCTACATGAAAGTTTTTATTATATCCCCCTTGGATATCCATCACTTTGGGACCAAATTCATATATTGTGCAAATTACCTTTGCTATTATCAACTCTCAAAAAGATATAAGTGAAGCATGAGAGTGCAATTATTTCTTCAAAAAGATTCAACTCTCAAAATAATATAAGTGAAGCATGCGCGAGTGCCTTTCTTTAAAATATAATTATATCAACTCTCAAAATAATATAAGTGAAGCATGAGAGTGCATTTCTTTAAAATATAACCACTGTCATGCTCAAAAAGATTTAAGTGAAGTACTAGAGCAACTGCCTAGCTCAAAAGATTTAAGTGAAGCACTTAGAGTGTTCTAACAAATCATGATAAGCGTGTGGCTCTCTCAAACAAGTGTGTTCAGCAACAATGATTGTAACAAACTAAAAAGCAAAACAAGCAAAGACTCATATAATACAAGACGCTCCAAGCAAAACTCATGATATGTGACGAATAAAAATATAGCTCCAAGTAAAATTACCGATGGTCAATAGAAGAAAGAGGGGATGCCTTCCGGGGCAACCCCAAGATTAGTTGCTTGGGAGTCCTTGAATATTACCTTGGGGTGCCTCAGTCATCCCCAAGCTTAGACTCTTGCCACTCCTTATTCCTTCATCCATCGTGATCTCACCCAAAACTTGAAAACTTCAATCACTCAAAACTTAATGAAACCTTCGTGAGATCCGTTAGTATAATAATCACCACTTTAAGTACTGTTGCAACCCATTCATATTTTATTATTGCAATATACCTACTGTATTCTAACATTACCATAGCTTATACCCCCTGATACAATACATAGATTCATCAAAATAAGCACACAACGCAACGAAAACAGAATCTATGAAAAACAGAACAGTCTGTAGTAATCCGAACATTGGCCATACTTTTGTAATTCCAAAAATTCGGAAAAATTAGGACAATGTGGGAAATTTGTATATCAATTATGTGTAAAAAATTCAGAGCAAAAGCACTTTTCTGTGAATTTACAAAATTCCAGAACTGGGCGCAAAAGTTTCTGTTTTTAACAGAATCAAATTAACTATCACCCAAACCATCCTAAAGGCTTTAATTGGCACAAACACTAATTAAAACATAAAAAGCACAATGATAACAGTAGCATAATTGTTTGTTTATTAAAAAACAAAAAAGAAACAAAAAATTAAAGTATAACAATTGGGTTGCCTCCCAACAAGCGCTATTGTTTTATGCCCCTAGCTAGGCATAATGCATAGTTTCAAGAATTCTCATCTTTTGTTTCCAATTCCTCAATCACACAACCATAATTCCTAGGAATTCTAGCATATATATTTTTAATAATCACACTCCTAGGAATGGAATCAAGAGACTTATTTTTATATATTGGTTCCTTTATCAAATCAACGAAATTGGGGTGAACACTAATCATTTTAAGATCTTCGTTATTGTTGCCAGTCGTGGCACCCTTCTATTTAGGAACATACATAAACTTGCAATTCTTGCTAGAAGGTGTTTTTTCAATAGTTTTAATGGAAGAAAAGCGGAACCCAAATTATTAATAATTTCTTCCAACTTATCAATCCTAGCGACACTTTGTTCTACCCTTTCATTGATTATTGATTCTTTCTCCTTTAGCATCTTTAGAGTAATTCCCACCTTTGATCCAAATTGAGTGACATGGTTATGAATTTTTTTATCCAAATTATCAATATGTTCTATGGTATGCATCTTTTTTTCAATAGCATCTAACCTTTGGATAACATGATCGAAAGTTAAAACCGTTTCATTAACTGTGATAGGTGGTGATCCCATTAAATTTCCCATAGCATTAAAAGCATCCATAGAGGGACATATCAAGAAATTCCCTCTGGTAATAGTGTCAAGCACAAATCTATACCAAGTAGTAATACCGACACAAAAATTGTGAAGGAGAACAGTAGTAGATTGCTTACGAGTTGATATATTATGAGCATTGCAAATCCTATACCAAGCATCTTTTAAATCCCCCCCTGCTTAAAATTGAGAACTTCATTCTCAGGAGTGCACGTAGCAAGAGAAGAACTTGCCATAACGATAAAGTGGGAAAGCAAGCAAAGACACAAAAGGCACAAAAAGGCAAATGGAAAATATTTTTGTATTTTTGTTAAAACTTAGAAGTGGGGGAGATGAAGATGAGAGGCAAATGGAAAATAATGTAAATGCAAGGAGATGAAATTTTATGCGCAGGTACCTGATAGTTGTTGATAATGTCTCCCCGGCAACGGTGCTAGAAATTCTTCGTGCTACTTGTGAGCTGCATTGGGATTTCCTCGAAAAGGAGAGGATGATGCAGTACAGTAGATATAAGTATTTCCCTCAGTTATGAAACCAAGGTTATCAATCCAGTAGGAGAACCAAGCAACACTATGTAAACACCTGCACACAAACAACAAATACTTGCAACTCAACGCGTAGAGGGGTTGTCAATCCCTCAACGGTTATGAGCAAGATTAAATTGTATAGTTTTTTATAGATACATCAGACAAAAATACAAAAAAAATTGCAGCAAGGTATTTTTAGTTTTAATATATGATAAAAGATAGACCCCGGGGCCATAGTTTTCACTAGAGGCTTCTCTCAAGAAAATAGCATACGGTGGGTAAACAAATTACTATTGGGCAATTGGTAGAAAAGCAAATAATTATCACGATATCTAAGGCAATGATCATACATAGGCATCACGTCCGAGACAATTAGACCAAAATGATTCTGCATCTACTACTATTACTCCACACATCGACCACTATCCAGCATGCATCTAGTGTATTAAGTTCATGGAAAACGGAGTAATGCCTTAAGCAAGATGACATGATGTAGACAAGATAAACTCACATATGAATAAACCCCATCTTTTTACCCTTAATTGCAATGATACATACGTGCCATGTCCCTTTCTGTCACTGGGATTGAGCAGTAAGATCAAACCCATTACAAAGCACCTCTTTCCATGGCAAGATAAATCAATCTAGTTGGCTAAACCAAACCAATAAATCAGAGAAGAAATACGAAGCTATAGTAATCATGCATAAAAGAGTTCAGAGAAAACTCAAATAATATTCATGGATAGATCTGATCATAAACTCACAATTCATCGGATCCCAACAAACACACTGCAAAAAGTCATTACATCAAATAGATCTCCATGAACACCGAGGAGAACATTGTATTGAAGATCAAAAAGAGAGAAGAAGCCATCTAGCTACTAACTATGGAACCATAGGTCCGTGGTAGACTACTCACGCATCATCGGAGGGGCAGCAAGGATGATGAAGAACCCCTCCGTGATTGATTCCCCCTTCGGCAGAGTGCCGAAAAAGGCCTCTAGATGGGATCTCGTGGTTCTGGAACTTGCGGCAGCGGAAAAAGTATTTCGTGGAATCCTCTGTTGTTTTCACGATTTTAGAGAATTTATAGAGGCGAAGTTAGGTTAAACAGAGCCACGTGGGGCCCACAAGCCACCAGGCGTGCCCTACCCACTGCTCCATCTTCTCGTCCCCTCCCGAAGCCTCCAGGGTCTCTTATGTCTAGAAAAAAAAATCACCAAAAAGTTTCGTGGCATTTGGACTTCGTTTAGTACTGATATTCTGCAAAACCAAAAACAAGCAAAAAATAGTAACTGACACTGGGCACTAAGTTAATAGGTTAGTCCCAAAAAATGATATATTGTTGCTTAAAAGTTTATATAAAACATCCAAGATTGATAATATAATAGCATGGAACAATAAAAAATTATAGATATGTTGGAGATGTATCACCTACCTATCATGGCATTTTCGTAGCCATTCCAAGGTATATTGTCATCCAACTTCCACCATCATCACCTACATGACTTGAGCATTTATTCTCATATTGCTTTGCATGACCGTAAGATAGCTAGCATGATATTTTCATGGCTTGTCCATTTTTTGATATCTTCGCTACACTAGATCATTGCACATCCTGGTACACTGCCAGAGGCATTCATGTAGAGTCATATTTTGTCAGTTTATCGAGTTTTAAGTAAATAAAAGTGTGATGCATTATGGAGTGTTGCCCCTACCCATGAGGATATAAAAAAAGAGGCCAAAAAAGAGCCCACCAAAATAAAAAATGAGAAAACAAAAAAATGAGAGAAAAATAGAGAGGGGGCACACTACTATCCTTTTACCACACTTGTGCTTCAAAGTAGCGCCATGTTCTTCATATAGAGAGTCTCCATGATTTGTCACTTTCATATACTAGTGGGAATTTTACATTATAGAACTTGGCTTGTATATTCCGATGATGGTCTCCCTCAAATGCCCGAGGTCTTCATGAGCAAGCAAGTTGGATGCACACCACTTAGTTTCCATAGTGAGCTTTCATACACTTATAGCTCTAGTGTATTCATTGCATGGCAATCCCTACTGCTCGCATTGATATCGATTGATAGGCCTCTCTCCATTGCCTATTGATCCACTGAGTTGATGCGAGTCTTTCTTCCTTTTTGACTTCCCTTATTGATCTCTACCATCGCATTCTATTCCACCCATAGTGTTATGTCCATGGCTCACGCTCATGTATTAGGGAAGTTGAAAATGCTGAAGCACGTGAAAAGTATGATACAATTGCTTGGTTTGGCACCGGGCTATTCTTGATTTGATATATCTATGCAGGGAAGAACGAGCGTGTCATGCTTACCACAAGTAAGTGTATAGAGGTTGTTTCCTTTAGCTCCACTAGCAAATATGTCTGTGCGTTGCAACAGGAGAAAAAATCATTGCACTCCCCTAGCCTAATAAGTTTGGAGAAATGTGCTTTCAGCTAGACCATATTCTTTGCAAAACAGCCAAGAAATCTATGCATTGTTTAGTTTGTGTTCTCGTGCTTAGCTATGGAGCAAACACCAATGGCCATGATCCAGATGACACAACACCTATGCTTCACCACAAAACAATAGTTGCCACGATGAATTGCTAATAATTCATGTCTTTATCTATCAGCTAAACTATATAATGGAAATCGTTGATGATGAAAACTTGAAAGTAGCTAAAGAATGAATAGGAAGCTAAATATTCCAACATTGGGTGTGGCTAGGTCTTAGTCGACTAAGACTTAATGAAGTCTCGGTCAAGTGACATAACATGTCCAAAAGAGAAGAAAAAACTGAAAAGAAAATTTTCCACAAATCTCGATGTAAAATCGTGCAAATATAGCATCAACTGAGACGTAACCAACTCTTAGTCGACTAAGATTTAGCAAGACTGTTAAACGTTTGTCGTGGGTGGACACGATCACCTATGGGGCCACGGGCCCCTTGTGGTTCGGCACGGGGGAGATCATGTTGCACAAAGAGCAGAAGCCATGAAGCAGCACAATGACGAGGACTCTGGTTATTTTTACCCAGGTTCGGGCCGCTGAGAAGCATAAAACCCTACCCATGCTTTGGTGGATTGGATGGAGGAACACGATGAACACACAACGCTCAAGCCCGGTAAGGTGGCCTCGGGAAGAGTTGCCACGCGCGTACAAGTGTGCAAGGGTCCGAATCCCTTTCTAGGTAGCCTTGGACCTCCTTTTATAGCTCAAGGGGTAACCACAGTGGCAAAACAGTCCTTATCCTGTGATTAGATAGCTAACAGTGCTTTCATACCTAACTCTGGCAGTTAGGACAAAGTGCATTAAATGCACTGCTAGGTGTCGTGTTGAGGATGAAACCCGGCAAGCCTGTCGTGCCGCTTAATCATCTTCTGCTTATTATCTTAACACGCCTCTGGATGGGTGTCAAATGAGGGTGATCTATCTTCCAACGAGCTGCCACGTGCTTAGTGGAAGCCACTTAATCACTTGCGGGCTTGACACCGCACTTATAAGTGACTTGCGTCGCTGTGCGGTGGAGCGGTGGTGCCTTGGCAGGGTTCTTGGCCTTGGCGGCCCTGGCTGGCCTACCGGGGTTATCCTAGATTTGCTTTTGAGGCAGTCTCGACCCAGCCGAGCTCTCCTGCTCGGCAAGGGAGCCCTCCCCAAGGTGGTGTTCTATTTGTCTTGGTCTTCTTGATCCGCTCCTTTACCTTACAAGAGCGGTTTCTCTGGATTGGCCTTGCTTTGTATGTTGGAGTAGCCACTCCTTAGTCAAACCCTGGCTGTCGGGGTGGAGGCTCTTCGTTCGTGCACAAGTCAGGGGAAACAAACACCCCTGTTTGTGTACCCCGACAACGTTCTAAGTCATGTTTTGTCAAATGGGCCCTAAATTCAAAACCCTACTTAGTTAAGATTTAATGATTGCACAAAATCCACACTTTGTATAGGAATAGCTTGTCCTCTTTCATCTGTCAAATTATTTACGTGGGGCCAGGTGAACTTGTAGTGCAACAGCTCTAACTCTACCTGTTATTTACTTGTAGTGCGGACCCTACTGGTTTCCTTCCAATGAATCTGCATGCGCTTTCCTTGGCTGCAAATCTAAAATTTCCATTAGGGGCCTACAACCAACAGAGAAGCAGTTGGTATGGGTGGTTGTTTGGTCGAGGCTTCTGTGTGGAGGTCTTGTGTTTGACTCCCATCCTGCTCGTGTTTTATTCTATCACTTGACCACGTTTTTTAAGTGGACGAAGGGCGACCATTTAAATTAAAGAAAACTCTATCTTTTGAGCAGAAAGTGTACGGTGCACTGGTGTTTGTTTGCTCGAGGCCTCTGCACGGAGGTCATGGGTTCGACTCCCATCTGGCTCGCTTATTTTTTTAACACTTGACCCCGTTTTTTCCCAACTTAAACCAGTAGCGCGGGTTTATTACCAGAAAACTCATGGGGGGTTCTGCAAAACGTCACGACAGACCAAGAATACCTATTTCCTTTATTAGTAGGTATAGATTATTATGAAAGGCAATGATGAATTACATGCATGTTTTGTATCATTGTTTCAACATCAAATTGATAGACTATTGCCTTGAATCACTCGTATCCTAATATTCATGCCATGATTAGATCACATGATAAAAATTATCCTAGGTAGCATTCCACATCAAAAATTATCTTTTTATCATTTACCTACTCGAAGACGAGCCAGAATTAAGCTTGGGGATGCTGATACATCTCCGTCGTATCTATAATTTTTTATTGTTTCATGCCATTATTTTATAACTTTCACATATTTTTGGCAACAATTTATATTGATCTAGTGCCCAGTACCAGTTCCCGCTTGTTGCATGTTTTTTGTTTTGCATAAAATCCATATCAAACGAAGTCCAAATGCGATAAAAATTTACGAAGATTTTTTTGGAATATATATGATTTTTGGGAAAAAAGAATCAACGCGAGACGATGCTCGAGGGAGTCATGAGCTCACATGATGCGCCCCCTACCCTAGGGCGTGTCGGGCAGGCTTGTGGCTCCTCCTTATGTCGGTTGGGGCCCTTCTTTCGCCACAAGAAATATAATTTCTGGATAAAAAATCATGTTAAAATTTCATCCCAATCAGAGTTACGGGTCTCCGAGAATATAAGAAACATTGAAGGGCCAGAAAACAGGAATGCTAAACAGAGAGAGATCTAATCTCGGAGGGCTCCTGCCCTCCGAGAGCCATGGTGGCCAAGAACCCGAGGGGAAACCTCCTCCCATCTAGGGGGGCAAGGAAGAAGAGGAAGGAGGGGGATCTCTCCCCCCTCTCTCTCTCGATGGCACTGGAACGCCACCGGGGGAACCATCAGGACGGTGATCTACTCCAACAACTCTGTCGTCTTCCTCAACACCTCCATCACCTTCCCTCATCTATTATCAGCGATCCACTCTCCCACAACCCGCTGTACCTCCAACATGAACATGGTGCTTTATGCTATATATTATTATCCAATGATGTGCAGCCATCCTATGATGTTTGAGTAGATTTGTTTTGCCCTATGGGTTGATTGATGATCTTGATTGGCTTGAGTTGCGTGTTTTATTTTGGTGTTGTCCTATGGTGCCTTCCATGCCATGCACACGTGGGGGATTCCCCTTGTAGGGTGTTGCAATACGTTCATGATTCGCTTATAGTGGGTTGCGAGAGTGACAGAAGCTTAAATCTGAGTAAGGGGGTTGTTGCGTATGGGAGTAAAGGGGACTTGTTACTTAATGCTATGGTTGGGTTTACCTTAATGATTTCTAGTAGTTTCGGATGATTGCTAGAGTTCCAATCATAAGTTCATATGATCCAAGTACGGAAAGTATGTTAGCTCACGCCTCTCCCTCATATGAAGTTGCAATAGTGATTACCGGTCTTGTTATCAACTGCCAAGGATAATCTCGCAAATCCTACCACCACTTTTCCACAATTGCGATACTAACTTAATTGTTTTATTATTAAAACAACACCTAAATTTTATTTTCATGTTCTTTATTATCTTGCAAACTTATCCCACTACACCTACAAAGTACTTCTAGTTTTATTACTTGTTTCTAGATAAAGCAACCGTTGGTGTGCGTAGAGTTGTATCGGTGGTCGATAGAACTTGGGAGAATATTAATTCTACCTTTAGCTCCTCATTGGGTTCGACACTCTTATAAAAAAAGGCTACAAACGATCCCCTATACTTGTGGGTTATAATGGATTTCTTTGCTTCTTGCATAGGTTCTGGACTGAGGAATAGAATACCTCTTTTCTTTGGAGTTGGATTAAGTGGTGGTTCAAGAAGTGTCCAATCATCAAAATTTCTCAATATATTATTTAATCATTCCCGCGCATGTTCAGCAGTTCGTTCCCTGAAAACACAGCCAGCACAACTATCTAGGTAGTCCCTAGAAGCATCACTTAGTCCATTATAAAAGATATCAAGTATTTTATTTTTCTTAAGAGGATGACCAGGCTAAATTTTAATAATTGGAGAAGCCTCCCCCAATCTTGAGGGAGATGCTCTTCCTCAAGTTGCACAAAGTTATATATTTCCTGCAAAGCGACTTGTTTCTTATGAGCAAGAAAATATTTTTTAGTGAAGTAGTGGGACTACGCACACAACCAACAACAAGAGTATTAAACCATTCTTTAGCATCACCCTTTAACGAGAAAGGAAACAACTTAAGAATATAGTATTAGTGAATCTTTTCCTCTTGAGCAAATAGGGTGGCAATGTCATTTAATTTAGTAAGATATGCCGCAACACTTTCAGATTCATAACCATGAAAAGGATCGAATTCTACCAAAGTAATAAGTTCAGGATCAACAAAGAATTCATAATCCTTTCAGTAACAAAGATATGAGAGGATTGCAAACTTAGGATCATATTTCATTCTTTCATTCATAGCCTTTTCTTTCACCTTACTTAGTAATTTCTTAAGATCCTCCCTATCATTACAAGCAAGAAATTCCTTAGGAATCTCCCCATCCATAACATAACCCTTTGGTATATTAAGCATTTTAGTTCTAGTAGGAGTGCTATGTATAACATGTGAATCATAATTTTCATCAGTCTCATCATTTTCATGTTCTTTAGCTTTAGCAATTTGTTCATAAGGAAATTCACCTAGTGGCACAGGTTCATCAAGCAAAGTAGTAGCATCATCATAAGTATCATCTATAGCAGAAGCAGTATCATCAACACTTGTGGCATATAAGATTGAATAGCAGGTGGTGGTGTCACAAGTCGACTTAAAATAGAAGGCGAATCAAGTGCAGAGCTAGATGGCAATTCCTTACCTCCCCTCGTCTTGGAGGGTACGATCCTGGTCTTAGAGTCTTTTAGATTCTTCATAGTGATCAGCAGATATTTAACTCCCAAGTGAACTCAATAACTAGAGCTATGCTCCCCGATGACGGCTCCAGAAGATAGTCTTGATGACCCACAAGTATAGGGGATCGCAACAGTCTTCGAGGATAGTATTTCACCCAAATTTATTGATTCGACACATGGGGAGCCAAAGAATATTTATGAGTCTTAGCAGTTGAGTTGTCAATTCAATCACACCTAGAAAGTTATTTCTCTGCAACAAAGTGTTTAGTAGCACGGTAGTATGATAGTTTGATAGTAACAGTAATAGTAGCAACAGTAATGGTGACAGTAACAGTAGCAGTTTTGTAGTGATTGTAACATCAGCAGCAACAGTAGTAACTTAGCAAAGACAATGTGATCAAAGCGTAGGCATTGGATCAATGATGGATATTTTTATGGATGACATTCATCAGGTAACAGTCACAACCTAGAGCGATACACAGTAGCTCCAATTCATCAATTCAATGTAGGCATGTATTCCGTATATAGTCATATGTGCTTATAATAAGAACTTGCATGACACATTTTGTCCTACCCTCCCGTGGCAGCGGGGTCCATAAGGAAATCTAAGGGTAATTAAGGCCTCCTTTTAATAGAAAACCGGATCAAAGAATTAACACATGGTGAATACATGAACCCCTTGAATTACAGTCATCCCCGGAGAGTATACCAATTATTGTCACCTTGGGGTCTATGGTTCAGAATAATAACAAGTGCATACAATTAGCAGATAGGACAAAGAACTCAAATATATTGATGAAAACATAGAGGGTTCAGATCTGAAATCATGGCACTCGAGCCCTAGTGACAAGCATTAAGCATAGATGTCAGTGTATTAAGAATTGGGTCTTTAATACCCCAGACTTATGCACAGGCTGTTGCAGCCTTCCTAATGGCAAGGCTTGTCGGAGGACAACTGAAGATTAACTCAAGATTATATTACAAGAATATAAAGAAGATCTCCCAACCAGAGATAAGAAATGTTGAAGATACGGCTCGAGGACCCGGCAAGATCCTTACCGGGGAGAGCCTGCCAAGCTCCGAGCCCAACAAGAATCCCACTACCGTTGTGATAACCCACAAGTATAGGGAATCGCAATAGTTTTCGAGGGTAGAGTATTCAACCCATATTTATTGATTCGACACAAGGGGAGCCAATGAATATTTGTAAGTCTTAGCAGTTGAGTTTTCAATTCAACCACACCTGGAGACTAAATATCTACAACAGAGAGATCAGTAGCACAGTAGTATGGTAATTTGATAGTGATAGCAGCGATAGTAACAGCAATGGCAACGGTAACAGTAGTAACAGTAGTTTTGTAGCAATTGTGACAGTAGCAGCAATAGTAGTAACTTAGCAAGGAACAATATGTGAAAAGCTCATAGGCATTGGATCGGTGATTTCGTTGGATGACATTCATCATGTAATAGTCATAACTTAGGGCAACACAGAACTAGCTCCAATTCATCAATGTAATGTAGGCATGTATTCCGTATATAGTCATACGTGCTTATGGAAAGGAACGTGCATGACATCTTTTGTCCTACCCTCCTGTGGCAGCAGGGTCCATAAGGAACACTAAGGAATATTAAGGCCTCCTTTTAATAGAGAACCGGAACAAAGCATTAACACATAGTGAATACATGAACTCCTCAAACTACGGTAATCACCGGAAAGAATCCCAATTGTTGTCACCTTGGGGTATGCGGACCATAACACGTAGCAGGTGCATATAACTTGCATGGTAGGATCAAGACCACAAATATATTCATGAAAACATAAAGTGTTTTCAGATCTGAAATCATGGCACTCGGGCCCTAGTGACAAGCATTAAGCATAGCAAAGTCATAGCAACATCAATCTTAGAACATAGTGGACACTAGGGATCAAGCCCTAACAAAACAAACTCTAGTACATGATAAATCTCATCCCAACCATCACCGTCCAGCAAGCCTACAAAGCAATTACTCACTCCCGGTGGTGAGCATCATGAAATTGGTGATGGAGGAAGGTTGATGATGACGAAGACGGAAGATCCCCCTCTCCAGAGCCCCGAACGGACTCTAGATCTTGCCTCCCGATGAAGAACAGGAGGTGGCGGCGGCTCCGTATCGTAAAATGCGATGAAACTTCCTCTCCTATTTTTTCTTGGAAAATAGGAATTTATAGTGCTGAGATTAGGGTCAGCGGAGCCACGTGGGCCCCATAAGCCACTAGGGCGCGCCCCACCCCTGGGGCGCGCCCTGGTGCATTGCGGGCACAGGGTGGCCCCCTCCAATGGGTCTTCACTCCAGTATTTTTTATATATTCCATAAAAAATCTCCAAAAAGTTTCATCCAATTTTGAGAACTTTTATTTCTGCACAAAAACAACACCATTGTAGGTCTGCTGAAAACAGCGTCAGTCCGGGTTAGTTTCATTCAAATCATGCAAATTAGAGTCCAAAACAAGAGCAAGAGTGTTTGGAAAAGTAGATACGACGGAGACATATCAACTCCCCCTAGCTTAACTGATTGCTTGTCCTCAAGCAATTCAGTTAACAAACTGAAGGTGATAAAGAAAAACTTTTACGAACTCTTTTGTTCTTGTGTCCATATATATCCTTAAATAATAACCAGGTTTTCAACAAAGATTCTAACTAACCATGCAAATGATAACTCTTAGAAACTATATTCACTCATATCAATGGCATAATCAACTAGTGAGCAATAATAAAATATCTCAAATTCCAACACTTTGTCAAAACAATCATGATATAATATGGCAATAATGGTATCTCGCTAGCCCTTTGTGTGACCGCAAAACATAAATGCAGAGCACCTCCAAAGTTCGAACAACGACTAAAAATTGTAATTCATGGTAGAAGAGATCCAGTCATGATGCACACAATATTAACTATACACAATGCATCAGGATGACAATAGTGCTCTCAGGACTGGTGCTTGTTTGAGAAGGTGATGACTCAACAATAAAAGTAAAATAACATAAAAGTAAATGGATAGGCCCTTCGCAGAGGGAAGCAGGGATTTGCATAGGTGAAGAGTTCAAAGCTTAAATCAGAGATAAATAAAATTTTGGGAGGTATACCTTTCCTGTTAATGTTACGACCGAGAGTTTTCAATATCTTCCATGCTAAACAAATTAGCGGCGGTTCCCAAGCGGTAAAAGTAAAGTTTACTCCCCCTCCACCAACAAACACAAGCCATGGCTAGCCGAATCCTCGGGTGCCCTCCATACCAACAACTTTCCGGGGGAGTTTGTTTTATTATTATTGCAATTTTGATCATGCGACTGGGCATCCCGATTACCGGCCCCTCTCGTGCAAGGACAAGTGAATAAACACTCATCATGAGAATAAGCCACTTAGAATGGAAGATACTGACCACCCCCTGTCGCTCCATGAGTGGTACGGGCACACAAAACAGATGTTCATTTGAATATTTTAGAGGTGGCACATGCAAATTTACTTGGAACGGCAGAGTAATACCGCATATATGTAGATATATCATGGACTTATCTGGAATAACTTTGGTTTAAGGATTTTGATGCACAAGCAGTATTCCCGCTTAGTACAGGCGAAGGCTAGCAAATAGGTTGGGAAGCGGCCAACTAGAGAGCGAAAACGGTCATAAACATGCGTTGTAAATAATTAACATTGAATACTAGCATGAGTAGGATATAAACACCATGAACATAAATATCGTGGAGGCTATGTTGGTTTTGAATCAACTACATGCATGAACATGTGCCAAGTCAAGACACTCGAAACATTCAGAGAAGGATACCATATCATCATACTACATCACAACCGTTTTAATGCATGTTGATACCCAAGATAAATCATTATCCACTCCTAGCTACTTAAGCATGGCATGAGCAACTATAATCTCTAATTGTCATCATAAACATGTTTAATCATAATATGCTGAATCATGGATACTGAGTTAAACATATTTACAAAAACAAAAACAAGTTGAGTTCATACCCGCCTTTCCTTGCCTCAGTCACTTTATCAAATATCGTCATTATTGTCTTTCACTTGCACGACCGAATGATATGAAAATAATAATAGTGCAAGAGTGCCATGGACTAAGCTAGAATCTGCAAACATTTTATTCAAAGGAGAAGACAAGGTAAAATGGGCTCTTTGTTAGATCAACAATAATGCAGATGAGAGCCACTCAACATTTTCATCATGGTCTTCTCCTCATAATGACTCGACGAAAGAAAAGAATTTCAGAGAAACACAATGAAATGTTTTTGGAGTTTTTGATTTTTTTTTCTTGAAGAAAGCAAATTAAAGAAGGAAAGACAAAAACAAGAAAAACTATTTACGCGGGAAAGCTCCCAGCAAGCAAAAGAACGTGAAATCTTTTTGGGTTTTCTTTTCATACTACAACTAATTTAAACTACAAAGAAAAACCGAAAAGAAGCGAAAAATATTTTGGATTTTCTCAAAGTTTTTCAAGCAAACAAAAAGAAAGCGAGAAAATAAAACTAACATGGATTATACAATGAAAAAGGTTGAACACCTACAATTGGAATGAAATGTATGAACATGAATGTAATGTCGGTGGGAAATACGTACTCCCCCAAGCTTAGGCTTTTGCCTAACTTGGTAATCACCATCTGTAGTAACCATTCGGTCCCATGTGAAAGTGCTGAGGTGGCGGCACCTGAGTGTCCCACTCCCGGACCTCATCCTCTGCAGCTGCCAAAGCGCTCCGGTAAGCAACGATGTCCTCTGGTAGGATGGTGTATCTGTTCCTGACATGAGAGTCAAACAAAGCAGGTGCAGGCAACGGAATAATATCACGAGTATCCTCACTAAAAACTAGGTTATAACGAATGTGGTGAGGGGTCACATGAGCATCAATAAAAGTGGTGGTCCTCCATAGACTGGTGATCTAGGTAAACTCTAGGCAATAAGTAATCATGGGGGCGTATCTGAACATTAAAGCATCTCGCTAGGCGAGTAGCGTAAATACCACCATGAATTTCACCCTTAGTCCTATTAGTGTGAAGGCAGCGTGCAATGATAGCTCCAAGGCTATATGTGTTGTCATTATGAAGTGCATGGCATAAAATGGCAAGGTCAGGGGCACATAGTGAGCCACCTTTCTCTCTAGCAGTCAAGCATTTCCCTATGAATAAAGCAAAGTAATGAATGGAAGGAAATTGCAAGCTAGTGGCGCGGGCGTCTGACACGCCCCTTTCCTCACCCACTGTTAAAGTGTGGAGGAAGCCCTCAAACTCCTCCAGTTGAGGCTCTCTAATTTACCCATCAGAGGGAATCAAGCATATCTCACAAAATTCAGTAAGCGGTATCTGGTGATGCTCAACATATAAATCAAAGCGCACCTTAGGGGGTTCGAGCCTATTCAAGAAATGAATTTTTTGCACAAAAGAATTTGTAAGGATGTGGTGTTGGTCACACTCATCTGCGAGGAAGTTGGTCAGTCCGGCATTAGCAATGAATTGTGTGAACTCTTGGTAGAATCCAGCTTCGTTCATGACTCCCTTTGCATTGGTCGGTGTGGTCATTCGCACGGCAGGACCTCCGTCCTATGCGGAGTGTTGAGGTCATTGTCCGAGGAGTCCCCAATGACTCCCTTGGCATTCTGTTTCGAGGAACTCCTCCGGAAGAAATCCATATTTCCTATGAACAAATTTCTGGAAAAAAATTGTGTCACAAAATAATATCAATAAAACTTCACCAAATTGATAGCAACTACTCATATGGATGTCTAGAGGCTATATCAAGCATTCAAACTACTTGGAACTCAAAGAATTCAACATGCAAGCTCATTTTCAGTAACACCAAGAGCACCTAATTATGCAAAATATAATTCACAAAAACGAAAACTAATTGGAGTAATGGAGGAGTCACATACCAAGTAGCAATCCCCTAAAACAGTTTCAGAAACAAAGTTTTGAGCAAAGAGATCAAAAATCGCAGGTTTGGGAGCAAGAACGCAAGAGAGAGAACCAGTGTGATTTTTTCTGGAGGAGAGTGATGAAGTGGGCTAAAGGAATAAGTGAGGGGGTCCCTGTAGGGCCCACAAGCCACCAGGGTGTGCCCTAGGGAGTGGGGGCGCCCTGGTGCCTTGTGGGCACCTGGGGCACCCCTTGTGGTGTTTTCAATGCCAAAAATTCTTGAATATTCAATAAAAATCATGTAAAAAATTCAGGTCATTTTGAGCACTATCATTTTTTGGCACTTCTTACTGCACGGATAATTCAGAAAATAGGATATTCATGGCATTTTGTTGCTTTTAACTAAAAATAAGAGAAAATATAAAGTGGGTACAGAAGGTTGTGCCTACTAAATTCATCGACCACATGCGTCTAAAAAATAATCCATTAATAAGGTTGATCAAGTCTTATTAACAAACCATTTTCAATTAACATGAAACCAAAGAATCTCTGTAAAACACTAAGTTACCTCAACGGGGATATGCATCTCCCCAACAATAAGTGTTTCATATTTCTTTTTAACAGTAGGGAGGGGAAGTTGAAAACTTCCAATAGTAATTGTTGGAGTCTTTTTAATAAAATGAATACCATTTACTTGAAATTGTTTCTTCGGAAAGTGCACCGTATGCTCATTACCATTGATATGAAAAGTGACCTTGCTTTTGTTGCAATCAATAACAGCCCCTGCAGTATTTAAAAAGGGTCTACCAAGGATAATCGACATGTTGTCGTCCTCGGGCATATCAAGTATAACAAAGTCTGTTAAGATAGTAACATTTGCAACTACAACAGGTACGTCCTCACAAACACCGATAGGTGTGGCAGTTGATTTGTCAGCCATTTGCAATGATATTTCAGTGGGTGTGAGTTTATTCAAATCAAGTCATTTATATAAAGAGAAAGGCATAACACTAACACCGTCTCCTAAATCACATAAGGCAGTTTTTACATAATTTCTTTTAATGGAGCATGGTATAGTTGGTATTCCTGGATCTCCTAGTTTTTTAGTTACTCCATCCTTAAAAGAATAATTAGCAAGCATAGTGGATATTTCAGCTTCAGGTATTTTCTTTTATTAGTGACAATATCTTTCATGTATTTAGCATAAGGGGCCATTTTCAGAACATCAGTTAAACGAGTACGCAAAAGACTGGCCTAAGCATTTCAGCAAAGCATTCAAATTCTTCCTCATCTTTATTCTTAGATGGTTTACGTGGGAAAGGCATGGGTTTCTGAACCCATGGTTCTCTTTCCTTACCATGTTTTCTAGCAACAAAATCTCTCTTATCATAATGTTTATTTTTAGAAGGTGGGTTATCAAGATCAACAACAGGTTCTATCTCAACATCATTATCTGGTTCCTTATCATTGTCTGGTTGAGCATCTACATGAACATCATCATTGTCATTATCATTATCACTAGATGAATGTTCATTTCCAGATTGTGTTTCAGCATCAGAAATAGAAACATCATTATCATTCTCAGAAGGTTTTTCTACCTCGGGATCACTAGAAGTATGCAAAGTCCTATCATTTTTCTTTTTCTTTTTAGATGGACTAGGTGCATCATATTAATTCTTTGAGAGTCTTGTTCAATTCTTTTAGGGTGACCTTCAGGATAAAGTGGCTCCTGAGTCATTCTACCTCCTCTAGTCATTACTCTAACAACATGATCATTCATATTATTATTCATTTCATTGAGCAATTCACTTTGAGATTTAGCAACTTGTTCTAACTGAGTTTGGACCATAGATGCATGTTTACTTACACCTTTGACATCATTAACAATTCTAACTAGAAAGAAACTCAAACGATCAATCATGTATGCATTTTGTTTCAATTGTTTCATAACATTTGCATTGAAATAATTGATACGTCTCCACCGTATCTATAATTTTTTATTGTTCCATGTTGTTATATTATCATTCTTGGATGTTTTACCTTCATTTTATAGCAACTTTATATCATTTTTAGGGACTAACCTATTGGCATAGTGCCCAGTGCCAGTTGCTGTTTTTTACATTGTAGAATATCAGTACCAAACAAAGTCCAAATGCCACGAAACTTTTTGGAGATTTTTTTTGGACCAGAAAACAACTTGGGAGCCAAGGAAGCACCATAGGGGAGGCCCGTGGGGCCCACAACCCACCAGGGCGCGCCAGAGGCCCCTAGCGTGCCCAGGTGGGTGGTGGGGCCCACGGGAGTCTCCTCCACCGCCTCTCAGCTCTATAAATACTCAGATATTCTAGAAACCTTAGGGGAGCGATCGAAACACAATTCCAGCCGCCGCAAGTTCCAGAACCACGAGATCCAATCTAGAGCCCATTCCGGCACTCTGCCGGAGGGGAACACGATCACAGAGAGGTTCATCATCCTCATTGGTGCTCCTCCGATGATGCGTGAGTAGTTCACCATAGACCTACGGGTCCGTAGGCAGTAGCTAGATGGCTTCTTCTCTCTTTTTGATTCTCAATACGATGTTCTAGGAGATCTATTTGATGTAATGACTTTTTGTGGTGTGTTTGTTGGGATCCGATGAAGTGCGAGTTTATGATCAGATCTATCTATGAATATTATTTGAGTTTTCTTTGATCTCTTATATGCATGATTGTTATAGCCTCGTATTTCTTCTCCGAAACTTTGGTTTGGTTTGGCCAACTAGATTGCTCTTTCTTGCAATGGGAAGAGGTGCTTTGCGATGGGTTCGATCTTGCGGTGTCCTCACCCAGTGACAGAAGGGGTAGCAAGGCACGCATGTATCCTTGCTATTAAGGATAAAAAGATGGGGTCTATTCCTACATGAATAGATCTTGTCTACATCATGTCATCGTTCTTATTGCGTTACTCCTTTTCCCCATGAACTTAATACACTAGATGCATGCTGGATAGCGGTCGATGTGTGGAGTAATAGTAGTAGATGCAGGCAGGAGTCGGTCTACTAATCTTGGATGTGATGCCTTATACATGATCATTGCCTTGGATATCGTCATAATTATTTGCTCTTCTATCAATTGCCCAACGGTAATTTGTTTACCCACCGTATGCTATTTTCTCGAGAGAAGCCACTACTGAAATCTACGGCCCCCGGGTCTATCTTTTATCATATTGTTTTCAGATCTATTATTCCAAAAACCCAAAAATACATTGCTGCACTTTTTCTTTACTTATTTTATTTTGTGTTTTTGCTAGATCTATTTATCCAATCTCATACAATTTTACCTATCTTTTTACCGTGGAGGGATTGACAACCCCTCTTACGCGTTGGGTTGCAAGTAATTGTTCTTTGTGTGCAGGTATCATTTACATAGTGTTGCTTGGTTCTCCTTGTGGATTGATAACTTTGGTTTCATAACTGAGGGAAATACTTACCGTTGCTGTGCTGCATCATCCTCACCTCTTCGGGGAAATACCAACATAGATACAAGCAATCAATAATCTTGTTTAATAATGTAATTGTCAAATTCATATAACCATTGTATAGGGAATGTCGCCTTCATCAAACTTTATAAGAGAATTTACCTCTACCACCTGTGGTGGTGTATCAAGACCATGTATTTTTTCAATAGGTGGTAAATTCTTAACATCTTCAGCTTTAATACCCTTTTTCTTTCAGACATTTCTTTGCTTCTTGCATATCTTCAGGACTAAGAAATAAAATACCCCTCTTCTTCGGAGTGGGTTTAGGTGGTGGTTCAGGAAAAGTCCAATCATTATCATTCTTCAATATATTATTCAAGAGTTCCTCAGCTTGTTCAATAGTTCGTTCCCTGAAAACACAACCAGCACAACTATCTAGGTAGTCACTAGAAGCATCGGTTAGTCCATTATATAAGATATCAAGTATTTCATTTTTCTTAAGACGATGATCAGGCAAAGCATTTAGTAATTGGAGAAGCCTCCCCCAAGCTTGCGGGAGACTCTCTTCTTCAATTTGCATAAAGTTAAATATTTCCTGTAAGGCAGCTTGTTTCTTATGAGCAGGAAAATATTTTTCAGAGAAGTAATAAATCATATCCTAGGGACTACGCACACAACCTGGAGCAAGAGTATTGTACCAAATCTTAGCATCACCCTTTAACGAGAAAGGAAATAACTTAAGAATATAGTAGTAGCAAATTTTTTCCTCATGAGCAAATAGGGTGGCTATATCATTTAGTTTAGTAACATGTGCCACAACAGTTTCAGTTTCATAGCCATGGAAAGGATCAGATTCAACCAAAGTAATAAATTCTAGTTCGACAGAGAATTCATAATCCTTATCAGTAATAAAGATAGGTGAAGCAGCAAACTTAGGATCATATTTCATTCTAGCATTCAAAGATTTTTCTTTCAACTTGCATAGTAATTTCTTAAGATCATATCTATCCTTACAAGTAAGAAAATCCCTATCTACCTCTCCTTCCATAACATAACCTTCAGGTATCTTAGGCAATTCATATCTAGGAGAGCTAGGTCGAATAGGTGTTTCATAATTTTCATTCTCGATAATTTCATAGGTTTCAGTAATCTCATCAGTTTCAGCATTCTCCATTTCTTTAGCTCTAGCAAGTTGTTCATCAAGAAATTCACCTAGTGGCACAGTCTTATCAAGCAAGGTACTAGCATCATTCATAGCAGAAGTAGCATCATCAATTACTTGCAACATATCAGAATTAATAGTAGGTGGTGGTGTTGCAAGCTTACTCAAAACAGAAGGTGAATTAAGTGCAGAGCTAGATAACAGTTCCTTACCTCCCCTCATCTTGGAGGGAACAATCTTGGTTCTACCGTCCTTAAGATTCTTCATAGTGTTCAACAGCTATAAATCCCAAGTGACTCAACAAATATAGCTATGCTCCTCGGCAACGGCACCAGAAAAAGGTCTTGATAACCAACAAGTATAGGGGATCACAACAGTTTTCGAGGGTAGAGTATTCAACCCAAATTTATTGATTCGACATAAGGTGAGCCAAAGAATATTTGTAAGTATTAGCAGTTGAGTTGTCAATTCAACAACACCTGGAGACTAAATATCTGCAGCAGAGTGATCAGTAGCACAGTAGTAAGGTAATTTGATAGTGATAGCAGCGATAGTAATAGCAATGGTAACAGTAACAGTAGTAACAGTTGTTTTGTAGCAATTGTGACAGTAGCAGCAAGAGTAGTAACTTAGCAAGGAACAATATGTGAAAAGCTCGTAGGCATTGGATCGGTGATTTCATTGGATGATGTTCATCATGTAACAGTCATAACCTAGGGCGACACAGAACTAGATCCAATTCATCAATGTAATGTAGGCATGTATTCTGTATATAGTCATACGTGCTTATGGAAAGGAACGTGCATGACATCTTTTGTCCTACCCTCCCGTGGCAGCATGGTCCATAAGGAAACTAAGGAATATTAAGGCCTCCTTTTAATAGAGAACCGGAACAAAGCATTAACACATAGTGAATACATGAACTCCTCAAACTATGGTAATCACTGGAAAGAATCCCAATTGTTGTCACCTTGGGGTATGCGGATCATAACACGTAGCAGGTGCATATAACTTGCATGGTAGGGTCAAGACCACAAATATATTCATGAAAACATAAAGTGTTTTCAGATCTGAAATCATGGCACTCGGGCCCTAGTGACAAGCATTAAGCATAGCAAAGTCATAGCAACATCAATCTCAGAACATAGTGGACACTAGGGATCAAGCCCTAACAAAACTAACTCTAGTACATGATAAATCTCATCCCAACCATCACCGTCCAGCAAGCCTACAAAGCAATTACTCACTCCCGGCGGTGAGCATCATGAAATTGGCGATGGAGGAAGGTTGATGATGACGAAGACGGAAGATCCCCCTCTCCAGGGCCCCGAACGGACTCTAGATCTTGCCTCCCGATGAAGAACAGGAGGTGGCGGCGGCTCCGTATCATAAAACGGGATGAAACTTCCTCTCCTATTTTTTTCTCAAAATATAGGAATTTATAGTGCTGAGATTAGGGTCGGCGGAGCCACATGGGCCCCATAGGCCCCCTCCAGTGGGTGTTCACTCAAGTATTTTTTATATATTCTATAAAAAATCTCCAAAAAGTTTCGTCCAATTTCGAGAACTTTTATTTCTGCACAAAAACAACACCATGGTAGTTCTGCTGAATATAGCGTCAATCCGGGTTAGTTTCATTCATATCATGCAAATTAGAGTCCAAAACAAGAGCAAAAGTGTTTGGAAAAGTAGATATGACGGAGACGTATCACGCTGCAACCGCTTCACCTCATTGATCAGGTTGTCACTTGTCGATTAGGTGTCAAGCGGGCAGGTAGTTAGGTGAGTCTTGTGTGGGCATGTGGCAGCTCGACTCTAAAGAAATAGCTTTAATGACACCCATCTAGGCGATGTGTCAGGAAATAAAAGGTAGATGGGCGAACGGGACAGAAGGAGAGATCAACCTTGCCGGGGAGCTCCATCCAGAAGACACCTCACACCGCAATAAATGTGTTTGTCCTAACTCGTCAGAGTTAGATATTTTGCTCTATAGCCACTATTTACAGAGTGTATTTACCATTTTACCACTGTGGTGACCCCTTAGTCTATAAAAGGAGGCCCATGGCTACCTTAACAAAGGTTGAAACCCTGTCCATTTGCACGCAAGCTGAACCCCCGAGCACCTTGCAGGACGTGCGCACCTTGTAACTGGGCATATACACATCCAATACACAAAGCAATAGTAGGGTTTTACACTTCACAGCGGTCCGAACTTGGGTAAACTTCACGCGTTTTCTGCTACCTCCGCTCTTTGTGCTCATTGATCCCTCCAGTCGAATCGCAAAGGGATCGCCATGATCCCGTAGATGGTCGTACGCACGACATCTTTGGCACGCCAGGTAGGGGGATCGCTTGTGCGAACTAGAGTTCGCAGTTAGCGTGTCAGATTCTTCACCGTCTTCATCGCCATGGCTCCCAAGAAGAAGAGCACCACGGTGGTCGGTCCGTCGATGTCCAAGCCACCAGTGCCTTCGCAGACAGGCTACGATACGGGCGGCGGCACGAGTGGCGGAGGTGGAGGAGGCGGAGGCCAAGAGCAATCTCCGCGGCGTTCTAGCGATCACAGCTAGGCGAGCGGCATTGTCTGCAACGATAACAACAATCCACATGCCACCAGGTCCAAGGACGGGGCCGTGCTGCCTGCAGGCGGTGCGGCAAACTCCAGGGACAACAGGGCACACTTCAAGATGCCCACACAAGTGCCCACGCCGTGGCCATCCCAAATCGCGCGCGACGAGCCGCACCATGGTGTTGGCGGCCCCGAGCGTCCCCACGACAAGGGTCCTGTGGATCATCCTCAAGATACGTAAGGCCAGCACGCACGCCAGCGCACTGGGGAAAACAGCCTGAGGTCGCAGGTTGCAGATGGTGCTACTTCCAAGATAGGTGGAAGCAAGAACACCTCTCGTTCCTCGCACCTCTCCATGTCGTCCATGCCAGAAGAAGCACTGGCGCGTGCTCAACTACTTCTAGAGTTTCCTCCTGCTGCGCAGAAGATGGAGGAGTGGAGAGCCACCATCCAGAGTCTTGTTGGTTTCACCAACAACGACAAACCGCAGCGGGCGGGACCTTCACAGCAGCAGCCCACCGCCCCGGTGCGTGCTGCTGGAGAGAGGACTAGAGGCAGGGCAGCCATGATGCAGTCCCCTCCACGACAGCAACAACTTCAGCGGCAGAGCCAGCAGGTTGATGCCCATGACGACGTGTCCATGGCATCGTCTGATCCGCGAACTCACCACGACCAGCGTGAAGTTCTTCAAGAACAGTGCAGGGAAGATGCCCGTACTACCATCGAACGGCGACGGGAAGCGCGCCGTCAATCTGACAAGCGCGCAGGGTCTGCTGTAGATGAGCTTGCGCCGAGGAACAATGACGGCCTACCTTACGAGGTCGGTTGTCCAGCATTCACCCGTGAGCTACGGCAAGTCTAGTGGCCTAGTTCCCGGAACTTCAAGCTAGAGGTGGAGAAGTACGACGGCAAGACACACCCATCAGCGTTCCTGAGCATTTACACCATTGCGGTGCAAGCTGCTGAAGCTCGTGACGAGAAGATCTTCGCCAACTACTTTCCATTGGCGCTCAAGCCCAACGTCAGATCGTGGTTGTGAACCTGTCGGAGGACTCCATTTCCTGATGAGCAGATTTGTGCCGCAAGTTTGCCAGCGCCTTCACAGGCGGCCACAAAATTCCAGGCCAAGAAACTGATCTACAGTTGATTCCGCAGGAAGAAGATGAGTCGCTCCGCAAGTATATACAAAGACTCGGCCATGTACAGGGCAACATTCCCGATATCCACCCCGCAACAATCATTGTCGTGTTCTGCCAGAACATGAGGAACCGCAAGATGCGGGAAGAGATGGCCATGACCAAGGTGAGGGATGTTGCTGAGCTCTACGCTCTGGCTGACAAGTGTGCACGGGCTGAGGAAGGAAGGAGACTTACTAGGGAGGTTGCCACAGGGTCTGATTCAGAAGATGACGATGTCGCCACCGCCCCGAAGAAGAAAAATCGCAAGCGCCACAGGAAGTGTAAGGGCAAAGTAGTGCTCACTGTAGAGGGATCCCGCAACAGTGGTCCCGCCAAGAAGTCTAAGGCCGAGAGCTCCAGTAAGGAGGTTGCTGGGTGCACCTCGTGCCAAGCCTTGGCAGCTACTGACCAGACCAGGGGCTTTGGCAAGCAATATTGTAAGATCCACCTCACCAAGAGCCATGACCTTCAAGACTGCCGGCAAGTTGAGCAGCTTGCCAAGAAGCAGAAGGCTGAATATGAGAAGAGAGATAAGGAGAAGGCCGACGGTGCAAACAGATCCGGCAAGAAACATGGTGGCCGAGGAGGTCGCTACGACAAGACGAAGCAGCAGAGGGAGAAGCCTGCTAGAGGTCGAGACAAGAAGGAAGAGGATGATGATGAGGACGAAGATGATGATGACGAGTCCAGTGAGCAAGAGTTCCAGAAGGCCATAGAAGCTATGTGCATTGACGGAGGTGCATATTTGCACTCTTGTCACCGCCAACTCAAGCAGTGGGCACGTGAGGTCAATGCGGCGGAACCAGCAGTTGATGCCCAGAAGCCATTGAGATGGTCCAACACGCCCATCATTTTTTATGTTGAGGATCACCCTAATCGCACAACTGCAGTCGGGTGCTTGCCGTTGTTGGTTTCACCAACAATCCGCAACCTCAAAGTGACAAAAATGTTGGTTGACGGTGGGGCTGGTCTCAACTTGATCTCACCTGATGTGATGAAGAAGCTGCAAATTTCTGACGAAGATCTGAAAAAGACTGGCACGTTCCAAGGGATCAATCCAGGAAGAAGCCAGCCAAAGGGCAAGATCACTCCGCCGGTGACGTTTGGCAGCAAACTCAACTACAGGACAGAGAAGATTGTCTTCGACGTCGTCAAGATTCCATTGCCATATAATGGGATCCTTGGCCGCCCGACACTGGCAAAATTCATGGCAGCATCCCACTATGCATACAACACATTGAAGATGCCAGGACCGATGAGCATCATCACCATCCATTCTGACAAGAAAGATGCATTGATCTGCGCTGAACAGCTCTACCGGGAAGCAGTTGCAGCATCTGCTGCCAAGGCATTTGATCCTGCCGACAAAGCTCCCAGGGGGAAGAACAGGAAGAAGACCGGCAAGACCACTGACTTCGACAAGCGCGCCTCTTCGGAGTGCTATGCTCCCGTCGAGGATGTGCCAGAGAGCTCTGCCGGCAAGATCAAGAATAACAAAGCTGCTCCACGAGAGACCAAGAAGGCACCCACCAAGGAGGACATCATGGGGGAAACTTTCACTGTAAGTTCCACCCTCGATGACAAATAGGAAAGCGCGCTCGTTGCTTTCCTGCGGGCGAATGTCGATGTGTTTTCATGGCAACCATCTGAAGTAATTGAGCACCACCTTGCCATGTGTCCTCACGCGCGGCCCATCAAGCAGAAGGTGAGGAACCAAGCTTTGGAACGGCAATAGTTCATTGCCGAAGAGATAAAGAAGTTGGAAGTGGCAGGTTTGGTCAAAGGTGTACTCCATCCTACGTGGTTGGCCAATCCAGTTGTTGTGCGCAAGGCGAACGACAAGTGGCGGCTTTTTATCGACTATATAGATATCAATAAAGCTTGCCCGAAGGACCCATTTCCCTTGTCATGCATCGACCAGATTGTTGACTCTACTGCTGGATGTGACTTGTTGTCGTTTCTTGATACCTACTCTGGGTATCATCAGATTTTTACATCAAAGGAAGATGAAGAGAAGACCGCATTTATCACTCCATGTGGCATGTATTGCTTCATATGTATGCCTTTCGGATTGAAAAGTGATGGTTCTACATTTGCAAGGCAGTCCAAATTGGTTTTGAGCCCCAACTGCACAGGAATGTGGAAGCATACATGGATGATATAGTGGTCAAAACCAAGGACAAGGCGACACTGATACAAGATCTGGAAGAGACATTTGCTAATCTGTGCAAGATCAATCTGAAGCTCAACCCCGAGAAGTGTGTGTTCGGCGTCCCATCCGACAAGCTTCTCGGGTTCTTTGTTTCTCAACATGGAATTGAAGCCAATCCTGACAAGATCAAAGCAATTGAGCAGATTGAAGCACCAAAGCGCGTCAAGGATGTGCGCCGCCTTGCCGGCTGCATTGCTGTACTAAGCAGGTTCATCTCCAAGTCTGCTGAGCGCGCCCTGCCATTTTTCAAAATCTTGAAAAAGGTGGGTCCAATGAAATGGACTCCGAAAGCGGAGGCAGCGCTGCAAGACTTGAAGAGGTACCTCTCTTCTGCGCCAACACTGTTTTGCGCCAAGACCGCAAGAGCCATTGCTGTTATACTTGGCGGCAATGAATCAAGTGTTCAGTGATGCACTAGTGGCAGAGAGGGAAGCTAGAAGTGAAGAAGCAGCAAATGCAAAGCCCGTCAAGCGACAAGATGGAATCTTCTTCGGCAAGTCTTGGTGCCGACAAGTCAAGTGCAGAGCAAGCCGATGAATCAGAACATCAAGTTGTGCAGAAGAATAAGTTGGTACAACGCCCAGTCTATTTTGTCAGTTCCCTTCTCCAGGGAGCTAGATCAAGATACTCTGGCGTACATAAATTGCTTTTCGGTCTCCTTATGGCCTCAAGGAAGCTGTACCACTACTTTCAAGCATACCAGATCACCGTCATCACTCGCTTCCCCATGCAAACGATCTTGAGAAATCCAGATGCGACAGACAGGATTGTTGAGTGGGTGTTTGAATTGTCAAGCTTTGATCTCAAGTTTAAAAGCACTTCAAAAATTCAGAGCAGAGCCTTGGCGGAGTACATTGTAGAATGGACGCCAACGCTAGACGAAGAAATTCCAGAAACCTCTCTCCCCGACAAGGAAACAACTCAGGATTAGATTATGTACTTTGATGGAGCCTTTTCGCTGCAAGGCGCCGGTGCTGGAGTGCTGCTTGTCGCACCCACTGGAGAGCACCTCAAGTATGTAGTTCAGATGCATTTCCCCAGGGAGAAGGCAACAAACAACACTTCTGAGTATGAAGGACTGCTTGCTGGTCTCAGGATTGCGGCAGACCTGGGAATCAGAAAGCTCATTATCAGAGGCGACTCATAGTTGGTTGTGAAGCAAGTCAACAAGGATTATCAAAGCCCGTTGATGGAAGCATATGTTGATGAAGTGAGAAAATTGAAAGAGCACTTTGACGGATTGCAGACAGAGCATGTTCCTCATGCAAAGAACAGCATAGCAGATTATCTTTCAAAGCGTGCCGCACTCAAGCTACCTATGGAACCAGGTACTTTTGTGCTCCACTTAACTCAGCCATCCGTAACACCATCAGTTGGGCAGAACAAGAGAAAAAAGTTGAACTCCGACAAGTACTTTCCTACCGAGCTCCCAGAAGCTGTCGGCAAGGATGTTGCCAGAGACAACGACAAGCTTGCCGGTGAGCAGCAAGCTCCAGCGAGAAACCAAGTTCTTGCCATCGAGACAAGCACTCCCGCAACAGAAGAAACGCCTTTAGCCCTTGTCGTCGAGCCGCAGGCTCCGGCATGGGCACATCAGATTGTCGAATTCCTTCAAACAAGAGAACTTCCCGAAGATCAAGAAGAAGCTGAAAGAGTAGCCCGTCTGTCTAGTATGTATCAGTTTGTCGGCAAAGACCTATACAGAAATTTGTCGGCAAAGACATATACAGAAAGAGACCAAATGGGGTGAAATTGAAGTGTATTTATCGGGAAGATGGACAGAAGCTGTTGGCAGAGATACATGGGGGGGGGGGGGTATGTGGCTCACACATAGGATCAAGAGCCTTTGTCAGCAAAGCTTTCCGGCAAGGTTTTATCTATTGGCCCTCTGCCCTCCAGGATGCAACTGAGCTAGTAACCAAGTGTGAAGCATGACAGTTTCATTCAAAGCAATTACATTAGCCAACTCAAGCTTTTCAAACGATCCCTCTCTCCTGGCCCTTCTCGGTCTGGGGGCTCGACATACTGGGCCCTTTCCCATGCGCTGTTGGGGGCTTTGAGTACTTGTACGTTGCAATCGACAAGTTCACAAAGTGGCCAGAAGTGGAACCGGTGAGGAAGGTGACAACACAGTTAGCCGTCAAGTTTTTGAAAGGACTAGTTTGCCGTTTTGGAGTGCCTAACAGGGTCATCACCGACAATGGCACACAGTTCACGAGCCGCACATTCATGCAGTACCTTGACAAGCTTAGCAGCAACATATGTTTTGCATCTGTTGCTCACCCAAGGAGCAATGGACGGGCGGAAAGGGCAAATGCTGAAGTGTTGCATGGGATCAAGATGAGAACTTTCAACAAGTTGCACAAGTGTGGAAGGTGCTGGATTGATGAGTTGCCGGTGGTTCTTTGGTCAATTAGGACAACACCAAATTGAGCTACCGGCCAGACACCTTTCTCCCTAGTCTATGGGGCAGAAGCAGTGCTCCCCACGGAACTCATGTACGGGTCACCTCGAGTGCTCACTTATGATGAGCTTGAGCAAGAGCAGCTGCGTCAAGATGATGCCACGCTCCTTGAGGAAGATCGTCTCTAGGCTCCTGTACGTGTTGCACGTTACCAGCAAGCTTTGCGTCGCTATCACAGCCACAAAGTTCACGCTTAGAGCCTTGAGGAAGGCGACCTTGTTCTTTGGGTGAGTTCAGTCCGCCAAGAATTCAAACAAGTTGATGCCAAAGTGGGAAGGCCCTTACCGGGTGATACGAGTCACTAGGCCTGGCACAGTCTGCCTAGAGACTAAAGATGGCACTCCAGTGCATAACTCATGGAATATTGAGCATCTTCGCAAGTTCTACCCGTAAGGCGCGGGTTGCCGGGCCGTCCGGCAACCACCTTTTGTACAAGTTTGTTGGCGAAGCATGTAATCCTTTATACAAAGCCAGGCACAGACCCTGTGCATAAGTGAAATAAAGCTAAATATTTCATAACTCTTGTCAATTCACATGCTTAATTATATGTGTTTCTCTGTGATGTTGTGATATGCTTGCATTGTATGGATGATTAACAAACCGTCAAGGTCCCATACCTTTATTTTCTCTTCTTTATTTTTCTCAAAGGACAGAAGGTTGCCTCGCGTGCATGTTTGCCAGGGGGAGTGATGGTATGGACGCTGACAAGTGACGTTCAAGCTAATATTCCACAATAAGATGTACAACAAAGAAAAGCTAAGTTGACAAACTTTCAAACAAATTTTCTTTGTTGTAGAGCTATCTTCCTTGAACATTTTTGGCTTTTGTGTGGAAAACCTGCACGCGAGGGAACCTTGTCATGATCGGTTGCGCTCTTATTTTGTTTCGAGTCCGCTCAACAATTTAAGGAGCTGCGCTAAGACCGCCAAGAGACCTTGCCGGCCACGGCACTTCCATTAGGCTGGTCAGGATCCGCTCCTCAAGCGCTTGTCGCAAGTGTCCGCATCGGCAAGTTTCCAACCAGCATAGGGTATACATCATACAAAAACAGAAATGAACAAGGGGAAACAACACACATTCATCAAACATAATAAACAGTGGAAATTTAGTCGAAAGTGCCCGACAACGTTTTCTTGCGTCCCCGCAGGGTTACATTGGGCGCGATACAAGAGCAAAAGGAAATATAACTTAGCTAGGGCGCGATTCGTCTTCAAGATTCACCTAAAGTACCATCTGTACTTAGTCAGAATCATCGCCCTTGCTCTTGACGCTTGGAGAGCTTTTGTCGTTGTCGTCACTCTTGCTGGAGGAGTCGAAGTCGCTGTCGCTCGAGCTCTCCGCGCAACATTCCAGACGGTCATCGGAAGCCCTGAAGAACTTCACAAAAAGCATGGCAGATCCATCAAACCTGAACTAGAGGAGATGCCCATGCCCTAAGCCACGGGAGCGGGCGAATGATTTCCATCCCCGTGTCAGATACATCATGTCATCGGGGGAGATTTCGGTCGACACCCAGGCGGGGCCATTGTAGCAGTCGTCCACCCACAGCCACATGCCTGAGTGTTGGACGTCTTCTGTTACCCTTGCAAAGGGGTTTGGAAGTCGTAGCCAGCTGCGTGGCTGATGGTGCAGCGCCACGATGAACTCATGCACCATTTCTGCCGTATGAGCTTCTGCCTGGGGAGGAAGGGCAGGCGCTCCTCCATGGTCAGCCCGACCCCGGACGTCGTGCCTTCCGCGATTGCGATTTGCGCCTCTCCCACGGATGCTGGGGCCAGCCCCCACAACCGAGACTAAGATACACCCTTGGCCTCTAGGGGAAGCCCTCGTAGCAGCAGCTGGTGCTCGAGCTCGTCCCCTACCCCTCGCCATCGATGTAGTGTTCTTTCTTAGAAGAACAGAGAAGGGGGGAGGCAAGGGAGGAAGGCGATGGTGGCTGATGGATTGGAATGGGAAGAGGTAAATGAGCAACGCTCTCCGTGGGTTCCTCTTTATGGGGAAGGCACGGGGGCTGGGCCTTTACTGTTTGAAGTGACCGCACGTTATCAGGCACACTACTCCAGCGACCGCCCCTCTTCACCAATCCCACGCCTCGCATGTAATACGCGTGGTGGAAGGGTGCAGTAAAAGAGAAGATTATGATAGATTGTGGCAGTTATTCTCTGCCACACGTGTGATGTTTGCTTGAACTACGTCGGTATTTCCCCAAAGAGGAAGGGATGATGAAGCACATCAATGGTAGGTATTTCCCTCAGTGATGAGACCAAGGTTATCGAACCAGTAGGAGAACCACGCAACACCACGTAAACAGCTCCTGCACACAAAGAACAAATACTTGAACCCAACGTAAGAGAGGGGTTGTCAATCCCTCACGGGTAAAAGGATAGGTAAAATTGTAGTAGATTGGATAAATAGATCTAGCGGGAACGCGAGATAAAATAAATAAATAAAAATTGCAGCAAGGTATTTTTGTGTTTTTGGATTAATAGATCTGAAAATAAAAGCAAATAAAAATAGATCTCGAAGGCAAATATATTAAAGAAGAGACCCGGGGGCCGTAGGTTTCACTAGTGGCTTCTCTCGAGAAAAATAGCATACGATGGGTAAACAAATTACTGTTGGGCAATTGATAGAACTTCAAATAATCATGACGATATCCAGGCAATGATCATTATATAGGCATCACATCCAAGATTAGTAGACCGACTCCTGCCAGCATCTACTACTATTACTCCACACATCGACCGCTATCCAGCATGCATCTAGTGTATTAAGTTCATGGAAAAATGGAGTAATGCAATAAGAACGATGACATGATGTAGACAAGATCTATTTATGTAGAAATAGACCCCATCTTGTTATCCTTAATAGTAACGATACATATGTGTCGGTTCCCCTTCTGTCACTGGGATCAAGCACCGTAAGATCGAACCCATCACAAAGCACCTCTTCCCATTGCAAGATAAATAGATCAAGTTGGCCAAAGAAAACACAAATATCGGAGAAGAAATACGAGGCTATAAGCAATCATGCACATAAGAGATCAAAGAAGACTCAAATAACTTCCATGGATAAAAACATAGATCTGATCATAAACTCAAAGTTCATCGGATCCCAACAAACACACCGCAAAAAGAGTTACATCATATGGATCTCCAAGAGACCATTGTATTGAGAATCAAACGAGAGAGAGAAAGCCATCTAGCTACTGCCTACGGACCCGTAGGTCTACAATGAACTCCTCACGCATCATCGGAGAGGTACCAATGGGGATGATGAACCCCTCCGTGATGGTGTCTAGATTGGATCTCGTGTTTCTAGAACTTGCGGCGGCTGGAATTGATTTTCGTCGACTCCCCTAGGGTTTCTGGAATATTGGGGTATTTATAGAGCAAAGATGCGGTGCGGGAGGCCACCGAGGTGGGCACAACCCACCTGGGCGCGCCTGGGCCCCCAAGCGCGCCCTGGTGGGTTGTGCTCCCCTCGGAGCACCCCTCTGGTACTTCTTTGGCCTAACAGGTGTCTTCTGGTCCAGAAAAAATCCACAAAAAGTTTCGCTGCGTTTGGACTCCGTTTGGTATTGATTTCCTGCGATGTAAAAAACAAGCAGAAAACAACAACTGGCACTGGGCACTATGTCAATAGGTTAGTACCAAAAAATGATATAAAATGATTGTAAAACATCCAAGAATGATAATATAACAGCATGGAACAATCAAAAATTATAGATATGTTGGAGACGTATCAGCATCCCCAAGCTTAATTCCTGCTCGTCCTCGAGTAGGTAAATGATAAAAACATGATTTTTGATGTGGAATGCTGCCTAACATGTTCATCACATATTCTTTTCTTTGTAGCATGGACATTTGGACTTTTATATGGTTCAAAGCAATAGTCTAGTTTTGACATGAGGACTTTAATACTCAAGCATATCAACAAGCAACCATGTCTTTCAAAATATCAACACTAAAGCAAGTTATCCCTAGCCCATTATGCTCAATCATTGATCCATTCATGAAACACACTCGAATACTAGTTATACCCAATGCTCAAGTACGATCATAGTGCCCCTTAGTAGGTGCTTTATAATAGAAGATGGAGACTCAAGTAAAAATAAAAATTGCATAAAGTAAAAGAAAGGCCCTTCGTGGAGGGAAGTAGGGATTTTTAGAGGTGCGAGAGCTCAAAGCTTAAATTGAGAGATAAAAAACATTTTGAGAGGCATACTTTTCCCACCAACGAAAACGACTTAGAGTTCCCTATACTTTCCATGCTAGATATATCATAGGCGGTTCCCAAACAGAAATTAAAGTTTATTCCTTTTTCCACCATACTTTCACTTTCCATGGCTAGCCGTATCCACGGGTGCCCTCCATACCAACACTTTCCAAGGAATTTATTATTTGACAACATAAAGTAAATTCATTTTTCATTTCAGGACTGGGCATCCCTAATACCTTTGCCGTACTCTCGTGCAATGACAAGTGAATAAACACTCATCGTGAGAATAACACATCTAGCATGGAAAAATATCGGCCCCCCCTTACCGCCTCGCGAGCGGTACGAGCACACAAAAGAGAAATTTATTTTGAAAATTAGAGATGGCACATACAAATTTGCTTAGAACGGCACGGAAATACCGCATATAGGTAGGTATAGTGGACTCATATGGCAAAACTGGTTTAAAGGGTTTTGGATGCACAAGTAGTGATCATACTTAGTGCAAATGAAGGCTAGCAAAAAGATTGAGAAGCGTCCAACCAAGAAACAAAAAATCTCGTAAGCAAGCATTAAGCATAATTAACACCGAATAATGCACCACAAGTAGGATATAATTTCATTGCATAACTATTGACTTTCATGCTTGCATAGGGAATCACAAACCTTAACACTAATATTCTTACTAAAGCATAATTACTCATCAACATGACTCACATATCATATCGTCATATCTCAAAACCATTACTAAGAATCAAGTTTATTTTGTCCAATGATCTTCATGAAAGTTTTTATTATATCCTCCTTGGATATCTATCACTTTGGAACTAATTTCATATGTTGCTTTTACTAAGCTCAAACAAATATAAGTGAAGAACATGAGCATAATATTTCTTTCTCTCAAATTAATTTAAGTGAAGCAAGAGAGAATTTCTTTAAAATTTAACTAACTCCCAAATAAATCTAAGTGAAGCATGAGAGCATTTCTTCAAAAATAACAAAGCACACCGTGCTCAAAAAAATATAAGTGAAGCACTAGAGCAATTCCATAGCTCATAAAAATTTAAGTGAAGCATAGGAGCAAGCATAGCATAATTTTTGGCTTTCTCAAAAATATGTGTCCAGCAAGGATTCAAGACTTAAAATAAAAAGCAAAACAAGCAAAGACTCATATCATACAAGACGCTCCAAGCAAAACTCATAATATGTGACGAATAAAAATATAGCTCCAAGTAAAATACCGATGGTCGTTAGAAGAAAGAGGGGATGCCACTCGGGGGCATCCCCAAGCTTAGTTGCTTGATACTTCTTGAATATTACCTTGGGGTGCCTCGGGCATCCCCAAGCTTAGCCTTTTGCTAATCCTTATTCCTTCATCCATCGTAATCTCACCCAAAACTTGAAAACTTCAATCACACAAAACTCAACAAAACCTTGGTGAGCTCCGTTAGTATAAGAAAACCAATCTTTACTTTAAGTACTGTAGAAAACCGATTCAAATTTTTTTCTTGCATTATATCTACTGTATTCCAACTTTTCTATGGTAAAAACTCTTCAAAGGAACCCATAGATTCATCAAAATAAGCACACAATGCAAAGAAAACAGAATCTGTCAAAAACAGAACAGTCTGCAAAGATACGAACACTACTGGAATCAGGGATTTTGCCATCTGCCAGTTCTTTGTCGTCTGCTTGCAGACGGCAAAGAAGGTCTTTGCCATCAGCTACCAAACAACAGACGGCAAAGAACTGGCAGACGGCAAAGAAGGTCTTTGCCGTCTGTCATTTCTTTGCCGTCTGCTGGCAGATGGCAAAGAATCTTTGCCATCTGCCAGCGGACGGCAAAGAGGTGCCAGCGGATGCCAGTACACTGCAACGGTCCACCCCCCTCTTTGCCATCTGCTGGCGGACGGCAAAGAGGGGGGCTATCTTTTTTTTCGCGTAAAAAGAAAACCGCGTTGCCCCCACCTCCTCTATCTCTATCCCCTCTCTCTCCGCCCCTGCCCCACAGCCGAGTGCCGCTCGACCCCGCCTCCCTCGACCCCGTGCCGCTGCGCCACCTCGCCTCCGCCCGCCGGTGCGCGCCGCCACCTCACCAGACCCGAGGAGCCCCGCCACCTCGCGCTGCCGCCTGCACCGCATCGCGCGCCGCCACCTCCCCACAAGCTCGCCTCCCCGCCGCAGAAGCCTCGTCACCCGTCGCCCCAACCTCGAGATCCGCCGCCGCCATGGGAGCCGAGCACCGAGCTCCTCTGCGCCCCGCCCGCGTCCCCGCGTCGCCGCCGCCGCCCCACGCTGCCTCGCTCCCGGATCCGGCCGCGGGAGGTCCGGCCACTCCGGATCCGGCCTCCCCCTCGCCGCACGGGCCTCCTCCTCGCCGGAGTGACGCCCCTCGCCGGAGCAGCGCCGGCCAAGCCCATCGGCCACCAGGGTCGTGCTGCAGCCCATACGTGAGATCTCCGGCGCCGTGCAGCTACCAGGCCCGCACATACGCCCATGGTACCAACCCTCGACTCCTCTCCCTATGCACTCCTCTCCTATGCATCTACCTCTGATCCATGTATGTCGCGGCGGCGGCAGTGAGGAATCCATGTCGCGGCAGCCATGGCTGGGCCAGTTCTGCCTACATGCGCGTGTGCTGTGTGTGCTTGTGTATCCTTGCTTTGTATATTTTTTACTGTTCTTTCAATGTTCAGTTATTTCATCTTTAGAATTTGGAGAAACACCAAATATTTATGTAGCTAAATTTCATCCTTTTGCTGTTGCCAAGTAGATACCATTGCTAATGGAAGAACAACCACAAATTTTTGCAGTTGGTAAACACAATGTTCTACTTTCTTTGCATGAGGCAAAGCACGCAGCTGCACGCAACTAGCAGCAACATCTCCCTAATATTTTTGTTATTTCTGTATAGTTCTCTCCAGACTATTGATTTAATTTCTACTACGCAAAGAGCAATTCTTTTTTTAGACATGGCATATGCAGTTCGCATAATGATTCTTATGTGCTTGGCTCATATGCAGCATGATGATTCAGTACAGAAATGTGAATGTTCTTTATTAGGCTTTAGTTGCATTTTTGTGCTCATTAGCAGTTGTGACTGACAATGGTGAATGTGATAATTAATCTTCCCTTGAGGGGTGGGTAAGAGTGGTATTATTTTCTTAACTATTCACCAATAAAAAATATATATACCGTTGCCCCTGAAACCAAGTTGCTACTATCCAAGTTTAATACGGATGTATCACCTTGTTTATGTCTGTTCCTATTGATAAACTGCATGTAAGTTATTTCAGTAAATTACCATGGAGTACTGCAGATCAGATTGGAAACACTGCACCTTTTGTGCCCTCTCTCGAACATAATTGACTGAAGCTTTGGTATAGCGTTTTACTTATAGTATTTCTACTTTCCTTGTTTGCTTACAAGCTGTTTTTTCTTTTTGACTCTGATGAATCCCCCAGGCCATTTTTAAGGACCCGTTCAGGAGGGGTGACAACCTCCTTGTAAGTCCTCGCTACTTTTTATCTTCCATGCTTCTTTCAAACTTTTTATGCACCAAAGATGCTGGATGCCATAAAGTAGGAAAAGTAAGATGCAGATGGGTCTTTGAAAAAAAAATCACAGGAAAACATTGTTTCTGGGCACCGCTAAATTTTAAAAATAAAAAACTGAATTTTGTGGCTTAATTTTAAAAATGAAAACTGAATTTTGTGGTTGTTTGATGTGCTTGAACATATGTGTGATCTGGTGGACAAAATAACCAGGTGTTTGCGCCCTGTTGTGTAAACACCCTAAAATTCCACTAGTTGACCTACTTGGCTCATAATTAATTGCTTATGATACTGTCTCTTCAGAGAAACAACTTGGCCTTTCAGACAACTGTTTGACTAACACAAATCTTAAATACTTGAACTGAGAAAAAAAAGCTTCAGCTAAATCAGAGGCCAAGTTTCTATTGTATTTGGCGCAAAGTCGTTAGTTTGTTGATCTTTTCCTATTTATTACTCCTTGTAGGTTATGTGCGACTGCTACACACCACAAGGTGTTCCAATCCCCACCAACAAGAGGCACAATGCTGCCAAGATCTTCAACACCTTGAAGGTTGCAGCTGAGGAGACATGGTACGAATACCTCCGTCGATATTTCAAGTTTTTTGTTGTTGCAGTGTTTCATATAAAAGTTGTAGTAGTGCTCTTGTGTCTTAACACACATACACACGTGAGAACATAATAAGTTGTACAATATAGATTAGTACCACGCCGCACTCACTTTGCATCAGATGGAAATGAGTTAGGAAGATAAGAGTAAAATTCATGTCCCTAGAATTACAGATTTATTTAGCAGATACAGACAGAAACGGTACCAAAAATGGGTTGAAGGACCACAAAATTTGGCGGTTTCCACATTTGTATCCTTATCTGCTTATGGTTAGAGCACCGATTAGGCCTATCTCTGAACCCAAACAGGTATGGAATTGAGCAGGAGTACACTCTCCTCCAGAAGGATGTGAACTGGCCCCTTGGCTGGCCCGTTGGTGGCTACCCTGGTCCTCAGGCAAGAAAACTGAGCTCTCCAGCTTTCCATGTGTTAAACTTACATAAAAACTGAACATTGCATTTCACCAAGTGAAATGCTACATTTCTACTCCTAACCCATTCTCTCTTTCTTAGTGTTTTTGTTATGCGGGTTGGAAGAAAAGAAGAAGATCCAGAGAAGATCTTAGTAATAAGATAGTTTTTAGGAAAATAGATATTTAGTTTTAGGTCATTTCTTGTAATTTCAGATATGGAGTGCTTGTCTATAGTTTTTGTTTTGACTTTGTGAAACTTGCTACCTATGGATGAAACTGTGTAATATTGATGAAACTATGTATATGTATGGATGAAACTTGCTACTATGTGTTCATGACTATTGGTCATATATATCTGTGTGTGTGTGTGTGTGTTTGATTTTCTGTGAAAATGAATTGATATAAGAAAAAACAGAATTAAATGGAGCAATATAGGCTCTTTGCCATCTGCTGGCAGACGGCAAAGAGCCAGTCATTGCCGTCTGCCAGCAGATGGCAAAGAGCCATGACCTTTACCGTCCGCTGGCAGACGGCAAAGGCCTTTGCATCTTTGCCGTCCGCCAGCAGACGGCAAAGTGCCCTTTGCCGTAGCTCGTTCAGCTGGACGTTTTGTCGTCTGCTGGCTGACGGCAAAGGCCTTTGCCGTCCGCAAGGCATGCCTTTGCCATCCGCCATGGCGGACGGCAAAGAAGCTGATTCCAGTAGTGGAATTGTTCTCATACTTATGTAACTCCAAAATTCTGAAAAATGAGGACAATAGAGCCAATTTGTATATCAATCTTGTGTAAAAAATTCAGAATTTTTAGTCTCTGATGTGAATTTTCAAAATTGTTTTACTGGACGCAAAAGTTTCTGTTTTCCAACAAGATCAAATCAACTATCACCTAAATCATCCCAAAGGCTTTGCTTGTCACAAACACTAATTTAAACCACAAAAACACATCTAACCAGAGGCATAATTGGGTATTTTATTGAAAACAGCAAGAAAACCAGAAAGCAAAAAGATACAAGTTGGGTTGCCTCCCAATGAGCGCTATCGTTTTACGCCCCTAGCTAGGCATAAGATTTTATTGATGCTCACATGAAAGATAATAATGAAAACACAAAGACGCATCATAAAACATGTGACAAACATATTTAAGTCTAACATATTTCCGATGCATAGGAATTTTATAGGAAAACAAATTAGCAAGACAAGCAAGATGTAGCATATGCATGGAAGAAAACAATAGCAATCTCAACATGGAGAGAGGTAATTTAGTAACATGAAAATTTCTACAACCATATTTCCCTCTCTCATAATAATTACATGTGGGATCATATTCAAACTCAACAATATAGCTATCACATAACATATTCTCTACATGATCCACATGCATGCAAAGTTGACACTCTTCCAAAATAGTGGGATTATCATCAAATAAAGCAATGACCTCTCCAAGCCCACTTTTATCAAAAATTTCATAAGATTGAACACTCTCTAAATATGTGGGATTATTATTACCTAAAGTTGACACTCTTCCAAACCCACTTTCAATATTATTGCAAACATTATTATCAATAACATATTCATCATGAGGCTTCAATAAATTTTTAAGATCATAAGAAGAATCACCCCAATCATGATCATTGCAATAAGTAGTGGACATACGAAAATTAGCATCCCCAAGCTTGAGGTTTTGCATATTATTAGCACAATTGACATTAATAGAATTTATAATAACATCATTGCAATCATGCTTTTCATTCAAGGAGCTATCATGAACCACTTTATAAATTCCTTCGTTTAACACTTCATCACAATTTTCAGATTCATAAATCTCAAGCAAAACTTCATAAAGGTAATCTAGTGAACTCAATTCACTAGCAATTGATTCATCATAATTGGATCTTTTGAAAAGATTAGCAAGTGGATGAGGATCCATAACAATAGATTTTTAGCAAGCGAAGATGCAAGCAAATAGAAGGCACATGGCAACACAAGCAAACATGAGATCTGACGAGAAAAAGGCAAACGAAAAAGAAGGCGAATAAAACGACACATTTTGGTGAAGTGGGGGAGAGGAAAACGAGAGGCAAATGGCAAATAATGTAAATTGCAAGGAGATGAGATTTGTGATTAGGAACCTGGTAGATGTTGATGATGTCGCCCCGGCAACGGTGCCAGAAATTCCTTTTGATGTTTGCTTGAACTATGTCGATATTTTCCCAAAGAGGAAGGGATGATGCAGCACAGCAACGGTAGGTATTTCCCTCAGTGATGAGACCAAGGTTATCGAACTAGTAGGAGAACCACGCAACACCACATAAACAGCTCCTGCACACAAAGAACAAATACTTGCAACCCGACGTAAGAGAGGGGTTGTCAATCCCTCACGGGTAAAAGGATAGGTAAAATTGTAGTAGATTGGATAAATAGATCTCGCGGGAACGTGAGATAAAATAAATATAAAAAAATTGCAGCAAGGTATTTTTGTGTTTTTGGATTAATAGATCTGAAAATAAAAGCAAATAAAAATAGATCTCGAAGGCAAATATATTAAAGAAGAGACCCGGGGGCCGTAGGTTTCACTAGTGTCTTCTCTCGAGAAAAATAGCATACGGTGGGTAAACAAATTACTGCTAGGCAAATGATAGAACTTCAAATAATCATGATGATATCCAGGCAATGATCATTATATAGGCATCACGTCCAAGATTAGTAGACCGACTCCTCCTGCCTGCATCTACTACTATTACTCCACACATCGACCGCTATCCAGCATGCATCTAGTGTATTAAGTTCATGGAAAAACGGAGTAATGCAATAAGAACGATGACATGATGTAGACAAGATCTATTTATGTAGAAATAGACCCCATCTTGTTATCCTTAATAGCAACGATACATACATGTCGGTTCCCCTTCAGTCACTGGGATCAAGCACCGTAAGATCAAACCCATCACAAAGCACCTCTTCCCATTGCAAGATAAATAGATCAGGTTGGCCAAACAAAACCCAAATATCGGAGAAGAAATACGAGGCTATAAGCAATCATGCATATAAGAGATCAAAGAAGACTCAAATAACTTTCATGGATAAAAACATAGATCTGATCATAAACTCAAAGTTCATCGGATCCCAAAAAACACACCGCAAAAAGAGTTACATCATATGGATCTCCAAGAGACCATTGTATTGAGAATCAAACGAGAGAGAGAAAGCCATCTAGCTACTGCCTACGGACCCGTAGGTCTACAATGAACTACTCACGCATCATCGGAGAGGCACCAATGGGGATGATGAACCCCTCCGTGATGGTGTCTAGACTGGATCTGGTGTTTCTAGAACTTGCGGCGGCTGGAATTGATTTTCGTCGACTCCCCTAGGGTTTAATATTGGGGTATTTATAGAGCAAAGAGGCGGTGCGGGAGGCCACCGAGGTGGGCACAACCCACCTGGGCGCACCTGGGCCCCCAGGCGCGCCCTGGTGGGTTGTGCTCCCCTCGGAGCACCCCTCTGGTACTTCTTTGGCCCAACAGGTGTCTTCTGGTCCAGAGAAAATCCACAAAAAGTTTCGCTCCGTTTGGACTCTGTTTGGTATTGATTTCCTGCGATGTAAAAAACAAGTAGAAAACAGCAACTGGCACTGGGCACTATGTCAATAGGTTAGTACCAAAAAAATGATATAAAATGATTTTAAAACATCCAAGAATGATAATATAATAGCATGGAACAATCAAAAATTATAGATACGTTGGAGACATATCAGCGTGCCTGTGCATTATTTGGGCCTAGTCCAACGACGCCTCGCATGCGTGTGTGGCCCAGGCCCGGGGGCTCCTGTCGGTGTATTAAGAATTGGGTCTTTAATACCCCAGACTTATGCACAGGCAGTTGCAACCTTCCTGACGGCAAGACTTGTCGGAAGACAACTGAAGATTAACTCAAGATCATATTACAAGAATATAAAGAAGATCTCCGAGCCAGAGATGAGAAATTCTGAAGATACGACTCAAGGACCCGACAAGATCCTTGCTGGGGAGAGCCCACCAAGCTTCGAGCCCAGCAAGAATCCCACTACCGTTGCCACCGCTCCACCTCATTGATCAGGTTGTCACTTGTCGATTAGGTGTTGAGCGGGCAGGCAGTTAGGTGAGTCTTGTCTGGGCACGTGGCAGCTCGCCTCCGAAGAAATAGCTTTAATGACACCCGTCTAGGCGATGTGTCAAGGAAATAAAAGGTAGATGGGTGAACGACACAGAAGGAGAGATCAACCTTGCCGTGGAGCTCCATCCACAAGACACCTCACAGCGCAATAAATGTGTTTGTCCTAACCCGTCAGAGTTGGTATTTGGCACTGTAGCCACTATTTATGGTGTGTATTTACCATTTTGCCACTGTGGTTACCCCTTCATCTATAAATGGAGGCCCATGGCTACGTTAACAAAGGTTTAAAGCCTGTACATTTGCACGCGTAACTGCATCCTTGAGCACCTTGCCGGACGTGCGCACATTGTAACTGGGCATATACACATCCAATACACAAAGCAGGAGTAGGGTTTTACGCTTCACAGCGGCCCGAACCTGGGTAAACTTCGCGCGTTTTCTGCTAGCTCTGCTCTTTGTGCTCATCGATCCCTCCAGTCGAACCGCAAAGTGATCGCCATGATCCCATAGAAAAGTCATAACAACATCAATTTTAGAACATAGTGGATACTAGGGATCAAGCCCTAACAAATTGACTAATTACATGACAAATATCATCCATCTCCATCACCGTCCAGCAAGTCTACAAAGGAATTACTCACTCTTGGTGGTGAGCATCATGGAGTTGTTGATGAAGGGTTTATGATGAAGACGACAATGAATCCCCCTCTCCGAAGCCCCAAACGGATTCCAGATCAACCCTCCCGATGAAGAACAGGAGGTGGCGGTGGCTCCGTATCATAAAACGCGACGAAACTTCTTCTCTTATTTTTTCTCTCAGGAAGACGATACTTATGGAGGTGGAATTAGGTCAGACGGCTGCCTGTGGGCCCCACAAGACATCAGTGTGCCCTGTGGGGTAGGCACGCCCTGTTGTCTTGTGGACAGCAGGTGTCCCCCCTCTGGTGGATCTTCGTTCCAATATTTTTCAATTATTCAATTAAAAATCTCCGTAAAGTTTCGTCCAATTCTAAGAACTTTTATTTTTGCACAAAAAACAACACCATGGTAGTTCTGCTGAAAACAACGTCAGTCCAGGTTAGTTTCAGTTAAATCATGCAAATTAGAGCCCAAAACAAGAGCAAAAATGTTTAGAAAAGTAGATACGACTGAGACGTATCAGTCGCCGCCGACCTCGCACCGCTGTAGTTGGATGTGGTGCTTGACATGGTGAGGGGAATGATGAAGCACATGGTAGTCGTCACCATCGTTGTCCTCACCGTCGCCATCGCGCGAGGTTAGTGTCGGGCCATAATGTTTCTCGTGCGTGGGAGAGAAATGGGGTTGATTCCGCGGGGGTGGGAGGAGTGGTTTTTATCCCAGTAGAACCGCGAGTTTGTGGACAGGTTAAATCGGGGTGCTATCCTTGTCGGGTTTAGCCGAACACACATAAAAGATTAACCAGGATCAAACCCGTGTCGGGGAGAAACCATGTGGTTGGGCAGGGATTTGACCTCAGTCCCAATGGGGTGGGGTCGAACCGAATGAAGCCTTAGGAAATTTTGTAGATATACTAATTTGGTGTATTTTTGCAGCTCCAATTTCCTTTCTTTTGAGGATTTTGAGGCACAAGATCGCAAGGCAAGTGATTACATAGGTGCCGAAGAAGAAAAACATTTTTTTCTAAGATTGGATTGTAGGGTGCTTAGAAAGGGAAGCAGAAGCTGAGTTATGCTTCTGGTGCCAGCCCCTGCTTGTCAGAAATAACTGCTCCCTTCAAGCATCCCAGCATTGGAGAGAATGGGTGCCAGTGTAGGCACTATGTGCGAACTTTAAAGCAACCGAAGCACCTCATGTGCTAGGCAACACTGCTCCTTTTCATTTTTTGAGTCAAAACTCTTTTTATTAATCATTCAAGAATACTTATGGGAATACAAGGTAGATCTGGAGGATGAAGTATCCAAACATGATGACCCATCTCTAGATCAAAAGTATGTTTAGCAAGGCTATGTGCCTTGAAATTGGTATCTCGCCCTTTGAAGATGAAAGAGCAATGCTAGAACTAGTCTGATGTTATTCTAATCTCCTAGATGACATTTGCTTATGCACCTCCAGTCCCTTGCTTGATATCATTGACAACACCCTGGCAATTAGATGCAATCTCCACATGAGATAACAAGGGGTCTTGCACAAGGGCTAGGGCTTCTTGACAGGCTAATGCTTCAAGGGTCCTCGGGTCAGTTATTCCTGTGCACCTGATGGCTGAAGCGCCCAAGAAGATACCCAACGAATCACTATAGATTGCGCTATAGGAACCTTCATTGAGTTCGCGTGATACAACTCCATCCACTCTCAACTTGGCAACTCCATGCACCGACGAAATCCACCTTGTGCGTGGCTGCCTTGCTGCCATTGAAACCATGACAGGAGCCTTCTTGGACTTACACTCTTCCAACTCCTATATAGCATGAGGTCTCTAAAATATTTCCTCATGGAGAGCTTGTCGGCGTACATACCAGATCGCCCAAAGAGTGACAATTACCTGAACAAAATTGTCATGTAGTAGCTCATCCATTACTGTTAAGATCCATCTATTTGTACCCGGCTCTGTAACACCATTTATCACTTCAACCAAGTCAGGATCTTGTAGTGCCCATACGCATATTGCGAGGTTACAATGTAACAATGAGTGTTGCCACGAATTATCTGAACCACAAAGACCACAACTCACAACTATCGACATGTTTCGGTGATGCAACAAATCAACCATAGGAAGTGACTATTGGGCTAGTCTCCATAGAATTTTTGAACTTTCGATGGAACGTCAACCTTCTACATTTTAGTCCATGGTTTCTATTCCACCTTGGAGTTTGAGGTGTCCGGGCGCCATTCAAGTCGTGCCTCCCATCTTAGCTTTGTGGCCACCAACATTTGGTAAGGAGATCGTACCGTAAAAACTCCATTATTATCATGGGCCCATGACCAAAAATCATCCAACTGCCTAGTACACAAAGGAATGGCCAGTATTGCATCCGCATTTGTTTGCAAGAATACCTCGGCGAGCATAGTGCGGTTCCGATCTCCATTAACAGTAGTGAGCTCACTCACAAGTTGCGGAGGGTTTGTCATCCGACTAGTGATCGACCTCATGTAGGATGGGCGGGGAATCCAATTGTGCTGCCAAATATTTGTGGACTGTCCATCACCAATCTGTTGGATTATGCCTTGCTTTAGGGTGTCTCGTCCATCTAGGATGACTCTCCAAATTTATGATGACGCACCCCCTAGCTCTGCCTATAGGAAATCACAAGAGGGAAAGTACTTTGCTTTTAAGACCCTTGCGCTCAAAGAATTCGGTTCCACTAGTACGTGCCAAGCCTGCCTAGCAAGTAATGCAAGATTAAAAAGCTCAATATCAAGGAACCCTAATCCTCCACAATGCTTGGACCTTATCATCATGCTCCACGAGACCCAACTGGGCTTCATTTGTCCTCCTTACTTCCCCACCAAAACTTGCGAATTAAAGAATTTATATGCTCGCACACACCTCGCGGGAGCTTGAAACATGACATGGAGTATACCGGAAGAACATGAGCAACAAATTTAACTAGAACTTCCTTACCACCCACCGATAGTAACTTGGCCAGCCATCCCTTCACCTTATTCCATACTCTATCTTTCAGAAATTTGAAGGCCCTGTTCTTGCTGTTGCCAACGTCATAAGACATCCCTAGGTATCTTTCTAACAAAGACTCATTGGTGACATTAGGGCTGTTTTGACTTCCTCTCCGAGGCTGTTTGAACAACCCTTACTAAAGAAAACTGGAGATTTGGACAAGTTAATGCTCTGATAAGAGGCATTACAGTAACTCTCCAACAAAGAGGACAACCCATTTGCTCCATCTGTACTGGCGTTGACAAACATCAGGCTATCATCCACAAAGAGCAAGTGGCTCACCGGCTGTGCTGACGAGCTACTCGAATTCCACTGAGGTGCGATGATTCATTTTTTGTTTTCAAGAGGCACATAAGGCCCTCCGTTGCTAACAAGAACATATATGGAGAAATTGGGCCCCCCTGTCAGATCCCTGTGGATGGTTAAATTCTTCCAACTTGCAATCTGTGGTTTGATGGTTAGAGGGACAGTGCATTATTCCTGGATTTATTTCAGGATTTCCGGCGATGCGCTTTCAGTGGGAGGAGACGTTCCCGTCGACGACGAGGCGCCTACGATGACTTCGTAAATCTCAAGATGGTATGTTGACTCAGTCTCTCGGAGGTGCTCATAGGGGTAGGGTGTGCGTTTGTGCGTTCATAGGGGTGAGTGTATGCGCGTATGTATGAGCGCTTGCATCTGTACTGTGTTAAAAAAATTTTGCAACCATTAAAAAGGACTAAATTTTTTACTTAGCTTAACATCCTCATAATTAGAGAAACCCAAGATGGTGCAAACCCCATCTTTTCCTTAAGCAGCTGCATTTTTGTTGAGGGATATGTAACACCCCTGTGTAATAGCCATTATGATCAACTGCTAATATTGCCAAGTCATATCATTTGCAGTGCCTAGTCATAGTGGTTAACCAAAACAATTCAAACTCCATTCTGAAAATCAACTCAAATTCAAAAGTGCAAAATAAATTTGCTCAAGCGCTATTGCAAAAATGTTCATTAATTGGCAAATAATCCAGGAACATTTATAAAACCATGATCAATATAATTGGAGTAAGATAAGTGACTCAAACAAATTGAAACAGCACTAAAATAGCAATATTAAATCCATTTAAAATCAAATTAAATTCAAATGAAGCCCAACTTTGCTCAAACCAATTTTTGGTGGATGCTTACCTTGCATATTAATATCTGGGCCAAGTTCCATATTTTACAAAAGTGCACAAGTGGCCTAACTAATACCAAACAGAAAAAAAATAAAAGAAAAACACAAAACAGAAATAGAAAATAACACGAGGCACTGTGCACTAGGCCTAAGTGCACAGTGCCCTGACAGCCGGCCCATCTGGCCTAACCTCTCTCTCCTTCGCGCTGTCGCCCTCCCCGTGGCTGCGCGCGCGCGCACCGGCGAGCGCGCGACACCGCGGCGTCCACCGACGAAACAGGAGCGCGGAGAGGATAAGGGAGAGCTCGAGCCATCCCCCATGGCCTCTCCCTCGCTCTCCCCTCTCTCCCTCACCAGCTCCTTCCCCTCTCTCCCATCGAATCCATCGAACCCGAACGCCGCCGACGCCGCAGCGCTGCACCGTCGTGGCCACCGGCGTTCCCGAGTCCGGCGACTGTGTCTGGAAGGCGCGCCGGGCTCGACTACCTCGCCTGCGGAGCACTACTCGAGCTGGGCGACGACGTTGGCCGCGGATCGAGCCGCGCACGTCTTCGTCATCTCCGGCGATCTCCGGCGACCCACGCTTCACTGCTGCTACTAAATTGCCGCCGGGCCACCGTGTGCCTCCGCTGTGAGCTCCCCCTCCTTCCCGTCTCTCTGTCCATCCCGTACGAGCGCGCTAGTTGTTTCCTCCGCGGAGCCCGACAGCGCCGCCGCCCGTGCTCGTCGCCGGCGCCATTCCGGAGACCAAATGGTCACGGGGCCGAGCCCTTTGTGCTCAACGCAGCGCGTAGCACCTCCCCAGCCCCTCCATTTGCTGCCTAGCGCGCTGCAGCGCCGTTTGCGCCGACGCCCGTAGCCGCTCTGCCGCAGACCTTGACGCCGGCGAAGTTTTCGGCCTGGTCCGGCGAAACCAACCCCACCACTAGACTCGCGGGCGAGCGCCCGTTCGAATGGGTCAAGCCGCGCGCCGAACGACGCTCTGTAGATGAATTCCGGCGAGAGCCAAGGCTCTCCGCCGCGTTCCGGCGTCGTCGTCGGCGAGACACCGGCCACCGCTGACGTGGCGCAGGTGGGGCCCACCCTGGGTCACCGACCGTGGGCCCTGGGACCCCAGTTGACTGAGTTGACTCAGTCAACTCTGCTGACTGGGCACTATGTTCCTATGACATGCGGGCCCCACCGCTTATTAGTTTAAATAAAATGATTTAATAATTAAAGTTAATTAGTTATACTAATTGTCTCACTGACAGGCTGGGCCCACCTCCTAATTAACCTTGTTAATTAGATTAACTTAATGTTAGTCCCAACAGAGACTGACATGTGGGTCCCATTGGACCCTTATGTCAGGTTTGACCTGGTCAGCCGCAGTTGACCTGCTGACATCATCCTTGCGTCATGCTGACGTCATAATCCATTCTGTTAATAAAATTAATTCCAGAAAATCAAATAAACTTTAAAAATTCATAACTTTTAAACCGTAGCTTAGATCGAAAAAGTTAAAACATGAAAGTTGCTCAGAACGACGAGAAGAGTCTGATCGTGCCGTCTGTTTTCCTGTCGGAACCTCCTACGTAGGAGAACTCGTAACTCCGAACCCGTATCTGATAGATAAATAGTGAATAATCACCGGTAAATAAATCCCACGATAATCCTAAAATAACTACAATGACCTAGATGCATCTTTAGGCAACCTTGCACTGCATCATAGTCATAGCATACCCTGTATTGCATCATTGTTGTGTATTTATTTGTTTCCTCCCCCTCTTCTCTCTCAGTAGACCCCGATGTCGATGTAGCTCCTGAGGCAGACGCCGCTCTGGAGTACGACTACGTCCCCGACGACCCTGCCCTTGCCGTCGAGCAGACAGGCAAGCACCCCCATTTTGAGCATTCCGATATCGCCCACTCTCTTCTCTCTTATGCTTGCATTAGAAGTACTGCTGCTACTGTTGTCCTATATCTGGTGCATAGCCTGTTTTATTGTAGCCTACTTTTGATACCTACCTATTCTCCTAAACTGTTTAGTATAGGATGGGTAGAGCCCTATCAGAGACCCACTTGTCCCGACTGCCCCGCTGGACTCTCAGAAGACCCGAGCAACGGGATCGAAGATCAGACCCTGGCACCGCACGTCACTTCCCCCTTAAAATTGCTCGACACTACTGGGTTGCTATCGAGTGCCGAGGGTGATACCTCGTCAGCACTTCTGATGATAACCTTGTAGGTTAGTTAGTCGGTCGTGGTAAGCGAGGGTGATTCCTCCTACACCACCCCCGATAACGACATCGTCATGCAACTGTTCAAGTGTGGACCTCGAGGGTGATACCTCCTTCGTTCACCTTAATGAGAACATCAGGTGGGACTCCATCGAGGGTGATTCCTCAGGGTTCCCTTGGTGTTAGACACACGGTTACTGTTGTTACTGTGACTTATACTGAAACATGATACTAAAGACGGGTCGGCCCTGAGGGATACCCGCGCGAGCATGAATGCGAAGTGATGTGGAGTCGGGTTGACCTGAGAGGTGCCCACGAGATAACTACGAGGCATGGCCGGGCATTCTTAGCCCTTGCCGCAAGTCCTCGAGACGGGGCGATGGGGTCACATCGATCGTTAGTCTCTGCTCATTTCCGCGCGCTCCTAATCCACTAACGGTTTGGATATTTGATCCGAGGGGCCTCTGTCTGATAGCACTAACCATCACGTGGGCATAGTATGGGTGTTCTGCGTCGTATACTTCAGCCAAAGCTTAATAGACGTCAGCGACTAAGTGGCGCGCACTGGATTGGACTGGTTACGCAACCACGCTTGTATTAAGGGGTTGCTAGGTCTGCTTCCGGCCGCCCACGCAACGCGCAGGAGTTCCCGGGGCGAAGGCCCAAGACCCCTGGGGGCATAGGTTTAGTCCGGCGTGCTGACCTCTCTGTTAAGTATTTGGTCGGGTTGCGGCGTGTTGCTTAGCCGAGGCCGGGCATGACCCAGAAAAGCGTGTCCGGCCGGAGTTAAGTGAGCGTGGTGGGTAAGTTGGTGCACCCCTGCAGGGAAGAAACTTCTATCGATAGCCTGTCCTACGGTAACGGACACTCGGAGTTGTATCCCGATCGGTACAACTAGAACATGACTTGAGATGAGAACTGGATAGTACGGCTCTGGGATTGCTTTCTCGCAGGGAGTCGAGAAAGGATCTCTGGCCGAGGTTGACGATACACCGCTACTACTTTACATTGTGTAATCTGCACTCTTCTAATGCCGCAAGAACGATGAAGATGATTGAAGATGCTAGTCTACGATAGGACTAGGCTTTTCCCTTCTATTCTGGCATTTCTGCAGCCCAGTCCACATATACAGCCCCCTTTGAAAATGTTTCATATGTAGTGTAGATCCTTGCTTGCTGAGTACTTCGGATGAGTACTCACGTTTGCTTTACTTTCTTTTTCCCCATATCCCTTTTGATGCCACCAGACGTCGGAGCCCCAGAGCCAGACGCCCCTGTCGACGACCACTACTACTACCAGCCCGGAGAGTACTACTACTACGAGGAACCGACCGATGACCAGGAGTAGGATTCGGAGGGTCCAGGGCAGGAGGCCCACGCGTTTCGATCGTAGTATTTTATTTTGCCCCGCATGTGTGAAGGCTTATCTCTCTTTCTGTAATATATCTGTACCCAGATATCTGATGCTTCCGCTGACACTTGTATGCCATCGAGCTATGTATTCGAGCCCTCGAGGCCCTGGCTTGTAATATAAAGCTTGTATGAATTTATTTATGTTTTAGAGTTGTGTTGTGATATCTTCAAGTGAGTCCTTAGGCTTAATCGTGTGCATTTGCATGTATGATTAGTGCACGATTAAGCCAGGGTCATCACAGGTTGGTATCAGAGCCGACTGCCTCTAGGAATTCCCTATCCAATTCCTTGGCCGAAGTTGAGTCTAGTGGTCGAAAACTATTTTTCTAACTTGGCTGTGTGGCTTACGGGCCCACGTCGCCAACTGGGTGGTAATAGGATCTTTTATTCCTCGATCTTACTCTGGGACTCTGATCTCTCTTCTATTCGGGTTTAATAAAATTACTAACACCGACACTTAGGATCTCGTAAATTCCATCCATCCGGAGAGCTGGATTCAGTGCGATTTCCCTGTCATTGATCTGATTAGTCTGATAATCATTTTCCTTTCCATTGTTTTGTTTAACCTTTCTTTCCGAAGTCTGATATATTTCTCATCGTCATATGACAATCCTGAATCTTCTCTATTTCAGATGGACCGTCTGTTCCCCCCTCATCCTACGACGCAGCTTGTGCTTCGCACCTGTGCTCGAGACGTCCCTGGATTTCCAGCTGTTCTGATCGCCCTCTTGATCAGGCTGGGATACCGCTGGTGCCCCGAGTACATGGTCTACGAGGTTTATCGTGAGTTCAACCAGGAGCAGTACTATGCTGATGTTCGCATCTACGATCAGCAGGATGACTCTGACACTGAGCTACACCATTTTCACGGTATCGGCGTGACGATTGAGATGGCAGTCCATGATGCCGCCTACTCTGCTGTTGCACGTCTTCGAGGACAGTTCAGCGCTGACTTGGATGCCTCTGAGTATCGGTACATTCCGTATGTCCTTGCTGGAGATGCTACTGGATACTACACAGCTGTCTGTGCCCCGTACGAGCCTCGTCGCTACGATCAGCGAGTTCTGATTCACTGTACTCAGGCTTTGGATCGCACTGTTCGCGCTCTTGCTGTCGAATTGTTTACCACTCGAGCACGACTCTACGAGGCTATGACGCAGTTGCTACCAGCTGTTCGTGCAGGGATACATCTGGAGCACATTCTTTACCCGAGCAAGACCGAGATGCCATCAGGGATTGATTGGCCTGCTGTGGGAGGTCACACGCCTGCACGTGGACCTCTTCTTACAGCTCGAGACCGGGTTCTGCATCAGAGTGCGCATGGAGCGCAGGAACCTTCTGCGACGAACGTCCATTGTCCGCACTTGCAGCTACCCCGTTTCAGTGGTTTTCTCCGACGTTGATGTAGCCTTTGCTATGTCTCGTTGTGTACTTCCTTACCACGAGCCTGCGCGCCGCCTAGTATGTCTAGCTTTTGAATTTGCGCCATTATGCTGCCCAAATGTAACCGACTCTGTATGGACCTGTAAGACTTAATGACTACTATTAAGCATCTGTTCTACTACTTAAATTCCATCGTGTTACATCATGCTTGTTGCTAAACACTCGCATTGGCTGTTGCTAAACACTCGCATTGGCTTCTGCTAAACTACCCCTGTTGACTTAGCAGGATGGGTGATAATAATCCACCTCCACCGCCACTGCCTGACTATATGGCTGCTATGATGCAACAGTTTGAACTCAACCGTCAGTTCATGACGGGGATTATGGAACAATTCCCCCGTCCCAATGCCAACCATCAGCCAGCTTCAATCACACTGCCAGAGTTTGTCCGACTCAACCCATCGATATTCCGCAACACTGTTAATCCGCTGGATGCCGATGACTGGCTGCGTGACATCTTTTATGAGATGGAGTCAGCTGATGTTCCCCCTGTCAGCTATGTCACTTTCGCGACATACTTTCTGAAGGGACCCGCAGCACAATGGTGGGCCACTCACAGACAGACTCTACCTCCGGGAACTGTTGTCACTTGGGTGGAGTTCAAGACTGCTTTTCGCGCCCGCTATATTCCTCAAGCAGTCATAGCCCGGAAGAAAGCCGAGTTACGTAGTCTCGTTCAAGGTAACAAGTCTGTGGAAGTTTATCAGTGTGAGTTTCTTGACTTGTCTCGCTATGCTGAAGAAGCCATTCCTACCGATGATCGAAGGCAGGAGAAGTTTCGTGAAGGGCTGCACCATGACATTCAGTTAGCCCTGCTTGTTCAAGACTACCCTGATTTCGCCACCTTGGTGAATAAGGCTATTATGGTCGAGACTGGATTGAAGAAGCACAAAGAAGCTACCAGACGCACTCGTGAAGTGGGCTCATCTTCGGGCTCGTCTTCCCAGAAGCGCCGCATCTGGATTCCGCAGAGCATGTACCGTCCAGCAGCTCCAGTGTACAGGCCTGCTTATGCCGCACCTCGTCTGCCTACTCCACCACCAAGGCAGCCTCTGCAAGCTCCAGCACCTCGAGCTCCTGCACCTCGTCCTGACAATGGACTATGCTTCAAGTGTGGCCAGCCAGGTCACCGTGCCAGAGATTGTTCTCAGAATCAGAATCAGCTAGCTCTTCCTTCTGTTGGCCGTGGTAATGGCCGCGGGAATTCTCAGCCTCACTACAGCAATGCCAGACCTTCTTATGGTCGTGGGCAGGTCTTCCATGTCAATATGAATGAAGACCCAGAACAACCAGCAACTGTGATGGGTACACTTCTTGTTAATTCAGTACCTGCAACTGTTTTATTTGATTCAGGAGCATCGCATCATTCATGTCAGAACATTTTGCACTCTTGCATGACGTTAAGTGTGAAACGCTACAACATCCGTTAGTAGTAAACACTCCCGCGGGACGATGCCGAACTTCCATATTCAGCCCCCGAGTCACTGTTGAGATTGAAGGCTTACACTTTCATGCAAACCCCATTATCCTACAATCTTCAAAGATTGACCTTATTCTGGGAATGGATTGGTTGAAGGCTCACTACGCCTCAATCAATTGTGCCACTAAAGTTGTACACCTCCTTCATCCATCCGATGAGATAGTGAACTATCGAGCTCATATCACTCAGAACGCCGAGGCTCAGATTTATGCCTTGAACGCGTTGAATGCCTCTCCGCTTGAGGGGATCGAGAACATCCCAGTTGTCTGTGACTTCCCGGATGTTTTTCCAGAAGAACTTCCAGGAATACCCCCTGCTAGAGCTGTCGAGTTTGTCATCGACTTGAAACCTGGCACCACTCCTATTGCGAAGCGTCCTTACAAGATGCCACCGCATCACCTTATTGAGCTTAAGGAAGAAATCGATAAGTCACTCAGGAAGGGCTTCATCCGTCCTAGTTCCTCTGCCTAGGGAGCACCGTCTCTTTTTGTCAAGAACAAAGATGGTACGAATAGGTTGGTTCAAGATTACCGTCCTATCAAACAGGCAACCATTCAGAATAAATATCCGCTTCCCCGGATCAATGACTTATATGATCAACTTGCTGGATCTTCGGTGTTCTCTAAACTCGACTTGAGGTTGGGTTATCACCATATCCGTGTCCATGAAGAGGATATTCCAAAGACTGCATTCGTTACTCGTTATGGCTCCTATGAATACACCGTCATGTCATTTGGCCTAACGAATGCTCCAGCTACGTTCTCCCGCTTAATGAATTATATATTCATGGATTACCTCGACACGTTCGTCATGGTATATCTGGACGATATTCTGGTATATTCGAAGAATAAGGAAGAACATGCCGAACATCTTCGCCTTGTTCTGGAGAGGCTTCGAGAGCACAAGTTATATGCCAAGTACTCCAAATGTGAATTCTGGCTTTCCGAAGTGACCTACCTTGGACATGTGATTTCCAAGGACGGTATTGCCGTTAACCCGGAGCGTGTTCAGGCTATCCTTGACTGGACTCCTCCGAAGAATGCCAAGCAAGTCCGAAGCTTTCTCGGTCTAGCCAGTTATTGTCGCCGATTCGTCGAGAACTTTTCCAAGATTGCTAAGCCCCTGACTAATCTGCTCCACAAAGGCGTTAAGTTTGAATGGACAGACAAGTGTCAGGAAAGTTTCCAGACCCTCAAGGACAAGCTTACTTCTGCTCCAGTGCTTGCTCCTCCTGATTCTCGCAAGGACTTTGTCATATATTGCGACGCCTCTCGACAGGGATTAGGCTATGTCCTAATGCAAGAGCGAAGAGTAATTGCGTATGCTTCACGTCAATTGCGTCCGCATGAAGAAAATTATCCAGTGCATGATCTTGAACTTGCTGCAGTGATCTATGCATTAAAGTTATGGCGTCATTACCTTCTGGGTAATCGGTGTGAGATCTATACCGATCATCAAAGCTTGAAATATTTCTTCACTCAGCCGGATCTTAATCTCCGTCAGCAACGATGGTTGGAAACAATTACGGACTATGACTGTGGTATTTCTTATACCCCGGGCAAGGCTAATGTAATGGCCGATGCCCTGAGCCGCAAGTCATATTGCAACAACCTCATGGTTAGGCGAGCTCAACCTCGTCTTTATGCAGAACTGACTCAGCTGAATCTGCGAATTGTTCCCCAAGGTTCTCTTAATAACCTTGTGATACAACCAGACCTTCAAAAGACTGTTAAGGAAGCGCAAGCCAAAGATGCCGAAATTGACTTGATGAAGAAAGAGCTTCACCTTGATAAGTACCGGGGATTTCTCAGTTGCTGAAGATGGAACATTATATTTCAGAGACCGCATCGTAGTACCTCGCTTCGAGCTTATGACTGGCAAGGTAATGAAGGAGGCTCATGATACACCGCTGTCTATCCATCCGGGTAGCACGAAGATGTATCGCGATCTTCGACAGAGGTACTGGTGGTCTAGAATGAAGCAGGACATTGCTCGATATGTTGCTGAATGTGACGTATGTCGTCGCGTGAAAGTAGAACATCAAAAGCCTGCTGGAATTCTTCAACCACTCCCTATTCCTCTATGGAAGTGGGATAAAGTGCAGATGGATTTCATTACTGGTCTTCCCAAGTCTCAGAAAGGTCACGATGCTATTCTTGTCGTCGTCGACCAACTCTCCAAGGTTGCTCATTTTCTGCCTGTCAAGGAGACTATCACTGCTAGCCAACTAGCAGAGCTGTATATCTCCAGAATCGTTTCACTCCACGTCATTCCGAAGGAGATCAGTTCGGACCGTGGCGGTCTTTTCACGTCCAAGTTCTGGGAAAGTTTTCAAGAAGCTATGGGAACTCACATTACATGGAGTTTAGCTTACCATCCCCAATCCCAAGGCCAAGTTGAGCACGTTAATCAAGTGCTTGAAGACATGCTTCGAGCTTGTGTTATATCCTTCGGTAAGACATGGGAGGAATCTCTCCCATATGCCGAGTTCTCTTATAACAACAGCTATCAAGCCAGCTTGAAAATGGCCCCCTTCGAAGTTCTCTATGGACGTAAATGTCGAACCCCTCTGAATTGGTCAGAAACTGGGGAACGACCTCTTGTTGGACCGGACATTATTCAACATGCTGAAGAACAAGTCAGAATTGTCTGAGAAAATCTCAAGGCCGCTCAGGACCGTCAGAAGAGCAACTATGATCGCAAGCGATGGGGTCTGACTTATCAACCAGGTGATCAAGCTTATCTTCGTGTCACTCCGATGAAGGGCACCCGTCGATTCGGGATCAAGGGCAAGCTAGCTCCTCGCTATATTGGACCCTTCCGCGTAGTTGCCAGACGTGGACAAGTGGCTTATAAATTGGAGTTGCCACAACAATTCTCCCATATCCATGATGTCTTCCACGTGTCGCAACTCCGTAAATGCTTCAAGGAATCTCCGCACCGTGCAGTGGATCACGAGATGCTTGAGTTGCAAGATGACTTATCTTATAAGGAGCATCTGATCCGCATCCTTGATGAAGCTGAACGTCGAACTCGTCAGAAGACGACCAAGTTCCTGAAAGTGCAGTGGTCGAATCATACTGAAGATGAAGCCACTTGGGAACGCGAGGATCATCTTCGGGAAGAATATCCCGACCTCTTTCCTTCTACCTCCTAAATTCTCGGGACGAGAATTTCTTTTAGAGGAGGAGAACTTGTAACACCCCTGTGTAATAGCCATTATGATCAACTGCTAATATTGCCAAGTCATATCATTTGCAGTGCCTAGTCATAGTGGTTAACCAAAACAATTCAAACTCCATTCTGAAAAACAACTCAAATTCAAAAGTGCAAAATAAATTTGCTCAAGCGCTATTGCAAAAATGTTCATTAATTGGCAAATAATCCAGGAACATTTATAAAACCATGATCAATATAATTGGAGGAAGATAAGTGACTCAAACAAATTGAAACAACACCAAAACAGCAATATTAAATCCATTTAAAATCAAATTAAATTCAAATGAAGCCCAACTTTGCTCAAACCAATTTTTGGTGGATGCTTACCTTGCATATTAATATCTGGGCCAAGTTCCATATTTTACAAAAGTGCACAAGTGGCCTAACTAATACCAAACAGAAAACAAATAAAAGAAAAACACAAAACAGAAATAGAAAAATAACACGAGGCACTGTGCACTAGGCCTAAGTGCACAGTGCCCCGACAGCCGGCCCATCTGGCCCAACCTCTCTCTCTCCTTCGCGCTGTCGCCCTCCCCGTGGCTGCGCGCGCGTGCACCGGCGAGCGCGCGACACCGCGACGTCCACCGACGAAACAGGAACGCGGAGAGGACAAGGGAGAGCTCGAGCCGTCCCCCCTGGCCTCTCCCTCGCTCTCCCCTCTCTCCCTCACCAGCTCCTTCCCCTCTCTCCCATCGAATCCATCGAACCCGAACGCCGCCGACGCCGCAGCGCTACACCGTCGTGGCCACCGGCGTTCCCGAGTCCGACGACCGTGTCTGGAAGGCGCGCCGGGCTCGACTACCTCGCCTGCGGAGCACTACTCGAGCTGGGCGACGACGTTGGCCGTGGATCGAGCCGCGCACGTCTTCGTCATCTCCGGCGACCCACGCTTCACTGCTGCTACTAAACTGCCGTCGGGCCACCGTGTGCCTCCGCTGTGAGCTCCCCCTCCTTCCCGTCTCTCTGTCCATCCCGTACGAGCGCGCTAGCTGTTTCCTCCGCGGAGCCCGACAGCGCCGCCGCCCGCGCTCTTCGCCGGCGCCATTCCGGAGAACAAATGGTCACGGGGCCGAGCCCTTTGTGCTCAACGCAGCGCGTAGCACCTCCCCAGCCCCTCCATTTGCTGCCTAGCGCGCTGCAGCGCCGTTTGCGCCGACGCCCGTAGCCGCTCCGCCGCAGACCTCGACGCCGGTGAAGTTTCCGGCCAGGTCCGGCGAAACCAACCCCACCACTAGACTCGCGGGCGAGCGCCCGTTCGAATGGGTCAAGCCGCGCGCCGAACGACGCTCTGTAGATGAATTCCGGCGAGAGCCGAGGCTCTCCGCCGCGTTCCGGCGTCGCCGGTGGCGAGACGCCGGCCACCGCTGACGTGGCGCAGGTGGGGCCCACCCTGGGTCACCGACCGTGGGCCCTGGGACCCCAGTTGACTGAGTTGACTCAGTCAACTCTGCTGACTGGGCACTATGTGCCTATGACATGCGGGCCCCACCGCTTATTAGTTTAAATAAAATGATTTAATAATTAAAGTTAATTAGTTATACTAATTGTCTCACTAACAGGCTGGGCCCACCTCCTAATTAACCCTGTTAATTAGATTAACTTAATGTTAGTCCCAACAGAGACTGACATGTGGGTCCCACTGGACCCACATGTCAGGTTTGACCTGGTCAGCCGCAGTTGACCTGCTGACGTCATCCTTGCGTCATGCTGACGTCATAATCCATTCTGTTAATAAAATTAATTCCAGAAAATCAAATAAACTTTAAAAATTCATAACTTTTAAACCGTAGCTCAGATCGAAAAAGTTAAAACATGAAAGTTGCTCAGAACGATGAGACGAGTTTGATCGTGCCATCTGTTTTCCTGTCGGAACCTCCTACGTACGAGAACTCGTAACTCCGAACCCGTATCTGATAGATGAATAGTGACTAATCACCGGTAAATAAATCCCACGATAATCCTAAAATAACTACAATGACCTAGATGCATCTTTAGGCAACCCTGCACTGCATCATAGTCATAGCATACCCTGTATTGCATCGTTGCTGTGTATTTATTTGTTTCCTCCCCCTCTTCTCTCTCGGTAGACCCCGACATTGACGTAGCTCCTGAGGCAGACGCCGCTTCGGAGTACGACTACGTCACCGACGACCCTGCCCTTGCCGTCGAGCAGACAGGCAAGCACCCCCATTTTGAGCATTCCGATATCGCCCACTCTCTTCTCTCTTATGCTTGCATTAGAAGTACTGCTGCTACTGTTGTCCTATATCTGGTGCATAGCCTGTTTTATTGTAGCCTACTTTTGATACCTACCTGTTCTCCTAAACTGTTTAGTATAGGATGGGTAGAGCCCTATCAGAGACCCACTTGTCCCGACTGCCCCGCTGGAGTCTCAGAAGACCCGAGCAACGGGATCGAAGATCAGACCCTGGCACCGCACATCACTTCCCCCTTAAAATTGCTCGACACTACTGGGTTGCTATCGAGTGCCGAGGGTGATACCTCGTCAGCACTTCTGATGATAACCTTGTAGGTTAGTTAATCGGTCGTGGTAAGCGAGGGTGATTCCTCCTACACCACCCCCGATAACGACATCGTCATGCAACTGTTAAAGTGTGGCCCTCGAGGGTGATACCTCCTTCATTCACCTTGATGAGAACATCAGGTGGGACTCCATCGAGGGTGATTCCTCAGGGTTCCCTTGGTGTTAGACACACGGTTACTGTTGTTACTGTGACTTATACTGAAACATGATACTAAAGACGGGTCGGCCCTGAGGGGTACCCGCGCGAGCATGAATGCGAAGTGATGTGGAGTCGGGTTGACCTGAGAGGTGCCCGCGAGATAACTACGAGGCATGGCCGGGCATTCTTAGCCCTTTCCGCAAGTCCTCGAGACGGGGCGATGGGGTCACATCGATCGTGAGTCTCTGCTCGTTTCCGCGCGCTCCTAATCCACTAATGGTTTGGATATTTGATCCGAGGGGCCTCTGGCCTGATAGCACTAACCATCACGTGGGCATAGTATGGGCGTTCTGCGTTGTATACTTCAGCCAAAGCTTAATAGACGTCAGCGACTAAGTGGCGCGCGCTGGATTGGACTGGTTACGCAACCGCGCTTGTATTAAGGGGTTGCTAGGTCTGCTTCCGGCCGCCCACGCAACGCGCAGGAGTTCCCGGGGCGAAGGCCCAAGACCCCTGGGGGCATAGGTTTAGTCCGGCGTGCTGACCTCTCTGTTAAGTATTTGGTCGGGTTGCGGCGTGTTGCTTAGCCGAGGCCGGGCATGACCCAGAAAAGCGTGTCCGGCCGGAGTTAAGTGAGCGTGGTGGGTAAGTTGGTGCACCCTTGCAGGGAAGAAACTTCTATCGATAGCCTGTCCTACGGTAACGGACACTCGGAGTTGTATCCCGATCGGTACAACTAGAACATGACTTGAGATAAGAACTGGATAGTACGGCTCTGGGATTGCTTTCTCGCAGGGAGTCGAGAAAAGATCTCTGGCCGAGGTTGACGATACACCGCTACTACTTTACATTGTGTAATCTGCACTCTTCTAATGCTGCAAGAACGATGAAGATGATTGAAGGTGCTAGTCTACGATAGGACTAGGCTTTTCCCTTCTATTCTGGCATTTCTGCAGCCCAGTCCACATATACAGCCCCCTTTGAAAATGTTGCATATGTAGTGTAGATCCTTGCTTGCTGAGTACTTCGGATGAGTACTCACGTTTGCTTTACTTTCTTTTTTCCCCATATCCCTTTTGATGCCACCGGACGTCGGAGCCCCAGAGCCAGACGCCCCTGTCGACGACCACTACTACCAGCCCGGAGAGTACTACTACTACGAAGAGCCGACCGACGACCAGGAGTAGGATTCGGAGGTTCCAGGGCAGGAGGCCCACGCCTTTCGATCGTAGTATTTTATTTTGCCCCGCCTCTGTGAACGCTTATCTCTCTTTCTGTAATATATCTGTACCCAGATATCTGATGCTTCCACTGACACTTGTATGCCATCGAGCTATGTATTCGAGCCCTCGAGGCATTGGCTTGTAATATAAAGCTTGTATGAATTTATTTATGTTTTAGAGTTGTGTTGTGATATTTTCAAGTGAGTCCTTAGGCTTAATTGTGTGCATTTGCGTGTATAATTAGTACACGATTAAGCCGGGGTCGTCACAGGTTAGCTGCATTTTTTTTTTGAGGAGAGGGGGGCCTTAAGCAGTTGCATTTTGTTTTTCTTGCGTGAAAGCAGTTGCATTAGCACCCACCACATACAAGACCTAATGGGCTCTCGTTGCGGGTTAGGAGAGGCCGACTCCGCAGCCCGAGCAAGGAAATAGCCCAACCCACGTTCAGGCCGCGGTACACGTAACCCCTCCACCCCCTACCCCCTTCTTCCTCTTCCCCAGACGGGGAGACCCCACCTCCCCCTTCCGCCTCCCCTTTCTGCTTCTCCATAGCACGGAGACCTCCCACCTCCACGGAACAGCACCATCGCCGCCACCGCCGCTCGCGCTCGCTGAGCGCTGCCTTCGCGCCTTTGCTAGTTTCATCTGCCTCTCTCCTCGCGTTCTTAGACAAGAAAGTCGTTCTTGGCTTGATCAATTTTGGTCTGAGCGGAGGGGCAGCTGATGGTCGTGACCCGGTGAGGGCGGCGGCGGTTCCGGGATGGGAAGCGTCGGTGGAGAGGAGGAGTTCCCCGCCGGCGTGACGGGGGCGGACGCGGAGGTGGGGGCGCTAGTCTGGGTGCGCCGCCGCAACGGATCCTGGTGGCCCGGCCGGATCCTTGGCCAGGACGAGTTACCCGAGAACTGCGTGGTTCCACCGCGCTCTGCAGGCACACCCATCAAGCTCCTCGGCCGCCCGGACGGCAGCATGTCCGTACAACCCCTCTTCCTAATTGCTTCTCTGTTTCTTTCTTGTGCTTATGCATGCGTTGATTCGATCTGTTCGGATAATCCTTGCTGTGGTTTCTACCACGGCATAATTTTCTTTCCTCCTGATGATGCCATCCATATTTTGCACTACAGCAAACGATGCCGATTGGCAAAGTCTGCTGTTCTTTCTACCCATAGAGTAGTATTAGTATGTATAGTATCTCTCTGAGACTTGGAAATGGTGAAAACTAGGTACATCCTTTCACTATCTATTTTTCCATTACAAAAATCTTGTAAGGCATTAGAAGGATCAATTAGGTGACATACATATTGCATCCCTCTGTATGCTAGGAAGAAAAGTGCCACGCATCAAGATCTGGGTTTAATTGTTATGCTGACTTGTGCAAAGGCGATGATTTATATCTGAACATATGCTCATGCTAAGCCTGTGACCCCCCCTCTCTTGTCAAGCTTAGTTTATAATAACATTTCTTGCCTGGATGAACTGGTGGCTTCTTATGTTTATTCACTTCCAATGCATCTTTACTCCGTACATTGCTTCGGAAGAGAGATTTTCGTTTTAGGTTTTGTTTTTCAAGTTTTGACTCATTTATTTTGCACTTATAATTCCCTTTTGCTATTTTGCATAGATTATTATGTTTTTCATGTTCGTGTATCTTAAGTCTGATTTTTTATCTTGTTCTCTTTTACTTCATCATAGTGACTGGTATAATCTCGAGAAATCTAAGCGTGTGAAGGCATTCCGGTGTGGTGAGTATGAAGAGTGTATAGAAAAAGCGAAAATTTTGGCTCGCCAGCAAAAGAGGACCTACAATGAAGGAAAGTATGTTCGCAGGGAGGATGCCATTATGCACGCCCTTGAAATAGAAAGATCCCGCTTTCCAGATGAAGGTGAGATGGACGATGCTATGTGTGCATCTGAGAACAGGTATTCTGCAAACTCTAGAAACATAGGTGGAGCCAGCAGAATATCTTCTCGCGTTGAAAGGGGTCTGTATGATATTGAAGAAAACTCAGCTCAAGGTTTATCTGAAGCGTCAACATTCTTCAAGCTGCCACAAAATATATCCTCTTCAAGTACTAGGTATGCTTCATCGTCAAGGAAGAAACGGAAGGCATCAAACAAATTTGAGGATGACACAGTTAAAGGATTCCGGCGTATGAGAGACCTTATTGGATCAAACAGGGCCCCCAAACAGAAGTCAAGTGCTGGTTCTTTTTCAAATGGGTATCATGATTTACCTCATCTTGAAAGTGGGCCAAGCTTTGGCTATGAGTTGCCTAGCACAAATGGAATAAACAAGAATAAGCAGTCTCATTCATTGACAAAAAGGAAACGCTCCAATATTGGTCAAGCTTATGAAAATTCAAGAAAGAAAGATAAGCGACGTCCTTTGTCAAAGTTATGTAAAGATTCAGCAGTGAAAGTTCCAACATATTGGGACGCTTCAGGACAGTCTTCTGTCCAGTCCCCTGGACACAAACTGTCGAACGTGTTTGAATCAAATTGGGGGGGATTTTCTTTGCCAGGAAATTTAAATTGTTCTTACAGCTCGGGCACTTCAAGTGTGGAGACTTTAGCAGATGCCTTATGTACTAGTCGCAGTGGTGCTACCAAAGCTTCTAAACTAAAGGAAGCTGTAGTCTTGGACGGGACTGGGTTTCTTAGTGATGGCTGCTCTGATGATGATGAGTTTCTTGATGCTCACCGTACTATGGAGGATGATGTCACAGCACAAGGTAAACAGATAGTACCGCTTCCTTAATTCCACTTTCAGTTGCTTTATACATTTAAGCACTGTGTTCAAGATGATGACCATCATATAGTGGGTAATTAGATATGCAAGAAGTCATGTGTTTGGTTGTAATACTCTTTGAGCAACTTTTGAAATAGGGGTTTTACGACACCAGGTTTTGTTATTATAAGCTGGTCCATGCTTTGTGATCAAGTTGACCATGTGTTAGGTGAATCCTGTACACATTGGCATGTTTCCTTTACCAGCCTGATCTTTCATATTTCTACAATATAGCTTTGGGATTTATCACATTTAGTGAAGTATGCACATTCTTTATTTCAATCTCTTATTCTTATTCTTATGCAAATGGTGAATATCTGTTCAGTTTTTCTCTATCTGAACTATCACAGAATGCACTGCTTAATGCTTCTCAACTGATCTTTTATCAGGCCATTTGCGCACACATGGATCGTGTGCATCTGTAAAGGATGAGACCTTAAAAGGCAAGACACAAATTACTGACTATAGCAGAGAACACATACCCTTACTTCGTGATAGTACAAGTTCCAAGAAGAAAAACATACAGGTAACTCCAGTAAGCTGCAACATGGATGAAAGTTTGATGGTGCAACAATATGGAAGGACAATAAAATGCAAGGAACAAGATGAAGATGTTACTGGGTTGGATGCACGAGTCGGAAGTGCTAGTGATCCTGGGAGTAGCATGAAATTTGTGCTGGTTCCTCCAGATGATGGTGCTGGCATTATGGGGCAACAATATTATGAAAGCGGACCCGAGCATGATGATTCATTTGAAACTCTAAGCAACCATTCACACTCTGAAAAGGTTGGGGCAGCATCCCCATATTATGGGTCACCGCTTCAAGTAATACTGCCTGAGCAGAAACCTGATATGAAATCTACAAGATGCCATGTGGTAAAGCCAATCAAGAGTGTACAAGCAGACTATAAACTTTATGATGTTGAGTTGGCAGTCGAAGGAACCTACAAGGGCCACCGTGCACCTCTTGTTTCTCTGACAAGTAAATGGAACCGTAAACCTGTTATGGGGTTTCCTGTACCTGTTGTTGTTCTGGATGGTAGTTGTCCAGTGGAAAGTAGAGATAATCACCATCTGGCAAAGAACAGTCTTACCCACTTGCTAAAGAGGAGTGAAGTTGCAGAACCGCGCCAGCCAAGATCGTCACATTCATCTAAATCGAAACTTGGTGGCCGTAAAAAGGTCTCGGAGCATGATATGGATAAGTCCTGGCGGCCACATACCAAGAAATCAGCATCTTCACCAAGGAAAATGCGCAGGCTCTCATCTTTTGCTAGCAGCCGTAGAGAAAGCGCAAACAGAAATACTGTAGTTCGGAAAATTGGCGGGCCAACTATCGCGTGCATCCCTGTTCGACTTGTTTTCAGTAGGATCAATGAAGCATTAAGCTTTCAAGTGAGATCAGAAAACACTAGCTGAGGTGCTCTGCCAGGACTTTGAATTAAAGAGAGCCTCCGACCATACAATTTCAAGCTTTTCATGTACATTAGTTGCCATAATTTTTTAAAGCTTGAAGCCTGGCATGTTTATATGACTATTATGTGCTTGTAATCCATAAGTGCAGTAGGCAATTGTTACTTACCCACCGTGGGTGTTGGGTGAGACTTCCATGGTGGAAGGAAATAAGCAGCATCAGTAATTTTGCGCTGATGGTGTTGAAGCAGGGAAGGAAATAAGCAGATTTAGTATTTCTCTTCGCTGATAGAAAACCTGGCAGTAACTTGGTTTAGCTTGGTGGAGAAAACACCAGTCAAGTTTCAAATTTAAATCTCAAGAAATTTCATTTGTACTAGCTGTAAGCAAATTATTCTGCTATGACGAACTCCGGTAGCTGCCCATCGGCGACCTCATCGAGGGATGAGAGCTGGCCTCAACTCTCAAGGTAAACCAAGGCAGTGCAGAAAACGTAGATTGGACCGCGGCTACCACAAACAATGTCGCAGAGACGCGGCGGCTACCGAGGCCGAACTACAGCTTCTCATCACACTCGGAGGCCGCATGCAGGACAACATTGGAGCACATCTCCAACTCCAGAAAGAGGAAGAATGATGTCGTTGGAGCACATCTCCAACTCCAGAAAGAGGAAGAATGATGTCGCTGCAAGGCATGACTGATGGCTTGAAACCATGTGTAAGGAACTACAACTTCTCATCACACTCGGAAGCCGCATGCAGGGCAACATTGGAGCACATCTCCAACTCCAGAAAGAGGAAGAATGATGTCGCTGCAAGACATGACTGATGGCTTGAAACCATGTGTAAGGTACCGAATTCCTTACGATCCAGAACTAACAGAAGTGGAGTTCAGAGCAGGAATTAGCAGCGAATTCTGCCATGTATTGCTAGGGTTCTTGAGCTACAAGAAGATAGGCGCCAACCGGAACACGGCGGCTAGGGTTTTCCCCTATTACAAGAATGAAGATAAGTCTCACACATCACGCGTCCATGGCTTTATAGCCATTACAGAGAGTGAAAAGGGAAAATCAGAGGGTAAAAATATTAAAGCTACAGTGGTGTTGTCGGATTTTGAACAACGACATCCTGGAGCTGCGGTGTCGTTGGATCGGCGATCAATGGCTGCCAACTCCTTCCTCAGGCGCGAAGCGGTGAGGAGTAATGTGAACGGTAGGATCGGCGATCTACGACTAGTATCCATACAGGCACACCGGAGATAACTGAAGAAGATGACACTTGCAGATAAACAGATTCAGAGTTCGTGACAAGTCCTCCCCCTTGAGAATGGACTTGCCCTCAAGTCCCAAATCCTGGAAAAACTTTCTGGATGAACTCGGAATCCTCCCAGGTGGCTTGGTCTGGTGGTTGATTTCGCCATTTAATTCTCCACTACACCACGGGAATGGTGATGTCCCCTTGAACCCTTGGGATCAGTTTCCTCTCCAGAATTTCCTCAGGTTGAATAAGAATGGTACCATCAGAGTTGAGGAGAGGCAAGTAAGGTGTCGCTATTGCTGTAGGCCCCAAATGTTTCTTGAGCTGGCTGACATGGAAGGTATGATGGAGTTGACAACCCTCAGGTAGGGGCAACTTGTAAGCTGGCTTCCCAATCTTCTCAAGTACTCTGAAAGGCCCATAATATCTTGAATGCAGCTTTGAATTCTGGTGAATACTCACGGAAGTATGCCTGTACGGTTGTAGTTTCAAATAGGCCATGTCTCCAATTAAGAACTCTCTGTCTGACCTCTTGAGATCTGCATAATGTTTCATCCTAGCTTGTGCTTTTAGCAAATTTTCTTTGATTTGCAAGGCTTGAGAGTTGGCATCAAGTGAAACAGCTTGGACATCAGAATTGTCATCTGTAGGGAGTAGTAATTGAGAGATTTGAGGTGGTGGTCTTAGCATACAATGCTTGGAATGGAGTCATCTGTATTGACGTATGGAAAGTGGTGTTGTACCACCATTCAACATAAGATAACCAATGATGCCACTTCTTTGGCTGCTGAAATGCCATGCACCTCAGGTAGTTTTCTAAGCACTGGTTTACTCTCTCTGTTTGGCCATCACTCTGGGGGTGATAACTAGTGCTGAAGTGTAGTTTGATGCCCAGTGTCTTGAACATGCTCTGCCACAAGTTGCTTGTGATATCTTATCTCTGTCAGTTACTATGACACAAGGCATGCCATGTAGTTTAAATATATTGTCCATGAAGGCTTTGGCCACAGAATGAATTGAGATGGGGTGTTTCATTGAAATAAAGTGAGCATATTTGGTAAATCTGTCCACCACCACAAGTATTAGGTCCCTGTTTTCAGATTGGGGAAGGCCCTCCACAAAGTCCATGCTAATGTGGGCCCAGACTGGTACTGGAAGAGGTTGTAACATACCAGAGGGTTTACAGTGTTCAATTTTGTTGATTTGGTAGATTGGGCACTGTTGAACAAACTGTTGCACATCAGTTTTCATTCCCTTCCAGTAGAACAATAGCTTCAGATACCGTGGTGGGATTCGTCACCCTCTGTCCCAAGGCTGGTGTAAACTTCTTACCGCGCACTAGATACCGTGGGCGTCCGTCGCTGGTGTTGTTCCTGCACTTTAGTATCGCTGAACGGTGTCGCGTCATCGTGGGGTTCGTCGCGCTCTGCCATGGGGCTTGTGTGCGGGCTGGTGTTGTTTCGGCACTTCAGTAGAGGGCTACTGACGCTCACGCACTTCGGCCTCACATCGGGCTAGCTCTCGCTTAACGGGTGGCGCATCATGGTGGGGTTCGTCGCCCTCTGTCCCAAGGCTGGTGTAAACTTCTTACCGCGCACTAGATACCGTGGGCGGCCGTCGTTGGTGTTGTTCTGACACTTCAGTATCACTTAACGGTGTTGCGTTATAGTGGGGTTCGTCGCCCTCTGTCCCGAGGCTGGTCTAAACTTCTTACCGCGCGCTAGAAACCGTGGGCGGCCGTCGCTGGTGTTGTTCCGACACTTCACTATCGCTGAACGGTGCCTCATTATAGTGGGGTTCGTCGCCCTCTGTCCCGGGGCTGGTGTTGTTTCTGCACTTCAGTAGAGGGCTACTGACGTTCACCCACTTCGGCCTAGCGTCGGGCTAGCTCTCGTTGAACGGGTGGCGCACATCAGTTCCTACTACTATGGACAAGAGTGGAGACTGTACAACTCAATATTGGTGTGCTGCACTCGATCGTTTGGGCATGGGAAAAGAATGGGCAGTTCTCGGCCCGCTCAGCATATGCGGCAAGGTTTGCGGGGCTTCAGGTTGCACCAACGACCAATTTCACTTGGAAGTCCAGAGCGCCGTTGCAGTGCCGCTTCTTTGCGTGGCTAGCCCTCAAGAGCCATTGTTGGATGTCAGACCGACTAGCTAGGCGTGGACTGCCGCATCAGGATGCATGCCCCTTCTGTGATTAACACGACGAGACGATGAACCACCTCATTGTAAACTGCGCCCTTGCCAAGGAAGTGTGGCATGGGATTAGCGTAGCGACTGGTCGGCCAGAGTTGGAACCTAGGGCCAATGACACTTTGGGCTCATGGTGCATTAGACAAGATCAGCACGGAGAGCACCCGTGAACTATGCGAGCATTCTGCCTGCTCGGCATGTGGTTCATCTAGAAGAACCAGAATGCTATCGTCTTTGACGGCACGATACCCTCCTCTATCTAGGTCCTATGATGATTTGATAGTGAAGGGAGGATATGGAGGCAAGCAGGGCTCTTGAAAGGGGATCTAGATGGAGTGTTTGCAGGACTAGCAAGGTGGACCGTGTGTGAGTAGTTGCTTCGTGTATAGGTGGATGTGGCCGACAGGGGCCTTGTATATAATGTTGTAAACTGTTGGAAAGTCTTTCCCTCTCTTCTTTACAGAATGATATGCACACTCGTGCGTATTCAAGATTCAGTCTCTGGTAAGTTCCTCTGGCCAGAATGGCCTCCCAATTCTGATGTGTGGAATGTATGCAGAAGTTTCTGTCTCAAATCAGTATTGTTACCTACCAATAATTTTTCCTTGTATCTCAAAATGCCTTGATTGAGTGTATAGTAAGGGACAACATCTTCCTGTAGTGAGAGTTTTGTTAGGAGATCTTTGCAGTGGCTATCTGATTTGTAACTGTGCATAACTTTAGCAATCCAAGTAGGATGGGCAGAAGAGGAAATCAGTGCAGACAGGCTATGCTTAACTCTGGAGAGGGCATCTGCCACTTTGTTATCTTTGCCTTTCTTGTACTCAATTTTGTAATTGTAGCCCAGTAATTTTACAAATAGCTTGTGTTGTATACCCTAAGTCAGCTTTTGCTCCTGCATGTATTTCAGACTCTGCTGATATGTTCTTATGATAAGTGAGCTGGCAACAAAGTAATGTTTCCATTTGTTGAGGGCCTTAATGATTGCCATGGCCTCCTTGTCATATGTAGAGAGAGCCGCAGCTCTAGGGCCAAAAGCCTTGCTTAGGAAAGCAATGGGCCTGCTGTCCTGCATAAGTACAACACCCAAACCAATGGAGGAAGCATCTTCTTCCAAAACAAAGGGTTTTGAGAAGTCAGGGAGGGCCAATATTGGGGGTTTGACCATAGTATTTTTCAGTTCCTCAAATGCAGACTGTTGCTCAGAGTTCCAACAGAAACCGTCCTTTTTAAGAGCCAAGAAAAGTGGTCTGCAAATAAGGCCATAATTCTTAATGAATCTCCTATAGTATCCTGTCAGACCAAGAAAACTTCTGAGTTCAGTTGTGTTTGTGGGGGCCTGCCACTTGGAGATAGCCTCAATTTTTTGTGGGTCAGTGGCTACTCCCTCACCAGAGATGACATGTCCCAATTATTCCACTTGTGGATGAGCAAAAGTGCACTTGGACAGGTTTGCAAAAAGGTTGTGTTGTTTCAATGTTTCAAATATAGTTCTCAGATGCTCTATGTGTTCCTCCATGCTAGAGCTGAAGACCATAATGTCATCAAAGAAAACAAGAACAAACTTTCTGAGATGTTTAGCCAAAATTGTGTTCATTAATTGTTGGAATGTGGTAGGAGCATTGGTGAGGCCAATAGGCATGACCAAATACTCATAATGGCCCAAGTGAGTGCTGAAAGCAGTTTTTTTTGGAATATCAGCTTCATCCATTCTGATCTGATGGTATCCACTAGTAAGGTCTATCTTGGAAATGACCTTGGCCCCTTTTAGTTCATCAAGTAGATTTTCAATCACAGGGATTGGGTATTTGTTCTTGATTGTTTGGGCATTTAATCTCCTGTAATCAATGCAAAGCCTCCAAGTTCCATCCTTTTTTCTGACTAGTATAGCAGGAGAGGAGAAGGGGCTAGTGCTGTCTCTGATAGTGTGATTTCTGATCAGTTCTCTGATAAGAGCTTCCATTGCATTTTTCTAATGATAAGGGATTTTGTAAGGTCTCTGATTGACCACTTAAGCATCTGGAGCGAGGGAAATTTTGTGGTCATAGGGTCTTTGAGGAGGGAGGCCAGTAGGTAGTGCAAAGACATCTTGGAAATCTTGTAGTACTTGGTTGATACCAGGGTTAAATGTTTTAGTTTGGTCATAAGGTAGCTGGTCAACTGACTGCACTTGTTGTAGTGGTCCTGTTATAGGTTTGATATGCAGTACTGCTCCACAAACAACATCTGGCAAGAGCCTGTGTAAGTTCAGAGATTCAATTATGTTGCTATCAGAAGGCAGACTTTCACATCTAAAAGTGTGTCGTATCCCATCAGGAGTGCGTGCTTTCATTGTCATAAGTGGAAGATCAGGTTCTACTGGGTTGTGCTTGAACATCCAATCAGCTCCTAGTATGATATCATAGCCCTTGAGTTGTAAGATTCTGAAATCATAGGAAAATGGCACTCCTTGAATTGTGTAAGGGCAAGCAGGGCTGTGGAATTCAGTGCTGAGGGTGCCACCATTGGCAACTAGTACTTGCAGTTTCTTGTTGGGGACTAATTCGCAGCTAGCCTGTTCAGCCAGTTGAGGTGTCATGAAGGTAGATGTGCTCCCTAAATAAATTAATGCAGTAGCAGGGGTATCTCCCACAAAGACAGTTAATATAAAGGAGTATTTTGGAGCTTTCTTTTCTAACAGGGCATGCATGGAGATCTCTAACTCCTGATCCAGTTCTTCCATTATTTGCTGCAATCCCTCCTCATCTTCAGTGATATAGATGGTTTCCTCTTGAGCTGCTTCTGCCTGGAGTGCTTGTATTTGATTATTTTGGGGCATTTTACAGACTTGCATGTGTCAAGGAACCCAAGGTTCTCTGCACCTGTAACGCACTTTTTTCTGTCTGGCTTCTTGTATTATAGCCGCAGGGGTAGTAGCTTGAAAGCTTGTTTTGGTGTTGTCCACCAGAGGCTGTCTCTTCACAGTTGGGAAGTATGGTTTGACAGAATGGTTTGGTTGAGGTGCGGCCTGTTCAATTCTCCTGGCATACCATTTCCTGGTGTATGTCAGTTGGTTTGTGACATTCCAACTGGCTTTGGATATAAGGATTTAAGCCTGCAATAAAACTGTTGAGGAAGTAGGAGTCAGGTAGTGCAGGATCATCCCTTCTGACCAAATTCATGCATTGCTCAAACTTGCTAATGTAGGTAGATAAAGAGGATGTTTGAGTGATTGCGTCGAAGTTTCTCATCTTCTGGCAAACTGAAGTTACAACAAACCTCTCTGTTAAGAATTTGCAAAACCTGTGCCAGGGCATGTTACTAGCAGTGAAACTAGTTCCCCTCCACCACTGAATTGCTTCACCTTTCAGGTAAGAGATTGCCAATTCAGTTATGTGCTCGAGTGGTGTTCTTGCAGAGTCAAAGTAATGCTCCATGTTCTGAATCCAGGAGTCTGCATCTTGACCTTCAAATTCAGATAGATTCAGCTTGGCTTGTTTCACCAACAGAGGTGTTCTTCTCTGCTCCTGGGGTGTATTTGCTCCCTGTCTCCTGTCATTTTTCTTAGTGATGGCTGCTCTGATGATGATGAGTTTCTTGATGCTCACCGTACTATGGAGGATGATGTCACAACACTAGGTAAACAAATAGTACCGCTTCCTTAATTCCAATTTCAATTGCTTTATACATTTAAGCACTGTGTTCAAGATGATGACCATCATATAGTGGGTAATTAGATATGCAAGAAGTCCTGTGTTTGGTTGTAATACTCTTTGAGTAAATTTGAAATAGGGGTTTTACGACACCAGGTTTTGTTATTATAAGCTGGTCCATGCTTTGTGATCAAGTTGACCATGTGCTAGAGGTGAATCTTGTACACATTAGCATATTTCCTTTACCAGCCTGATCTTTCATATTTATTCAATAAACCCTAAACCCCCCTGCTGAAGTGGCTCCTGATGTGCTTCCACTTGCAATACATTACCTCTATTATCTTGTTTGTTGCCCGAAAAATTAGGATGTCGATAAGGAGCTTTAGCTGTGCCATCAAGATTCAGTTCCTTGCCGTTGTTGTATCTGGGAACTGCAGTACCTACATGGGCAGGTTGATGCTTGGAATGGCCACTAGCCAAGAGGTTTAATTGTCTGGGATGACCAGCAGGTTGTGCAGGTTGAGCGTTGGGTGGTGTAGCAATAATGGGATTGCTGTCCTGAGCCGAGGGAGCAACTGCCTTTGCTTCCTCCTCTTCACTGTCGGCTTGTTCTCCCATCAAGCATTTGAAAATTTGCTGAATCTTGTGAAAGTTGTTCTGAATCGAAACAAAATTCTTGTTGACATTCTCTGCGAAGTCCAAGAATTCCTTACGGTCCTCTTCACGATTTCGTTGCAGAGTTTTTGATGTCCAGTTGCAACGATTCGAGCTCCAGCTTGCCGGTATTGGTAGAATCCATGATCTTTGTCATGGTGAACCTAGGCACAGGGAGAGTGCACACCAAGATCCTCGATTAACCAGGGTGGGAAAGGGTGGGATTTTATGCTAGCAGGCTAGAAACCGGACCTCGCCGCCCCAGTTCTGCCGCCGCCGGTCGCCGACACCAACTCCTCCGTCCACCTCCTTGGCACATGATCTGGGCCAGGGATCGAGATTTTACTAAAGGGGAAGGGTTCCTCTGCAACTGATATGAAGTCCAGACTGCACTCGAACGAAGCTCACTCCGAGCCGCCACCAACAGCCGCACCCTGCCACCGGGATCCACGACGAGACCGGGGGATTTTACTGGATCTCCAAACCCCAGTTCGGCGCCAGATCGGGAACGCCTCCGCCAAGAATCGATTGGCTCATGATACCAATTGTAAGGTACCGAATTCCTTACAATCTAGAACTAACAGAAGTGGAGTTCAGAGCAGGAATTAGCAGCAAATTCTGAGATGTATTTCTAGAGTTCTTGAGCTACAAGAAGATAGGCGCCAGCCAGAACACGATGGCTAGGGTTTTCCCCTATTACAAGAATGCAGATAAGTCTCACACATCACGCGTCCATGGTTTTATAGCCATTACAGAGAGTGAAAAGGGAAAAGCAGAGGGTAAAAAGATTAAAGCTACAGTAGCGTTGTCGGATTTCGAACGACGACATCCTGGAGCTGCGGTGTCGTTGGATCGGTGATCAACGGCTGCCAACTCCTTCCTCAGGCGCGATGCGGTAAGGAGTAATGCGGACAATAGGATCGGTGATCTACGCCCGGTATCCATATAGGCACACCGGAGAGAACTGAAGAAGATGACACTTGCAGATAAACAGATTCAGAGTTCTTGACACCATGAAGCATGAGTGTTGCTGTAGAACCACAGTCCGGCAATCTCACGCGGACACTTCACAGCCGCGCAACACGGTACACAATCGAACACAATGATTTAGACGAGGTTGGACTTTTCCAAACTCCGGCTTGCAGCCTGCAAGCAGCGGCCGTCATAGCCATCCGACTCCACCTCACCATGGATCAACCAGGTGGGGAGCTCATCACCCCTATAAACCTTGCTGTGCATCGCTGTCGAGCAGTAGGAGAACGTTAGGGCAACTCCAATGAGCCAACGCAAACTATCTGCGCGCATCCGTTTGGACTGAAATGGGCAGTAACTGCGGCCCAACACGCCGACGCAAAAGAACAAGCGTTCACATTTTATCCGTGCACGACCTATTTCTAACTCAAATTTGGTCCGGGTTTGTGTTGGCGAGAACAGGGTGCGGACGTGCGCAACGCCCACCCTTGTCCTCCCCTGGCCCGCCAGTCGGTGGCACATTGGCCATTTCCCCCTCTTTTATCGACAGCAAACACCCCCCGCCCTCGCCGTCGCCCAGTTTCGGCAGGTTGTACGTTGTTCAGGCCGCTGCCCGCACCCACATACCTCCCCAGTAGCACGCCACACCCGATGAGCCACTCTTGCCGATGTTGGTAGACTATTTTCGCTGCCGTTGTAGAACCCCCACGTCCACGCCACCCCCTCGCCTCCGTCTTTGCCAGCAACGCTCAAAGCTCGGCTACCTCGCGCACCGGTCGCCGCCACGATCGCCTCCACACCGACAAGCCTATTACCTTGTCTGGGACTGGGAGAGACGGGACTCTTCACCGGTCGGCTTCTTCCACCACGCCCGCAAGGTGTTCGACATTTCGTCCATAAGGTACAAATGGATAATGGCGATGAGTACTTTTTCAACAAATTCATTTGCGATTCAGATGATTAGTTGTCCGACGATGAGGATATTGTGGTTGCTACTTTGTTTGTCCATGACCACATTAGTAGGCAGCGGTCGATGTTTAGGGGCTCGATCCCGGGGTATATGCTCCGGCATTGAATCGCAACAGAGAGGGTGACCATTTCCTACTCTGGGAGGACTACTTCAAGTCCGCTTCCCCACTCTTCAAACACCACCTATTCGGTGCCGCTTCCGGGATGGCTAGACACGTGTTCAATCATATCCGAGAGGGGGTGGTGGCGTACGGTGCTTATTTTGTATGCAAGGAGGATGCCCTGGGAAAGGATGGCTTCTCCTCTTATCACAAATGCACTGCAGCTATTCGGATGCTTGCATACGGAATAACCCATTGATCTTATTGATGAGTAAATACACATGAGCGAGTCTACGTGCCTAGAATCCATGTACATGTTCTGCAAGGTTGTGGTAGCAGTGTTTGGTCTGGAGTACTTGACATATCCAACTGCTACAGATATAACCCGGTTGTTGGCGATCAATGCCGATAGGGGCTTTACGGGGATGCTTGGTAACATAGATTGTATGCACTGAGAGTGAAAACTACTCTTCTACTTGCCAGGGGCAGTATAGGGGCCATGTGAAAGTCTGCACTGTCATACTTGAGGCCATGGCTTCACTAGATTTCTGGATTTGGCACTCTTTCTTCGGCATGGCTGACTCTCACAATGACATCAACGTGCTTCAACGCTCGCCGGTGTTCAGAAGGCTTGCAGAAGGCAACTGCCCAGAGGTCAATATTGAGATCAATGGCCATCGCTACAACAAAGGATACCACCTAGCTGATGGTATCTATCCTTAGTGGACTACTCTTATCAAGACAGTGCCCAACCCGATAGGAGAGAAGATGCAGAGATTTTCCCAAGCACAAGAGAGTGCTAGAAAGGATGTGGAGCGTGCTTTTGGTGTCGTGTACTAGAATAGGGGTACCCTAGTACCCCGTACTTGTGCACGGGCAGTAGTAGCATCCCGCGTCCAGGCTTGCGGGAGGACAGCCAGAGAGAAGCTCAAGATTATTAAGCCATTCAAGAACAAAGTATACAAAGCAAGAGTTAAGGCCCCGGCAAGAGGAGCTTGCCGGGAGGGACAGTTGAGGCCCAGCCTGGGCATTGCTGTAGCAGAGTACTTGCCGCGGCAAGGTACTTGCCCCGGCAAGTCATTGGCTGCGGCAAGGTATTGGCTGCGGCAAGATAGCGGCTGCGGCAAGGTACTTGCCCCGGCAAGTTACCTTGCGCGGCAAACTATGGGTTGCGGCAAGCTGTCAGGTGCGGCAAGGTCTTGCCGCGGCAAGCGTTACTGTACCACTGTGCTACTGTGCTGCTCCGGTGCCTCTACCAGCGTGGCGCTCTGGGTCCTTCCAAGCGTGTGTGGCAGGGCACTGTGTAGACGGCGGTACACTGTAGCTAGCGGTGCAGGAGCAGGTGGGATAGGCTTTTCCCACGTCCAAGACGTCCGGGTTCATGTATGTGGACAGCAAAGGCATGGGCATGTAATGCCCTTGTCCCCTGCCGTCAGTGGTAGGTAGGACATGTCATCCTGGTAATAGTGGCCTTACTGTAGCAACTTTCCACCTCTACCTTTACTGTTTGCCACCTGTTGGTGACCCCTTTGTGCGTATAAAAGGAGGCCCATAGGCAACGTGGAAAAGGGAAGAGGAACTGGGAGATGGAGAACTCCAGTATTGTACGCAGCTACTCGGTACTGTAGCGCTCCTGGAGCTAGAACAATCATACAGATAATAAACCAAAAAGCAGGAGTAGGGTTTTACGCATCCGTGCGGCCCGAACCTGGGTAAATCTCTCTCGTGCACTGTCGTGTTCTTCGCTAGATTTGCTCTTCGTGCGACCGTCTCTCCCTGCCGAACGTAAAGGGGTCCTTCCCTGGGTCCCATAGGTGATCGCGGATTCGTCCCCGACATCTTTTGGCGCGCCAGGTAGGGGGAAGGAGGTTGTGTGAACCTAATCTAGCGATTTGCGCGTTAGTTTTTGGGCCATCCTCCGTCTTATGGCTCCAAAAAAGAAGACTTCAGCCATCGGTGCGTCTACGTCCAACCCGCCTGCTCCCATGCAGGAGGGTGCCGACGTGATTGCGGCTGCTGGGGGGACTGGAGAGCGAGAGCTCCTATTACCTCCACCTGTCCAAAACCGGGCCAGCAACGCCAATCTCGGCGCTGCTGGGTCTGGGAACGCAGCGCTGCTCGCTGCTGCTGGCCCTGCAAGCTCCAGAAACGGTGCTGCGCGTTCTGGAACGCCTGCGCCGGTTCAGACGCCGCGGCCTTCGCAAGAAGCCCGTGACAGGCAGCGTCCTGACGCCCCAGGTGCCAGGCGCTCCCGGGATAATGAACTTGCGCATCGATCTCGAGATGCGCGGGGTCACCATATGCAACAACACGTTGGCGGGGTCGAGGTGCGGTCGCCTGGGCGTGGAGATGCTCCTTCTAACACTGTTAGGAGTAAGAGCATCCCACAGTCCTCACGCCACTCGATACCTCCCTCACCAGCAGAAGCGTTGGCGCGTGCGCAGCTGCTCCTGAACTTCCCTCCACCAGCAGATAAGCTTGACAAGTGGAGGGCAACCATTCAGAGCCTTCTCAGCTTCGCTGATGCCGACCCGGTGCGCGCGGCCGACAAGAGAACTGGTGACAATGTTGTCACCAACAAGAACGGCGAGGGGGCAACAACCGTACACTCCCCACCCAGACGGCCTCGATCGCCGACACGTCGAAACGACGCCCGTGGCGATGATTCCACGGCGTCGTCTGACCCGCGAGCTCGTCGTGACCAGCGCCTCGTTCTTCAGGAACGCAGAGGAGAAGACGCTCGTACCACTATCGAGCGAAGGAGAGAAGCGCATCGTCAGTCCGACAGACGCGCAGGGCCCGCTGTTGACATGCATGCGCCAGGGGATCCTGGCGACTTGCCGTACGCGGTAAGTTGTCCAGCGTTCACCCGTGAGCTGCGGCAGGTCCAGTGGCCCAATCGCAAGGCTTTCAAGCCTGACGTGCCGGAGAAGTATGATGGCAAGACACACCCGTCGGAGTTCCTCAGCATTTACACCATTGCGGTGCAAGCTGCCGGGGGACGAGACGACAAGATTCTTGCTAACTACTTCCCGCTCGTGTTAAAGCGCAATGTCGTCTCATGGCTCATGCACTTGCCGGAGAACTCCATTTCTTCATGGGCGGACCTGTGCCATCAGTTTGTTGGTGCCTTTACTGGCGGTCATCAACCTCATGGCCAGGAGAGTGATCTTCATCTCATCCCCCAGAAGGAAGGAGAGCCCCTGCGCAAATACATTCAAAGGTTCAGCCGCGTACAGTACAATATCCCAGATGTTCACCCCGCTGCGGTTATTAGCGCGTTCCATCAGAACGTGCGTAACCGCAAGATGCGGGAGGAAATGGCGATGACCAAGGTCAGAGACATTGGCCAGCTATATGCTCTCGCCGACAAGTGTGCGCGCGCTGAAGAGGGAAGGAAACTTCCCGGTGAAGGTGTTGGCACAGGGGGGAGCTCTGACAGCGAAGGTACCGCCCCGGCAAAGAAGGGCCGGCGGCGGAACAACAGGAAGAAAAAGGGCAAAGTTGTGCTTGCCGTCGAGCAGTCCAGCGGCAACGACAGCGCCGACAAGGCCAAAGTCGAGGGCTCCGGCAAGGAGATTGCCGTGTGCGCCAACTGTCAGGCCTTGGCGGCTGCCGACAAGCAGGACGGCTCCGACAAGCAATATTGCAAGATCCACCGCACCAAGGGACACGATCTCCAGAACTGTCTACGAGTCGAGCAGCTTGTCGAACAGCAGAAAGCTGAGTATGAGAGGCGCGACAAGGAGAAGGCCCCAGAAGGTGCTGGCAGGTCCGGCAAGAAGCGCACTGCCCGAGGAGGGCGTCCCGGCAAGGCCAAGCAGCAGCAGAGAGACAGGCCTCCTCGTGGCCGCGACAAAGATGATGATGATGATGATCTAGATGATGAAGAATCCAGTGAGCACGAATTTCAGAAAGCCGCAGAAGTCTTGTGTGTTGACGGTGGTGCTTCATTGCATTCTTCTCACCGCCAACTTAAACAGTGGGCGCGAGAGATCAATGCGGCGGAACCATCTGTTGACGCCAGAAAGCTTCTGAAGTGGTCCGACACGCCTATCGTCTTTGACATTGAGGACCACCCTGACCGCACAACGGCGGTCGGGTGCTTGCCGATGTTGGTTTCACCAACGATCCGCAACCTCAAGGTCACGAAGATGTTAGTTGACGGTGGGGCCGGCTTGAATCTGATTTCGCCCGCTGTGCTCCGGAAACTTCAAATCTCTAACGGCGAGCTTGAGGAAACTGGTACTTTCCAAGGAGTCAATCCAGGAAGGAGCAAGCCGAAAGGGAAGATCATGCTGCCAGTGACATTTGGCGGCGAGCTGAACTACCGGACCGAGAAGGTCACCTTTGATGTTGCCGATATTCCATTGCCTTATAATGGGATACTTGGCCGTCCAGCGCTCGCCAAGTTCATGGCAGCCTCTCATTATGCCTACAACGTGTTGAAGATGCCAGGTCCAGTAGGTGTTATCACAGTTCCCTGCGACAAGAAGGATGCGCTTATTTGCGCCGACAAGATCTACCGGGAAGCAACTGCCGCAACTGCCGCCAAGGCACTTGCCGCTGAAGCTCTCGGGGGGGGAGAACACGAGGAAGTCCGGCAAGAGCTCCTGTGCCTACTCCGGCAAGCGCACCTCTTCGGAGTGCTGCGCTGCCGTCGAGGACGCACCAGAGAGCTCCACCGGCAAGTGCAAGAAGAACAAAGCCGCTCCGCCGGCGACAAAGAAGGTGCCCGCCAAGGAGGACGGCACTGGTGGTTCCTTCACCATCAGTGCCACACTTGACAACAAATAGGAAAACGCGCTCGTTGCTTTCCTGCGGGCGAATGTCGACGTATTTGCATGGCAACCGTCCGACATCCCCGGTGTTCCCAGGAAAGTAATTGAGCACCACCTTGCCGTTTGTCCCCACGCGAGGCCCGTCAAACAGAAAGCCAGAAAGCAAGCTGTGGAGCGGCAAGAGTTTATTGCGGAAGAAATCAAGAAGTTGGAAGCAGCAGGCCTCGTCAGAGGAGTGCTCCATCCTACGTGGTTGGCCAATCCTGTTGTCGTGCGCAAAGCGAATGGAAAATGGAGGCTTTGTATTGATTTCACTGATGTCAATAAAGCTTGTCCCAAAGACCCATTTCCTTTGCCCCGCATAGACCAGATTGTTGACTCCACGGCAGGATGTGATTTGCTTTCATTTCTTGACGCATATTCAGGGTATCATCAAATCTTCATGGCTAAGGAAGATGAGGAAAAGACCGCATTTATCACACCCTGTGGCACATACTGTTTCGTACGTATGCCATTTGGTTTGAAAAATGCTGGTTCGACATTTGCAAGAGCCGTCCAGATTGCTTTTGAGCCTCAGCTGCACAGAAATGTGGAAGCCTATATGGATGATATAGTGGTCAAAAGCAAAGACAGGGCTACTTTGGTTCAAGATCTAGAAGAAACATTTGTAAATCTGCGCAAGATCAACCTGAAGCTCAACCCCGAGAAGTGCGTGTTTGGAGTTCCCTCCGGCAAGCTTCTCGGGTTCTTTGTGTCTCAACGTGGAATTGAAGCCAATCCTGACAAGATCAAAGCCATTGAGCAAATTGAAGCACCGAAGCGCGTCAAGGATGTACGACGACTTGCCGGCTGTGTTGCTGCCCTCAGTAGGTTTATCTCCAAGTCAGCTGAGCGCGCCCTGCCATTTTTCAAAATCTTAAAAAAGGCAGGTCCATTGAAATGGACTCCGGAGGCGGAGGCAGCGCTGCAAGACTTGAAGAGATACCTCTCCTCTCCTCCAATACTTGTCGCACCTAAACCACAAGAGAAGTTGTTGCTGTATCTAGCGGCAACCAATCAAGTGGTTAGTGCTGCGCTGGTAGTGGAGAGAGAGGTGGATGAGGAGGCAGTAACTGCGGCAAGCACGACCAGCGACAAGCTGGGGGCTCCCCCGACAAGTTTTGCTGCCGACAAGGATTCGTCTGCGCAGTCAGGCGAAGTGCTACAAAAGAAGAAAATGGTGCATCGCCCGGTCTACTTTGTGAGCTCTGTTCTGTAGGGAGCTAGGTCAAGGTATTCTGGTGTGCAGAAGCTGCTTTTCGGCCTTCTCATGGCCTCGAGAAAGCTGCGCCATTACTTTCAAGCACATGAAGTTACCGTCGCCACTCGCTTCCCGCTGAAAAGGATTTTGCAAAATCCAGAAGCGACAGGCAGGATTGTCGAGTGGGCGTTGGAGTTGTCGAGCTTTGGTCTCAAGTTTGAGAGTACATCAACCATACAGAGCCGAGTTTTGGCAGAGTTTGTCGCAGAATGGACACCAACGCCAGACGAAGAAATCCCAGAGACGACTCTCCCCGGCAAGGAGACAAGCAAAGAGTGGCTTATGTACTTTGATGGTGCCTTTTCACTGCAAGGCGCCGGTGCTGGCGTACTGCTTGTCGCACCCATCGGAGAGCACCTCAAGTACGTGGCCCAAATGCACTTTCCCAAGGAACAGGCGACGAACAATACTGCAGAATATGAGGGGTTGCTTGCCGGTCTCAGGATCGCGGCAGACCTTGGGATCAAGAAGCTTATTGTCAGGGGAGATTCGCAGCTTGTCGTCAGGCAAGTGAACAAGAACTACCAATGCCCATTGATGGAAGCTTATGTAGATGAGGTGAGGAAGTTGGAGGAACGCTTTGACGGCCTACAAATGGAGCACGTCCCACGTGCTGAAAATGACATTGCCGATGGTTTGTCAAAGCGCGCCGCACTCAGATTGCCTGTGGAACCAGGCACTTTTGCGCTCCAACTAACTCAGCCATCCGTGACGCCATCAGTAGGGCAAGGCAGGAAGAGGAAGTTGGCTTCTGGCGACTACTTCCCGGCAGAGCTCCCCGAAGCCGCCGGCAAGAAGGCTGCCAAAGCCAGCGCCAAAGATGCAGAGGGGCAACTTGCTCCGACAAGGCCTCACGCTCTTGTCGTTGAAGCGGGTGCTCCTAGGCAAGAGGCAAACGGGCAACTTGCTCCGACAAGACTTCGGGTCCTTGTCGTTGAAGCAGGCGCTCCTGATCGAAGCGCTGAGGAGCAAGATGCTCCGACGAGGCCTTGGGCTTCCGTCGTTGAAGCAACCGCTCCCGACGAGCTTGTTGAAGGACAGCATGCTCCAGCAGGGCCCCAGGCTCTTGTCGTTGAAGCGGCTGTTCCCGCCAAGCTCGTCGGGGAACGGCCGGCTCTGGTAGAGCGACGAGCTCTTGCCGTAGGGCCTGATGTTCCCGCAGCAGAAGAAATGCCTTTAGTCCTCGTTGTCGAGCCACAGCCTCCAGCGTGGGCGCAGCAGATCGTCCGTTTCCTTTAGACAGGAGAACTTCCCGAAGAGCAGGAAGAAGCGGAGAAAGTAGCCCGACGGTCCAATATGTATCAATTTGTCGATGACATGCTGTGCAGAAAAAGACCAAACGGTGTGAAATTGAAGTGTATTCCCCGGGAAGAAGGACAGGAGCTGTTGGCGGAGATTCATGGAGGCATATGTGGTCACCACATAGGGTCAAGAGCCCTTGCTGGAAAGGCTTTCCGGCAAGGTTTCTTTTGGCCCACCGCTCTCCAGGATGCAACTGCACTAGTAACCAAGTGTGAAGCGTGCCAGTTTCATTCCAAGCAGATTCATCAGCCAGCTCAAGCTCTCCAGACAATCCCTCTCTCCTGGCCATTTTCGGTCTGGGGGCTCGACATCCTCGGCCCCTTTCCCTGTGCCACCGGGGGCTTCGAGTACTTGTATGTGGCCATCGACAAGTTTACGAAGTGGCCAGAAGTGGAAGCAGTGAGGAAGGTGACAGCACAATCAGCCATCAAGTTCTTCAAGGGAATTGTTTGTCGCTTTGGTGTTCCTAACAGGATCATCACCGACAACGGTACCCAGTTCACGAGCCACGCCTTCATGCAGTATGTCGAAGACCTTGGCGCCAAGGTCTGTTTCGCTTCTGTTGCTCACCCCCGAAGCAACGGTCAAGCTGAAAGGGCAAATGCTGAAGTGCTGCGTGGGCTCAAGACGAGAACTTTCGACAGGCTGCGCAAGTGCGGCAAGAACTGGATCGAGGAGCTGCCAGTGGTTCTTTGGTCGATCAGGACGACGCCAAATTGAGCTACTAGCCAGACGCCTTTTGCTCTAGTTTATGGAGCAGAGGCAGTTCTCCCCACGGAACTCGTATACGGGTCACCTCGAGTGCTCGCTTACGATGAGCTTGAGCAAGAGCAACTGCGGCAAGATGACACTGTGCTCCTCGAGGAGGATCGTCTTCAGGCTGCTGTGAGAGCTGCTCGCTACCAGCAAGCTTTGCGTCGCTACCATAGCCGCAAAGTTAATGCCAGAAGTCTCGAGGAAGGCGACCTTGTTCTTCGGCGCGTTTAGTCGGCCAAGAATTCAAACAAGTTGACGCCGAAGTGGGAAGGCCCTTATCGGGTGAAACGAGTCACCAGGCCCGGCGCTGTCCGCCTGGAGACCGAGGATGGCATTCCAGTGATCAATTCCTGGAACATTGAGCATCTTCGTAAGTTTTTTCCATAAGGCGCGGTTGCCGGGCCCTTCCCCGGCAACCACCTTTTGTACAAGTATTGCCGCTGTTGCATGTAATCCTTTGTACAAAGCCAGGCGCAGACCCTGTGCATAAATAAAGCTTTTGTATTTCGCAGTTTTTGACGATTTCATGTTTACTTTTATTTTGCATGATTATCTTGACATATGTGCAGTACAGCCTCCCCGGTAAGCATTAACGAGCCGCCAAGCTCCTATATCTTTATTTTCTCTTCTTTCTTTTTCTCAAGAGACAGAAGCTTCCCTCGCGCACAAGTTTGCCGGGGGGGGGGGGGGGGGGGGGTGGGATAATGATATGGACCAGGCGTCATTCAAAGAAACTTTGCCTTGCCGGGAAGAAGGCAGCGGCAAGGAGTGACAAGACCTTGCCGCGGAGAGATCAGCGACAAAGCTAAGTGCCAAAGTTTGAATAATCAAATTCTTTTTTATTTTCAAGGTTATTTTCCTTGAACGATACTACTCTTTGTATGGAAAACCTGTGCGCGACGGAACCTAAGCGTAATCGGTCGCGCCCTTACCTTGTTTTGAGTCTGCTCAACAACCTAAGTGGCTGCACTGAGCGCGACAAGGTTGCTTGCCGGCAGCGGCACCGCCAGCAGGCTGCTGGAGTCCCGCACCCAGCGCTCGCGGCGATGGTGCGCGCACCGGCAAGTTCCCTATAAGCGTAGGGCAAGTACACACAAAGAAAGAAATTGCTCAAGGGAGATGACATGCATTAACTTCAAAATATTGCAAGTTATATTACAAGATAAGTTGCCGCGGCTTAAACAAATTGTTCTTTAACATGTCTAGCGGCGGCAAGGAGGGAGAAGAATGGGCTCTCTAATTGCGGTGCTCGCCTTCGACTCTCTGGATTTGGTCCACCCTCTCCACGATGGGCGCGACAAGGGCCTCTAGTGGCGCGGGGTCGTATCCCTTCGGCAAGCTTTTGAAGATGTTGCTGAAGTCGACGCCCGGGTTTCTGTATGCTATCTTCACCAACAACCTCCGGAGAACTCCCCGGCAAAGCCTGCGTGACTCGTCGGCCAGTTGAGCCTTGTGATTGACTTGGAGCTGTTGGAGTGCTTCTACTACTCCGTCGAAGAACTCGGCTAGCTTGACGCTAGTTTGCGTGTTCTTGTCGGTGGAGTACCCGAAGTCCGGCACCTTCAGGGCAGTCAGCTCCTTGTCGATGTCCTCGGCGGCGCTGGCAAGCCTGTCTGTGAAGATCCCCACGTTATCCCTGAACTTCTTGTGGGTTGCAATAGCGTCTTGAAGCAGACCCTTTTCCTTCTGGAGCTCTGTCATTAGAAGCCCTTCGCGCTTTCTGGTGGTGTCGAGCGTCTCCTTCAGCGTGGTCAGCTTCAGCTTCAGGTCTGCTCCGGAGTCGTTGGCGGCGGCAAGCAGATTGTTCTTCTTGGCTATGGTAACTTGCATCTCCGCCAAAGTGTGGGTCACCTTTGCCCTCTCACTTTCAAGCGTTGAGAGCTTGTCACCGTTTGCCTTGAGGGCGGCCTCTAGTCTTGCCACTTTCTCCTCCGTTTCCTTCCTGTTCACTTCTGCAGCAGTGACAGCGTTGGTGGCCTCCACCAACTTGCTGGCGTACTCTTGGGCCAAGGCTTCGATTTCCTTCTGGTGTTTTTGTGCCTGCCCCTGGGTCCGCTCTGCGACAAGTCTTGCCACCTCCTCGTCTTTCTGTCGGAGGGTTTCGGCAAGTTTCCTCTTGCGCTCGGCAAGTTCTTCTTCGTGGGCATCAAGGTCCACTTTCCGCTGGTTCAGATCACCGGCCTGAGCAGACAACTCCTTGGCGGTCTCCTCCTGTTTTTGTTCAATGTCTTGCTTCATCAGGAGGAGGGCCTGCCGTTCTTCGGCCAGCTGTGCCCGCTTGACCTCTAACGCATTAAGAGATCGCGCGCGGACGTCCGCCAAGATCTCCGCGCGCCTCAACATGTCAGCTTCGGCCTTCTCGATGAGCGCCTCCCTGGAAGCTAGCTTCTCCCGTCGGGCACGATGAAGATTCAACAGCTTTTGAAGCAGTTGCTCCTCTTCAGACGTGCTGCTGCTGCTGGCGCCTGGCGCATCCACAAGCTGGAGCCCGGCAGCGGCAAGGATCTCCTCGTCCACAACATCCTCCTCGGTTGGCGCTCTGGAGCCCACCGTCCAGGGGAGGCTGACGTAGACGTTCTCGCCGACCCGGATGTATTTGCTTGGTGGAGGCGAGTTGGGCGCTGCCGCCTCGTCAGTGGTTGAGGGACCCGTGGTCGGAGTAGCGCCTAGCGCTCCTGTGGCCTCAGGGCCGTCAGTACGACCACCGGCTCCCTCGCCGGCCTCCTCAGCAGCCTTCTGGGCGGCCTCAGCTTCAGCAGCCTTGGCGGCTTCATCGGTGGGCGCCTTGGCGGTATTATCCTCGGCGGCCTTGCCGGCCTCTTCGGCAGCATTGGCAGTTTCTTCGTCGGCAAGCTTGTCGGCTGCCAGCTTGTCGGCCTTGGCAGCGGCGGCCTTGGCGGCCTCGTCGTCGACGGCCCCTGTGGTGTTCTCCTCGGGAGAAGAGTCAATGTTCATTGGCTCCACCGAGGAGGGCTCTGCCAACCCGAGAAGTAAGGCAAAAAGAGCTTCAGGAAGAAATTCAAGAAGACAAAAGAAAGAAAGCAGAAAGAGTTTTGCGGCAAGTGGGTTTACCCGTGTTGAGCTCAGGAGCGGTGGGCTCCCCTCCCCCGTCAACGTTTGTCATTGGGGTGGGGTCGCCAGCGCTGGTGCTTGGCACTTCGGCGCTTGCCGGCTCCTCTTCGTGGCTCGGCTCGCTAGTGGGAGCCCTTACCGGAGATCTTCTCCTTGGCGGTGTGGTCGAGGGGGGTGGTACTTCTGGAGCACCTTCAGATGGCTCCACTTGCTGCTCCTCTCCTACACGCCCAAAGATGTCAGTGACAAAATGCTTGTTCCTCAGTGACCGCCAGCGAAAGGTAGTTGAAATACTTACGCTGGGGGCTGCGCTGGGGGCTGCGACGAGGGCTGGGCTCCGAGCTGGTCGGCATAGTCTCAGACGCTCTCCCGGTGGTTGCCATGGGCTCATCTTCGACGACCACCACGGTCTTGCTCGTCGAGACCTTAGCTCTCTTCCTTGTCCTCTCCGCCAAGGTTTCCTCCCTGCGGAAGCAAGGCCGGAGCGCGACAAGTGAGGACAGAAACAAAACCTTACAAAGATTGAGGGTCGCGGCAAGGGAACTTACTCTTCCTCGTCGTCCTCTTCGCTGAGAGCGGAAAAATCAAAGTCCGCCTCCGTGTGAGGAGGGGGAGGAGGGGGAGCTGGACTCCTTGGCTGCTTGGCGGGGGTAGTAGCAGCGGTCTTTGATGACCCTGCTCCAGTTGCCGGGGCCGCGTGAGACGCTCCCGCAGCACCAGCCCTTGTCGCGGTCAAGCGCGTCGAACGGCGCTCCGGCGGTTGTTGAACCTCTTGCCGCTCAGCCACTTTGCCAAGCCTGCGAAGGCGTTTCCTCCTCCGAGGGGCTGGGGACTCTGACTGCGGTGGGCTTTCGGTGCCCTCCTCAGAAGAGGAGCCCTCATCCTCCGAGCTGCCTGACTCGTCGGCAGGCAGGCTTGGCCCGACATCCTTGCCGGGTGCGGCGAGCTCGCCCTTCCCGGCAAGCATCCCCTGCTCGGCAAGGATCTCCTTTTGTGCCTCGTCGAGCTCCGCCAAAGTATAACCAAAATCGCCAGCTTCCCTGGCGAGCCTGTCCTCCTCCACTCTTCGAGCAATGAATTCTATTTCTTGCTCAGTGGTGTTGCGGACGAGCCACTCCTCCTACCGAACCTGCTTTTCGACCGTGGAGTCAAAGAATCGCCGCACGTCTTCTTCGAGCGGCACGTCCCAAGTTGCTTCAACGCTGTGCGCATTGCAGAGCGGCATCATAGCGATGATTGCACTCAATGCGGAGTTGTTGCAAAGGGGCACGATGTGCTTCGGCAGCGTGAACGCCTTGTTGCGCTTCTCTGGATCTGTCTCTTGCTTGAACAGTTCTCGCATGAAAAAGTCGTGCTGCAGAACTGTGAAGTTGTTGATCAGTCCAGGGCGCAGCCGCATGATATCGGCTGGGTTCTTCCAATCAGAGGCCGGCCTTCCTCTCTGCTGCAGAGGAGCAATGCGGCGGCGGAGGAAGTCTGCGCCAACCATCCCTATGGTGAGCCCGGCCTCCCTGAGCCGTATGATCCTGGTAGCGGCAATCTCCAGCTTTTTGTCCTGGGGATCCAGATCGCTCCAGTCTGTGCCACGCGCTGCTGGGGTCTTGCGAAGCGCACAGTATGGTGGCGGCTCGTCGTCAATGATCCAACACCATTCAGATCGGATTTCTGCCCATCTTGGGCGGAGATCCCCCTTCAGATAATGCTCCTTGGCGCCCAATCTTGAAACGAACGAGACGCCAACAGTGAGAGGCTCCCCCTTTTCAGCACGGGGAGTGAAGTAATGCCTGAACAGCGCAGTGTTGGGTGTGACGCCGACGAAGTTCTCGCACAGATGCGCAAATATTGCCATGGTGGATACGGCATTCGGTGTGAGATCCAGCAGACGGAGGTTGAAGGTGTACATGACGTCGCTAAAGAAATCCGAGTACGGTGGGCAGCGCCCGCACCAAAAGTAGCAAGCGAAGAAGGGGTACTTGCTCACTTCGCTCTTGTCGGTGGCTGGGCGAACGCGGGTGGCCGGATGCGCCTTGGTCCTCGCGGCCCACATGCCTTGGAACTTGGCCTTCAGATCCGCCCCCGTGAGCGTCGGAGCGAAGAGCGCGTACTTCTGCCTCTTCAACTACGCCTGGGTCTCCGTCCTTGAGGACTTCCCCGTCTTCCCCTTTTCTCCTTTGGGAGGCATGGCGAAGGCGGAGCTGAGGACCGAGGGAGATGCAGACGCGCGCGGTGGCGGAGGATTGGGAAACCGCTTTGTTTTAGAGCGGAGGAAGAAGAAGGCGGAGATTTGGAGATCGAGAATGGTGAGAGGGGTGTGTGAGTGCTTCTGCAGGTCCCTCCTTTTATGGGGAAAGATGCGGAACCATCCGCCCCTTCGTCATTCGAGATAGCTGTGCACGCTTCCCACGCTCCGCATTCAACGCGCGACGCGTGGGAGAGCGTGCAATTAAACAGCATAGGGACGTTTCGGCTTATCCCAGCCACGCGTGCCCGTGCACTGTTTGGGCCTGGCCCAACAACGCCCGGCACCTTGTGTGGCCCAGGCCCGGGGGCTCCTGTCGGTGTACTAGAATAGGGGTACCCTAGTACCATGTACTTGTGCACGGGCAGTAGTAGCATCCCGCGGCCAGGCTTGCGGGAGGACAGCCAGAGAGAAGCTCAAGATTATTAAGCCATTCAAGAACAAAGTATACAAAGCAAGAGTTAAGGCCCCGGCAAGAGGAGCTTGCCGGGAGGGACAGCTGAGGCCCAGCCTGGGCATTGCTGTAGCAGAGTACTTGCCGCGGCAAGGTACTTGCCCCGGCAAGTCATTGGCTGCGGCAAGGTATTGGCTGCGGCAAGATAGCGGCTGCGGCAAGGTACTTGCCCCGGCAAGTTACCTTGTGCGACAAACTATGGGTTGCAGCAAGCTGTCAGGTGCGGCAAGGTCTTGCCGCGGCAAGCGTTACTGTACCACTGTGCTACTGTGCTGCTCTGGTGCCTCTACCAGTGTGGCGCTCTGGGTCCTTCCAAGCGTGTGTGGCAGGGCACTGTGTAGACGGCGGTACACTGTAGCTAGCGGTGCAGGAGCAGGTGGGATAGGCTTTCCCACGTCCAAGACGTCCGGGTTCATGTATGTGGACAGCAAAGGCATGGGCATTTAATGCCCTTGTCCCCTGCCGTCAGTGGTAGGTAGGACATGTCATCCTGGTAATAGTGGCCTTACTGTAGCAACTTTCCACCTCTACCTTTACTGTTTGCCACCTGTTGGTGACCCCTTTGTGCGTATAAAAGGAGGCCCATAGGCAACGTGGAAAAGGGAAGAGGAACTGGGAGATGGAGAACTCCAGTATTGTACGCAGCTACTCGGTACTGTAGCGCTCCTGGAGCTAGAACAATCATACAGATAATAAACCAAAAAGCAGGAGTAGGGTTTTACGCATCCGTGCGGCCCGAACCTGGGTAAATCTCTCTCATGCACTGTCGTGTTCTTCGCTAGATTTGCTCTTCGTGCGACCGTCTCTCCCTGCCAAACGTAAAGGGGTCCTTCCCTGGGTCCCATAGGTGATCGCGGATTCGTCCCCGACATTGCAGCACTAAGAAGTTGTGGGTGGTGATGATTGCTTGTGTGATCAAGCACAATATGATCATAGATGTTGAGCTTGAGGACGAAATCTTTGATCAGGGGTTTCAATTTCAGGGTGGAAATGTTGTGCGTGAGCATGGAGGAGCGGTAATGTTTGCACAATTCACCAAAGTTCATCATCAAATGCATGATTGGGAAACTCACATTCAATTGCAAGCTGATTTGGTTGAGCATATGTGGGACCACCTTAACAACCAAACACTGCCACCCAAACACGGACGAGGCCCGAGAAAGCCCAAAACACCAACCCAAACAGATAAAAAGCACACGAAATCCGTGTCTCTTTGTGTCGGAGTGTTGAAGTTGCCCTTAGCAACTGGCGACTCCAGCTGGGAACTACAAGTGACATGCTATCAGCAGCGGGCCATTGCGGGGGAGACTAGGATGAGATTGTGCGATCGTGCGATCTCGACATTTGAGCCATGGTATGGTAATCGTATGGTGCAGATGGGTGAAGTGGGTTTGGATGTCACATCATGCATTTAAGCCCCTGAACTCGGGCAATATTCTTTGCGTACAAATAGCACAACATCTGCCATGTCCTTGCCTAAAAAAATCTTCTTTGCCTAAAAAACAACACCATTATTTTGTTCTCCATCTCAAACAACAACATCCTGGACAGATAGATCTGAAAGAAGAAATATATCAAAAAACAAAACTTCCGCTAGATCAAATGCACCGGAAAAAAGTCCGACTTACTCCTACTTACGAGTTGACAAATACATACAAAGAAAAGAACAGTTCACTAGATGTAGACGCAAAGAAACAAGTTTGTTTGCCTAAGATAAATCAAACAAAACATGAGACGGGACAAGAAGTGCATTTGCAGTACACATCGAGCCGGGAATTATCTACGCGAACTAGGCCATCCGTTGGAGAAATGGATATGGAAAAAGGGGGACATCTGAGCCGCGGCCAGATCCGTGGCCAAGGGTGCCGGGTCGCCATAGAGGCGGGTGGTGGGACCTGGATGACATCTTGTAAAAGCAGGCGATGCTTCCTACCGACTGGGTTTCTTGGGACGACCGCGGTGGATCTCATGGTGTCCGGATACGAGGCGGTGTGTGTTAGGAACTCTCCCTCAATATCAATCCATGGATTCAAATTCGAGCTACAAGCTTACAACGAGAGAGGAATTCGAGAGGAGAGGGACACACACATGCTATCCTTGTGGCCAACTAGCCGTTTGCCACCGCCTTCCTACCAGAAAGAGAGAGAAGGGGCAAAACGAATTTTCAAAACATGGGGGCAACGAAGGACTTTATTTTGAGCTGCTCCAAAAAGGTGCTTAACAAATTAAAAAATTGATTTTTTCATGAATACACATGCATGTGGTCTAAGTACGTGTGAAATTTCGTTGGAAAATATATTGTATTGTGCGCTGCACAAAAAAGACAAAAATTCAACACAAAAATCGAAAAAAGCTGGCCCCAAATTTGCATGTATTTTTTCTTTTTAATATTTCACATGCGTTGGTGAAATTTTGGCATGTTATACTGCACTGCTATACGTGCATGTACACAAAATTTGGGAATTTTTTAAGTCATACAAATTCATTTTTTTGAACTTCAAAAATAACGGGCACAAAGTGCCCGTGCTCAGATGTCAATTTTTGGAGAAGGAGGTCTTATACGGTTACAAGGCCCAAGGCCCATTCCGGGCCTGCAAGCCGAGCGGGTAGTCAAGGCTTGCGCACGGGCATGCCATCTGAATTGGTTTCCTCTTCTTCGCGCGCCCGTTCCTCATGGCTGTCGACAACCCCTCCCGGATGAGAAACGGCTTGTCCCCACATGGAAACAATTGCTTATAATATAAAATGACATATAAAGCATACAAAAGTGATAATATAATAACATGAAATAATAAAAAAATTATAGATATTTTGGAGACGTATCACGTGCCCTGTGAGCTTGTGGGTCCCATAGGACCCCACTCACTAGTAGCCCATGTCCACCGCCTTCTTTCACCTCTAGAAAAATTCAATATTACTCTCTTGCTCGAGTTCTTGCTCATACAAGAATAGTCTTCAATCTCTTTGGTCCTTAGTATGTGACTCCTCCAATGGTCCAATTAATTTATGTTCTAATGGTTTATACTTTGCTTATTTTGCTATTGTTGGTGACCAGGAAAATGAGCTTGCTGATGGCCTGCATGTGCACAAGGTTTAGCTGTAGCCTTTTTGAAGTAAGAATATCGATCCCACAGGGAGCACATGAATCAAACTTTGCCTCTTGTAATGAATTATGGACTTGTGCCTACAAGTAATTGTAAACTCCAGACAAAGTGAGGGAAAAAAATAAATTGTTGTTGTGATGCAGAGCAAACTTGAAAGTAAATAACATAAAATGTAATAAGAAACAGTAGATTGAGTAACTAGTGAACTAATAGAGGAGTAAGACGTTCTCAGAGAATCCGGAATCCCCATTGGCATGTTTCTAACGCAACCTATGCATGGTCATAGTATGATGTGGATACTTGAGCAACTCTTGACGATTATGCGAGGCGGAGCTGGGTACAGAACACGTTCTACTCTAGGTAGACTTCGTTCCACACACACCACTACCGTAGTCTCCCTCCTACAGGGTTAAAACTAAGGTTATTAAGGGTTACCCCATGGACGCAACCTCTCTAAAGGTTCTCCGTAAATCGCCTATCAATTGCAAAGATTAGATGTAAAGAATTTTATTATCACCTTGAATTACATTCACAACCTACCCTTTACAACGACAGTGATACACTTTGTGGCCAAATGGCGGTAATGTTGAGTGGGTCCCCTTCACAACATTCATGAAGGTTATTAAACTAAGCATTCAATAGAGGATCCAATATAACGATTCAAATCCTATACATAACAAGGTTCATCCATATCCCTGTGAACTAGGGGCCTACTCATGGATGGAGACAACAAACATCATGATGATAGTGGTGATGAACATGGATGAATCACAAATGTAGCACACTAGAGACAATCACTAGGGATCCCGAGGTTAGAGTGAGATGGATGGAGATGATGATGACAGTGGAGATGATGTTGATGATGACAGTGGAGATGATGTTGTAGCCCCCCTGGCTTGGTGGTGAAGACGACGATCTTCTCCTTGCCAATCCCTCCTCTGTATTATCTTCAGAGGCTAGGGTTCTGCCTTCTGGACAAGTTCTGGTCTCTCTGTATGTCTTATCCCTGATCGGATTTCACGAGGTGGAAATAGTGGACGAGGCGGCGGTGCTGGTGTTTCATACGACCGCTCATACAAGCGGGCGCACTCGTATGAAGTGTCGTATTTCACTCTGGAGGCGTCACATCGGATCCTCCTTTGTCCCCTTTGCTCCAATCTTTTATGGTAGATGATTATCACATTAAATACGTGATTTCATGACCATTTTCTGGTATTTCTTCCATAAAGTATTATCTGGTCCAAGAAGCGTTACCTGAGAAATATCAACAAAAAGAGGTGCGCGAACGCTGTAAAATTCCACAAAGCCTACCATGTAGGCACAAAATAATCACCAAAATCATCACATAAATTGGACTCATCAACTGCCCCAAGCTTAAGTCTCGCTCATTCCCGAGCAAGTACCGTAGCTTGTAAAGAACAAGGTCAAGTTGATGTTTATGAGATATGGATATGAAAGAAGCATGAGTCCATCATCGGCCATAGGAACAAATAGGGACAAAAGGATCATCATAAGTTATAGCCCATCGTCATGTTGACAATGATCATGCAAGTCTCCACACATTGTCACTCAATTTCATTGTGGGCAAGTAACAACTCTATACCCTAGTTCATGATCGATTCAACCGGGCAAGTAGATGCAAGTTTTTCTCTTTTTCCTCTCTTTCTTTTAGAAAATTATAACTTTGATTATTTTATCTCTTGTCATCGGAACATGTTTAAGTACCCATATCACACTTATGTGATATCTAAGCTAAACATGATCCTCAGGAGAACTCTTTTTGCAAAACACTTTTAATGTAAGAGGATTCATTCATTTTTTCTGCTTGCCCTTTCATCAGTTGAACTTCTAATGAACTAGCATATACAGTTATTTCATCTCCTTTTAGAATCTTTAAAACTTCAATGTCGAGCACTTATAACCGTTATACAACACTACTCTAGGATGGTCCTAACACGACACATGTATCGGAGACCAATCGATGAAACTGTGTGCGATGCATGAATCGCAAATGGTATGGTAATAAAACCATCACCAATAAGACGATCTGTGTGCGATGGCAGATCCATCAAATATGATTCATGTGGCATGCAATTGATACATACGAACTGTCTGCGATGAGCCAAAACAATAGAAATGGTTATATAGATCAACGTGTGAGCAATAGATGACATACATCACTCAGATGAACTATTTGCAATGAGCGAAAACAACACAAACAATTACCCAGGACAAGATGTGTGCGATAGACGGCATACATGTCACTCAGATGAACTGTTTGCAATGATGTAATGTCCCAAAATTTATAATTTTGGAATGTTAATTATTTAAATAGGATTAATTAAAACTTGCTTGTGTTTGTTTGAGTATAGGTATGTTTGAGTAATATTTGAAACTTTTGGTGTTAAAATGAATGTTCACGTGAGAGGGAATAAAATGACTTTCCTAATTATTCATTTGCATCTTATTTTGGGTTTGAGAATATTCAGACTATTTCCAATTTAAATATGAGAGAGGATGACATGAGTTCCTCAAAGAATACTATTGGTGAATAATTGAATATTCTCCCATTTGGATTTGAATATTTAAAAGAATTCTGACTCAAAAATTAATTCTTATGAGAGAAGGAAATATGACTCCTTCAATGTTAAAAAGAGTTGAAAATTCTTGAATTGTTATTTGAATCTTTCTTAGGAGTTAAAAAATATTTCGTGGAACATTTTATAAGTGTCAAATTAAAGTTTACAAAAATATTATATGTATTTTTTTTGTAAGTATTTTGGACTGGAAAATGTTCAGTAAGCTATATATAACTACATTTGTTTTTGTGGATGTTCTGTTTTTTTAGAAAATAATCTGGATCATTTATGAAGCCAAAATCATTTATGTAATTTCGTAAATAGGAAAACCTAAACCTATTCTATTTTGCACGAAACCTAGCTAAAGCTCGCCCAACACGCCAGCCAACAGCGCAGCAGCCAGACTGGCCCAGCAGCAGCCCCGCGCACGTCATTGCTGATGTCATCTGTGCAACCCCACATGACGGCATGTCTTTCCTTTCCTCTGTCTTATTACACGCGAGTCCCGCACGCATCTTCAACCTCCACTCGTCTCCTGTTCACGCATGACAGTGCAACCATGGCCGAACCTGGCAAGGGCAATTCACCCGATCCCTAACCCCCTTCATCGAATCCGTGGGCACATATCGACTCCTCTTGATCCCTGATACGTCCATTTTGCATCATGTTTTCGTACTGTCATTTATAGTGTTTTCATTCAATATAACACTTTGTGGAGTAATTCTAATGCCTTTTCTCTCATAATATGCAAGGTTTACACAAAGGGGGAGATTACTGGCAGCTGGAATCCATTGACCTGAAAAAGCTATGTCAGAGATACCTATTCTACACATCTCCAAATGAGCTAAAATTTTACGGAGATTTATTTTGGAATATATAAAAATTATTGGAGAAAAGAAATATCAGAGGGGGCCACCCAGGTGCCCACTAGGCACCAGGGCACGCCTACCCCCTGGCGCCCTGGTGGGTAGTGGGGCCCCTCGCCAGCCTCCGGTGCCCATCTTTTGGTATATAAGCCCATTTTCCCTAGAAAAAATAGAGAGAGGACTTTCGGGACGGAGCGCCGCCGTCTCGAGCGGAACTTGGGCAGGAGCACTTTTGCTCTCCGGCGGAGCGATTCTGCCGGGGATACTTCCCTCCGGGGGGGGGGGGGGGGGGAATCGAAGCCATCGTCATCACCAACAACCCTCTCTTCTTGGGAGGACCAATATTCATCAACATCTTCACCAGCACCATCTCATCTCAAAACCCTAGGTCATCTCTTGTGTTCAACCTTTGTATCAAAACCTCAGATTGGTACCTGTGGGTGACTAGTAGTGTTGATTACATCTTGTAGTTGATGCTAGTTGGTTTATTTGGTGGAAGATTATATGTTCAGATCCATTATTCTATTTATTATCCCTCTGATCTTGAGCATGAATATGTGAGTAGTTGCTTTAGTTCTTGAGAACATGGGAGAAGTCTTGTCATAAGTAATCATGTGAATTTGATATCCGTTCGATATTTTGATGATGTGTATGTTGTGATTCCCTTAGTGGTGTTATGTGAACGTTGACTACATGACACTTCACCATCTTTGGGCCTAAGGGAATGCATTGTGGAGTAGTTATTAGATGATGGGTTGCTAGAGTGACATAAGCTTAAACCCTAGTTTATGCGCTATTCCATAAGGGGCTGATTTGGATCCATATGTTTAATGCTATGGTTAGATTTTATCTTAATTCTTATTTCTTAGTTGCGGATGCTTGCGAGAGGGGTTAATCATAAGTGGGAGGCTTGTTGATGTGTATGTTGTGATTCCCTTAGTGGTGTTATGTGAACGTTTACTACATGACACTTCACCATCTTTGGGCCTAAGGGAATGCATTGTGGAGTAGTTATTAGATGATGGGTTGCTAGAGTGACAGAAGCTTAAACCCTAGTTTATGCGCTATTCCATAAGGGGCTGATTTGGATCCATATGTTTAATGCTATGGTGATTTTATCTTAATTCTTATTTCTTAGCTGTGGATGCTTGCGAGAGGGGTTAATCATAAGTGGGAGGCTTGTTCAAGTAAGAACAACACCCAAGCTGTGGTCCACCCACATATAAAATTACCAAAGTAGCGAACGAGAATCAAACCAATATGATGAAAGTGACTAGATGAATTTCTCGTGTGTCTGTCGGAAACTGGGCTCCGGGGACCCAAGAAAGGTTCGAACTCTGGGGTGTGCTCGCAGAACTCCACTAAGTTCGGCCCCTTAGCTCACAACCTCTCAACCACGCTCCGACGTGCTCGTGCGGGAAGGAAGAAGAACACAAATGCAGCAGTTTACCCAGGTTCGGGCCACCTTGCGGTGTAAGACCCTACTCCTGCTTTGTGTGGATTACCTCACGAGGGAGGATGAATATGTGAGTACAAGTGGCCTCGGGAGGCTCCAAGAGTGGCTCCGGGCTTGAGGGGTGGATGAACTCGACTGGATCCAGATCCCTCTCTAAGGTGGTGGCCTAGCTATACTTATACTAGCCTTGGTCCTCTTCCCCCCCAAAACTCTAGGCGGGAAGGGTTGCCACAACGGCCAAATTCGAAGGGGGACAACAGTAAAGCTTATCCTGACTAAAGGTGGCCTTCGCATGCCAAGCTTCCTGCCATGACGCACCGGTGGGCTCGGCGATGACCTCCGTCCTGGCAAGCCCGCCGTCCTGGTCTTCTAGCACCAAAGCAATAACCTTTGGGGATTGCTTCGGGAACCGCCGTGCTGTCCTTGCTTCCTTAGCACGAAAGGGTTAAACATCCTTATCCACGCCTGCTGGCGCCCTTCTGGCTCCGCTCGTCGTGGCTCGCATCACCCACATGCAGTGCGAGGCGGCCTTGGCGAGCCTAGACATATCCGCCCCGCGAGAGGCCTCGGGCAGATGCTTCGGGAGGCCGCCCTGCGTGAGGCCCTCGAGGAACTCCTAACGACACCCGTAGATGCGCACCTCACGAGGCGGGGGCCCTCGCGAGGCTCTTTCCCGTGAAGCCTTGAAGGTGGGCTGTGCTGGGCCCATGCTAGGCGTCGTGCCTGGGCCGCAGCAGGCAGACAGGCCTGGGTACCCCCAGTCCCATGGGCCCGACAGTAGTCCCCGGGCCCGTGATGTGTGCGACTCCGCTTGTGGCGGAGGGAGAGAGAGAGGGTGAAGCGACGCGGGCCCCAACTGCCTGTGGACCAGGCTCGATGCGTGGTGCACGGCGAGGCATGGGTCGCCCCCACTTCCCCACGACGCCCCGGCAACTACCGAGGCCATCATAAAGCCTGCGTGCAATGCGTGGCTATCATTGCCCCTCATGTTGCATATTCCTTCCTGCTCCTCGCGAGATCCCTCATGATCCAATCTCAGGTGCGGCTCTTCCCTCACCTTGCTCGCAACCGTGACTCCTGATTGCGCTGGGCAGCAAGAAGGCAAAGTCCGCGGCTCCCAGCGTGAGCTCGCCTTCCGTGGGGCCGGCTATGGTGAGGGAGTCCTGGACTAAGAGGTCCTCGGGCCGTCGACCTATTATATATGGGCTGGACTGATGGGCCACTATGGGGCCAAGCTAGAGTGCGGACCCGTGACCGGACAAAAGATCTTCGGAGTGATGGTGTGCCTTCCAAGTCAAGATGAGCGTGATCTTTCCTTCATTGTAACAGATCGCGTGTAACCCTAACCCTACTGGTGTCTATATAAACCAGAGGATTTAGGGCTTTAGGGCTAGAGCTACATCCATCACCTCATCGACTTAGGGTTTAGCTCACCTGATCTCGAGGTAGATCCACTCTGTAACCATATCATACATCGAATACAATCAAGCAGTACGTAGGGTTTTACCTCTTCGAGAGGGCCCGAACCTGGGTAAACACTGTGTTCATTGTCCCTTGTTCCCCATTAATCCTAGATCCATAGCTCAGGACCCCCTAACCGAGATCCGTCGATTTTGACACCGACATTGGTGCTTTCATTGAGAGTTCCGCTGTTGGGTCGCCGAAGGATTAATGGCTCGCCTGATCATCAGAGAAGGCGTCAGCTCTGGGGACCTCTTTGTCCCCGGCCAACTCTTCGCGTTCGGCAGCATCATGCTGCACGCCAACCCAACTGGTCATCTAGACCAAATCAACAACTTTGTCCCCGAGCACTCGATTCGATTCGGTAATTTGGAGTACGTTGCGGACGCCCGAGGTGATCTGGTCTTTGCCGGATTCGCAGCCTCACCCCGCACCCCCACGGGCCTCGCTGTGCCCGCTCCGGAGCCTTTCCCTGATCCAATCTATGGATCAACCTTGATCCCTCATCCGGCCTTGAGCTCGGATGGCTCAGCTTTGAACGGAGGCTAGGAAACCCCTTCGCCCATGCCTGCAATGACCGCCGAAAACCCATCTTCGGGCCTCAATGTGGAAGCAATGTTCGGACGCCGAGGGTCACTCCCGACCGAACCCTCTCCTTACGACAACGCCTCCGGCCTTGAGCCCCTGCGACGGGTCGACGTTCGGTGGCCAGGAGTTATCCCTGGCTGAACTCCCCCTCATCAACTCAGTTTCGAGCCCCAATACGAATGCAGTATCCGAAGACCAGGTCTTATCCTCGGTCTCTTACGACTGTCCGACCCCGGGCCTTGAGGTTAACTTGGCCCTTGAAGATCAGGATCCGGCCCGGGCCCGGATCATTCCCTGCCCTGCCACCTCAGATACCGGCCCTCGGCGGCCACCGCATACCAGTCCGGCGACCCTCGCCTTATTAAACGAGGTGTTGGACCGAATCCAGATGATGGCTATTCGGGAGGACCCACCCTCGGCTTGAGTTTAGCAGCCCTTCGAGGCAGATTTCGGGGGATTTTACGTCCCACCCACCACCCATTTAGTGGCCATTGTCGAAGACTTAACCAACATGTTCGATTACACCTCTGAAAATGCCGAATACAAGGATGAGGATAGTGGAGCCACGGCTAACACCGATGCCGCTCCTCCCGTCACCGGCCGCTAGACGGCCACATCCACCTACGATGTCTACGTGGTGGACACCCCGAAAGAAGGCGACGGCACTCCCGGGAAGGATAACGGCAGGCCCAGTGACGAGCCGTTGAAACACCACAGACAGCGCCGCCACTCCAAGGTGCGTCAAAGCCACGCGAGCAACACGGACACCGCAGAAAATGCCACCCCGGACAATGCGGATAACCTCGGTGATCCCGGCGCCGACAAGCAGCCACAAAACGACCACGAGGAGCACGAGGATCCTCTCGACCCCGAATACCTCGATGACTCCGAAGACAGCAACTACCTCTCCCCTTCCGAAGAGGAGGTTAGTTTGGGTGACGAGGATTTCATCGTCCCCGAAGACCCGCTAGATCAAGAGTGGTTTAAACTGCAAAAAATAAAATCCGAACAGGATACCCTTAATGAGAGATGGACTAAAGTCCTAGATGACGAAGAGGAGTACGGCCACAAGCAACAGACTAAAAGCTACCTGAAGCAAAAGTTACTACCGCAATTCGATGACGAGGCCATAGAGCCAGCGCCTACATAGTACGCTCAGGCGGACCAGCCGGACCGCCCCCCTTGAGGACGGGACCAGACAGCTGATAAAGTCAAACAACCTCCTACTTACCCTCACTGTCAAGGCAAACAGCCAGTACGGCCTGGCTATGAGTACGACCTACGCCGCGACCTGGACGCTCGGGCAAGTCTGACGAGGTCCATCTACGGACCTAAAATAGATCCTCCTGGTAGACATGACGGATACAAATCCTGGCTAGACCGAAATGATAGAGCTCGGGAGCTGCAACGAGCCCGGATGACAGATGATCTCCGGCACGACGTAGCCCGAATCAGGGGCGCCACTCATCCTCTTTGCTTCATGGATAGAGTGATGCAGCACCAGTTTTCCGAAGGTTTTAAAAACTGTAAATATTGAGCCCTACGACGGGACAACAGATCTGGCTGTATGGATCGAAGATTTCCTGTTGCACATTCACATGGCATGACGGGACGACCTTCACGCCATCAAGTACCTACCATTGAAGCTCAAGGGTCCAGCTTGACACTGGCTAAACAGCCTCCCCGAAGACTCCATAGGTTGTTGGGAGGATCTCGAGGATGCCTTCCGAGCTAACTTTCAGGGCACTTATGTCCGCCCCCCCGGACGCCGATGACTTGAGCCATGTAATCCAATAGCCCGGCGAGTCGGCCTGGCAATTTTGGAACCGGTTTTTGACCAAGAAGAACCAAATCGTTGACTGTCCGGACGCCGAAGCTATAGCCGCCTTTAGGCATAGTATTCGAGACGAATGGCTGGCACGCCAGCTCGGCCAGGACAAGCCAAAGACGATGGCAACTCTCACCTTCCTGATGACCCGCTTCTGCGCCAGAGAGGATAGTTGGCTGGCTCGTCGGAGCACCAACCCCGACACCCCCGGTACCTCGGAAGTTCGAGACGGAAATGGGAAGCCACGAAGGAACAAAAACAAACGCCACCATAATGACGGTGAAGTTGATGAAGAGAGAGTCAATGCCGGATTCCGTAACCCAAAGTCCGGGTCATGGAAAAAGCCTTCTAAAGGCAACCAGGACGGCCCAACTAAGCTGGACGCAATCCTGGACAGGCCCTGCAAGATTCATGGCACCGCCGAAAAGCCCGCCAACCACACCAACCGCAATTGTTGGGTGATAAAGCAGGCCGGCAAGCTTACAACCGAAGACTCGGGCAAAAGCCCACGAAGCAAGGACGATGATCAGCCCCGCAGGCCGAACAGTGGAGACCAAAACCCCTTCCCTTCTGAGGTTAAGACGGTGAACATGATCTACGCCACCCATATACCAAGGAAGGAAAGGAAGCGCGCGCTGCGGGATGTGTATGCCGTCGAGCCCGTAGCGCCGAAGTTCAACCCGTGGTCGGCTTGCCCGATCACCTTCGACCGCAAGGACCATCCGACCAGTATCCGTCATGGAGGATTGGCGGCCCTGGTACTGGACCCCATTATCGATGGGTACCACCTCACACGAGTCCTAATGGACGGGGGCAGTAGCCTCAATCTAATCTATGCAAACACAGTGAGGAAAATGGGGATCGATCCGTCAAGGATCAGGCCCAGCAACACCACCTTCAAGGGGGTTATTCCGGGCGTAGAAGCCCGATGCTTAGGCACGGTAACTTTGGAAGTGGTATTCGGCTCACTGGATGACTTCTGAAGCGAATACTTGATCTTCGATATAGCCCCATTCCGCAGTGGCTATCACGCCCTCCTCGGCCGAACGGCATTCGCCAAATTCAACACCGCCCCGCATTACGCATACCTCAAGCTGAAGATGCCTGGTCCCGCGGACGTCATAACGATCAACGACAACACGGAGCACTCACTCCGGACTGAGGAACACACTGCAGCCCTGGCAGCCAAAGACCAATCCATCGCCAATAGGCCGAGGTTTCAGCCCGCCATAAAGGCAAAAGATACACTTGAACGGGCTCGAGCCCGATCCCCATCATGGGAACCCGCCTGCGTACGCCGCAAATAGGGATACGCTCCCCACGGCACGCCCGCCTTCCCCGCGCTTTACGTGCCTCGTCGACACAACTTCGCATTCAAGATACCATGGGCGGCCATGGGGGCTTATAACACCATGTGTTCGGCTCAACCGAACTATGGCATCACCACGTCCTCGGACGACAACGGGCAGGACTCCGGACTCGCTCAGCATCAAGCTATGACGGCAGGACTACATATTAAGGTCCCTATTGAAGGCACCCCTCGCCAGCATGCGGTGTTCTAAATGGATGTCCAATTCACTCCCCTCCACCTCGCAGAAGGAAAGGCACAGACGTGCAGTAGGGCACAGTTGAGGCTTCGACCCACACATCAAGGCCCGGTGTAAACCTTCCTCTATAAAATTTTCTTTTTTTACTTATCATAAATGCCTCAGCAGTTCAAATTGTATGGATAGATGTCCAGAGCTTATGGAAAATAAAAACGCCTTTTACGGTGTTCGGGCATCCGCATTGTCTAGCCCTCTTCTCTCCTTTTTTTTCCTTTTCTCCGCTCTTCGAACAGCTAGGCATGAACACAATAAATACAACTCGGTTAATTGACCGAAGGCTTGATTTTCCCATCAGCTCCATGTACCAAGTCCGGCTCAACTTCTCGTTGTGTGTTCGGCGTCTCGGATATTGCATTATATGCATCAGTTCCGAACTATGTCTTAGGTCAATAGTTGGGTTGCCTGGCTCCTGTGCTTGCCCTCTTACGTTCCGCACGTTCGGCTAAGAAGGTAAAGGGAGAACCCCTGTGATTGTGCTTCTGGCTAGTCCAGTAAAGCACCTCAGGAGAGAAAGCCGAAAACTGGCCATCATAATAAGCGAGAACTGGTCAGCGATCCGACGACAAGTGTTAAACTAAGAAATCATTGGCGATTTATCTGTGTCATACGCAGGGTTCATCCTAGCACAAACCATGTGATTACAAAGGCATGCCTCGTCTCCCACCTACATCACAAAAACCTGGGGGCTAGTCACTAGCCCTCGCCGTCAAGCTCCTATGGCTAAGTGAAAGCGACAAAGCCATATAGTCTGATTGCCTAGTCTCTCTCTCGCACTACCGCCTTCAGGCACTGAGACGCCGACTAAGGGTAACAGTGCGGAGACGAAACACCCCTCTACCATTCACTTGGGGGCTGAAGCCGAAGACTGGCAACTTTCAGAATAATAAACGGCCGCACAAGAGTCAAAATAAACACACCATAATATCCAAATGAACCGCATTATAAAGCTAATGGGTTCGATTGACAATTTAACACATTCACTCAATGATTACATCCCTGGAACACTGGCCCTCTATCGCCCGAGCACCAATCATAACCCGTGCAAAGATAGTTCGGGGCGGCAGTGCTCCTTGCCAACTGGCGGAGGACCAATGGCCATATCCATTGGCTTGATCTTCGGCCAATGTACCATGGTCTTTGCGAAGGCCAGCCTCGGCCCTTCAAGGCAGGCAGAATGCTTCACGGTGTCAATCCGCGGCGATGCGTCATGCAGCCTCTGCACCAAGCCAAAGTAGCTGTCCAGAATAGGCTCAGTGGGCCATACCCGGACAAAAAGATCCTTCAGGGTTGGCTCGGCCATCCGATGCAGCTCCATCAGCTGCTTCATCTGGTTGCTAAGGAGCGGAGGGTGTTCGGGCGCCTAGAACAACGACCAGAAAAGCCGCTGTTCGGAGTCCTCTTCCCGCATCGCGTAGTGCTCCGCCGCAGCAGCCGCACTCCTCGGAAGCTTGGCAAAAACGCCTGTGGAGCGCCAGACCCGCGTCAGCAAGGCGAACCTGTTGCCGCCGAAAACACCCTGTAGTAAGTACTCCTTACCATCTGCGATTTGCCCCATTTGGCGAAACTCCTCCTGGACACCCCGGACCTCCGTCCTGGCCTCCTTGAGCTCTTTGTCCGCCTTGGACAGCTTGGAGGACTGCTCTTTTTGCTTTTGCTCAAGGGCCTCACACTTCGTGACAGCATCCTTGAGCTCGACCTGCACTTCGACCACTCGAGCTTAGTGCTTCTCTCCAGCGGTCTTCGCCTTCTCAAGTTCGGCAGCTGCCTTTTCGGCAGCTGCTTTCTTCTTGGCCGCATCGACCTCGACCTTCTTCAGTGCCGCCTTCAGGCTCTCAACCTCTGCGGCGGCAGCTGCACGCACCAAACACCATATGCTCAGCATACAGTCCGGACTGTAAGTATCCGACAGTGTTAACTATGTACTTCGACAAAAGCTTACCATGTGCCTCATCAAGCCACTTGTTGACGAGGTCAAGCTCTTTATCGGAGCGTTTAAGCTTTTGATTCATCTCCTCTAGGGTAGCAGCATTAGCAGTCGCGACCAAGGATGATGCCTGCGATATCAAATCAATCACGACACTTTAAAAGCTGGCCTACGGATATTAGACCCTCTGCAAGGTTTTTTGCAAACCTCACAGAGTTTCGGGGGCTGTTATATGTATACGGCCTGCTCAAACTTTGACTAAAAAAGTAAAGACTATTTTTTCGGCAAAAGTATATTACTTGACTCACCTCAAAGCCTGTTAGAAGGCCCTGGATGGCATCATTCAGTCTGGTTTGGACGGACCGAACACCCCGTAGAACCGCACCCATGAGGGTGCGGTGCTCGTCGACGATGATGGAGTTGTTTAGCAGCTCCTCCAGCGCATCCGGCCAGCCTGTCACCTCCTGGTTGTTGGTGTCTGGTGCGGGTGCCGGGACCTTAACCCCCTCCCCATCGAAAGGCGGGACCGGCACCTGTGAAGGCCTTGGGGGCTCAGGTGCAGCCGGCTGGGAGGGTCTGAACCATCCTCCCGCATTAGCCAGGAGGGACGCATCCTCCTGGTCCATGGTGGCATCGCCCTCCTCCCCCGTGTTGGGACGGGGAGGGGTCCTTCGAGACAACACTTCCTCGACCTGTTCGGGGATCAGGGGAGGCACGGAGCGCGACGCGGATCCGCTGTCCGCCAATTCGATGGTTGGAGACGTCACCTCCGAGGTCTGTTCGACGGGGTGGCCGCGCGGCGGGCTGTGACATCATACAATCAGCTTCCATGAGTAAGGGACTGTTAAAAATAAAGCAACTAAAAAACGCCAAAATACGTACCTGGCAGCAGGGGCCTTGACCCTAGGTTCCCTATCCGGAACCTTCTCTGATGCCACAGACTCCTCTTCAGAGTTCGAACTATCAGACAGGACCAGCTTGGGCCGGCACTGCCACTTCTGGGCCGGAGGAGGCTCCTCCTCCTCGACGTCTCCGGATGCCGCCCTCTTCTTGGAGTGGGAGGAGACGCTCTCCTCCTCGTCCTCCTCCTCATCGCCATCTTGGGCAGACAGGGCGGCAGTGTCTCTGGACTTTGTGTCTAGATGACTTCTTCGGCGGAGGCCCTCTCTGGACTCCGATAAATCCTTCTTCTTCCCTTTCTTTTCTGGCACCTTGTAAGGCGCCATGACCAGCAGCCCCTCCAGTTGGGCCGATCAAGGCCCTTCGGGTAGAGGAGCCGGGCTATTGATCTTCTCAGACTTTTTGAGCCAGCCCTACAAAAACCACAAACAGATGTTTAGACCGGACTCTGTGCAGTACGCCCTCCCGAATATGGACCGGGGAAGGGATCAATTACCTTCTTCGGCTGGGTTGCGGTGTCGAGGCCGATGTCTTCATTCTCGGCCGGCCAGTCCTCCTGGGACTTGAACAGTTAACCCCACACTTTGTCGTGGGTTGTCCCGTAGAGGTATTGCACGGTGGCCGGGTCATCGGACTTGTAAGCCCACATGGGACTGGCCCTTTGCAGGCAAGGGAGTAGACAGTGCCTGAGCATTATCTGGACCATGTTGGTCAGCTTGGCGCCAGTCTCCATCACTCTGGCGACGCGCTTCTGCAGCGTCTTCACCTCACTGGCAGACCCCTAGTTAGGGCCCTCTTGGGTCCACGTGGTCAATCTCGCTGGGGTCCAGATCTGAATTCGGGAGCGGCCACCCAGGCCGCATCCCTTGGTTCTGTGATGTAGAACCACTCCTTTTGCCACACGTTTACGATGTCAATAAACTGACCCTCCGGCCACTGGACTCGGGTCAGCTTACTGATCATGGCTCTGCCGTAGTCCACCTAGGCGCCGTTGACCACCTTAGGCATGACGTTGAACACCTTCAGCGACAGGCCGAAGTGCGGCTGAACCCGCAGCAGGGACTCACAGACGATGATGAAGGCTGAAATATGGAGGAGGGAGTTGGGGGCTAGACCATGGAAATCTAGCCCGTAGAAGAACATCAACCCCCTCACGAAGGGGTGCAGAGGAAATCCTAGCCCCGGATAAAATGGGGAAGGAATACTACCCTCTCGCTCGGCTTGGGCGTTGGGATGATTTGGCCCTCATCGGGGGCCTAATGGGCGATGTCGGCCGATAAGTAGCCGGCCCACTTCAGCTCCACGATGTCGTCGTTGGTGATGATGGAGGCGTCCCACTTGCCATTTGCACCAGATCCGTCCATGGCTGGGGCTAGGGAGGAGCTGAAAGGGAATCACCGCGGAGTAGCAAAACAGGGTGCTGGAGCTTTGGAGATTGGAAGGACAACGGTGGGAGGTGGAAGAAGGCGTGAGGCATTAACTGTAGCCGATTCCCCTCTTTATAAGCCACGGAGGAGCCAAGCGTTCCCATTTTCATGCCGTGGGCTTCTCCACTTCCCGATATACTCGCGACGTTATGCACGGGTGGGGGAATCGAAATCATTGATCATATCCCCTAAAAAATGGGGCACTATCTCTGCTTTGATGAGACATGCCAATGGAGGGGCGGCCTCGAGCCGTGAATCGAGAACTGCTAGCCGTTCGACCTTATGATCGGTCGCGACCCTTTGCTACAGGTTGTTAGGTGTGGGCACTGTTCACACTCGAGCACTTTGGCCTTCGAGGCTAAGTAAAGTAGACGCTTCAGATTCCGAACACCACCCAAGCTCCTAATACGCACAGGACAAAATGAAGAACTCGCCTTGCAAGCCGAAGACCATGATATGTGCGGACGCCGGATATAAGCCCTGGAGTTGGAGACTAGTTCGGGGGCTACTGAGGGAGTCCTGGACTAAGGGGTCCTCGGGCCGTCGACCTATTACATATGGGCCGTACTGATGGGCCACTATGGGGCCAAGCTAGAGTGCAGACCCATGACCGGACAGGAGATCTTCGGAGTCTTGGTGTGCCTTCCAAGTAAAGATTAGGGTGATCTTTCCTTCATTGTAACCGATCGCATGTAACCCTAACCCTACTGGTGTCTATATAAACCATAGGGTTTAGGGCTTTAGGGCTAGAGCTACATCCATCACCTCATCGACTTAGGGTTTAGCTCACCTGATCTTGAGGTAGATCCACTCTATAACCATATCATACATTGAATACAATCAAGCAGGACGTAGGGTTTTACCTCTTCGAGAGGGCCCGAACCTGGGTAAACACTGTGTTCATCGTCCCTTGTTCCCCATTGATCCTAGATCCACAGCTCAGGACCCCCTACCCGAGATCCGCTGGTTTTAACACCGACATATGGCCCTCCTCAATCGCCAAGGAGGAGGATCTGGGCCTGGTGCTCCCGCTGATAGCTGGCGAGGGGAACGAAGGGCAGGAAACCGAGATCTGGCCAGGCTCGCAAGCACGGAGCAACCTGGCGGAGTCCATCTATCCCTTCTTCCTCCACAGCATCTTCGCCGGGTTGGTCCCGCCATTCTTCGATTTATTCTATTCCATTCTTTCTCATTACCAAATCCACGCCGTCCACCTTCAACCCAACTCCATTCTTCTCCTGTTCATCTTCGCCTTCTACTGCGAGGCCTTCGTGGGTGTGAGGCCCTCGGTGGCGCTTTTCCGCCATTTCTTCAGCTTGCTGTTCACCACTCGGGACCAGCAATTTGCGTGCGTCTCCTTTGTCGAGGTACATGGCGGGAACTCCCTCCTGAGAGCCGGGAAGAAGGTGGAAGGCTACCGGCAGCGCTGGGTCTTCATGGACGCGCGCCACACCAACCCGCTCTTGACGACTCCGGTGATGCAGCCTGAGCAGACCCCTGGATGGGGCCATGAAAAGCTTACTGACCCCAGAGCGAATCCCGTCTTGAAGAGGATAGCCGCGTATGAGGAGACGAAGCTGACGGGAGTGATGATCGTCAAAGAGTTCCTGGGCAGCGTATTGCGCCGCTTCAAGCGCATTCGCGACCCATGTGGGAGTTCTCCGACGCGGGGGACGTGATGAGGCTGCACTCCGCCGGCCTGACAGCCGGGGAGCTGGACGTGTGGCCCTGGCGGCCCTGCTTGGCCACCTCCCTGGGGACCCTCCTGAGGACGCGGCCCTGCTGTACAGCTACGACAACCAGGAGGAGCTGCTTGAGAGGATGCCCGCCTTCGATGAGTGGGGGCTTGCACAGAGCGACCGTGCCGGCCCGCACGGAGGCCCTCCGACCATGGTGCTGTCCTCCGACGAAAGCGATAGCGGCGCGGACTTGGAGGAGATGGAGGAGGACGACCTCGGGAGGGTGCCGGGGCACACCCACCGTCAGCTCCTCCTCAACCTCGAGGACAATAACCACTACAAAAAAAAGACACATCCGTGACATTTTGGGCCGAACGAAATTTTTTCTGTCATGCTTCTGACACTTCTATGACGATAATTGTGACAAAAGCACATATCATCATAGATGTGGTGTGCTCCTACTTCTATGACAAAAAATGGGCTTTTCGTCCTGGGCGGGCCGGGGACGCACCTGCATGACATTCTTTGGGCCGTCCATGACGGTAAAAAATTGTGGTAGAAGTGAGGGCGTGGAAAATATTGGGGAGTTCCCAGTTACGGTGGGTGGTCGGGGCCGAGCGATGCAAGGAGGTTTGCGCGTTTCTCTCGTAGACGTACGCGCGCGTGTGTGAGGCGTTGGGCTCTAACTGAACCCGAGCGATTGCACTAGCTACGTTACTGAACCCCGATCAATCCCTTGGCTGTTAACTGAACCCGAGTGATTCCTTCGCTACTGCTGCTAACTGAAGCCGATCGAAGCTGCCTCTTGATGAACAGTCCCTGGTGGGGGTTGGATGAACAGTTCCTAATGGGGGGTTGGATGAACAGGATCCCGTGGTAGTAGAGGCCGTTGCCGCTGGATGAACAGGACCCCGATCGGGGAGGTGGGGGTGGATGAATAGTAGCTGGTGGAGGGACCCCGTGGAGGGCTGGTTGAACAGGACCCCGTGTGGAGGGCTGGTTGAACAGTAGCCGGTGGAGGCTGGATGAACAGGACCCCGTGGTGAAAATTAGCAGGTGGAGGCTGGAGGAAGTCGACGGTGGATGAACAGTAGACCGTGGAGACTGGAGCAAGGCAGTAGACAGTGGATGAACAGTAGCCCGTGGAGTCCTGTTTTGCGGTATGCCACACCCCTCCCGATGAATAGGACCCCCGTTTCGACCGTAGGCGCTCCAACACAAGTCCGTTTCCTCCGTTTTGTGGTACGCCACACCTCTCCCGATCAACAACACCCCGTTTCGACCATAGGCACTTGAACACAAGTCCATTTCCTCCATTGTGCGGTACGCCAGACCCTTCCCGATGAACAGGACCCCGTTTTGACCGTATGCGGTCGAACAGAAGGCTGTTTTCCTCCGTTTTGCGGTACGCCAGACCCTGTTCTGGCTGTTCCGTCCAAGCCAGTTGGCTCCCGTTGAACACGACCCATTCCGACCCAGTGGCTTCGCTCCTGATGAACAGGACGCGTTCCGACCCAGTCACTTGGCTCCCGGTGAACATGAAGCTGTTTCCTCCGTTCCGACCCATCCGGTTAGCTGCCGATGAACATGACGCCGTTGCTGCCGTCCGTTGCATCTCCATGTACACGAGCCCTGGCCGTACGTATGCGCGAGTACGCATTAGAGACCCTACCCGTATGTATGTACGTGGCCGTATTTTTTGGCATGTGGCTATACGTACGTGTACACGGTTTAGAAGGGACTGCCTGAACTGCTACGTCGGGGGCTCTACTACTACATGTGCCGCTGCTTGCTCGGCCACGGTTCATCGTTGCAGAGAGACCGATCGACCGGTATGTACGTACACGTTCGCGACCAGACAGAAAACGCTACATACGCGTCGACCGGGTGGGTCCCAGCTGTCAGGGAGGACAAGGACGCACTTCCTTGCGTGCGAAGATATAGCTGGTGGGTCCCAGCTTTCAGGGGGAAGAATCATTTTTTTTGCCCGTAATATGGACGCACTTCCTTGCATGCGAAGATGTAGCTGGTGGGTCCATCTGTCAGCCTCACCGCGTAGAGTCCTGTTCCGATGGCTGTCGTTTGTTGACCACGTTGACCACGCCGCGCGGACAGCACCCAAGCGGTGGATGACGGCGAGGCCTAGGAAGGGAACGACGCGGAGCCAGGGAAGACGAGGCAGGTGGATGCCCATGCGGAGGGGAGTATGAGGGTTCACTGGTTCGGCTGCGGTGTGAGGCTGCCGTCGCCGGAGAATAACAGGAGGTGTTGGTGAGTAGAGGAATGGCCTGGACAGCGATGGGAGTAGGGTGGGCCGGTGAGTCCTGCGCGGCAGCACAGCCGGCCATGGGAGGCGGTAGCAGGCGGTACCGTCGGCGGTGGTTTGGGCGGCCGAAGCAAAAATATCCGAGATTGAAGAAGAAGCACGACATCCGTTGGATGGACATCCAATGGCCACTGCTGCTAGAATCGTGTGTTGACTATAAGTTGACAAAGCCTTGCGTACGCGTCAACCTAGTAGGCCCACAAGTGTGTGGAAGAGAACATATAGCCCATTTGCGATTTGTAAGAATGTACAACCCATTTTTGAATTCTAATGGAATTTACTACAACCCATTTACAATTTGTTAAAATTACAGCCCATTTTCTAGCTAGGACAACGACTAATAATTTCAACCAAATGCTCAAAATAGAATTGAATAAAATTTCCCATATTTTGAAGGGATCCGAAATATTTTTATCCCGAAATTTCAAGTCAGTTTAAATAAAATTTCAAAATAAATTTGTATAGCGTAAAAATCCAACGAAATATTACGCGCGTAACAAGTAATGAAATTAAAATTTTCAAAATCCAAAAATAATATTTTTTAACTAATTACGTGTTTGGTGTTTTTTTATATTTACAGCCCAGTTTCTATAATTACATCCCATTTATTATTTCTTAAAGCCCATTTTCTTGTTAAGCCTAATGCATCTCTCCTAGGAAAGATTTGCAGCCCAGCGGGGCGGAGAATAACAAGTTGACCTGGGCTGGGTATTCCTCAAAAAAAAGTATAGCTGGGCTAGCCAATTTCGGCTTGAAAAAAAATTAATATCTGGGCTGGATATTTGGTCGACGTAAAATAATAGCCTGGGCTAGACAGGCCACATCACGCCCAGGTGATCTCCTCTGAACAACAACAAAAACATCGCTCAAGAAAAACTCTACTCACACCTCAAAAACACAAATACTGCTCGAGCTGCCGGGTCCCAACTGTCGGCCGCTCCTTGTGCAATTCTCTCATTTATTGACTATATAGGTTGACAATGGTGTGGGACCATGATGTTAGGAAATCAGGAGGAAGCAAAAAAAAATATAGTTGTATATAATAAGGAGGCACTTGCGTACGTGCGGCTATGGCCCTGGTGGGTCCCCACTGTCATCCTCTCCAATTAAAGTCATCTCCTGATTCCTCATGTTCGTTGACCATGTTGACAACGCGAGACGGCGGCACCACGGCGAGTGCAACAACTGGAAGGACGGCGGAGAGGGCCTCGCGGGCCCTACGGATGGTCTGATACAGCGCCCGCTGCTCATTCAGGAAGCCAGGATCATAGGGCCACATGTCCGCGACGGCATTGTCATTCACTTGTTCGCCGGCGATTCGTCCTTCCGCGAGCCGGTGCTCGTTGAGGAGACGGAGGTTGCAGCACAGGTCCTCCTGCGCTGGTAGCTCTTCCGCCATTGGGGCGTCGAAGTGCGGCCGCACCTGCTCTATGGTGAACACGGCATGAACCGGCTTGGGCGGTGGCACCGGCTCCTGGTCGGAAGCCACGTCCATCGTCTGATTGCCGTCGCTGAGCTCGGCGAGCTCGCTGGTGAGCCAGCATGTCCAGCTGCTGGACCGGACCGCTGCCAAGCACGAGTTTGACCCCCCTGGCCCACCCAGACCCCCTCCCTCGCCCGCGCGCGCTTTCTGCCCAAAACGGTGAGCGCCGCCCGCGCCGCTTCCCGGTGCAGGCGATTGCTCCACGTTCAAACAACACAAGTGCCATCCGTCCGTCTGTTTGCTGCCCACATTAATGATACGCGGTTGCTGAGGCGGCTACTCTGGTGCCACCTGTCAGTCCCTCTGCCGCCCACCATTGCTATATAAACTGCTGCGCCGGCCATAGCCGTAGTCATCCGCCTCCGTTCCCTTTCTCCTATCCACACAACTCCCACCATGGCTTCGTCACGCTCCAGCGCTCTTCGGGACGGGTGGACGACAGACCAGAAGGAGATGGCAGCCATTGCTGCCGACTGGCCGGCCGACAGGTAGCCGGAGGACGACGACGTCCCAATGGAGAACGTGGTAGTCGACGATCCAGCAACAACCCCCTCCTCCGCGCCATTCTCGCCGGTGCATGGCACCATGACCATCGGCGAGGCCCGTGCCCAATACATGGACATGGTGAGGTAGAAGCATGAGGAGCAGTTCCGGGAGGCGCAGACCGACGATGCCTACAACCACCATGTCCTCGAGGAGCACCTGCAGGCGGAGGAGCAGATCACCGCGGAGCGGGCGGAGCAGGAGGCACTGCTCGAGTTGTACCGCTCAGCCCGCGAGAGCCGCCTCGCATGCTGGCGGTACCACATGCGGGTGGCGGAGGTTGCGGCCGCTTACAAAGAGGGCGATGAAGCGGGCGAGGTGCTGTTTGGCGAGACCGACGACGAGGCGGAGGACAATGCTGGCTCCGCCGAGGCCCCGCCCCGCCGGCACCGAGGTGAAGGACTTCACCGGCTTTCGTGAGGCCCTGCTCCGCCGAGGCCCCACCCTGCCAAAAACGAGGCAGAGGACATCACCGGCTCCACCGAGGCCCCGCCCTGCCGGCAACGAGGGGGAGGATTTCCCCCGCTCCGCCGAGGTACCGCCCCGCCGGCAACGAGACAGAGGACATCGCCGGCTCCGTCGAGGCCCCGCCCCGCTGCCAACGAGGCCGTGCCACAGAGAAAACAAGGAAGAATAGAACACGGTAGGTCGCCGCCGCTCAGGTCCAATTAAGTCCACCACTGCTACCGTCCGGTTGAAGCCAAGCTTGGCAGGTTGAACATTGATGGCCGATTAGCTTCTTGGCGGCGACGTGGAGTCGGGGAGCTGAGCTGGAGAAGAAGCTTCTGTTCGGCTCAGCCGGACACGGGAAATGGGCGCCGGAGATCATAGATTAGGTTAATTAATTATACCTCTAGCGCACCCCTTTTTAGTTGAAGAATGTATGAAATGTAATGATTATGCATCTCAATGATTCACATGTCAGAGCCAATATTTACTTCACAACTAAAGAATAAAGAAAAATCGATCGATGCTGCTGACGGCAAAGGGCATCCCATTCCAAAATATCAAACGCATGTCTTCTTGCTAACATCAATGAGAAAAATTTGAGAAGGTTGTCCATTCCAAAATATCAAATGCGTGTCCTTTTGCGTACATCAATGAGCAAACTTTGACAAGGGTTTCCCATTCCAAAATATCAAATGCTTTTTGCGTACATCAATGAGCAAACTTTGACAAGGTTTTCCCATTCCAAAATATCAAATGCCTACGATTGTGGAATGGGCCGGGTTTGCCATCAGTTCGGACATTGACATGTCACCTCGTGCTAAATAAACCAGCTGTTCTTTTTGTGCAGTTCCACTAAAATCAACCAACTTCGCGCGTAGCTTTTATGATTTCGCCTTTATATGTTGCAAGGCCTTGAACATATCGACACCTCCTTTCTTGTAGCTAATTTTGTGGCTGGAGGTGGAAATGAATGATTCGAGAACATTCGATCTATTGTGCATGATGATGTATAATGGAGGGCACGAACCATCAGAACATTTTGTGCAGTTCCCATTGAAATCAAGCTGAGCATCCCTATTTGCATAAATACAAAAAAGTGATTAGTACAAAGCAAACTGTATTATGAATTTACAGTTTAAATAGGGAACCTACATGATGCATGCAGAGCACACATTTAAAAAATAGAACTCACCAGAAAGAATCCTAAAACAACATTGTATTGGCCATCACAGCAAAAAAGATGAAGATCTATGAGTCCTTCTGAGCTGAAGTTAGTTTGTTCTTGTGGGCAGTAATGTAACCATCAATCAACTGCTCCTTCTGATAAGAAGAGAAGGGCTTGGCTTCTTCATATCCTGGCATATTCTTCTTCAGAGGAGGATGATCCTGTTGTGCAAAGACAAGAGAACAACTAAATGCTAGCATCCCTGTTTGCTCGAAAAGAAGGAAAGGAAATATTTAAAATAGCCATTACATTAACAGTGGGAGTAACTGATGAAATGTATAGTCACATAGAGATGCATCCTCATTATCCTCATAGGAAATGATATGATACCAAACACAATAGCTCAACTAGAACTGTATTATTACTTAATTTTATCAGTGGCTATAACGGTGGCAAACCAGTGCATCAATTTATTAGCAGCCTTAGATTAACATGCGAAACAATACCACTTTCTCATGACAGTAGCTAAACAGTAGCACAACACCAATAGAGATGACAAAGCTCGATCATATGGATGAAATCCGTGGGCCGGTACCAACCTTTGTCAGGTGGCTTATTGTGTAGAGCATGCAAATGAAGCACTTCTCCGGAATCATCCGTTATTATCTACTGTGGTTGCCATGCTTACTATAAACTCTTCAATTAGTTTACTGTTTCCAACATCTTCTTGTGCAGTTCCACTAAAATATATGTTATCTTCAAACAAGATCCCTGTTTGCACAAGTAGAGATAATTACATATTACAATAAGAGTGGCATCAAATCACAGTGGCAAAACAATTGCTCGTTCCAGCCATAGCAATAAATTAAGATGCAAAACTATATCATTACTTGTGTCATCACAGTTCCAGTGCTTCATTACAGCACTGGGAGTTGATTTTTGTTGTTCTTCCGCTTGTTCTTCCCCTTCATCACTTGGGTCAATAACAGACAAGCTTCGCCTTCAATGTAAGATTTGGCATGTCCATTAGGGAGCACAAGTATAGCACTAAACAACAATATTACTTTTCTGATGACAGTAGCAATATACAGGCCAATAGTTGCGAAATATCATTATCTTACCTCAATGGGATATTACGGTGCACATACAGATTGGAAGTCTGGTCTCCTTTTGTGCAGTTCACTAAAATCAAGCAACATTACCGTATAAGTAGTAAAACATATGAAAGCACACTGCACAATCATGTGGAAGAAGGCCAGTACTGACCTCTCATGATGCGGAATTGAAACAACTCATAAGAAGAAGATCTAAAACAAATTTGCCAACACAGATAGGAAGTCAGATCTCCTCTTGTGCAGTTCCACTAAGATCAAGCAATCAAGCAACTTTGTCGGTGTGACATTTTGGTTGAACTGCACAAAACACTCTTAAAACAAAAGTGTTTTGTGCAGTGCAACAAAAGGTCGCAATAGCAACGAGGTGGGGTAGATAACCCTTTTTACACAGAGGTGCAAAGGAAACAATTAGTGGTCAATAATGGTGGATGACACAGAAGCCCACAAAAAGAAGCATCTAACTTATCTAAATGGGAAAGAAAGCAAGACAGTAGCATTTCTCAAACAGTGGCATTGATTCATATTAATAGAGAGATTATATTAACAATAAAATTCGTTAAACATGTCATTTGCTTTTAACTGTGGCATTGCTTCAATTTTCCAGCGGCATTATTAGATTAACAACAGCTAAAGAGTTGTATGGGACAGTGGACGCACAAGCACCATGTGCATGCACCGATGTATAAAGGGGTGATGCACAGTCTGTTGCAACAAACAACCAAGGAACATATTTGCGTTGGTCCCATTTTTGTTATCTTTAGACACCTTTCCCTATGTGAGGGTAGCAAATCTAGTCCTGCTCAAACTATACAGCCTTGTCCCCCACCAACAGAATGATCAGTTCCTTACAGATGTGTGTACTGCGTTTGTCATTGTTTTCCCTTTTCGACCAACATAGGTGTTGGATAGCCAGTCTGTACTACTTTCCCCCTTCCTTTCCTATTTGAACCATGTCCTAGATTCATGCTAAACAGCTTTCCCCACTACTTTCCTGTTTGATCCAACACCTAGATTCGAGTGCAGAAGCGAAAAAATTCCACACGCAGCTAGAGCAATGCCTGTGGATTAAAAAATTATACCTTAAGGTTCTCGGGGTGTGGCTCGGTGGGAGGCCGGAGGCCAATCTGCCCACACTATGTACGGCGGCGAGTAAGAAGGGGTAGGAGGCCCTCCCGCGCCGCCGCTGGGTGAAAGAGAATAGTGGCGCCGGTAGTGGATTCCCTCCCTCACCGACGGCGACAGCGTTAAGCCTCCTTGCCTTCCCCGATGGACGGGATCCTGCCGGCTCTTTGACCAACAGTGAGGTGAGAGAAAGAGAGGAGAGGCCAACGCAGTCTTGTTTAGATCTGGATAGGGTGAGAGAGTGTGTAGAGAGCAACTACAAGCGCTGAGGCTCCAGCGTGTATATATATAGTGGAGAGAGAGTGTGAAGAGAGCAAACCCTAGAAAACAAGCGCTGAGGCTTCAGTGTATATAGTTGGAGTGGTTTTGTTTTTCTCTGCATAAAAATCGTTTTAAATTGTGCACGAAATGGAACTCTTTATTTAACGCTCCAAGGAGTCAACTCGAAATTAATGCTCCACGCCTCCCGGTCGCACTTACTATCGTTCACGTGTGGTAAAGCAACAACTGAGCCACACACGGTCGAAATATCGGAAGGGTGGGCTGCACCATCCTCCAATTTTAAATATTTTGGGCACTTGTATTTGGCCTAAGTCAGTGTGCCACCGTATGTACTAAGGGTTACAGTGGGTGCTAAGAAACTAGGGCATATTAAGAGTAATTGCCATGCCGTTTATTTGTAGGGTCTCCTGCAAACTGTCAAACTCTATTCTCCTCTTATTTAATGGATGAGGCAAATCTTTTGCTTCCGTTTAAAAAAAATGAGAAATTCAATTTTAATTATTTTGTATGTACACTTTGCTCTCTTCCAATAATTGTGGGCACTTGTATTCGGCCTAAGTCAGTGTGCCACCGTATCTCGTACTACTCCCTTCGTCTAGGTGTATAAGACCTCTTTCAATGCAAAGGTGCTTAGATGAGGTGCTAAGTGCATTAAATACCTTAGCAAAACTCCCCAATGCATAGGTGCTTAACTTGTTGTTGCTAAGCACACTTTATTTAATGAGTTAGCACCTAAAGTTTTTCATGCATTGGTCAAGTTGTTTCATTTAAGTGGTTTGCCTAGGTTCTCGCGCTTGGCCTTGGTTCTTCCTGGGGTCACCAAAGTGCTCTCTCCCCTCCTTAAAGGTTGGGCCATGTCATATTTTCGCTGATGTGGCATGCTTAGCACCTGTCCACTTTGGAGCACTGGGAAGGGCCTAAGTCACGTTAGAAGGTGCAGCGGGACCAAGGTGCAAGGAGATTGGAGGGGAAGGAGAAACTTGACCGGTCCTTCCTCCAATCAAAGCCCAGATTTCTCTCTCTAAACGCAACAATTAATCACAACAATTAAGAGATGCCGTTTTAGCTACCATGCAGGGCCACGTATTAACTCGCATGCAAGCCGGCTTCGATTCCTTGACTAATCAACGCGTAGTTGCGCTCCATGCATTGGGTTTCCAGGGGAGATAACAAGGCAGAGTAAGTAACGCTCGCTAGCAACGAGGCTAGGAGGGGATTGAGATGCGAAGTTAATGGACGACGCCCAAACATTTTGGGAATATCTGATTTTCGTAAGATGGCTTAACACCTAGACGGAGGGAGTACTACCTCAGTCCAAGTTTTTACGCCACATCATATATTTTTTGTCAAAGTTTGACCAATTTTTTTAACTACTCACTACTTTCCGGTTAATAGGGCATAAATTTGAAATCTCATCAACCAAGGCAGATGATGAATGGAGAAATGTAGTACTCCATCTCGTAGTTTACAAAATTACTCAAACTTTAATCTACATTAATTACAATATATTCATGGACGACCACTAAATGAGTATGAATGGTTACATGCACTGGTTGGCTTCTTTTAATCCTTGCATGCATCAATTTAATGCACCTTGGAATGTGAACAGATTTATTTTCCAGCACATTTCTTTATTTCATCAACGACATTTTGATACAAGGAAGTACATTCACCAATTCTTTGCTAGGAGAGCAAGACCAAAGAAAACAAGAACCACAATTAGACATTTTAAAAGATATCCAATTTCCATAACTGCTCCCACTAATTGTATTAATATCTTCTCTATGTCTTCATTGTTGATCTGTGGCTTCTCGAGCTTGCACACTTCTTTCTTCTTCGATTCTAAAGAACTAGACATTGCTTCACATCTAATATCATCTCTAGTCTCATCTCTAGCCTCTATTCTAGCAAGGAGTGCACGAGCATCTACCAAATTTCGTGCTATCAATAGATCGATGTATTCTTCTTCCCAAAACCAAAACTTGCATCCATCCTATACATAAGTTTGAGTATAAGCTGCCGAACATGCGCCGAATAAGGGAGCACAACCGAATCAAAAGAAGTACTACACACCTTATCTTTTTCGCACTTGATGAACACCCATCCGGGATGTTGTGGCGTGGTCGAAACGCGGCGCAGGACCTGCCGTGGGCAGCCATCGCACTTGATGAGCGGCAACGGTGAACCGAGTAGCCGCTCGGCCAGGGCCGAGCCTGGACGGTGGCCGGCCGTGTCTTTGCTGGTGATTAACCGACGGGATAGATTCGAGCGGCTAGAGGTGGATTCAGTACCTGCACGCGACATGGAGGCATTGCCATTGTTGTGTGACCCGGTACCCGGACACTCCATGGCAAGGAGCAGTCGCAGGTGGCCGGAATGCTCCAAATCCGGCAGCCGCGTGCGTCAAATCCCGTGGCGGCAGATATAGCGGCTGACCGCCGGCGCTGGGACGAGAGGCACAGATCCGGTCGTTGTGCTGTGGTCAGCTGGGTTATAGTGCGAGGCTCCGACGGACGTGCGTGTACCTCTTCTCTTCTTGTACGTACTCCATTTATCTCACTTCCTATGGTTTCCCACTCCCATGATATTCCTATTCTATGAACCTGTGTGTGCGTGTGTGTGTTAGAGAGAGCGACACATCGACCTACTCCTACAGAGAGATGGTGTGTAGTACTACGATTTAGCCGCGAGAGTCAGTGCATCCTCTTGTTTCCGGGCGTCCGGTCGGGACAGCTGCCACGCCCGTTCTTGACCAGCCTGGCCCACCCAAAGCCCCTCCATCGCCCGCGCGCGCTTCCCGCCCGAAACGGTCAATGTCGCTCCAGAGAATCGGTGCCGCATTCATGCCTGGGCAGAGCGGACGCGACCTCTCACTGGCGCCTGCGTTGAAGGGAGAAGCGGATTCAAGAGTGATGGTTGATTCGTCCGTCCAACTTACTGCCGGGTCTATGTGATTTGATGGCTCATTGGTCATTATTACTGAGGTGGTACGACCGTGCTGAGTCTCAGTTGCACTGTACACTTTACTTTGGTGCATGACACATGCACTGGATGTTGGATGTCCCACGTTTCGGCGAAAGGAGGTAGACCGTCTCCACACTTTACAATTTTCTCCATTCTTACAGCGGAGGAGTGCGAAAGCAGTGAAAACACACAAGCTCAGTGATTACATATTTACATGGCCCACCTCACACTATCACCATATTTTCTGGACACCGTGCGACACATAACTCTTTAGTACATAGTAGTACGTACTGTAATTTCTCAGCGAGATAAATTTGTACAATGCTATGAAGCTTCCGGCTTCTGTTTCATGTATCTTGCGTCCAAGGTTGCCCCATTGCAACATTCCATCAAATACAAAGGAGACTAACATGCATGCTATTTCATCTCAATGATTGACATATCATAGCCAATATGTACTCCCTCCGTTCCAAAATAAGTGTCTCAACTTTATGCAAACTTTAGTACAAAGTTGTACTACTACTACTAAAGTTGACACTTATTTTGGAACAGAGACAACTAAAGAAAAAAATGATCCATGCAGCCCCTAGGCCTTGAACCCTAAACCCTAACCAGGCTTTAATTTGCTGGTGACGTTGAACATTCCGAAGAAATGAGGTTTGCAACCCTTTGAGCATCGGATCATTTATGCAGTTTCACTAAAATCGAGCTGAGCATCCCTGTGGCAAGGAAATTGAAGAAGCGTGATTAGAATAAGACTAGTGGGACTAGTTGATGAGACATAAACTCATCACAAATACAGTAGAAGCCAGTAGAGGTACGTGCGGGGCAAAGAAGTAGAGAAATATCCACATGGAGCGATGTGGGCAGCTGGGGCAGTGGTGCAAGCCGGCTGTAAAGGAAGTTGTACCTGAGGGATGTCGGGATGTAGCTAGCTTAGAGGAGGGCGGCGGGAGGTGGCAACTGCCCACGTCATGGCAGTGAGCAAGGGACGAAGGCAATCACACCGACTTTGTGAGAGGGAACGGCGGGGACACCTGATCAGGACGCGCCGACAGTGGATTTTCGCCGTCGGCGACGGCAACCGCATCTACACAAAGCATCCACCCCTTCCCCCGGCGGACATGATCCGCCTGGATGTTAGAGATGTGGCCACAGTCATTTTGTGCGAGCGAGTGTGAAGAGAGCAACCTCAGCAAGCAACCGTGTAAGCTCGTCCTGGCTATGTATATAGTGGAGCGGTTTCTTTTTCTCTCCATATGAACCTATTTATATTGCGTACATGCCACTGAAGAAAAAAAACTTTATTTATAAATGACGCGGCACCGTTCATGCGTGGTTCCCGACCCTCCATTAAGTGAGTAACTACTACTAGACGCATCAAATTATCACGTGGGCTGCATCATCATACAGAAATGAGCTCCACCGTGTCACGTGTGTGGTTGGGGAAGACGCAAAAGACGCAAAGAGTGCTACTAGTACTACGTGCGTGCGTGCGTGCACCTCTTCTCTTCGAGCATGGTTAAGTATAGCCCACTAGTACTCTACCACTTGGTTATTATATGGGCAAAGAGTATAGACAGTAATAATGACTAATAAGCTGTCAAATCACGAGGCCCACCTTTCTCTATGTTTGACCGAGGAAGCAGCCATCATTTCACTCCTCGTTGAATATCCATCCGCTGCTACCTTCGCAAATAAATAAAAATCCGCTTCTACCTTCGCAACATGGTTAATAATATAGCCATGTCAATCACGACGTAGAAATATCATTCACTGATACAATAGGGCTGGCTCTAAGGATGGTGATTTTTTTTACTTTGTCTCTTTCTCTTTTTGTCTCATTTACTCATTTTACAGAGGAGCACGTGTAGAGGTTGGCTATTCCTTTCGATGGGACTTCTTCATGGGGTTTAAGACTAAGCAGCTCTGAATTATTCCTGCTGCCCACCACTCTGAATCGTGTCATCTATGATAGTACTCCCATTGCAACAATGAGGTCCACTAGGTCTAGCACGTCCTATAAGAAGAGACTGTCACGCAAAACATACATTCTTGTTGCCTTCTTCCTCATACAGTATGTACCACTGGTACAGTACGTACTACTAGTACTAGTACTACTCGTTCTCCTATAAACCTTGCGCTTGGCATCTCAAAAATATCAACCTTGCGCTTGGCTCTTCGCCTCTTCGGGAAGTCGAGCAATAATGGTACTACAGTATATGGTTCTGGCTATCTGAGACTGAATGAATTGCTGCACATCCACCACGTGGGCAGTCGAGGGGCGAGGGAGAGTGCGTATTAGTACGTCCGTTTCAATAAGGACTACATACGGAGCAAAATGAGTGAATCTATACTCTAAAATACGTCTATATACATCAGTGTTTGGAGTATGTACTAGTAGTTCATATTGAAATCTGCTAAAAGACATATTTCAAATAATATGGTAATCTCTCTAACCAAGGAAGGGACGAGGAGTGTATATACGTCTAACAGAGGGAGTAGTAAAATTTTCTCCTCGTCCTGCGGGCCACCGCGCGCGTGGGCTGAAAGTGCATTATATCGACTAGAGGGGGGGGGGGGTGAATACGCGATTTTTACAAATTCGTCACTGAGGAAATACTACTTGAGGAATTTTCTAAGTGACGAACTACAAGCAGCGGAATAAGTACTCAGGTGCAAGCATAACATGGTAGTAACACAGTCATCATGATGATATGAAACAAGCACAGAACACAGGTAGCGTGTAAACATGATAAGCAGGCAAAAGACAAGAAGACTGAAGAATTATGATTGAGGAAATTGAGAAAGTCTTCAGTCAAAGTGTTCAAACAGTAACAATCAATTTCATCAAAACATGAATGAGGAAATGAAAGGGTTGAGGAAATAGAACCAAAAGCTCGGTGAAGACAATGATTTGGTAGACCAGTTCCAACTGCTGTGACAGTTGTACGTCTGGTTGGAGCGGCTAGGTATTTAAACCTGAGGACACACAGTCCCGGACACACAGCCCTCACCGTATTCTCCTTGAGCTAAGGTCACACAGACCTCGCCCAATTACTCATGGTAAGTCTTCATAGGTGACTTCCAAACCTTCACAGACTTGGTCACTCGGCGATCCACAATTTCTCTTGGATGCTCTAGACCGTGTGGAGGATGCACAGTCCTCAAAGGTAACAAGCAGTAGTTCCACACAGGAACAATCTCTTCAGTGATGCTCAATCACTTTGGGTTTTAGGTGTTGGGTTTGGGTTTTTCCTCACTTGATGATTTTTGCTCAAAGTCCTCGAAGGATGGGATGCTCTCAACGACAAGTGTCTGTTTCTCTCGGAGCAGCCAACCAGCTAGTGGTTGTAGGGGGCGGTTATTTATAGCCGGGAGCAGCCCGACATGATAAGACATAAATGCCCTTTAATGATATGACCGTTAGGTGGGTAGGATATTTTGGGACAGCTGGCGCGTAGCACAGCAACGGTCGGAAATTTGAGCTCTCAAATTCCTCAGGGCTATCATGTTCCTCACTTGTAGGCAATCCGCACTGGCAAATTCCTAACTCCTCAGTCAGGAAAAATTCCTCAGAGAACAGAAGATCTTCGTCTCTGTCACTGAAGAAATTGACTGAACTATATGAGATTTCCAATGGCTTCACTCGAAAGGATTGGGTAGGTGTAGGATTTGAGATGAGCATCACTTGGAAATTTTTCCTTAGTTTTACCTCGACCCCCTTTAACAGTACGGTGTTTCCTATGACTCAAGAAAGAGAAAATGAAACTACGAAAAGAAAAGTCTTCACGCTTCATAATCCTCGCATCAATATCAAAGTCTTCAAGGTCACACCAATTTCCTCATTTTCAAAGTCTTCAAGAATACCAAAGTCTTCAACTGAAGACATTCATTTTTAGGGGTCGACTTTCTTCGTAAATATCAAACTCCTCATAGACTTATAGACCTGTATAAATACATTAGTCCCTTAACCTATAAGTCTTCAATACACCAAAATCACTAAGGGGAACTAGATGCACTTACAATCTCCCCCTTTTTGGTGATTGATGACAAATAGGTTAAGTTTTCAACGGGGATAAAACATATGAAGTGTAAATACTGATATTGAGGAATTTGATTGCAAGATATAGAGGAACTCCCCCTGAAGATGTGCATATTGAGGATTGTGCTTTGGATTGCAAATGCACATTGTAGAGTAATATCATGGAGATCTCCCCCTATATCTTGTAATCCATACACGCATTTAACATATAATATGAAGAATTTGAAATGCATGATGAAATATGGTGTCTGACGAAATTCAGCATGCGTGCATTAAAGTACTTGAGGAAATAAGCATGCAGAAAGCAGTTCAAAAGTATCAGACCACCATAGGACTTAAGTTTACAACTCGACCAACAAACACTTCAGAAGAGCGAGAGTTGTAACTTAACAAACAACCCATATATAAGACCCGCTTGAAGACTAACTCAAATTTCTCCCCCTTCGTCATTGAATGACCAAAAGGGACGAAAAATGAGGACTAACGCCCCTGAAGAATATCATCATGAAGTCGATGGAGGAGCGCCAGCGTTGTTGGGGTCGTCCGTTGAGGTAGGGCCTACCGCAGTGTCGTTAAAATCTTTAGCTTCATCTGTCTCGCGTGATGAAGAATATGAACTTGTGACCAGCTGAGGAACTTTGACCTTCTTGAATTTCTTCGAAGGTGGCTGAGACCAGTCAAAGTCCTGTTGAAATCCCATCTGCTTGAAATCTTCATCACTTTAAGATGCGATAGAATAACCCAAGTGCGATCAAAGATTTCATGCAGGTAGTAGTGATTCTTCTTCACCGAGTTTTGCGTGACAGTCATATTCTGAAGAATTGAGCCAAATTGACGCTTGACTGATACGTCTCCAACGTATCTATAACTTTTGATTGTTCCATGCTGTTATATTATCATTCCTGGATGTTTTACAATCATTTTATAGCAACTTTATATCATTTTTTGGGACTAACCTATTGACATAGTGCCTAGTGCTAGTTGCTGTTTTTTGCTTGTTTTTTACTTCGCAGAAAATCAATACCAAACGGAGTCCAAACGCAGCGAAACTTTTTGGTGATTTTTTCTGGACCAGAAGACACCTGTTGGGCCAAAGAAGTACCAGAGGGGGGCTCTGAGGGGAGCACAACCCACCTGGGCGCGCCAGGGGGCCCAGGCGCACCTTGGTGGGTTGTGCCCACCTCGGCCGCCTCCCGCACCGCCTCTTTTTGAGCATCATTTAAATCTTATGCCTAGCTAGGGGCATAAAACGATAGCGCTTGTTGGGAGGCAACCCAATGAATAAAATTTATTTTTGTCCTTTTCTTTCTGTTCTTGGGTGTTTGCACAATTATGCTACTGTTATGATTGTGTTTTTTGTGTTTTAATTAGTGTTTGTGCCAAGTAAAGCCTTTAGGATAGCTTTGGTGATAGTTGATTTGATCTTGTTGGAAAACAGAAACTTTTGCGTTCAGTATTTTTTTTTGAAAATTCACAAAAGCGACAAAAAATTCTGAATTTTTTACACAAGATTGATATATAAATTGCCTATGTTTTCTTCATTTCTCAGAATTTTTGGAGTTACATAAGTATGAGAACAATTCGCATATTTACAGACTGTTCTATTTTTGACAGATTCTATTTTCTTTGCATTGTGTGCTTATTTTGATGAATCTATGGTCTTGATCGAGGGGTATGAGCCATGGTAAAATTAGAATACAGTAGATATAATGCAAGAACAAAATTTGAATGGGTTTTCTATAGTACTTAAAGTAAAGATTAGCTTTCTTATACTAACGGATCTCATGAAGGTTTTGTTGAGTTTTGTGTGATTGAAGTTTTCAAGTTTTGGGTGAGATCGCGATGGATGAAGGAATAAGGGTTAGCAAAAGGCTAAGCTTGGGGATGCCCGAGGCACCCCAAGATAATATTCAAGAAGTATCAAGCAACTAAGCTTGGGGATGCCCCCGAGTGGCATCCCCTCTTTCTTCTAACGACCATCGGTATTTTACTTGGAGCTATATTTTTATTCATCACATATTATGAGTTTTGCTTGGAGCGTCTTGTATGATATGAGTCTTTGCTTGTTTTGCTTTTTATTTTAAGTCTTGAATCCTTGCTGGACACACCTTTTTGAGAGAGCCAAAAATTATGCTATGCTTGCTCCTATGCTTCACTTAAATTTTTAGAGCCTTGGAATTGCTCTAGTGCTTCACTTATATCTTTTTTAGCACGGTGTGCTTTATTATTTTTGAGGAAATGCTCTCATGATTCACTTAGATTTATTTGATAGTTAGTAAAATTTTGAAGAAATTCTCTCTTGCTTCACTTAGATTAATTTGAGAGAAAGAAATATGATGCTCATGTTCTTCACTTATATTTGTTTGAGCTTATTTAAAGCAACATATGAAATTAGTCCCAAAGTGATAGATATCCAAGGAGGATATAATAAAAACTTTCATGAAGATCATTGGACAAAATAAACTTGATTCTTTGTAATAGTTTTGAGATATGATGATAGTGATATGTGAGTCATGTTGATGAGTAATTATGCTTTAGTAAGAATATTGGTGTTAAGGTTTGTGATTCCCTATGCAAGCACGAAAGCCAATAGTTATGCAATGAAATTACATCCTACTTGTGGTGCATTATTCGGTGTTAGTTATGCTTAATTCTTCGCTTATGAGATTTTTCGTTTCTTGGCTGGATGCTTCTCAATCTTTTGCTAGCCTTCATTTGCACTAAGTATGATCACTACTTGTGCATCCAAAATCCTTTAAACCAGTTTTTGCCATATGAGTCCACCATACCTACCTATATGCGGTATTTCCGTGCCGTTCTAAGCAAATTTGTATGTGCCATCTCTAATTTTCAAAATAAATTTCTCTTTTGTGTGCTCGTACCGCTCATGAAACGGTAGGGGGGTGGCTAATATATTTCCATGCTAGATGTGTTATTCTCAAGATGAGTGTTTATTCACTTGTCATTGCACGAGAGTACGACAAAGGTATTAGGGATGCCCAGTCCCGAAATGAAAAATGAATTTACTTTATGTTGTCAAATAATAAATTCCTTGGAAAGTGTTGGTATGGAGGGCACCCGTGGATATGGCTAGCCATGGAAAGTGAAAGTATGGTGGAAAAAGGAATAAACTTTATTTTCTGTTTGGGAACCGCCTATGATATATCTAGCATGGAAAGTATTGGGAACTACTCGATCGTTCTCGTTGACAAGAAAAGCATGCCTCCCAAAATGTTTTTGTCTCTATCTTTTTCGTTTTGAGCTCTGGCACCTCTACAAATCCCTACTTCCCTCCGCGAAGGGCCTTTCTATTTACTTTATGCAATTTTTATTTTTACTTGAGTCTCCATCTTCTCTTATAAAGCACCAACTAAGGGGCACTATGATCGTACTTGAGCATTGGGTGTAGCTAATATGCGAGTGTGTTTCATGAATGGATCAATGATTGAGCATAATGGGCTAGGGATAACTTGCTTTAGTGTTGATATTTTGAAAGACATGGTTGCTTGTTGATATGCTTGAGTATTAAAGTCCTCATGTCAAAACTAGACTATTGCTTTGAACCATATAAAAGTCCAAATGTCCATGCTACAAAGAAAAGAATATGTGATGAACATGTTAGGTAGCATTCCACATCAAAAATTCTGTTTTTATCATTTACCTACTCGAGGACGAGAAGGAATTAAACTTGGGGATGCTGATACGTCTCCAACGTATCTATAATTTTTGATTGTTCCATGCTGTTATATTATCATTCTTGGATGTTTTACAATCATTTTATAGCAACTTTATATCACTTTTTGGGACTAACCTATTGACATAGTGCCCAGTGACAGTTGCTGTTTTTTGCTTGTTTTTTACTTCGCAGAAAATCAATACCAAACGGAGTCCAAACGCAGCGAAACTTTTTGGTGATTTTTTCTGGACCAGAAGACACCTGTTGGGCAAAAGAAGTACCAGAGGGGGGCTCCGAGGGGAGCACAACCCACCTGGGTGCGCCCTGGTGGGTTGTGCCCACTTCGGCCACCTCCCGCACCGCCTTTTTGTTCTATAAATACCACAATATTCCAGAAACCCTAGGAGAGTCGACGAAAATCAATTCCAGCCGCCACAAGTTCTAGAAACCACAGATCCAATCTAGACACCATCACAGAGGGGTTCATCATCCTCATTGGTGCCTCTCCGATGATGCGTGAGTAGTCCATTGTAGACCTACGGGTCCGTAGGTAGTAGCTAGATGGCTTTCTCTCTCTCTTTTGATTCTCAATACAACGGTCTCTTGGAGATCTATTTGATGTAACTCTTTTGTGGTGTGTTTGTCGGGATCCGATGAAGTTTGAGTTTATGATCAGATCTATGTTTTTATCCATGAAAGTTATTTGAGTCTTTTGATCTCTTATATGCATGATTACTTATAGCCTCGTATTTCTTCTTCAAATCTTTGGTTTAGTTAGGCCGACTAGATCGATTTTTCTTGCCATGGGAAGAGGTGCTTTGTGATGGGTTCGATCTTACGGTGCTTGATACCAGTGACAGAAGGGGAACCGACATGTTTGTATCATTGCCATTAAGGATAACAAGATGGGGTCTATTTCTACATAAATAGATCTTGTCTACATCATGTCATCGTTCTTATTGCATTACTCCGTTTCTCCATGAACTTAATACACTAGATGCATGCTGGATAGCGGTCGATGTGTGGAGTAATAGTAGTAGATGCAGGCAGGAGTCGGTCTACTAATCTTGGACGTGATGCCTATATAATGATCATTGCCTGGATATCGTCATGATTATTTGAAGTTCTATCAATTGCCCAATAGTAATTTGTTTACCCACCGTATGCTATTTTTCTCGAGAGAAGCCACTAGTGAAACCTACGGCCCCCGGGTCTCTTCTTTAATATATTTGCCTTCAAGATCTATTTTTATTTGCTTTTATTTTCAGATCTATTAATCAAAAACACAAAAATACTTTGCTGCACTTTATTTTATTCACGATCTATTTATTCAATCTATTACAACTTTCTCCCGTCCACTTGCCAATTTCTGTCGCTGTTACCCGAAAGGGATTGACAACCCCTTTAACACGTCGGGTTGCAAGTATTTGTTCTTTGTGTGCAGGAGCTGTTTACGTGGTGTTGCGTGGTTCTCCTACTAGTTCGATAACCTTGGTCTCATCACTGAGGGAAATACCTACCATTGCTGTGCTGCATCATCCCTTCCTCTTTGGGGAAATACCGACGTAGTTCAAGCAAACATCATTGACCCACTTGTGATTACGATCGACCTTCTGATGAAGACTTAGAAGAAGCTCATGATCAGTCATCACTCGTGGAGCAGTGGCTTGAGGAGTTGGCTTTGAAGCTTTTGCAGCAGAATCTTGGGTTGCAGAGTCATCATTGGTGGAGTAAGATGCAGCTTTGCGAAACTGACCATCCAATGGACGAGTGCCCTCATCAATAACAACAGGTTTAGCTTTTCCATCAACTGAAGAAATAGTCCACTTGAGGACTTCAATAGGAGGTAAATAGCTGAGATGATTCTGACAATCTACCTGGTAGTGAATGGAAGACCTGATTCTGATGAATTTCATGATCCATGGAACATAAGGCTTCAACTCAAAAGGTGACAAAGCAGCATTAGCCAAAGTCCTCATGAAGAAATCATGGTAGTTAATGGGAATGCCATGTATCATGTTAAACAACAGATTCTCCATGATGCCAACAACTTCCTCTTCTTCAGAGTTGTGGCCTTTGATCGGACTGAGGGTTTTGGTCAGAATGCGGTAGATTGTCCTAGGCACATAAAGCAAATCCTTCACTAGGAAGGTAGTTCTTGAAACTTGGCCTGCCTTCAAAGGCTTCATCAACACTTGAATCAAATGATTTGGAAGATCAAGTTCTTCATACATGAGCCTGGCGCCTTTAGCAGGAGGACTGACTGGTACGGCATGAAGTAATTCAGAGGCCGGGGCTTTGTAATGAGTGTTCTCAGTCATCCAATCTAGCACCCATGAGTTCACATCAGCCACATTTCCAGTGAGGTGTAGTGTGGCATAGAATTGAAGAATTAGCTCTTCATTCCAATCGCAGATGTCAGTGCAGAAATTCAGAAGCCCGGCTTCATGAAGAACATTTAAGACTGGCTGGAAGCAAGGAATAGACTCCAGGTCAACATGAGGAATTTGACGATGTTCAAATACCTTGTCCTTATCAAACAGGAGTGAAGAGTAGAAGTTCATCTGACTGGCTATCCAGAATCGCTTGCGTCGAAGTCTAGCTGAGTCATATGGATTGAAATCCATGAAGAAATGATGCTCTGTGAAGAAATCATCAGCCTTGAATTTTGGCCTTTTAGCATGAGGGTTTTGCTGCTTGGGCTGAAGAATAACGGTTGATGTTTTCACAGCCTCTTGGAGCACAACCTCTGGAGCCACAGACTGAGGAATTTCAGTGGCAGTTTCAGTAGCAGCAGTCTGGGTCTCTATTTCTTCAGCTGTAGTAGCTGGAACTTCTGCAGGAATGGAAAGAAGTGATGTTTGACGTTCTTCAGATCCCATGTGAATTTCTTCAGTTTGTACAGGGGACTGAGGAATTTGATGCAGAGGTGTGGTCAATGGTGAATTGGGGTGAAGTCTTTCCCAATAGTCATCATTCAGAACCGGTGTGGTAGAACCAATGTCCACATCCTCATCTTCTTCCATTTCCTCAACGCCTGCCTCTTCAGCTGTGAACTAAGACATGGGCGATGATACCAGTGGTGTTGAAGGGATATCTTCCACTTCAATTTCTTCATCCAACTGCTCTGAAGGAGCAGCAGAAGGATTTTCTTCATCAATGTCATCTGGAATGACATAGTCTTCACCATATGGGATAATTTCCTTTGATGGCACCACAGAGATAGGAACAACATCAATGGGGTTAGTGAAGGAACTTGTCAAAGTCTTCACTTTCTTGGGAGTTGAAGACTCTGCAGTCGTTGATGCTTTCCTTTTCTTCACAGCTGCCTTCTCTGCAGCTTTGGTTTTCTTCACTTCTGATGCAGAAGGAAGGTTGATGTTCTTCATCTTTGATGACTTTGCAGGAGGAGCAGATGAAGTTGGTTCAGTGTCTTCGGGCACGACTGATGCAGTCGCCCTGGCAATTTCTTCAGGAGCTGGAATTTCTTCAGCAACCCTGGAATTTTTAGTTTCATCAGCAGTCTGATTTTCATCAGCTGCACTAGCAGTTTCTTCAACATACTGAACAGAAGCATCAGCCTGAGGAATTTGTTGTTGCGATGGTGCTGAACACTCAGCTTGAGGGTCTTGGAGAGTTTGACGAATCTGACCTTGGCACTGAGCCAATCTGCATGGTAGGTGTCAAATTCATCACTGAGGTTTTTGATCTCCTTCTGCATGTTTACAAGTTCTTCAGGAGTCATATTCAGAACATTTTTCTTCAGAAATCTTTCCTTTTTATATTGGGCCTTCTTGACTTGTCTGGCCTTCTCGAATTTCCATTTTTCTTCACTCATGAAGGCCGACAACATATGACTTTGACTCGGTGTGAGGTTCAAGTCAGGCAGAGAAGTATTGGGATCCTTGTGCCAGAGGTCAATGAAATCAAGGATCTTCTTCGGATCCAGCATGAGAGGCACGACACTGCCTTTGGCTATAGCGGCCCTTTCTTGCCTGTCTCTGATGATGTCAGCAAGTTCATCATCATCAGCTTCATCGTCATCAGACGGAATTTAAAAAACAACTTGTTTCTTATGAGGACTTGGCCTCGATCCACATCCAGTAGTGGCCTTTTTCTTCATCAGAATTGGACCTGTTGAGGACAGTGGTGGAGCTGACGAACTTGTAGATGCTCCTGAAGCAATAGAAAATCCTGCAGTCCGTTGGCACGTGGCAAGATGCACAGGTGTTGAGGACTTGGCAGCAGCAGTTGAGGATTTCAAGGCAACAGAGGGAATTGGAGCTGCCCTTGAGGAGGTTGCCTGAGGAATTTGCCGTGAGGGCTTTGTACTTGGCCGTGAGGGCATTGCTGTTGAGGAACTCGGCTTCACAGCTGATTTCTTCGGCAAAGCCTTCTTAGGCTTGCGAGCAAAGGCCTCAGCAGCAGCAACAACAGAATCTTCATTGAATTTCTTCACTGCTTCTTTTGCTACTTTAGCCAATTTGGCTTGGCGCTTGGCCCATTCTTTGGAAAATTCCTCACCGTGCCTGATGCTTGAGGGATCAGCTTCTTGGCCTGGAGCCAATGGAGGTCTTGGACATGGAGGGTTAACAGCGAATTTCTTCATGTACTTTGGAGTAACATAACGATATTCCCTCCATTCCTTAGCCCATCTTCTCTCAATTCTCTGTATGCGCACTTTGCGCTGAGTCTTGGTTTCTTTGCCATGAGTTGCTTCATCAGGTGTGCAATATTCATCATATATGTCTTCGGGGATCTCAAAAGCAGTGTTTGTCTCAGGCCTCTTTCCTCCCTTCTGAGGTCTTTTACCATCAGCCATTTTCTTCACTTGAGGATTTTGAACAATTGATGTTTCTGAGGAAGTGTGCAACTTATCTTTGAGGAACGCTGCAAATGAGTTAAGTTGATGAGAACCTAGTGATTCAGCAGCAGACATTTTGTACCTGTGAATAGAGTATAGGTGCGAAGAATTTGGAGAGGTCATATGCGTTCTCAGAAATTTTTTCAAAAGTATCAAGTTTGAGGAATTTGACCATGGGTGTCTTGAGGAATTTCACTAAGCATTCTTGACTTAGGTTCCAGAGTTGTATAGATTTGAAAATCCACACAATTGAGGAATCTTAAATAAAAACATAGCTTAGAGAAACAAATCAAGGTACTGAAGCAACTTGGTGTTTATGGATTGAGAAGTTGAAGAATAAACACCTTTTGAAGATTTTTTGGAAATCATGTGAATCAAAGTAGGGCAATAAAATCAGATTTTAATTACCTTAGATGAAGAACACGACGAACTGGGAGTGGAGTTGGAGAAGTTCGTCCGTTCAGATCTCCCACGCCCTAACTTGGCGGTGAGAGACAACTACGGCGCCGGCGGAGTGAAGATTTCCGCGGTCGGCGCGAGTACGACGGCGACGAGGTCGAGTCAGTGAAGCTCTTCCTCACCGGCGACGATGGAGTGTAGTGGCGGCGCTAGGTCTGAGAGCTCGAGCGAGGAGAGTTGTAGCCGAGCGCAGTAAATGAGGTATGAGGAAGGGGAGGGGTATTTATAGCCACGGTGAAAAACTGCCCATCCAATTTTTTTGGACGAACATGCCCCTGACCCTTACCATCCTATCAACATGTGTCACCCATGTACAGAGTGGTGGAGATCGTGGTAGATCATGGGTGAGTAGTTTAAGCTTATCGTGGGATGCGGAACGGTTTGAGCGGCAAAAGCCAAAAATTCAGATATGAAAATTTTAACATTTCGTTCGCAAATTCTTCAGCTGACAAGGACACAGTGAAGATTTTGAATGGGTTTCAAATAGAACGCACATGAAGAATTTGTGAACAGACTGGGTTGAGTTTAGCATAGAGGGGGAACGGGTCCGATCACATTCACTTAGAAGAAAAATCAGCTTGAATAATTAGCAATAAGTGAATGCTGTTGAGGACATGAAAACTCAAATATATATATATATATATATATAGTCAATGAAGAACATCAGTCGAAAAGTTTGAGGACTTTGCAAAGTTGAAGAATTTGAAAATTTGAAGAATTTGCAAAATGAAGAAAAACTCAATTTTGAAGATTTTCAACTTTTTGTTGGTGGCGTGTCCCACCGTATAAGAATGATGATTTCAGACACCGCGTACAATTGTCGTAGGGCTCTGAGAATCAAATTCTTCATTAATTTCTTCACACTTAGAGGGTTAGTCTTCATTGATTGAAGAAAAATGTTACTTCATGTGTTGCACATCTAAGTCATCAATTTTGCATAAGAGTTAGGATGTGTGTCCTTTCAAAGAACATTCGAAGATTCTAAGATATTTAGCTCACACCGCAACTTGCTAAATCTCTTCTCATCCAAGGTCTTGGTGAAGATATCCGCTAGCTGTTCTTCAGTCTTCACGTGATCAATAGAGATGTCGCCCTTCAACACATGATCTCGAAGAAAATGATGACGAATCTGGATGTGCTTTGTCTTCGAGTGCTGAACTGGGTTATGAGCAATCTTGATGTCACTCTCGTTGTCACAGTAGAGTGGCACATTCTTCATGTTGATGCCGTAGTCCTTAAGGGTTTGCTTCATCCATAGCAATTGAGCACAGCAAGAACCAGCAGCAATGTACTCAGCTTCAGTAGTAGAGAGTGATACATAGTTCTGCTTCTTCGAGGACCAACATACTAAGGATCGTCCTAGGAAATGGCATGTGCCTGATGTTGACTTACGATCCACTCGATCGCCAGCATAGTCAGAGTCAGAATATCCAATGAGATCAAAAGCCGAGCCCTTGTGATACCATAATCCAAGTGTTGGAGTGTGAGCTAGATATTGAAGAATATGTTTCACAGCCTTATGGTGTGATTCCTTTGGTGTAGCTTGAAAATAGGCACACATGCAAACACTAAGCATAATATCTGGCCTAGATGCACATAGATACAGTAAAGAGCCAATCATGGAGCGGTATACCTTTTGGTCGAAGTCTATACCATTTTCATCGGTGCATAGATGGCCATTTGTGGGCATAGGGATTTTGACGCCTTTGCAATCTTGCATACCGAATTTCCTCAGAACGTCCTTGAGGTATTTCTCTTGAGAAATGAAGATGCCATTGCATTGTTGACGAATTTGAAGACCTAAGAAGAATTTCAATTCTCCCATCATAGACATTTGATATTCCTCACTCATCATATAGGCAAATTCGTCACTGTAACGTTGGTTAGTACAGCCAAAGATAATATCATCAACATATATTTGGCACACGAATAATTCATCATCATAAGTTTTGGTAAAAAGAGTTGGGTCGAGTGAACCGGGTTTGAAGCCTTTCTTCATGAGGAATTCCTTCAGTGTATCATACCACGCTCGAGGGGCCTGCTTGAGGCCATAGAGGGCCTTATTGAGTCTGAAGACTTGGTCAGGATGCTTAGGATCTTCAAAACCTGGGGGTTCAACAACATATACTTCTTCCTCAAGCTTACCATTGAGGAATGCACTTTTCACATCCATTTGATATAAGATGATATTATGATGGTTAGCATAAGCAAGCAATATGCGAATAGCCTCAAGTCTAGCAACAGGTGCAAAAGTTTCATTGAAATCAATTCCTTCAACCTGTGTATAGCCTTGAGCTACAAGACGAGCCTTGTTCCTCACAACTAGGCCATTTTCATCTTGCTTGTTGCGGTAGATCCATTTGGTACTGATGATATTGTGCTTGCGTGGGTCTGGTCGCTTGACAAGCTCCCACACATTGTTCAGCTCGAATTGATGTAATTCCTCTTGCATCGCTTGAATCCATTCAGGCTCCAGAAATGCCTCATCAACTTTGGTGGGCTCTGTGATAGAGACGAAAGCAAAATGCCCACAAAAGTTAGAAAAATGTGAAGCTTTTGAGCGAGTGAGAGGACCTGGTGCGTTGATGTCGTTGATGATTCTCTCAATTTGTACTTCATTTGCAACGCGAGGATGAGCAGGTTGGCGACTTTGATTTGGCTCAGCATTTTCTTCAGAGCCATTTTCTTCAGATGCACCAGCATGATTTTCTTCATGATCTGGAATGACTTCTTCAGCAGATTCTTCAGTAGGTATGACATCCTCAATAGCCTTTAGCTTGATGGATTCCTCAGGAGACATTTCATCTAGCACAGGAGGTAGGTGCTCTCTTTGCGAGCCATTAGTTTCATTGAACCGCACATCTACAGTTTCAACAACCTTGTGGTGATAGGTGTTGAAGACTCTGTAGGTGTGCGAGTCCTTTCCATAACCAAGCATAAAACCTTCATGTGCTTTCGGTGCAAATTTAGAATTGTGATGAGGATCTCTAATCCAGCATTTAGCACTGAAGACTTTGAAATAGCTCACATTGGGTTTCTTGTCAGTGAGGAGTTCATATGAGGTTTTCTTGAAGAATTTGTGAAGATATACCCTGTTGATGATGTGGCATGCAGTATCAATTGCCTCAGGCCAGAAGCGACGAGGTGTGTTGTATTCATCAAGCATAGTGCGAGCCATCTCAACAAGAGTCCTGTTCTTGCTCTCCACAACGCAATTCTGCTGAGGAGTGTATGGGGTAGATAGCTTATGAGTAATACCAAGTTCATCGAGATAGTCATCAAGACCAGTATTCTTGAACTCGGTCCCATTGTCACTACGTATATGCTTGATCTTCACACTGAAATTCGTTGAAGCCCTTGAAGAAAATCGTCTGAAGACTTCCTGCACTTCAGTTTTGTAAGTAATGACATGCACCCATGTGTAACGAGAATAATCATCAACAATTACAAAGCCATATAGAGATGCTGCATTGGTTATAGTGGCCTAATGAGTAGGGCCAAAGAGATCCATGTGAAGCAATTCAAAAGGACGAGTGGTAGTCATGATAGTCTTCGAGGGGTGCTTGGCTCTGGTCATCTTTCCAGCCTCACAAGCCCCACAAAGATGATCTTTGAGGAATTTGACACCCTCAATGCCAATGACGTGCTTCTTCTTCACAAGCGTGTGCAAGTTCCTCATGCCAGCATGACCCAGTCGTCGATGCCATAGCCAGCCTTCTGAAGCTTTTGCAAGTAGACATGTGGCAGGCTGTGGTCCTGTAGAGAAATCAACAATATACAAGTCTCCTCTCCTAAAGCCTTCGAAGACTTTGGAATTGTCAGATTCCATGAGCACTAAGCAGCGATATTTGCCAAAGACAACAACCATATCAAGATCACAAAGCATTGAGACAGACATGAGGTTGAATCCAAGGGACTTGACAAGCATGACTTTGTCCATGTGTCGATCCTTTGAGATGGAAACCCTACCTAGACCCAATACCTTGCTTTTGCCTTTGTCAGCGTAGGTGACATGCTTCAAATGTGATGGAGATAAAGGAGAGTCCATCAGTAAGCTCTTGTCACCAGTCATGTGATTTGTACATCCACTGTCGAGGACCCACTCAGTAGCTTTGGGTAAATCATCCTGCAGATGAATTAGTGCATCTTACAAACTCATATACTTCAGAGTGAAGAATATGACATCAAGTTCATCAGACATAATTTCATCAATTAATGCAGCATATGTATATATAGCAGTATGAGGACGTGAGAAATGAATGAATCATTTCTTCATAATTAGCTTGCGTCCTTTCAAGCATTTCAGGTCTCCAGCAAATTCTTCAGACGATTTAGTTCGTCTGGAGACCTGACCCTGCATAAGAGATTAGTTCTTTTTCTTCACCACCCACATCTGGAGGGGTGGCAAAGAGTTCATCATTCTGCGAGCTCCATAAGAGAAAGGTGGCATTGAAGCCAATGCGCTTCAATTCACAGAAGAAGGGTTAGAATAGGCATATGAATAAGCAGAGAAATTCTTCGAGGACTTATGAACATAATGATTTGAAGAATAGTGCACATAATCAGAACTCTTAGATTTTCCCTGCGAAACAGAAGCGTTAGCATGATGATGATCATATGAGGATTTTGATCCACGTGAGGAATTTGGTCCATATGAGGACTTGGATCCATATGAAGACTTTGGTCCATATGAAGAATTTGATCTGGGGTTCCTATTCTTCACAGGTGGTGTCATGAGGACATTCACCTGAAGACTTTCAAGGCACCTTTTGGGAACCCAGATTTTCTTCAAAGGGGGACCGTTCCTGCAGTTAGTACCAACATATCGAGCAAATACTTCACCATTCTGATTTTTGAACAGTTTATAGTTAGAGTCAAATGACTCATCAGATGAATATGAGGATTCACAAGTAAAGCCAGATAAAGTGGATGGATCTACGGGAGGTCCCTTCGCAGCAACCCATGAGGTTTTGGGATACTGCTCAGGTTTCCAGTAGGTTCCATCAGCATTGAGTATCCTCTCAAAGGCAATACCCTCTTTCCTAGGGTTCCTGTTCAAGATCTGCTTTTTGAGCACATCACAAAGAGTCTGATGCCCTTTGAGGCTTTTGTACATGCCTGCCACATACAATTCCTTCAACCCTGCATTTTTGTCAGTAATACTAGTGCTATCCTCAGATGAGGAATTTGTGACCACAGAGATAGTTGAAGAATTTGCAGCAATAGAAGCATTTGAACTTTCAGGTGAAGAATTAGCAGTTTCATGTTCAATGCATTTCAAACATGGTGGAATAAATTCTTCCTGAGCGGAACTGATCTGTTGGGCAAGTAATGAATCATTTTCCTTTTGAAGATCTTCATGAATCACCCTTAGCTTCTCAAGATCTTGCTTTCTTTGAAGAAATTCATAAGAAAGCTTCTCATGATCGGCTAAGAGAGTTTCATGACGACTTTGAAGGTTGTCAAACTTAGACTGTAGTTGTTGAAGATTATCAGTCAGTGTTTGAGTTCGATCCATTTCCTCACCTAACAGGTCATCGCTTTTGTCTAGCATATTTTGAACCTTTTCCAAAGCCTTTTGTTGTTTAACAGCAATATTAGCAAGTTTGGAATAGCTGGGTTTGAGGCTTTCATCAGATTCATCCTCACTTGATTCAGAGGAGGGATATTTGAGTACCTTGGCACCTTTTGCCATGAAGCAATAGGTGGGAGCATAGTTATCGTTGCTGTCATCAGCAGTGTTGGGGAAGCCATTTTCCTCAGTGTTGAAGATGGGCTTGCTGACGAAAGCAGTAGCGAGGGCTAGGCTCGCCACACCAGAGTGTGACTCTTCAGATGCCTCCTCTTCCTCATGTTCCTCAGATTCAGCTTCAGAGTCCATTTCCTTGCCAATGAATGCCTGAGCCTTCTTGGAACTGCTCTTCTTGTGAGATGAAGACTTTGAAGATTTTGATGATGAGGACTTTGAAGATTTCTTCTTCTTCTTAGAGTCATCTGAACTATCATCCTTGTATTTCTTCTTCTTTGATTCCTTTGCCCACTGAGGACAATCAGTTATGTAGTGACCAGGTTTCTTGCATTTGTGGCAAGTCCTCTTCTTGTAATCATGGGATGAGGAATCTGATCTCATATCATCACCTTTTGAAGATTTTCAAAGCGACCACGCCTTGAGAACTTCTGAAATTTCCTCACGAGCATTGCTGGCTCCTGGCTTAGTTCTTCAGGGTCACCAAGGCTGCTATCAGAATCTTCTCCTTCAGATGAGGAAACTGCCTTGGCCTTCAGTGCGCGTGATCTTCCATAGCTTGGCCTGTAGAGATCTCTCTTCTCATCTTGTTGGAATTCATGAGTGTCCAGCCTCTCAAGGATATCAGCAGGATCTAGTGACTTGTAGTCTCCACGTTCTTGAATCATCAGTGCCAGTGTATCGAATGAAGAATCTAGTGACCTCAGCAATTTCTTCACCACCTCATGGTCGGTAATGTCAGTGGCACCAAGTGCTTGAAGCTCGTTTGAAATGTCAGTGAGGTGATCAAAGGTTTGCTGGACATTCTCATTGTCGAGTCTTTTGAAGCGATTGAAGAGATTGCGAAGAACATCAACTCGAGAGTCACGTTGAGTTGAGACTCCTTCGTTGACCTTGGACAGCCTATCCCAGATAAGCTTTGCAGTGTCCAAAGCACTCACTCTGCCGTACTGTCCTTTGCTTAGATGGCCACATATGATATTCTTCGCTTGAGAGTCGAGTTACTTGAATCTCTTCACATCAGCAGCGTTCATAGAAGGAGTGACAGAGGGAACGCCATTTTCCACAACGTACCAGAGATCGTTGTCAATTGCCTCAAGATGCATGCGCATCTTGTTCTTCCAGTAGGGGTAGTCTGTCCCATCGAAGGTAGGACACCCAGCCGAGACCTTGATCATGCCTGCAGTCGACATAACTAAAACTCCAGGTGGTTAAACCAAAATCACACAGAACAGGGGAGTATCTTGCTCTGATACCAATTGAAAGTGTGTTATATCGACTAGAGGGGGGTGAATAGGCAATTTTTACAAATTCATCACTGAGGAAATACTACTTGAGGAATTTGCTAAGTGACGAACTACAAGCAGCGGAATAAGTACTCAGGTGCAAGCATAACATGGCAGTAACACAGTCATCATGATGATATGAAACAAGCATAGAGCACAGGTAGCGTGTAAACAGGATAAGCAGGCAAAAGACAAGAAGACTAAAGAATTAGGATTGAGGAAATTGAGAAAGTCTTCAGTCAAAGTGTTCAAACAGTAACGATCAATTTCATCAACACATGAATGAGGAAATGAAAGGGTTGAGGAAATAGAACCAATAGCTCGGTGAAGACAATGATTTGGTAGACTAGTTCCAACTGCTATGACAGTTGTACATCTGGTTGGAGCGGCTAGGTATTTAAACCTGAGGACACATAGTCCCGGACACACAGTCCTCACCGTATTCTCCTTGAGCTAAGGTCACACAGACCTTGCCCAATCACTCATGGTAAGTCTTCACAGGTGACTTCCAAACCTTCACAGACTTGGTCACTCGACGATCCACAATTTCTCTTGGATGCTCTAGACCATGACGCCTAACCGTCTGGAGGATGCACAGTCCTCAAAGGTAACAAGCGTCGGTTCCACACAGGAACAATCTCTTCAGTGATGCTTAATCACTTTGGGTTTTAGGTGTTGGGTTTGGGTTTTTCCTCACTTGATGATTTTCGCTCAAAGTCCTCGGAGGATGGGATGCTCTCAATGACAAGTGTCAGTTTCTCTCGGAGCAGCCAACCAGCTAGTGGTTGTAGGGGGTGGCTATTTATAGCCGGGAGTAGCCTGACATGATAAGACATAAATGCCCTTCAATGATATGACCGTTAGGTGGGTAGGATATTTTGGGACAGCTGGCGTGTAGCACAGCAACGGTCGGAAATTTGAGCTCTCAAATTCCTCAGGGCTATCATGTTCCTCACTTGTAGGCAATCCGCACTGGCGAATTCCTAACTCCTCAGTCAGGACAAATTCCTCAGAGAATAGAAGATCTTCGTCTCTGTCATTGAAGAAATTGACTGAACTATATGAGATTTCCAATGGCTTCACTCGAAAGGATTGGGTAGGTGTAGGATTTGAGATGAGCATCACTTGGAAATTTTTCCTTAGTTTTACCTCGACCCCCTTTAACAGTACGGTGTTTCCTATGACTCAAGAAAGAGAAAATGAAACTACGAAAAGAAAAGTCTTCACGCTTCATAATCCTCGCATCAATATCAAAGTCTTCAAGGTCACACCAATTTCCTCATTTTCAAAGTCTTCAAGAATACCAAAGTCTTCAACTGAAGACATTCATTTTTAGGGGTCGACTTTCTTCGTAAATATCAAACTCCTCATAGACTTATAGACCTGTGTACACTCATAAATACATTAGTCCCTTAACCTATAAGTCTTCAATACACCAAAATCACTAAGGGGCACTAGATGCACTTACATGGGCGAGGGAGCGGGCGTAGGTGTAGTAAGCAAAGCTTCTCCTTGTCCTGCGACTCTGCGAGCCACCACGCCCGTGGGCGGGGGAGAGGGCATACTAAGCAAGCTTCTCCTCATTCTGCGAGTTGACGGGAAACATCAAAAGTAATACAGAGCATCTCCAGTGTATAGAGCCTTGCCTCTAAGGTAGGACCCAGATGGTTTGTCTCTTTTTGAAAATAATGCGTCAAGTTGCAATTTGTTTGTTCACCCGTGGTACACGATCCTCCATCAAGTGGACAACCAGTACACGTGTCAAATTACCACGCGGGCTGCCTTTTCGTACAGGAATGAGCTCCACCGTGTACCCGCGCTGGTGTGGTTGGGAAAGAGACGGGAGTACGTGCACCGTGCATGCACCTCTTCTCTTCATGCACGTCCCCCACCTATGTGGGTGTGCGTGCGAGATACAAACCTAGAGAGATGGCATGTGCGTTCGTGAGTGTTTTTTGTTATGGGGGGTGATTTCGTGAATGTATTTGTGGGAATATGTGTCGATGATATCTCAAACAAAAATTTGATACATGCAATGTGTGTGAAATAGAGGCCTATCTATATCATATATAGAGGGGGCGATCCACGAGAAGAGAGGGAGGGGTCATAGATATCGATAGAGTCAAAGAGAGGATCAAGTGTGTGGGTGCGAAATCGATGAAGAGAGCCATCGAAATTGTGTGTGTGCACGTCAAAGATATAGGGCGACTGACCTACCGGAATGTCAGAGGGCACAGGGCAAGTTTGGGTGTGGTAGGGAGACATGACTAGAGCGCTCGATGTATCGGTGTGTGTGTGGGGGGGGGGGGAGTGGGGGAGGTAGAACCTAACTTTAGAGGTACGAATCGACTCGTATAGTGTTGAGAAGGAGAGACCTAGCTATGTCTTGAGGGAGATCGGTCGACATCCATACATAAGTGAAGGACGGGGAATAGGTTGGGACATAGAAAGAGAGAGAGAGAGAGAAAGAGAGAAAGAGAGAGAGGGAGGGAGGGAGGGAGAGAGAGAGAGAGGTAGAGTGCCGGAGGGGTGGTGGAGTTCCTTCACGGAGATGGTGGGAGAGGCCTACTAGACAAACTGAGGGTACAACTGCAATATTATCAAGAAGAGTGGGGACGTGTTTCTGTGTGTGCGTGTGCATGATAGATGTGTTGGGAGGCATGCATGGATGATGAAGGGGGACCATGTGTTTGGTAAGTAGACCTAACAAGATCGATAGATCAATTGTTGTGTGTCGGAGGAAGGGAGAGACATAACTAATGAGGTAGATCAATCGGCGCATGGGGAAAACGAGTTATAAACGACCTAGCTAGCTATATGTATAGCAGGAGATCGGTCAGTGTACATCCATTTGTTAGAGGCAAATAAGGCCCAGAGAGACGGATATATAGAGAGAGATGGAGCTAGGAGGTGGTGCTAGAGGCCTACTAGCTAGATAGGGGGAGGAGTGTGCGATTGTGAGATCGATGAAAAGAGGGGTGAGAGTTTACACATGTGTGGGACCGTATGAGAGACACGAGGCATGGACACATAAAGGAGGAGATGGAAAGTGCGTGTGTATGTGGTAGGCAGACATCGCTGGAGAGGTTTATCGATCGGTGTGTGTCGGAAAGGAGTTGCGGAGACCGTGGGAGAACGACCTAAAGAAAATAAAATGAATGTGCGTGATGTATAGAATGCCAAGGGAGGGGGAGGGCGAGGAGGGCGTGTGCATGCACGAGAGAAAGTTAGTGCTAGCTACAAAGGTTAGAGGATTGTGTGGGTGTAAAAGACTAACAAAGATCATAATTCGATATGAAAGTGGATTCATATATTTGAATAAGAGATCATAGTGTTATAAATCTATGCATGCATGAATATAGCAGTGATACGCGTGGTGTGGTTTTGGACATGTTATACCATAATGTGATAATGCGTGGCGTTTGCAACTCACAGCTAAATATCGAACAATCTAAACCATACTATATATCGAACAATCTCACATTTTATTTGAATTTGTGATAATGTGTGTCATTTGCAGCTCACAACTAAATATCGAACAATCTAAACCATACTATATATCGAACAATCTCACATTTTATTTGAATTTGTGATAATGTGTGGCGTTTGCAACTCACATCTAAATACCTGTAGGCATAGGGGGCGGGGCACCATACATTATGTCATAAACACATTATACATATTAGACATGGTTTAGATATGAAGATCTAGCTAGAGCTTGAAATGTACTGTGATTTGAAATCAACATAAAGTGGATTCAAAAAAATTGAGTTCGAGTTCATATAGTACACATAGTTCATATCTAACTCGACAGTAATCATGTGGTGTGCTGTGAAGATAATATACAAACGATGGTTTAACTTGACAATAATGATGATTGTAGATCTTATTAAAATAGAGAAACGAATTCAAATGGTTTAACTTGACAACAATTATGATTGTAGATCTTATTCAAATAGAGAAACAAATTCAAATTTAGTTCATATTGGAGCGGTAGTATATACGTTTGGAATGCACTAAAACGTTCATTTGAGTAGCAAGTTGCATGCATTATACACGTAGCGAAATATTTTAATTGAACATAACATGAATTCAATGTTTTGAATGGCATTTGTAGTGCGAATTGATTTGGTACAGTACACGGGACTAGACTCTCTTGTGTGGTGCGAATTGATTTCTTTTTGTTTTCTCGTCGAGGGAAGTGCGAATTGATTTGATATAGGGTGTGTTTGGATTGTGGCCAAAGTGCACCTTACCAAAATTTTGGTCATGACCCAAAGACTTTGTTTGGATGGTTGCCAATTTTTTGGCATGCCAATGAACTCTAGCCAACTCTAGTTCATTTTTCTTGCCAATGTTGGCTAAATCATGGGCAACCAAAACCTCAACCAATTTTTTGGCTAGCCAATGCTTTGGTGGGGCAACCTTGGGCACAAACCAAACACACCCATAGTATACACGTTAGGCTTGTCCGGAAATTTGAACCCGTGCCTTGTTATCCCGAAATTTTAAGATATTTCTTTGTCTTGTTGTGCTCCTAAAATTCCCTCCATCTCAACCCGCGCCTTGCTATCCCAAAATTACAATGCGCGTGAAAACTCCCACCTCCAGCCAAATCCCGACACGCGAAATTTCCGTGATACCCCTGAACCGAAAGAACCACCTAGTTCAAATCGGTGGGGCTACTTTCTTAACTTACCCCACATTTCGGACAAGCGCGTCCCTAAGCCATGGTTCCCCCCTCCCATCCCCTCCGCCCCCATTGATACACCGAGTCCGCGAAAACCCGCGAAGCCCCACACCCTCCTCCGTCCGCCCACCCAGTCAGAGCCTCTTCCCTGACGACGTCCTCCACAACAACACCTCGATGTCCCTCATCCACCGCACCGGATGAGGATCCATCGTCGATCTCGTCGTCCCGCCGATTCAGCCACCCCGTCCTCCACCTCCAAGGAGCTGCCCCGACGTTCCCCTCATCTTTCGCGCCACCTCCATTCCCACACCGCCGTCTTCACCTGCACCACCGGAAGAGCAGCATCATCACCGATTCCTCGGATGAAGCTGAGGCCTAATCGGCGCCACCAAAGAGGTTCTATACTAACCGCTGCATTTTCTTCTTGATTCGATCTCACGGTGCTGCCGACGCTCGGTCCCGAGCCGACATGGCGCGGCTCCATCTACGGCGGCGTCGCCGGTCACTTCCTCCACTGTGTCGCTCCCTCGGCGGCGACGTCCACATCAGTAGGAGCTACTGCTGCATTGGCTCTCGCTCGCGCTGCTGCTCTGCTCTTGCTCTCGGTCCCCTGCCTGGTCTGCTCTTGCACTTGCTTGCGCTGTTGCTCTCGCTCTTGCTCTTGCTTGCGCTGCTGCTCTACTCTTGCTAGCGCTGCTGCTGCACGAGCAGTAGATCCTGCTCTCGCTCGAGCCCCTGCAGCTGCTACCCAAGATGCTACTACACGACCAGCTACCCCGGCTCTCGCATGCGCTGCTGCTCCGGGCACTGCTGCTGCTGCTGCTTTTCTGCTACTAGTGCGTTCAGTTTCGACAGTAAAATTCAGTTTCGACAGCAAAATTCAGTTTTGACAGTAAAATTCAGTTTCGACAGTTAAATTTAGTTTCAACAGTGAAGTTCAGAGATGAGCGACTGATGTATTTTACATCTAGCACTTTGTGGTTATGTATTTTACATCATCTATTGGAGATGCTATTAGAATTCCACTCAGGTTAACATTGTCTCTCTTGTCGTGCTTCAGCCTCGCCGTCGTACAACTCATCGGAGCTGCTCCAATGACGAAACCCTCCATCACAGCCTAGCAGTACCCTCGGCTCCATCTCCAGATGCCTAAGATCTTCTTCCCCTCCTCCGACAACCACATCAGCCGGAGCATCCTCAACGAACAACCGAATCGTGCTGAGATCGACATGGCTTCGCCAAAGAGGTTGTACACTTGTTGCATCACTTTTTTTACTCTACATGTTATATATATTGTCCACTGAGCACACGTAGTAACATGAAATACGATTAGTTTCTCCTACTATATGACAAGCAGTGAGGTACCAGGCAACTTAGCTATCCGTGATGGACTCTCTCGAAAGCCATCATTATTTATTTCTTTTGAGCTGTGCATGTGTAGATGGGCCTGGGAGTTGAGTTAGTAGGGCGGTGGCCTGGGTCCAAAGTAGTACAAGTAGCACAAAAACATTTTTGGAGTGTAGGCTTTTTCCTGTTCAAGCCTACCTACTAGAATTGCCAGTGGTTGAAAGGAAAAGTGAAGGAAAAACATAGGAATTGGAAAGTTTCCTATGGTACTACTATTAATGCATTTGGTTCAAAGGAATGGAGCAAAGGAAAACTGTAAGATTTGTTCCTTTAGTGTCTCTTTCAAAGAAAAACCGTAGGAATTTTAATATCCACTTGGCCCTTCTTTTCAAATTCCTATTCATGAAGAACAAGACTAAGTGATAGTAGCATAATAGCATTATAACTGTACATTTTCTTGTGGTTTGACTTAATTTGACCATGCTTCTTTGCATTCCTGTGACCTTCCAATTCCTGTGAACCAAACACCCAGATTGAGAGAAATCCTATGATTTTAAATTCTTTGCAGATGCATTCCTATCCTAGTACTGTGTATTTCCTATCCCTGCGTTGTTAGAATCCTCCAATTCAAATGAGCCCTTACAGAATTACTTCTCTTACAGATAGTTGTCAAAGAAAACCTTGTGTGGTTTGTCCCGCTCCTGCTGCACCGTCGTCCACCCCAGCTCAGCTGCTCCAACGACAGAAGGGTCCACCACAGCAGGGATCCGCCCTCCAGACTGTCTTTCGCCGCCTCAGATCTTCTTCCCCGCCGCCGGCAGCCACGGCAACTGCATTACCATCATCAACTGAGCAGATGACCTCGAGGACTACACGGGTCCGCAAGAGAGGTCACACTCTTTCGTGTCTGCTTACGTTATGCATCGCTTAATATTACATGCTACTTTATTGTCCTGTTCACCGATTAGACTCTGAGTCAGCTCCAAACTAATGCTCAAACTTGAGTTTTTAAATGGTTGTGGGGTACATATCAGGGCCGCAATCAATAGTATTTGTCTACTATCTGGTTAATCCCTGGTGTCTACTATGAGTTTCATGTTGGGTGGGAAACAAACAGTAAAGAAGCCAATATCTGTATTTTTTAACTGAAGCCATTATCTGCCTGCTATCATTGGTTTTGGGTCTATCCACAGGTTGCTACCATCACTCTGGATTTCTGCATGCACTCCTTACATAATCTCACTATGTTTTATTCCTATGCCTGTCAGTTATTGTACACAATGGAACTGAAGATGTAGGGCAAAAGAGACGAGCCTTGCGTGGCAATAAAATTTCATGCAGATGTCGCTCCATGGTGGGCGCAAAGGCAGCCCCCCTCCACCCATTTCAGATTGTAATCAAGAGGAAGATAACTATTCTGAGGGGGATTCAGAAGGAGAAGACCACTCCTATTTACCCCTTGAGGTCTTCGCTCTAACTTGGCATGCTGATGTTGGTCAAATCATGCATATGGTGCCTTGCATTGCTTACTTTATATATCAAATATGTCATCTTCTTAGTTTAGACATGCTTTGTGTGAATGCCATCTGTTTAGTTTCTTTATCGTATATGTGAATTATGCAATGCCATCTTGTTTAGCCAGGCATCATATATGTGAATTTTGCAATGCCATCCTGCTTAGCCAGTCATCTTATATGTGAATTAGATCATGCCATCCTTTTTTTTCATTACGTATTACATTTATCAACAATGTTAGTAGCAGAATTGTTAAAATTCGCTGGATCGTGGAAAAACTCTGAATGTTTTACACAAGATTTATATATGCATTTCCTATGTTGTCCTAATTTTTCAGAATTTTTGGTGTTACAGAAATATGACTGAAATTCAGGTCTTTACAGACTCTTCTGTTTTTGACAGATTCTGTTTTTGATGTGTTGTTTGCTTATTTTGATGAATCTATGGGTAGTATCAGGGGGTATGAGCCATGGATAAGTTAGAATACAGCAGATATAATGCAAATATAAAATTGGAATGAGTTCACAACAGTACCTAAAAGTGGAGATTTGTTTTATCATACTAACGGATCTCACGAGTTTTTTGTTGAGTTTTGTGTTGTGAAGTTTTCAAGTTTTGGGTAAAGTTTTGATGGATTACGGAATAAGGAGTGGAAAGAGCCTAAGCTTGGGGATGCCCAAGGTACCCGAAGGTAATATTCAAGGACAACCAAGCAACTAAGCTTGGGTATGCCCGGGATGGCATCCCCTCTTTTGTCTTCAATCCATCGGTAAAATTACTGAAGCTATATTTTTATTCATCACATGATATGTGTTTTGCTTGGAGCATCTTGTATTATTTGAGTCTTTGCTTTTTAGTTTGCCACAATCATACTTGTTGTACACACCTTTTGAGAGGGACACATATTAATCGTGAATTTATTAGAATACTCTATGTGCTTCACTTATATCTTTTGAGTTAGGCAGTTGCTCTAGTGCTTCACTTATATCTTTTTAGAGCACGGGAGTGGTTTTATTTTGAAGAAATTGTTGAACTCTCATGCTTCACTTATATTATTTTGAGAGTCTTATAAATAGTATGGCAACTTGCTTATGTTATGAATTTGGTCCTAATATGATGGGTATTCAAGAGGGATATAATAAAAGCTTTCATGAAGATCATTGAATATATAAGAAGTTTGATTCCTTGCATTTGTTTTGAGATATGAAGATGGTGATATTAGAGTCATGATAGTTGGTAATTGTGGATTAGTAGAAATACTTGTGTTAAGGTTTGTGATTTCTGAAGCATGCATGTATGTTCTATCGTTATGTGATGAAGTTGGAGCATGATTTATTTTTGATTGTCTTCCTTATGAGTGGCGGTCGGGGACGAGCGATGGTATTTTCCTACCAATCTATCCCCCTAGGAGCATGTGTATTAGTACTTTGTTTCAAGGGCTAATAAATTTTTGGAATAAGTATGTGAGTTCTTTATGACTAATGTTGAGTCCATGTATTATACGCACTCTCACCCATGTATTATACGCACTCTCATCCTTCCACCTTTGCTAGCCTCTCTAGTACCGCGCAACTTTCGCCGGTGCATTAAACCCACCATATACCTTCCTCAAAATAGCCACCACACCTACCTATTATGGCATTTCCATAGCCATTCCGAGATATATTGCCATGCAATTTCACCATTCCGTTTATTATGACACACACCATCATTGTCATATTGCTTTGCATGATCATGTAGTTGGCTTAGTATTTGTGGCTTGGCCACCATTCATATTTTTTATACATGTCACGCTAGATCATTGCACATCCTGGTACACCGCCGGAGGCATTCATATAGAGTCATATTTTTGTTCTAGTATTGAGTTGTAGGTATGTGACGCCCCCGGCTCAATCGTGCACTAATCATACACGCAAATGCACATGATCAAGCCTAAGGACTCACGGGAAGATATCACAACACAACTATAAAACATAAATAAAGTCATACAAGCTTTATATTACAAGCTAGGGGCCTCGAGGGCTCGAATACAAAAGCTTGGGTACAAGCATCAGCGTAAACATTAGATATCTGAGTACAGATATAAAAGAAAACACAGATAGGCCCTTAAAAGGCGGGGCAAAAGAAAACACTACGATCGAAAGGCGTAGGCCTCCTGCCTGGGACCCTCCGATCCTACTCCTGGTCGTCAGCCAACTCATAGTAGTATCAACCCTCGGGGTAGTAGTAGCGATCATCGGCGAACTCAACTATCTCAGGGGCTCCGTCATCGGGTTGCATCAAACGGGTATGGGGGAAAAAGAAAGCAAAGCAACCGTGAGTACTCATCCGAAGTACTCAGCAAGCAAGGATCTACACTACATATGCAACATTATCAAAGGTAGGCTGTATATGTGGACTGGGCTGCAGAAATGCCAGAAAAGAGAGAACGACACACCGCAACCCTACCTAGAGATCAGCAGAGAGGTCCCCGCCGGTCTACAACCTAAGCGCTCAGGGGTCTTGGGCCATCGCCCTGTGCTCTCCGGGTCGTTGCGAGCAGGTTGGATACCAGCGCCAATGGCACGATCCGACCCGGCCGCAATGCTGAACTGGACGTCTGACAAAGCTTTCGGCTGATGCATACGATGCAGAGTACCCATATTTATTCCCGCGTGATGGTTAGTGCTATCGGGCCAAAGGCCCACTCAGATCACATATCCAAATCGTAGTGTGTTGCTAGTGCGGTAACGAGCAGAGACTCACGATCGATGTGACCCCGTCGCCCCATCTCGAGGACTTGCGGCAAGGGCTAGGAATGCCCGGCCACACCTCGTATTCTCACTCGGGCACCACCCAGGTCAACCCGTCTCCATATCACTCGCGGGTACCCCTCAGGGTTGACCCGCCTTCCAAGTAACAATAGTACAGTCCAATTATCCGTGTGTCCATAACATCAGGGGAATCCGAGGTATCACCCTCGTTGGATTCCTAATCGATGTAACCGTTAAGGTGAACTTAGGAGGAATCACCCTCGGTGGGTTCACACTTGAGGTGTTGCACGACAGCGTCGTTACCGGAAGTGGTGAAGGCGGAATCACCCTCGATGACCACGACCAAATAGCTACTCTACAGAGTTAACATCAGGAGTGCTACAAGAGGTTTCACCCTCGGCACTCGATAGTAACGCTACAGTGTCATTACAACTAAGGGGGGTGATGTGCGGTGCCGGGGCCTGGTCTTCAATCCCGTTGATCGGGTCTTCTGATAATCCAACGGGGCAATCGGGATAAGTGGGGTCACTGATAGGTCTCTACCCAGACTATACTAAGCAATTTTAGGATAAGCAGGTAAGGTATCAACAGCAGGTTACAATAAACAGGCTATGCATCAGAATTGGTAAAGCAGTAGCAGCAGCAATTCTAATGCAAGCATGAGAAAATAGAATGGGCGATATCGGGATGATCAAAGGGGGGGGGGGGCTTGCCTGCTTGCTCGGCGGCAAGGGCAAGGTCGTCAACGGTGTCGTCGGGCTCCTGAGCTGCGTTGGTCTCGGGGACGATGTCGGTGTCGGGGTCTACCGAGAGAGAAGAGGGGGAGGAAACAAATAAATACACAGTAAACATAGCAACACAATGTACGACATGACAATATGAAGTGCCGGGTGTGTCCTAACGTATGGTTGCACGTCACCGAGGAAGGGGGAATCCATCCGGGAATGTTTTCCCAGTTCCGGACATTTGTCAGACAGATAACCGAAGGGGAACGGTTCCATGTTCGGATAGTTAGGGACGTGTGACAGATTAACGGACCGCGATTTCGAATTCGTCTCATCGTTCTGAGCAACTTTCATGTACAAAGTTTTTCGATCTGAGCTACGGATTATTTACTATGATTTTCTAAAGTTTTAATTATTTTCTGGAATTTATTAATCATTTAATCCAGCATTATCCAAAATATTATCAGATGATGTCAGCACGACATCATGCTGACATCAGCAGTCAACAGTACAGTTGACCTAGTCAAACTGACGTGTGGGTCCCACCTGTCATACTCTGTTTTGGTTAATTAGGGTTTAACTAATCTAATTACTATTTAATTAAACTAACTAATTAATTAGATTAATTAAACAGAATTAATTAACTTAATTAATTCACTAATTAATTAATTAACTAATTAATTATTAATTTTATTAATTTTATTTTTACTTTTATTATTTATTTTCATTCTCGTTCTGGGCAGTGGGGCCCCTGTGTCATAGACACATGGGGCGGGGCCCAGCTGTCAGTGGCCCGTGCGGCCGTTAGCGGGCGCGGGCGCAGGGTGCGGCGGGCGCTGGGCGTGGCCAGGCGCGGCCCGCGAGCGCGAGGGGCGGCTGGGTGCCGGGCAACGGAGGCCAGGGGGGTGCGGCGGTGCGAGCTGCGGCGCGAGCAGCGGGGGTGCAGCGCGCACACGGGAGGCGTCGGGGCGTGGCCCGGGACATGCAGGGGGAGGCCGATGCGCAAACCGGGCGCAGGGAGGGAGAGGCGACGGCGCGGGGCGAGTGGCGCGGGTTGCGGCGAGGCATGCGTGCTGGGGCCGCGGTGAGCGCGAGGCGGAACAGCGCGGGGGCGCATGGGCCAGGCGACGGCAGGGGAGGCGCGGTGAACGGGGCGACGGCGCGGGCCGCGACGAGCGCGCGCGCGCACGCGGTGAGTGCGGGGCGAGGGAGAGAGAGGCGGCCGGGGCCTCACCGAGGCGCGTAGGGTCAGGGCAGCGGGGGGGGGGGGTCGAGAGGAGACGAGGGGACGACGGTGGGGCAGCTCCGGCGAGGCGGTCCGACGACGGCAGGCGGCGACGGCATCGGGTGCGGGGCAGCGCCCGATCTGGATCGGGGGGGGGGGAGGGAAGGGGGAAACAGGGGAGCGGGGTGGGGGTTAGGGTTTCCGGTGCTCTGGGGGCGAGGCCATATAGGCCAGGGGGTGGGAGTGGGCCGGCCTAGCTGGGCCATGGCACAGTTGGGCCGGGGGGGGGGTTGCTTTTCTTTTTTTTATTTTGTTTTGTTTTTCTTTTGTCTTTTTATTTATTTTCTTTTCTCTCATTTACTGTTTTGCAAATAGTTAGGCCACTATATGACTTTTGCAAAATATGTGACTTGTACCATTAAATGTTATGCATTACCTACTACTGACAAAAATTGGTTTGGAGACAAATGGAGTTCACACAAATTTTGTATTAAATAAAATATGTTAAACCTTGCTGTTTTGGTACTGTTAGAGTCCTCTATTTAATTTATTAATTGTTGGTTTCAATTTTAGAATGGTCTCTGATTTACTTGCTATTTAATGAACAATTTAGTTTCTGTTTTGAATAACTTTTATTCTCCACTTTAATTTAATTTGAATTTGAATTATGGAAGGAGATATGTTACTAATGATGATTAAGCACTGTTGATCATGATGACCTGGCATAATCAAAAGGGTGATCACTGTAGCTTAATACATGGGGTGTTACAAATCTCCTCCACTAACAAGAATTCTTGTCCCGAGAAGTAAGAGGTAGAAGGGAAAAGATCGGGGTATTCAGCACGGAGGTTATCCTCGCGTTCCCAAGTGGCTTCATCTTCAGTATGATTTGACCATTGCACTTTGAGGAACTTGGTAACCTTCTGACGAGTCCGACGTTCAGCTTCATCGAGAATACGAATCGGATGCTCCTTATAAGAAAGATCATCTTGTAATTCGAGCATTTCATGGTCCACTGCTCGGTGCGGAGACTCCTTGAAGCAACGACGAAGTTGCGACACATGGAAGACGTCGTGGATATGAGAGAATTGCGGCGGCAACTCCAATTTATATGCCACCTGACCACATCTTGCAACAATGCGGAAAGGACCAATATAGCGTGGAGCTAGCTTTCCCTTGATTCCGAAACGGTGAGTGCCCTTCATAGGAGTGACTCGCAGATAAGCTTGATCACCAGGTTGATAAGTCAAACCCCATCGTTTGCGATCATAGTTGCTCTTTTGACGGTCCTGAGCTGCCTTGAGATTTTCCCGGACAATTCGGACTTGCTCTTCAGCGTGTTGGATAATATTCGGACCCATGAGCGGTCGTTCCCCCGTTTCTGACCAATTCAGAGGGGTTCGACACTTACGTCCATACAGTACTTCGAAGGGGGCCATTTTCACGCTGGCTTGATAGCTGTTGTTATAAGAGAACTCGGCATACGGGAGAGATTCTTCCCATTTCTTACTGAACGATATAACACAAGCCCGAAGCATGTCTTCAAGCACTTGATTTACTCGTTCGACTTGGCCTTGGGATTGGGGATGATAAGCTGAACTCTAGGTAATATGAGTTCCCATAGCTTCTTGGAAACTTTCCCAGAACTTGGAGGTGAAAAGAACACCACGGTCCGAACTAATCTCCTTCGGAATGCCGTGGAGTGAAACAATTCTGGAGATATATAATTCTGCTAACTGACTAGTAGTGATCGTCTCTTTGACAGGCAGAAAGTGTGCAACCTTGGAGAGTTGGTCGACGACGACAAGAATAGCATCGTGACCCTTCTGTGACCTGGGAAGTCCTGTAATGAAATCCATTTGAACTTTATCCCATTTCCATAAAGGAATAGGAAGGGGTTGCAGAATTCCAGCAGGCTTCTGATGTTCTGCTTTAACGCGACGGCACACATCATATTCAGCAACATACCGAGCAATATCCTGCTTCATTCTAGACCACCAGTACCTTTGACGGAGATCACGATACATCTTGGTGCTACCCGGATGAATAGACAATGGTGTATCATGTGCCTCCTTCATGACCTTGTCAGTCATAAGCTCGAAGCGAGGTACCACAATACGGTTTCTGAAATACAAGGTTCCATCTTCAGACAGAGAGAAATCCCTGTACTTTTCAAGGTGAAGATCTTTCTTCATCAGATCAATTTCAGCATCTTTAGTTTGCGCATTCTTAACAGCTTTCTCAAGATCTGGTTGTATGACAAGGTTATTAAGAGAACCCTGTGGAACAATATGCAGATTCAGCTTGCGCAGTTCTTCAAAAAGACGAGGTTGAGCTCGCCTAACCATGAGGTTGTCGCAATAGGACTTGCGGCTTCAGGCATCAGCCATCACGTTAGCCTTGCCAGGGGTATAGGAAATACCCAAATCATAGTCCGCAATGGCCTCCATCCATCTTTGCTGACGGAGGTTTAGAGATGGCTGGGTGAACAAGTACTTCAGACTTTTATGATCCGTGTATATCTCGCAACGATTACCGAGAAGGTAATGTCGCCACAACTGCAGTGCATAGATGACAGCAGATGTTCTAGATCATGTACCGGATAATTCTCTTCATGCGGGCGCAACTGACAAGAGCCATAGGCAATCACTTTACGCTCTTGCATTAGGACATAGCCTAATCCTTCACGGGATGCGTCACAATAGATCACAAAATCTTTGCGAGAATCTGGTGGAGCAAGTACTGGGGCAGATGTTAGCTTGTCTTTGAGTGTTTGAAAACTTTCCTGACATTTGTCTGTCCACTCAAACTTAACGCCCTTGTGAAGCAGATCAGTCAAAGGCTTAGCAATCTTAGAAAAATTCTCAACAAACTGACGGCAATAGCTTGCAAGGCCAAGAAAACTTCTCACTTGCTTGACGTTCTTCGGAGGAGTCCAGTCCAGAATAGCTTGAACTCGTTCCGGGTTAACAGCAATTCCATCCTTGGAAATCACATGACCAAGGTAGGTTACTTCAGAAAGCCAGAATTCACATTTGGAGTATTTGGCATATAACTAGTGTTCTCGGAGCCTTTCCAGTACAAGACGGAGGTGTTCGGCATGTTCTTCCTTATTCTTCGAATATACCAGAATATCATCTAGATAAACCACGACGAACTTGTCGAGGTAATCCATGAAGATGTAATTCATCAGTCGGGAGAATGTGGCTGGAGCATTTGTTAAGCCAAATGACATGACAGTGTACTCGTAAGAGCCATAGCGAGTAACAAATGCAGTCTTGGGAATATCCTCTTCACGAACACGGATCTGATGATAACCCAAGCTCAAGTCGAGTTTCGAGAAGACAGAGGATCCAGCAAGCTGATCATAAAGATCATTGATCCGAGGAAGCGGATATTTGTTCTGGATTGTGGCTTGGTTAATGGGCTGATAATCCTGAACCAATCGGTTAGTTCCATCCTTCTTCTTAACAAAGAGTGAAGGTGCTCCCCAAGCAGAGGAACTGGGGCGGATGAAACCCTTCTTATGTGACTTGTCGATTTCCTCCTTATGTTCAAGAAGGTGATGCAGAGGCATCTTATAAGGACGCTTCGCAATAGGAGTTGTGCCTGGTTTCAAGTTGATGACAAACTCGACAGCTCTAGCAGGGGGTATTCCTAGAAGTTCCTCTGGAAAGACGTCTTGAAAATCACGAACAACTGGAACGTTCTCGATGCCTTCAAGAGGTGAAGCATTCAATGCATTCAGAACATATATCTGAGTCTCGGCATTCTGAACTGTTCGGGCTGAGTATCTGACTATCTGGCCAGAAGGATGGATAAGTTGGACTTTCTTAGCGGCACAGTCAATCAAAGCATTGTGGGCGGTCAACCAGTCCATACCGAGAATAATGTCTATGTCGGAAGGTCCAAGGGCAATAAGGGAAGCAGAGAACATCAACCCTTCAATTCTGATGTGATTGTTGTGACTTACCATTTTGGTTTGCCACCGGGAACCGGGAGTGATGATTTCTAAAGGAGTGGGTAGTGAGCTCATAGCTAACCCATGCAATTGTGCAAATTGCTGGGACACAAAGGAATGTGATGCACCTGAATCAAAAAGAACAGAAGCTGGCACTGAATTCATAGAGAGTGTTCCCAGCACGATAGTCGGTTCCTTCTGAGCCTTTTCAGCATTGACGTGATTGGCATGGCCAAGTACAATAGTAGATGGTATGATATTACGGTTTCTGAATCGGCGGTTTCGACAATTCTTCTTATGACCAACAGGAGGACGTGGTGCAACCTGAGGAGTTGCCATAGCATTAGGCTGTCCACCCTGAACTGTTAGCTGTCTCGGTGGTGAAGGCAGACGAGGTGCAACATATGACGGCCTTGGTGTTGGAGCAGGTCGGTGGTAAACATTGTGGGGAATCCAAACTTGACGTTTCTGAACAGGTCGACCCGAAGACGAGCCGACATCTCGAGTATGATTGAGCGACTCCTGGTATTTAGTCAAAGCAGTTTCAACTTGGAAAGATTGGCTGACAAGCGTTGCGAAGTCTATGCAATCATGGACCGCAAGTGCGAGGTTTATATCAGTACGCAGTCCTTCACGGAATTTCTCCTGCTTGCGTGCGTCAGTGCAGACGTCATCTTCAGCATAGCGGGACAATTCAAGAAATTTCCTTTGATATTCATCCACAGTCATTATTCCCTGGGTGAGTTTGCGGAATTCTTGCTTCTTCTGGTCCATCAGACCTTGAGGAATGTACCGTGCACGAAAAGCTGACTGAAATTCCTGCCAGGTGGTTACAGTTTCAGCAGCCAACATACCCTTGTGGCTTTCCCACCATTGGGCAGCTGGACCCTTCAAGTGAAATGTCGCAAAGGTGACGTAACTATCAGGAGCAACATTAGCTGATTCCATCTCAAACAGGATGTCACGAAGCCAGTCATCAGCATCCATAGGATTGGTGGAGTTGCGGAAAACAAACGGGTTGAGGCGCACAAATTCTGGCAGAGTTATTAGGGTAGGCTGTTGATGAGCATTCTGATTTGGGAACTGAGCCAATATCCCGGTCATAACCTGACGGTTCAGTTCAAACTGCTGCATCATTGCGGCAATATAAGGTGGAGGTGGAGGATCATCAGCCATCCTGCCAAATCAGCAGGGGCAGTTTAGCAAGTAAAACTGCAGGTGTATGGAGTTATTCATGATGTAACACGGGAAATGATCAAGAAGGCATTAGATATATAATAGTAGTCGTCAAAGACATACCAATCCATGCTCAGAGTTAGATTCAAACAGATAGTACGCGCTCGGGAGCGCTCGCAGCTAGACAGACTAGGCGGCGCGCAGGCACGCGGTGAGGATTACAACAACGTGACATAGCAAAGGCTACAACATGTCAGAGAAAACTGCCGGGGCGAGGAATCTGCAAGTGACAACACAGGGTGCCCTCGATAAAAGGATCCTGCAAGCAGAACCTGGCCCACAATTCTTGAAGAAAGGAGGGGTAATTTCAGAACTCCGGGTGGATGTGATCACGAGAACCTAATGTTGGAGTTAGTAAAATTTTAACCCGAATAGAAGAGAGATCAGAGTCCCAGAGTAAAGGTCGAGGAGTAAAAGATCCTAATACCACCCAATTGGCGACGTGGGCCCGTAAGCCACACAACCAAGTTAGTAAAACAGTTTTCGGATACTAGACTCAACTTCGACCAAGGAGTTGGAAAGGGGGTTCCTACAGGCAGTCGGCTCTGATACCAACTTGTGACGCGGGCTCAAATACAAAAGCTTTATATTATAACACAACTCTAAAACATAAATAAAGTCATACAAGCTTTATATTACAAGCCAGGGCCTCGCGGGCTCAAATACAAAAGCTTGCGTACAAGCGTCAGCGGAAACATCAGATATCTGAGTACAGATATAAAAGAAAACACAGATAGGCCCTTAAAGGCGGGGCAAAAGAAAACACTACGATCGAAAGGCGTAGGCCTCCTGCCTGGGACCCTCCGATCCTACTCCTGGTCATCAGCCAACTCGTAGTAGTATCCACCCTCGGGGTAGTAGTAGCGATCGTCGGCGAACTCAACTGTCTCAGGGGCTCCGTCATCTGGTCGCATCAAACGGGTATGGGGGAAAAAGAAAGCAAAGCAACTGTTAGTACTCATCCGAAGTACTCAGCAAGCAAGGATCTACACTACATATGCAACATTATCAAAGGTAGGCTGTATACGTGGACTGGGCTGCAGAAATGCCAGAAAAGAGAGAAGTCCTAGTCCTATCGAAGACTAGCATCTTCAGCGGTCTTGCAGCATTAGAAGAGTGTAGATTAGTACAGTATAACGTAGTAGTATCGATAAGTCACAACCTCACCCAGAGATCCTTTCTCGACTCCCTGCGAGAAAGCAATCCCAGAGCCATACAGTCATCAACCTCATCCAGAGATCCCTTCTCGACTCCCTGCGAGAAACAATCCCAGAGCCATAGTATCCAATTCTAGTTGTATCGATCGGGATACAACTCCGACCGTTCGTTACCGAGCATCCAGCTATGCATAGATTAGTTCTTCCCTGCAGGGGTGCACCAATTTACCCACCATGCTCGCTTAACTCCGGCCGGACACACTTTTTGGGTCATGCCCCGGCCTCGGCCAAACGACACACTGCAACCCTACCTAGAGCTCAGCAGAGAGGTCCACGCCGGTCTACAACCTAAGCACTCAGGGGTCTTGGGCCATCGCCCTATGCTCTCCGGGTCATTGCGAGCAGGGTGGATACCAGTGCCAACGGCACGATCCGACCCGGCCGCAATGCTGAACTGGACGTCTGACAAAGCTTTCGGCTAATGCATATGATGCAGAGTACCCATATTTATTCCCGCGTGATGGTTAGTGCTATCGGGCCAAAGGCCCACTCAGATCACATATCCAAATCATAGTGTGTTGGTAGTGCGGTAACGAGCAAAGACTCACGATCGATGTGACCCCGTCGCCCCATCTCTAGGACCTGCGGCAAGGGCTAGGAATGCCCGGCCACGCCTCATATTCTTACTCGGGCACCACCCAGGTCAACCCGTCTCAATATTACTCGCGGGTACCCCTCAGGGTCGACCCGCCTTCCAAGTAACAATAGTACAGTCCAATTATCCGTGTGTCCATAACATTAGGGGAATCCGAGGTATCACCCTCGTTGGATTCCTAATCGATGTAACCGTTAAGATGAACTTAGGAGGAATCACCCTCGGTGGGTTCACACTTGAGGTGTTGCACGACAGCGTCGTTACCAGAAGTGGTGAAGGAGGAATCACCCTCGATGAGTACGACCAAATAGCTACTCTACAGAGTTAACATCAGGAGTGCTACAAGAGGTTTCACCCTCGGCACTCGATAGTAACGCTACAGTGTCGTTACAACTAAGGGGGGTGATGTGTGGTGCCGGGGCCTGGTCTTCAATCCCATTGATCGGGTCTTCTGATAATCCAGCGGGGCAATCGGGACAAGTGGGGTCACTGGTAGGTCTCTACCCATACTATACTAAGCAATTTTAGGATAAGCAGGTAAGGTATCAACAGCAGGTTACAATAAATAGGCTATGCATCAGAATAGGTAAAGCAGTAGCAGCAGCAATTCTAATGCAAGCATGAGAAAATAGAATGGGCAATATCGGGATGATCAAAGGGCGGGGGGGGGGGGGGGGGGGCTTGCCTGGTTGCTCGGCGGCAAGGGCAAGGTCGTCAACGATGTCGTCGGGCCCCTGAGCTGCGTTGGTCTCGGGGACGATGTCGGTGTCGGGGTCTACCGAGAGAGAAGAGGGGGAGGAAACAAATAAATACACAATAAACATAGCAACACAATGTACGACATGACAATATGCAGTGCCGGGTGTGTCCTAACGTATGGTTGCACGTCACCGAGGAAGGGGGAATCCATCCGGGAATGTTTTCCCGGTTCCGGACATTTGTCAGACAGATGATCGGAGGGGAACGGTTCCACGTTCGGATAGTTAGGGATGTGTGACGGACGAACGGACCACGCATTCGGATTCGTCTCGTCGTTCTGAGCAACTTTCATGTACAAAGTTTTTCGATCTGAGCTACGGATTATTTACTATGATTTTCTAAAGTTTTAAGTATTTTCTGGAATTTATTAATCATTTAATCCAGCATTATCCAAAACAGTATCAGATGATGTCATCATGACATCATGCTGACGTTAGCAGTCAACAGTACAGTTGACCTAGTCAAACTGACGTGTGGGTCCCACCTGTCATACTCTGTTTAGGTTAATTAGGGTTTAACTAATCTAATTACTGTTTAATTAAACTAACTAATTAATTAGATTAATTCAATAGAATTAATTAACTTAATTAATTCACTAATTAATTAATTAACTAATTAATTATTAGTTTTATTAATTTTATTTTTACTTTTATTATTTATTTTCATTCTCGTTCTGGGCAGTGGGGCCCCTGTGTCATAGACACATGGGGCGGGGCCCAGCTGTCAGTGGCCCGTGCGGCCGTTAGCGGGCGCGGGCGCAGGGCGCGGCGAGCGCTGGGCGTGGCCAGGCGCGGCCCGCGAGCGCGAGGGGCGGATGGGTGCCGGGCAACGGAGGCCAGGGGGGTGCGGCGGTGCGAGCTGCGGCGCGGGCAGTGGGGGTGCAGCGCGCGCACGGGAGGCGTCGGGGCGTGGCCCGGGACGTGCAGGGGGAGGCCGATGTGCGAACCGGGCGCAGGGAAGGAGAGGCAACGACGCGGGGCGAGCAGCGCTGGCTGCGGCGAGGCATGCGTGCTGGGGCCGCGGTGAGCGCGAGGCGGAGCAGCGCGGGGGCGCATGGGCCAGGCGACGGCAGGGGAGGCGCGGTGAACGGGGCGACGGCGCGGGGCGTGACGAGCGCGCGCGCCCGCACGCGCGCACGCGGTGAGTGCGGGGCGAGGGAGAGAGAGGCGGCCGGGGCCTCACCGAGGCGCGTAGGGTCATGGCAGCGGGGGGGGGGGGGGGGTCGAGGAGGAGATGGGCGACGGCGGGGCAGCTCCGGCGAGGCGGTCCGCGACGACAGCGGCAACGGGTCGGCGCGGGCAGCGCCCGATCTGGATCGGGGGGGGGGGGGGGAAGGGAAACACGGAGCGGGGTGGGGGTTAGGGTTTCCGATGCTCTGGGGGCGAGACCATATAGGCCAGGGGGTGGGAGTGGGCCGGCCTGGCTGAGCCGTGGCCCAGTTTGGCCGGGGGGGGGGGGGGGGGGGGTGTTTGCTTTTCTTTTTCTTTTGTCTTGTTTTTCTTTTGTCTTGTTTTTCTTTTGTCTTTTGTCTTTTAATTTATTTTCTTTTCTCTCATTTACGGTTTTGCAAATAGTTAGGCCACCATATGACTTTAGCAAAATATGTGACTTGTACCATTAAATGTTATGCATTACCTACTACTGACAAAAATTGGTTTGGAGACAAATGGAGTTCACACAAATTTTGTATTAAATAAAATGTGTTAAACCTTGCTGTTTTGGTACTGTTAGAGTCCTCTATTTAATTTATTAATTGTTGGTTTCAATTTTAGAATGGTCTCTGATTTACTTGCTATTTAATGAACAATTTAGTTTCTGTTTTGAATAACTTTTATTCTCCACTTTAATTTAATTTGAATTTGAATTATGGAAGGAGATATATTACTAATGATGATTAAGCACTGTTGATCATGATGACTTGGCATAATCAAAAGGGTGATCACTCTAGCTTAATACATGGGGTGTTACAAGGTAAATAAAAGTGTGATGATCATCACTATTAGAGCATTGTCCCATGTGAGGAAAGGATGATGGAGACTATGATTCCCCCACAAGTCGGGATGAGACTCCGGACTTAAAATAAAAAAAGAGACCAAAGAGCCCAAAAAGAAAAAAAAGAAAAGAAAAAAAGAAGAAAAAAAAAAGAGAAGAAAAAAATGAGAGAAAAAGAGAGAAGGGACAATGTTACTATCCTTTTTCCACACTTGTGCTTCAAATTAGCACCATGGTTTTCATGATAGAGAGTCTCCTATGTTGTCACTTTCATATATTACTAGTGGGAATTTTTCATTATAGAACTTGGCTTGTATATTCCAATGATGGGCTTCCTCAAAATTGCCCTTGGTCTTCATGAGCAAGCAAGTTGGATGCACACCCACTTAGTTTTCTTTTGAGCTTTCATACACTTATAGCTCTAGTGCATCCATTGCACGACAATCCCTACTCACTTGCACCAATATCAATTGATGGGAATCTCCATAGCCTATTAATGTGCCTAGTTAGTGTGAGAATTTCTTTCTCCTTTTTTGTCTATTACCACCTTCTATTCCACCCATAGTGCTATATCCATGGCTAACGCTCATGTATTGCGTGAAAGTTGAAAAGGCTTTAGAACATCAAAAGGATGAAAGAATTGCTTGGCTTGTCATCGAGGTTGTGCATGATAAATACTTTGTGTGATGAAGATAGATCATGACAAGAATATATGATTTTGTAGGGATAACTTTCTTTAGCCATGTTATTTTGAAAAGCCATGATTGCTTTATTAGTATGCTTGAAGTATTATTGTTTTTGTGTCAATATTAAACTTTTGTTTTGAATCTTATGGATCTGAATATTCATGCCACAATAAGAAAGATTACTTGATAAACATGTTAGGTAGCATTCGACATCAAAAGTTTTGTTTTTATCATTTACCTACTCGAGGACGAGCAGGAATTGAGCTTGGGGATGCTTGATACGTCTCCAACGTATCTATAATTTTTTATTGTTCCATGCTATTATATTATCCATCTTGGATGTTTTATATGCATTAATATGCTATTTTATATCATTTTTTGGGACTAGCCTATTAACCTAGTGCCCTATGCCAGTTGCTGTTTTTTCCTTGTTTTTGTCTTCTACAGAAAACCAATACCAAATGGAGTCCACACGGAACGAAACTTTTTGAGGATTTTTCTTGGACCAGAAGACAACCACGAAGCTTCGGGAGGAGGCTAGAAGACCCACGAGGGGGCCACAAGCCCTAGGGGCATGCCCCAAGGGGGGGGGCGCCCCCTTGGCTTGTGGGCCCCCCATGGCTCTCCTAACCCTAATCTCTGCTCGACAAATACCCAAATATTCCCCTTACGTCAGAGGGCACACCAAAAGTACTTTTCCACCGCCGCAAGCTTCTGTTCTCATGAGATCCCATCTTGGGGCCTTTTTCGGCACTCCGCCGGAGGGGGATTTGATCACGGAGGGCCTCTACACCAACCTTGCTGCCCTTCCGATGACGTGTGAGTAGTTTACCACAGACCTACGGGTCCATAGCTAGTAGATAGATGGCTTCTTCTCTCTCTTCGATCTTCAATACAATGTTCTCCTCGATGTTATTGGAGTTCTATTCGATGTAATCTTATTTTGGGGTGTGTTTGTTGAGATCCGATGAATTGTGGATTTATGATCAGATTATCTATGAATATTATTTGAGTCTCCTCTGGACTCTTTTATGCATGATTAAGATAGCTTTGTATTTCTCTCCGATCTATTGATTTGGTTTGGCCAACTAGATTCACTACTGCAGGATGATGCTAACGTGACACTACGATCAGAGACCCTTTGACAAAACTGTGTGCGATGCATTAATCGCAAACGGTGATGTAAAAAAACCATAAAAAAAGATGCAAAACATTTGTGATGGTGGATACATTGAACACGGTTCAAATTTTAGTTGCGTGTGCGATGCGGGGCATGCGGTTCAGTTCAATGAACTGTTTGCGATGAGGCAGAAGAACAGAAACGGCCAGCCAAAGGCAGGCGTGTGTGATATACAGCATAAAGTTCAGTCCGATTAACTGTTTGTGATGAGGCGGAACAATAGAAACAGGTAGCCAGATGAAGGTGTGTGCAATATACGGCATACAATTCACTCAGATGAACTATTTGTGATTAGGCAACACAATAGAAATGGTCAGCTAGATCAAGGTGTGTGCGATATACGACAAACAGGTTCCTAATCACAAATGTGTGCGAAGACCCATAATAACATAGATAACTTCTGCTAATAAGCCATGTGTGTTGTGGGCAAACGCTTGCTGATATACGATTGTCAGCGATTGATGAATTCATCACCGACGGGTTTCCTAGTATGGTCCGTGTGCGTTGTCATTGCATATAGAACAACAATATATGTACTTATAAGGACCTGATTCCATAACCAAATTGAACATCCAATTACATAGGTGGCTAGTAGACACATGACCTTTGCACACACCAAATTATGTTCAAAAATGCCTAGAAAACTCAAATAATGTATAAAAAAGCAAAACAAATGCTGAATAATTTCATATTTTTTAGGACGACACTCCTATAGTTGCATGTTGCCTCTGAAAATAAATCAAGGCGGGAAGAGACATCGTATGTCGTTTTGCACACATATAGGTGACAAGTTCCCTCTTGGAACCATGAGGCTTCTTGAGAGAAGCTCTGGTTTGTAAGAAGTTTATACCAAAACTTGTCCCAAATTGGACTATTTTTTACCACATCATGTTGGTGCCATGTCATAACACCATGCCATGTTTCATGATTTTGAGCCGAGTTTTGTATTTACAGTAATTTTAAAACCAGGTTTCTCAACGTTTACTGTCGAGTCGGCACCGCCCTGGATAGGCTTTTTCCTCGTGGGTTCCAAATGTTAGAATCCAAATCTGTCACTACCATGCAGCTTTTACTATTAAGAATTACATCCCATTTGGTGTGCTAGCTGAAAATAAGTTTGGTGGGTGCTGGCGGGCGCTAAGATCTTGCGGGTTCTGTAATGAACAAAGATCAAAGCCTAGTATGAAAGAAAATATGGGTCAAACCCTAGTTGAAAAGGGCAACAATGTCTAACTCCAGCTTACAAAAGGTACAAAAGCACGAGGATTAATTGTTCATCAGGTTTACACATAACCCGGATTGAACAGGGCAATAACATCTAACTCAACCAAAGTTTTTGGTAGTCACAATCAAATGGATCGGTCCGATCCATAAAATCAAGATCCCGGTACAAAAGATCTACTGGTCCATGATGACGCCAAGTTGTTGTAAATATAAGCCGAGCACGATCAGAAGCCCTTAGGTCCACCTGAAACTTCTTTTTATGCTGTTCAACATACAGTTCCGTGAGAAATTTCTTGTTGAAAAACTTAATCCTCACAGACAATAGTGCCCTCGCATTCCTCATGAAGAATGTGACAAAGCTAGTGTTTACATGGTTGGATGCATATCCTTCCACCGTTATTGTCTTCAAACGAATGTCATGAGATCTGAGGAAATCCTTGTGCTTCCTCTGCCATCGATTGGTTAGACCTTTTTCTCGAAGTCCTAGTACCTAAATAGACATGAAGATTGAAAACAGTTAATGTCTAAAATAGAGTATGTCGAAGGAGCGACAGCTGAATGGTTAATTCTAGTACATTATATATGGGCTTTCAATGTGTGTGAAATCATCACCTTTATATAAAATTTTCCAGACATGGAAAGCATCGCAGCAAGCCAATAGTGGTGTTCAGACCAAGACACCCTATATAAATATATAAGGTCTTGACAGAATCCAGCACCCCTGATACGCCATCCATGGACAAGCTCTTCATTCAGCATAGAACATAATATTAGCACTGAAAGTGTACTCCAAGATGATATTTAACTTATGCGCACAAATGAAAAATGCAGATTACTAAAGTGTACATGGATAACATACAGTACCTGAATAAGTGTGGAGCCAACCACCAACTTGTAACCTTCAAACGGATCAGAAAATACACCCAAGGTCTCCAGTTTAGGCGCAGAGACCACTGTTATTTGTGAAGGTTTATAACAATAATCAAGGAGCAACCTTTGAAGTGAAGGGGCATCTTCGATGATGTGCTGCTATCCTTCAAAATGAATTCCAATGCTTACAAGGTGAGGCAACTTTATTTTGAGACAAGGGATATGGATTCCTATTCCAAAAACAAGCAACAAACGCTCCAGTGCAGGGCAGCTGGAGTGGATGATGTTGTGCAGTGAGGCCACCGACAGATCAACCAACACAAGCGCAAGTTTTTTCAGCAGTGGGAGTCGAAGCATTTGTACCAGATTGTCTGCTAGATGGCACCGGGTCAAGGTGGCGATGTGGAGAGAGGAGGAAAACCATGAGATGGGCATCGGTGGTGAGGGCATAGATGCAGCTCTTGGTGGTAACCTATCGCTGTAGTAATGGTAGACCTCAAGCTGCTGGAGTTTCTCGAATTGATGGGATGTCAGCCAGGCAGCCACCGTGCAGGGTATGTCCAGCAGGTAGCATACCGGGATGCAGATGCATTGAACGGAGGCCTGGTGGGAGGAGATGATGGCTCTAGGAGTTCAGAATCATCATCTATAGATAGCTCACGACAGTTGAGATTAAGAGGCATGGCGCGCCACTAAGTGCGCCACCGAGATGCGAGGACTTGTGTGTGGCAGCCACCATTGGTGGGGAGAAGGTAGATGATCTCCCCAAGGATGGCGTCCGGGAGATCGCTGATGCGGTCTGCCGGAGATTCTACTGGTTCCTCAGGTCCAAGGGGGCGTGGCCGCTTCTGGCTGCGCAGCCGGGTCCAAGATCTACATCTGGCGGCAGCGCTGGCCGGAGCCTCATCTGTGTACATACCAATCTGAAAGAAAAAAATGGTAGAAGCATACATGTAGGACATTCAAAATCAATTCTCAAGATCTGGAAGAAAAAAAGGCACAAACATATATGTAGGACATTCAAAATCAATTCTCAAGATCTGGCCACGAATTATTAGCACGCTCGCTAACCCTAGTCGGATTATTATCAAAAATCATTTGTACAGAACAAACAATTAATCACTAACCCTATACGGATACCATTCAAACAATCAATACACTACGTGCATCTAACAGATCTTAATTACTCTGATTTCATGGACTGAGAGAACATAACCATAGGATTTGTATTACATAAAAATTAGAGAGGGGGGAGTAACCATAGAAAACACATGATATGTTTGCCGCACAAATGGGTATATAGATGACTAACCGATTTTCCGTCGGAGTCACAGTCGTTGCCGGAGTTGCTGTTGACCTTCGGCTCCGGCTGGGGGGGGAGGGGCACGACGGCACCGACGTAGTCAAGGTCGTGCTGTTGCCAGCGCGAGACCTCGTCGGCGGCGACAACAACCTCTGTGCCTAGCTTCACGTGTTGCACTGGTGCTTCACCAGCCCCGGCGTCGCCACTCCCTCCGATGGTGCACTTCGGCGGCATCCTCATACACTCCAGAGTCCATACATTGGTGACCACTGTGGACCGGGGGTGCGGCTGCCTATTATGGCTGGCGGCTCAGGCGCGCCATTAATACGGACCAGTGGGAGCGAGGCGGGCGGCGGTCAAAGCCTGTCTCGCCTCCCGGTGAGCCTGCGCGGCGGACTTCTGGCATTCCTACCATCATTTCACATAGCTACTCGCACGCCTCCCAATGACACTGCGCAGCAAAAACGCCTCCCGTCAATTCACACACCTGCATGCACGCCTCCCGGTCTGCCTGCGTGGCGGACTGCTCGCATGCATCCCGTCAACTCACGCCTGCTCGCAAGGCACACGGGGCGCGTGGTAGCACGTATATTTTTTTGTTTTTTTGATGATTCATTTTGCCGCTTTACTGCTTAACCGAAGCATGGCATGGTCTAACGCACACGGTCTGAATAAATAATCTGTATGAGATATTGGTTGCCAGTTATTAATAATCTCCCGTTTGTAAGAAGATTATATCAAAACGTGTCTCAAATTTGACAAAAAAATACAATATCACAATCTACTGGTGTCCATATATGACACCACGATAAGTTTCATGAATTTCAACTAAGTTTTGGATTTACTGAATTTTAAAAATCTATATTCTCAATGCTTTGAAATCTCTTGCATGGGGAAACATGCACCCAGGGACACACATATGATTTTGCAATCCATTTTGGTGCACATGTAGCTCAAATTTGATTTTTGCACATTAAATCCCTAGGAAATCAATCAATGTATAAAAACGGTCGAATGATCTCTGTTTTTTTTCAAATTTTAACACGACACTCCTTTGGTCACATGTTCACTGCAGAAAAAGTTTGACATGCCTCAGAGTGGCTGTGGTGGTGCGGGATGTGTGTGTCTGTGTGTGGGGGGGGGGGGTCCGGCAGTACACTATGAGTCGTGAGCCTCCGTGTGGGATTATTGATCATTGTGTGAGTCATATATGCCACATCAAAGTCATGAATTGGTTATTAAAAGCATTACACAACCCTTTCATAGATACATGTTCGGGCCACATGCATGCATTGGTGGTCCTCTCGGACACTCCCTCGTGCGGTTATCAGCGACGTGCCCATTCGTTAGCCCGCAAAGGTTTTCAGTTTCCACCGACAACGAGAGGCATTTGACCAAAGGTGGATTCATCTTGGCATGTGTGTGGTGTGGATCATGGTGAGATTCCATATCAAAGTTCGGGCACGTGCATACACATGAGTCCCTCCCACCGGCTTGAAGTGAGGGGGCTACGCATCATGGTGTAGTGCGTTTCCAGTTTGTGAAGCATGTGCCACGTCAAAGTTGTGCATTGGGTATGCAAACATCACATAACACACGGGCACATGCACGCGGTGGTTTTTTCGTATGACACTCACTCGCGTGTGACTCTCTCTGTGGGCCCGCGAGGTCGTCGTCGATCAGTTGAACGTATAGCGAGAGAGAGGTTAATTTGACCAACAAGGATGGTTCTTTTTTGGTTTGTGTTACATATATGCACGGTAGGAGTATGTAGTACATGGCAAAGAGGGGGCAACCTGAATACTCTATATATATGCGTACGTCATAACCTCGCTCCATGTGGGGACTTTCCGGTTCGCGAGGCAGGTGCCACATCAAAGTTGTGCATTGGTATTCAAACATCACGCAATACCATGCAGGCGGTGGTTGCCCTATAGGAACTCACTCGCATGTGGCGCTTCCATCTGTGGGCCTGTGAGGTTGTCCTCCATCACTTTGACCCAACGAGAGAGAGGTTAATTTGACCATCAAGGAATGATTCTTTTTTGGTTTGTGCTATACAGTAGAAGTACATATATACCACGCATCGAATGGGGGCATAAATATAGCACATACCACGCATCATGAACCTTGCTCTTTGTGGGGACTTTTCGGTTTCCGAGGTATATATATATATATATATATATATGGTGCCACATCAAAGTTGTGCATTGCGTATTCAAACATCACACAAACACCTCTTTGGGCCACATGCAGACGGTGGTACATAGTCCTATATAGGATGCTCACTAGCGTGTGACATACGCTTCGCTTTCTGTGGGCCCGTGAGTTCTTCATCCATCACTTTGACCCAGCGAGAGAGAGGTACGTTTGACGAACAAGGAGGATTAATTCTTCAGGGCTGTGTTACTAGGTGTATAGTACGTGTTGAAGGGGGGGGGGTGAGCAGCATATATATACTAGGTGTCACATGAACCTCACTCTGTGTGGGGACTTTGCGGTTTTTGAGGCAAATGCCACATCAAAGTTGTGCATTAGGAATTCAAAATAGCACAACCACACACCTCTGCATATATATGTTCTGGCACACATGCAAGCGATGGTTGTTGTCCTCTGGCACTCACTCACGCGGTTATCGGCGATGCTTCCATCTGTCGGCCCGCTTGGTCTATCACTTTCACCGACAGTAGAGAGGTTAATTAATTTGACTTAGGAGGGGATTAATTTCTTGTTTGTCTCACGATATAGATCATGATGTGAGATTACATATATATAATAGCGCATGTGTACACATGAATCCATCCTGCTGGATCTAGGGGGGGGGGGGGCGAGCACACGACACATCATGAACCTCTTGCTCTGTGGGGACCTCTGCGACAACACATGCACCACATCAATGTTGTGCATTGGGCCAGGTATTCAATACATATGCATGCATCACACACCTCCATAAATATGTTCGGGACACACGCATGCAATGGTTGTCTTTGGACACACTCTCACTCACTTGGTTATGGGCGGCAAGCCTATATATATTCATGGGCCTGCGTGGACGTCCATCATTTCGACCAACGATGATAAAGGTTACCAGGGTGGATTCTTCTTCTTTGCTTCGAGTTACTGTATGGCAGGTCGATCATTCCAAGCCTAATTAAGTTTGAGCACATGCTACGCGTTGTGAACCCTCGCTCAGTGTGGGGATTTTACGATTCCAAAGCATGGTGCCACATCAAATTTGCGCATTGGGTGTTCAAACACCACAGACACCACTTCCATATGCATACTGGGGCCACATGCACAATGTGGGTTTGTCTTCATACAGTACTCCCTCGCGAGGTTATCGGCGACAAGCTAGCCCATTTTGCGAGGCCGTGTGGACGTCCATCACTTTGACCAACAATGAGCAGGAGAGGTTGTACGACCAAGTTGGATTCTGCTTGGTCCGTGTTACAGTACGTCTTGGTGAGATACCCTCCCCCCCGATGTGTGTGTGTGGGGGGCTACTTCGCACTACCTGCAACCTCCGTGGGGTCAGTGAAGTCTGGTTAATTTGCGAGGCACACATGCCACATCAAAGTTGTGAATGGTAGTTAAATATCGCACCACACCCTTTTCATACATATAGTAGGGCCACCCGCAGGTGGTTCGTATGTGGTCTCACCCATCTCGCGCCACAAGCACGCATTTGTGGGTCAGCACACGGTCCACCTTTGTCGGGAAGCGAAAGGGGAAGTTTGATCATATATATGATGGACTCCTATAGGTTTTGTGTTATGGTAGGGTGAGATTTTAGACCTAGCTATTTGGGGGCATGCATTCGTAGCTAGGATTCCCTTATCGCCGACACGAAGTGGGGTTCGTAGGGGGTGGCTGACTCGCAATACTGTGCTTTTGTGCGACAGGTGCCACATCAAAGTTGTGCATTGGGTATTCAAACATCAAACCGCCCTTTTCATACATATATTTGGTCCACATGCAAGTGTGTTCGTGTTCTGACCCTTTCCCGCGTTATTCTTTTTGCCAAATTTATAAACAGCACACGAGTTGGAAGCATAAACCGTCTGCGATTGGGGACGCAACAGACACGGTTTGTCCAGACTACCCGTGTGCCATGCCCGTGCCCCTGCAGTAACTCACATCAGCACAGTAGATTGGGCTCCACGAGGCTTGCCTCCCGCTCTCGAAAATATCTACTGCCTCGTCATCTCAAAAATATCTACCGCCTGGAAGGTTTTTATGTTTGATAGCACACGATTATTATGTGTGGACCATGTGGAATGTCTGCTACTCCCACTCTGCTTTAATCCCTTGATTCAAATTTTCAGTAGCCCCACCTTGTTGCTCCCGCCTCTGCATCCCTCGCAATCTTAAAAATATATGCCTGCCCTTGATCCAAATTTTCAGTAGCCCCAGCATTTTACTCCCACCTCTGCATGCCTCGCAATCTCAAAAATATCTGCCCGCCCTTGACACAAATTTTCAGTAGCTTGACATTTTACTCACGCCTAGTAAAACTTTCACTTGCCATGGTATTTCCTCAAACACCACCTTGCCCCACCTCCACACACACCACACACACCCCAAAACCTCCGCTCACACAGACACACACCACCCCTCCCTCGCTCGAAACCATCGCCGCCGCCGCCTCCATTCTCAACCTCTGCCTGTGTGCCGGGGAGCTCGAGGAGCCAATGGCCCAAAAGAGGTTTATATCGTCCTCTTTGCTCGATGCCGGCGAGGTGGCCGCCGAGGTGTCCCCATCATCCTCTGTGGGCTCTTTATTGATCCGCCATCGCCGGTCGCCCGATCCGCCCGCCGCCGCGCCCCTACGCTGGTTCAAGGACTTCCCCATCCTTCCTCGGGCCCGGCCGCCGATGAGGTCCTACCTCGGGGACCGGCAGCGGCGGTGCGGGACGTGGGTCACCAAGATTACGGATTGGGAGACCCACACCCGCCGGTGGCTCGGTAGTTTCCACACGGCCGAGCTCGCGGCCATGGAGTACGACCGCTGGCAGGTCCGCTACCACGGCGCGGCAGCTAGGCTTAATTTCCCCTTCGGCACACGTCCGATCGACCTCGTCCCACCGGAGCCAGGGGTGGTGAGCTCGGCTATGGTGCGGGGGGGGGGGGGGGGGGCGCCAGGCATGGGAGCGTCTCGAGGCCGAGGCCGCCGACAAGGCCTACATGCAAGAGCTCCGCCGGCAGCACCCGGAGCTCGTGGAGGCGGAGCGGATGATCTTTGCCGGCGCGTAGGGCGGCGAGGTTATCGTGCTCTCCTCCGATGACGAGGTCAAAGGTGGCGAGGATGACGGCGCGGAGGGCGTCGAGGTAGGTGGCGAGGACGAGAAGATCGACGTCGACGAGTGGAGGAGTGTCTTCCCCAATGACCCCGACGACGGCACCGGCCCGGACCCGGCTCGCGGCACACCGTACCTGACGAGGAAGGATTGGCTTGGCCTCCACTTCGACTAAAAGTAGTTTAGTTTAGTTAAAATTTATGTTTTATGTTCGGTTATGCAAAACTATCTATGTTTATGTTTGAATGCATGCTATTTTCGGTTGAACCTGCTTTGAACTTGATCAAATTGAAGTTTACAATGTTAATTTTAGGGGATCGACTAGAAACAGCCAAAAATTGCTGGAGTATATATATACTCCACTAAGGGTTTTAGTCTGTTAACTTTTAGGGGATCGTCTAGAGATGGCCTTATGCCTTGTTTATTTCAGTTCTTCACAATGTGATGCTCTATATGTGCAACTATTTGTCATGTAGTTCAACTTCATCAATAACAGCTTCAACAATACCACTATGAATTATGATATTTGGTTGCTGTTAAGGATGTTGCAGTTAACACGCCTTCTCGTTTTTTTAACAATAACTAGTGTACTTTAGACCTGCACAATACCAGTTTGAATGACTATATTTGCTTGTTTTTAAATGTTATGCCTGTTGCGGTTAACACACCTTTCCACTTCTTGTTTTGCTTAACTAGCGTGCTTAAACCTGCACACTGAAGCTATCATTTATAGATTATGTTGTCTACCATGGATATATTTGGTTGATGTTTAGCCTGTTGTGCTTAACATGCCTTTATATGTACTCATACAGGACAATATTGAGAATAGCTACTGTTTTCCATCGAGGTTAGTTTCATCGCATTGCTTATATATACTCACTATTCAGGATATCAGTAGCTAGTACCATATAGCCTAGGGGATGATAAGGGATTAATCGTCGAATTGGATATTTCACTGAATATATCTTTAACCCATTTATCGGTAGATTAACTAGGGCCATATTTAATATATCTGAGGCTACATAGCAACATGCATTGTACTGAATGATTAAATATGCAATCCCAGGCTACATAGCAACAAGAAGAGTGTTACCTTAATGTTCTGATGATGTCTAGATATACATGTAATAAGATCTTATATAATGGGATGTAGGGAGTGCTGTACTACATCATATTGCAATTGTTGTTTAGCTTCTAATATTAACTTGGTGCTTTTAGGTACATATGTCATTGCCAAAGATCCACACTTTGACCCTTTGTGCGTATGGGGCAATGAGATATTCATGAACCAGCATCAAGTGAGGAAACTGATAAAGATTGTTATTAAATGGGTCAAAAGATGTTAATCGAACTATTTATTTACACTTTATGCAAGATAACAGTGAACCGCAGAATGGTAATTAAGAACTTTGTAGCCTTCTTTTTACTGCCCGTAATGAGTTTTGTTAGATGATAATGTCTGAATCTTTTTCCTTTGTAGTGGATCCTGAAGCAGTTTACTCAAGATTACCTCTCAAACTACATGATTGGCGGCCAGCCATCACAAGGGGTTGGACTAGAGTTGTGCATGCCTTCTGCCTCGAGGAGAGCACAATAGGGCCATTCTGCTTCACCTTGTTCAGCAACCAGAATGTCTCTCGCCTCTTACTTTACCATCTTTAATAGTACAAGTATACAACCCTGGTTCATCATTCTTTATTTGGTGCTTATATAATTCTTGAACATACGTACCTGTGAATCGAATAATGCATTGGTTGGTTGAACCTGATGGATATGAATAAAGCTATAGCCTATTTTCAAATTCAAATTAGGTACAATTTTAAATAGCAGCAATTAAATTAGGGTGAAATTACGCTCTGCAGGTCATTACGGCGCACACGGTCTATAAAGCACAATGTGTGAGATATACATCATAATCCGACACGGTTCACGAAGAGGAAACGTGTGTAACCATGCACATAGTTGCCATTTGCAAAGCGTGTGTGATGTCAGACAATATCACAAACGGTGCGGGAGAACTAAATGTGTGTGATTGTCGACCTATCATACACGGTTTACAATCATGAACTGTTTGTGATGTGCCGGGCATCGTAAACGTAGAGCCAGTTTGGTACATGCCTGGAATGTGCCTGGACTACGCCTGGTTTTAGGTAAAACCACAGAACGCTGACTGCGATGGTAATGCCAGCACACACGAGTAGCAAGGATGGAGCGTTTGGGATATTCAAGACATCAGAAACAATTTTATAGGGACAACTGTATGCATAAAGGCTCCCTATCCCCGACGGTTTCTGGGTCGTGTGGGAGGACCCCCCTATCGCACACACTCACTTGGCGACAGTTCAAAATGCTGTCGCGGAAATTGGTTAAAAACTGTTTGTATAGCACCTCGCTGTACCAGTGATTGATCTATCTTGCAATGGGAGAGGCGCTTTTCTTTGGGTTCAATCTTGCGGTGTCCTCACCCAGTGACAGTAGGGGTAGCGAGACAGGTATTTTTATTGTTACCATTAAGGATAAAAACTGGGTTTTTTTACCATATTGATTGGATATATCCCTCTACATCATGTCATCTTGCTTAAGGCGTTACTCCGTTCTTGTTAGCTTAATACACTAGATTCATGCTGGATAGCGGTCGATGTGTCGAGTAATAGTAGTAGATGTAGGCAGGAGTCGGTCTACTTGTCATGGACATGATGCCTATAGTCATGATCATTGCCTTGGATATCGTCATAATTATGCGCTTTTCTATCAATTGCACAACAATAATTTGTTCACCCACCGTATGTTTTCTTCAAGAGAGAAGCCTCTAGTGAAACCTATGGCCCCTGGGTCTATTTTCTATCATATTATTTTCAGATCTATAAAACCAAAAACCCAAAAATACCTTGCTGCAATTTATTTATATTTACTGTATTTTACACTTTTACTTATCTTTTATACCTGTCTCTATTAGATCTCACTCTTGCTAGTGACCGTGAAGGGATTGACAACCCCTTTTTCGCGTTGAGTGCAAGTGTTTGTTAGTTTGTGCAGGTGCATCTATTGGAGACTTCGGTGTTCCTCCTACTGGGTTGATACCTTGGTTCTTAACTAAGGGAAATACTTATCTCTACTTTGCTGCATCACCCTTTCCTCTTCAAGGGAAAAATCAACGTAAGCTCAAGAAGTAGCAAAGCTCACGGATCGCGCCTCCGAGTTGGCGAGGGCGGCGACCGAGCAGGCCGCGGAGCGGAAGCGCCTGGAGGATTCGCAACGCTAGGCGGCCGACGCCCAAGAAGCGCATGCTAAGCATGTCTCCGAGACCAACGCTAAGCTCGACGCCAGGGAGAAGAAGCTCGAAGAGGACGCTGATGCGAAGGTGGTGCCGGACCGCGCCGCCTTCTCCTCGCTCGAGCTCAGGATCCGCAAAGCATTGGGCTCCATATGCAGGGAGAGGTTCGAGGCCTCGCTCGGAGCCCCCGATGCCGGTTATGCCAAGCTTTCCTCCAAGCTCATGGAAGAGCTTGAGGGCGCGGCTCTGAAGGTGGACGGCATCCTGGAGGAGGAATGCTGCGACCTATTCTCCGTGGCGGCGATGCGCGTCTTCAGTCACCTCCTCCTTCGCAACCCTGACTTCAACTTCGGCGAGGTGATAACCCCCGTCCAGGTGGAGTCCCACGATGACCTGGCGGAAACCGTTGAGAGCCACATGAGCGCGCTTCTTGGGAAGTTCACCTGCAGCAGAGATGCTGAGCCCAGCTAGGTAGTCAATGGCGACAGTGACCCCTCTTCCTGAATTTTCCTTTTATCGTCCTACAACATACTGTCCCCGCCTCGCAGAGGCATAAGACGATGGTTTAATTCATAAGATACTCAATGCTTGTAATAATCATTTGTGACCCGTGGATTTCCTTTCCGTCTTTCCTTTTGCTTGCCTTTTTGCTCTGCATCGGCAGGGCCCAACCCCGTGCGAACCTTAGCCGTCGCTGGAACGTCAGGTCGCGATGCCTAGACGAGACCAGGAGGTGAGGGGCTCCGGGGATCAGTGAAGGCTCCCGAGGCGCGATGCTTGGGAGCCCCCCTTTGATGCACAAGCAACCCGCAAGGGTAAAACGCTACCTGAGGAGAACTTGGTCGTGGGGGTTCGTCCCGAACGACGCACACTCGCAAGCTTGTGCCTGGGCGTCACACGAGGAGACTAGACACCAAGGGCCTTGGTGGGGTGATGTCGCACAGGAGCAGGCCCGTGAGCCAGAGCCCGGTCCCTTGGGTTTTTAGCACTGCTTGGACTGACCCGAGCACAGGCAGCGTGTCCAGCCCCGCTCGCATGAAGCCTATTGGGGAGCTGTGAGTGTATGCTCACTGGTACATCGAGCTGCTATACAAACAGTTTTTAACCCCTTTCCGCGATGTCATTTTGAACCGTCGCCTAGTGAGTGTGGGCGATAGGGGGTACTTCCCACACGACCCAAAAATAGTCGAGGATAGGCCCTCCAGTCACACACGCTTGGCAAAATGAGATCGTGTGTGACAGGCGAGCGATCAAATACAATTATACAGGCCCAATCGGTTCCGGTCATAAGTACATCCCACACAGTTAGTCCCAGACAAACGTTTCCGTTCGTATGTACATTCCACACAGTCAATCCAAGGAATACGTTTCTGTTCGTATGTACATCCCACACAGTCAATCCAAGAAGTACGTTTCCGTTTGTATGTACATCCCACACAGTCAATCCAGGGGAAACATTTCCTTTCTTACGTACACCACACACAATTTTCCCCATTAAATCGTTTGTGATAGCGTTGCCATTGCAGATGATATTAACAATTTTATCATTTGCGTTATTGAATGCATCACACACGGTGCGTAGAAGAAACTGTGTGGCATAGGCTGTCCATCACACACACTTTTTATGTGGTAAATGTTTGCGCAAGGTGTCCTAACGCAAACAGTTTTCAAGAGGAAGTCATGTGTGATTGTTCATTGATCCAACCCGTTTTATTCCTAGAAACTGTGTGCGTTGTCTGAGGTCATCACCCACGGTGGTTTCTCAATAACCGTTTACAATAGAAAAACCCAATTAGCAGGCTAATTCGCCTATTATTAATAATCCATTTATTAATGTAATTGACATTTCATATTAAACACACAATATATTTCATTTTCGTATTATGGAAGCAGGATTTCATAATTGAAATACATCAGAGTACAACATCATATAGCTCCAGCAGTCAGCTACCCCATTACACAACTACACCAACACCAAGTATCACATGCAACATCTATAACCTTTCAAAATTAGCATCATAGACGGTACATAGACAGATTAATCTCATCTCAAAAACTGCTGAAGCAGAAGGTGAATATTGAGCCTTCATTGATGTTGAAGGTCATTGCAACTTTAGGCCAGTGCCTATGGATGATTGACGGTCCATCCTTCGTCCTCTTCAGGAAGACTTCAATATTGAACCGTGGGTGTTGTATGAATACCTTCCTCGCCTCCTGACCATATAGGTGGTTTGAGAGGTAATCATCAGTGAACTGCTTTGGAAAGGCCTGAAAACAAGGATATGCATAAATATCTTCTCTAGATTTGAAATGGCGCAAAGGAATAAAAAAGATAAGGTATAATAGTTAGTACCATCCTGTAGTGAACTGATGTCTTGTTCATTATGCAGACATATTGTTGTTTTTTGTCGCTAATTTCTTTATCCTAACAATCTTTCTGAGTTTCTTGACTTGACTGCTATTCATGGACAACTCATTTCCCCATATGCAAAAAGGGTCGAACAGTGGGTCAAAACCTCTGATAGCAGGACCTACATGTGCAAGACCAAATTGTTAAAAACCTAAATATTAGAATGGTTCCTACAATTGCACAATAATGTGTTATTAGACAAAGGACCATGCATGTGCAAACCTCGATTCTAAACCTCAGTGCTTCCCATTGTTTCCCTGCAACACATATAAGGTAGTTAGTGATCAGGTTAAGTGAGGGTTGGCATGCTATCAGTAAAATATGTTGATGAAAAATAAACACATTGCAGATTCATCAGATTAATTCTAGCCACATGGAAAACCCATTTATCCAAACCAAGCATGATTAAGAACTAGGAAATATAGCAATTGTATATGTTTCTCATGCATTAAGTGCAGCCAAATTTGATTTATTCCTCTCATGCATAACAATACAAAATTCTACCCACAACAATTGGACATCGCATTTGTCGGCGTTCTGGGAACGGGGGTACCCAGACTTGCCTGCCTGCGGCCCACGGCGTGGCTCCATCGACGGCCTGGTACGGCCCAGCTTTAGCAACAACAACTCAAGACCCTCGCGAGGGGCCAAGCCTCACGAGGCGGACGACACCAAGACCTCCACGAGGACTGGCCTCCTCAGACTGGCTCCTGAGGAGCGGAGAGTTCTATGCAAGCCTCACCTCATGAGGTCCGGATGACGTGAGCCATGACAACCAAGGCCAGGCGGGCGCTAGCGGGCGCAGTGTACCAGTTTCCTCTTTGGTGCTAAGGAGGCAAGCGCAGGCGCGGGGTCCCGAGGAATCAGCCAAAGGTTTCCATTCTCGTGCAACAGGACCAAGACCGCCAGGACGGCAGGACAGAGGTCATCATCGAGCCCACCACGGCGTCACGACCAGAGGCTTTTGCAGGCGAAGACTACTTTTGTCAGGATAGCATGTACTAGTTGTCTCCCTTCGAATTTGGCCGTTGTGGGATCCCTTCCTGCGTTTCATTTGGGAAGAGGACCAAGGCCACTATAAATAGGACTTACCACCACCGTAGAGAGGGATCGGACCCCCGGACGGATCATTCAGATCACCCTCGCTCCCACCAGCTCACTCGAGCACAAGAACACCTCTCCTCCTGAGGCTGTTCGCCACTGTACTAGTTCATCCTCAGCCCCTCGAGGCCAATCCACCACAAAGCAGGAGTAGGGTTTTACACCGCAAGGTGGCCCGAACCTGGGTAAACTGCTGTGTCCCTTCCCTTTATAGTTCGTCGAGCTAGGCTGTGAGATTAGCGTGTAGGCAGGCTGGGGAGGATGAGTTCTTCGCACGCACCCCAGAGTTCAAACCTCTCAAGGGTTTGCAGAACCCGAAATCCGACATTTGGCACGCCAGGTAGGGGTGCGTCGGAGACTCTCTTCTACCAGCAGATTCGCCACCACCCAACAGTTCTCATGGCCGACGCCCCGAGGGCTCATGTTGAGCACTAGGTTGTTCGGCCTGCCCGAGCAGTGCCGTCAGCCCAAGAGGATCTCCACTCCGTGCTCCATGCAGCCCGCTCGCCGCCTGGTGCTATCGGTCGTGGGCGGCGGGGGCCGTCATCGCCTGCCTTCGCGCCACGCCGCAACCGCGCCACCACGCGATCTTCGAGCTACGCCACGGCGACGGCACCACACTCTCGCCGGGAGCAGGTGAACATGCGAGCCGCGCTCATCGTGGCACGGGAGCTGCTACGGTGTAGGTTGGCGGAAGGCAGCCGCGATGCCCTGCTGGAGCGGGTCGCCGAGCTGCTTGATACCGCCTGTAGGGGCGCGGCACCTTTCTGCGCCCTGCCTACATCGCAGGCTGTGGCAGGGGCGCGCGGAGGCCCCCGCCATGCCCGCGTGCCCCTCCCTGGAGCACCTGAGGGACCTAGTAGCACCAACCCGGCCCGCAGCGCTGATCATCCTTTCCCGACCATGCTACCCCCGGGTGAGGCGAGCTTGGGCGGTCCCTCCTGGGGCCGTGCCGGGGCGCCACCCTGCGGCCATCAGAGCCTGGCACCGAGCCTGTTGGCCAGCAACGCGGGGCACCCAGACGACGACCTTGGCGTTGCAGTCCCAGACGCCTACGTACCCCCCATGATGGATGTACAGTACACGTCAAGAGAATGCCGCAGCGGGTTCTCCTCATCAGGCAGGGCGTCGGGGGCACATGAAGCCGAGGCTCTCCGCGAGCCGCCCCGGAACTTCACTGACACCTTCAACGACAACAGCCACTGGGTACAGCCGATATCTCAGGAGCACGATTACGCTAACCATGGACCGCAGGTGAACCAAGCCACAGCAGCGGCCAGGGACCTTAGGGCGATGGCCCTGCTGCCAGCGGGCGAAGTACACTGAGGGCTCCGCGGGGGGAGCCCGGGGCTAGGGCCTCCCCCGCACAGCATGGAGCAAGGCGCTGCATGGAAGTAGGTCCTCTTCCGGGGAAGGCACCGGCGAGCCCTTCCCCCCGGCGGAGGGCCTGCGGTCGCCGAGGGCACCGCAAGCGTCCCCCTTGCCCCTTGGTCTCGTCCTGGTTTTCGGACGCCCCAACGGTTGTCGGGGGAGGCGCAGGGCGGGGCCCTTGTCAGGCGACGTGAAGCAAGGCCCCACGCCTGTGATCAGTGGGGTTGTACACGCCCCGAAGTCTCCTGAGTGCCGCCCTCGGGCCTCACGGGGGCTCCCACCCATGTCCAAGTGGAAGCACCATGCTCCACGCTAGGCGTTGACTCTGTCCCCCAATGACTATGTCCACGCCTAGTGGAAGCACTTAGCTCGCGCTGGTGAGAAGACAAGAAGACTAGCTAGCTGCCGGACGCGGCCATTTGATTCCGCCTTTCTTTCTGTAACTCATCTTGCCGCCTTTTGGAATGAGATTTGGAATTTCGTGTGTTAATTAAAAGAAAAACGGGGGGAATTTTTCTTGCTCGTGGCGATTTCTTGCTTTCTGGCTTCGTGTTTTAAGAGTGAGGCTCGCGCCTACTACCCCTCCCCGCGAGCGGGGGCTGGGCGTGGTATGCGCGCATCAAGGCATGCCCGGGACGGCTCCAGAGATGCCAAGGCCCCCCCAAGGGGCTGAAGTGCAACCACCGTAGGATCATCGCGCGCACACCTTGCCGTGATCCGACAAGCGGCTCCTCGCGAGGCCCTCTTGGGCGGGCCAGCAGGCTCCCCAGGATACTTAATACCTCGCGAGCCCCGGCCAGCTCACCTCAGGAGAAAGGCGCATCTGCGACCTCAGGACTCGCTCAAGACCTATGGAGCCAAGATAAGTTGCAACAACTACCCCGCTTGGGAGCCCGCGGGCTCGCGACGGCATATTCCAAATCCTATTTTTAAAAAAGGCATATCATCATTTCATACATCATAAGGGGCCCCCCCTTCAAAAATGCTTTTACGCCCCGCAGGGCTGTGCCCGAAGGTTTTTTGCATGTAGATTAAGGCAAAGGGAAAGGCAGGCCTAGCCTTCGGCGCCGTCCTCGCCACCTTCATCCGCGCCACCCACGCTATCATTGGCGTCGTCTTCATCATCGTCGTCCGCATCGCCTCCTTCAGCTGCGATCACGGCCGCGTCGTCCTCAGGAGCAAACTCTGCTACCAGGTCGCCAACATGGTCGTCCACCCATTCCGCCAGATTGCCCTGGATGACACGGGGCACGGGGGCTATTGCAGCGTTGAAATCAAAATGGGGATCAAGGTTCTGGAGGTGACTAAAGACGCGTGAGAACGCGCACCCCAGGAGGCCCCGGCTTATCTCTGCAACAAGGTCGCGAGCCCTCGCCGCCTGGTCCTCCAAGCGGGTCATGATCAGGGTGAAGAAGCGGAGGTGGCTGGCTTCATCGTCCTCGTGCGGGTGTGCGACGCTCTCCTCGCAGATCATGCCCAAAGCCTGGTTGGCCCTCACCCTGAGGTCCTGGAGCATCGAGGAGCACTCACGCTGCATCGTCCGGCGGCGGTTTTCTTCATCCGCGGTCTTCTCCACGAGGAACATGACAGCCTCGACTTGCTGCTGGAGTGAGGACAGCTCGGCGTGAGTGGAGGCCAAGTCAGCTTGAGCAGAGGCCTGAGCTTCCTTGGTGGCCCTCTCGCGCTGCTCCGCCTCATCCAGCTTTGTCCTGAGGGCAGCGGTCCTGCCCTCGACCTCGGCCTCCAGGAGCTCCAACTTCAGGCGGTACTCGTTGGCGAGAGCCGCGCGGGCCTTTTCCACCATCTGGTCAACCATCTCCTGGATCTGGGCCTCCCGTGCGGCGACGACATCCTCAGCCATGGCTACCTGGCGCTCCCTCACCTCCAACCGCTCAAGCTCCAGGCTGCGCTCCAAGACCTCCAGCGCCAGCGTCTCCTCGCGTTCCTGGACCTCTTTCTCATCGGAAGGGGACTCGCTTGGTGATGCTGCCAGGGTGGCCCTGCGTGCTTCGATATGCTGCTCAAGGGCGGCGTTCGAAGCTTGGAGCTCCCGCTCCTGCTCCTTGGCCACCTCACGACGACGTTCGGCGGCTCTGGCCTCCTCCAGGGCATGGGCGCAAGCCTCGCGAGAAGTTGCAAGGGACACCGTGGCGCTCGCGCTGGTGCGCTCATGCTGAAGATGCCCGAGGTTGATGGCAACCTTCAACTGGTGCCACTCGTGCGCCAAGCGAAGGTCCTCCATCTCGAGGCAGGCATCAACGTCGGCAAGCTCTTCTCCAAGCCAGCTCAACGCGCCCATCACCTCCTGGAAAAGCTCATGACGGATGACGCTACGCCCGCGCGCAAGCTCCAACGCGCGGCCAAGCCCATCCTTCACGCCGGGGGCTGTCGGAGGGGCTTGGAGCGGCTCGCCTGCCTCGGGTGGGGGGCTGGAGGTGGGTGCCTTCCCGGCCGCTCTACCGGCCTCCGCGAAGGTGCTGGGCGGAGCAGTCTTGCTGCTCGAAGATGAAGCCGATGCCGAGATCGCCCAGCCGCCGGTGATGACCAATGGAGGAGCCCTCGGCACGCCTCATGCGCCCCAGGCAAGACCGCGAAGGAAGGATGCTGGAAGCACAGGCTCATGGCCCCTCAGCGGGGCCTCCGCCTCTCGGACCGGCCCCGTACCTTGCGCGGGGGTCTGGTGCGGGGGGCTCGGAGTCGAGAGCGGGCCAAGGACTTCTGGAGGTCGCTTCCCAAGAGATTTCATCGCCTTAGCCGAAGGGATCCTGAGGAGCCATTGTTAGGAAAGAACGCGATTAGCGGGAAATCATGAAGATAAGGTACTTACTTATCTACGGCTATGTACTTCCTCTGCTTCAGCGGCCGGTAGGCATCACCATTGCAGCTCGGAGGCCCTTTCCTCTTGCGGAGCGCTTCAAGGTTCAGGCGAAGCTGGCCGAGATTCGGGGCGCAACTCTCAGCAGTCGAGGGGCCCGGCGGGGCTTCTGGGGCGGTGGTCTCAGGGGCACCAGGCCGCACCTGCCCACCAGCCGCTACCTCAGGACCGCTCGCCCAAGCTGCGGGGGTAGCTGCCTCAGGAGCGTCGGGTCGCACCAGCTCTCCTGTGACCTCCTCAAGAGCGCTCGCCAGAACCTCGGGAGCCAACACCTCGAGAGCACCTGGCGACACCCGCTCCCCAGCAGTCGCCCCAGCGGTACCCGGTGGCGCTCGCCCCCCTGCATCCACATCCGGGGTGCGCGCCACAGGGTCGACGAGCAAGGGAGCCACCAAGACGGGATTCTCGCGGGGCCCTTCAAGGCCCTTCGGGCGCAGCCCCCACTCGTCAAAGGGGGGCATCTGCCTCACGAAGTCCTCCTTGTTCGAGCATTGGTACAAGAGGCAGCCCTCCTCCAGAAGCGCGGCCGGCGCCGGGTCGCCCGTCAGGAGCTCAAGCATCGTGCGCAGCGTCTTGGAAGGAAGCGAAGGCACCTGGAGCCTCATGCGGTCCTTGCTGCCGGTGAAGGCCCACATTGGGCGAGAATGGCACTAGAGCGGGGCAATGCGCCACCGAACGAACTCCCTCACCACCATCGGCGCCGTCACCCCGACCTTCTTCAACCTGGTCAGCCTGGACCAAACATGGGCGAGCCGACCATCGGCGAGCCTCATGTGCCCCCAGCCGGAGCTGGGCACCACCGGCGCTCGCGGGAGCAGAAGCAAGGAGTTGCGCACGCTGACATCCACGAACACCCACTACTTCCAGAATCCCCTCGTGTCCGGGTGGAGTGTGAAGTCGATGCCCGACCCAGCTGTCGCTGCCACGACCTGGAAGGCCATGCACCCCGAGCACTGGCGGTCATCGACCATCTGGAGCAAGAAAAAATGGCGAAACTGCACGTGCAACAGGAAGCCGTCAAGTCTGGCAGTTATCGAGGCCATGCGGGGAAGTGGAGACGCCCACGTCCCATCAATCGCCACGCGTCGACCAAGGCCGGAGGCGGTTAGGGCCCCCGGCGCTCCGCACTTGCCACTTTGCTTCGCCTCGAAGCCAAGTTCGAGCGCGCCTTGGGCCCGGGGGCTACTGTCGGTGTTCTGGGAATGGGGGTACACAGACTTGCCTGCCTGTGGCCCATGGCGTGGCTCCATCGACGGCCTGGTACGGCCCAGCTTCAGCAACAACAACTCAAGACCCTCGCGAGGCGGACGACACCAAGACCTCCACGAGGAGCGGCCTCCTCAGGCTGGCTCCTGAGGAGCGGAGAGTTCTATGCAAGCCTCACCTCATGAGGTCCGAATGACGTGAGCCATGACGACCAAGGCCAGGCGGGCGCCAGCGGGCGTAGTGTACCAGTTTCCTCTTTGGTGCTAAGGAGGCAAGCGCAGGCGCGGGGTCCCGAGGAATCAACCAAAGGTTTCCATTCCCGTGCAACAAGACCAAGACCGCCAGGACGGAGGTCATCATCGAGCCCACCACGGCATCACGACCAGAGGCTTTTGCAGGCGAAGACTACTTTTGTCAGGATAGCATGTACTAGTTGTCTCCCTTCGAATTTGGACGTTGTGGGATCCCTTCCCGCCTTTCATTTGGGAAGAGGACCAAGGCCACTATAAATAGGACTTAGCCACCACTGTAGAGAGGGATCGGACCCCCAGACGGATCATTCAGATCACCCTCTCTCCCACCAGCTCACTCGAGCACAAGAACACCTCTCCTCCTGAGGCTGTTCGCCACTGTACTAGTTCATCCTCAGCCCCTCGAGGCCAATCCACCACAAAGCAGGAGTAGGGTTTTACACCGCAAGGTGGCCCAAACCTGGGTAAACTGCTGTGTCCCTTCCCTTTACAGTTCATCGAGCTAGGCTGTGAGATTAGCGAGTAGGCAGACTGGGGAGGACAAGTTCTTCGCACGCACCCCAGAGTTCGAACCTCTCAAGGGTTTGTGGAACCCGAAATCCGACAGCATTGCAGAATTGAACCAAGCAGTTAACTAAACAACACAACAAATGAACCAAACATTAACTGAGCACCACATTGCACAATATAACATACTCCTAATAGAAGATCAGACAGTTAACCAAACCAAGCATGCTTAACAACTTGGAAATATAGCAATTGTATTTGTTTCTCATGTACTTAGTACAGCCAAATTTGATTTATTTCTCACATGGTAGACAATAACAAAATGCACCCACAACAATTGAACATCGCATTGCATAATTGAACCAAACAGTTAACTAAACACCACAACAAATGAACCAAACATTAACTAAGCACCACATTGCACAATGTATAACATACTAGAAGATCAGAAAGTTAACCAAACCAAGCATGCTTGACAACTTGGAAATATAGCAATTGTATTTGTTTCTCATGTATTTTGTACAGATAAATTTGATTTATTTCTCATATGGAAGACAATACAAAATTGCACCTTAAAGAATTGAACATCACATTGCAGAATTGAACCATACAGTTAACTGAACATGACAACAAATTAACCAAACAGTTAATAAGTGAGCACCACATTGCACGACATATAGAACATATACACTAGGGCAACAGATTGCATGGTAAAAGTAGATAGGACAATTCACTAGTTTTTGTTAAGGAAAGGCAGGAGCAGCACATGCAATGGGTAAACCGAGCATGCTTAACCGGCGTACCTAGCTAACTTAACATAGGTCCTTATAGTGAGCTAATAAGACAAGCTACTCCTCATCGTCGGAGATATCGATGATGATTGGCTCCTTGGACATGGAAGAGGGCGAGGTCTCCACATCGTGGGTGCCCACCACGTAGTGGTGAGTTGCCTAAGCCGCTCCGGGCACCAACTTGCTGGCTCTCGAGTTGAGGTAAGCACGGGCACGCTGAGAAAACACCTTGTAGTCTTCGTCGAAGGCACTGACGGTGGCCTCGAGAAAACACCACGAATTGTCTTTTAAAGCAGCCGACCACGTCGCGGCATCGGCACGCGAGGCATCGACAGTGGCCTCGACGGCGAGGTGCTCCTCCAAGATATGGGGGTCGACAACACTGGCAGCCATCGCGACCTCATCCGCACGTGCGGCCGCGATTTGCTTCTCCGCTGCCAAATGCTCCTTGAGCTCCTGGCTATATTGCGTGCACCATGGCTTAGGGCGGCGCTTATTTGTGGGAGGGGTCGGTGATTTGGTTGGAAGGTGTCGCGCCGGTGGTTGGGGCATGTGGGATGTAGAAGGAGGAGGAGGATGGGAGTCGGGTGTGGATTACCTGGCTGGATCGACGAGGCCGAGCAACGTGAAGGAAGGTCGCCGGCGAGGAGGCAGCACTGCAAGCAAGGAGTGAAGGTTTGAACTTGGGAAGGAAGGCGGAAAAAGGGGAAATATGGCTTTTTGTAAGGGGGAGGGGGCGGGGAGGTAGATATTTCTGCGGAAGCCGAAAATTTTGGATCGGTGCAGCGAAAAAACTGGCGCGCAAAGTGTCATCAGACACGGTTCCTTATTCAACACTGTGTACGATATGTCATCTAGCTTACCCCGTGTGTGATGAGTTTGAACGTGCAAATTTTGGTCCGAATATCCCTGGTTACAGTGGTCATCCACGTCATTGCATAATTTGGGTACCCAAAGGAGCCTACAACACACCCACACTTCTTAATCGAGCAAGTTCAACAATTAAACAGAGCTAGCTGACCTAAACATTACCCTATTAAATTAAAGACCGACGCTCTAAACAAAATAAAGAGTACTACTCTAGCTGGTGCTCGTCGATCTTTCCTGCCTCCTCCATGTCCAGCTCGCGCCCGACGATCTCTTGGGGAAGGGGCTCCATGGCATCAATAGCACCATACTCGGCAAGCATCTCGCCATCCGCGTCTGCCATCTCTTTGGAAAAGGCCGCCATGAGCTGGGCGTGGGCGGCCACGATATGGGCTTGGATGGGCTCTGTCGTGGCAAGGTATGTCGCGAAGGAACGGATGGCTGCTTGAACTCTCTCGGCGATTGCCAATTCTTCGGCCATGGGTTGCCGACCGTTGTCGGAGAAGCTTCGTTCGATTTGTGCGGTGACCGCCATGAGATGGGCGTGAGCGGCCTTGACATGGTCGTGGGCGGCCTCCATCAGGGCTAAGGCGACCGCTGTGGAATGGACAGCTGCTGTGCCGCTCTCGCCAGTTGATAACCTCGACGCAGATGTTGCTGCCGCCACCTGAGCAGCAATAGCGGCCGTTTGGGCAGCCTTGGCTGCCCGGTCGCAGATTGCGGCCGTGCTCACGTAGCTTGTTACCACGCGCATGGTAGCTACGGCCGCGCTCTCACTGGAGTGGGCCGCCGAAGTGGCCCTCACGATGCGGGTCCACGTCCCCATCTTTCACCTGCGACGATTGAACAGTGAAATGATATTTGGGGAGCAAGCTAGTGTCCTTGACGCGCCGGCTGTGGACTGTAGCAGACGCACCTTCTCGTGTAAGCCATATACGTACTACTTCGATGGTGCTCTAAGATATTTTGTACTGCATCTTACACGGTTGGTGATAATAAACTGTGTGCGCTCTACTTGATTTTTTGTCTTGATTTGAAATGCATAATTGGGTCACAGCGGCAAAGGAGGGTGTTTGAATTGTTAAAACTTTTATCTGCAGTGAACATGCAACTATAGGTGTGTCGGCAAAAAAAGGAATTATTTAGGGTTTGTTTGGACATTTTTATACATTAACTGAGTTTTCTAGGCATTTTATGTGCATAATTCAAATTTGAACTACATGCACATGCTCCAGTGCATAAAAATGGGTTGAAAAATCAAATGTGTGTCCTTGGTTGCATGCTTAGGTCCCATGCAAGAAATGGAAATGAATGTCAAATACCTCGGCACCGTCACTTGGCCGCAAACATTGAGATACATGGTTTAAAAATTCTAGTAAATCCAAAACTCGTCTGAATTTCATGAAACTTGGCATCCTATCATGGAATGACATCAACATGCCGTGGTAAAACAATTTGTCCCATTTGGGGCAGGTTTTGGTATAACCATCTCACAAACCAGATCTTCTCACAACAAGCCTCATGGTTCCGGTAGGAAACGTGTCACCTTTGTGGACGAAACGATATTCGTTGCCTCTTCTCGCTTTCAAATTTTTTCTGGTGTCAACATAGAACAACAGGAGAGTCGTGTTAAATTTTGGAATTTCTCGGGGTTCCTTTGGACATTTTTATACATTAACTAAGTTTTCTATGCATTTATGTGCATAATTCAAAGTTGAACTATAGGCACATGCTCCAGTGCATAAAAATGGGTTAAAAAATCAAATGTGTGTCCTAGGTTGCATGCTTAGGTCCCATGCAAGAAATGGGAATGAATGTCAAACACCTCGGCACCGTCGCTTGGCCGCAAACATTGAGATACATGGTTTTAAAATTCTACTAAATCCAAAACTCGTGTGAAATTAATGAAACTTGGCATGCTATCATGGAACGACATCAACATGTTGTGGTTAAAAAATTGTCCCATTTGGGGCAGGTTTGGGTATAAGTTTCTCACAGACCGGAGCTTCTCACAACAAGCCTCATGGTTCCGGTAGGGAACATTTCACCTTTGTGGATGAAACGATATTCGTTGCCTCTTCTAGCTTTCAATTTTTTTCTAGTGTCAACATAGAACAACAGGAGTGTTGTGTTAAATTTTGGATTTTTTTGGGGTTCGTTTGGACATTTTTATATATTAATTGAGTTTTCTATGCATTTATGTGCATAATTAAAATTTTAACTACATGCACATGCTCCAGTGCGTATAAATGGGTTGAAAAATCAAATGTGTGCCCTTGGTTGGATGCTTAGGTCCCATGCAAGAGATGGGAATGAATGTTAAACACCTCGGCACCATCGCTTGGCCGCAAACATTGAGATACATGGTTTTAAAATTCTAGTAAATCCAAAAATCGTATAAAATTCATGAAACTTGGCATGCTATCATGGAACAGCATCAACATGCTGTGGTGAAAAAATTGTCCCATTTGGGGCAGGTTTGGGTATAAGCTTCTCACAAACCAGAGATTCTCACAACAAGCCTCATGGTTCCGGTAGGGAACGTGTCACCTTTATGGACGAAACAATATTCGTTGCCTCTTCTTGCTTTCAAATTTTTTCTAGTGTCAACAGAGAACAACAGGAGTGTTGTGTTAAAATTTGGAAATTTTCGGGGTTCGTTTGGACATTTTTATACATTAACTAAGTTTTCTACGCATTTTATGTGCATAATTCAAATTTGGACTACAAGCACATGCTCCAGTGCATATAAATGGGTTGAAAAATCAAATGTGTGTCCTTGGGTGCATGCTTAGGTCCCATGCAAGAAATGGGAATGAATTTCAAACACTAGGGCACCGTTGCTTCCTGACAAAACATTGAGATACTTTGTTTTTAAATTCTAGTACATCCAAAACTCGTCTGAATTTCATGAAACTTGGCATGCTATCATGGAATGGCACCCGACATGCTGTGGTATTTTTCGTGTGCAATTTGAGAGAAGGCGCACTCGATTCAACAACCAACAAAGGCATTTTGAAACAAATAGCTGCCACCTTATCATCTCAAACGTTTGAATAATTTAAATCATGGGTGTTCTGTTAACCATTCATGTGACACCATGCGTCACACTTTTAATGGCTAGGAGGTGCCGTGCAGACATCCGCTTGAGTAGATGGGAGGCGTGTGAGCGCAGTTTGCTGTGCAGGCTGACCGGGAGGCGTGCAAGCTGTCCTCCAATGCGTAGGCTCACCGGGAAGTGTGCGAGCTGTACGCTGCGCAGGCTCACTGGGAAGCGAGCCCTTTGACTTCAATGGCTACCTGCCTTGCTCGCATCCTCTCCATTAATGGCGCCCGGGCCTCTGTTTAATACGGGCGACCTTACTGTTCGCCTCCCATTCCCCTCCCGTAGACCTCCACCAACGACATGGCACAGAAGGATCATGTGCCACTAGTCTTCCAGTTTGGTGAAGTTGACTCCGAGCCGGACGAGATAGAAATAAGAAGGAATGGGGCCTCATGGACATGGCCCTGAACCAGCTGGCCGCGGCGGTTGCTTCCCCTGCGCCCGTCCCAACTCCCATCCCCACGCCCGCGCCAGTGACCATCCTCGTAGTATTGATGGGCTGGTCGCCGAGCACTATCACAGAGCTGTAAGCCAAGGGCGTCAGCGAGGTCCCCGCAGACCCGCGCAAGCTCGTGTACATGCCAGCGCCAGCGCCCGTGCCCGTGCCCGTGCGCGCCCGTGCACCCGCCGCGGCGCCGATCCCCGTGAGTTTGCCTGCACCCGCCGCACCCATGCCCGTGCACGCGCCCCCCCAGCATCATGGGATGCCGTCGTCGACCACTACCTCATAGCACCGCGAGTTGCCGTCCTCCCGCGCCCCGCCCGTCGATCGCGCGATGACATGATGTTTGATTTCCAAGTGAAGAACATTCTGTGCTGCCTTGAAGACTTCAACAACGGCGTCCTGGAGGACGACAACGACAATGCTGGCGCGGCACGCCGCCTCCGCCGTCGCCGGAATTAGTTTTTTGTGTGTTTAATACTGTTTCTCGATCGTATGAATATAAAGTCGCAGTGTGACTGAATGAAACATATGGTTTGAGAAAACTTGCGTTTTTCTCTCTGAATGTACAGACTTATCAAATGATTTAAAAAAACAATGATTTTTAAATTTAAAACACTCATCGCAAACTTTTAAGATAGAACACCCGTATGCAAACCGACAACTTCCCCAGTAAGCCAAGGGAAAATGTGCCGAGCAGGATTTGTGGAGCTCTTCATCGCAAACGTTTTAGATAGAACACCTGGATGCAAAGCGAGAGCTACGGTCTTCCCCAGTAAGCCAAGGGAAAATTTTGCCGCGCAGGATTTGTGCATCCCTTCATCGCAAACAGTTCAGATTGTATACGGTGTGCAAAGCGAGAGCTATGGTTCCTTCGTCGCTAAGCCAAGATGATGCGGAGCAACCTTCCATCATCCCCATGGACTCTACACCAACGCATCAAGCCCCACATGGACCTATGACAAGAACTCGAGTATGCGCAATGGAAACCGAGGTGAAATCCTTCCTACTTGACTTGCACATGAACTCGAATGGGACTTGGTTGCTACCTTACCAAAATACTCTATGCATTATTAGGTATGAAGAGGGGTCCTTCCAAGCAGCTGAGGAGCACCACCAAGTCCAGGGAGAAGCACCCCAAGTCGCCAAGGAGGAAGAAGGAGCCCACAAGAAACTAGACAGGAAGTCCCAGGCAACCCCGTGCGCACGGGCCCCCGAGACCCCGTGCCCACGGGCAACAGAGGGAGCTACGGCTATAGCACCCCGTGCACACAAGCATGTATAATGTCCCGTGCGCACGGGCCCAACTTACCCCGTGCGCACGGGCCCTCTAGGATGGCCGGCTGAGAGGGCTGTTGGGCCTCAACTTCGCATCCACTTCGTCTCCTACCTACCCAAGCCTATATAGTTCATACCTAGGGTTATGTTTAGGGTTAGCAAAGACATATATGAGATATTTGTGAGCTTTGCTCCTTCTACCACTCCATTGGAGATCAACGCCTCTTAGGAGAGGATCCACTTGTTGATTTCAAGACCTCCCCTTGGAGAAGATTATCATCCTCAAGACCTCATCTCTTAGGAGTGGGAAGAACTCTACCTAGTGCTTGTTTCCTTTGATTGTTCATGTATTCATGTGGATCTATGTGTTTGCTATTCTAGTAGATGTGTGATTGGGTTTTGTTGGAGTGAATTCCTCTTTGTGTTCTTGGTGTTCATCCCTTTTCCTCCTCCAAGTGTGAAAAGATCCATCTTAGGGTTTCACCCTACAACATCTTGGTATCATGAGCAAGGTTGATTCACATCTTGGAGTCCCTACCCCCCATTTGCTAGCTTGATTTTGTTATTTTTCATCCTAATCCGAAAATCCCCACCAAAAATAGCCCCAAATTTTTTCTTGCAATTTGTTGGTTCTTGTGAGATTTGGTTGATTTGATCCACGAATTGGGTGTTTGACAAGTGGATCTACCCCCCTTACCACCTTCCACCACTTTTCATCCATCGATTTTGGCCAAAATTCGCGAAATACCCATGGATCAGGAGCTATTCATCCGCTCGCAAAGCACTTCGTGCGCACGGGCAATCGGGACCCTATGCACACGAGACCCCGTGCACATGGGCATCACTTACCCCATGCGCACGGACCATACAGAGCAGTGCGGCCATTTCATTTTTCCTCCATTTTGCCTTTCCACCACCACATTTGATCTTCCGCATATACTTCTCGTGAGTGTTTGAGTTTCGGAGTTGCGGTTCTCAAGTGTCCTAAGGTGTTTCAGCTACTTAGGCGCTATTTGTCACAATCATCACCGCCACTCGCCATCGACTCGGACTCCACATCGACATCGACCACCCCATCTTCATACCAACCGTAAGCAAGGACGGTAACCTTGATGACACTTTGTATTACCCTTGCCATTACCTTGATAGCCTTGAGCCTCTTTTGCGTAGCTTACCCATCGAGACTAGCAAGTTGAGAATTGCCGGGCATATACTACTTGTTACCTCGCATTGTGGCTCGCATGTCAAGCATAGTGGCATAGTAAAAAAAAGCTTTTAAGCAAAAGAAAGAGAAGAGAAGCAAAGAGCTTGTAAGCAATAGCATCGGGCATCATAGCATAGTCCATCATCTTGGTTCATACATACATAAGCATAATTGGGATAGAAGGCGACCCGTTTCTCTATTAGGTTGGTGCACTAGCATATCTAGCCCATTAGAGCAATCGAGCTAGCGTCTCTCTAGTATCCGTACAACAAGAGCATTCCTGTGGTTCCACCTCTTAGAGCTCATTCCTTGGTTGTGCGGATCCCATCTATCTTCCGTGTGTGTGTTCCTAGTGTTATCCTTGGGTTTGATCTATTTGTCTTACTTGCAATTTATGCATCTTTTCAACTTCTTCAACATCTTGACTAACATTTGCTTGAATTATTTGTGCCACTTCCTAACCGAGCATCTCCTTAAGCCATTTACTTGTAGGTGTGAGAAACAAAACCCGGTACCAATTCTCCTATTATAGCATCACGTGGGATCATACTTGATACATCCACAATCTTCGGAAAAGGTAACTTTGGTTTTCTTCTCTCATTTCCTACTCACCACCACTTCCACATGATGGATGGGCCTTCTTCTTTGGCGAACCCTCTCTTCGAGGATCAAGTTGACGAACGCGACTTCATCACCAAGAATCACTTCTTCATCGCACAACGAGCTCTACATCAAGAGAGTGAAGCTTTGGGTGATCGCATCGAGCAACTCGCCTCCGACCTTCGGCAATTGGAAGCAAGAAAAAGGGACTACCTCGACGCCAAGCTCTCCAAACAAATGGAAGATTTCCTCAACATGATCATGAGCCGCACGTCTTCCTCAACCACTTCTCCAAGACGGCGCCACTCAAGTCGCCACTCATCGTCATACTCTTCTTCCGATGCAAGTCCTCCTCCTCGAGCTCGTCCTACTCAAGATCGCCAAGCTCAAGAAAATCCCTTCCATGGAAATGGGCTGCAAGACCGAGTTCAAGCATGTGAACAAGCGAGACGCCAACAACAAGAAGCTATGGAGCACGATCTACCTCCACAACGTCCATGTCAAGCATCTCAAGACGGCGATGCAATCCGGCAAGAGCAACAAAGTCATGAAGCCCAAGCTCAAGTGGCTCAAGATGCACTCCGAGATTCCACTAGAGCCATTGCCCAACGAAGCCGCCAAGTCTGTGAGCAAGAAGAAGAACTTCGTCAAGCACGACAAGAAGAAGCTACCCGACGTGAAGAACATCAAGAAAGGCGAAACCGGGAACATATGCCTCGCCCTCCTCCATGGCAAGAGCGACAACAAGCGGATCGAGTGCTTGAAGACCCTCGTCCACGCCAAGAGCGACATCAACATCGTCACTATGATGAAGAACTCCGCTACGACAAGCTCAAGTTCACCATGCCCAAGTTCTCCGGAAGCAATGATCCCGAGGAGTACCTCTCATGGGCATTGAAAGTCGACAAGATATTCCGTCTTCACAACTATGACGAGGAAAAGAAGATCGTCATGGCATCCCTTGAATTTCAAGACTACGTCCTCATTTGGTGGGAGCAAGTGATCAAGTGACGCCGCGAGAAGGACGATCCACCCATCACGACTTGGACACAAATGAAGGATGTCATGAGATCTCGCTTCGTGCCTACATACTACACCCGAGATCTATTCAAGAAGTTGCAACTCCTCAAGCAAGGCACGAAGACGGTGGAAGAATACTATCAAGAAATGGAGATTGCCATGATAAGAGCCAATGTCAAAGAGGATGATGAGCAAACAATGGCATGCTTCTTGAACGGCCTCAACCACCTAATAAGGAAGATCGCCGATTTCCAACCCTACTCTAACCTTCTCGAGCTAGTTCATCAAGCGACCAAGGCGGAGCGACAAGTGCAAGAAGACTTCAAATACGCCAAGTACTCATCCAAGACCTACGGCTCATGCCCTCAACCTACCTCTACTTCGACACCTCCTACCTCGACTAGAGCATCACCAAGTACCGGCGACAAGTCAAGTTCCAAGCAAGTGATGCCTTCCTCGACTCGTCCTCCGGCAAGCAACTACAAGAACAAGATGTCTTCTTCATCGGCACCACCGGACGATCCCATCAAGACAAGTTCTATCAAGTGCTTCACATGTGGTGGCCGTGGACACAAGTCTTTCCAATGCATCAACAAGCGAACCATGATCGCCAATGATGATGGCACGTATGACTCCATGAGTGAAGATGAGATGGAAGCTCTCGACCACGTCGCCATGCACCGTCAAGTGAATGAAGAAGAAGATGCTCAAGTCTATTGTGACAATGATTCAAGTCCCGCTATCGTGGTCTCCAAGGTCTTGACACTTCAACACCAACAAGACGAAGACCAATGGTGTCACATCTTCCACACCAAGGCCGGCATCAACGGACGCTCCGTGAAAGTCATCATCGACAGAGGAAGTTGCCACAACTTGGCAAGTGACGAGCTATGTTCCAAGCTGCATTTGGTCAAGAAGAAGCATCCCCGCACCTACAAGGTCCAATGGCTCAGCGACTCCGGCACAATTCAAGTGGAGCACACCGTGCACGTTTCTTTCAAGATCGGCGCCTACGAGGACACCATTGAGTGTGACGTGGTTCTTGTGTTCGTGTGCCATCTTCTCTTGGGAAGACCTTGGCAATTCGACCACGACATCATACACAACAGGAGAACATACCACTATAGCTTCAAGATGAAGGGAACAGAGTACGTGCTACGACCTATGTCACCAAGCCAAGTGATCGCCGACAAGCAAGCATCCACCAATCATGAAGAGACCAGTGAGAGAGTGAACCACCACAAAGAGAGTGAGCGACACAAGCCCAAATTGAGTGACTCTTCGCCAAGAGAGAAAAACTCAGTCCTCCTAGCCACAAAAGAGAGATGAGAAAAGTGTGTGAGAACCCATCGAGTGTCATCCACTATGTCCTAGTGTTTAAAGATGAGGTGGCCAAGACTAACACTCATAACCCTCTTCCTCTAGTGTTGTCTAATTTGTTGCAGGAATTCACGGATGTCTTTCCGGATGAGCTACCTCCCGGTCTTCCTCCTCTACGTGGAATCGAACATCGGATCGACCTCATCCCCAGCGCACCTCTTCCTAACAAGGCTCCATACCGCGTCAACCCCGAAGAAACCAAAGAAATACAAAGTCAAGTCCAACATCTCATAGACCACTGACATGTGCGTGAAAGTTTGAGTCCCTGTGCCGTACTGGTCATTCTTGTGCCTAAAAGAGACAGTAGCTTTTGCATGTGTTCCGATTGTAGACCAATAAATGCCATCACGGTTCGCTATAGACACCCCATTCCACGCCTTGATGATATGCTAGATGAGCTTAGGGGCACCACCATTTTCTCAAAAATTGATCTTAAAAGTGGCTATTATCAAATCCACATACAAGAAGGTGATGAATGGAAAACCGCTTTCAAAACAAAATTCGGTCTATACGAGTGGTTAGTTATGCCTATGGGTTTATCGGAAGCACCCAGAACTTTTATGCATGCTATGCATTATGTGCTTCGTCCTTACATTGGAGTGTTTGTTGTGGTCTACTTTGATGACATTCTTGTCTTTAGCAAATCCCTCAAAGAGCATGTAAATAATCTTTGGGCCGTGTTGCAAACTCTTCGAAAAGAGCGTCTTTATGCAAATATGGAAAAATGCACATTTGGCGTTGACAAGATTGTTTTCATGGGATTCGTTGTGTCTTCAAAGGGTGTTCATGTAGATGAGTCTAAAATTGAATCAATTAAAACTTGGCCCCAACCCACTAATTTGCAACAAGTGTGTAGTTTCCTTGGTCTAGCGGGTTTTTATCATCGCTTTGTGAAATATTTTAGCACTATTGCCGCACCGTTGCATGCTTTGAGTAAGAAAAATGCACCTTTTGTTTTTTGACCATCTCAATCTACCGCATTTGATGAGCTCAAATCCTTGCTTACACATGCCCCAATTCTTGCATTGCCTAATTTCAACAAAACTTTTGAAGTTCATTGTAATGCTAGTGGTAATGGAATTGGGGGAGTTTTGATGCAAGAAAAGCGACCCATTGCATACTTTAGTGAAAAACTTTCCGGTGCTCAACTTAACTATCCCATTTATGACAAAGAATTGTATGCTTTAGTGTGAGTATTGCATGTTTGGGAGCATTATCTTCGCCCACATGAATTTGTCATACATACTGATCATGAGACACTAAAGTACCTTAAGGGTCAAACCAAGTTGAATAAACAGCATGCTAAATGGAGTGAATTTATTGAATCTTTTCCTTATGTGATCAAGTACATTAAGGGTAAAGAGAATGTTGTGGTGGATGCTCTATCCTGCAAATGCATGTTAGTTACTCAACTTGAATTGAATGTTATTGGCTTTGAGCATGTTAAAGATCTTTATGCACATGATCCTACATTTGTGACTCCTTATGCCAAATGTATTGCTCATACTTGTTGGGAGCACTATTATCTCAAGAATGGCTACCTTATGCACGCTAACAAACTTTGTATACCTGAGTCTTCGCTTCGTTTGTTACTTTTGCAAGAGGCTCATGGCGGAGGACTTATGGGACATTTTGGGCGCGACAAGACCTTTGCCGCACTCTCCTTCAAGTACTTTTGGCCAAAGATGTTTCGCGACATTGCGTGATTCACCAACCGATGCTCTACATGCCGCAAAGCTAAGTCAAAAGTTCAATCTCATGGTTTACATATTCCACTTCCAATTCCATATCAACCATGGGAAGATATTAGTATGGATTTCGTGCTTGGTTTGCCCAGGACTCAAAATGGAAAGGATTCTACATTTGCTATTGTGGACCGATTCTCAAAAATGGCACATTTCATCCCATGCAATAAGATAGACGATGCTTCACATGTTGCAAATCTCTTTTGTAGGGAAACCTTGAGGTTACATGGAGTGCCAAGGACCATTGTGTCGGACCGCGACGTCAAGTTCCTAAGCTACTTTTGGAAGACAATATGCGCCAAGCTCGGCATCAAGCTTCTATTCTCCACAGCCTATCATCCGCAAATCGATGGCCAAACCGAAGTCACCAACCGGATGCTATCTACTCTCCTACGCGTGTTAATCAAGAAGAACATCAAGGAGTGGGAGGAGTGCTTACCCATCGCCTAGTACGCCTACAATCGAGCTCGACACTCTACTACCGGCAAGTCCCCCTTTGAGGTTGTCTACAGCTTCAACCTATTGTCCCCATTGGACATTCTACCTCTTCCGCTCCAAGAACACGCAAACATGGATGCTAGTGCAAGGGCAAGCTTTCTCAAGAAGATGCATGAAGATACAAGGGCAACGATCGAGCGTCAAGTACATCACATCACCACCAAGCTTAACATCAACAAGACGCCAATGGTGTTCCAACCGGGAGATCTCGTATGGCTTCAACTTCGCAAGAACCGCTTCCCCAACGAACGCAAGTCAAAGCTACTACCATGAGCCGACGGACCCTTCAAGGTGCTAGCACGCTACAATGAAAACGCCTGCAAGATTGACATCCCACACGACAAGTACAACGTAAGCGACATCTTCAAAGTCAAAGACTTGGCCAAGTACCATGGTGATGAAGATCACGATCCGTGGACGGATCTATCCCAAGGGGGGGGGGGAGATGATGTGGAGCATCCTTCCATCATCCCCATGGACTCTACACCAACGCATCAAGCCCCATGTGGACCTATGACAAGAGCTCGAGCACGCGCAATGGAAACCGAGGTGAACTCCTTCCTACTTGACTTGCACATGAACTCGAATGGGACTTGGTTGCTAACTCACCAAAATACTCTATGCATTATTAGGTACGAAGAGGGACCCTTCCAAGTAGCTGAGGAGCACCACCAAGTCCAGGGAGAAGCACCCCAAGTCGCCAAGGAGGAAGAAGGTGTCCACAAGATACTGGACAGGAAGTCCCAGGCAACCCCGTGCGCACAGGCCCCCGAGACCCTGTGCCCACGGGTTACCCAGGGAGCTACGACTGTAGCACCCCGTGCGCACGGGCGTGTACCATGCGCATGGGACCCCCATGCGCACGGGCCCAACTTACCCCGTGCGCACGGGCCCTCCAGGATGGCCGGCTGAGAGGGCTATTGGGCCTCCACTGCGCATCCACTTCATCTCCTACCTACCGAAGCCTATATAGTTCATACCTAGGGTTATGTTTAGGGTTAGCAAAGACATATATGAGATATTTGTGAGCTTTGCTCCTTCTACCACTCCATTGGAGATCAACGCCTCTTAGGAGAGGATCCACTTGTGGATTTCAAAACCTCCTCTTGGAGAAGATTATCATCCTCAAGACCTCATCTCTTAGGAGTGGGAAGAACTCTACCTAGTGCTTGTTTCCTTTGATTGTTCATGTATTCATGTGGATCTATGTGTTTGCTATTCTAGTAGATGTGTGATTGGGTTCTGTTGGAGTGAATTCTTCTTTGTGTTCTTGGTGTTCATCCCTTTCCCCCTCCAAGTGTGAAAAGATCCATCTTAGGGTTTCACCCTACAACACAAGTGAAAATCTGGCACACAGGATTTGTACATCCCTTCAACGTAAATGATTTTGTCGGATGACCCGTGCGCAACCACGTACAGACAATTTGGTAAGATTTGCATCTGTCATATTGGGTATATTGCCATTTGTCAAACTGGAAAGATTGACATTTGTTGATCTAGTAACATTGCCCTTTGTCAACCTTGTAACACTGCCATTTGTCAAAATTTGCAGCTAAAAATCACTAGCACTATCTAATTTTTGTAACTAAAATTCAGTAAGCATAGATTTCATTCATAGATTAAGCTGTCATTCTTTATACAAACAGTTCAACTCGACAGCTGAACCGACCAAACTTTTCCCCAATTGTTGCCAACCACGTACTGAAATAGCTAGTTCAACTATATATACTAGCTAATTTTAAGTACGTTGTACAGTTCAACCACATCTATAGTCCGATGAACTGAACAAAATAGCCCCGAAATACTACTACTAAGGAGGGGCTTTGTACTACTTCCAGAAGCCTCTCCTCTGCCGAGCGCTCTCAGTAAGAGGCAGAGGAGGAGGAGGAGCCTACTGACGAGCTGGACAACTGCAATCCGGTGCCTGCCGCTGCTGCACCTTCAGCGATGCTCACCTCGAACGCCCTTTGCCGCTCCAGACGACTCCTCTCGAAGCGGCGGGACTCCTCGTAGATGTCCTCATTCCTCACCTCTGCGGTGGCGTGTGCTGCGGCCAAGGCGGCGGTATGACTCTTTGCGTGCTCGACGAGGCATTCCTCCTCCTCCCGCAGGAATTCGATGTAGCACGCAAGGTCGCTGACGCACGTGCAGACCTCCACCTCCACCTCCCGCCTTCGAGCGGCGGTGGCGGAGCGGGTGATGACCCCGGTGGTCAACGGTGGGCTGGCGGCCACGGCGGCTGACGGTTGGGTGGCGGTCACGACGGCCACCTCCAGCCTTCGGGCCGCGGTGGCGGAGCGGGTGATGGCCACGGTGGCCGACGGTGGGGTGGCGACCACGACGGCAAACTCCCGCCTTCGGGCCGCGACGGCAGAGCAGGCGATGGCCCTGGCTTTCGACGGTGGTGTGGCGGCCACGGCGGCAGATGGTGGGGTCGCGGCAACGACGGCTGGCAACAGCTGCCGACGTGCAGCGGCAGTGGAGCGTGTGGTGGGTGTTGCGCGCACACCTAACAGGGACGCCACGCGCACTACACTACACCAGGGACTGCGCCACCGCCGCGGTGTAGCCTCCCAGCTGGAGCTGTCCTCTGATGACGGCGGAGTGGCTGACCAACGACGACGGACCGGTGCCATTGGCAATTGTGGGAGAAGCAGACGAGATAAGCTACAGGGAGGGAGGGGAAAATACGACGCAGGACTCTCCGGCTGTGAGGGTTTATATAGCAGGCCGGTAAGCATTGAAATTTTGGGGGATTTCACTGAGTTGGGCGGGAAGCTTGCGCGGCTATGTGCGGGAACCTGCGCGGTTGCTGGGGAACGGGCTCACCGACGATTCATTGGCGCCACTTCGAGCCACTGTTTGGCCAAAAGAACGCCCCCGCGCGCTGCTCAAGCTTGCGCTCGAAGCCGTCTGCGGCAACGGGGTTAAAAGATGTGCGAGAGTAGGACGAAAGGACACGTACACATACGGTTAATAAAAAAAATGTTTGCGATTTAATTACCTACTACCCCCGTCCTGGTTTATAAGTCCTCTTTGTATTTCTGTGCCAAATTTTGACTAGAGATTTAACTAATAAAATACAAATGCATGTCGCCAAAGATTATATCATTGGATTCATATTTGAGCATAGTTTCCAATTATATAATTTTTATAACATGCATTAACATTTTGTTAGTTAAATTTAAGGTCAAAATATGGCATAGAATATAAAGGGGGTTAATAGACCAAGACGGAGTTAGTAGCACATGGCCGCTCTCTACGCAGCGTTGCAACTGCCGGCCGGCTTGTAGACGACCATTCCCTGCATGTTCAACTGTTGTATGTGTGTGGTTGCTCGCGGTTGATGTGGCCGCGGCGCGCTCTGCTCGTATCCCGCTGCACGCACTCTGCTCTCTCGTCCCTCCGCGCGCTCTGCCTGCTTCCCTCCACACGTGCTGCCAGTGTTTGGGGCCGGAGCATGATCATGTACGTTCTTGCTGCAATTATGCATGCGGTTGCGCCGCACCCGGCGCCACGATGCAGTTACCCGCTGCAAAAATTGCCATGCGGACGTGCCGAGAATCCAGGCCGCCCAACCCCATTTATTCCCACGGCCATTTACCTTCATCTCTTGCGCCACACGAGACAATAAGCACACCCACGATGACACATACAGAGAGAACATCCAGCGGTTCCAATGGTGCTCCCAGTGGCCGACGATGACAACGGGTGGCAGTTCACCATGCATCACTTAGTGGACACCCATGTGAGGGGGAAGGACCTCTCGGTTGTGTACACGAATGAGTCGGTCTCGGTGGAGAGCTCCATCCAAACTATGGATCAGTTGCTTGCTGAGATCAAGTACAAAGTGTTCGGCTTCGATCTCGAGTTCACCAACGGTCGTGCCGAGCAAGATCAGAAGGTTGTCGTCGCCCAGTTGTGCGTGCGACATGACGTCCTCGTCTACCACTACCACCTGGCCACAAGGCCTTGCGAGCGTTTCTCCAGGTTTATCAACATCTCAGACTATAGTTTCGCTACAGTGGACACCACCAACGATCTAAAAGTGCTCAAGGTTTCGGGCTTGACCTGCCAGAATCTAGTCAACATCCATGACCACTACAAGGTCTGGGGCAGCACCAACAACAAACAGAACTCCCTGGTTGACCTCGCCTCGGCCATCATTGATCCCTACTACATGAAGATGAAGGATGAGAGCTAGAAGGACAAGAATGCCTGGCATAATGCCTGGCATCATAGACTGGATGAAGACCACGTCAAGTACGCGACCAAGGACGCGTACATAAGCTACGAGATGTACAGGTGGATCGTTGACATGATGAAGTGTCTTCGTCCTGCCCCAGACGAGGGACCGAGCCATAGAGCAATGGCGGGAGCGTCACAAGAAGTAGATGACTAGATGATCATTTCTCCTAGTTTAGAATGCATGCAATTGTTTATTGAGATGTGTACGAATGATCTGTATAGTCACTTATGTAATTGGATGTTTATTTTAGTTATATATATGTTGTTCCTCTGTAGACAGAGCAAATCACACGGCTTATTAGCAGCAATCATTTGTGTTATTATTGGTCTTCGCACACATTTCTGATTACGGGCCTGTTTGCCGTGTATCACACACATCTTGTGCAATTGAACTATTTTTCTTGTCTTGGCTCATCGCAAATAGTTCATGCGAGTGAACTATATACCATCCATCGCACACACCTTGATCTGACTGACCGTTTCTATTGTGTTGCCTAATCACACAGAGTTCATCCTAGTGAACTATATGCCGTATATCGCAACACCCTCATCTGGCTGACCGTTTCTGTTGTTCTGGATCATTGCAAATAGTTCGTATGGATTAATTGTATGCCACGCGTCGCACACGCATCTCTGATCTGAATCGTATTTGATGTCCATGCAATTGCAAACAATTCATCTCATTTTTGACGGGTTTCTTACACCACTATTTGTGATTAATGCGTCGCATACAGTTTCGTCGAAGGGTCTCTGATGGGACTGTCACATTTGGACCATCCTGCAGTAGTGGATGCAGAAAACTTGAGCGGCAGCTGTGACGGGCACGGGCCATCCTAAGGTTGATGCGGCCCATAGGGCGCCCTCAGTTGTTTATCCACCAACGCGGAGCATGGGGCTTCCACTTGGGCATGGGCATGATCGCGGTTCGATCGTTCCGCCAGCGTGGAGCATGCGGCTTCCACTTGGGCGTGGGCATGATCGCGGTTCGATCATTCTGCCAGTGCAGAGCATGGGGCTTCCACTTGGGCATGGGTGGGAGCTCTATTTCAGTCTCCAGAGCATGTACAACCCTGTCTTGTTCGTACACGTGGGAGCCATGGCAGAACTGGAGGTATTGGGCGTCCAAGGCGATAAGCACAGGGACCCTGTTCTCCGCTTGCAGCTGGGCTCCATTAGGCTCTATGCCATGGTAAATCTGTTGTGACCTCCGGAGGCGGCTTCACGGGCGATCCTCACGAATGCGCCTCGATAGTACCTGCATGTTTGCGGATCTTGTGACGTGGGGGTGAAGCGCATCGGCCGTTCGTTCTAAGGCCATCGCATGTAGAGGCTGGACACCAAGGACCAAAAGTAGGTGACGTGCACGGGTCTGGCCCGCCAGACAGAGCTCGGTCACTTGGATTTATCAATGCTGCAGGGACGGACCCGAGCATAGACACCGTGTCGGATTACCTCATGGAATGATCACAGGAGGAGTTGCCGGACATGCGGCACCCGAGGTGGCGAAGCACCAGGCTCACAATTGTATAACTTGGGCCGTGCCCTCACTTGCTTGCTCGTGATGGTCCCATGAGAGGGTGAGACACCAAGGACCTTTGGAGGTGATGTGCATGGGAGCTGGCCCGTGAGATAGAGCTCGGTAGCTTGGGTTTATCAGCGCTGCAGGGACGGACACGAGCACAGATGCCGTGTCTAGCCCCCGGTCATGAGACGGTCGAGAGCAAGTTCGTGAGAGCACGACGATTTTCACGGCGTCGAGGCACCAATCATGTAATTTAAATCGACGAGAAAAACTTCATCAAAGCATAACCAAATTCGGTTCATGACCAAAAATGATGTGGCTACAGGGGCGGACCCTGACCAGCTTGAGGATGATGCAGCCTGAGGGGCGCCCTCAATTGAGCAAACCAAAAAGTCACCTGGTAATCATGCTGTTGTGGGAGCGTCGGGGTGGTTGGTGAAGCGCGCCATGGGGGATTGCTCTTTAGGGGCCGAGTGACTCCTGAGGCATTGGAGGCTCGCGAGAGGCAGTAGCCTCACGAGACGCCAGCGCGAGCCACACGAAGCGTTGGTAGGTGGCGCCAACGTTCAGCAGATCAAAAGGCATGCAGACATAGTTGGTGGCGACGCCCCTGCTCCAGCCGACGCGTGATGGCCAGAAGATGTCCTGGGAGCTAGCCCTGTTGAGGCCCGTGACGTTGACGCACATGCGTAGTTTGCTGCCCGCGTCGGGAGCGGCAACTGAGTCGTTGGGCTGCGCGGGGCGGCGCTCGCCGCGCATGGCCCGCGCTTCCTGCAGCTTGCGGATTTCTTGGGTGATGAACTCTTGTGCCCCTGGCGCCTGGCGCCGCATTCCTTGCTTGTGGGGGCGCGAGCCGAGGCACGCTTGCGAGTGGTGCCCGAGAACCTCCCTTGTAGCACTGGTCAGGTCAGACGCTCTCCAAAAGGAAGCCCCCGAGCCTGCCCTGAGGGAGGCGCTGGCTCGCCTACCTATGCAGGAGGGAGGCAAGCCTCGGCAGCTGGGGCGGAGCTCTGGGCACCGCCAGTTGCTGACTGCTTCTTTGCTTCGGGACGGCTCTAGGGAAGGAGCTGCTTCTTCTTTGCGGGGGTAGCCTCGGGAGGCGCTGCATCGTCTTCGACGTCGGAGTTTTCTGCCGCAGCGGCCCATTAGGCGTGCTCGAGGGAGCCGACCGTGTCTTTCTCGTCGCAGGTGACAGTGATGACGCCGCTGCAGCCAGGCATCTTGACGACGTTGTAGCCGTGGTGGGTTGCTGCCATGAACTTGGTGAGCATGGGGTACCCCAGGATGGCGTTGTATGGGAGGCTGATGTGGGCCATGTCGAAGTCGATCAGCTCGGTGTGGTAGTTATCCCGCATGCTCAAGGTGATCGAAGGCGCACCTGCCCTAGGGGTGTGGTCAATCCATCTGTCACCCCAGAGAAGGGCTTGGTGGACATCAGCTGGTCGTAGGGCACTTGGAGCGTCTCGAAGGTCATGATGTAGATCACGTTGAGGCCGGCGCCCCCGTCGATGAGGGTCTTAGTGACCGAGACATTGTTGATGGTGGGAGTGCACAGCATGGGGAGCGCGCCAGCGGTGGCCGAGCACCTGAGGTGGTCCTTGGAGTCAAAAGTGATGGCGTACTACGACCACTTGAGGGGCCGCACTGCCTCGAGCCTTGGAAGGGCAGCGTTCACCTTGCGAGAGAACTGCTTGAAGAGGCGGTTTGACACGGGAGCCTGAGCTCCGCCGAGGATGCAGGCTATCGCACGAGGCTCCTGGTAGCCCCCAGCCCCCTCATTTTGCTGGTCGTTGTCGTTCCTCCTGGGGGTCGGCGGCAGTGGTGGAAGGCCCGCGTTGTCTTGAGGGCATGCCTCACTAGGTTGATCACGACAGGCGTCATCGCGAAGCTGATCGCGCCAGCCACCCTCACGAGGCTAGTCGCGCCAGCCCTGGTGGGGGTTGCCGTTGCGGTTGTCCCACTGGCCACCACCGCGACAGCCAGCAGGGCCGAAGCCATGGTCGTTGTGGTCGGGGCGACGGCCCAAGTGCTCGTCGCGGAGCGCCTTGAGCTCCTGACAGTCGTCGGTGTTGTGGTTGCGCACGTTGTGGTGGACACAGAACATGCGACTGCTCCCTTCGGGCTCTCCATGGTCATGGCCGGGCTTCTTCTCGTGCTCCGCCGCCAGCACGGCAGGGCCCTTGCACTTGACCTCCTTGCCCTTGGCCTTGCCGTCGTCGGGCGTGGCGTCGGTGTCATTGTGGAGGAAGAGGCGGCCCTCTTCGGCCTTGGTGCACTTGTCGGCGAGGTTGTACATTTCCAGTGCCGTGCTCAAGTTATCGTTGATGGCGAGCATTTTGCACATGAGGACGTCCTTGATGCCGTTGGTGAACACCATAATGATGGCTTCGTCCGAGGCGCACGGGATCTTGTGGTGCACCTGGCTGAAGCGCTGAATGTACTTGCGAAGGGTCTCGTCGGGTTGTTGCTTCACGCGCCGGATGTCGGTTATGGTGAGGGCGCGGTCATAGGTGCCCTTGAAGTTGGCAATGAACACCTCGCAGAGCTCGCTCCATGAAGAGATGGACTCCTCGGGCAGGTTCATGAACCAGGAGCGTGTGCCATCCTTGATGGCCATGGGGAAACGGTTCGCCATGACCTCATCATCTCCGTTCGCCGCATCGATATTCAGTGCGTAAAGATGAAGGAACTCCATGGGGTCGGGGATGCCATCGTAGCGCGACGACAGATCTGGCTTGAACTTGACAGGCCAAACCACCTGATGCAGCTCACGGGTGAAGGCCCGGTAGCCCATGGTACTCATGGGTTCGCCCCGCGTGTGGGCGGTGCGGTTCTGGCGTCCTGCTGCCGCGACCTCCTAGACGGCTTGGTCTTGGCGTTGCTGCCACTACTTGAGGAGCACACACGCGTCTGGCAGTGCACGGTGGACGATCTGGCAGCTGATCTCATCCCGGGTCGGCACAGGCGCTCCGCACGGCGGGTCACGCGGCCACGCGCTGTGCCGGGGCTCGACGTTGTCACTACGCAAGGGAGGAGGTGGAGGTGCGTCGTGCGCCACGTTGCCGGTGCAGGATGGTAGAGGACGGAGCGAGTGGGAGGGAGCCAGGGCCTCAGCCTCAGCGTTGACGAGATCGGTGATGTGGTCAAGCCAGGCGTCGTAGCCTTCATCGGCCGGACGGTAGCGCAGAAGCTCGCGGGCCATGAGCAGCGCAGCCTATGCATTCACCGGCCCTCGGCGAGCGTGGGAGGACGAGGCCGTTGCCGGGGTAAGCGAAGGCGTAGCGGTGTGGCCGTCCGCCTACAGAGAAGGGTGCACGGAGGAGTCCTGCTGCTTGCGGGCTGCAGGGTTAGTGGCGGCATTGGCCGCGGCCGAGGGGGAGTGGCAGCAGCCACCACGGCCTGCAAGCACCGTCTGGGCGACGCGAGCTGCTCGGCGCTCGGCACGGACACGGCGAGCGTCGGCCATGGAGACGACAGAGCAGAAACCGGAACGAAGCGGGAGGACTTCAGCACACCCCTACCTGGCGCGCCAAATGTCGGAAACTGGGCTCCGGGGACCCAAGAAAGGTTTAAACTGTACGGTGTGCTCGCAGAACTCCACTAAGTCCGACCCTTAGCTCATAACCTCACAGCCACGCTCCGGCATGCCCGTGTGGGAAGGAAGAAGAACACAAATCAATAGTTTACCCAGGTTCGGGCCACCTTGCGGTGTTAGACCCTACTCCTGCTTTGTGTGGATTGCCTCGCGAGGGAGGATGAATATGTGAGTACAAGTGGCCTCGGGAGGCTCCAGGAGCGGCTCCGGGCTTGAGGGGTGTATGAACTCGACTGGATCCGGATCCCTCTCTAAGGTGGTGGCCTAGCTATACTTATACTAGCCTTGGTCCTCTTCCCCCCAAAACTCTAGGCGGGAAGGGTTGCCACAACGGCCAAATTCGAAGGGGGACAATAGTACAATTTATCCTGACTAAAGGTGGTCTTCACCTGCCAAGCTTCCTGCCATGACGCACTGGTGGGCTCAGCGATGACCTCCGTTCTGGCGAGCCCGCCGTCCTGGTCTTCTAGCACCAAAGCAGCAACCTTTGGGGATTGCTTCGAGAACTGCCATGCTGTCCTTGCTCCCTTAGCATGAAAGGGGAAAACATCCTTATCCGTGCCCGCCGGCGCCCTTCTGGCTCCGCTCGTCGTGGCTCGCATCACCCACGTGCAGCGCGAGGCGGCCTTGGCGAGCCTAGACATATCCGCCCCGCGAGGGGCCTCGGGTGGCTACTTCGGGAGGCCACCCTACACGAGGCCCTCGGGGAACTCCTAATGACACCCGCAGACGCGCACCTCATGAGGGTCTTGCCCATGAAGCCTTGAAGGTGGGCCGTGTTGGGCCCACACCAGGCGCCGTGCCTGGGCTGCAGGCAGACGGACATGGGTACCCCCAGTCCCGCGGGCCCGACAGTGTCCTCGAGAATGTTTTACTTATTATCAAAGACTGTTCCGGCCTGTCCTTTGGTACAAAAAGGATTGGGCTACCTTGCTGCACTTTTTTTACCATTACTATTACTTGCTCGTTACAAATTACCTTGCTATTAAACTATCTGTTACCGATAATTTCAGTGCCTGCAGAAAATACCTTGCTGAAAACCACTTGTCATTTCCTTCTGCTCCTCATTGGGTTCGACACTCTTACTTATTGACAGGACTATGATAGATCCCCTATACTTGTGGGTCATCAAGACTCTTTTATGGCGCCATTGCCGGGGAGGGAAGCACTTTTGGTGAGTGGAATTTGGTAAGGAAAAATTTATATTACGTGCTGAAATTTACTGTTACTTGTTAGTACGGAAAACAATCCTTTGAGGGGTTTGTTTGGGGTATCTTCACCTCGACCGGAAGCACAAAGAGTTGCTCCTCAACCTACTGCACCTACTGAATATATTTGTTATGAGATTCCTTCGGATATGATAGAGAAACTGCTTGCTAATCCTTTTGCAGGAGATGGAACACTACATCCTGATATGCACCTAATCTATGTGGATGAAGTTTGTGGATTATTTAAGCTTGCAGGTTTACCCGGAGATGAAGTGAAGAAGAAGGTTTTCCCTTTATCTTTGGGGGGGGGGAAGCATTGACCTGGTATAGGCTATGTGATGATATTGGAGCTTGGGACTGGAATCGATTGAAATTGGAATTTCATCAAAAGTTTTATCCTATGCATGTACTTCATCATGATCAGAATTATGTATATAACTTTTGGCCTCGTCAAGGAGAAAGTACCGCTCAAGCTTGGGGGAGGCTTAAATACATGATGTATACATGCCCCAATCATGAGCTCCCAAAAGAAATTATCTTACAAAAAATTTATGCTCGGCTTTCTCATGATAATCTAACCATGTTCGATTCTTCTTTGACTAGCTCTTTTATGAAGAAAACTATTGAATTCAGATGGAACCTTCTGGAAAGAATTAAAGACAACTCCGAAGATTGGGAACTCGACAAAGGTAATGAGTCAGGTATAACACTTAAGTTCGATTGTGTTAAATCTTTTATGGATACTGATGCTTTTCACAAGTTTAGCACTAAACATGGACTTGACTCTGAGATAGTACCTCTTTTTGTGAGTCATTTGCTACTCATGTTGATCTCCCTAAGGAGAAATGGTTTAAATATCATCCACCAGTTAAAGAAAAGATTGAGGAGCCAGTTATAGTTAAAGACGAAACTATCATTTACAATGTTGATCCAGTTGTGCCTACTGCTTATATTGAAAAACCACCTTTCCCTGTAAGGATAAAGGAACATGCTAAGGTTTCAACCGTGGTTAACAAAAGTAATATTAGAGCACCTAGACCCTCCGAGCAAATTAAAGTAGAACCTAGTATTGCTAAGGTTAAAGATCTCTTGGTTGATAATTTACATGGGCATGTTATTTACTTCTGTGATGAAGCTGCTCGAATTGCCAAACCAGACACTAAGGATAAGAATAAGCCCGTAGTTGGCATGCCTGTTGTCTCAGTTAAAATAGGATACCATTGTTATCATGGTGTATGTGATTTGGGTGGTAGTGTTAGTGCTATCCCTTTTACTTTATACCAAGAAATTATGAATGATATTGCACCTGCTGAAATAGAAGATATTGATGTTACTATTAAGCTTGCTAATAGATATACTATCACACCACTTGGGATTGTTAGAGATGTTGATGTCTTGTGTGGGAAAATAAAATACCCTACTGATTTTGTAGTTCATGGTTCTCCACAAGATGATTTTTGTCCCATAATATTTGGTAGACCTTTCTTGAACACTATCAATGCTAAGATAGATTGCAATAAAGAATCTGTCAGTGTTAATTTTGGTGATGTGTCTCATGAGTTTAATTTCTCTAAGTTTCATAGACAACCTCATGATAAAGAATTGCCTAGTAAGGATGAAATAATTGGTCTTGCTTCTATTGCCGTACCACCTACTGATCCACTAGAACAATATTTGTTTGACCATGAAAACGATATGCACTTGCATGAAAGAAATGAAATAGATAAGATGTTCTTTGATCAACAACCTATTCTTAAACACAATTTGCCTGTTGAAACTCTAGGAGGCCCTCCTCGACCTAAAGGTGATCTTGTGTTTGAATTAAAACTATTACCTGATACTTTGAAATATGCTTATCTTGATGAGAAGAAGATATATCATGTTATTATTAGTGCTAACCTTATAGAGCATGAAGAAAAGAGATTACTAAAAACTCCAAGGAAGCACTGCGCTGCTATTGGATATACTCTTGATGATCTTAAGGGCATCAGTCCCACTCTCTGTCAGCACAAGATTAATATGGAACTCGGTACTAAACCAGTTATTGATCATCAACAATGATTAAATCCTAAGATGAAGGAAGTGATAAGAACTGAAATATTAAAGCTTCTGGAAGCAGGTATAATTTATCCTATAGCTGATAGTAGATGGGTGAGTCATGTTCATTGTGTCCCTAAGAAAGGAGGTATTACTGTTGTTCCTAATGATAAAAATGAACTTATCCCACAAAGAATTTTGACTGGCTATAGAATGGTAATTGATTTTAGAAAATTAAACAAAACTACTAGAAAAGATCATTACCCTTTGCCTTTTATTGATCAAATGTTAGAAAGATTATCTAAGCACACACATACTTTTCTTTCTTGTTGGATATTCTGGTTTCTCTCAAATACTTGTATCGCAACCTGATCAAGATAAAACCACCTTTACTTGTCCTTTTGGAACTTATGCTTATAGACGTATGCCCTTTGGTTTATGCAATGCACCTGCTACCTTTCAAAGATGTATGACTGCAATATTCTTTGATTTTTGTGAAAATATTGTTGAGGTTTTCATGGATGATTTTTCCGTTTACGGAACTTCTTTTGAAGATTGCTTAAGCAACCTTGATCGAGTTTTGCAGAGATGTGAACAAACTAATCTTGTCCTGAATTGGGAGAAGTGCCACTTTATGGTGAACGAAGGTATTGTCTTGGGGCATAAAATTTCTGAACAACGTATTGAGGTGGATAAAGCTAAAGTTGATGCAATTGAGAAAATGCCATGTCTTAAAGATATTAAAGGTATAAGAAGTTTCCTCGGTCATGCTGGCTTCTATAGAAGGTTTATTAAAGACTTATCCAAAATTTCTAGACCTCTTACTAATCTCTTGCAAAAAGATATTCCATTTGTTTTTTATGATGATTGTGTAGAAGTCTTGGAAACACTTAAGAAAGCCTTAACTTCTGCACCTATTGTTCAACCACATGATTAGAACTTGCCTTTTGAAATTATGTGTGATGCTAGTGATTATGCTGTTGGTGTTGTTCTGGGATAAAGAGTTGATAAGAAATTAAATGTTATCCATTATGCTAGTAAGACTTTATACAGTGCTCAAGGAAATTATGCTACTACTGAGAAAGAATTTTTAGCAGTTGTGTTTGCTTGTGATAAATTCAGATCCTACATAGTTGATTCTAAAGTAACAGTTCACACCGATCATGCTGCTATTAAATACCTTATGGAAAAGAAAGATGCTAAACCTAGACTCATTAGATGGGTTCTTTTCTTACAAGAATTTGATTTGTATATTACTGATAGGAAGGGAGCTGAGAACCCCGTAGCAGATAACTTGTCTAGGTTAGAAAATATTCTTGATGACCCACAACCAATTGATGATAGCTTCCCTGATGAACAACTAGCTGTCATAAATGCCTCTCATAATACTCCTTGGTATGCAGACTATGCTAATTATATTGTTGCTAAATTTATACCACCTAGTTTTACATACCAACAATAGAAAAAATTCTTCTTTGATTTAAGACATTACTTTTGGCATGACCCACACCTTTATAAAGAAGGAGTAGATGGTATTATTAGATGTTGTATACTTGAGCTTGAATAGGAACAAATCCTACGGAAATTTCACTTCGAAGCTTATGGAGGACACCATGCGGGAGATAGAATTGCACAGAAGGTATTACAATCTGTTTTTATTGGCCTACTCTTTTAAAGGATGCCCGTAAGTTTTTTTTTATCTTGTGATGAATGCCAAAGAATTGGTAATATTGGTAGACGTCAGGAAATGCCTATGAACTATTCACTTGTTATTGAACCATTTGATGTTTGGGGTTTTGATTATAAGGGACCTTTTGCTTCCTCTAATGGGTATACACATATTTTGGTTGCTGTTGATTATGTCACTAAGTGGGTAGAAGCTATTCCAACTAGTAGTGCTAATCATAACACCACCATTAAAATGCTTAAATAAGTTATTTTTCCAAGGTTTGGGGTCCATAGATATTTAATGACTGATGGTGGTTCACATTTCATTCATGGTGCTTTTCATAGATTGCTTGCTAAATATGATGTAAACCATAAAATTACATCCCCTTATCACCCTCAATCTAGTGGTCAAGTTGAGTTGAGCAATAGAGAAATAAAGTTAATATTGCAAAAGACTGTCAACAGATCTCGAAAGAATTGGTCTAAAAAACTTGATGATGCACTTTGGGCTTATAGAAAAACTTATAAAATCATATGGGTATGTCTCCATATAAAATGGTTTATGGAAAAGCTTGTCATTTGCCTCTTGAGTTAGAACACAAAGCTTATTGGGCAATTAAAGAACTCAATTATGATTTCAAAGTTGCCAGTGAAAAGAGGTTATTTGATATTAGCTCTTTAGACGAATGAAGAACCCAAGCCTATGAAAATGCCAAATTGTTCAAAGAAAAAGTTAAAAGATGGCATGACAAAAGAATCCAAAAACAGGAATTCAAAGTGGGTGAATATGTTCTATTTACAATTCTCGTTTTAGTTTTTTTGTAGGAAAACACCTCTCCAAGTGGGAAGGACCATATATCATTGAACAAGTTTATCGCTTGGAACTATTAAGATCAATAATGCCGAAGGCAATAATCCGAAGGTGGTCAATGGACAAAGAATTAAGCACTACATTTCAGGTACACCTATTAATGTTGAAACTAACATTGTTCAAACCATGAAACCGGAGGAGTACATAAAAGAGACCTTCGAGAATGCTCCAGAACCCTGAAAAGGAAGAGGTATGTGATACGGTAAGTAAACCGACTCCAAAAATTCCGTAAAAATATTTTCTGTCAGTTTTCGAATATTACAAAAAAAAAAAATAAGAAACACTCGAGAAGGCAACCCAGGTGCCCACTAGGCACCAGGGCGCGCCTGCCACTCCTAGCGCGCCCTGGTGTGTAGTCGGCCCCTCGGGAACCTTCTCGACTACGTTTTCCTTCGGATTACTTGTTTTGTAAGATAACAATTCTTTATATATATACTCCCGAACGTTTTGACCACCGCATCGCGGAAATATACTCTGTTCTTGTTTTGTGTTGTTTTCCTATCAGATCTGCAATCATGTCGTCCCAAAACTCAGATGGAGAGAGCTATGTCTCCCACTATGTTGCAAATCCAAGGATCTTTGGGGATATATATCACTATCTATGGTTTACAGATGAGGAGCAAGATGCCAACTTGGAGGAAACGGAAGACGTGAGCTCAGATGAAGACGATGTCCCCGTACCTCAACCAGGGGATATGCACATGGAGTTCAAGAAGTCAAGCCTTCTGAACACAGTTAACAAATCTAAGATCCAATTTATCCCATCCCGTTTTCTGCAGGAAAGCAAGGAGGCATTATGTAAAATGGTATTGAAGCTTGAGCAAGAAAACGATGACTTGAGGGAGGAAAATTTCATCCTCAAACGTAGGTTGGAGAAGAAGACTACCTCATCACTACGACCATCACCAAAGAAGGAGACTTAAGTACACGGGTATGGACACACCCCGGTTGTTGGAAATATGCCTTAGAGGCAATAATAAAGTGGTTATTGTTATATTTTTTTAATCATGATAAAGGTTTATTATTCATGCTAGAATTGTATTGATTGGAAACTTAAATACATGTGTGAATACATAAGCAAATACCAAGTCCCTAGTATGCCTCTACTAGACTAGCTCGTTGATCAAAAGATGGTTAAGGTTTCCTGACCATAGACATGAGTTGTCATTTGATAACGGGATCACATCATTAGGAGAATGATGTGATGGACAAGACCCATCCGTTAGCTTAGCATATGATTGTTCAGTTTATTGCATAGTTTTAACTAGCCGGCTATAGCCCTGCTATAGCTGCGCTATAGCTGTTTGAGCATGTTGCCACTATTTGATTTCATGTACAATTTGCCGCTATAGCCCCGCTATAGCTATTTTTAAGGGCTGCCACTATATACCATAGCCCGCTATTTAAAACATTGGTTTATTGCTACTGCTTTCTTAAATGTCAAATACATATTCCTTCGACCATGAGATCATGCAACTCCCGGATACGGGAGGAATACCTTATGTGCTATCAAACGTCACAACATAACTGGGTGATCATAAAGATGATCTACATGTATCTCTGAAGGTGTCTGTTGAGTTGGCGTGAATTGAGATTGGGATTTGTCACTCCGTATGGCGGAGAGGTATCTCTGGGACCTCTCGGTAATACGGCATCACAAGAAGCTTGCAAGCAAAGTGACTAAGAGTTAGTTACAAGATGATGTATTACGGAATCAGTAAAGAGACTTATCGGTAATGAGATTGAACTAGGTATGAAGATACCGACGATTGAGTCTCGGGCAAGTAACATACTGACGGACAAAGGGAACTACGTATTTGTCATAAAGGTTCGACCGATAAAGAGCTTCGTAGAATATGTAGGAACCAATATGGGCATCAAGGTTCCGCTATTGGTTATTGACCGGAGAAGCGTCTCGGTCATGTCTACATCATTCTCGAACCCATAGGGTCCGCACGCTTAACATTCGTTGACGATATAGTATTATATGAGTTATGTATGTTGGTGACCGAATGTTGTTCGGAGTCCCAGATGAGATCACGGACATGACGAGGAGCTCCGGAATGGTTCGTAGGTAAAGATTGATATATAGGATGATATGGTTGGGCCAAGGGGTAAGGCCCACGGGGCTTTAGGTCGGTGCAAAAGGAAGTTTTGTGGAGGTCAGGGACCAGATGCCAGGGACCCTGGCGTCTGGCCCTGGGCCAGATGCCGAGGCCCATGGCGTCTGGGCCAGACGCCGAGGACCGTGGCGTCTGGTACTAGAAACCGAGAAGGACTCTTCCTTGCGTTCCAAACTGACTTTGAGGAGGCTCTTTCTCCAAGAAATGACCCCATGGCTCAACATATAAATAGAGGAGCAGGGCTAGCCCCTGGGGGCCAACACGATTCACCAAGCCCTGTGCCAGCGCCCCCTCTCCTTCTAGTTCGTCCTCCGTCCTAAATCCGTTGTGCTTGGCAAAGCCCTACGGAAATAGTTTCACCACCACCATCACCACAGCGTCGTGCTGCCAGAACTCATCTACTACTTCGCCTCTCTTGCTGGATCGAGAAGGCAAGGATGTAATCAAGCTGAACGTGTGCTGAACACGGAGGTGTTATACGTTCGGTACTTGATCGGGATGGATCATGAAGGTGTACGACTACATCAATCGCGTTGATAAACGCTTCCGCTTAGCGATCTACAAGGGTATGTAGATGCTCTCCCCCTCTCATAGCTGTACATCTGCATGGATAGATCTTGCGTGTGCGTAGAATTTTTTTTGTTTTCCATGCAACGTTCCCCAACAGTGGCATCATGAGCCAGGTCTATGCATAGATGATATGCACGAGTAGAACACAAAGGAGTTGTGGGCGGTGAGGTTCATATTGCTTCCCACCAATGTCTTATTTTGATTCGGCCGCATTGTGGGATGTGTTGGGGAACGTAGTAATAATTCAAAAATTTCCTACGTGTCACCAAGATCAATCTAGGAGATGCTAGCAACAAGTGAGAGGGAGTGCATCTTCATACCCTTGAAGATCGCTAAGCGGAAGCGTTACAAGAACGCGGTTGATGGAGTCGTACTCGCGGCGATTCAAATCGCGGAAGATCCGATTCAAGCGCCGAACGGACGGTGCCTCCGCGTTCAACACACGTACATCCCAGGGACGTCTCCTCCTTCTTGATCCAGCAAGGGGAGAGGAGAAGTTGAGGAAGAACTCCGGCAGGGCTTCGCCAAGTACTACGGAGGAGGAGGAGGAGTTGGAGGGGGAAGGGCTGCACCAGGGGAAGGGTTGCTGCTCCAATGCACCTCCCCTCTATATATAGGGGTGGAGGGGGCTGGTTTCTTGCCCTCCAAGTCCATTGGGGCATTAGCAAAGGTGGGAGGAAAGAAATCCCATCCTTTCCCTTCCCCACCGATTGTTATCCCCCCTTTTTAGGGATCTTGATCTTATCCCTTCGGGATATGATCTTATTCCTTCTAAGGGGGGATCTTGGGGCGCCTTGACCAGGGGTGTGGGGCCTTGCCCCCACTACCCACGTTCATGTGGGTCCCCCCATGCAGGTGGGCCCCACTCCGGAACCTTCTAGAACCTTCCCGGTACAATACCGAAAAATCCCGAACATTTTCCGGTGGCCAAAATAGGACTTCCCATATATAAATCTTTACCTCCGGACCATTCCGGAACTCCTCGTGATGTCCGGGATCTCATCCGAGACTCCGAACAATTTTTGGTAACCACATACAATTTCCCATAACAACTCTAGCGTCATGGAACCTTAAGTGTGTAGACCCTACGGGTTCGGGAACCATGCAGACATGACCGAGACACCTCTCCGGCCAATAACCAATAGTGGGATCTGGATACCCATATTGGCTCCCACATGTTCCACGATGATCTCATCGGATGAACCATGATGTCGGGGATTCAATCAATCCCGTATACAATTCCCTTTGTCCATCGGTATGTTACTTGCCCGAGATTGGATCGTCGGTATCCCTATACCTTGTTCAATCTCGTTACCGGCAAGTCTCTTTACTCGTTCTGTAACGCATGATCCCGTGGCTAACTCCTTAGTCACATTGAGCTCATTATGATGATGCATTACCGAGTGGGCCCAGAGATACCTCTCCGTCACACGGAGTGACAAATCCCAGTCTCGATTCGTGCCAACCCAACAGACACTTTCAGAGATACCTGTAGTGCACCTTTATAGTCACCCAGTTACGTTGTGACATTTGATACACCCAAAGCATTCTTACGGTATCTGGGAGTTGCACAATCTCATGGTCTAAGGAAATGATACTTGACATTAGAAAAGCTCTAGCAAACGAACTACACGATCTTGTGCTATGCTTAGGATTGGGTCTTATCCATCACATCATTCTCCTAATGATGTGATCCCGTTATCAACGACATCCAATGTCCATGGCTAGGAAACCACAAACATCTATTGATCAATGAGCTAGTCGACTAGAGGCTCACTAGGGACATGCTGTGGTCTATGTATTCACACATGTATTACGGTTTCCGGTTAATACAATTATAGCATGAACAATAGACAATTATCATGAACAAGGAAATATAATAATAACCATTTTATTGTTGCCTCTAGGGTATATTTCCAACAGTCTCCCACATGCACTACAGTCAATAATCTAGTTGCATTGTGATGAATCGAACACCCATAGAGTTCTGGTGCTGATCATGTTTTGCTCGTGGAAGAGGTTTAGTCAACGGATCTGCGACATTCAGATCCGTATGTACTTTACAAATATCTATGTCTCCATCTTGAATATATTTACGAATGGAGTTGAAGCGGCGCTTAATGTGCTTGGTCTTCCTATGAAACCTGGGCTCCTTGGCAATGGCAATAGCTCCAGTGTTGTCACAGAAGAGAGTCATTGGGCCCGACGCATTGGGAATCACTCCTAGGTCGATGATAAACTCCTTCATCCAGACTCTTTCCTGAGCTGCTTCCGAAGCAGCAATGTACTCTGCTTAACATGTAGATCCCGCCACGACGCTTTGCTTGCAACTGCACTAGCTGACTGCCCCACCATTCAAAATGTACACGTATCCGGTTTGTGACTTGGAGTCATCCAGATCTGTATCAAAGCTAGCATCGACGTAACCCTTTACGACGAGCTCTTCGGCACCTCCATAAACCAGAAACATATCCTTAGTCCTTTTCAGGTACTTCAAGATATTCTTGACCGCTGTCCAGTGTTCCATTCTGGGATCACTTTGGTACCTCCCTACCAAACTTATGGCAAGGTTCACATCAGGTCTGGTACACAGCATGGCATACATAATAGAGCCTATGGCTGAGGCATAGGGGATGAAACTCATCTTTTCTCTTTCTTCTGCCGAGGTCGGGCGTTGAGCTGCGCTCAATCTCACACCTTGCAATACAGGCAAGAACCCCTTCTTGGACTGATCCATATTGAACTTCTTCAATATCTTGTCAAGGTATGTGCTTTGTGAAAGACCAATGAGGCGTCTCGATCTATCTCTATAGATCTTGATGCCTAATATGTAAGCAGCTTCTCCAAGGTCCTTCATTGAAAAACACTTATTCAAGTAGGACTTTATGCTTTCCAAAAGTTCTATATCATTTCCCATCAACAGTATGTCATCCACATATAATATGAGAAATGCTACAGAGCTCCCACTCACTTTCTTGTAAATGCAGGCTTCTCCATAAGTCTGTATAAACCCAAACGCTTTGATCATTTCATCAAAGCGAATGTTCCAACTCCGAGATGCTTGCACCAGCCCATAGATGGAGCGCTGGAGCTTGCATACTTTGTCAGCATTCTTAGGATCAACAAAACCTTTCGGTTGCATCATATACAATTCTTCCTTAAGGAAACCATTAAGGAATGCCGTTTTGACGTCCATTTGCCAGATCTCATAATCATAGAATGCGGCAATTGCTAACATGATTTAGACGGACTTCAGCTTCGCTACGGGTGAGAAGGTCTCATCGTAGTCAACCCCTTGAACTTGTCGATAACCCTTAGCGACAAGCCGAGCCTTATAGACGGTCACATTACCATCCGCGTCAGTCTTCTTCTTAAAGATCCACTTATTCTCTATGGCTTGCCGATCATCGGGCAAGTCCGTCAAAGTCCATACTTTGTTTTCATACATGGATCCTATCTCGGATTTCATGGCTTCAAGCCATTTGTTGGAATCTGGGCCCGCCATCGCTTCTTCATAGTTCGAAGGTTCACCATTGTCTAACAACATGATTTCCAGGATAGGGTTGCCGTACCACTCTGGTGCGGAACGTGTCCTCGTGGACCTACGAAGTTCAGTAGCAACTTGACCTGAAGTTTCATGATCATCATCATTAATTCCTCTCTAGTCGGTGCAGGCACCACAGACACATCTTCCTGAGCTGTGCTACTCTCCGGTTCAAGAGGGGGTACCCCGTCAAGTTCTACTTTCCTCCCACTTACTTCTTTCGAGCGAAAATCTTTCTCCAGAAAGGATCCATTCTTGGCAACAAAGATCTTGCCTTCGGATTTGAGGTAGAAGGTATACCCAATAGTTTCCTTAGGGTATCCTATGAAGACACATTTTTCCGATTTGGGTTCGAGCTTTTCAGGTTGAAGTTTCTTGACATAAGCATCGCATCCCCAAACTTTCAGAAACGACAGCTTAGGTTTCTTCCCAAACCATAATTCATACGGTGTCATCTCAACGGATTTAGACGGTGCCCTATTTAAAGTGAATGCGACAGTCTCTAAAGCATAACCCCAAAATGATAGTGGTAGATCGGTAAGAGACATCATAGATCGCACCATATCCAATAGAGTGCGATTACGACGTTCGGACACACCATTATGCTAAGGTGTTCCAGGCGGCGTGAGTTGTGAAACAATTCCACATTTCCTTAAGTGCATGCCAAACTCATGACTAAAGTATTCTCCTCCATGATCTGATCGTAAGAACTTTATTTTCCTGTCACATTGATTCTCTACCTCGCTCTAAAATTCCTTGAACTTTTCAAAGGTCTTAGACTTGTGTTTCATTAAGTAGACATACCCATATCTACTTAAGTCATCAGTGAGGGTGAGAACATAACAATAGCCACCACGAGCCTCAACGCTCATTGGACCGCATACATCAGTATGTATTATTTCCAACAAGTTGGTTGCTCGCTCCATTGTTCCAGAGAACGGAGTCTTGGTCATTTTGCCCATGAGGCATGGTTCGCACGTGTCAAATGATTCATAATCAAGAGACTCCAAAAGTCCATCTGCATGGAGTTTCTTCATGCGTTTGACACCAATGTGACCAAGGCGGCAGTGCCACAAGTATGTGGGACTATCATTATCAACCTTACATCTTTTGGCATTCACACTATGAATATGTGTAACATCACGTTCGAGATTCAATAAAAATAAACCATTGACCAGCGGGGCATGACCATAAAACATATCTCTCATATAAATAGAACAACCATTATTCTCGGATTTAAATGAGTAGCCATCTCGCATTAAACGAGATCCAGATACAATGTTCATGCTCAAAGCTGGCACTAAATAACAATTATTGAGGTTTAAAACTAATCCCGAAGGTAAATGTAGAGGTAGCGTGCCGACGGTGATCACATCGACCTTGGAACCATTCCCGACGCGCATCGTCACCTCGTCCTTCGCCAGTCTCTGCTTATTCCGCAGCTCCTGTTTTGAGTTACAAATGTGAGCAACCGCACCGGTATCAAATACCCAGGAGCTACTACGAGCGCTGGTAAGGTACACATCAATAACATATATATCATATATACCATTGGCGTTGCCAGCCTTCTTATCCGCTAAGTACTTGGGGCAGTTCCGCTTCCAGTGACCATTTCCCTTGCAATAAAAGCACTCAGTCTCAGGCTTGGGTCCATTATTTGGCTTCTTCCCGGCAATTGACTTACCGGGCGCGGCAACTCCCTTGCCATCCTTCTTGAAGTTCTTCTTACCCTTGCCTTTCTTGAAACTAGTGGTCTTATTCACCATCAACACTTGATGTTCCTTTTTGATCTCCACCTCCGCTAATTTCAGCATTGAATATAACTCAGGAATGTACTTCTTCATCCCTTGCATATTGTAGTTCATCACAAAGCTCTTGTAGCTAGGTGGAAGCGACTGCTAGGCGTTCATAACGTCTTGAGTTGCTGGGAAAATGGGTGCGTCACCTAGCGGTGCTTCAAGGACATATGCTTTCTTGGCAGCTATGACGATGATCCTCAAGTTACGGACCCAGTCCGTATAGTTGCTACCATCGTCTTTCAGCTTGGTTTTCTCTAGGAACGCGTTGAAGTTGAGGGCAACATTAGCGTGGGCCATTGGATCTACAAGATAGGTTGTAAAGACAATTTTAGACTAAGTTCATGATAATTAAGTTCATCTGATCAAATTATTTAATGAACTCCCACTCAGATAGACATCCCTCTAGTCATCTAAGTGATACATGATCCGAATCGACTAGGCCGTGTCCGATCATCACGTGAGACGGACTAGTCATCAACGGTGAACATCTCCATGTTGATCGCATCTACTATACGACTCATGTTCGACCTTCCGGTCTCTCGTGTTCCGAGGCCATGTCTGTACATTCTAGGCTCGTCAAGTCAACCTAAGTGTTTCGCGTGTGTAAATCTGGCTTACACCCGTTGTATGCGAACGTTAGAATCTATCACACCCGATCATCACGTGGTGCTTCAAAACAACGAACCTTCGCAATGGTGCACAATTAGGGGGAACACATTTCTTGAATTTTTTTAGTGAGGGATCATCTTATTTATGCTACCGTCGTTCTAAGCAAATAAGATGTAAACATGATAAACATCACATGCAAATCATAAAGTGACATGATATGGCCAATATCATCTTGCGCTTTTGATCTCCATCTTCGAGGCGCGGCATGATCACCATCGTCACCGGCATGACACCATGATCTCCATCATCATGATCTCCATCATCATGTCTTCATGAAGTTGTCTCGCCAACTATTACTTCTACTACTATGGCTAACGGTTAGCAATAAAGTAAAGTAATTACATGGTGTTTTCATTGACACGCAGGTCATACAATAAATTAAGACAACTCCTATGGCTCCTGCCGGTTGTCATACTCATTGACATGCAAGTCGTGATTCCTATTACAAGAACATGATCAATCTCATACATCACATATATAATTCATCACATCCTTTTGGCCATATCACATCACGTAGCATACCCTGCAAAAACAGGTTAGACGTCCTCTAATTGTTGTTGCATGTTTTACGTGGCTGCTATGGGTTTCTAGCAAGAATGTTTCTTACCTACACAAAAGCCACAACGGTGATATGACAATTGCTATTTACCCTTCATAAGGACCCTCTTCATCGAATCCGATCCGACAAAAGTGGGAGAGACAGACACCCGCTAGCCACCTTATGCAACAAGTGCATGTCAGTCGGTGGAACCTGTCTCACGTAAGCGTACGTGTAAGGTCGGTCCGGGCCGCTTCATCCCACAATGCCGCTGAATCAAGATAGGACTAGTAATGGTAAGCAAATTGAACAAATCATCGCCCACAATGACTTGTGTTCTACTCGTGCATAGAATCTACGCATAGACCTAGCTCATGATGCCACTATTGGGGAACGTAGTAATAATTCAAAATTTTCCTACGTGTCACCAAGATCAATCTAGGAGATGCTAGCAACAAGTGAGAGGTAGTGCATCTTCATACCCTTGAAGATCGCTAAGCGGAAGCGTTACAAGAACGCGGTTGATGGAGTCGTACTCGCGGCGATTCAAATCGCGGAAGATCCGATTCAAGCGCCGAACGGACGGCGCCTCCGCGTTCAACACACGTACAACCCAGGGACGTCTCCTCCTTCTTGATCCAGCAAGGGGAGAGGAGAAGTTGAGGGAGAGCTCCGGCAGCATGACGGCGTGGTGGTGGAGCTTGCGGTTCTCCGGCAGGGCTTCGCCAAGCACTACGGAGGAGGAGGAGGAGGAGGAGGAGTTGGAGGGGGAAGGCCTGCGCCAGGGGAAGGGTTGCAGCTCCCATGCACCTCGCCACTATATATAGGGGTGGAGGGGGCTGGTTTCTTGCCCTCCAAGTCCATTGGGGCATTGGCAAAGGTGGGAGGAAAGAAATCCCATCCTTTCCCTTCCCCATCGATTGTTATCCCCCCTTTTTAGGGATCTTGATCTTATCCCTTCGGGATATGATCTTATTCCTTCTAAGGGGGGATCTTGGTGCGCCTTGACCAGGGGTGTGGGGCCTTGCCCCCACTACCCATGTTCATGTGGGTCCCCCCATGCAGGTGGGCCCCACTCCGGAACCTTCTAGAACCTTCCCGGTACAATACCGAAAAATCCCAAACATTTTACGGTGGCCAAAATAGGACTTCCCATATATAAATCTTTACCTCTGGACCATTCCGGAACTCCTTGTGATGGCCGGGATCTCATCCAGGACTCCGAACAACTTTCGGTAACCACATACAATTTCCCATAACAACTCTAGCGTCACGGAACCTTAAGTGTGTAGACCCTACGGGTTCGGGAACCATGCAGACATGACCGAGACACCTCTCCGGCCAATAACCAATAGCGGGATCTGGATACCCATATTGGCTCCCACATGTTCCACGATGATCTCATCGGATGAACCACGATGTCGGGGATTCAATCAATCTCGTAGACAATTCCCTTTATCCATCGGTATGTTACTTGCCCGAGATTCGATAGTCGGTATCCCTATACCTTGTTCAATCTCGTTACCGACAAGTCTCTTTACTCGTTCCATAATGCATGATCCCGTGGCTAACTCCTTAGTCACATTGAGCTCATTATGACAATGCATTACCGAGTGGGCCCAGAGATACCTCTCCGTCACACGGAGTGACAAATCCCAGTCTCGATTCGTGCCAACCCAACAGACACTTTCCGAGATACCTGTAGTGCACCTTTATAGTCACCCAATTACGTTGTGACATTTGATATACCCAAAGCATTCCTACGGTATCCGGGAGTTGCACAATCTCATGGTCTAAGGAAATGATACTTGACATTAGAAAAGCTCTAGCAAATGAACTACACGATCTTGTGCTATGCTTAGGATTGGGTCTTGTCCATCACATCATTCTCCTAATGATGTGATCCCGTTATCAACGACATAAAATGTCCATGGTCAGGAAACCACAACCATCTATTGATCAACGAGCTAGTCAACTACAGGCTCACTAGGGACATGCTGTGGTCTATGTATTCACACATGTATTACGGTTTCCGATTAATACAATTATATCATGAACAATAGACAATTAGCATGAACAAGGAAATATAATAATAACCATTTTATTATTGCCTCTAGGGCATATTTCCAACAGGATGAAGCTGCCCGGACCAACCTTACATGTCCACGCACATGAGACCGGTTCCATCGACTGACATGCAACTTGTTTTGCATAAAGGTGGCTGGCAGGTGTCTGTTTCTCCTACTTTAGTTGAATCAAATTTGACTACGACGGTCCTTGCAGAAGGTTAAATAGCAACTTGATAATCACCGTTGTGGTTTTGCGTAGGTAAGAACGGTTCTTGCTAGTTGCCCATAGGAGCCACGTAAAACTTGCAACAACAAAGTAGAGGACGTCTAACTTGTTTTTGTAGGGCATGTTGTGATGTGGTATGGTCAAGATGTGATGTGATATATGTTGATGTATGAGATGATCATGTTTTGTAATAAGTTCACGACATGCATGTCGACGAGTACGACAACCGGCAGGAGCCTTAGGGTTGTCTTTAATTATTGTATGACCTGTGTGTCAATCACTAAGCGCCATGTAATTGCTTTACTTTATCGCTATGCGTTAGCAATAGTTGTAGAAGCAATAGTTGGCGAGACGACCCCGACGCAACGATGGAGATCAAGGTGTCACACCGGTGACAATGGAGATCATGTTGATGCTTTGGAGATGGAGATCAAAAGCACAAGACTATGATGGCCATATCATGTCACATATTTTGATTGCATGTGATGTTTATCCTTTATGCATCTTATTTTGCTTAGAATGATGGTAGCATTATAAGATGATCCCTTCACTTAATTTCAAGATAAAAGTGTTCTCCCTGAGTATGCACCATTGCTAAAGTTCGTCATTTCGAAGCACCTCGGGATGATCGGGTGTGATAGACTCTACGTTCACATACAACGGGTGTAAGCCAGTTTTGCACATGCAGAATACTTGGGTTAAACTTGACGAGCCTAGCATGTACAAACATGGTCTCGGAACACTGGAGACTGAAAGGTCGAACGTGAGTCATATAGTATATATGATTAACATAGAGATGTTCACCATTGAAGACTACCCCATCTCACGTGATAATCGAACATGGGTTAGTTGATATGGATCATGTATCACTTAGACAACTTGAGGGATGTTGATTTAAGTGGGAGTTCATTAGTAATTTGATTATTTGAACTAAAATTATCATGAACTTACTCTTAATAGTTTTTGCATATCTAGTTGTAGATCAATGGCCCGTGCTTCTGTTCCCTTGAATTTTAATGCGTTCCTAGAGAAAGCTCAGTTGAAAGATGATGGTAGCAACTACACGGACTAGGTCCGTAACTTGAGGATTATCCTCATTGCTGCACAGAAGAATTATGTCCTTGATGCATCGCTAGGTGACAGACTTGCTGCAGGAGTTGATGCAGATGTTATGAATGCCTGGCAGGCTCGATCTGATGACTACTCGATAGTTCAGTGTGCCATGTTTTACGGCTTAGAACCGGTACTTCAAAGACGTTTTGAACGCCATGGAGCATATGAGATGTTCCAAGAGCTGAAGTTGATATTTCACGCTAATGCCCGGGTTGAGAGAGTTGAATTCTCCAACAAGTTCTATAGCTGTAAGATGGAGGAGAACAGTTCTGTCAGTGAACACATACTCAAAATGTCTGGGTATCATAACCACTTGACTCAGCTGGGAATTGATCTTCCAGTTGAGAGTGTTATTGACAGTGTTCTTCAGTCACTGCCACCAAGCTACAAAGGCTTTGTGATGAACTATAATATGCAAGGGATGACGAAAATGATTCTCGAGCTCTTCGCGATGCTGAAATCGGCGGAGGTAGAAATCAAGAAGGAGCATCAAGTGTTGATGTTTAACAAGACCACTAGTTTCAAGAAAAAGGGCAAGGGAAAGAAAGGGAACTTCAAGAAGAATGGCAAGCAAGTTGCCGCTCCCATGAAGAAGCCTAAAGCTGGACCCAAGCCTGAAACTGAGTGCTTCTACTGCAAAGGAAATGGTCACTGGAAGCGGAGCTGCCCCAAGTACTTGGCAGATAAGAAGGATGGCAAAGTGAACAAAGGTATATTTGATATACATGTTATTGATGTGTTCCTTACTAATGCTCGTAGTAGCGCCTAGGTATTTGATACTGGTTCGGTTGCTCATATTTATAACTTGAAATAGGAGCTGCGGAATAAATGAAGATTGGCTAAGGATGAGGTAACGATGCGCATCGGGAATGGTTCCAAGGTTGATGTGATCACCGTCGGCACGCTGCCTCTACATATACCTTCGGGATTAGTTTTAGACCTCAATAATTGTTATTTGGTGCCAGTTTTTAGCATGAACATTATATCTCAATCTTGTTTATTAAGAGACGGTTATTCATTCAAGTCAGATAATAATGGTTGTTCTATTTATATGAGTAATATCTTTTATGGTCATGCACCTTTTATGAATGGTCTATTCTTGTTGAATCTTGATCGTAGTGATACAAATATTCATAATATTGATGCCAAAAGATGCAAAGTTGACAATGATAGTGCAACATACTTGTGGCACTGCCGTTTAGGTCATATTGGTGTAAAGCGCATGAAGAAACTCCATGCGGATGGACTTTTGGAATCACTTGATTATGAATCATTTGATACTTGCGAACCATGTCTCATGGGTAAGATGACTAAAACTCCGTTCTCCGAAACAATAGTTCGAGCTAATGACTTACTGGAAATAATACATACCGATGTATGCGGTCCGATGAGTGTTGAGGCATGCGGCGGGTATCGTTATTTTCTAACCTTTACAGATGATTTGAGTAGGTATGGGTATATCTACTTGATGAAACACAAGTCTGAAACATTTGAAAAGTTCAAAGAATTTCAGAGTGAAGTGGAGAATCATCGTAACAATAAAATAAAGTTTCTACGATCTGATCACGAAGGCGAATATTTGAGTTACAAGTTTGGCATTCATTTAAGACAATGTGGAATTGTTTCACAACTCATGCCACCTGGAACACCACAGCGTAATGGTGTGTCCGAACGTCGTAACCGTACTTTATTAGATATGGTGCGTTCTATGATTTGTCTTACCGATTTGCTTTTATCATTTTGGGGTTAAGCATTAGAGACAACCGCATTCATGTTAAATAGGGCACCGTCTAAATCCGTTGAGAAGACACCGTATGAACTATGGTTTGGCATTAAATCTAAGTTGTCGCTTCTTAAAGTTGGGGATGTGACGCTTATGTCAAAAGGCTTCAGCCTGATAAGCTCGAACCCAAAGCGGAGAAGTGCGTCTTCATAGGATACCCTAAAGAAGCTATTGGGTATACCTTCTACCACAGATCCGAAGGCAAGATCTTTGTTGCCAAGAATAGGTCCTTTCTAGAGAAGGAGTTTCTCTTGAAAGAAGTGAGTGGGAGGAAAGTAGAACTTGATGAGATAGTTGTACCTTCTCTCGAATTGGAAAATAGCATATCAGAGAAAAATGTTCCTGTGATGCCTACACCAACCGAAGAGGAAGCTTATGATAATGATCATGAAACTTCGGATCAAGTTATTACTAAACCTCATAGGTCGACCAGAGCATGTACCACACCAGAGTGGTACGGTAATCCTGTCCTGGAAGACATGTTGTTAGACAATGGCAAACCTACGAACTATGAAGAAGCTATGATGAGCCCAGATTCTGACAAATGGCTAGAGGCCATGAAATCTGAGATAGGATCCATGTATGAGAACAAAGTGTGGACTTTGGTGGACTTGCCCGATGATCGGCAAGCCATTGAGAATAAATGGATCTTCAAGAGGAAGACAAACATTGATGGTAATATCACTGTCTACAAAGCTCGACTTGTCGCGAAAGGTTTTCAACAAGTCCAAGGGGTTGACTACAATGAGACTTTCTCACCCATAGCGATGCTTAAGTCTGTCAGAATCATGTTAGCAATTGCCACATTTTATGATTACAAAATCTATCAAATGGACGTCAAAACTACATTCCTTAACAGGTTTCTTAAAGAAGAGTTTTATATGATGCAACCAGAAGGTTTTGTGAATCCTAAGGGTGCTAACAAAGTGTGCAAGCTCCAGCGATCCATCTAGCGACTGGTGCAAGCTTCTCGGAGTTGGAACATACGCTTTGATGAGGTGATCAAAGCATATGGTTTTATACAGACTTATGGTGAAGCCTGTATTTACAAGAAAGTGAGTGGGAGCTCTGTAGCATTTCTGATATTATATGTGGATGACATATTGCTGATTGGAAATGATATAGAATTTCTGGATAGCATAAAAGGATATTTGAATAAGAATTTTTCAATGAAAGAACTCAGTGAAGTTGCTTACATACTGGGCATCAAGATCTATAGGGATAGATCGAGACGCTTAATAGGACTTTCACAAAGCACATACCTTGACAAAGTTTTGAAGAAGTTCAAAATGGACCAGTCATTCCCTATGCCTCAGCCATAGGTTCTATAATGTATGCCATGCTGTGTACCAGACCTGATGTGTGCCTTGCCATAAGTTTGGCTAGGAGGTACCAAAGTAATCCAGGAGTGGATCACTGGACAGCGATCAAGAATATCCTGAAGTACCTGAAAAGAACCAAGGATATGTTTCGTGTTTATGGAGGTGACGAAGAGCTCGTCCTAAAGGGTAACGTCGATGCTAGCTTCGACACAGATCCGGATGACTCTAAGTCACAAACCGGATACGTATTTATATTGTATGGTGGAGCTATCAGTTGGTGTAGTTCTAAGCAAAGCGTCGTGGCGGGATCTACATGTGAAGCGGAGTACATAGCTGCTTTGGAAGCAGCGCATGAAGAGTCTGTATGAAGGGGTTCATATCTGATTTGGGTGTAATACCCAGTGCATCGGGTCCAATGACAATCTTTTGTGACAACACTGGAGCAATTGCCTTAGCGAAGGAATCCAGGTTTCACAAGAGACCCAAACACATCAAGAGACGCTTCAACTCTATTCGTGAAAAGGTCAAGGATGGAGACATAGAAATTTGCAAAGTACATACGGATCTGAATGTGCCAGACCCGTTGACTAAACCTCTTCCGCGGACAAAACATGATCAGCACCAAGACTCCATGGGTGTTAGATTCATTACAATGTAATCTAGATTATTGACTCTAGTGCAAGTGGGAGACTGTTAGAAATATGCCCTAGAGGCAATAATAAAGTGGTTATTATTATATTTCCTTAATCATGATAAAGTTTATGTCGTGGTTCTACACGATCACCTATGGGGCCATCGGCCACTTGTCGATCGGCAAGGGGGAAGGGCACATTGCACAAAGAGCGGAGGCCGTAGAGCAGCACTGCAATGGTGACGCGGGTGGTTTTTACCCAGGTTCAGGCCGCCGCAAGGCGTAAAACCCTACTCCTACTTTGGTGGATTGGATGGAGGACCGTGATGAATGCGCAGTACTCAAGCCCGACAAGGTTGCCTTGGGAAGAGTAGCTATGCGCGTAAGAGTGTACAAGGGTCCGAATCCTTTCTAAGGTTGCCTCGACCCTCCTTTTATAGGTCAAGGGGTTACCACAATGGCAAAACAGTCATTATCCAGTGACTAGATAGCCACAGTGCTATCATACCTAACTCTTCAGACAGGACAAGGTGCATTAAATGCACCGCTTAGTGTCACATTGTGGAAGTAGCCCGGCAAGCCTTGCCGCGCCATTCAACCACCTTCTCGTCTGCCTGCGTGACACACCCCTGGACGGGTGTCATTTGGGGGTGATATTCCTCAGAAATGGCTGCCACGTGCCGAATGACAGCCACTTAATCACTTGGGGGCTCGACACCGCATCGATAAGTGACTCGTGTTGCTATGAGGTGGAGCGGTGGAGCCTTGGCGGGGAAGCAGACCATCGGCGCCCCGGCAACCCTTCCCGGGGAGGTCTTGGGACTTGCCCTTGGGGTGATCTTGACCTGACCAGGCTCGCCTGCCCAGCAAGGGAGGTTTTCCCCCTTAGTGATATCTTGATCCTTTGGCTTGTCTTGGTCTTCTTGATCCGCCCTATGATTTCTCAAAGAGTTATCTCTTCTACTTGGCCTTGTCTTGGATACTTGGTGCAGCTTGCTTCGTTGTGGCTGAGCCAGAGACTTGCCTGTCCGTGCACAAGTTATGGGGAAACGTACACCCCTGTTTGTGTACCCCGACAGAAGCCCCCGGGCCTAAGCCATACATGTCGCCGGGCACATTGGGTTACGCCCTAAACAGTGCACGGACACGTGTCAAGGGAATGTTGCGCGTACAGTGGTTGTGATGATTAGTCAAACCAATGTCCACTCTGCGTGATTACCGCAGGTCGTGGGGTCGTGGGACTGTAGCAGTTATTGTAAAACGGTAACTTTCCGAGGAAAGTAGCAAAGAGTTACCCCCTTTCTCTATGCCTGTTCCTCATAGAAAGGAAAAACGTGAAAGGGTGCGGCTCATTCGCACCCGTTTCTCCGTCCACCATCTTCTTCCTCAAGCCACGCGGCCGCGCCGCGCCTGCATTTCCTTTTTGACACCTCACCCGACCTTCCATCCCCTCCATAGCTCCTGAGGATGGGAAAGAAACCCGATGCCAAGGGGAAGCGGGCGACCATCGTGAAGGAGACGGCTGCGGAGGGGAACAAGAAGAGAGTAACGGAGCTGGACAAGAAGCGACGGGGAGATGTGGTCTTCTTCCCGTCGAGCTTGGACAGCGACACCTTGGTCGCGAGGTATGGATATATATGGGGGAGGGAAGTTCCAAAGGGGCATGGTGCGCCCGTGGTCTTGCCGGAGGGGAAGAAGGATCCGCCGAATTCATATCTATTTTTCTGCGTGTATTTCCTCTACATCCTTTGTCCCCCCTTCTCGGATTTCTTCGAGGCGATGATGGTGGTGTACGGGTTCCACCTCTTAGATTTTACGCCAAATGCGATGGCGTGTATGGCGATTTTCACCCATCTGTGTGAGAACTTTGTCGGGGTCGCCCCCAACATGGATCTATTCAGGCACTTTTTCGTCCCGAGGGTGGAAAACAAGGCCCATCGCCCGGGAAACATAAGTTGGATTCCCCAAGAGAAGAGGGAGATTTGGGATTATCTTCCTGGCCAGCAGCGATGCAGATGGGAGGAATGGCCGGCGGACTGGTGCTGGATCCAGGATGAGGACGCTCCAGAGTATTGCCAGGCGCGGGCGGAGTGCATCGTGAGCGGCAATGACTGGAGGAAATTAGGCCTTACTGACGACAGGCTTCGCCCGGTGCTGAAAAAAATTGCCCATCTCAAAGCTGCCGGGCTAACCATCGAACAAGTTGAGCTGATTTTCTTCGACGCCGCATCGCGCCGCTGCATAAAAGGGACAAGTTTGCCTGGCGGTATGGAGATGCTGTGGATAGGATGCGCCTGTATCCCGGCCTCATCAACAACCTGTCGGTTTATGGCCACGGCTGGCTATGCGAACAACTGTTCGGTAGCCTTGGGCCGTTCAAATTGCCGGCAGGGGTTATTCCGCTGAATGTTAACTCTACCTTGGATCAGCTTTTGAAGTGGATGCCCGACTGCAATGCTTATGCGGTTGCGAGTGACTGGCAACTACCCAAGCTTGATGCAGAGCTTGAGTGGACTTCCAACTTGGTGGAAGGGCTACCAGGGTGGAGAACAACATGTTCAAGCGCACCTCCACGGTAGAGTCGGAGTTTATCAGGAGGCAGATTGAGGAGGACAAGGCGTTCTGGGCTGCCGAGAAGGGAAAGCCCGGAAGGGTAGAGGAGGAAGAGGAAGGGGAGGCCAAAGATGGGGGCTCCTCCCGCGACAGGAGCGAGGCGCGCGCCGCAGAGGAGATTGCAGGAGATGATCCTGCAGGGACTGAGCTTGCCGGGATCGAAGCCTTGTATGCCGCAGCAGCAAAAGCCCAGGAAGGGGACGAGGCTGGGACGGTGGAGCAGCCCAAGGAGGAGTGGCTCTCAGCGGGCCCAGAAGCCCCCGATCCAGACTTGGATCAGCGCCCTCGTAGGCGGTCGGCTAGTCGGGGAACATCGGCTCCTGCTCCCGCACCTGCCGTTAGGAAGGTGAAGAAGATCGCCTCCAAGAGCGACAAGCCGGTCGTGAAGCGCCGGCATTCTTCTCGCCTTTCCGAGGCCAAAAGCCCTCCCGCCAAGTGACGGGCAGTCACGGGAGTCGACTCCAGCTCCCAATCAGACTCGAGCTCCTCGCGCAGTTCATCCTCGCTGGAACCCCCTGTGCCTCAGCAGGGCATGAAGTTGCTGGGAAGCACTGCCCCCCAACCCTAAAGAGATGCAGAGCACGCCCGCCACCTATGGAGTTCGTGCTGGGCTCCATGCTCATGGACTCAGAGTAAGGAAAATGCTTTCCCTTCCATTGGTGTCTTGCGCATTTGTTGGCTCATTGATTCAATTTTGTTTGCTGCCTTCGACAGGGAAGAAGAGGAGGAAGAAACCCTCATCCACCGGACCAAATGGCCCAGGCAGGTAGAGTCGTCGGGGCCCTCGGAGGGCACGGACTTGGCGGGAAGCAGCACGAACGATTGAGCGCCAAGCCCCCAGCTCAGCCCCCGGCACGGAAGCGTGGGATAGGTCGCCTCCGCCAAGGGTGGTATGGATGAACACGCCTCACCTCCAGACAAGGAAGGAGGGGAGATTCCCCCCGGCAAGGCTCTACAAGAGGGGTCCACCCTTCCTGATACTCAAGCCGAGGGATCTCCGGTGAGGGCCTCCACGGAAGGACTGGCACACGCTGATGCCATGGTCACCGAGGGAGAGGGCGGTGGTTGTATCCCGGCAATTGGTGCTGCCGGGGAAACTGAAGCCCTTCCACGGCAAACGACTCCGGGTAACTTGCTTGTCCTTCCGTCTTCTATTGCCTTCATTATTTTGCTTCAAGTTTCTGGCCTTCTGACGCATATTATTTCCTTGCCATTGTTTGCTAATCTTGTTTGCAGCCCCGGTGGACGAGGAACCAGAACTGCTGGAAGAGGTGGCCAGCATCGGCAAGGATGCTGCTGAAGAGGTGGCCAAGATTGCTGCCGCGGAGGGTCAGGATCACATAGCCGAGGATATCCGAGAGGTCTCAGAGGAGGTCCCCGGCAGCGTGCCAGGGCTGGAGGTGGTGGTCGAGGAGAAGGCCCCCCTTCAGACCATGAGCCCTCCTCCCTAATTTGGCGCCTCGACCGCAGCCTCACAGCCATCCTTGAGCAGTTTGGCACTGGCCCTTGCGCAACCTGGACTCGGAGCCCTTGGCTCGTCCGTGGCAGCAAGAAATGATCTTGATGAAGAGATCCAGCGTATCATGGCACCATTGTCCCAGCATGCCGAGGAGGCTGATGACTCAGTCAACGCAGTTCTAGACCTGTCCTTCCTGGAGTCGGTGGCAACAGGCATCAAGGAGATGCAGAACAGGTACCGCCAGAAGTGGCTGGCGCTCAAGGAGCAGCGCAACTCCACCTACATTGTGGATCAGAAGCCGAGGGACAAGGGCAGCGAGCTGCGCGAGTGGCACAGCAAGCAGTTCCAAGTCCTTCTGCAACAACAGGAGAGGATCACCATGGTGAAAGAGGATGTCGCTGCCCGAGAAGCCCATCTGGCGGAGCGCGTAGCGCTTCTGGATGCTAGAGAGGACATTTCTTCCTGGGAAGAGAGCCTTGAAGCCACCCTTCGCAACAAGGACAGAGAGCTAGAGACCCTCGTCCAGCAATGCACCAAGGAGCTGGAAGACAAGCACAAGATGGCCCTTGACGCGCTCACGCTTGACTCCGCTACCTAGCTGAAGAAGGTTGCCGATGACCTTGCCGCTGCATCCACTGCCAAAGTTGATCTTGACCAACAAGTGGCCAAACTGATAGAGGAGCTTGCCGGGAGTGCCAAGGAAGCTGCGGCCCTCAAGGAGGAGGCGCAGAAGGCAGAGATCCTTCTGAAAGAGGTGCAATCACAACTCTTCTCCAAGGGCCAGGCCCTTGATACCGCTAACGGCACCATTACTGGTATGAAGGCAAGGCTTGGCACTTTAGAGAGCACGATTGAATCTGCCGGGGTTCGTGAGAAGCAGCTGATAAGGGACTTGGAAAATACGAAGATCCTCCAGAAGGATGTAGAGGACAAATTGGTGAACCAGGTTCAGCAGCATGATCTTTGGATCAAAAGCCTGGTCGACATTGCAGAGCGCCTCACTACCCAGATCGTAACGATGGGCATGGAGGGCCCAGCCTTCTCGGTCGACAGGCACGAGGCCCCAAGTGTCAAGCTAGCGCTCTTCTTCGATAGATTGATTGAAGGGCTGAAGATGCATGAGGAAGAAAGAGCTGCTCATTTTGCAAGCGAGTCCCGAAAGCTTGCCCGAAATGCCCTCTTCATGGTCTTGAGCAACATCGCCTTCCGCCATCTGGACTTCAACCTCGCCGATTGTTTCAGGAGGCTGCCGGAAGGCGCTGATGTTTCCGCTGCCAAGGAAAAGGCTGCACCTTTCACCGACAAGGTGCTCTCCGTCCCCAGGGCTTCATAAGGCCGCCAAGCACGGCCCTGAATCATTCGCGTCGCCGTGTTGCCCTGTAACAAAACATTATGCATGTCTTGTGTTTCGATCTCGTACTACTTTTGCTCGCGCTGAACTGGTGTTTAATTAATTTCAAATGCATGCTGTCCCTCTTGTGTTTTATCCATGGATGTTCATATGGTTAGTTTCTTTTTGTGTGTTTTGGTTGCCCGCCAGTGACATGTTGCCGCGATTGCTGCGAGGAACGGATCCTTAGCATTCAGCTGGCGAAGACACGCCCCGGCAGGTTTTTCCTTGGGCGTCTTTGATGCAGCCGCCCGCTCTATGAGCAGGCTCAAAACAGAGTGGGGGCGCAAACAAATCCGGCAAGGTGCTTCCACACGAAAGATTTATTCACATGGACATCCTGGTTATCCGAGGGATAAGCAAATGCAGACTCTGGAGAGAAAAAGCAGCAAACACGTGGACTTAGCTTTCATTCACGCTTCCCTTCCCCTTCAACCATGGTCGTTCATCACGCCCGCATATCCCGAGGGGACGGCATTTGCGTGTTGGCCTCAGGTCTGCAAAGGTCAACGACAGAAACGCGCGCAAGAAAGAGACTTAGCAGTTTGTTAGTTGCATGCCCACCCCGGGAAAGGGCCGGAGGGGGTAATCGAATATTTGCGGGTGGTAATGTACGATGAAAAGGGATGGTTGGTTCCTCTTTCCTCTATCCCTTTGCTGTCGATAACATCACAACCATGGGCATAAAAAGTCACGCTGGCGCGGACAGCCTTGCCGGAGCGTACTTGCCGGGGCATCAATCAACGAATTTGCACCAGCGCTTCCCTCGGGACATTCCCTTGGCGGGGTAAGTGGTGAACCGAGTTCCGCGTGGGCTCCTTGACGTTGAAAATGTCGCCCCCTGTGCGGTTCTGTCGTCGACGAGCAAAAAAGCGTGGGAGGAGGAGGAGGAGACCATACCATGCTTTCCGCCCGCCTTGGTGATTCTCTTAGTCACCTGGCATGCTTGGCGTGAACCCGCCTGGAGGACAGCATCACCGCGTGCCTCGCTCTTCTCCTTTGGATAGGGGTAGTGCGGAGGCCATGCCGCCCGGTTGGCTCGGGACCGTCGCACCGCCGCTTCCTCCCTGTCCCACCGTCATCTCGGCTTTGGTGGGCATAGGCGACGGGGTCCGGAAAAGGCGAATGAGGGGGTGGCGTCGCCTCTTTCCTCAAGAGCCACTGATGATGTGAACATCGATGCTGATATCGGCGTAGCATGATGTGCTGTTTACGTCCTCGGGTTCGCACAAGTGCTCCTCCCTACCTGGCGCGCCAAAGATGTCGTGGTTCTACACGATCACCTATGGGGCCATCAGCCCCTTGTGGTTTGGCAAGGGGGAAGGGCGCGTTGCACAAATAGTGGAGGCCGTAGAGCAGCACGGCAATGGTGACGTGGGTGGTTTTTACCCAGGTTCGGGCCGCTGCGAGGCGTAAAACCCTACTACTACTTTGGTGGATTGGATGGAGGACCGTGATGAACACGCAATACTCAAGCCCGGCAAGGTCGCCTTGGGGAGAGTAGCTACGCGCGTAAGAGTGTACAAGGGTCTGAATCCTTTCTAAGGTTGCCTCGGCCCTCCTTTTATAGGTCAAGGGGTTACCACAATCGCAAAACAGTCATTATACAGTGATTAGATTGCCACAGTGCTATCATACCTAACTCTGCAGACAGGATAAGGTGCATTAAATGCACCGCTTAGTGTCACATCATGGAAGTAGCCCGGCAAGCCTTGCCGCGCCATTCAACCACCTTCTCATCTGCCTGCGCGACACGCCCCTGGATGGGTGTCATTTAGGGGTGATCTTCCTCAGAAATGGCTGCCATGTGCCGAATGAGAGCCACTTAATCACTTGGGGGCTCGACACCGCATCGATAAGTGACTCGCGTTGCTGTGAGGTGGAGCAGTGGAGCCTTGGCGGGGAAGCAGGCCGTCGGCGCCCCGGCAACCCTTGCCGAGGAGGTCTTGGGACTTGCCCTTGGGGTGATCTTGACCTGGCCAGGCTCGCCTGCCCGGCAAGGGAGGTTTTTCTCCTTAGTGATATCTTGATCCTTTGGCTTGTCTTGGTCTTCTTGATCAACCCTTTGATTTCTCAAAGAGCTATCTGTTCTACTTGGCCTTGTCTTGGATACTTGGTGCAGCTTGCTTTGTTGTTGCCGCGCCGGAGACTTGCCTGTCCGTGCACAAGTTAGGGGGAAACATACACCCCTGTTTGTGTACCCCGACAGTTTATTATTCATGCTAGAATTGTATTGATTGGAAACTTAAATACATGTGTGAATACATAAGCAAATACCAAGTCCCTAGTATGCCTCTACTATACTAGCTAGTTGATCAAAAGATGGTTAAGGTTTCCTGGCCATAGACATGAGTTGTCATTTGATAACGGGATCACATCATTAGGAGAATTATGTGATGGACAAGACCCATCCGTTGGCTTAGCATATGATCGTCTAGTTTATTGCTACTGCTTTCTTAAATGTCAAATACATATTCCTTCGACCATGAGATCATGCAACTCTCGGATAACTGGGTGATCATAAAGATGCTCTATAGGTATCTCCAAAGGTGTCTGTTGAGTTGGCATGAATCGAGATTGGGATTTGTCACTCCGTATGACAGAGAGGTATCTTTGGGCCCTCTCGATAATACATCATCAGAAGAAGCTTGCAAGCAAAGGGACTAAGGAGTTAGTTACAAGACGATGTATTATAGAACGAGTAAAGAGACTTACCGGTAACGAGATTGAACTAGGTATGAAGATACCGACGATCGAATCTCGGGCAAGTAACATACTGACGGACAAAGGGAACTAAGTATTTGTCATAAAGGTTCGACCGATAAAGATCTTCGTAGAATATGTAGGAACCAATATGGGCAGCCAACCCCCCTATTGGTTACTGACCAAAGAAGCGTCTCGGTCATGTCTACATCATTCTCAAACCTGTAGGGTCCACACGCTTAACGTTCGTTGACGATATAGTATTATATGAGTTATGTATGTTGGTGACCGAATGTTGTTCAGAGTCCCGGATGAGATCACAGACATGACGAGGAGCTCTGGAATGGTCCGTAGGTAAAGATTGATATATAGGATGATATGGTTGGGCCAAGGGGTAAGGCCCACGGGGCTTTAGGTCAGTGCAAAAGGAAGTTTTGCGGAGGTCAGGGACCAGGCGCCAGGGACCCTGGCATCTGGCCCTGGGCCAGACGCCGAAGCCCATGGCGTCTGGGCCAGACGCCGAGGACCGTGGCGTCTGGTACTGGAAACCGAGAAGGACTCTTCCTTGTGTTCCAAACCGACTTTGATGAGTCTCTTTCTCCAAGAAACGACCCCAGGGCTCAACATATAAATAGAGGAGCAGGGCTAGCCCCTGGGGGACAACATGATTCACCAAGCCGTGTGGCGGCGCCCCCTCTCCCTCTAGTTCGTCCTCCGTCCTAAATCCGTTGTGATTGGCAAAGCCCTGCGGAAATAGTTTCACCACCACCGTCACCACGCCATCGTGCTGCCGGAACTCATCTACTACTTTGCCTCTCTTGCTGGATCGAGAAGGCGAGGACGTCATCGAGCTGAACGTGTGCTGAACGCGGAGGTGCCGTACGTTCGGTACTTGACCAGGACGGATCGTGAAGGTGTACGACTACATCAACCGCGTTGATAAATGCTTCCGCTTAGCGATCTACAAGGGTATGTAGATGCTCTCCCCCTCTCGTAGCTATACATCTCCATGGATAGATCTTGCGTGTGCGTAGAATTTTTTTTTGTTTTCCATGCAAGGTTCCCCAACACTGGTATCGTATCACCATCACTTTTATTATCTTTACATATCCTAGTTCGATCCTTAGTTATTTCGTGATTTGGTAGAATAAAATTTTAGTATGATCTATTTGCGAGTGTTAGTTTCTCGATCTATCTATCTATGTAATCGAGTGAGAGTTATACAATAAAGTTTAGTTTGAGTTTTTGCTTCTTTTCTTTTATGTTTCAATCAAAATAACGAAAGTAATGAAAAAGATCATATGCTAATCTCATGGAAGGTAATGACATTACATAAGAAATAGTATAAGTAGTAAAATTTATTGAAAGTTGACAAACATAGCAATGGTCAATGATGCAATTCATGAAAGAAATTATTAAGGGAAGAGACGATTCACATGCAAATATACTATCTTGGACATCTTTTATGATTGTGAGCCCCCATTAAGTATTTTATGTCAAATTGTCGACGTTGGACAAGGAAGACAATGTAATGATTTATGTTTGTTCATATTCACATAGAAGTTGTATTGTCATAGATCCTCCAACATGTGGTGCTTGTCCAATATCTTTGCTAGCCAAAAATCCGCACCAAGTAGAGATACTACTTGTGCATCCAAAAACCTTAAACCCAATTTCAAGTTATGAGAGTCCACTATACCTACCTATGGATTGAATAAGATCCTTCAAGTAAGTTGTCATCGGTGCATAAGACAATAAAAATTGCTTCTAAATATGTATGATCTTTTAGTGTAAGGGAAAATAAGCATTGTACGAACTTGTGATGGCAAAGTAATAAAAGCGACAGACTGCATAATAAAGGTTGCCATCACAAGGGGTAATATAACATGAAGTTCTTTTGCATTAGAGCTTGTGCATCCAAATATAAAAGGCGCATGATAACCTTTGCTTCCCTCTGCGAAGGGCCTATCCTTTACTTTTTATGCAAGAGTCAATAGTATTCTCCTCTATTCCTTTTACGTTTCTCTTTTGCAAGAATCATGTGGTGGGGAAAGATCTAGGCACATATATCTAGTTGGATATGAGTGATCATGAGTTATTATTGTTTACATCACCCTCTAGGTGAATAAGTTGGGAGGCGAAATTATAAGCCCCTATCTTTCTATGTGTCTGGCTGAAACCTTTTGCTCCATATATATGGTGTGAGTGTTAGCAATCATAGAAGACTAAATGATGGTTGAGTGTGTGGACTTGCCCAAAAGGCCCCGACATGAGACCCTTCCTGAAAATATGGTGAATTGCAATTGCATTGTTGACTGAGAACATAGTTTGTTAGTTTTCAAGAAAGTTTATTCCTTATACTTTGATGTTTTGATGAATTGTTACTTGCTCATGAGAAGTTTTATGATAAAGTTTATTGCCGTTATAATAATGATCATGATGCTACTATGTCCATATTTTGTTTTTATCGACACCTCTCTCTCTCTAAACATGTGGACATGATTATCGATATCGACTTTCGCTTGAGGACAAGCGAGGTCTAAGCTTGGGGGAGTTGATACGTCCATTTTGCATCATGTTTTCCTACTGTCATTTATAGTGTTTTCATTCAATATAACACTTTGTGGAGTAATTCTAATGCCTTTTCTCTCATAATATGCAAGGTTTACACAAAGAGGGAGATTACCGGCAGCTGGAATTCTGGACCTAAAAAAGTTATGTCAGAGATACCTATTCTGCACATCTCCAAATGAGCTGAAATTTTATGGAGATTTATTTTGGAATATATAAAAACTATTGGAGAAAAGAAATACCAGAGGGGGCCACTGTCGGTGTCAGAACCGACGGATCTCGGGTAGGGGGTCCCAGGTTGTGGATCTTGGATCAATGGGCAATAGGGGACTAGGGACACGATGTTTACCCAGGTTCAGGCCCTCTCTAAGAGGTAAAACCCTACGTCCTGCTTGATTATATTGCTTATGTATATGAGGATTATAGAGTCGATCTACCATGAGATCAGATGAACTAAACCCTAGACTAGTAGGATGATGGTTGTTGTTCTCGCCTCTACAGACTAAACCCTCTGGTTTATATAGACACCAGGGGTACTAGGGTTACACGTGGTCGGTTACAAGGAAAGGATAAACATGCCGATTCTTATCATCTTGACTTGGAGGACACACCAAGGCACCAAAAAGCCTCCTGCCCGGATACGGGGTCTCCACATAGCTCGTCCTCCTAGTAGTGGTAACACAGCTCAATAGTCCAGCCCATAAGGGATAGGCCGGCAGGCCGATGACCCCCTAATCAAGGACTTCGTCAGTAGCCCCCAAACTTGCCTCGAACACCGGTGCTTAATCGTGTCTTGAGATCTTGATATACCCGATGCCTCCGGCTTGCGGCGTGAGTTCCTCTCCTTCTTCATGTTCAGCACCACCTTCTTTAACCAAGTTCCCAGAGCTGTTAAGCTACAATTCGGCCATGTGCTAACCAGGTAGTGTTCGGAATCCGAACTGCAGATATTACTTAGCCCCGAAGGCCAACCGTCTAATGTGAATAGTACCTTTGCCTGACAACTTTTCGGCGAAGGGTCACACCCGATCATATACATCGAACCATTGTACAAGCTTGATTCACGGTTCGAGGCAGCGCCTCCACTGGCACTTCCCATCGAGGTGGAGACCATGCCCATTCTTTAAGGGATATGATCAATGATTTCAATTCCCCCATTCACGCCTAACGCCGCGATAATATCAGGAAGTGGCGAAGCCCGTGGCGCAGTTAAACGACTGTTGGCATTCACGGTAGTTTATAAAAGGGGAACGGCCACCGCAATCGGTGTACGCCTTCTCCTTCCTCTTGCCATCACTTTCCCAATCTTCGGAGCTCCAGCGCCCCATGCCATTCTTCCAAAGAGAAACCCTTCGAGCCACCCCCACTCTCCAGCAATGGCCGGATCCGGTGCCAAAGGTAAGTGGGAGGCCTCCATCATCACCAATGATGACATTGAGGAGCTGAAGCGCGTTGGCTACCTCTCGGCCAACATCACTCATAGGGCCCCCGAGGAGGGCCATGCCGTCCCCATGCCTCGACCAGGCGAGAGGTTGGTGTTTGGCCCTCACTTCATCCGGGGACTGGGCTTTCCGCTCCACCCCTTCGTTAGGGGGTTGATGTTCTTCTACGGGCTGTATTTCCATGATCTGGCCCCAAACTCCTTCCTCCACATCTTGGGCTTCATCGTCATATTTCTTACGAGTCCGGCCGCACTTCGACTTGTGGTTGAAGGTCTTCAACGTCAAGCCGAAAATAGTCGACAGCCAACAGGCAGACTGTGGTGGGGCGATGATCAGCAAGCTTACCCAAGTCGAGTGGCCGGAGGGCACGTTCATTGATACTGTCAAGGTTTGGCAGAAGGAGTGGTTCTATATCACAGAACCACGGGATGCGGCCTGGATGGTGGCTCCCGAATTCATATCTGCCCCTCCCCCCATCGAGGCTAACCTCATGGACCAAAAAGGGTCTTGACTGGGGGCTCATCACGGAGGTGGAGGCGCTGCAGAAGCGCGTCTCCAACATGATAAAGGCAGGTGCCAAGCTGACCAACGTGGTTCAGGTGATGCTCTGCCGCTGCCTCCTCCCCTGCCAACAAAGGGCCACCCCAATGTGGTCTTACAAGCTCAAGGATCCGGCCACCGTACAATACTTCTATGGCACCACCCACGACAAGCTGTGGAAGGTGCTGTTTAAGCCTCAAAAGGCGTGGCCAGTCGAGGAGGAAGACATCGGCCTCGATGCCGCACACCCCCCAAAGGAGGTAGAAAAGCTCTTATCCGCTCTAAGTTCGGATGTTCGCATTCCAGGAGACTTATCTTTCGCTCTTTTCCTTCCACAGGGTTGGCTCGAGAAGGCCAAGACGATCAGTAGCCCGACCCCACTACCCGGAGACCCCCAGCCGGCCCTGCTGGAGGAGATGCTGACCGTGGCGCCATACAAGGCGCCAGATAAGAAGGAAAAGAAGAAGAAGAAGAAAGAGGCGTTGGAGGCCAGGGAAGGCCTCCGTCCAAGGGGACATCCGGACAACAAGTCCGGACACACCCATGCTCCCTCCGCTCAAGAGGGGGAGCAGGAAGAGGATGAGGAGGAGAGTAACTCCTCCCGTTCCAAGAAGAGGGCGGCGTCTCACGACGTCGAGGAGGAGGAGCCTCCTCATGCCCCTAAGAGACAACACAGGCCCAAGCTGGTCCTGCCTGATGACAGCTCGGATTCCGATGAGGAATCTGTAGTGTCCGAAGAGGTTCCGGAGAGGAACCCCAGGGTCAAGCCCCCTGCCAAGAGGTATGAACTCTGATATTCTTTGGGTGTTTGTTTCATCAAACTTTTATTGACATCACATGTGCATCTCACATTACAGGCCACCGCGCGCCCACCCCACTGACCAAACCTCAGAGGGGGACTCTCTGCCGGCCGAACTGGCGGAGAGTGGGTCTGCCTCGCGCTCTACGCCTCCCCCGGTCAACGAGGAGACCGGGGAGGTGTTGTCCCAAAGGACCCTCCCGACCCGGACACGGGAGGCGGTGGTGATGAGATCATGGTAGAGGCTAACACCTCGGTCGCCGAAGACCAGGAGGATGGATCCCTCTTGGTGAACAAAGAGGGGGAGCTCGGCCAGCCCGAGCCCTCCCAAAAGACAATTCTGGAGCCCCCGAGGCCCTCGGAGGCGCCAATTCCACCGTCCACCAAGGGGGAGCCGAGGCCCCGCCACCAGCGCCGAACACCAATGATCGGGGTGCGGCAGGGTGGCCTGACATGATGGATAAAGTGGTGACAATTCCTCCATCATTGCAGAACACTGCGCCCTGATGGGCGTGCTTTTACAGCGTATTCGGTCCGTTAATAGCGGACTGAAGGATGCCTTCAGCGGCCTCCTCATGGGCTTTGAGGTAAGCCATGTAATATTCTTTTCACAAAGCGGATTTTTGAACAAAGTTATACACCCCTTGTATATAGCAGCCCCAAGACTTTGCCAGGTTTGAAAATCCTGGCAGAGGATCAAAAAATCATGAAATAGGGAGTCTGAACTATGTGAGTTTTTTTGTTATTGCATGCCTCATCTCTTGCGGTGGCTGCTAATGCCGCGGCGCTGGATGAGATGAATCGGAAGCTCAAGAGCTCCGATGAGGAGCTCAACCTCGTCAACAAGAAGTTTGATGAGGCGCAAGGTTAGCCCAGTCGAGACTTTACATTTTTTTTATTGATCAAAGTGTTCGGGATTGGCCCTAAGCAAAAGGTGCTGAATTATGTTTGCAGCTGCCGCCGTAGAGGTCGAGGGCCTTAGGGCCGAACTAAAGAAGGCCAAAGAGGCGATGGCCGAACAAAAGGCAGCGGTCGATCGAGCGGCTGCCGAACTCAAGACGGTGAAAACCGTGAGTGAGAAGCACGAGGCCAGAGTGGCCGAAGTGCAACAAGAGCTCAAGGATGCCGTCACTAAATGTGAGGACCTTGAGCAGAAAAATAAGGATCAAACCACCGAGCTGTCCAAAATAGGGCAGGAGATCCGGGAGGCGAGGACAGGGGCGCGGGGTGCCCGTGAGGAGCTCCGCCAAGTGATGCAAATTGCAGATGGTAAGCCATACTTACTGCAAAGTGTCTTTGGTGGTCAGAAGTTTGCATTGCTCACACGAGTCTGGCGCTCTTCAGGCATGTTTGCGGAGCTTCCGAGGAGTGCGGCGGATGCGGCAAGGCACTATGCAGCTTGGGAGGGTGATACAAAACACAAGCTGTTCTGAGCGCAGTTCCAAGCGCCCGAACATCCTCCCCTCCTTAGCAACCAGATGAAGCAGCTGATGGAGCTGCATCGGATGGCTGAGCCAGCCATGAAGGACCTCTGTGTCCGGTTGTGGCCCGTAGAGCCAATACCGAGCAGTTACTTCGGCCTAGTGCAGAAGCTGCACGACGCGCCCTCCCGGGTTGACGCTGTGAAGCAGTCCGCGTGAATCGAAGGAGCGCGGATGGCCTTCGCAAAGACCATGGTGCACTAGCCAAAAATAAAGCCAGTTGAGATGACCACCGGTCCCTCGCCTGTTGGAAAGGGGCATCGTCGTCCTGAGCAGTATTTCCCCATTGTTATGGATGGTGCTCGGGTGATAGAGCACCAGTGTCCTAAAGATGTAATCCTTGAGTAAACTATCATGTAATGACAATTAGACCTTTTTCTTAATAATGCCCTTTGTATGGTTTATCATACTTTAATCCATTTTGGTTTTATTTTGACTCATGTGCGGCCGTTTTGAATCTAAAAGTTGCCAGTCGTCGGCTTCAACCCCCATGTAGATGCTACGAGGGGTGTTTCACCCTCCGCACTATGATCCTTAGCCGACATCTCGGTGCCCGGAGGCGGTAGTGCATGAGGGGAACAAGGCAATCAGACTATGCGGCTTTATTACCTTCACTTAGCCATAGGAGCTTGACTGTGGGGGCTTGTGACTAGCCCCCAGTGTTTTCCGATATTAGGTAGAGCCGAGGCATATGCTTTTTATCACGTGGTTTGTGTAAAGACAAGCCCTTCATGTAACACGGGGTAATCGCCATCGATTTTTAGTTTCATACTTGTCATCGGATCGCCGACCAGTTCTTGCTTATTATGACAGTCAGTTTCTGGCTTTCTCCATTGAGGTACTTATCCAGGCTAGCCGGAAGTACAATCGCAGTGGTTCTCGCTTTACCTCCTTAGCCAGACGAGCGGAACGTAAGAAGGTAAGCACAGGAGCCGGGCAACCCAACTATTGACCCAAGACATAATTCGGAACCGATGCATATAATGCAATACCCAAGACGCTGAACATGTAAAGAAAGAATAGTGCCGGACTTGAGGCATAGGGTGAGTATTATGGTTGAGCCCTCGGTCTATTACCCGATTGCTGCCTTAAGGAAAAATTGTGCCGAACTAGTTTATAGTGGCGTTGAAGAGCGGAAGAAAGGTGCAATATAAAAGACTGCAAGAGGACCGTAAAAAGTGGCCTTTATTTCCAAAAAGCTCATGACGTCTATCCGTACAATTCAAGCTGCCAAAGCATCTGTTACAAGCACTTTATAAGAGAGAAAAAAGGAAAAGTTTTACAAATGAAAGGTTTACACAAGGCCTTAAGCGTGGGTTGATGTCCCTACTATGCCGTGATGCAAGTCTGCGCCTTTGCTTCTGTTGGGGAGAAAAATTCCATAGACGGGCCCTTGACTAGGAGCCTTGAGAGGTCGCCGAGCTATTCTAGCTTAGTGCCAGATCAGTCCTTAATGGTACCTGTTCGACGTCCGAAGACGTGTATGACCATAGTTCGGTTGAGCCGAACACTTTCTTTTTAATTTGGTCCCCACAGCTGCCCATGGTATTTTGAGTGCGAAGTTGTGCTCACTAGGCACATAATATGTGAATGGGTTGGGTGAGTTGTGGGGAGCGTATCCCTACTTGCGTGAAGCGTAGGGAGGCTCCTCGAACGGGGATAGAGCTCGGGCCCATTTCCTTGCTTCCCGTGCCTTAACGGCGGGCTGGTACTTGGGCCCCTCGATACTAGTTTTGATTTCTGCTGCCAGGGCCACTGTATATTCCTTGGTCCGGAGTGAGTGCTCTGTGTTGCCATTGACTATGATGACGCCCTTAGGTCCGGGCATCTTTAACTTTAAGTATGCATAATGGGGGACAACGTTGAAACGAGCGAACGCTGTCCAACCCAAGAGTGCGTGATAACCACTTGGGAAAGAGACAATGTCGAAGATCAAGTCCTCGCCGCGGAAGTTGTCCGGCGAACCGAATACCACATCCAAAGTCAGGGTGCCCGAGCAGCAGGCCTCTACACCGGGGATTACCCCTTTGAAGGTTGTGTTACTGGGTTTGATCCTTGATGGGTCAATACCCATTTTCCTCACTGTATCTGCATGGATCAGATTCAGGCTGCTGCCTCCGTCCATAAGGACTCTGGTGATGTGGTACCCATCGATAATGGGGTCGAGGACCAGGGCCGCCGATCCTCCGTGACGGATACTGGTCGGATGGTCCCTACGGTCAAAGGTGATTGGGCTTGCCAACCATGGGTTAAATTTCGGGGCTACAGGCTCTATGGCGTAGACATCCCGTAGTGCATGTTTCTACTCCTTCTTGGGTATATGGGTGGCGTAGATCATATTCACCGTTTTTACCTCAGGAGGGAATTTTATTTGGCCCGCATTGTCCATCCTGCGAGGTTCTTTGTCATCCTCACTGCTGGGGCTTTTGCCTGCGTCCTCGGCTGTGAGCTTGCCGACCTGTTTGATTACCCAACATTTACGGTTGGTGTGGTTGGCGGGCTTGTCAGACGTGCTGTGGATCTGGCAGGGTCTGTCCAGAATTCTGTCCAACTTGGTGGGTCCATCCTGGTTCCCCTTAGAGAGTTTCTTCCGTGGTCATGTTTTGGAGTTGCGGAATCCGGCATTTACTGTCGTGTCTTCGGCTTCGCTGCCGTTGTGGTGATGCTTATTTCTGTTGCGCCATGGTTTCTCGTTTCCGTCATGGACTTCCGAGGTGCCAGGATCTTCTGGGTTGGTGCTTCTACGACCCAACCAACTGTCTTCCCCCACACAAAAGCGGGTCATGAGAGTTGTAAGTGTTGACATTGTCTTCGGCTTATCCTGGCCGAGCTGGCGCACTAGCCATTCGTCCCGGATACTGTGCCTGAACGCGGCTATTGCTTCTGCATCCGGACAGTCGACGATCTGGTGCTTTTTGGTCAAAAACCGATTCCAAAATTGCCTGGCTGATTCACTGGGCTGGTGGACCAAGTGGCTCAGGTCATCGGCATCCGGAGGCTAGACGTAAGTGCCTTGAAAGTTAGCTCAGAAAGCATCCTTGAGCTCTTCCCAACTGCCTATAGAGTTTTTGGGGAGTCTATTCAGCCAATGCCTGGATGGTCCTTTGAGCTTTAATAGCAAATATTTTATTGCGTGGAGGTCGTCCCCTCGAGCCATATGAATGTGGAGAAGAAAGTCCTCGATCCACATGGCCGGGTCTGTAGTCCCATCGTATTGTTTGATGTTTACGGGTTTAAACCCTTCGGGGAACTGATGCCGCATTACCTCGTCGGTGAAGCACATCGGGTGAGTGGCACCCCTAACCCGGGCTACGTCACGCCGTAAATCGGCAACCATATCCGCTCGGTGCTGCTCCCGAATTCTATCGTTGCGGTCGCGCCATGATTGGTATCCGTCCTGTCCAACCGGGGCGTAATCCCGCGATCCATAGATGGATCGTGTATGTCCTGCTCTAATGGCAAGGTCATGACGGAGATCATATTGGTATTCTGGCTGTGCCGCCTCCTTGCCTTTACGGTGAGGGGAGCGGGTTGGTATTCAGCCTCTCCAGCTGGCCTGTCCCTTCCTCGAGGGGGGTGGTCGGTCTGATCTGCCTGTGTGTATCTTGGTGGTGCGGCCGCAAGGGTCTCGTTGTCGAATTGTGGAAGCAGCTTCCGCTTTGGGTAGCTTTTAGTCTACTGTTGGTAGCCATACCCCTCTTCGGCTGCCAGGACTTTTGTCCATCTATCGTTGAGGGTATTCTGTCCATCCTTTAGCTGCTGCTGCTTCTTCTTATAGCTCCACGCAGTGGCTATGAGCTGCTGCTTGAACCGCTCTTGGTCCAATGGATCTTCTGGTACGATAATATCTTCAGCTCCGAGGCTGACCTCCTCTTCGGAGAGAGGCATATAGTTGCTATCCTCGGAATCATTGGGGTCCTCGGGGTTACACTGACCCCCATGCCCCTCTGAGCCATCAGGCTGGTGTTCGGGGGCGGGGTCGCCGCGGTCTTCCACATTGTCCGGAGTATCGTCCTCTCCGGTGCCCGTGTTTCTTTCCCTACCTCGACGCCCCTTGGATTGTCGGTGTTGTTTTCGGTGTTTGGGGGGCTCCTCGCCTGGCTTGTTACCATCTCTTCTGGGGTGCCATCCCCATTATTAGCGCCATCTCCGTTGTCCTTGGGGGTGTCCACCATGCAAATGTCATAGTTGGAGGTGGCCGTCCATCAGCCGGTGACGGGAGGGGCAGTGTCAGTGTGGGCCATGGCTTCACTGTCATCATCCATGTCGTCGGCCTCCTCAGAGGCGTAGTCCAACATGTTGGTTAAGTCTTCGACAGTGGCTACTAAGTGGGTGGTGGGTGGGATGTAAAATTCCCTGTAGCCTGCCTCGAGGCCCCGTTGAGCGTGAGCCAAGGATGGGCCATCCAAGATAGTCATCATCTGGATCTGATCAAGCTCCTCGTTTATCAAGGCGAGGCTGGCCAGATTAGCATATGAGGTTTCTTCGGAGCTGACCTCCGTTGTGATGGCAAGGTGAGGGATGAGCCCGACCAGGGCTGTCTCCTGGTCTTTGGATATCGAATCCACGCTAAGGCTTGAAGCCGGATTTGCGATAAGGAGGGGGAGCCGGGCCGAGGGCGACTCCTGGTCTTCGGAAGTCGATCATGTGTTGAGGCTCGAGGCCAGATCCATGGTGAGTCCGGCCGAGGGTGACTCCCGGTCTTCGGACGTAGTGGTTGCATCCGAGCTCGAAGCCGGCCGCGAGGTAAGGGCCGATCCAGAAATCGGATCGGGGAGAGACCCCAAAGTTGATGCTTCGGAGTCCGTGGGCGTCCCAGGTGAGGCCGAGAAGCCAGTGAAGATCAGATTGCCTCGAGCATCGGCGACATACTCTAAGTTACCGAGAAACTGTCGACCTGGTCAAGATGACCGGTCGAGTCGGCGTGCAGAACAATGCTGCCAAACGCGAAAAGTTGCCTAGGGACGAAGCTGTCTCCAATTATCAGGCGAGCCATCGATCCTTCGGCAATCCAACAACGGAACTCTCAATGAAAGCACCAATGTTGGTGTCAGAACCGGCGGATCTCGGGTAGGTGGTCCCGAGTTGTGGATCTTGGATCAATGCGGAGCAGGGGACTAGGGACAAGATGTTTACCCAGGTTCGGGCCCTCTCTAAGAGGTAAAACCCTACGTCCTGCTTGATTATATTGCTTGTGTATATGATGATTACAGAGTCAATCTACCACGAGATCAGATGAACTAAACCCTAGACTAGTAGGATGATGGTTGTTGTTCTCGCCTCTACGGACTAAACCCTCTGGTTTATATAGACACCAGGGGTACTAGGGTTACACATGGTCGGTTACAAGGAAAGGATAAACATGCCGATTCTTCTCATCTTGACTTGGAGGACACACCAAGGCACCCAAAGGCCTCCTGCCCGGATACGGGGTCTTTACATAGCTCGTCCTCCAAGTAGTGGTAACACGGGTCAATCGTCCGGCCCCTAAGGGATAGGCCGGCAGGCTGAAGACCCCCTAATCCAGGACTTCCTCAGCCACCCAGGTGCCCACTAGGCACCAGGGCGTGGCTACCCCCCAGATGTGCCCTAGTGGGTAGTGGGGCCCCTGGCCAGCCTCCGGTGCCCATCTTCTGGTATATAAGCCCATTTTCCCTAGAAAAAATAGAGAGAGGACTTTCAGGACGGAGCACCGCCGTCTCGAGCTGGAACTTGGGCAGGAGCACTTTTGCTCTCTGGTGGAGCAATTCTGCCGGGGATACTTCCCTCTGGGAGGGGGAAATCGAAGCCATCGCCATCACCAACAACCTTCTCATCTTGGGAGGACCAATCTTGATCAACATCTTCACTGATGCGGCTTGAAACTGCGTCGGTATTTCCCCAAAGAGGAAAGGATGATGCAGTACAGCTACGGTAGGTATTTCCCTCATTTATAAAACCAAGGTATCAATCCAGTAGGAGAACCAAGCAACACTATGTAAACGGTACCTGCACACAAAGAACAAATCCTCGCAACTTAACGCGTAAGAGGGGTTGGCAATCCCTCCTCGGTAAAAGATAGATTGGTTTGTATGTGTTTGGATAAATAGATCTGAATAAAATGCGAAATAAAAGATGCAAATAAAAAGTGCAGCAAATTATTTTTGGGTTTTTGGAATAATAGATCTGAAAAAATGAGACCAAAAATAGATCGGAAAGCAATATGATAAAAGATAGACCCGGGGCCCGTAGATTTCACTGGTGGCTTCTCTTGAGAAAATAGCACATGGTGGGTAAACAAAGTACTGTTGGGTAATTAATAGAAGTTCAAATAATTATGACGATATCCAAGGCAGTGATCAATATATACGCATCACGTCCAAGATTAGTAGACCGCTATCCAGCATGCATCTAGTGTATTAAGTTCATGGAGAAATAGAGTAATGCAAAAAGAATGATGACATCATGTAGACAAGATCTATTCATGTAGGAATAGATCCCATCTTGTTATCCTTAATAGAAACGATACATGCGTGCCTTGCTGCCCCTTTTGTCACTGGGAGAGGACACCGCAAGATCGAACCCATCACAAAGCACCTCTTCCCATGGCAAGAAAAATCGATCTAGTTGGCCTAACTAAACCAAAGATTCTAAGAAGAAATACTAGGCTATAAATAATCATGCATATAAGAGATCAAAGAAACTCAAATAATATTCATGGATATAGATCTGATCATAGACTCAAAGTTCATCGGATCCCAATAAACACACTGCAAAAAGGTTTACATCAAATAAATCTCGAAGAGACCATTGTATTGAAAAGCAAAAAGAGAGAAGAAGCCATCTAGCTACTGCCTACGGACCCTTAGGTCTATGGTCGACTACTCACGCATCATCGGAGAGGCACCAATGAGGATGATGAACCCCTCCGTGATGGTGTTAGATTGGATCTCATGGTTCTGGAACTTGCGGCGGCTGGAATTGTGTTTAGTCGACTCCCCTAGGGTTTCTAGAATATTTGGGAATTTATAGGGCGAAGAGGCGGTGCAGGAGACCCCCGTGGGCCCCACAACCCACCAGGACGCGCCCTGGTGTCTTGTGGTCCCCACGGGCCTCCTCCCAGGTGCTTTCTTGGCCTCCAAGGTGTCTTCTGGTCCAAAAAGAATCTCGAATTTTTTTTGCTGCGTTTGGAATCCATTTGGTATTGATATTCTGCGAAGTAAAAAACAGCAACTGGCACTGGGCACTATGTCAATAGGTTAGTCCCAAAAAATGATATAAAGTTGCCATAAAATGATTGTAAAACATCCAAGATTGATAATATAACAGCATGGAACAAGCAAAAATTATAGATACGTTGGAGACGTATCAGCATCCCCAAGCTTAATTCCTACTCGTCCTTGAGTATGTAAATGATAAAAACAGAATTTTTGATGTGGAATGCTGCCTAACATGTTCATCACATATTCTTTTCTTTTGTAGCATGGACATTTGGACTTTTAGATGGTTCAAAGCAATAGTCTATATTTGACATGATAACTTCAATACTCAAGCATATCAATAAGCAACCATGTGTTTCAAAATAGCAACACTAAAGAAAGTTATCCCTAGCCCATCATGCTCAATCATTGATCCATTCATGAAACACACTCGAATATTAGCTACATCCAATGCACAAGTATGATCATAGTGCTCCCTAGTTGGTGCTTTATAAGAGAAGATGGAGACTCAAATAAAAATAAAAATTGCACAAAGTAAATAGATAGGCCCTTCTTAGAGGGAAGTAGGGATTTGTAGAGGTGCCAGAGCTCAAAGCTTAAATTGAGAGATATTTTTTTGTTTGAGAGGCATGCTTTTCCCGTCAACGAAAACGACCGAGTAATTCCCAACACTTTCCATGCTAGATATATCATAAGCAGTTCCCAAACATAAAATAAAGTTTATTCCTTTTTCCACCATACTTTCACACTCCACGTCTAGCCGTATCCACGGGTACCGTCCATACCAGCACTTTCCAAGGAATTTATTATTTGACAACATAAAGTAAATATTTTTTTCATTCCGGGACTGGGCATTCCTATTACCGCCATACTCTCGTGCAATGACAAGTGTATAAACACTCATCTTGAGAATAACACATCTAGCATGGAAAATATTGGCCACCCCCTGCCGCTTCATGAGCGGTACGGGCACACAAAAAGGAAATTCATTTTGAAAATTAGAGTTGGCACATACAAATTTTCTTAGAACGGCATGGAAATACCGAACATAGGTAGGTATGGTGGACTCATATGGCAAAACTGGGTTTAAAGATTTTGGATGCACAAGTAGTATTTCTACTTAGTACAAGTGGAGGCTAGCAAAAAGATTGAGAAGCAACCAACCAATAAACGAAAATTCACATAAGCGAGCATTGGGCATAACTAACACTGAATAATGCACCGCAATTAGGATGTAATTTCATTGCATAACTATTGACTTTCATGCTTGCATAGGGAATCACAAACCTTAACACAAATATTCTTACTAAAGCATAATTACTCACCAACATGACTCATATATTACTACCATCATATCTCAAAACTATTACAAAGAATCAAGTTTATTTTGTCCAATGATCTTCATGAAAGTTTTTATTATATCCCTCTTGAATATCTATCACTTTGGGACTAATTTCACATGTTGCAATTGCTTTTGACAAGCTCAAATAAATTTAAGTGAAGAACATGAGCATAATTTTTTTTGTCTCTCAAAATAATTTAAGTGAAGCATGAGAGAATTTGTTCAAAAATTTACTAACTCTCAAATAAATCTAAGTGAAGCATGAGAGTATTTCTTCAAAAATATTAAAGCACACCATGCTCAAAAATATATAAGTGAAGCACTAGAGCAATTCCATAGCTCAAAAAATTTAAGTGAAGCATTTAGAGCAATTCTAACCAATCATAGCATAATTTTGGCTTTCTCAAATAGGTGTGTCCAGCAAGGATACTTGTGACAAACTAAAAAGCAAAACAAGAAAAGACTCATATAATACAAGATGCTCCAAGCAAAACTCATGATATGTGACGAATAAAAATATAGCTCCAAGTAAAATACCGATGGTCGTTAGAAGAAAGAGGGGATGCCTTCCGGGGCATCCCCAAGATTAGTTGCTTGGTTCTCCTTGAATATTAACTTGGGGTGCCATGTTGCATCCCCAAGCTTAGGCTCTTGACACTCGTTATTCCTTCATCCATCGTGATCTCACCCAAAACTTGAAAACTTCAATCACACAAAACTTAACAAAACCTTCGTGAGATCCGTTAGTATAAGAAAACCAATCTTTACATTAAGTACTGTTGCAAACCCATTAAAATTTTGTTATTGCATTATATCTACTGTATTATAACTTTGCCACGGCTTATACCTCCTGATACAATCCATGGATTCATCAAAATAAGCACACAATGCAAAGAAAACAGGATCTGTCAAAAACAGAACAGTCTGTAAAGATGCGCATTGTTCTCATACTTCTGTAAATCCAAAAATTCTGAAAAATTAGGACAACATAGGAAATTTGTATATAAATCTTGTGTAAGAAATTCAAAAAAATTCGTTGCTTCTGTGAATTTAAACAATTCTGTTACTGGACGCAAAAGTTTCTGTCTTTCAACAGGATCAAATCAACTATCACCAAAGCTATCCCAAAGGCTTTGCTTGGCACAAATACTAATTAAAACATAAAAAACACAATCATAATAGAGGCATAATTGTGCAAACACTCAAGAACAGATAAAAAGTCAAAAATAAATTTTATTCATTGGGTTGCCTCCCAACAAGCGCTATCGTTTTATGCCCCTAGCTAGGCATTGAGATTTCAACGATGCTCACATGAAAGATAATAATTGAAACACAAAGATAGCATCATGAAACATGTCACAAATACATTTAAGTCTAACTTTCTTCCTATGCATAGGTATTTATAAGCAAACAAATTATCAAGGCAAGAAATATATATATCATGTGCAAGGAAGAAGAAAGAAACAATAGCAATCTCAACATAACGAGAGGTAAATTAGTAACATGAAAATTTCTACAACCATATTTTCCTCTCTCATAATAATTACATGTAGGATCATAATCAAATTCAACAATATAGCTATCATATAAAATTTTCTCTTCATGATCCACATGCATAAAAGTTTTATAATCTTCCAAGATAGTGGGATTAACATCAACTAAAGTCATGACCTCTCCAAACCCACTTTCATCAAAAACTTAGTAAGATTGAACACTCTCCAAATATGTGGAGTAATTTTACCTAAAGTTGATGCTCTTCCCAACCCACTTTCAATATTATTGCAAACATTATTATCAATATCATATTCATCATGAGGCTTAAATAAATTTTCAAGATCATAAGAAGAATCACCCCAACCATGATCATTGCAATAAGTAGTGGTCATAGCAAAATTAGCATCCCCAAGCTTGGGGTTTTACATATTATTAGCACAATTGACATTAATATAATTTATGGTAAAATCATTGCAATCATGCTTTTCATTCAAGGAGCTATCATGAATCACTTCATAAATTTCTTCATCACAATTTTCAGATTCACGAATCTCAAGCAAAACTTCATAAAGGTAATCTAGTGCACTCAACTCACTAGAAATTGGTTCATCATGATTGGATCTTTTAAAAAGATTAGCAAGTGGATGGGGATCCATATCAATAGATTTTTAGCAAGCGAAGATGCAACCATATAGAAGGCACATGGCAACAGAAGCAAACAAAAGATCAAACAAGAAAAAGGCAAACGAAAAGAAGCCGAATAAAAAGGCAAATATTTGTGAAGTGGGGGAGATGAAAACGAGAGGCAAATGGCAAATAATGTAAATTACAAGGAGATGAGATTTGTGATTAGGAACCTGATATATGCTGATGATGTCTCCCCGGCAACGGCGCCAAAAATTCCTTTTGATGCGGCTTGAAACTGCGTCAATATTTCCCCAAAGAGGAAGGGATGATGCAGTACAGCTACTGTAGGTATTTCCCTCAGTTATGAAACCAAGGTATCAATCCAGTAGGAGAACCAAGCAAAACTATGTAAACGGTACGTGCACACAAAGAACAAATCCTCGCAACCCAACGCGTAAGAGGGGTTGTCAATCCCTCCTCGGTAAAAAGATAGATTGGTTTGTATGTGTTTGGGTAAATTGATCTGAATAAAACGTCAAATGAAAGATGCAAATAAAAAGTGTAGCAAAGTATTTTTGGGTTTTTGGAATAATAGATCTGAAAACAATTGCGGCAAAAAATAGATCGGAAAGCAATATGATAAAAGATAGACCCGGGGGCCGTAGATTTCACTGGTGGCTTCTCTCGAGAAAATAGCACACGGTGGGTAAACAAATTACTGTTGGGCAATTGATAGAAGATCGAATAATCCAAGGCAATGATCAATATATAGGCATCATGTCCAAGATTAGTAGATCGACTCCTGCCTGCATCTACTACTATTACTCCACACATCGACCGTTATCCAGCATGCATCTAGTGTATTAAATTCATGGAGAAATGGAGTAATGCAATAAGAACGATGACATGATGTAGACAAGATCTATTCATGTAGGCTTAATAGCAATGATACATGCATGCCTCGCTGCCCCTTCTGTCACTAGGAGAGGACACCGCAAGATCGAACCAATCACAAAGCATCTCTTCCCATGGCAAGAAAAATCGATCTGGTTGAACTAACTAAACCAAAGATTCGAGGAAGAAATACCAGGCTATAAATAATCATGCATATAAGAGATAAAAAAACTCAAATAATATTCATGGATATAGATCTGATCATAAACTCAAAGTTCATCGGATCCCAACAAACACACCGCAAAAAGGTTTACATGAAATAGATCTTCAAGAGACCATTGTATTGAGAAGCAAATAGAGAGAAGAAGCCATCTAGCTACTGCCTACAAACCCTTAGGTCTATGGTGGACTACTCACGCATCATCAGAGAGGCACCAATGAGGATGATGAATCCCTCCGTGATGGTGTTAGATTGGATCTCATGGTTCTAGAACTTGCGGCGGCTGGAATTGTGTTTCGTCGACTCCCCTAGGGATCTGGAATATTTGGGAATTTATAGGGCGAAGAGGCGGTGCAGGAGACCCCTGTGGGCACCACAACCCACCAGGGCGCTCCCTGGTGTCTTATGGTCCCCATGGGCCTCCTCCAGGTGCTTTCTTGGCCTCCAAGGTGTCTTCTGTTCCAAAAAAAATCTCCAAAAAGTTTCATGCGTTTGGACTCCATTTGGTACTGATATTCTGCAAAGTGAAAAACAAGCAAAAAATAGCAACTAGCACTGGGCACTATGTCAATAGGTTAGTCCCAAAAAATGATATAAAGTTGCTATAAAATGATTGTAAAACATCCAAGATTGATAATATAACAGCATGGAACAAGCAAAAATTATAGATACATTGGAGACGTATCATTCACCAGCACCATCTCATCTCAAAAGCCTAGTTCATCTCTTGTGTTCAATCTTTGTATCAAAACCTCACGTTGGTACCTGTGGGTGACTAGTAGTGTTGATTACATCTTGTAGTTGATGCTAGTTGGTTTATTTGGTGGAAGATTATATGTTCAGATCCATTATGCTATTTATTATCCCTCTGATCTTGAGCATGAATATGATTTGTGAGTAGTTGCTTTAGTTCTTGAGCACATGGGAGAAGTCTTGTCATAAGTAATCGTATGAATTTGATATTCGTTCGATATTTTGATGATGTGTATGTTGTGATTCCCTTAGTGGTGTTATGTGAATGTCGACTACATGACACTTCACCATCTTTGGGCCTAAGGGAATGCATTGTGGAGTAGTTATTAGATGATGGGTTGCTAGAGTGACAGAAGCTTAAACCCTAGTTTATGCACTATTCCGTAAGGGGCTGATATGGATCCATATGTTTAATGCTATGGTTAGATTCTATCTTAATCCTTCTTTCGTAGTTGTGGATGCTTGCGAGAGAGGTTAATCATAAGTGGGAGGCTAGTTCAAGTAAGAACAGCACCCAAGCACCGGTCCACCCACATATCAAATTATCAATGTAGCGAACGAGAATCAAACCTATATGATGAAAGTAACTAGCTGAAATTCCTGTGTGTCCTCGAGAAGGTTTTACTTATTATCAGAGACTGTTTTGGCCTGTCCTTTGATACGAAAAGGATTGGGCTACCTTGCTGCACTTTTTTTACCATTACTATTACTTGCTCGTTACAAATTACCTTGCTATCAAACTATCTGTTACCGATAATTTCAGTACCTGCAGAAAATACCTTGCTGAAAACCACTTGTCATTTCCTTCTGCTCCTCATTGGGTTCGACACTCTTACTTATTGAAAGGACTATGATATATCCCTTATACCTGTGGATCATCAATCCCCTTGTCCGATTCCCGCAACTTCCCCCTCGAGTTCTCCCTCGAAATCAACCGCACGGACCTCCCGAAGTTCCGCTGGCCAAGCATTCTTTTCTAGTCGATGTTTTCGTCAGTAAGCCTCCCTGGCCCTATTTCTTCGCTAACTACACGGCCTCATCGATCTTCATCTTCCTGATGTTGTTTCATCGCTCGCGGCACACCGGATTGAGCGCACGCAGCAATAACCGAAGCTCCAGAAAGCCGCCGGACTTTGTGCGCATCGCCACCACCGCCCGATGAAGCAATCGACATCGACGTCTACACCAGAGCCACCTTCGTATCAAGCCACACCCACACGTCATCTCTGCATCACCAGATAAGTCCCGCCGCCCACGTCCGAGCAGCCCGGGGTCGTCTTCTTCAACTCCGGCGCCACTCCCCTCTGTTCTTCCGGGTGAGCTTCGGTCGTCCGTCCAATCCCGATCCAACGCCCCTAACCATCCCACTTGAACGAACAGGTATCATCAAATCTGGTCGTGCCATGTGTCACTACAGTAACAGCCACGCAGCAGGGTCAAAAATGCTGCCATGGTAGTCGAGTGATTCTTTTTCCTACATGTTCATAGTGACCTCTACTATCTAGTAACATCATTAATTCCAACTTTTAAACTTTTCAAATTTGAGAAATTCAAATTTGAATCTATACCTTCACTTGATCGTATCGGGTGAACCATGACACCTATTCAATTGACTCTTTGTGTCTGAACACTTGTACCAAATACTTGCTGATCATATCCTATACACTCAATATTCAAATATTTTTTATCTGTTTTGAATTCAAATTCAATTCAAACTTCATTCTCTATAACTTGTGTTGTACTATTTCTTTTCAAATAATTCTTTCTCCAAATGAACCCTATGTCATATGCAATCTACTACACCACTTGTGTTGTTTTACCATCATTTTGACTCCGATTCATATTACATCAAATATAAGATTATAAAGCAATATTCCATCGCACATTGACTCTTTCGAGTTCACTCCCTCACCCTATCATGTTATAGGACATAAAGACCCTATATTTTATATTAAGCCTATATATATTGATGTTGTTCAACCTTGCCATATTTGTTTTGTTGTTCTTTTGGTTCTTACTAGTAACATGCCCATGCGTTACAACGGGAGAAAAAAAAATCCGCATCCGCCAATTTTTGTTTGTAAAAACCGCAATATCATGAATTGTCGCCTCGAACCACACATTTGTTGTATTTGCTAAGGAAATTAAAAATCAATCCAAAAATAACTACACATTGAGAGAATCATTCGATATAAATTAGTGCTACAAAAGATGTTGAGCACATCGGCCATGTGGTAATAGTGTTACTGAGATATTTGGAAAAAACATAAATTCAATGCAGAGTAAACTTGGTTGTTGTATATAATAATTAAACCTTATATCAAAATGCATTAAACAACCTGAAAGATGTGTTCCTAGAATTCCAATCCTTTCATTGGTCATAGATATAACCGAGCACGGAAATATTACCTAATTGCTTTTAATCTGGGTTGTATAGATTGAATATGAACAAATAATCAAAGCTATTAAAAATATCTCAGTTAGTAGGTCACAAAGGAAACTAATCATATTCAAAGATATAAAGCATATAACAAAAGGCTTTAAGCATCATGCATCACGATATACCCCTCTTGCACCAAAGCACAAAACTTACATAGTGCTACTTTGCAACGCACAAACCTAGTTACCCCCTATTAACACTTAAGTTTGAAACAAGACATATGTAGGGTGTAGCAGAGTAAACATTATCACAACTAGAGCTGAAAAAAGGGAGCATAAAAAGAAACTCTTTACACTAAACAAAAAGATGTACACCATACCTTTTTTTCAGACCTAAATATGGCAATATGTTGAATATCCCAAAATATTACAAATACAATCAACTCTACAATAAGAATTGTCGAATTCACCGTAGAACATATCACTAATTTAATGCCTAGCTGCAAACCGAAGAATCAAACGGCCATGATAACTTAAAAACTAAAATCAAACAAGAAGAACATATCACTAATTGATTAGATGGCTACTGAGAAGTAAGGCATTTAAAAATAAAAAAAAAACCATTAGTTTAGACGATTGTTAAGTGGTACTCCCTCCGCCCCAAAATAAATGTCTACAAAGTTGTACTAAAGTTGAGACACTTATTTTGGGACGGAGGGAGTAGTAAAGCTTTAATAGATCCACCTATAAGAATTCGACTTTGAGTAAGCTATTTCCTCCTAATGCATGCACAATTGTCGAGAACTGCAAAAATCAGACCATAAGAAGTACACGTAGTTGACAGATGAAACATAAGAACAATATGCCATATAGGCTTTTTAGAAGAAAAAAATGTCTACCTTGTAGCTAGTGTCAGGCTTATTCGCAGCCATATAAAATCAAGAGGTTCAATATCACATCTACCTCAACTGTGGACCGGTATGCTCACCCCTTTATGGTTCCTGGATGTCAAGATCGTAGCTCTTTCAGCTCCAGCCCTTACCATTAAATCTTCAGGCTTGTCAAGAGTTATGCACTGCACAATGCAAGATCGATATGCTAATCCATCAGCTGGTCTGTAGCTACGTGTGCCATATATGATGCACCAATTAGTCCTTACGTACCTAAGTTGGAACATAACATCAGCCATCAAACAGTGCAGCCTACAACGTATATTACCTTATGGTTGTAGCCATGTTTCTCCAAGATCTTGATTGGCAGCTCTGTTCCTCCGATGGCCGAAGCATCGTGCAGCGGAGAGATCTCACGCTGCTCCTTCGAGCGTGGTCAGCCGTGTAGTCTGCTCATGGCAATGATGGCTGGAAGAAGGACGCCGGTACCGTGTTGTTTTCAGAAGCTGACGACAGTGTGCCATGCTTGTCGCTGTCCATCGGAGCAACAGAGGCGCCAAGTTTCCGGCATGTCCTGGCACGTTGGTGCCTAGATGGCCGCACCGCGGGACGAAGTACTTAGAGAAGCGGTGTCGGGGCCAAGAGCCGCCTCGATCCAAGGAGCTGGGAGGATCGGCTGCAGCCGCACGTGGTGGTGCCGTGTCTTAGTCTAGAACTCTGGATGTGCTTGTCGAGCGCACTGCCGCCATGTGTGATACGTCGTGCCTCTGGTCTGGATGTGCTTACCAAGTGCACTGACTTTTTGCGCCGTGTCGTAGCTGGTGGACTCGCTGTGCCATTACACGATGTGTCCCGTTGTGGCCATAGGCGGCGGTCGATCGATCCTATAGTCGCTGGTGAAGCCAAGTTCGCGCCTAGGGGTGCATGCGCTAAGGAATTGTTATAAATTAAGCTGTGTGCTTGCCTGCTTGAGGCTAGCTTTACACGTTCGTGCTGCAGCTTGTGTCTACATGGTTAAGTTGCTAACTCGAATCATCCGGCGGTTGGGCGGAGGAGCTGAGAAGGCCGACGGGGCGGTGGCTGGGCAGAGGAGCTCCCGCAGAGAAGGGGCTGACCAGCGGCTGGGTGGAAGAGCTCCGGTGATGGAAGAGGATGACGGCCGGGCGGAGGAGCTCCGGTCGTGGAAGAGGATGACGGCCAACGGCTGGGTGGAGGCGTCCCGCGGTGGAGGCGTGCTTGTACAGGCGGCCGCACGGGGTGAAGATAATGAGGGCGATGACGACCTCAATACCACAGGGTAGGGCCGGCTCAAACGCCTTACAATTTGGGATTGCACCTGTCGGCTCCCTCGATCTGCTGGCTTCTGCATCTCATGTCAACTCCTTCGTCCACCACCGATGTCTACGGACCAGCGACCTACAACTCACGTGTGCTCTTTGGACCGGCCAATCGTCCTTCTTGAAGGTGGACTCCTGGCGCGCGACAGTCTAGGGCGCTGAGGCAGCCACCGGGATATCGTTCACGGGAGGAGGTCTCGACGGCGTCGATTCCCACCCTCGGGAACGAAACCCTCCAAGACCCGTCGGGCGATTCTTTCTTTTCCCGTGTCTTGCGTGCCTCTCAACAGATTCGAGCGATTCTTATAAGCTAGCACGAGATGGGTCAGGGTTTTTTCTTTTCATTTGTAGGAGTTGATTGGCTTTTGTGGGCTGGGCTTGTTTCACGTAGCTGCTGGTCCGAGCTATTGGTCCTATATAGAGATCGATCAATAAGTGCGCTAGGCGGCTGCTCGTCACAGATTGTTCCATTTTTTAGATATAGGAGAGATTTTAAATCTCAGCCGTCAATTTTTATAATTAACATAAAATCAATGGATAGAAAAAGGTGACGTATGGAGAACTATGAAAGCCTCATCCCTTTAATATTAGGTATAGATATATTCCATTGTTATTTATTTGTATTCTTTCATTGTGATATATTTCTTGGAGCGTGACGAGTAGAATTACCAGGATTGTGAGTACGACGATCTTCACCAAATGTACCAGGCAAGTTACACCTTGATCATCCTTCATCCTATTTTTTTATGCATGTAGTCATTTATCACCATATGATATTATGCATGTGTAGGGGTATTATGGTAGTATGCTACTGCTAGTGAGATTCAACTTAGTATAGCATTATGTAGACCGCGGTAGTGTATTCTTGTTATGCTATATAGACGGGGATTGGTTCGTGTACTCATCGAGATAATGTGAGGACTATAATACAACTTAAGTAGAAACTTAATATATAATTCACCTCTGGACGGACAGGGTTGCATCATGGAGTTTTGTGTTCCTTCTCTAAGGGCATGGACCATGGCTAAGTCCGCCCGAACGATATTGCTGGGCGGTTTCAAGAACATCATGGTTTCTACCCTCTGAATGTAAGTGGGTGCCGTCAAGGCTCAAAAAGATTAGACATACTTAGTGACTAGTAGCTTCCATGTAGGACCGCTGGCTATATGGGCTCTGGCTTAGTTGATCAGTTGCGGAAACCTTACCTAGGTGTGCCAGCAGATGTAGTTATGATAGTTGGGACGGGCCTCCTGTGGGACTAGGCGACTGCTTCTGAAAGACTTTGTCTAAATCTTCGGGTTGGGTCCAGTGGGTAAATCGTACTAAACTCTGTAGAGTGTAAAAACTAATCATGATTAGCCGTGTCCCCGGTTATGGACAAATTAGAGCAGCTAGACCATTACAGTTGTTGGATGATCTTGACAGATGTTACACTAAATATAATTTTATGGGAAACTTAATAATGGGTATAGGTTGGAATTGGAGCGCCCAATTTAACCATATGTGTTAATTGTAGCAACACAAATTAAAATTTGACTATTATATTATGTAGTTGTCAGGGAAAAATTAGCTTTTCTGCAAAACAACCACTACACTATCCTCTTGATATACCTTGCATGTAGATGTAGGTCTGTTATATCATTCCTGTGTTACTTGCCAGTACATTCAACGTACTAACCCTTGTGGCTGCAACTATCATGTTAAAGATTTATACGACGAGTGAGTGATACGATGTAGGGTTACGATGTCTGTACTCGACATTTGCTTGTGGTGTTGATGGATTCCATGAAGATTTTATTTGCTTTTCCGCTGTATTTTTGTTTGTATGCTAGCCTTGAGCTAAGGAGGTATGTAATATTTTAATTCTGGATCTGCGATGTAATATTATGACATGTGGTTTATTTTGATATTACATCTTCTACTGTGTGTGCTAGCTATTGATTCAGGGACTAGCACAGTGAGCACAGAAACTCGAATCTTATCAGGTTTGTTCGTTACAGATGGTATCAGAGCCCATGTCGACTGTAGGTCGTAACCCTTAGAATGGACTAGGAAAAGCCGTAGGAACAAAATTTATTTTGTCCCTTCTTGATTACTTACTATCTCTACTCGTGGTTACCATCTATTATTCATCTTGTAAAGCTTCTCCTATAGTTTTCTTGTAAATGGCCATCCTATAGTAACCCCGTTCACTTATGGCACCGAAGACGTCGCATTTTTGAAGCAACTCATTGTCGCCTGAAGTTGCGACAACCAGATTTTGAAGGAGTGTCCTGTGTTGATCAGGAAGGATTAGTTTTAGACTATTAGATAATTTCGTGATTAATTTAGATGAGAAGGGCAAAGCCTAGATTTAGACCACCACTACTGAGTTAAGTTCGACAAACGATTCACGCGTAGTATGATGAGATCATATTCCTTGTGATATGACCTTACCTGTAGGTTTTGATTGTGTGGTGTGACTTTTGTGTTTTTATTGATTGATGGTGTGTGTGATGTGATTGGTATTCTTTTATGTGTAGAATAAGTTTGTGATGTTTAGACCCCTATCTATTCAGTATGCTTCAAGATTCAAGAAGAGCAGGCTATGAGAAGACTTGATGTTATGAAGATTTTTTCGTTAATGCAAGACAGAAGCTAGAAACATTGAAGACTTTGATGATACAAGATTTCTATATACGTATATCGTTAGATGCGTTATGTGAGATGTCATTGTGTCTGATTTACTGACAGTGCACGTCAAAACTTATTTTGAAAACTAGTGTGATGATTTTATGGGTTTCCTGCGTCGCCGCTGGGTGAAAGAGAATAGCGGCACCGGCAGTGGATTCCCTCCACTAGTAGAAAAAGGGCCTTTTGTCCCGGTTCATAAGGGCCTTTAGTCCCGGTACTGGAACCGGGACTAAAGGGTCGGGACTAAAGCCTCCCCCTTTAGTCCCGGTTCTTACACGAACCGGGACTAAAGGCCGTCCACGTGGCCGCTGCCTAGAGCTCCACCTTTAGTCCCGGTTGGTAACACCAACCGGGACTAAAGGAAATTTTATGATTTTTTTTGAAATTTTTTTTTAATTTTTTTTTGAATTTTTTCCCGATTTTCAAATTTCTGAATTATTTTAACCTCTAATCTCTAATCACCCCTCATCACTGCTCAATTTAACCTCTAATCTCTAATCACCCCTCATCATTCCAAATCATCTAACTTCCCGGACGGTCACCCATCCTATCACTACCCCAGCCTGAGCACGCTTAACTTCCGGGTTCTATTCTCCCTCGTTTCCAAGTCTGCACTTGTTGTTTTTCTGACAATAGTAAGATGTCAATCCTATTAACCCTCAGGAGTTTAGCTTGAGCATGAAGTCACCAATTTCGCTGTTTGAGTTTGAAACTATTGTTCTCAAAAACAATAATTATTTAGTAACACTAATATTTCTTGAATAGTAGTTTGACCATTGTTTGACCACAGTTTGACCACAGTTTGACCAGATTTGACCAAAATTCAAAAAAACTGAAATAATTATTTAGTTACACTAATATTCTTGAATAATTATTTAGTAACACTAATACTTCTTGAATAAGTAGTTTGACCATAGTTTGACCAGATTTAATGAAAATTTAAAAAAAAACTGAAATTTGAGCATAACTTTTTTCCTTTTTGAATTTGAGGATTCTAAAAATTTGCAAACAGGCCGTAGGCTATCAAAATCAGATGCGGATTTTCGTGCTGAACATTTTGATATATTATACATTTTTTTCTGACATCGTATGCAAAAGTTATAGCAGTTTTACATTTTCCCTACACTTTTTGCAAAACATGTCCAAATTTAAGTTTTTAAATTTTCCTAACTAGTAGATGTAGTAACATAACTACATCTCGAAGGATTTTAATTTTTGAAGTTTTTATCATTTTCTTTTGCTTTTTACAAAACTGAAAAGGCGATCTACAGGACGGGGGGGGGGGGCGGTAGAGTTTGAAAATGGGACCTTCAGTACCGGTTTGAGACACTAACCGGGACTAAAGGGCATGGCACCCTTTATTCCGTTTCGTGTCTCAAACCGGGACTAAAGGTCTAATCTTTAGTCCCGGTTTGAGACACGAACCGGGACTAAAGGGCATTGCACCCTTTAGTCCCGGTTCGTGTCTCAAACCGGGACTAAAGGGCTCAGGTGAACCGGGACTAATGCCTTAGCCGCACGAACCGGGACCAATGCTCACATTAGTCCCGGTTTGTGACTGAACCGTGACTAATGTGAATATTGCCCTGTGACGAAAGCCCTGTTTTCTACTAGTGCTCCGTCGCCAACGGCGATAGCGTTAAGCCTCCTTCCCTTCCCCGATGGACGAGATCCTGCCGGCTCTTTGACCAGCAGTGAGGGAGAGAGAGAGAGAGAGAGAGGCCAACACAGTCTTGTTTAGATCCGGAGAGGCTGAGAGAGTGTGAAGAGAGCAACTACAAGCACTGAGGCTCGAGCGTGTATATATATAGTGGAGAGAGAGTTTGAAGAGAGCAAACCCTAGAAAACAAGCGCTGAGGCTACAATGTATATAGTTGGAGTGGTTCTCTTTTTCTCTCCATAAAAATCATTTTAAATTGTATACGAAACGGAACTCTTTATTTAATGTACCAGTGAAAAAAAATACTAGGGCAATGCTAAAACGTGAAGAAAATTTAACGCTCGAAAGAGTCAACTCGCAATTAACACTGCACGCCTCCCGGTCGCACTTACTATCGTTCATGACCCTCCGAAGTGAACAACAACTGAGCCACACACAGTCAAAATATCGAAAAGGAGGGCTGCACCATCCTCCAATTTTAAATATTTTCGAGAAATTCAATTTTAATTATTTTGTATGTACACTTTGCTCTCTTCCAACAATTTTGGGCACTTGTATTCGGCCTAAGTCGGTGTGCCACCGTATCTCGTACTACTACCTCCGTCTAGAGCTTGGGTTCGGCAGCTTATACTCAAACTTGTATTTTTTGTCAAAGTTTGACCAAAATTATTAACTTATACTCCTTTCCGGTTTATAGGGCTTAAATTTGAAATCTCATCAACCAAGGCAGATGATGAGTGGAGAAATGTACTCCATCTCGTAGTTTACAAAATTACTCAAACTTTAATTTGCATTAATTACAATATATTCATGGATGACCACTAAATGAGTAGGAATGGTTACATGCACTGGTTGGTTTATTTTAATCCTTGCATGCATTGATTTAATGCACCTTGGAATGTGAACATGTGGTGGAAAGAAGTGATAATAAGACTGTATAATATGGTAAAAAAAGAAAATGAGATGAGTCCAATAAACCAGAAAGGAGGAAGTAGTAAACTGCTAATACATGCCAACAAAAAATAAATATTATTGGCTTCTTTTTTTATGTGTTCTAAATGCTTTTATATTTCTTTACGGAGCATTTTTTATCAAAGTTTGCCAACATAATTAACTAGTGGCAAAAATTCAGAACCAACGTAATTAATACGGCCACCGGCCGTATGCACACATTTATTTTCCAGCACATTTCTTTATTTCATCAATGACATTTTGATACAGGGAAGTACATTCACCAATTCTTTGCTAGGAGAGCAAGACCAAAGAAAACAAGAGCCACAATTAGACATTTTAAAAGATATCCAATTTCCATAACTGCTCCCACTAATTGTATTAATATCTTCTCTATTTCTTTATTGTTGATCTATGGCTTCTTGAGCTTGCACACTTCTTTCTTCTACGATTCTAAAGAACTAGACGTTGCTTCACATCTAATATCATCTCTAATTTCATCTCTAGTCTCTATTCTAGCAAGGAGTGCACGAGCATCTACCAAGTTTCGTGCTATCAATAGATCGATGTATTCTTCTTCCCAAAACCAAAACTTGCATCCATCCTACACACAAGTTTGAGTATAAGCTGTCGAACATGCGCCGAATAAGGGAGCACAGCCGAATCAAAAGAAGTACTACGCACCTTATCTTTTTTCACTTGATGAACACCCATCCGGGATGTTCTGGCGTGATCAAAATGCGGCGCATGACCTGCTGCGGGCAGCCATCGCACTTTATGAGCGGCAACGGTGAACCGACTAGCTGCTGGGCCAGGGCCGAGCCCGGACGGTGGCCGGCCGTGTCTTTGCCGGTGATCCGTCGATGGGATAGATCCGAGCGGCTAGAGGCAGATTCAGTACCATGGCAAGGCGCAGTCGCAGGCGGCCGGAATGCTCCAAATCCGGCAGCCGCGTGCGCCAAATCCCGTGGCCGAAGATATAGCGGTTGACCGTTGGCACCGAGACGAGAGAGGCACAGATCTGGCCGTCGTGCTGTGGTCGGCTGGGCTATTGTACGAGGTAGCGACTGTGTTACTCCATTTATCTCACTTCCCGTGGTTTCACACTCCCACGATATTCCTATTCTATGAACATGTGTATGCGTGTGAGTGCACGCGCGCGTGTGTGTTTTTTTAACACCGTGTGTGTGTTATAGAGAGCGACACATCGACCTACAGAGAGATGGTGTGTAGTACTACGATTTAGCCGCGAGACTCGATGCATCCTCTCATTTCTGGGCGTCCGGTCGGGACAGCTACCACGCCCACTCCTAACCACCCTGGTCCATCCAAACCCCCTCCATCGCCGGCGTGCACTTCCCGCCTGAAACGGTTAGCGCCTCGCCAGAGAATCGGTGCCGCTTTCATGCCCGGGCAGAGTGGGCGCGACCTCTCACTGGCGCCTGCGTTGAAGGAAGAAGCGGATTCAACGAAGCATGATGGTTGCTTCGTCCGTCCAACTTACTGCCGGGTCTATGTGATTTGACGGCTCATTGGTCATTATTACTGAGGTGGTACGACCGTGCTGAGTCTCAGTTGTACTATACACTTTACTTTGGTGCATGACACGTGCACCAGATGCTGGATGTCCCACGTTTCAGCAAAAGGAGGTAGAGCATCTCCACTCTTTACAATTTTCTCCACTCTTACGGCGGAGGAGTGCGAAAGCAGCGAAAACACGACAGCTCAGTGATTACATGGCCCACCTCACACTATCACCATATTTTTTGGACACCGTGCGACACCTAACTCTTTAGTACACAGTACTGTAATTTCTTAGCGAGATAAAATTATACAATGCTACGAAGCTTTCAGCTTCTATTTCATGTATCTTGTGTCCAAGGTTGCCCCGTTGCAACATTCCATCAAATACAAAGAAGACTAACATGCATGCTATTGTATCTCAATGATTCACAGATCATAGCCAATATGTACTCCCCCCGTTCCAAAATAAGTGTCTCAACTTTATGCCAATTGTACTAAAGTTGAGACACTTATTTTGGAACAGAGACAACTAAATAAAAAAATGATCCATGCAGTCCCTAGGCCTTGAACCCTAAAACCTAACCAGGCTTTAATTTACTGGCGACGTCCGAAGGAATGAAGTTTGCAACCCTTTGACCATCGGATCATTTTGTGCAGTTTCACTAAAATCGAGCTAAGCATCCCTGTGGCAAAGAAATTGAAGAACTGTGATTAGAATAAGACTAGTGGCACTAGTTGATAAGACCTAAACTCATCACAAATACAGTAGGAGCCAATAGAGGTACGTGTGGGGCAAAGAAGTAGAGAAATATCCAGATGGAGCGATGTGGGCAGCTGGTGCAGTGGTGCAAGCCGTCTGTAAAGGAAGTTGTAACTGAGGGATGTCGGGATGTAGCTAGGAGGGCGGCGGGAGGCAGCATCTGCCCACGTCGCGGCAGTGAGCAAGGGACGAAGGCAAACGCGTCGGCTTTGTGAGAGAGAACGGGGGGACCCCTGATTGGGACGTGCCGACAGTGGTGTTCGCCCTCGCCGACGGCGACCACATCTACACAAAACATCCTCCCCTTCCCCTGGAGGACGTGATCCGCCCAGATGTGTGACTAGAGATGTGGCCATAGTCGTTTTGTGCGAGAGTGTGTGAAGAGAGCAACCCCAGCAAGCAACCATGTAGGCTCCTGGCTATGTATATAGTGGAGCGGTTTCATTTTCTCTCCATATGAAGCTATTCATATTGCGTACGTGCCATTGAAGAAAAAAACTTTATTTATAAATAATGCGGCACCATTCATGCATGGTTTCCGACCCTCCATTAAGTGAGTAACTACTAATACATGCATCAAATTGTCACGTGGGTTGCATCTTCGTACAGAAATGAGCTCCACCGTGTCACGTGTGTAGTTGGGGAAGACACAAAGAGTACTACGTGTGTGGGTGCGTGCACCTCTTCTCTTCAATCATGGTTATTAAAAGTATAGCCAACTACTCTACCACGCGGTTATTATATGGGCAAAGAGTATAGGCAGTAATAATGACAAATGAGCCATCAAATCACGAGGCCCATGTTTCCCTATGTTTGACTAAGGAAGCAGCCATGATTTCACTCATTGAATATCCATCCGCTGCTACCTCCGCAAGTAAATAAAAATCCGCTGCTACCTCCGCAACATGGTTAATAATATAGCCATGTCAATCACGACGTAGAAATATCATTCACTGATACAATAGGGCTTGCTCTAAGGCTGGTGATTTTTTTTTTACTTTGTCTCTTTCTATTTTTCTCTCATTTACTCATTTTACATAGGAGCACGTGTATAGGATGGCTATTCCTTTCGATGGGACTTCTTCATGGGGTTTAAGACTAAGCAGCTCCGAATATTATTCCTGCTGCCCACCACTCTAAAACGTGCCATCTATGATACTCCCATTGCAACAATGAGGTCCACTTGGTCTAGCACGTCCTGTAAGAAGAGACTCTCACGCAAAACATACATTCTTATTGCCTTCTTCCTCATACAGTACGTACTACTAGTAGTACTACTACTCGTTCTCCTATAAACCTTGCACTTGGCATCTCAAAAATATTAACCTTGCACTTGGCTCTTCGCCTCTTCGGGAAGTCGAGGAATGATGGTACTACAGTATATGGTTCTGGCTATCTGACACTGAATGAATTGTTGCACGTCCACCACATGGGTGAGGGGCGAGGGGCGAGGGAGAGTGTGTACTACTACGTCCGTTTCAATATAGACTACATATGGAGCAAAATGAGTGAATCTACACTCTAAAATACGTCTATATACATCAGTATTTGGATTATGTACTAGTAGTTCATATTGAAATCTGCTAAAAGACATATATTTCAAACAATATAATAATCTCTCTAACCAAGGTAGGGACGAGGAGTATACGTCTAATGGAGGGAGTAGTAAAATTTTCTCCTCGTGCTGCGAGCCACCGCGCGCGTGAGCGAGGGAGCGGGCGTAGGCATAGTGAGTAAGCTTCTCCTCGTCCTGCGACTCTGCGTGCCATTGCGCTCGTGTGAGGGGGAGAGGGCGTACTAAGCAAGCTTCTCCTCGTTCTGCGAGTTGACGAGACACATCAAAAGTAGTACATACTAGTAAGTGCCTACTTTCCAGTCTATATGGCCCAATTTGAAATCTCCCTAACCATAATAGATGCTGAGTGGTGGAATAAATTTGTTACTACCATAGTTCGCAAAAGTACTGAGCATGTGATGGTGAACGGAGGGAGTACGATACCATTAGTACTACAGTTCTTTTGGAAGGGTTGTAGTAGTCCCTCCCAATCACATGTTCACATTTCAAGCTTCAATAAAAACATTGCATGCAAGGATTAAGAGAAAACTCAACAATGCATGTACTCCCTCAATCCATATAGGGTCTAAAATGCGTTTTCGAGGCTAACTTTGACCACATGTTAGAGCAATAATATGACATGCACCTTACCCAAATCATACCATCAAATTCGCATGTGGTCATTGTACTGCTAACACATGCATGCGTTGCAATTAGTACGTACATGGTACAGTAGTAAACACTCACTATCTAGTAGTACGAGTTATTGCTTGGTTTAGATTTGCAATTGAGGACCATAAACCGGAAGGGAGAGAATATTATTTTCTGGTACCATCCCCATATGGCCATACTTGATGTTTCGGAGAAGGGTTATATGACTTGCTGCAATAGTACCGTCCAATCTTCACGTTTGGTGTTTTTCTTGGAAAATTATTACGAGAGGATTCTATGATGTGTGAAATGATGTGTTGTCCATGCGTCCAACTTACTATTGTAAAGGTGTGGCTTTGAGATTTGACGGCTCATTATTAGTTATTCATTGCGGTTGTGCACTCATAATTTGGTGCATGGCACATGGACCCGGATGATGGATGTCCCACATGTCGAGGAAAAGAAGTTCTGTGCTCCTAGGATGGTTTCTCGCAATGCCATCGACCTTTCAACATTTGTTTTTATATACTGTGCTAGTAACTATAATTTTTCAGCGAGATAAAAATATACTAATACAATGCTACGAAGCTTTCAGCTTTTCTTTCATGTGTCTTGCCTTGTGTCAGCGTACGACACCTATGGAACCGCGTGGATCCCTTTACGGTTCGGCAGGGAGAGAGGTATGCATGAAGAGCAGATCCAACGATCAACACAAGGGGACTTTTACACAGGTTCGGGCCGCTGAGAAGCGTAAAACCCTACTCCTGCTTTAGTTTAATGTGGATGTTTAAGCCCAAGCTCCAGGAGCGCTTGCGATGAACAGTAAGTTCGAGCAGACACTACGCATGCAGAATGGGCTAGAGAGTCCTCCTTCCTGTAGCTATGCCTTGGGCCTCCTTTTATACGTCCAAGGGGTCACCAACAGTGGCGTACAGTACATACAAGAGGTGTAAAGTTGCTACAGTGTTTACATGCTTATCACTGATGATTTAGGACAAACGCATTAAATGCTCCATTTAGGTGTCCGTTTAGGTGTCCCTTGCTTTCTTGGGGATGGGAAAAGGGCCCGTCCCATCAGCACTGCTTAAGCCCGTTCACCACTAGAACCATGCCACGCATCCAGGAGGACAAAACCCAAATGACAGGCTGGTCACTGCGCTGGAGCGGTGACAGGGTGGCGGGACCTTGCCGGGTGCGGATCTTGCCGGGTCTTCGCAAGCCATCCAAGAAAGGATCTTGCCGGGGATCCGGCCTTTGGGCTTTCATCTTCTGTTCATTGGTTGGAACGCCTCCTTGATGATCTTGTACTTGCTTCCAGCTGTCCCCCGGCAGGCCTTGCCGCTGGTATGGCTACAACTGTCCGTGCACAAGTATGGGGTACTAAAGGACCCAAGCTTTAGTACACCGACAGGAGCCCCCGGGCCTAGGCCATACACGGGTGTGAGGCGTTGTTGGGCTAGGCCCAAACAGTGCACGGGCACGCGTGGCAGGAGTTAGCTGTAATTATCTTGTTTACCGCGCTTCCCCACGGCGCATACTAAATGCGCAACGTGGGAACGTGTGGGGAACGACCGCAGTAGCAGTGCGCTCGCGGAAGCGCATTCACATTGATTAGAAAGGAGGCAGCTCCGCGGCTTCCCCATAAAAAGGAATCCGCAGAGGCACCGCTTATTTACCTCCCATCTTTTCCAATCTGGAAACCGTCGTTGCCTTCTTCCTCAAACTCAAAGCAGAGCCTTTCCCATCCATCCGCCGCCTCCACTCTCTCATCGCCCTCGGCCCCTGCTTCCCCAATCACCATGCCGCCCAAAGCAAGTAAGGGCAAAGAGGTGAAAGCCGTCGAGGAGAGCGAGCTGGTTAAGATGCGGAAGGAACACGTCGTCTTCGCCCCGACGCTCGATGCGAGCGCCCTGAAGGACCGGTACCTGTGCATGTGCGGAAGGGAGATGAAAGCTCACCCCGCCACTCGCGTGAATCCTGCTTCCTCCAAGGGCGGCCCAGATAAATTCCCTTTCTTCACCACATACTTTTATTGCGGGCTCTGCCCTCCATTTTCTGATTTCTTCAACGACATCATGTACACATACGGCTTCCGTCTCTTGGATTTCACGCCGAATGCTGTGACATGTATGTCAGTCTTCGCCCATCTCTGTGAAAACTTTGCCGGAGTAGTCCCCAGCACAGCCCTCTTTTGCCACTATTTCGTTCCCCGGATCGAGAAAGGAGAGGCCCTTTCCGGTTCTATCAGCTGGATTCCAAGGGCATGGAATAAGGAGATATATCCAGAGGGGCTCTTCCGTAACAAGTGGGAAGAATGGCGGGGCGAATGGTGCTGGATTAAGGAGAAGGATCCTCAGCCTTTCTGTTTGCCCCGATGAATGAAAGTGGTCCGCGGCAATAACTGGAGTTCCCTCGATCCTCAAGATGAGAAGCTCATAATCGCAATTACCAGAATCCATCGTCTCAGGGCTGCCGGGCTCACAATAGAAATGGTTGGCGCTGATTTCCTTCATCGTCGCATCGCCCCTCTGCACAGCAAAGGGAGACCAGCCTGGGAGTTTTGGAACACAGCAGATATCATGAGGCTGCGTCCTAGTCTGAATAACAACTTGACAGTCATGCAGCACACAGCTCTCTGCCACAAACTGTTCATGCCCAATGGAAAATATAAGTTGCCGGCGAGCATAATTCCTCTGTGCAACAACTCCGCTCTGACCTCAATCATCGCCATGATGCCGGTGTGCAATGCTCACAGCCTTGACGGAACTAGGGTCGAGCCATCCGCAGAGCGCGCACAGGAATTCTTCGACAATCTGTCGGAGAGAGCCATCCAGGAAGAGAAAAACCTTATCCGCCCCACCACTGATGAAGAAGTGGCATACATCGCCAGCAAGGCGGAAGAGGTGAATCTTGCCGCGGAGGCCGGCAACGTTGGCTTCACGGAAGAGGAAAATAGTGAAGCAGAAGTGATGTCTGAAGAAGACCTCGCCGGGCAGGGTGAGACTGCCGGGGAAAAGAGAGACACGGCTGCCGGGGGCCCTTCTGTCGAGGACACAGCCGAGGAACAGCTGCACGAGGAGCCCCCAGCTCCAGAGAAGAAGAAGCGCGTTCTTCTAAAAGCCACCTCTGGCATCCCAGCAAATCAACCCTCCTCGGGCGGTGAGGTTCCCGGCAAGGAGGCGGCCAGCAAGGCTGCGCAGCGGCAGGAAGCTCAATAGCAACCAGTGCGGCGCACGAGACGCATGACCGCGGCAACAACTGGAGCGGCGGGGGCGTCTCATACGACTGCACCAACGGCCGGAGTAGCAGAATCACATCAACCTACCACTTCTGCCGCAGCCAAGCGACCCAGGACCCCTCCTCTGCCCCCTCGCACGGACACTGTAGAGGAGGTCAACTTCGACCTCTCCGCGTTTAGCCCGGAAAGAGAAGAGTAAGGGTCCTATCACATCTCTTAATTTCTGAGTTACTGATTTTGCTTAACTCATCTGTCTTGCTTTGACCTGTCTCCACAGCGATACGGAAACATTGGCGCAAAGGATGGCGAAGAGGGCAAAGACTTCAATGGGTGACGAGCTCCCGGCAAGCACCGTAGATGCGCCAGAGCTCATCGTCATCAGCCCGGAGCTCAGTCCTTCTCGCATCCCCCAACTCAGCCCCCAGCGTGAGTGCACTACTCATTTCCCGCTGGTGGGCGTTGAGGTGTTTATCTTCACTACTGACATCACCGGGCTTGTAGGAGAAGAACGGCAACAAGGAGAGCCATCGGAGGCCGTCCCTGACGTGCCGCCCCCGTTAACCACGCCGCCCAGAGGTAAATCCCCGGCAAGGGCTTCCACTTGCGAGCCCAGTCATGTTGAAGAGGAACCGGCAAGCACGGGCAGTGGCAGTCCTACATCGGCAACTAATGTTGCCGGCAAAGGAGAAACCACCTCTCAACAGCTCGACACAGGTAAAACCACCTGCCTCTGAGTACTTGTCATTCTTTCTTTATTTTTGTCTTCTTGAACTTCAACCTTGGTCCCATCTTGTTTCTTTCCTTGGTCTTCAGATCTTCCCTTGATGGAACAAACGGATGTTGATATCGTCATCGAGGAGACCGCCAAGAATGCTACCGCCGAGGCTGACAAGATTGCTGCTGACGAATCCGCTAGGGTTGCGCGGGAAAAACCCGCCAAGGGGTCTGCTGAGAGGGCCGGCAAGGAGACTGGTGACCATACTGATGGCATTCCGACCACAGGAGCGCCTGGTGCTACACCGGTCACGGAGCCCCCAATTGCTGGTAGGACGGTTGTCGAGGATCAACTGTCAACATCCGAGGCTCCCCCGTCAAGCAGATACCTTAGGGTTGGCGACAACCTGTTCGTCAGCATACCAGGGACAGTAAGCATTGGGGTGCCAACTGAAGGGGAAATTTTTTATGAAGACATCATCGCCGCTGCCAGACTCAAGATTGTTAACGAGCCATGCGCTAGCAGCAGCGGGTCCGAGGAAGAACAGCTCCTCCAGGTCATGAGCAGCAACTTTCAGAAGCTCCAGGCCCTTCACCGCGCCTGGAAAGAGAAGCTGGACTCCAGGGCAACAGTTATTGAAGCAGCGGAGGCAGATTTCCAGAAGCGCGTCGCGGAAACACAAGTCTGGTATACCGAGGCCTTCCAGGAGCTGATGGCTGGCCGGGAACAACTGAGCCAGAGTTGGAACGAGTTCCTCTTGAAGTAGTCTGACGCTGAGAAGGCACAGGAAGAGGCCGGGCAGCGGGCCACTGCAGAGGAAGCTCGCTTAACACAACTCCGTGTCGGGCTTGACGCTCAGGAAGAGGACCTTGCTGCTCGCGAGGAGGCACTTGCCGCCAAGCCTCGCCCAAGGACGAGGAGATCGAAAAGCTTGTCTCGCAACGGACCCAGGAACTGGAGCAGAAACACAAGGAGACGCTCGAAGCTCTGACTGTAGATCACGTCGGCAAGTTAAAGGAAGCCATCGATGCTGTTGAAGCTACAGAGGCCGCCAAGAACAAACTGGGCGATAGAGTAAAGGGGCTGGAGGTGGACCTCGAGGAACATGGCAAGGAGCTCTTAACGCTCAAAGTCGACAGAGAGAAGACTCTCTACAGCTTGGCGGAGATGCAAACCTCCATGTCCGACAAGATCAAAAAGCTCACTTCAGCCAATGAATCCATCGCTGATTTGAAACTGAAGCTAACCACGCTGGAGAAGTCCCTGGAGGATGGCAAGGCTCAAGAAAATACTTTGATCAAGGACCTCCAGAACGAAAAGGACCTGCTCAAGAGCGCCGCCGCCTCTTATAATGATTTTGAGAAAGGCATGAGAGGCTTGAAGCAGAGCTGTCCAGCATGGGCCTGCAGAACTTCAACTACTCCTTCGACGACAGGGTGTCTCCGAGTGCCAAGCTGTCCATGTTCTTCGAGGGCGTCATCGATGCCTTGAAGCTGCTCCATTCTGAGCGAGCAACCCATCTGGCCAACGAATCCCGCAAACTCTGCCGGGCCGTCCTCCACAAGGTGCTCGGCAAAGTGGTGCACAAGAACCCCGGCATCAATCTCACCAACGTTATTGATAGCTTGCCGAAGAATGTGGACCTCAAGGCACTTGAAGAGCTTGTCGCGCCCATCGTCGACAGAGTGAGCCAAGTCAAGAGGGTCGAAGGCCAGCGTAGGGACTAGCCACTTCGCTTCCCCTTGTCGCCATCATTCCATGCAAAGGACGGTTTCATCTTAAGTTAGAATCGCGGCAACTATCAATGTAATATAACTTGCTATGTTTTGAATGAATGCGCGCTATTTCTCTTGTCGGATTTCTTTCTGTATGGTGCATGCCCTACGCTTATTGGACACTTGCCGGTGCACGCGCCCTTGCCGCGAGCGCTAGATGCGGGTCTTTAGCAGCCTGCTGGAGGTGTCGCTACTGGTAAGATACCTTGATGTTTTCAGTGTAGCCACCTAAGCTGTTGAGCGGACTCGAAACAGAGTAAGGGCGCAACCGCTCACGACAAGGTTCCTTCGCGTGCAGGTTTTCCATACAAAGGTCGAAATCGTTCAAGGAAAATGACCTCAAATAAAAGAAAATTACTCAAAGTTCTGCAACTTAGCTTTTTGTTGTTGTTGTTGCTGAATTCCTTCATGCAAGATGTCAACCTTGAACGTTGCCTGTCGGTATCGATACCATCACTCCCCCCGGCAAGAGAAGACAAGGATACTTGCACACGAGGGAACCTTCTATCCTTTGAGAAAAAGAAAGAAGAGAAGACAAGGATATGGAACCTTGGCAGTTCGTTAACACTTACCGGAAGCAAGTGTAATACAATATCTTAGACAAGGATGCATATAGATTAACATGAAAATCGACAGGAATCGTAAAACACTTAAGCTTATTTAACTATGCACAGGGTCTGCGCTTGGCTTTGTACAAAGGATCACATGCCTTGCTAGCAAGACTCGTAAAAAAGGTGGTTGCCGGGAGACCCAGCAACCGCGCCTTATGGGTAGAACTTACGAAGATGTTCGATATTCTAGGAATTGCTTACTGGAATGCATCCTCGGTCTCCAGGCGGACAGCGCCAGGCCTGGTGACTCGTACTACCCGATAAGGGCCTTCCCACTTCGACGTCAACTTGTTGGAGTTCTTGGCCGACTGAACGCACCGAAGAACAAGGTTGCCTTCCTCAAGACTTCGGGCATGAACCTTGCGGCTATGGTAGCGGCGCAAGGCTTGCTGGTAGCGTGCAGCTCCCACAGCAGCCTGAAGACGATCTTCCTCAAGGAGCGTAGCGTCATCTTGCTGCAGCTGCTCTTGCTCAAGCTCATCATAAGCGAGCACTCGAGGTGACCCATATATGAGTTCTGTGGGGAGAACTGCTTCTGCCCCGTACACTAGGGAGAAGGATGTCTGGCCAGTGGCTCGATTTGGTGTCGTTCTAATTGACTAAAGAACCACCGACATCTCATCAATCCAGCGTCTTCCGCACTTCTTCAGCTTGTCGAAAGTTCTAGTCTTGAGACCGCGCAGCACTTCAGCATTTGCCCTTTCTGCATGGCCGTTGCTTCTTGGGTGAGCAACAAAAGCAAAACAGATTTTGCTTCCAAGGTCTTGGACGTATTGCCTGAAGATGTGGCTCATGAACTGTGTGCTGTTGTCGGTGATGATCCTGTTTGGCACACCAAAACGGCAAACCAGTCCTTTGAAGAACTTGACAGCTGACTGTGCTGTCACCTTTCTCACTGCTTCCACTTCCGGCCACTTTGTGAACTTGTCGATTGCGACGTACAAGTACTCAAAGCCCCCGGTAGCACGGGGAAAGGGGCCCAATATGTCGAGCCCCCAGACTGAAAATGGCCAGGAAAGAGGGATTGTCTGAAGAGCCTGAGCTGGCTGATGCAATTTCTTTGAATGGAACTGGCATGCTTCACACTTGGTTACTAGTGCAGTTGCATCCTGGAGGGCAGTGGGCCAAAAGAAACCTTGCTGGAATGCCTTGCCAACAAGAGCCCTTGAACCTATGTGGGAGCCACATATGCCTCCATGTATCTCTGCCAACAGCTCCAGTCCATCTTCCCGAGGAAAGACTTCAATTTCACGCCGTTCGGTCTCTTTCTGTACAGGACATTGTCCACGAATTGGTACATACTAGACCGACGGGCTACTTTCTCTGCTTCTTCCTATTCTTCAGGGAGTTCCCCTGTTTGGAGGAACTGGACGATGTGATGTGCCCATGCTGGAGCCTTAGGCTCGACAGCAAGAACTAAAGGCATATCCTCTATCGCGGGAGCGTTTGTCTCGAAGGCAAGGGCTTGAGGCCCTGCCGGAGCCTGTTGCTCCCCGACAAGCTTGACGTTGTTCCCGGCAACTTCCTTGTCGGTGGCTTCTGGGAGCTCTGCAGGAAAGTACTGGTCGGAACACAACTTCGTTCGCTTATCTTGCCTTGCTGATGGAGTTACGGATGGCTGAGTTAATCGGAGCACAAAAGTACCTGGTTCCACAGGTAACTTGAGGGCAGCACGCTTTGACAGGTCATCAGCAATGTTGTTCTCTGCTCGAGGAACATGCTCTGTCTGTAGACCGTCAAAGCGCTCCTCCAATTTCCTCACTTCATCTACGTATGCTTCCATCAACGGGCTCTGATAGTCCTTGTTCACTTGCCTGACGACAAGCTGTGAATCACCTCTGACGATGAGCTTCTTAATTCCAAGGTCCACCGTGATCCTGAGACCGGCAAGTAGCCCTTCGTATTCTGCAGTATTGTTTGTTGATCCCTCCCAGGGAAAGTGCATCTGAATTACATATTTGAGGTGCTCTCCGATGGGTGCGACAAGCAACACGCCAGCACCGGTGCCTTGCAGCGAAAAAGCCCCGTCAAAATACATAATCCACTCTCGATCTGTTTCCTTGCTGGGGAGAGTTGTCTCTTGACTTTCTTCGTCTGGCATTGGGGGCCATCCTGCAATGAACTCCGCCAAGGCTCTGCTCTGAATGGTTTGAAAGGATCGAGAAGAGGGGTCTAGAGGGGGGGTGATTAGACCCTCAACAAGCAAAAGTAGCAGTTTTTAAGTGAAGGAAATATGCCCTAGAGGCAATAATAAAGTTGTTATTTTATATTTCCTTATTCATGATAAAGGTTTATTATTCATGCTAGAATTGTATTGATTGGAAACCTAAATACATGTGTGAATACATAAACAAACACCGTGTCCCTAGTGAGCCTCTACTTGACTAGCTCATTGATCAAAGATGGTTATGGTTTCCTAACCATGGACATGAGTTGTCATTTGATAACGGGATCACATCATTAGGAGAATGATGTGATGGACAAGACCCATCCGTTAGCTTAGCAAAATGATCGTTCAGTTTTATTGCTATTACTTTCTTCATGTCAAATACATATTCCTTCGACTATGAGATTATGCAACTCTCGGATACTGGAGGAACGCCTTGTGTGCTATCAAACGTCACAACTTAACTGGGTGATTATAAAGATGCTCTACAGGTATCTCCGAAGGTGTTTGTTGAGTTGGCATAGATCGAGATTAGGATTTGTCACTCCGAGTATCGGAGAGGTATCTCTGGGCCCTCTCGGTAATACACATCATAAGCTTGCAAGCAAATGACTAAGGAGTTAGTCACGAGGTGATGTATTACAGAATGAATAAAGAGACTTGCCGGTAACGAGATTGAACTAGGTATGAAGATACCGACGATCGAATCTCGGGCAAGTAACATACCGATTGACAAAGGGAATTACGTATGTTGTCATAACGGTTCGACCGATAAAGATCTTCGTAGAATATGTAGGAGCCAATATGAGCATCCAGGTTCCACTATTGGTTATTGACCGAAGAGGTGTCTCGGTCATGTCTACATAGTTCTCGAACCCGTAGGGTCCGCACGCTTAACGTTTGTTGACGATATAATATTATATGAGTTATGTGATTTGGTGACCGAATGTTGTTCGGAGTCCTGGATGAGATCACGGACATGATGAGGAGTCTCCAAATGGTCGAGAGGTAAAGATTGATATATAGGACGATGGTATTCGGACACCGGAAGTGTTTCGGGGGTCACCGGGTACTTATCGGGTCACCGGAAGGGGTTCCGGGCACCCCCGGCAAAAGATATGGGCCTTATGGGCCAAGAGGGGAAACACACCAGCCACAAGGGGCTGGTGTGCCCCCCATATGTGCCGGCCAATATGGAGAAGGAAAGGGGAAGGATGAAAGGAAAGAAAGGGAATAGGATTCCCCCTTCCTTCCACCTCTCCCCCCTTTCCTTCCCCCTCCGATATATAAGGAAAGGTGGGGCGCAGGGCAAGGCAGCAACCCTTGGGCTGCCGCCAGGTCTCTTGGGGCGCCCTAGGGGCTGCCTCCTCCCCTCCCGCCTATATATATGTGGGGAGGGGGCATCACACAAGGACACAACATAGTCTTAGCCGTGTGCGGCACCCCCGTCCACCGTTTACTACCTCGGTCATATTTTCGTAGTGCTTAGGCGAAGCCCTGCGGAGATCACTTCACCATCACCGTCACCACGCCGTCGTGCTGACGGAACTCATCTACTTCCTCGACACCTTGCTGGATCAAGAGGACGAGGGACGTCATCGAGCTGAACCTGTGCAGAACTCGGAGGTGCCGTCCGTTCGGTACTTGATCGGTCGTAGCTAGAAGAAGTTTGACTACATCAACCGCATTGTCAAATGCTTCCTCTTTCGTTCTACAAGGGTATGTAGACACACTCTCCCCCTCTTGTTGCTATGCATCTCCTAGATAGATCTTGCGTGAACGTAGGAAATTTTTTGAAATTGCATGCTACGTTCCCCAACAGTGGCATCCGAGCCAGGTCTATGCGTAGATGATATGCACGAGTAGAACAAAAAGAGTTGTGGGCGGTGATCGTCATACTGCTTACCACCAATGTCTTATTTTGATTTGGCGGTATTGTTGGATGAAGCGGCCCAGACCAACCTTACATGACCACGTTCATGAGATCGGTTCCACCGACAGACATGCAACTAGTTTTGCATAAAGGTGGCTGGCGGGTGTCTGTTTCTCCTACTTTAGTTGAATCGAATTTGACTGCGGCCGGTCCTTGTTGAAGGTTAAAACAGCAAACTTGATAAATCACCTTTGTGGTATTGATGCGTAGGTAAGAACGGTTCTTGCTAGAAGCCCGTAGCAGCCACGTAAAACTTGCAACAACAAAGTAGAGGACGTCTAACTTGTTTTTGCAGGGCATGTTGTGATGTGATATGGTCAAGACATGATGTGATATACGTTGTTGTATGAGATGATCATGTTTTGTAAAAGTTATCGGCAACTGGCAGGAGCCTTATGGTTGTCGCTTTATTGTATGAAATGCAAACGCCATGTAATTGCTTTACTTTATCACTATGCATTAGCGATAGTTGTAGAACCAATAGTTGGCGAGACGACCACGACACTACGATGGAGATCAAGGTGTCGAGCCGGTGATGATGGAGATCATGACAATGCTTTGGAGATGGAGATCAAAAGCACGAGATGATGGTGGCCATATCATGTCACATATTTTGATTGCATGTCATGTTTATCTTTTATGCATCTTATTTTGCTTAGTACGACGGTGGCATTTATAAGATGATCCCTTACTAAAATTTCAAGTTATAAGTGTTCTCCCTGAGTATGCACCGTTGTGACAGTTCATCGTGTTGAGACACCACATGATGATCGGGTGTGATAGACTCTACGTTCACATAGAACGGGTGCAAGACTGTTTTGCACATGCGGAATACTCGGGTTAAACTTGACGAGACTAGCATGTACAGACATGGCCTCGGAACACTGGAGACCGAAAGGTCGAACGTGAATCATATAGTAGATATGATCAACATAGAGATGTTCACCATTGATGACTACCCCATCTCACGTGATGATCGGACATGGGTTAGTTGATTTGGATCATGTATCACTTAGATGACTTGAGGGATGTCTATCTAAGTGGGAGTTTTTAAGTAATTTGATTAATTGAACTTAATTTATCATGAACTTAGTCCTGGTAGTATTTGCAAATCTATGTTGTAGATCAATAGCTCGTGATATAGCTCCCCTGTTTTATTTTGATATGTTCCTAGAGAAAACAAAGTTGATAGTTGATAGTAGCAATGATGCGGACTGGGTCCGTGATCTGAGGATTATCCTCATTGCTGCACAGAAGAATTATGTCCTTGATGCACCGCTAGGTGATAGACCTATTGCAGGAGTAGATGCAGACGTTATGAATGTTTGGCAAGATCGATATGATGACTACTTGATAGTTTAGTGCGCCATGCTTTACGGCTTAGAAGCGGGACTTCAAAAATGTTTTGAACGCCACGGAGCATATGAGATGTTCCAAAGAGCTGAAATTGGTATTTCAGATTCTTGCCCGTGTCGAGAGGTATGAGACCTCTGACAAGTACTTTGCCTACAAGATGGAGGAGAATAGCTCAACCAGTGAGCATGTGCTCAGAATGTCTGGGTACTACAATCGCTTGAATCAAGTGGGAGTTAATCTTCCAGATAAGATAGTGATTGACAAAGTTCTCTAGTCACTATCACCAAGCTACTAGAACTTTGTGATGAACTATAATATGCGAGGGATGACGAAAATGATTCCCGAGCTCTTCGTGATGCTGAAATCGGCGATGGTAGAAATCAAGAAAGAGCATCAAGTGTTGATGGTTGACAAGACCACTAGTTTCAAGAAAAAGGGCGAGGGAAAGAAAGGGAACTTCAAGAAGAATGGCAAGCAAGTTGTCGCTCCCATGAAGAAGCCCAAAGCTAGACCCAAGCCTGAAACTGAGTGCTTCTACTGCAAAGGAAATGGTTACTGGAAGTAGAACTGCCCCAAATACTTGGCGGATAAGAAGGATGGCAAAGTGAACAAAGGTATATTTGATATACATGTTATTGATGTGTATTTTACTAGTGTTTATAGTAGCCCATGCGTATTTGATACCAGTTCAGTTGCTAAGATTAGTAACTCGAAACAGGAGTTACAAAATGAACAGAGACTAGTTAATGACGAGGTGACGATGTGTGTTGGAAGTGATTCCAAGGTTGATAAGATCACCATCGCACACTCCCTCTACCTTCGGGATTAGTGTTGGACCTAAATAAATAAATGTTATTTGGTGTTTGCGTTGAGCATGAATATGATTGGATCATGTTTATTGCGATACGGTTATTCATTTAAGTCAGAGAATAATTGTTGTTCTGTTTAGATGAATAAAACCTTCTATGGTCATACACTCAATGTAAATGGTTTATTGAATCTCGACCGTAGTGATACACATATTCATAATATTGATGCCAAAAGATGCAACGTTGATAATGATAGTGCAACATTTTTCTGGCACTGCCGTTTAGGTCATATTGGTGTAAAGCGCATGAAGAAACTCCATGCAGATGGGATTTTGGAATCACTTGATTATGAATCATTTGATACTTGCGAACCATGCCTCATGGGCAAGATGACTAAAACTCTGTTCTCTGGAACAATGGAGCGAGCCAATGACTTATTGGAAATAATACATACCGATGTATGCGGTCCAATGAGTGTTGAGGCACGCGGCGGGTATCGTTATTTTCTGACCTTCATAGATGATTTGAGCAGATATGTGTATATCTACTTAATGAAACACAAGTCTGAAACATTTGAAAAGTTCAAAGAATTTCGGAGTGAAGTGGAGAATCATCATAACAGAAAATAAAGTTTCTACGATCTGATTACAGAGGCGAATATTTGAGTTACGAGTTTGGCCTTCATTTAAAACAATGTGGAATAGTTTCACAACTCACGCCACCTGGAACACCACAGCGTAATGGTGTGTCCGAACGTCGTAACCGTACTTTATTAGATATAGTGCGTTCTATGATGTCTCTTACTGATTTGCCTTTATCGTTTTGGTGTTATGCATTAGAGACAGCTGCATTCACGTTAAATAGGGCACAATCTAAATCCGTTGAGATGACACCGTATGAACTGTGGTTTGGCAAGAAACCTAAGCTGTCATTTCTTAAAGTTTGGGGTTGCGACACTTATGTCAAAAGGCTTCAGCCTGATAAGCTCGAACCCAAATTGAAGAAGTGCATCTTCATAGGATACCCTAAGCAAACAATTGGGTACACCTTCTACCACAGATCCGAAGGCAAGATCTTTGTTGCCAAGAATGGAACCTTTCTAGCGAAGGAGTTTCTCTCGAAAGAAGTGGGTGGGAGGAAAGTAGAACTTGATGAGGTAATTGTACCTTCTCTCAAATTGGAAAGTAGCACATCAGAGAAAACCGTTCCTGTGATGCCTACACCAACTAGAGAGGAAGCTAATGATGATGATCATGAAACTTCAGATCAAGTTACTACTGAACCTCATAGGTCAACCAGAGCATGATCCGCACCAGAGTGGTATGGTAATCCTGTTCTGGAAGTCATGTTACTAGACCAAGGCGAACCTACGAACTATGAAGAAGCTATGATGAGCCCAGATTCCGACAGATGGCTTGAGGCCATGAAATCTGAGATAGGATCCATGTATGAGAACAAAGTGTGGAATTTGGTGGATTTGCCCGATGATCGGCAAGCCATAGAAAATAAATGGATCTTCAAGAAGAAGACTGACGCTGATGGTAATGTTACTGTCTATAAAGCTTGACTTGTCGCAAATGGTTTTCGACAAGTTCAAGGGGTTGACTACAATGAGATTTTCTCAACCGTAGTGATGCTTAAGTCCGTCCCAATCATGTTAGCAATTGCCGCATTTTATGATTATGAAATCTGGCAAATGGACGTCAAAACTGCATTCCTTAATGGATTTCTTAAGGAAGAATTGTATATGATACAACCAGAAGGTTTTGTCAATCCTAAAGGTACTAACAAAGTGTGCAAGCTCCAGTGATCCATCTATGGACTGGTGCAAGCATCTCGGAGTTGGAATATATTCTTTGATGAAGTGATCAAAGCATATAGATTTATACAGACTTTCGGTGAAGCCTGTATTTACAAGAAAGTGAGTGGGAGCTCTGTAGCATTTCTGATATTATATGTGGATGACATATTGTTGATTGGAAATGATATAGAATTTCTGGATAGCATAAAAGGATAATTGAATAAGAATTTTTCAATGAAAGACCTCGGTGAAGCTGCTTATTGGGCATCAAGATCTATAGGGATAGATCGAGACGATTAATAGGACTTTCACAAAGCACATACCTTGATAAAGTTTTGAAGAAGTTCAAAATGGATCAGTCAAAGAAAGGGTTCTTGCCTGTGTTGCAAGGTGTGAAATTGAGTAAGACTCAAAGCCCGATCACGGCAGAAGATAGAGAGAGAATGAAAGTCATTCCCTATGCCTCAGCCATAGGTTCTATAAAGTATGCCATGCTGTGTACCAAACCTGTTGTGTACCTTGCCATGAGTTTGGCAAGGGGGTACAATAGTGATCCAGGAGTAGATCACTAGACAGCGGTAAAAATTATCCTTAGAAGACTAAGGAAATATTTCTCGGTTATGGAGGTGATAAAGAGTTCGTCGTAAAGAGTTACGTCGATGCAAGCTTTTACATCGATCTAGATGACTCTGAGTCTCAATCTGGATACGTATTGAAAGTGGGAGCAATTAGCTAGAGTAGCACCATGCAGAGCATTGTAGACATAGAAATTTGCAAATATACATACGGATCTGGATGTGACAGAATCATTGACTAAACTTCTTTCACAAGCAAAACATGATCACACCTTAGTACTCTTTGGGTGTTAATCATATGGCGATGTGAACTAGATTATTGACTCTAGTAAACCCTTTGGGTATTGGTCACATGGCGATGCGAACTATGGGTGTTAATCACATGATGATGTGAACTATTGGTGTTAATCACATGGTGATGTGAACTAGATTATTGACTCTAGTGCAAGTGGGAGACTGAAGGAAATATGCCCTAGAGGCAATAATAAAGTTGTTATTTTATATTTCCTTATTCATGATAAAGGTTTATTATTCATGCTAGAATTGTATTGATTGGAAACCTAAATACATCGGTGAATACATAAACAAACACCGTGTCCCTAGTGAGCCTCTACTTGACTAGCTCGTTGATCAAAGATGGTTATGGTTTCCTAACCATGGACATGAGTTGTCATTTGATAACGGGATCACATCATTAGGAGAATGATGTGATGGACAAGACCCATCCGTTAGCTTAGCATAATGATCGTTCAGTTTTATTGCTATTGCTTTCTTCATGTCAAATACATATTCCTTCGACTATGAGATTATGCAACTCCTGGATACCAGATAATGCCTTGTGTGCTATCAAACATCACAATGTAACTGGGTGATTATAAAGATGCTCTACAGGTATCTCAGAAGGTGTTTGTTGAGTTGGCATAGATCGAGATTAGGATTTGTCACTCCGAGTATCGGAGAGGTATCTCTGGGCCCTCTCGGTAATACACATCATAAGCTTGCAAGCAAATGACTAAGGAGTTAGTCACGAGGTGATGTATTACAGAATGAATAAAGAGACTTGCCGGTAACGAGATTGAACTAGGTATGAAGATACCGACGATCGAATATCGGGCAAGTAACATACCGATTGACAAAGGGAATTACGTATGTTGTCATAACGGTTCGACCGATAAAGATCTTCGTAGAATATGTAGGAGCCAATATGAGCATCCAGGTTCCACTATTGGTTATTGACCGAAGAGGTGTCTCGGTCATGTCTACATAGTTCTCGAACCCGTAGGGTCCGCACGCTTAACGTTTGTTGACGATATAGTATTATATGAGTTATGTGATTTGGTGACCGAATGTTGTTCGGAGTCCTGGATGAGATCACGGACATAATGAGGAGTCTCCAAATGGTCGAGAGGTAAATATTGATATATAGGACGATGGTATTCGGACACCGGAAGTGTTTCGGGGGTCACCGGGTACTTATCGGGTCACCGGAAGGGGTTCCGGGCACCCCCGGCAAAAGATATGGGCCTTATGGGCCAAGAGGGGAAACACACCAGCCACAAGGGGCTGGTGCGCCCCCCGTATGGGCCGGCCAAGATGGAGATGGAGAGGGTAAGGACGAAAGGAAAGAAAGGGAATAGGATTCCCCCTTCCTTCCACCTCTCCCCCCTTTCCTTCCCCCTCCGATATATAAGGAAAGGGGGGGCACAGGGCAAGGCAGCAGCCCTAGGGCTGCCGTCAGGTCTCTTGGGGCACCCTAGGGGCTGCCTCCTCCCCTCCCACCTATATATATGTGGGGAGGGGGCACCACACAAGGAAACAACATAGTCTTAGCCGTGTGCGGCGCCCCCGTCCACCGTTTACTACCTCGGTCATATTTTCGTAGTGCTTAGGCGAAGCCCTGCGGAGATCACTTCACCATCACCGTCACCATGCCGTCGTGCTGATGGAACTCATCTACTTCCTTGACACCATGCTGGATCAAGACGACGAGGGACGTCATCAAGCTGAACGTGTGCAAAACTCGGAGGTGCCGTACGTTCGGTACTTGATCGGTCGGAGCTAGAAGAAGTTCGACTACATCAACCGCGTTGTCAAATGCTTCCGCATTCGGTCTACAAGGGTACGTAGACACACTCTCCCCCTCTCGTTGCTATGGATCTCCTAGATAGATCTTGCATGAGCGTAGGAATTTTTTTGAAATTGCATGCTACATTCCCCAACATTAAGTTCTTCAAGTTGAGGTGGAGTTTTAGCACAAGTTTAAGCATTCACAATACATTTCAAGCAAGCATGACAAGAGTATGAGCAGCGGAAAGAGTAAAGCATGCAATTTGCAAGAAAGTAAAGGGATGGGATTGGAGTGTGCAAACGCAATGAAGACACGGAGATTTTTGGCGTGGTTCCGATAGGTGGTGCTATCGTACATCCACGTTGATGGAGACTTCAACCCACGAAGGGTAATGGTTGCGCGATTCCACGGAGGGCTCCACCCATGAAGGGTCCACGAAGAAGTAACCTTGTCTATCCCACCATGGCCATCGCCCACGAAGGACTTGCCTCACTCGGGTAGATCTTCACGAAGTAGGCGATCTCCTTGCCCTTACAAACTCCTTGGTTCAACTCCACAATCTTGTCGGAGGATCCCAAGTGACACCTAACCAATCTAGGAGACACCACTCTCCAAAAGGTAATAAACGGTGTGTTGATGATGAACTCCTTGCTCTTGTGCTTCAAATGATAGTCTCCCCAACACTCAACTCTCTCTCATAGATTTGGATATGGTGGAAAGATGATTTGAGTGGAAAGCAACTTGGGGAAGGCTAGAAATCAAGATTCTTGTGGTTGGATTGGAATGTCTTGGTCTCAACACATGAGTAGGTGGTTCTCTCTCAGAAAATGAGTAGTGGAAGTGTAGGCAAGTTCTGATGGCTCTCTCTTGAATAGAGAAGGGGGTGGAGGGGTATATATAGCCTTCACACAAAATCTAACCATTACACACATTTGACCCAACTCGGTCAGACCGAATAGAAGAACTCGGTGAGACCGATCTAGTTCAAAATGTGAATGTTAGGAATTTCTGTGGGACCGATATGGTCAACTCGGTGGGACCGATGTGCTAGGGTTAGGGCAAAACCTCATCTCGGTGTGACCGATTGCATGAACTCGGTGAGACCGATTTCAGCAATGAGCAAACAGAGAGTTGGTCAGGCAAACTCGGTGTGACAGGTTGCACATTTCAGTGAGACCAAAATAATTGCAATAGGCAACAGAGAGTTTGCAAGGCGAACTCGGTGAGACCGATCGCTCGTTTCGGTGAGACCGAAATGTTACGAAGGGAAACAGAGAGTTTGCATTGCCATCTCGGTGAGACCGAAATGCCTATCGGTGAGACCGAACTGATTAGGGTTTTTGGCAGTGGCTATGTCAAAGGAACTCGGTGGCGCCAGATAGATCAAATCGGTGGGGCCGAGTTTGACTTTAGGTTTAGGACATATTTGGAATTGAGAAAGTGGTTGAGGGCTTTGGAGCACATCACTATGCACTTTGAGCAAGTAGACCATTAAGCAACACCTCATCCCCTTTTAATAGTATTGGCTTTTCCGATGGACTCAATGTGATCTTGGATCACTAAAATAGAAATGAAGAGTCTTGAGCTTGTGCCAATCTTTGTCCTTACCATTTTGAAGGGGTTCACATCCTCTTGTCCATGCCATGCCATTATTGAACTTTCTGAAATATACTAGATGAAAATATTGGTCCAACAAGAGATATGTTAACATTAATTACCAAAATCACCCAGGGAGCACTTGTGCTTTCAATCTCCCCCTTTTTGGTAATTGATGACAACATACATCAAAGCTTTAGATAAGGATATGAAAGGTAACAAGTAAAGCTTTGGAAGGACATGTAACATGCATAGGCTCCCCCTACATGTATGCAATCATGCAAAGATAGAATATGAGAGCATGTGAATGCATAAGCATGTCAGAGCAAGCAATGAGTTACATGTATCTTGGCTATGTGCATCAGAGCAAATGATGTAGATATAGGGAATGTACCTTCATGTTCATGAGTCCTTCTTGCAAACAATATGTACATCAGCAAGAGATCATCATGCACATGAGTGTGATGCATATACTTACCTTGTGATCTTGAGCTGGCTTTGGAAGAGATGACTCTGAGAAAACAGGGTTAGATAACACAGAAACACCACTAAACAAAGCAAGTTCAGAAAACCACAAGAGTACCAAGACTGGGATGACATGTAGTGAGTGAGTACTTAGTACTCTATTTGGGTATAGACATGTCCCCAAAGATTAAAGATATGCAATGAATTCCAAAGATTTTCTTCCCTTAGATATGAACTCTTTCTCCCCCTGAATCTGATATTGGATAATGGGAGAAGGTAGGGTAAGAGAAAATCAGAGCAACCAAAATCAGAGCAAAACAAACATACATTAACATGTCTTTCCCGTCTTAAAGACATGTGACTTCTCTCCTCTATTATCGATAAGCATCCCATGTGATAAGCTTTGATGTGCTCTCTCTCTCCCCCTTTGACATCAATTTCCAAGAAGGGACCTTCTGGAGCATGCGTCAAATAGGTTTGGTCCTTGAAACACATTACAAAGCAGCATGTAGTGTAAGATGCTAGAGGAGGATAAGAATCATCGAGTGGAGCTGGAGAAGAATTGATATTTGTGATGACAAAAAGTTTTCTTAGCAGTGAAGTCGGTAACGCCGATTCATTTTCATCGGTGACACCGAGTTGGCAGTGTCATAGATGAAGCAAATCGGTCAGACCGGGTTACTCCTCGTCGGTTGTACCAATGAACTGTCTACAATGTATTATTGCAGTTCGGTCTAGCCGACTGGCATGAATCGGTGAGGCCGAGTTCAATACTTAGGAAACTATTTGTCACCTCAGCTCACTTGGCAAATAAGATCTCACAAAGACTTGCAAGGAATTAACTAAAGGATTTGCAATGAATTAGATGCAGAAAATTACAAAGGAAAAAGATCTAGATGAATTTTTTTATAAGGGGAACAATCAAATAAAACATATGAAAAGAACACGAAGAAACAATGGAGAACTTCGTCTAGAATGGGTCGGCGACAAAGTCACCTATGTTAGAGTATATTGACTGAGGAGTCAAGTGATAACACTTGATCGTAGGTCATACTCATCGTTTAAGATCAAAATGGGGTTACCATTTTTCATTTAAGCATTTTGATGCATTCACATCTTGTTGAGCTGCTTTGACCCATGACTTGGGGTAAAGCTTCTCTAAGATGGAATAACATACCTTGGGTGGTGGTGTTGATCTTGATCATGTAGTCGAACTTGTGTTGGATGCTCAAGGTTGATGTAGTTCATCAAGAGTTGGGAGCACCTCTTATAGTTTGAGTTCATCTTCCTACATGGGTTAGACTTGCAAGGAAGTGATGAGGACATCAATACCATTGTTACACCCACAGCCCCTGCTGCTATACATACTGGACCAATTACTAGAGCTCGCGCACGCCAATTAAATTATCAGGTACTTTCGTTTCTTGGTAATGATTCTAATGTTCATGAGAATATGATGCTGCCTAAATTGGATACATTTGTTTTGCTTACAAATGAAGGGCCTAGCTTGGACAAGAAAGAGGAACCTTGGAGCAAGTTCAAGCATGGAGATGATGGCATGCGCAAGGGGAACAAGAACGGAGTTACAAGTGATGATTTCAGGACTTTGAAGCCACCATAAGGAGTGCAGGAAGCCTTGGACGAAATATACAAGATGCCACTTCATAAATTTCGTCCAGAGGCTATTATAGGTGCTGCGTCACCTTATTATTGGGCCAGGCCCATGTAATTTCGAAATACTTGAGTATAGGCTGTTTTTAGAGTCCGTATGTGTGGGGAAACAAGAGATAGGGTTGGTTTCGGACCCCTCCTTCAAGGGCCACGAAATTCCCTCCTCTTCCTCCATATATACAGCCCTTAGGGCACCGTTTAGACTTTGGGTTTTGTTTAGATTAAAAGTTCGCCATAGCTGCAACTTCGCGTACTTCGTTTGTGTTCAACGACCAGACCAAGACGTCACAGAACCCCACCTTGATCAATAAAGCTTTCATCTTATATTCGCAATATCCAGATTGCAAATCTTAGTTTCTTGCTTGTTCTTCGTTTGCTTGCAGGAGATAGACCCTCGTGGTCAGGTTGATTGTGCTCCGGCGTGGTCAATAACCTCTCGGAGGTGGTTTAGCGATTGCTAAGGCGCGACGTCCTCGCACGTTCGTAGTCGGATCGTCAAAGTCTACTCCACCAAAAACGATAGCTATCATCTCATCGAAAGATCGGGACACCCTCGCCTCTATCACCTCTTCCCTTACAACGACGACAAATAATATCATGTGTGTGCCCTGTTGATGCCATAGATGAAGAAGAGCTCTGGGCAGGCCCAGAAGGTGTACTCTTGGCAGATGGTGGTGGTGGTGCCTGTTTTCTTGTATCTCGGTTGGAATTGGCAGCTGAAGTCAGTGGTGCCACAGTAGGACGTGTGGGAGTAGAGGAGGCACGCGGTGTCCATGATGAAGATCGACCTGCAGAAAAATTAGTTCGCGCCAATGCCTGTCGATCCTGCACTTCACGTTCAGCTTTACAAGCAAGATGGAATAAACGAGTGATATTATTATACTCCTTATACTCTAGAATGGTCTGAATCTCTCTATTTAATCCACCCATGAAACGTGCAAGCATAGCTTCATTCTCCTCAACAATACCACATCTAATCATGCCAGTTTGTAATTCCTGATAATATTCTTCTACAGAATTTTTTCCTTGTCTTAAGCGCTGCAATTTTTGAAGTAATTCACGTTGATAATATGGTGGAACCCAACGAGTACGCATAGCAGTTTTCAAAGCAGCCCACGTAGCTGGAATAGGATATAATCTACAATGTTCAGACCACCATACACATGCAAAACTAGTGAAAGCACAAACAGCAGCAGCAACACGTCGTTCCTCGGGATATTGTAAACATGTAAAACGTTGTTCAGTTTCTAACTCCCAAGTAAGATATATATCAGGAACATATCTTCCCTCGAATGGTGGAATATTCAATTTTAATTTAGGAATATGGTCATGATCTCGTACCTGAAGTGGTGGTGCAGGCCTACCATTGCGATTATTTGCATGTGGACGACCTGGTGCTGGTGGTTGCACGTAGTTATGATTTTGATCAACCTCATCCTCATAATCGCCCGCGTAATCATCCTCCTCCTCGGCACCAGCAGCAGCAGGAGCAGGAGCCAAAGAAGCATCAACAGTAGGTACAGCAGCACCAGAAGTTTGGCCATCCTCAAGAGGAACACGCTTCGCTCGTCCGAACTGATTTGGAAGGGGGCGTTGTTGTTGTCGTTGCAGAGGTGCGACAGGTGCAGCCGGTGGTGGTTGGGGAAGACGCATGAGCAATTCATTAAACTTGTTATCCAGCTTTGTCTCGAACGACTTCTCCATGCCATCTATCTTCTCCATGGCCTCTTCAAATCTGTTTAGCACATCTCCCACCTGGCCACTCATCATTTGCTGAAATTTATCATGCAACTCCTTGTTCGTCATGTTCTCCCAGTCAATCTCGTCGGCTTGTGATCCTGCCATGGTTAGTAGCAATAGAAACACACAAGAATATGATCCTACAGACTACTAGAAAGTGGTGGTGGTGTGGTGTGGTGTCACAAATCCGTCAAGCAAATCTCAAATTCTTACCAATTCTTACCCAGCAGCAGGTGGTGATCGGCAACCTTTGTAGTCAAAACTCTCAGAGCTTGGACAGAGCGATTGCCAGGTGGTGTCAAACGCACGATGTAGATGTATGTGGAGCTGGGAAGGCTTATGATATGGTAGCAAAAAGGGTCAGCAATAATCAATTCAGAGATGCAATGTTGAATAAACTCTCAACGACGGTACTGTGCTGGTCCTAGGCTAGACCGTGCTAGAGACGCGAGCCTAGAACACTAACAAAAATCACGGCGCTGCACGTAAACAAGGGAGGAGCACACTCTGAATTTTTTTGAAACTGGAACTATTTTTCTTCTGCGGGTAGCACGAAAATTGGCGAATGCGACTTGTTCACGACTCGTAGTATCGCGTGATCTGGAACTCTAAAATAAAGGAATAAATACTGGACTCGGACTAGGACTGGTGGCAGAGATGAATCTGGTGGAACTCGGACTGGTGATGGTATATGACGGTAGTATATGTGGGCTCGGATTGGTGGTGGTATATGGACTCGGATCGGTGGTGGTATATGGACTCGGATCGGTGGTGGTATATGGACTCAGAGAAATAGCAGATAAGCTGTGGTGGTATATGGTAGGGGCGATGATGATGGTGCGGCGGCGGCGTGACAACTTGTGAACAGAACTCGAAACTCTAAAGAACTAGACGCTAAGACCAGCAACTTGACACGACGATGCAACCGCAAATTCAACAAAGCAAAAACCCTAAAAAGATTATGCAAAGGCTCAGATTGGTTCGGATATGATGAACTATCCCTAATTTTTTTTTTTGGCTTTTTCCTGGACTGTAGGTATGAAGAACAGACTCGATCTAAACTACGAAAAACTGTAAATCTCACCGAGCAACCTGGGAATCTGATACCACTTGATAGAGGCGAGGGTGTCCCGATCTTTCGATGAGATGATATCTATCGTTTTTGGTGGAGTAGACTTTGACGATCCGACTACGAACGTGCGAGGACGTCGCGCCTTAGCAATCGCTAAACCAACTCCGAGAGGTTATTGACCACGCCGGAGCACAATCAACCTGACCACGAGGGTCTATCTCCTGCAAGCAAACGAAGAACAAGCAAGAAACTAAGATTTGCAATCTGGATATTGCGAATATAAGATGAAAGCTTTATTGATCGAGGTGGGGTTCTGTGACGTCTTGGTCTGGTCGTTGAACACAAACGAAGTACGCGAAGTTGCAGCTATGGCGAACTTTTAATCTAAACAAAACCCAAAGTCTAAACGGTGCCCTAAGGGCTGTATATATGGAGGAAGAGGGGGGGAATTTCGTGGCCCTTGAAGGAGGGGTCCGAAACCAACCCTATCTCTTGTTTCCCCACACATACGGACTCTAAAAATAGCCTATACTCAAGTATTTCGAAATTACATGGGTCTGGCCCAATAATAAGGTGACGCAGCACCTATAATAGCCTCTGGACGAAATTTATGAAGTGGCATCTTGTATATTTCGTCCAAGGCTTCCTGCACTCCTTATGGTGGCTTCAAAGTCCTGAAATCATCACTTGTAACTCCGTTCTTGTTCCCCTTGCGCATGCCATCATCTCCATGCTTGAACTTGCTCCAAGGTTCCTCTTTCTTGTCCAAGCTAGGCCCTTCATTTGTAAGCAAAACAAATGTAACCAATTTAGGCAGCATCATATTCTCATGAACATTAGAATCATTACCAAGAAACGAAAGTACCTGATAATTTAATTGGCGTGCGCGAGCTCTAGTAATTGGTCCAGTATGTATAGCAGCAGGGGCTGTGGGTGTAACAATGGTATTGATGTCCTCATCATCCTCCCCTTCTTGAAATGAAGTCGTCCTCGACGGAAGCTCATCTTCCTCACCCAAATAAGGCTTCAAATCTGCAATGTTAAAAGTGGGACTAACCCCAAAATCTGCAGGCAGCTCAAGTTTATATGCATTATCATTTATTTTCTCTAACACCTTAAAAGGACCATCAGCACGTGGCATTAGCTTTGATTTGCGCAAATCAGGAAATCTATCCTTACGCAAATGTAACCAAACAAGATCTCCAGGTGCAAACACAACATGTTTTCTACCCTTATCTCCAGCAAGTTTATATTTAGCATTCATACGCTCAATGTTCTCCTTAGTTAACTCATGCATTTTTACGATCAATTCAGCACGTTGTTTAGCATCAAAATTAACTTTCTCCGAAGATGGAAGAGGCAACAAATCAATAGGTGCACGAGGTAGGAAACCATATACAATTTCAAAAGGGCACATCTTAGTAGTAGAATGCAACGAACGATTATAAGCAAATTCAATATGAGGCAAGCATTCTTCCCACATTTTCTTGTTATTCTTCAAAACAGCCCTAAGCATAGTAGACAAAGTTCTATTGACTACTTCAGTTTGTCCATCGGTTTGGGGGTGACAAGTAGTACTAAAAAGCAGTTTAGTCCCCAACATAGCCCATAAACATCTCCAAAAGTGGCTTAGAAATTTGGTATCACGATCTGAAACAATAGTATTTGGCACACCATGCAAGCGAATAATTTCACGAAAGAACAAATCAGCAACATTAGCAGCATCATCGCTTTTATGACATGGTATAAAGTGTGCCATTTTCGAGAACCTATCCACGACAACAAATATGCTATCCCTCCCTGATGAGGACATCAATACCATTGTTACACCCACAGCCCCTGCTTCTATACATACTGGACCAATTACTAGAGCTCGCGCACGCCAATTAAATTATCAGGTACTTTCGTTTCTTGGTAATGATTCTAAAGTTCATGAGAATATGATGCTGCCTAAATTGGATACATTTGTTTTGCTTACAAATGAAGGCCCTAGCTTGGACAAGAAAGAGGAACCTTGGAGCAAGTTCAAGCATGGAGATGATGGCATGCACAAGGGGAACAAGAACGGAGTTACAAGTGATGATTTCAGGACTTTGAAGCCACCATAATGAGTGCAGGAAGCCTTGGACGAAATATACAAGATGTCACTTCATAAATTTCGTCCAGAGGCTATTATAGGTGCTGCGTCACCTTATTATTGGGCCAGGCCCATGTAATTTCGAAATACTTGAGTATAGGCTGTTTTTAGAGTCCGTATGTGTGGGGAAACAAGAGATAGGGTTGGTTTCGGACCCCTTCTTCAAGGGCCACGAAATCCCCTCCTCTTCCTCCATATATACAGCCCTTAGGGCACCGTTTAGACTTTGGGTTTTGTTTAGATTAAAAGTTCGCCATAGCTGCAACTTCACGTACTTCGTTTGTGTTCAACGACCAGACCAAGACGTCACAGAACCCCACCTTGATCAATAAAGCTTTCATCTTATATTCGCAATATCCAGATTGCAAATCTTAGTTTCTTGCTTGTTCTTCGTTTGCTTGCAGGAGATAGACCCTCGTGGTCAGGTTGATTGTGCTCCGGCGTGGTCAATAACCTCTCGGAGTTGGTTTAGCGATTGCTAAGGCGCGACGTCCTCGCACGTTCATAGTCGGATCGTCAAAGTCTACTCCACCAAAAACGATAGCTATCATCTCATCGAAAGATCGGGACACCCTCGCCTCTATCAAGCGCCGTGATTTTTGTTAGTGTTCTAGGCTCGCGTCTCTAGCACGGTCTAGCCTAGGACCAGCACAGTACCGTCGTTGAGAGTTTATTCAACATTGCATCTCTGAATTGATTATTGCTGACCCTTTTTGCTACCATATCATAAGCCTTCCCAGCTCCACATACATCTACATCGTGCGTTTGACACCACCTGGCAATCGCTCTGTCCAAGCTCTGAGAGTTTTGACTACAAAGGTTGCCGATCACCACCTGCTGCTGGGTAAGAACTGGTAAGAATTTGAGATTTGCTTGACGGATTTGTGACACCACACCACACCACCACCACTTTCTAGTAGTCCGTAGGATCATATTCTTGTGTGTTTCTATTGCTGCTAACCATGGCAGGATCACAAGCCGACGAGATTGACTGGGAGAACATGACGAACAAGGAGTTGCATGATAAATTTCAGCAAATGATGAGTGGCCAGGTGGGAGATGTGCTAAACAGATTTGAAGAGGCCATGGAGAAGATAGATGGCATGGAGAAGTCGTTCGAGACAAAGCTGGATAACAAGTTTAATGAATTGCTCATGCGTCTTCCCCAACCACCACCGGCTGCACCTGTCGCACCTCTGCAACGACAACAACAACGCCCCCTTCCAAATCAGTTCGGACGAGCGAAGCGTGTTCCTCTTGAGGATGGCCAAACTTCTGGTGCTGCTGTACCTACTGTTGATGCTTCTTTGGCTCCTGCTCCTGCTGCTGCTGGTGCCGAGGAGGAGGATGATTACGCGGGCGATTATGAGGATGAGGTTGATCAAAATCATAACTACGTGCAACCACCAGCACCAGGTCGTCCACATGCAAATAATCGCAATGGTAGGCCTGCACCACCACTTCAGGTACGAGATCATGACCATATTCCTAAATTAAAATTGAATATTCCACCATTCGAGGGAAGATATGTTCCTGATATATATCTTACTTGGGAGTTAGAAACTGAACAACGTTTTACATGTTTACAATATCCCGAGGAACGACGTGTTGCTGCTGCTGTTTGTGCTTTCACTAGTTTTGCATGTGTATGGTGGTCTGAACATTGTAGATTATATCCTATTCCAGCTACGTGGGCTGCTTTGAAAACTGCTATGCGTACTCGTTGGGTTCCACCATATTATCAACGTGAATTACTTCAAAAATTGCAGCGCTTAAGACAAGGAAAAAATTCTGTAGAAGAATATTATCAGGAATTACAAACTGGCATGATTAGATGTGGTATTGTTGAGGAGAATGAAGCTATGCTTGCACGTTTCATGGGTGGATTAAATAGAGAGATTCAGACAAATCTAGAGTATAAGGAGTATAATAATATCGCTCGTTTATTCCATCTTGCTTGTAAAGCTGAACGTGAAGTGCAGGATCGACAGGCATTGGCGCGAACTAATTTTTCTGCAGGTCGATCTTCATCATGGACACCGCGTGCCTCCTCTACTCCCACACGTCCTACTGCGGCACCACTGACTTCAGCCGCCAATTCCAACCGAGATACAAGAAAACAGGCACCACCACCACCATCTGCCAAGAGTACACCTTCTGGACCTGCCCAGAGCTCTTCTTCATCTATGGCATCAACAGGGCACACACATGATATTATTTGTCGTCGTTGTAAGGGAAGAGGTCATTATGCCAGAGAATGCCAATCTCCGCGTGTTATGATTGCTACTGAGGATGGTGGGTATGAGTCCGCTAGTGATTATGATGAGGAGACTTTGGCTCTTATTACAAGTGAAGAACACGGTGGAGATGATTCTGATCATGAGACGCAATACATGGCTCCTGAAGACGCTGACAGGTATGAATGTTTAGTTGCTCAACGTGTTTTGAGTGTGCAGGTCACACAAGCTGAGCAAAATCAGAGGCATAATTTGTTCCATACAAAGGGAGTTGTGAAGGAACGTTCTGTTCGCGTCATCATAGATGGAGGGAGCTGCAACAACTTGGCTAGCATGGAGATGGTGGAGAAGCTATCTCTCACCACAAGACTACATCCACATCCTTACTATATCCAATGGTTCAACAACAGCGGCAAGGTTAAGGTAACACGTACTGTTCGTGTGCATTTTAGTATCTCTACATATGCTGATTATGTTGATTGTGATGTGGTACCCATGCAAGCATGTTCATTATTACTTGGTAGACCATGGCAATTTGATAAAAATTCTGTACACCATGGTAGAAACAATCAGTATACTCTTGTTCATAAGGATAAACATATTACTTTGCTTCCTATGACTCCTGATTCTATTTTGAAAGATGATATTAATAGAGCTAGTAAAGCAAAGCAGGAGAAAAATAAGAGTGAAAATCAGATTGTGGCAAAAGAATTTGAGCAACAAATGAAGCCTAATAATAAACCATCTAGTGTTGCTTCTGAAATTAAATTGAAAAGTGCATGCTTACTTGCCACCAAATCTGATATTGATGACCTAGATTTCAGCAATTCTATTTGCTATGCTTTTGTGTGCAAAGAGGCGTTATTTTCATTCGAGGACGTGCCTTCCTCTTTGCCTCCTGCGGTCACTAACATTTTGCAGGAGTTCGCTGACGTCTTTCCACAAGACGTGCCACCGGGATTACCACCTATTCGCGGGATTGAGCATCAGATTGACTTAATTCCCGGTGCTTCGTTGCCAAACCGTGCGCCATACCGTACCAATCCAGAGGAGACGAAGGAGATTATGCGTCAAGTACAGGAGCTGCTCGACAAAGGTTATATACGCGAATCTCTTAGTCCTTGTGCTGTTCCTATTATACTAGTGCCAAAAAAGGATGGTACGTCGCGTATGTGTGTTGATTGTAGAGGCATTAATAATATTACTATTCGTTATCGTCATCCTATTCCTAGGCTAGATGATATGCTTGATGAATTGAGTGGCTCTACAATATTCTCCAAAGTTGATTTGCGTAGTGGATACCATCAAATTTGTATGAAATTGGGAGATGAATGGAAAACAGCATTTAAAACTAAGTTCGGTTTATATGAGTGGTTAGTCATGCCTTTTGGGTTAACTAATGCACCTAGTACTTTCATGAGATTAATGAATGAAGTTTTACGTGCTTTCATTGGACGATTTGTGGTAGTTTACTTTGATGATATATTGATTTATAGCAGATCTTTGGAGGAACATTTGGAACATTTACGTGTTGTTTTTATTGCTCTACATGATGCACGTTTGTTTGGTAACCTTGGGAAGTGCACCTTTTGCACCGACCGAGTATCTTTTCTTCGCTATGTTGTTACTCCACAGGGAATTGAAGTTGATAAAGCCAAGATTGAAGCTATTGAGAGTTGGCCGCAGCCCAAAACGGTCACACAAGTGAGGAGTTTCCTTGGCCTCGCTGGTTTCTATAGGCGTTTTGTGAGAGATTTCAGTACCATTGCTGCACCTCTCAACGAGCTTACAAAGAAGGATGTGCCTTTTGTTTGGGGTACCGCACAAGAAGAAGCCTTCACGGTGTTGAAAGATAAGTTAACACATGCTCCTTTACTCCAACTTCCTGATTTTAATAAGACTTTTGAGCTTGAATGTGATGCTAGTGGAATTGGATTAGGAGGTGTGTTATTACAAGATGGCAAACCTGTTGCATACTTTTCTGAAAAATTGAGTGGGCCTAGTCTGAATTACTCTACTTATGATAAGGAATTATATGCTCTTGTTCGGACTTTGGAAACATGGCAACATTATTTATGGTCCAAAGAATTTGTTATTCATTCTGATCATGAATCTTTGAAACATATTAAAAGTCAAGCCAAACTGAACCGTAGACATGCTAAATGGGTTGAATTCATTGAGACTTTCCCTTATGTCATTAAACACAAGAAGGGTAAAGAAAATGTTATTGCTGATGCATTGTCTCGTCGTTATACTATGCTTTCACAACTTGACTTTAAAATATTTGGTTTGGAGACCATCAAAGATCAATATGTGCATGATGCTGAATTTAAAGATGTATTGCAGAATTGTAAAGAAGGGAGAACATGGAACAAGTTCGTCGTTAACGATGGATTTGTGTTTCGTGCTAACAAGCTATGCATTCCAGCTAGCTCCGTTCGTCTTTTGTTGTTGCAGGAGGCGCATGGAGGAGGATTAATGGGACACTTTGGCGTAAGGAAGACGGAGGATGTACTTGCTACACATTTCTTTTGGCCAAAGATGAGACGGGATGTTGAGCGCTTTGTTGCTCGCTGCACTACATGTCAAAAAGCTAAGTCACGACTCAATCCTCATGGTTTATATATGCCGTTGCCTGTACCTAGTGTTCCATGGGAGGATATATCTATGGACTTTGTTTTGGGTTTACCGCGAACAAAGAAGGGGAGGGATAGCATATTTGTTGTCGTGGATAGGTTCTCAAAAATGGCACACTTTATACCATGTCATAAAAGCGATGATGCTGCTAATGTTGCTGATTTGTTCTTTCGTGAAATTATTCGCTTGCATGGTGTGCCAAATACTATTGTTTCAGATCGTGATACCAAATTTCTTAGCCACTTTTGGAGATGTTTATGGGCTAAGTTGGGGACTAAACTGCTTTTTAGTACTACTTGTCACCCCCAAACTGATGGACAAACTGAAGTAGTCAATAGAACTTTGTCTACTATGCTTAGGGCTGTTTTGAAGAATAACAAGAAAATGTGGGAAGAATGCTTGCCTCATATTGAATTTGCTTATAATCGTTCGTTGCATTCTACTACTAAGATGTGCCCTTTTGAAATTGTATATGGTTTCCTACCTCGTGCACCTATTGATTTGTTGCCTCTTCCATCTTCGGAGAAGGTTAATTTTGATGCTAAACAACATGCTGAATTGATCTTAAAAATGCATGAGTTAACTAAGGAGAACATTGAGCGTATGAATGCTAAATATAAACTTGCTGGAGATAAGTGTAGAAAACATGTTGTGTTTGCACCTGGAGATCTTGTTTGGTTACATTTGCGTAAGGATAGATTTCCTGATTTGCGCAAATCAAAGCTAATGCCACGTGCTGATGGTCCTTTTAAGGTGTTAGAGAAAATAAATGATAACGCATATAAACTTGAGCTGCCTGCAGATTTGGGGTTAGTCCCACTTTTAACATTGTAGATTTGAAGCCTTATTTGGGTGAGGAAGATGAGCTTCCGTCGAGGACGACTTCATTTCAAGAAGGGGAGGATGATGAGGACATCAATACCATTGTTACACCCACAGCCCCTGCTGCTATACATACTGGACCAATTACTAGAGCTCGCGCACGCCAATTAAATTATCAGGTACTTTTGTTTCTTGGTAATGATTCTAATGTTCATGAGAATATGATGCTGCCTAAATTGGATACATTTGTTTTGCTTACAAATGAAGGGCCTAGCTTGGACAAGAAAGAGGAACCTTGGAGCAAGTTCAAGCATGGAGATGATGGCATGCGCAAGGGGAACAAGAACGGAGTTACAAGTGACGATTTCAGGACTTTGAAGCCACCATAAGGAGTGCAGGAAGCCTTGGACGAAATATACAAGATGCCACTTCATAAATTTCGTCCAGAGGCTATTATAGGTGCTGCGTCACCTTATTATTGGGCCAGGCCCATGTAATTTCGAAATACTTGAGTATAGACTATTTTTAGAGTCCGTATGTGTGGGGAAACAAGAGATAGGGTTGGTTTCGGACCCCTCCTTCAAGGGCCACGAAATCCCCCCCTCTTCCTCCATATATACAGCCCTTAGGGCACCGTTTAGACTTTGGGTTTTGTTTAGATTAAAAGTTCGCCATAGCTGCAACTTCGCGTACTTCGTTTGTGTTCAACGACCAGACCAAGACGTCACAGAACCCCACCTTGATCAATAAAGCTTTCATCTTATATTCGCAATATCCAGATTGCAAATCTTAGTTTCTTGCTTGTTCTTCGTTTGCTTGCAGGAGATAGACCCTCGTGGTCAGGTTGATTGTGCTCCGGCGTGGTCAATAACCTCTAGGAGTTGGTTTAGCGATTGCTAAGGCGCGATGTCCTCGCACGTTCGTAGTCGGATCGTCAAAGTCTACTCCACCAAAAACGATAGCTATCATCTCATCGAAAGATCGGGACACCCTCGCCTCTATCAGGAAGAGCACTTGTGTATCCAAAATGAGAATCATGAAACTTGATACCAAATGAAATTTGATATATAGAAATTGTCAAAGGATATGTTGTGTGGATTCAAGCTTCCTTGTCTTCATCCACCATATTGTAGAGACTTGGTGATGTAGAGATTGTTCTAGATGTGAGTGATTTGCAATCTCATAGATTTGAGCTCATCCAAGTACCTACAAGGGTTAGATAGCATGCAAGGGTACAGGTATAGATCCAAGACATATGATCATCATCATAAGAGAAATATCAAGGATTAGTCAAAAAGGCTCATGCCTTGCATGTATCCACATGGAGTTTCTACTCCAAGTTTGAGGCATCAATGATGTTCAATTCACCTCTCAAACGGCAAAATACTTTCTCATCAAGCGGTTTGGTGAATATATCTGCCAATTGCTTATTGGTACGAACATGCTTAAGATCGATGTGTCCTTTTGCAACATGATCTCGAATGAAATGATGACGAACTTCAATATGCTTAGTTCGAGAATGTTGCACGGGATTGTGAGCAATCTTAATTGCACTTTCATTATCACAAAGCAATGGAACATGTTTCACATATATCCCATAATCTTTAAGAGTTTGGGTCATCCAAAGTAATTGAGCACAACATGAACCAGCGGCAATGTATTCCGCTTCGGCGGTGGATAAGGATACCGAGTTTTGTTTCTTGGAGGACCAAGACACAAGAGATCTACCAAGAAATTGACACGTACCCGAAGTGGACTTTCTATCAACCTTGTCGCCGGCATAGTCCGAATCAGAGTAGCCAACAAGATCAAAAGAAGACCTCTTAGGATACCAAATGCCAAAGTTTGGTGTATGAATTAAGTATCTCACTATCCTTTTCACAGCCTTAAGATGACATTCTTTTGGGGCCACTTGATATCGTGCACACATGCACACACTGAGCATAATATCGGGACGGGAGGCACATAGATATAACAATGAACCAATCATAGAGCGATAAACCTTTTGATCAACCAGTTTGCCATCCTTTGTCAAGTCAAGATGTCCATTAGTAGGCATGGGTGTTTTCATACCTTTGCTCTCTTGCATGTTGAACTTCTTGAATAAGTCCTTGGTATACTTTGTTTGGGAAACAAAGGTGCCCTCCTTAGTTTGCTTGATTTGCAAACCAAGAAAGAATTTGAGTTCACTCATCATAGACATCTCAAACTTCACCGACATTAGCCTTCCGAACTAAAATGAGGGTTAGTCAAACCAAATATGATATCATCCACATAAATTTGGCACACAAATAATTCACCATTAATCCTTTTAGTAAAAAGTGTAGAATCAATCTTTCCAATCTCAAAGCCTTTTTAATAAGAAACTTACTCAAGCATTTATACCATGCTCTAGGAGCTTGTTTGAGTCCATAAAGATCTTTGTGAAGTTTGTAAACATGATTAGGTTTCTTGGGATTAACAAAGCCAGGAGGTTGTTTAACATAGTCTTCCTCCTCAATTTCTCCATTTAGAAAGGCACTTTTAATGTCCATTTGGTATAGAGTGATATCATGGTGATTGGCATAAGCAAGTAAGATGCGTATGGACTCAAGTCTAGCAACAGAGGCATATGTCTCACCATAGTCCATACCTTCGACTTGAGTGTAACCTTGGGCGACGAGACGGGCCTTGTTGCGTACAACTTGTCCATCTTCATCTTGCTTATTCCGAAACACCCATTTGGTTCCAATGACATTGTGCTTTTCATCGGGCTGTTCAACAAGCGTCCATACTTGATTCCTCTCAAAATTGTGTAGCTCTTCATGCATAGCGTTCACCCAATCCAGATCATCAAGAGCTTCTTCAACCTTCATAGGTTCAATGTTAGAAATGAATGAATAATGTTCACAAAAGTTAGCTAAGCGAGACTTAGAGCGAGTAATTCTCCCGGTTTGAATATCATCGAAGATTTGTTCAACGAGATGATCTCTTGAAACTCTTGCTCTAACTCGTGAGAGCTTTTGTTTGGGTCGGGGTGGAACATCCTCTTCATCATCTTGTTCTTCCTATTGTCCTTCTTCATTAGCGTTGATGTTCTCTTATGGAGGTCGAGAAGGAGGTTGATGAGGTTCATCTTGTTGTACTTCCTCGTCTCCTTCATCTTGACGTGTTCCACTTGTGGATGCCTCCAAGTCAACTTCGGTTCACCTTGGCGTGAAGTTGAGGCTTCCACTTGATCGGACGAGGTACTCTCCTTCACCTCCGTTGGGCGAATCTTGCCAATAGACAAGTCTTGAGTTGCTTCCTAAGGGTCTTTGTCTCCTACATCAATTGGCAATTGCTCTACTTGCGAGCCATTAGATTCATCAAACTTCACATCTACCATCTCTTCAACCTTTCGGGTGAAATTGTTGTAGAGACGGTAAGTGTGAGAGTTTGAGCCATAACCAAGTAGGAAACCTTCATGAGACTTAGGAGCAAATTTTGAACGACGATTCTTATCAAGAATGTAGCACTTTGAGCCAAATACTCAAAAGTATCCAACTTGTGGTTTGTTACCGGTGAGAAGCTCGTATGCCGTCTTGCCGAGTAGCTTGTGAAGATATAGTCGGTTTGTTGCATGACAAGCTGTCTCAACCGCTTCTGCCCAAAAGTGTTTTGGCGTCTTGTATTCATCAAGCATCGTTCTCGCCATCTCAATGAGTGTCCGGTTCTTCCTCTCAACAACTCCATTTTGTTGAGGTGTGTACGTAGCCGAGAACTCATGTGAAATCCCTTCTTCGTCAAGAAAGGTATCCACATTTGCGTTCTTGAACTCTGTTCCGTTGTCGCTGTGAACCTTCTTGATCTTCACTTCAAATTGATTTTGGGCCTTCCTAGCGAAGTTCTTGAAGATCTTTTGGACCTGTGATTTATCATCAAGAAAGAACACCCACGTAAATCTGGAAAAATCATCAACAATGACTAAACCAAACGAGTTACCACCGAGACTCTTGTAGGCATTGGGACCAAAAAGATCTATATGAAGTAGCTCAAGCGGTCTTCTCGTGGTCATGATGTTCTTCACGGGATGACTTCCTCCAACTTGTTTTCCTGCTTGACAAGCACTGCAAAGTCTATCCTTGTCAAATATAACATCTTTAACACCAAGGATATGATCACCTTAAATAAGCTTATCAAGATTTCGCATGCCCACATGACCTAACCTTCTATGCCACAACCAACCTTTAGAAGATTTAGCAATAAAGCAAGTTCTAGGTTGAGCTCTTTTAGTGAAGTCAACAATGTATAGATCACCTCTACGTATACCGGTAAAGACCATATTATGATTATCTCTTCGAAACACTTGGCAGTCTACTTCACTGAATAAAACATTGAGACCGAAATCGGCTAGTCTAGATACGGAAAGTAGATTGTAGCCAAGAGATTCAACAAGCATAACATTTTGGATGGAGCTGTCATGTGAGATGGCCACCTTACCAAGGCTAACCACCTTACCCTTTGAGTTATCACCAAAAGTGACATACTTTCAAGGGCCGTCGTTTTCAGCAAGCTCACGAAACATATCCTTGTCTCCGGTCATGTGATCGGTACATCCACTATCAAGAACCCATTCCTTTCCTCCAGCCATGTAACCACGAAGGTTAGCCATAAGACCAAGATGTCTCATAGACTCATCAATATCAAAGTCACTATCATCATCCTCGTCATAATATCCATGTTCAACATCATCATCATATGAATGATCATTACCTAGAGAAGGCAATTCATTAGATTTATGACCATGACAATGTTCATATTTATGAATTCTAATAACTTGAGAGATGATGTCACTAATGATTCCAACATCTCCTTTGGCTTGCATGAGGTCACGAAGCTCAAATAAAGAATCACCAAACTTAGGATCACTAGAATTCATCTTATTTAAAGCATTGGACTTTTGAAGAATCTTATCTAGATTTTTCAAGGAATAGTTTGGAAAGCATTTCTCGAGGTATCTCCATATAGTGTAAGCACATTCAAGTGTAGGCAAGCACACAATCAAGTTTCTAGGCAATCCTCTAATGATAAGATTAACAGTTCTAAGATTGCGGATCATATCAAGAGACTCATCGGCGGTAGGATGCAAAGGATCAGTAGGAGGTGCATAAGGGCAAGTAATATACTTGTTCAAATTATATTCATTGAAAATCACAAGGATCTCATTTTTCCAATCATGATAGAACTCTCCATCAAGTAAACGTACACTACGTCTAATACTCCCAATCGTAGACTCATCCATCTTCCTCCAATGGTGATTAAACCAAAGCAATGGAAACCAATGCTCTGATACCAATTGAAAGGATCGAGAAGAGGGGTCTAGACGGGGGGTGATTAGACTCTCAACAAGCAAAAGTAGCAGTTTTTAAGTTCTTCAAGTTGAGGTGGAGTTTTAGCACAAGTTTAATCATTCACAATACATTTCAAGCAAGCATGACAAGAGTATGAGTAGCGGAAAGAGTAAAGCATACAATTTGCAAGAAAGTAAAGGGATAGGATTGGAGTGTGCAAATGCAACGAAGACACGGAGATTTTTGGCGTGGTTCCGATAGGTGGTGCTATCGTACATCCACGTTGATGGAGACTTCAACCCACGAAGGGTAACGGTTGCACGAGTCCACGGAGGGCTCGACCCATGAAGAGTCCACAAAGAATTAACCCTGTCTATCCCACCATGGCCATCGCCCACGAAGGACTTGCCTCACTCTGGTAGATATTCACGAAGTAGGCGATCTCCTTGCCCTTACAAACTCCTTGGTTCAACTCCACAATCTTATCAGAGGCTCCCATGTGACACCTAACAATCTAGGAGACACCACTCTCCAAAAGGTAATAAACGGTGTGTTGATGATGAACTCCTTGCTCTTGTGCTTCAAATGATAGTCTTCCCAATACTCAACTCTCTCTCACAGATTTGGATATGGTGGAAAGATGATTTGAGTGGAAAGCAACTTGGGGAAGGCTAGAGATCAAGATTCTTGTGGTTGGATTGGAATGTCTTGGTCTCAACACATGAGTAGGTGGTTCTCTCTCAGAAAATGAGTAGTGGAAGTGTAGGCACGTTCTGATGGCTCTCTCTTGAATAGAGAAGGGGGTGGAGGGGTATATATAGCCTCCACACAAAATCTATCCGTTACACACATTTGACCCAACTCGGTCAGACAGAATAGAAGAACTCGGTGAGACCGATCTAGTTCAAAATGTGAACGTTAGGAATTTCAGTGGGACCGATATGATCAACTCGGTGGGACCGATGTGCTAGGGTTAGGGCAAAACCTCATCTCGGTGTGACCGATTGCATGAACTCGGTGAGACCGATTTCAGCAATGAGAAAACAAAGAGTTGGTCAGGCAAACTCGGTGTGACCGGTTGCACATTTCGGTGAGACCGAAATAATTGCAACATGCAACAAAGAGTTTGCAAGGCGAAATCGATGAGACCGATCACTCGTTTCGGTGAGACCGAAATGTTACGAAGGGAAACAGAGAGTTTGCATTGCCATCTCGGTGAGACCGAAATCCCTATCGGTGAGACCGAACTGATTAGGGTTTCTGGTAGTGGCTATGTCAAAGGAACTCGGTGGCACCGGATAGATCAAATCGGTGGGTCCGAGTTTGACTTTAGGTTTAGGACATATTTGGAATTGAGAAAATGGTTGAGGGCTTTGGAGCATATCACTAAGCACTTTGAGCAAGTAGACCATTAAGCAACACCTCATCCCCTTTTAATAGTATTGGCTTTTCCTATGGACTCAATGTGATCTTGGATAACTAAAATAGAAATTAAGAGTCTTGAGCTTGTGCCAATCTTTGTCCTTACCATTTTGAAGGGGTTCCACATCCTCTTGTCCATGCCACGCCATTGTTGAACTTTCTGAAATATACTAGATGAAAATATTAGTCCAACAAGAGATATGTTGACATTAATTACCAAAATCACCCAGGGAGCACTTGTGCTTTCACAGGGAGCACTTGTGCTTTCATGGTTGAAGTGCTTTCAAACTTGAGACCAAAGCTTGACAGCTCCAACGCCCACTCCACAATCCTGCCGGTCGCATTTGGATTTCGTAAAATCCGCTGCAACGGGAAGCGAGTGACGACAGTAATCTCATGCGCTTGGAAATAATGGCGCAGCTTCCTCGAGGCCATAAGGAGGCTGAAGAGCAACTTCTGCATGCCAGAATATCTTGACCTAGCCCCCTGCAAAAGGGAACTGACTAAATAAACTGGGCGCTGCACCATCTTCTTCCTCTGCGCTGCTTCATTTGACTTTGCAAATCTTGCCTTGTCGGCACCAGACTCTGCCGGGGAAGATCCCGGTTCACCACTTAGCGGTCCTGCCACTGCCGCTGCTTCTTCATCAACTTCTCTCTGCGCTACCAACGCAGCACTAACTACTTGATTTGTTGCCGCTAGGTATAGCAGCAACGGTTCTTGTGGTTTAGGTGCGACTAGTATCAGCGGAGAGGAGAGGTACCTCTTCAAATCCTTCAGCGCTGCCTCCGCTTCCGGAGTCCATTTCATTGGACCTGCCTTCTTCAAGATTTTGAAAAAGGGCAGGGCGCGCTCAGCAGATTTGGAGATGAACCTGCTCAGAGCAGCGATGCAGCCGGCAAGTCGACGCACATCTTTAACGTGTCTTGGTGCTTCAATCTGCTCAATCGCCTTGATCTTGTCGGGATTTGCCTCAATCCCACGCTGAGATACAAAGAACCCAAGAAGCTTGCCGGATGGAACACCAAACACGCACTTCTCGGGATTGAGCTTCAAATTGATCTCGCACAGATTTGCGAATGTCTCCTCTAAATCTTGTATGAGCGTTGCTTTGTCCTTGGTTTTGACCTCTGTCATCCATATAAGCTTCCATATTTCTATGTAGCTGAGGCTCAAAACCAATCTGGACCGCTCTTGCAAACATTGAACCAACACTTTTCAACTCGAAAGGCATACGTATGAAGCAATACATACCACACGGGGTGATAAATGCGGTTTTCTCTTCATCTTCTTTTGCCATGAAAATTTGATGGTACCCTGAATAGGCATCGAGAAACAACAACAAATCGCAGCCGGCAGTGGAGTCCACAATTTGGTCGATGCGCGGCAAGGGGAAAGGATCTTTCGGATAGGCTTTATTGATATCTGTATAATCAATACACAGCCTCCATTTCCCATTCGCCTTGCGCACTACAACTGGATTGGCCAACCACGTTGGATGGAGCACTCCTCTGACCAAACCTGCCGCTTCCAACTTCCTGATTTCTTCGGCAATAAATTCTTACCGTTCCAAGGCTTGCTTCCTAACTTTCTGTTTGACAGGCCGTGCGTGAGGACAGACAGCAAGGTGGTGCTCAATTACCTCCCTGGGAACACCGGGGATATCAGATGGTTGCCATGCAAACACATCAATATTCGCCCGCAGGAAAGCAACGAGCGCGCTTTCCTATTTGTCATCGAGGGTGGAACTTATGGTGAAAGTTCCTCCCGTACCATCCTCCTTGACGGGCACCTTCTTAGTTTTTGGTGGAGCTACCTTGGACTTCTTGCTCTTGCTGGTGGAGCTCTCTGGCAGATACTCAACGGGAGCGCAGCACTCCGAGGAGGTGCGCTTGCCAGAGTGTGTGCTAGAGGTCATGCCGGTCTTCTTCTTCCCCCTAGGAGCTTCAGCGGCAGGAGCAAGTGCCTTGGCGGTAGATGTTGCAACTGCCTCCCGGTAGAGTTGGTCGGTGCAGATAAGCGCATCCTTCTTGTCAGAGTTGACAGTGATGACGCTCACCGGCCCGGAAATCTTCAATGTATTATAGTCGTAGTGCGATGCCGCCATGAATTTGGCCAGCGCTGGACGGCCGAGAATCCCGTTATATGGCAGCGGAATCTTGGAGACGTCGAAAACGATCTTCTCTGTTCTGTAGTTCAGCTCACTGCCAAATGTCACCAGCAGTGTGATCTTGCCCTTCGGCTGGCTTCTTCCTGTATTGATCCCTTGAAACGTGCCCGTTTCCTTGAGAACATCGTCAGGAATTTGCTACCTCTTGACCACACTAGGCGAGATCAAGTTCAAACTGGCCCCACCGTGAACTAACATTTTTCTCACCTTGAGGTTGCGAATCGTTGGCGAAACCAACAATTCCAAACACCCGACCGCGGTTGTGCGATCAGGGTGATCCTCAGCGTAAAAAATGATAGGCATGTTGGACCATTTCAGAGGCTTTCGAGCATCGACTGACGGCTCTGTCGCATTAATCTCACGCACCCACAGCTTAAGTTGGTGGTGAGAAGAATGCAACGAGGCGCCCCCGTCAAGGGACATAGCTTCTGTAGCCTTTTGGAACTCGTGCTCACTGGACTCGTCATCTTCTTCGTCGTCATCGCCACCCCCTCTTCCTTGTCGCGGCCTCAAGCGGGCCTCTCCTTCTGTTGCTTGGGCTTGCCGCGGCGACCTCCTCGGCCACCGTGTTTCTTGCCAGACCCTTCAGCACCGTCCTAGGCCCTCTCCTTATCTCGCCTTTCATAATCAGCTTTCTGCCTTTCGACAAGCTGTTCAACTTGCCGGCAATTCTGGAGATCATGGCCCTTGGTGCGATGGATCTTGCAATATTGCTCGTTGGAGCCCTCCGACTTGTCGGCAGCCGCCAAGGCCTGACAGGAGGGACACCCGGCAACTTCCTTGCCGGGGCCATCAACCTTGATCTTCTTGGCGGTGCCGGGGTTGCCGGATTCCTCGACAACAAGCACAGCCTTGCCTTTACGCTTCTTGTTACGCCGTCGGCTTTTCCTTGTCGGGGCGGCGGCATCTTCGCCTTCAGAGTTGATCCCTGCACCGGCATCCTCGCCGGGGAGTCTCCTTCCCTCTTCAGCCCGAGCACACTTATCGGCCAGAGCATAGAGCTCGGCAATATCCCTGACTTTGGTCATCGCCAGCTCCTCCCGCATCTTGCGGTTGCGCACGTTCTGATGAAACGCGCTAAAAACAGCGGCAGGATGAACGTCTGGGATGTTGTACTGTACGCAGCTGAATCTCTGTATGTACTTGCACAAAGGCTCGCCCTCCTTCTATGGGATGAGATGTAAATCACTTTCCTGGCCAGGAGCTTGGTGGCCTCCGACAAAGGCGCCAACAAACTGATGACACATGTCTGCCCAGGAAGAAATGGAATTCTCCGGCAGATGCATCAACCACGACCTGACGTTGGGCTTAAGCACCAATGGGAAGTAGTTGGCGAGTATCTTGTCGTCTCGAGCCCCGACAGCCTGCACTGCAATGGTGTAGATGCTCAGGAACTCCGACGGGTGAGTCTTGCCGTCGTACTTCTCTGGGACCTCCGCCTTGAATGTTCGGGAATTGGGCCACTGGACTCGCCGCAGCTCACGGGTAAACACTGGACAACCCACCTCATAAGGCAGGTCACCAGGATCCCTCGGCGCAGGCTTGTCGACAGTAGGTCCCATGCGTCTATCAGATTGATGGCGCGCTTCCCGTCGCCGCTCGATGGTAATTCGAGCGTCTTCTTTGCTTCGCTCCCGAAGAACTTGACGTTGATCGCGGCGCATTCACGGATTGGACGACGCCATGGAATCGTCATCACAACCGTCGATCCGGCGAGTTAGCGATCGCTGTTGTCGTCGTAGAGGAGAGTGCATCGTAGTCATTCCACCCCCAGTCCTTTCGCCATCGGCACGTGTCGGCTCGATGGACCGCCGCCGCGAAGGCTCCGCCTGCTGCGGCCCATCTCCATTGGCGAAGCCGATGAGGCTCTGAATAGCAGCTCTCCATTCTTCGAGCTTCTCCGGAGCGGGAGGAAAATCCAGGAGCAGCTACGCTCGCACCAACACTTCTGCTGGTGTAGGTGGCGGCGAGAGGTGCGAGGTACGTGAGGTGCTCTGACTCCTAACCGTGTTAGAAGGAGCTCCATCACGATCCCGCGACCGCGCCGCGCTTCCACCAGCATCTTGACGTGCATGCTGGCTCTGCGCATCACGGGAATGATGCGCAGAGGTCTTTCCTTGGGGACGCCTAGAACCACCGACGTCACGGCGCTACTCGTCACGCATGACCTGAGAAGGCCGCAGCGCATGCGCCGGCGCGGGCGTCTTGGAAGGCGCCATTCCATCCTTGGAGTTCGCCGCGCCACCCGTTGGCAGCACAGCTCCATCCTTAGATCTAGTGGCGTGTGGGTTGTTGTTGCCGCTGCGAACAATGCCGCTCGCCTGGCTTTGACCGCCATAACGTCATGGAGGCTCAAGACCTCCACCTCTTCCACCTGCATCCACGACATCACCCGTGTGTGAAGGCGCGGGCAAACCGGAAGCAGATGGACCAACCGCCGCGAAACCCTTCTTCTTGGGAGCCATGGCAATGAAAATGATCAAGAGACTGACGCGCTGATCGCTAGATCAGGTTCATGCAACCACTCCCTCCTACCTGGCGCGCCAAAGATGTCGGCGTACGACACCTATGGGACCGCGTGGATCCCTTTACGGTTCGGCAGGGAGAGAGGTATGCACGAAGAGCAGATCCAACGATCAACACCAGGGGATTTTTACCCAGGTTCGGGCCGCTGAGAAGCGTAAAACCCTACTCCTGCTTTAGTTTATTGTGGATGTTTAAGCCCAAGCTCCAGGAGCGCTTGCGATGAACAGTAAGTTCGAGCAGCAGCTACGCATGCAGAATGGGCCAGAGAGTCCTCCTTCCTATAGCCTTGGGCCTCCTTTTATACATCCAAGGGGTCACCAACAGTGGCGTACAGTACATACAAGAGGTGTAAAGTTGCTACAGTGTTTACATGCTTATCACCGACGATTTAGGACAAACGCATTAAATGCTCCGTTTTGGTGTCCCTTGCTTTCTTGGGGACGGGAAAAGGGCCCGTCCCATCAGCACCGCTTAAGCCCGTTCACCACTAGAACCATGCCACGCATCCAGGAGGAAAAAACCCAAATGACAGGCTGGTCGCTGCGCTGGAGCGGTGACAGGGTGGCAGGACCTTGCCGGGTGCAGATCTTGCCGGGTCTTCGCGAGCCATCCCGGCAAGGATCTTGCCGGGGATCCGGCCTTTGGGCTTCCATCTTCTGGTTATTGGTTGGAACGCCTCCTTGATGATCTTGTACTTGCTTCCAGCTGTCCCTCGGCAGGCCTTGCCGCTGGTATGGCTACAACTATCCGTTCACAAGTATGGGGTACTAAAGGACCCAAGCTTTAGTACACCGACACCTTGAAGGTTTTCTTGTTACAATATTCCGTCAAATACAAAGGAAACTAACATGCATGCTAATGCATATCAACGATTCACATATCAGACCCAATATTTACTTCACAACTTAAGACAAAGTTGTGAGAAGGTGTACAAATAAAGAAAAAAATGATCGATCAGGTCCCAGCATGCTTTCATTTCCTGGCCACGGTGGACATGTTGGTAGCCATTTTCATGCGGCTCATTGACGCCTGCCAAGACATGTAGCAGTTGGATACATGCACCATCCCATCATTTTGTGCAGTTACACTAAAATGGAGATGAGCATCCGTGTTGACAAGGATATTGAATAAGTGTGATTGCAATAATAGTGGCACTGTTGATGAAACATGGAAAGTATGCCGGTCGAGCTACAGTACATTTTAGGCAAAGAACTAGAGAAGATCCAAATGCAGCAACGTGGGAAGATGGGCGGTGGAGCAAGGCCAGTTCGAGAGGAAGTTGTACCTGAAGGTCGTCGGGATGTAACCAGGAGGGCGGCGGCGGGCGGGATCTGCCCATACTGCGGCAGCGAGCAAGGGGCAAAGACACTACCGTGCCGGAGCTTGCTTAGAGAGAACGGCGGGTACTGCAGATCGGGACACGCCAACAGTGGGTTTCCTGCGTCAACGCTGGCGACCGGAGCAACGTTGCACATCGTCCCTTTCCGTTGGCGGACTGGATCTGGCCGGATCAGGGACCAGCGGTGAGAGAGAGAGAGAGAGAGAGAGAGTGCCCACCGCCATCTTGTGTGAGAGAGTAGAATAGACCAACCCCAGCAAGCAAGCATTGAGGATCCTGCCTATATTATATAGTATAGTATAGTGGAGCGATTTCCTTTTCTCTCTCGATAACAATAGGTTTATATTCCGTACGTGCGCCATTGAGGAATAAAACATTTTTTAATAACGCGCCAACGCGTCAAGTCGCACTTTGTTTGTTCACGCGTGGTACACAAGCCTCCATCAAGTGGACAACTAGTACACGTGTCAAATTACCACGTGGGCTGCCTTTTCGTACAGAAATGAGCTCCACCGTGTACCCGCGCGGGTGTGGTTGGGAAAGAGACGGGAGTACGTGCGTCGTGCGTACACCTCTTCTCTTTGTGCACGTACCCCACCTATGTGGGTGTGTGTGAGAGAGATACAAACCTAGAGAGAGATGGCGTGTGCGTTCGTGAGTGTTTTTTTGGGGGTGATTTCATGAGTGTATTTGTGCGAATATGTGTCGATGATATCTCAAAAAAATGTGACACATGCAATTTGTGTGAAATAGAGGCCTAGCTATATCATATATAGAGGGGGCGATCCACGAGAAGAGAAGGAGGGATCGTAGGCGTGAGATATCGATAGAATCGTAGAGAGGATCAAGTGTTTGGGTGCGAGATCGATGAAGAGAGCCATCGAAATTGTGTGTACGCACGTCGAAGATATAAGGCAACTGACCTACCGGAACGTTAGAGGGGAGAGGGCAAGTTTGGGTGTGGCAGGGAGACATGACTAGAGCGCTCGATGAATCAGTGTGTGTGGGATGGGGGGGAGGTGGAGACCTAACTAGAGAGACAGATCGACTCATATATGTGTGGAGAAGGAGAGACCTAGCTATGTCTTGAGGGAGATCGATCGACATCCATACTTAAGTGTAGGATGGGAAATAGGTTGAGAGAGAGAGAGACAGAGGTAGAGTGCCAAAGGGGTGGTGGTGGAGTTGCTTCTCGGAGATGGTGGGAGAGGCCTACTAGACAAACGGATGGTACAACTACAATATCAAGAAGAGAGGGGATGTGTTTCTGTGTGTACGTGTGCGTGTGCGTGATAGACGTGTCCGGAGGCATGCATGGATGATGAAGGGGGACCATATGTGTTTTGTAAGAAGACCTACCTAGATCGGTAGATCAATTGTTGTGTGTCAACGAAGGAAGGGAGAGACATAACTAATGAGGTAGATAGATCGACGCGTGGGGAAAACGATTTACAGACGACCTAGCTGGCTATATGTATAGTGGGAGATCGGTCGGTGTACATCCATTTGTTAGATGCAAATAAGGCCCAAAGAGATGGATGGATCTAGGAGGTGGTGCGAGAGGCCTACTAGATGGGGGGAGGAGTGTGCGATTGTGAGATTGATGAAAAGAGGGGCGAGAGTTTACACATGCGTGGGACCGTATGAGAGACATGGGGCATGGATGGGGAAAGGAGGATATCAAAAGTGTGTGTGTGTATGTGGTAGGCATGCCATGCTAAAGAGGTTAATCGATCGGTTTGTGTCAGAAAGAAGGAGTTGTGGAGACCGTGGGAGAACGACCTAATTAAAATAAACGAATGTGCACGATGGATAGAATGCTGAGGGAGGGAGGGCGAGGAGGGTGTGTGCATGCACGAGAGAAAGTTAGTGCTCGCTACAAATATAAGAGGATTGTGTGGGTGTAAAAAGACTAACAGAGATCATAATTCATTATAAGGGTGGATTCATATATTGGAATAAGAGATCATAGTGTTTTAAACCTATGCATGCATGAATATAGTGGTGATACGCGTGGTGTGGTTTTGGACTTGTTATACTATAATGTGATAATGCATGGCGTTAATTTGCAACTCATAGCTAAATATCGAACAATCTAAACCATACTATACATCGAACAATCTCACATTTTATTTGAATTTGTGATAATGTGTGGCGTGTGCAGCTCCCAGCTAAATACTTGCAGGCGTAGGGGGCATGGCACCATACATTATGTGATAAACACATTATACGTATGAGACTTTGTTTAGATTATGAATATCTAGCTAGAGCTTGAAATGTACCATGATTTGAAATCAACATAAAGTGGATTCAAAAATTGGAGTTCGAGTCCATATAGTACACATAGTTCATATCTAACTCGACAGTAATCATGTGGTCTGTTATGAAGATAATATACAAATGATGGTTTAACTTGACAACAATCATGATTGTTGTCGGTGCAACAAACCCTGGGTCTGTTGCCCAGACCGTGCACAGGCCCGAGGTCAAGATTGCAGCATCCAAGACAAGGCCAAGGTGAAGAGATAGGCTCTTTGAGGAATCAAAGGGCAGGTTGAGAAGACCAAGTCAAGCCAAGGAGCAAGACGCCGCTAAGGGGAAACGTCCCTTGCCGGGTAGGAGAGCCTGGCAAGGTCAAGTTGCCCCGGAAGCAAGCCTCAAGACAGCCCCGGCAGGCCTACCGGGTCCTACGAAAGCAAAACACCCCGCCAAGGCTTCACCGCTCCACCGCATAGCGATGCAAGTCATCGATCGGTGCGGTGTTGATGAGGACATCAATACCATTGTTACACCCACAGCCCCTGCTGCTATACATACTGGACCAATTACTCGAGCTCACGCACGCCAATTAAATTATCAGGTACTTTCGTTTCTTGGTAATGATTCTAATGTTCATGAGAATATGATGCTGCCTAAATTGGATACATTTGTTTTGCTTACAAATGAAGGGCCTAGCTTGGACAAGAAAGAGGAACCTTGGAGCAAGTTCAAGCATGGAGATGATGGCATGCGCAAGGGGAACAAGAACGGAGTTACAAGTGATGATTTTAGGACTTTGAAGCCACCATAATGAGTGCAGGAAGCCTTGGACGAAATATACCAGATGCCACTTCATAAATTTCGTCCAGAGGCTATTATAGGTGTTGCATCACCTTATTATTGGGCCAGGCCCATAGGCCCATGTAATTTTGAAATACTTGAGTATAGGCTGTTTTTAGAGTCCGTATGTGTGGGGAAACAAGAGATAGGGTTGGTTTCGGACCCCTCCTTCAAGGGCCACGAAATCCCCCCCTCTTCCTCCATATATACAGCCCTTAGGGCACCGTTTAGACTTTGGGTTTTGTTTAGATTAAAAGTTTGCCATAGCTGCAACTTCACGTACTTCGTTTGTGTTCAACGACTAGACCAAGACGTCACAGAACCCCACCTTGATCAATAAAGCTTTCATCTTATATTCGCAATATCCAGATTGCAAATCTTAGTTTCTTGCTTGTTCTTCGTTTGCTTGCAGGAGATAGACCCTCGTTGTCAGGTTGATTGTGCTCCGGCGTGGGCAATAACCTCTCAGACTTGGTTTAGCGATTGCTAAGGCGCGACGTCCTCGCACGTTCATAGTCGGATCGTCAAAGTCTACTCCACCAAAAACGATAGCTATCATCTCATCGAAAGATCGGGACACCCTCGCCTCTATCAAGTGGTATCAGATTTTCAGGTTGCTCGGTGAGATTTTACAGTTTTTCTTAGTTTAGATCGAGTCTGTTCTTCATACCTACAGTCCACGAAAAAGCCAAAAAAAAAAATTATGGTTAGTTCATCATATCTGAACCAATCTGAGCCTTTGCATAATCTTTTTAGGGTTTTTGCTTTGTTGATTTTGCGGTTGCATCGTCGTGTCTAGTTGCTGGTCTTAGCGTCTAGTCCTTTAGAGCTTCGAGTTCTGTCACAGTTTGTCACGCCGCCGCCGCACCATATACCACCACCGCTGCCATATACCACTACCGTTGCCATATCCTACCACCGCTGCCATATACCATCACCGCTGCCATATTCTACCACCATATATCCACCACCAATCCGAGTTCTTTTCATATTAGGTTTGTTTTCGAGACCCATCTATTTTCCGATTCGTGTTTCCTTGCCTGAGTAGGATTCGGAAAAAAAAATCGGCAGTCAAAAATATTTTTTCCCTATCCTATTTTTAGGTCCCAGGGAGCGTTTTGAGACACTCGCCATCATAGTGATTTTTTGTCGCACTTTTTCGTCGTCGCTGCCCTAATTTCCGAAAAAAAATTGTCAAAAAAAAATTTCGTGCCAATCCTGATAGTTTGACTTGGGAAGAGTTTTGAGACACTCGCCATTATAGTGATTTTTTGCAAAAAAATTAAAAAAGGAGCGCAAAAAAAAAGGAGCGCAAAAAAAACGAAAAAAAAATTTAGAGTGTGCTCTTCCCTTGTTTATGTGCCGCGTCGTGATTTTGTTAGTGTTCTAGGCTCGCGTCTCTAGTACGGTCTAGCCTAGGACCAGCACAGTACCGTCGTTGAGCGTTTATTCAACTTTGCATCTCTGAATTGATTATTGCTGACATTTTTGCTACCATATCATAAGCCTTCCCAGCTCCACATACATCTACGTCGTGCGTTTGACGCCACTTGGCAATTGCTCTGTCCAATCTTTGAGAGTTTTGACTACAACGGTGGCCGATCACCACCTGCTGCTCGGTAAGAACTGGTAAGCATTTGAGATTCGCTTGACGGATTTGTGATACACCACCACCACCACTTCCTAGTAGTCTGTAGGATCATATTCTTGTGTGTTTCTATTGCTGCTAACCATGGCAGGATCACAAGCCGATGAGACTGATTGGGAGAACATCTCGAACAAACAGCTACATGATAAATTTCAGCAAATGATGAGTGGACAGGTGCAAGATGTGCTAAACAGATTTGAAGAGGCCATGGAGAAGATAGATGGAATTGAGAAGACGTTCGAAACAAAGCTCGATAACAAGTTTAATGAATTGCTCGCGCGTCTTCCACAACCACCGCCGGCTGCACATGTCGCACCTCTACAACAACAACAACGTCGCCTTCCAAATCAAATGGGACGAGCACAACGCGTTCCCCTTGAGCCTGGTCAAACTTCTGGTGCCGCTGCACCTACTGTTGATGCTTCTATGGTTCCTGCTGCCGCTGAGGAGGACGATTATGCGGGCGATTAGGAGGATGAGGTTGATCAAAATCAGAACTACGTACCAGCACCAGGTCGTCCACATGCCAATAATCGCAATGGTAGGGCTGCATTACCAGCTCAGGTACGAGATCATGACCATCTTCCTAAACTGAAATTGAATATTCCACCATTTGAGGGTAGATATGTTCCTGATATATATCTTACTTGGGAGTTAGAAACTGAACAACGTTTTACATGTTTACAATATCCCGAGGAGAGATGTGTTGCTGCTGCTGTTTGTGCTTTTACTAGTTTTGCATGTGTAGGGTGGTCTGAACATTGTAGATTATATCCTATTCCAACTACTTGGGCTGATTTGAAAACTGCTATGTGTACTCGTTGGGTTCCACCATATTATCAACGTGAATTACTTCAAAAATTGCAGCGCTTAAGACAAGGAAAAAATTCTGTAGAAGAATATTATCAGGAATTACAAACTGGCATGATTAGATGTGGTATTGTTGAGGAGAATGAAGCTATGCTTGCACGTTTCATGGGTGGATTAAATAGATAGATTCAGACTATTCTAGAGTATAAGGAGTATAATAATATCACTTGTTTATTCCATCTTGCTTGTAAAGCTGAACGTGAAGTGCAGGATCGACAGGCATTGGCGCGAACTAATTTTTCTGCAGGTCGATCTTCATCATGGACACCGCGTGCATCCTCTACTTCCACACATTCTACTGCACCGACACCTCCATCAGCTGCCACCTCCAGCCGTGATACAAGGAAGCAGGCACAAGCACCACTATCTGCCAAGAGCACACCTACCGGGCCTGCACAGAGTTCTTCTTCTTCCATGGCATCAACAGGGCACACAAGTGATATTATTTGTCGTCGTTGTAAGGGAAGAGGTCATTATGCGAGAGAATGCAAATCTCAGCGTGTGATGATTGCTACCGAGGATGGTGGGTATGAGTCCGCTAGTGACTATGATGAGGAGACTTTGGCTCTCATTACACGTGAAGAACACGGTGGAGATGATTCTGCACAAGAGACGCAATACATGGCTCCTGAAGACGCTGACAGGTATGAATGTTTAGTTGTTCAACGTGTTTTGAGTGTGCAGGTCACACAAGCTGAGCAAAATCAGAGGCATAATTTGTTCCATACAAAGGGAGTTGTGAAGGAACGTTCTGTTCGCGTCATCATAGATGGAGGGAGCTGCAACAACTTGGCTAGCATGGAGATGGTGGAGAAGCTCTCTCTCACCACAAGACCACATCCACATCCTTACTATATCCAATGGTTCAACAACAGCGGCAAGGTTAAGGTAACACGTACTATTCGTGTGCATTTTATTATCTCTACGTATGCTGATTTTGTTGATTGTGATGTGGTACCCATGCAAGCATGTTCCTTATTACTTGGTAGACCATGGCAATTTGATAAAAGTTCTGTACACCATGGTAGAAACAATCAGTATACTCTTGTTCATAAGGATAAACATATTACTTTGCTTCCTATGTCTCCTGATTCTATTTTGAAAGATGATATTAATAGAGCTAGTAAGGCAAAACAGGAGCAAAATAAGAGTGAAAATCAGATTGTGGCAAAAGAATTTGAGCAACAAATGAATCCTAATAATAAACCATCTAGTGTTGCTTCTGACATTAAATTGAAAAGTGCATGTTTACTTGCCACCAAATCTGATATTGATGATCTAGATTTCAGCAAATCTGTTTGCTATGCTTTTGTGTGCAAAGAGGCATTATTTTCTTTCGAGGACATGCCTTCCTCTTTGCCTCCTGCTGTTACTAACATTTTGCAGGAGTTCGCCGACGTCTTTCCACAAGATGTGCCTCCGGGATTACCACCTATTCGAGGGATTGAGCATCAGATTGACTTAATTCCCGGTGCATCGCTACCCAACCGTGCACCATACCGTACCAATCCAGAGGAGACGAAGGAGATTATGCGTCAAGTCCAGGAGTTGCTTGACAAAGGTTATATACGAGAATCCCTTAGTCCTTGTGCTGTTCCTATTATTCTAGTGCCGAAAAAGGATGGTACATCACGTATGTGTGTTGATTGTAGAGGCATTAATAATATTACTATTCGTTATCGTCATCCTATTCCTAGACTAGATGATATGCTTGATGAATTGAGTGGCTCTACAATATTATCCAAAGTTGATTTGCGTAGTGGATACCATCAAATTCGTATGAAATTGGGAGATGAATGGAAAACTGCATTTAAAACTAAGTTCGGTTTGTATGAGTGGTTAGTCATGCCTTTTGGGTTAACTAATGCACCTAGTACTTTCATGAGATTAATGAACGAAGTTTTACGTGCTTTCATTGGATGATTTGTGGTAGTTTACTTTGATGATATATTGATTTATAGCAGATCTTTGGAGGAACATTTGGAACATTTACGTGCTGTTTTTATTGCTCTACGTGATGCACGTTTGTTTGGTAACCTTGGGAAGTGCACCTTTTGCACTGACCGAGTATCTTTTCTTGGCTATGTTGTTACTCCACAGGGAATTGAAGTTGATAAAGCCAAGATTGAAGCTATTGAGAGTTGGCCGCAGCCCAAAACGGTCACACAAGTGAGGAGTTTCCTTGGCCTCGCTGGTTTCTATATGCGTTTTGTGAGAGATTTCAGTACCATTGCTGCATCTCTCAACGAGCTTACAAAGAAGGATGTGCCTTTTGTTTGGGGTACTGCACAGGAAGAAGCCTTCACGGTGTTGAAAGATAAGTTAACACATGCTCCTTTACTCCAACTTCCTGATTTTAATAAGACTTTTGAGCTTGAATGTGATGCTAGTGGAATTGGATTAGCAGGTGTGTTACTACAAGATGGCAAACCTGTTGCATACTTTTCTGAAAAATTGAGTGGGCCTAGTCTGAATTACTCTACTTATGATAAGGAATTATATGCTCTTGTTCGGACTTTGGAAACATGGCAACATTATTTATGGCCCAAAGAATTTGTTATTCATTCTGATCATGAATCTTTGAAACATATTAAAAGTCAAGCCAAACTAAACCGTAGACATGCTAAATGGGTTGAATTCATTGAGACTTTCCCTTATGTCATTAAACACAAGAAGGGTAAAGAAAATGTTATTGCTGATGCATTGTCTCGTCGTTATACTATGCTTTCACAACTTGACTTTAAAATATTTGGTTTGGAGACCATCAATGATCAATATGTGCATGATGCTGAATTTAAAGATGTATTGCAGAATTGTAAAGAAGGGAGAACATGGAACAAGTTCGTCGTTAACGATGGATTTGTGTTTCGTGCTAACAAGCTATGCATTCCAGCTAGCTCCGTTCGTCTTTTGTTGTTGCAGGAGGCGCATGGAGGAGGATTAATGGGACACTTTGGCGTAAAGAAGACGGAGGATGTACTTGCTACACATTTCTTTTGGCTAAAGATGAGACGGGATGTTGAGCGCTTTGTTGCTCGCTGCACTACATGTCAAAAAGCTAAGTCCCGACTCAATCCTCATGGTTTATATATGCCTTTGCCTGTACCTAGTGTTCCATGGGAGGATATATCTATGGACTTTGTTTTGGGTTTACCTCGAACAAAGAAGGGGAGGGATAGCATATTTGTTGTCGTGGATAGGTTCTCGAAAATGGCACACTTTATAGCATGTCATAAAAGCGATGATGCTGCTAATGTTGCTGATTTGTTCTTTCGTGAAATTATTCGCTTGCATGGTGTGCCAAATACTATTGTTTCAGATCGTGATATCAAATTTCTTAGCCACTTTTGGAGATGTTTATGGGCTAAGTTGGGGACTAAACTGCTTTTTAGTACTACTTGTCACCCCCAAACTGATGGACAAACTGAAGTAGTCAATAGAACTTTGTCTACTATGCTTAGGGCAGTTTTGAAGAATAACAAGAAAATGTGGGAAGAATTCTTGCCTCATATTGAATTTGCTTATAATCGTTCGTTGCATTCTACTACTAAGATGTGCCCTTTTGAAATTGTATATGGTTTCCTACCTCGTGCACCTATTGATTTGTTGCCTCTTCCATCTTCGGAGAAGGTTAATTTTTATGCTAAACAACGTGCTGAATTGATCTTAAAAATGCATGAGTTAACTAAGGAGAACATTGAGCGTATGAATGCTAAATATAAACTTGCTGGAGATAAGGGTAGAAAACATGTTGTGTTTGCACCTGGAGATCTTGTTTGGTTACATTTGCGTAAGGATAGATTTCCTGATTTGCGCAAATCAAAGTTAATGCCACGTGTTGATGGTCCTTTTAAGGTGTTAGAGAAAATAAATGATAATGCATTCAAACTTGAGCTGCCTGCAGATTTTGGGGTTAGTCCCACTTTTAACATTGCATATTTGAAGCCTTATTTGGGTGAGGAAGATGAGCTTCCGTCGAGGACGACTTCATTTCAAGAAGGGGAGGATGATGAGGACATCAATACCATTGTTACACCCACAGCCCCTGCTGCTATACATACTGGACCAATTACTAGAGCTCGCGCATGCCAATTAAATTATCAGGTACTTTCGTTTCTTGGTAATGATTCTAATGTTCATGAGAATATGATGCTGCCTAAATTGGATACATTTGTTTTGCTTACAAATGAAGGGCCTAGCTTGGACAAGAAAGAGGAACCTTGGAGCAAGTTCAAGCATGGAGATGATGGCATGCGCAAGGGGAACAAGAACGGAGTTACAAGTGATGATTTCAGGACTTTGAAGCCACCATAATGATTGCAGGAAGCCTTGGACGAAATATACAAGATGCCACTTCATAAATTTCGTCCAGAGGCTATTATAGGTGCTGCGTCACCTTATTATTGGGCCAGGCCCACGTAATTTCGAAATACTTGAGTATAGGCTGTTTTTAGAGTCCGTATGTGTGGGGAAACAAGAGATAGGGTTGGTTTCGGACCCCTCCTTCAAGGGCCACGAAATCCCCCCTCTTCCTCCATATATACAGCCCTTAGGGCACCGTTTAGACTTTGGGTTTTGTTTAGATTAAAAGTTCGCCATAGCTGCAACTTCGCGTACTTCGTTTGTGTTCAACGACCAGACCAAGACGTCACAGAACCCCACCTTGATCAATAAAGCTTTCATCTTATATTCGCAATATCCAGATTGCAAATCTTAGTTTCTTGCTTGTTCTTCGTTTGCTTGCAGGAGAAAGACCCTCGTGGTCAGGTTGATTGTGCTCCGGCGTGGTCAATAACCTCTCGGAGTTGGTTTAGCGATTGCTAAGGCGCGACGTCCTCGCACGTTCGTAGTCGGATCGTCAAAGTCTACTCCACCAAAAACGATAGCTATCATCTCATCGAAAGATCGGGACACCCTCGCCTCTATCAGGTGTCACGCCCCAAAGTGACTAAGTGGCTGTCTTTTGCCACATGGCAGCCATTTCCTACAAGAATCGCCTCCAAATGACACCTGTCTAGCGATGTGTCAGGCAGATAGGAGAGAAGGTGGCCAAACAGCCTCGCAAGGTGTGCCGGGCAGGTCATGATGTGATGCTAAGCGGCGCATTTAATGCGTTCTGCTCTGTCTGCAGAGTAGATATGATAGCACTGTTTGCTATCTAATCAGTACACAATGACTAATTTGCCACTGTGGTGACCCCTTGATCTATAAAAGGAGGCCCATGGCAGCCATAGAAAGGATTCAGACACTTGTACACTCGTACGCACGTAGCTGCTCTCGCCCCGAGGCAACCCTGCCGGGCAAGAGTGCTGCGTTTCCACCACCATCCACCATCAATCCACCAAAGTAGGAGTGGGGTTTTACGCCTCGCGGCGGCCCGAACCTGGGTAAAACTGCCCGTGTGATCTCTGCCGCGCTGCGCTGCGCTCCTCCGCTCTTTGTGCAACATGCTCAGTCCCCCTGCCGAACCAAAAGGGGCTCGTGGCCCCATAGGTGGCCGTGGTTTCCCATGACATCTTTGGTGCACCACGTAGGTGGAAGCGCTTGCGCAAACCTGAGAAGTGTACGTAGCGCGTCATCTTCACCGCCAACTTCTTCAGCAGCGGCTCCATCGTCCATTGCGCCCAAGAAGAAGCCCGGCGTCGCAGCTCATCCATCCACCTCGAAGGCCCCGCTGCACGCGATCGCCGACGCCGCGGGGGCTACGGGGACGCCCGGGGGTGTGGACGCTGCGGGGGACGTGGTCGGCGCAGGCGGCGTCGTTACCACCTCCCCTACGGCCGAAGCAGGAGCAGGAGGCACCAGAGAAGGACAGCACCAACGACATCCCAGCGGCCATGCCCCACGAGGTACGGGAGGAGAGATCATTCGATCTGCACCTCCCCGTCTGACCGAAGGGCACAACCGCAGCGGGGGTACTCGCTCTGTGGGGAATCGCAACTCCCCGACCGCTCCCGCCGCGGGTGCGACCGTAGAGCATGCGCCACCCCCGGAACGAGCCGACCCAGCCGCTAAGCTAAACGGAGCCGCTGGCCCCCAAGCGCCTCCACCTCGTCACCACGCCATCTAGGCGGTTGGCTCACGACGACGAGAGCACGGCGCGACCGCTACTGACACCGTCAGGAGCCAGGCGACGTTACGGTCTTCATCGACATCCATGCCAAGCACCGCTTCGAAGGCCATGGCGCGGGCCCAGCTGCTGTTGAAATTTCCGCCGACAGCCGATCAGATGGACGAGTGGAGAGCCACCATTCAGAGTCTGATTGGCTTCGCCGAGGCGGGAGGATCGCAGTGGGCTGGTCCGCCGCGGCCTCTCCAGGCAACGACAACGGCCCACGTTGCTGGCCGTGCGGATGGGGCCACTCCTACGGTACAGTCCCCTCCACGGCAGTCAGTGCGGGAGCCGCGCAACAAAGAACACGACGACGTCTCGATGGCTTCGTCCGAGCCTCGAGCGCGTCAAGGCCAACGGCGAGTCTAGGAGGACAGGCAGAGGGAAGGCACGCGTGTCACCATCGAGCGACACCGTGACGCCCGCCGCCAGTCGACAGGCGCGATGGCCCCGACGTCGACGAGCCCGCACTCGCTGAAGGCGGGTACCTGCCTTTCGAGGCTGGGTGCCCTACCTTCACCCGCGAGCTGCGGCAATTCCGTTGGCCGTCCACTCGCACGTTCAAGCCGGAGATACCAGAGAAGTATGACGGGAGACTGAACCCGGCAGAGTTCTTGAGCATCTACACCATCGCTGTCCATGATGCCGGGGGAAGAGATGAGAAGGTATTCGCCAACTACTTCCCTTTGGCACTCAAGCCAAATGCGAGGTCTTGGCTGATGCACCTGGTGGAGAACTCCATTTTGACCTGGGCTGACCTGTGCCATGAGTTCGTTGGTGCCTTCACGGGCGGCCATCAAGAACCAGGGCGGCCCAGCGACTTGTAGCTTCTCCCGCAGAAGGAAGGCGAGAGCCTGCGGAAATACATGCAGAGATTCAGCCGGGTCCACTTTCGCAAGAGCAGTCCAGATTGGTTTTGAGTCACAGTTGCACAGAAACATTGAGACTTATCTGGATGATATTATGGTCAAGACCAGGGACAGATCAACCCTCATTCAGGATTTAGAAGAGACGTTTGCTAATCTGCGCAAGGTCAACTTGAAGCTAAATCCGGAGAAGTGTGTGTTTGGCATTCCTTCCGGCAAGCTACTTGGCTTCTTTGTGTCCCACCAGGGGATAGAGGCCAACCCTGACAAGATCAGGGCTATCAAGCAGATTCAAGCACCCACGACAGTCAAGGACGTGAGGCGTTTGACTGGGTGTGTTGCCGCGCTTAGCAGATTCATTTCCAAGTTTGTCGAGCGTGCCTTGCCGTTCTTCGAGATTTTGAAAAAGCCAGGACCCATGGAGTGGACCCCAGAGGCAGACGCTGCACTACAAGATTTGAAGGCCTTCCTTTCCTCTGTGCCCACTTTGGTCACTCCAAAACCTCGAGAGCCATTGCTGCTATACTTGGCGGCAACTAATCAAGTGGTTAGCGCAGCACTGGTGGTGCAACGGGAAGTGGATGAAGCAGTAGACATAGCTGGTGTCCCTCCCGGGGAGGAAAGTGAGCACACCCCGGCAAGGTCAGAAGCAGATCAAGATGGAGAAGAGCAAAGTAGCGGAAGCAGTTCTCTGGTCACGGCAAAGAAGAAAGTGGTGCAGTGCCCAGTGTACTTCATCAGCTCCCTATTGCAGGGGGCTAGATCCAGGTACTCTGGCGTGCAAAAATTGATTTTTGGCCTTGTCATGGCCTCAAGGAAACTGCGCCACTACTTCCAAGCCCACGAGATCACAGTTGCCACCCATTTCCCTTTGCAACGTATACTCCGAAACCCTGAGGCTACCGGCAGGATAGTTGAGTGGGCTTTGGAGTTATCCAGCTTTGGTTTGAAGTTTGAGAGCACATCAACTATTTAGAGCAGAGCGTTGGCAGAGTTTATTGTAGAATGGACGCCAACTCCTGACGAAGAGGTATTGGAGACAGTTATTCCCGGCAAGGAAGCGCCCCAAGAATGGATCATGTATTTCGATGGTGCCTTCTCCCTACAAGGTGCAGGGGCTGGCGTGCTTCTCGTTGCTCCCACTGGAGAGCACCTGAAGTACGTCGTCCAGATGCATTTTCCCCGGGAGGAGGCTACCAACAATACAACAGAGTATGAAGGGCTCCTTGCCGGGCTCAGTGTTGCAACAGAACTGGGGATCAAGAAGTTGATCATCCGCGGAGACTCACAACTTGTGGTGAGACAAGTCAACAAGGATTACCAAAGTCCATTGATGGAGGCATACGTTGAGGAAGTGAGAAAGTTGGAGGAGCACTTTGACGGATTGCAAACAGAGCACGTACCCATGCGGAAAACAGCATTGCTGATCATCTATCGAAGTGCGCTGCGCAGAAGCTCCCTGTGGAACCAAGAACTTTTGTTCTCCATCTAACTCAGCCCTCCGTATCCCCGGCAACAATGGCCAGAAAGAGGAGGAAACTGGACTCCGGCAAGCCTCTCCCGGTAGAACCTTCCGAGGATCCCAGCAGAAAGCTTGTCGGGCGCAACTCCCCTTCTGTCGCTGAGCTGCATCCTCCTACCAGGCCACCGGTCCCCGCTGTCGAGGATTGCACTCTCATGAATGAGGAGGTGCCATTAGTCCTCGTTGCCGAGCCACAGGCTCCGTCTTGGGCACGACACATAGTCCATTTCCTCCAAACTGGAGAACTTTCCGAAGAGCAAGAAGAAGCTGAAAGAGTAACCCGGAGGGCCAGTATGTATCAGTTCATTGACGACACGCTGTATAGAAGGAGGCCCAACCATGTGAAATTGAAGTGAATTTGCCGGGAAGGAGCAAAGGAACTGCTAGCAGAGATACACAAGGGTATGTGCGGCTCCCACATTGGATCAAGGGTGTTGGTTGGGAAAGCTTTCCGGCAAGGATTCTACTGGCCCACAGCCCTCCAAGATGCGGTTGAGCTTGTCACCAAGTGTGAAGCCTGCCAGTTCCATTCCAAAAATATCCACCTGTCTGCCCAAGCTCTTCAGACAATCCCTTTGTCATGGCCGTTTTTGGTTTGGGGGCTCAATATCCTTGGCCCTTTCCCCCGTGGTGCAGGGGGCTTTGAATTCTTGTTCGTTGCGATCGACAAGTTTACAAAGTGGCCAGAAGTAAAGCCCGTGAGAAAGGTGACTGCTCAGTCAGCTATCAAGTTCTTAAAAGGATTGGTGTGCCGCTTTGGAGTTCCTGCCCGGATCATCACTAACAACGGCACCCAGTTCACGAGTCGCGCCTTCATGCAATATGTTCATGCCCTCGGGAGCAAAATCTCGTTCTCCTCTGTGGCCCATCCAAGGAGCAACGGGCAAGCTGAGAGGGCAAACGCTGAAGTGTTGCAAGGACTCAAGAAGAGAACATTTGATAGGCTGCAGAAGTGTGGTAGGCGGTGGATCGATGAGCTTCCGGTGGTTCTTTGGTCCCTCAGAACGACACCAAATCGAGCTACTAGGTAGACTCGCTTCTCCCTAGTCTATGGGGCAGAAGCAGTTATCCCCACGGAACTCATTTATGGGTCACCTCGAGTGCTTGCCTACGATGAAGTAGCGCAAGATCAGCACCGGCGTGACGACGCTGTGCTACTCAAGGAGAACCGTCTCCGGGCTGCTACGCGTGCCGCACGCTATCAGCAAGCCCTGCGTCGCTATCATAGCCGTAGGGTTCATGCCCGGTGTTTTGAGGAAGGCGACCTTGCTCTTAGGAGCGTTCAGTCCGACAAGGGTGCAAAGAAGTTGACACCAAAGTGGGAAGGCCCTTACCAGGTAGTACGAGTCACCAGACCTAGCGCAGTCCATCTGGAGACTGGAGATGGCATTCAGTTGCAAAACTCATGGAACATTGAGCATCTCCGCAAGTTCTACGCATGAGGCGCGGCTGTCGGGCCCTGCCCGGTAGCCACCCTTTTGTACAGGCCTTGCCTCTGTTGCATGTAACCCCTTGTACAAGGCTAGGCGCAGACCCTGAGCAACAGAGAAATAAATGAAGCGCTGGGGGCTCCCAACAAATTGCATGCATGCATAAGCATATCATGAGCATTGCATGTTCATGTAGATAAGATCGCATGAGGCATCATTTTCATCTCCATCAAACTGCAGGCTCCTACCGTGGATTAGATCCCAAAGAAGGAGAAGAGAAGACAAGCCTACATTGCGATCCTCGGCAAGCCCAAACAGATAAGTTCTCTCTCTTATCCATACGCGTTCTGTAAGTAAAAACTGGTGCATAGGAAAACCTCGCCGCTTTCAAAACTTAGGTGCTCCTGTCCCTTGACTCGAACATTGCTTCGGTCGGAGTGGTTGTAGTGGCCTTTGGCGAGAAAGTTGGCGGGGGGCTGGTCCCTCTTTACGATTTGTGCCCGGCAGGCCTAGCCCTGCGGCAGCAAACTGAGGGTACCGGCAGGATAGCCTACCAGGGAAAAACTTGTTTACTTGAGCGTATAGTGGCATTCTCCCTCTGCATGGGCATGTTACATGCACAAGTGCCCGGCAAGGTTTATCTTTTCATTAATATGCTGATCAACAAGTACAGACCTTATAGAACACAAACATGGATAAAAGATATTACATTATTTAGACTAAAGTTTGGCAAGTGCCTACATATTTTAGGTTGAAAAAAGATAAATGCTCATGATGCCTTTTTACTCTGTCCTCCCCTTCTTCGAAACTACAGGGGAGACGAAGAAGACGGAGGGAAGGCCTGACTGGGATTCGGCGCCTCCCCAGGATCAGGATGGCACCGTTCCCGGGCTGGGAGGAAGAAACCGGAGGCTGGTGTGGATGGTGACGCTGCCGGAGGCCCAGCCGGTGATGATGGTGGTGCCGGCAAGCATGCCTTGTCGGAGCGGTCGCCCCTGCTCTTGACATGTCGTGGGTTGCCGCCACCTTCCTTACCACTGTCGCTCGAAGCTCCCACCACGCCAACCAGGGCGAACACCAGGCACTCCGAGTAGCTCCACAGAGAGCATGGTTGTCTCTAACGACCCGAAGACAAGGGGCCGCCGCCCTTTAAAGAAGCATGCATGGGGACAAGGAGCTCGCCCATACGACAGACAGGCAGTACCCTGAGAGGAGGAATCCGCCATTACCAATACCGGACCACCTTTGTGGCCTCCCTCCGGCGTCATAGGAAAAGGGGGAATAGGCCATGATCGACTACCATGCCTCGTGTCCATTATGGGCCTCGGCGTGGTGTCGCTTGTGTCGCCCCTCACTAAGATTGTAGCTACGGGCGGCCGGCGACGAGCGCACCAAAGTCGCTACCTCCGGTGCCACCACCGCGCCGCCCGCACACCCCCCTAAGGCCTGCGCGAAGACAGGAAGAGGATCCTGCCCTAGCACTCGACACCATCGACCCCAAGCTAGGGCCCGGGGCTTGGCCTCGAGCTCTCCTCTTTGGCGTACCCCAGGAGGAAGCAGAGAATGAAGGAGGAAAGGTGAGTGGATGAATACTCCCACTCCTCCCCCGTCCCTCCTTTTATAGACGGGCCGGGGTCAGGAGCCACTCCCTCAGCGGGTAACCGCCGTCCTCCTCCACCAATCCATGAAGACCAGGCCCCCGCCTTAATGCTCTCCCGCACCACGCGCCTCCGTTACCTACCCCACTCAATGCATGCAGCATATGTGGCCGGGGATAAGGGCGTGGTGGGAACAGTGAATTGGCAGTTACTCGCCCGTGCGTTAAAGTCAATCACGGGCCATTACAAGAATGGCCCCACCACCATTGGCGTTACACGATGGGCGGAAGAACCGGAAACTGACCTGGGCTCAGGTTAATGAAGAAGCAAAGAAGATCTCAAGGGACAAGCAGCTATTTCCCCCTCGCCTGTGCACAAGTTAGGGCATACCCCGACGACGCCCGGCAGCGCATTTGGGCCAGGCCCGGGGGCTCCTGTCGGTGCAACAAACCCTGGGTCTGTTGCCCAGACCGTGTACAGGCCCGAGATCAAGATTGCAGCATCCAAGACCAGGCCAAGGTGAAGAGATAGGCTCTTTGAGGAATCAAAGGGCAGGTTGAGAAGACCAAGTCAAGCCAAGGAGCAAGACACCGCTAAGGGAAAACCTCCCTTGCCGGGCAGGAGAGCCTGGCAAGGTCAAGGTTGCCCCGGAAGCAAGCCTCAAGACTGCCCCAGCAAGCCTACTGGGTCCTACGAAGGCAAAACACCCCGCCAAGGCTTCACCGCTCCACCTCATAGCAATGCAAGTCATCGATCGGTGCAGTGTCATGCCCCAAGGTGACTAAGTGGATGTCTTTTGCCACATGGCAGCCATTTCCTACAAGAATCGCCTCCAAATGACACCCGTCCAGCAATGTATCAGGCAGACAAGAGTGAAGGTGGCCAAACAGCCCGGCAAGGCGTGCCGGGAAGGCCATGATGTGATGCTAAGTTGCGCATTTAATGCGTTCTGCTCTGTCTGCAGAGTAGATATGATAGCATTGTTTGCTATGTAATCAGTACACAATGACTGATTTGCCACTGTGGTGACCCCTTGATCTATAATAGGAGGCCCATGGCAACCATAGAAAGGAATCGAACCCTTGTACACTCGTACGTGCGTAGCTGCTCTCGCCCTGAGGCAACACTGCCGGGCAAGAGCGCTGCGTTTCCACCACCATCCACCATCAATCCACCAAAGCAGGAGTAGGGTTTTACGCCTCACGGTGGCCCGAACTTGGGTAAAACTGCCCGTGTGATCTCTGTTGCACTGCGCTGCGCTCCTGCGCTCTTTGTGCAACGTGCTCAGTCCCCCTGCCGAACCAAAAGGGGCTCGTGGCCACATAGGTGGCCGTGGTTTCCCACGAAAATTGTAGATCCTATTCAAATAGAGAAACAAATTCAAATGGTTTAACTTGACAACAGTCTTGATTGTAGATCTTATTCAAATGGAGAAACGAATTCAAATTTAGTTCATATTGAAGCGGTAGTATATACATTTGGATGCACTAAAATGTTCATTTGAGTAGCAAGTTACATCATTATACACCTAGCGAAATATTTTAATTGAACATAACATGGATTCAAAGTTTTGAATGGCATTTGTAGTAACTCGTACAGTAAATCGGGACTAGACTCTCTTGTGTGGTGCGAATTGATTTCTTTTTGTTTTTTTCGTCGAGGGAAGTGCGAATTGATTTGGTATAGTACACGATAGGCTTGCCCAGAAATTTCAACCCGCGCCTTGTTATCCTGAAATTTTAAGATATCTCTTTGTCTCGTTGTGCTCCAAAAACTCCCTCCATCTCAACCCGCGCCTTGCTATCCCAAAATTACAACGCGTGCGTAAACTCCCACCTCCTGCGAAATCCCGACACGTGAAATTCCCGTGATACCCCTGAACCGAAAGAACATCCTAGTTCAAATCGGTGGGGGTACTTTCATAACTTACCCCACACATTTCGGACAAGCGTGTCCCTAAGCCATGGTTCCCGCTCCCATCCCCTCCGCCCCCCATTCGTACACCGAGGCCGCGAAAACCCGTGAAGCCCCACACCCTCCTCCATCCGCCACCCAACCGGAGCCTCTTCCACAACGACATCGTCCATCGCAAGAGCTCGACGTCCCTCATCCACCGCACCGGATGAGGATCCGTTGTCGATCCCATCGTCCCGCCTGTTCAGCCACCCCATCCTCCACCTCCAAGGAGCTGCCCCGACGTTCGCGTTGTCTATCGCGCCACCTCCATTCCCACAGCGCCGTCTTCACCCGGACCACCGGAAAAGCAGCACCATTATTGATTCCTTGGATGAAGATGAGGCCTAATCGGCGCCACCAAAGATGTTCTACACTAAACGCTGCATTTTCTTCTTGATTTGATCTCATGGTGCTGACGGCGCTCGGTCCCGATCCGCCATGGCGCGTCTCCATCTACGACGGCGTCGCCGGCCACTTCCTCCACGGTGTCGCTCCCTCGGCGATGATGTGCACATCAGTAGGAGATGCTGCTGCTGCTCGAGCTCTCGCTAGCCCTGCTGCTGCTTTGGCTCTCGCTCGCGCTGCTGCTCTACTCTTGCTCTCGGTCCCCTGCCTGGTCTTCTCTTGCTCTTGCTCGCGCCGCTTCTCTTGCTCTTGCTTGTGCCACTGCTCTACTCTTGCTCGTGCTGCTGCTGCACGAGCAGCAGCTCCGGCTCTTGCTCGAGCTCTTGTTGCTGCTACCCGAGATGCTGTACACGACCAGCTGCCCCGGCTCTCGCACGCGCTGTGGTTGCTGCACGACCAGCTGCCCTGGCTGCTCTCTGGTAGTATGTTCCCTGCTGGAGTGGCTACTAATGAGGTCACACTTGTACAGCGAGGTGCTATACAAACGGTTTTTAACCCCTTTCCGCGACGTCATTCTGAACCGTCGGCTAGTGAGTGACTGCGATAGGGGGGTCCTTCCCACACGACAAAACCATCTGGGATATGCCCTCCTGGCACACACGCTCGGCAAAATGAGGTCATGTGCGACCGGCGAGCGATCAATACGGTTATACTTACAGTAGTACTAAAAAAATACAATTATACAGGCAAAATCATTTCCGGTCGTAAGTACATCCCACACAGTCAGTCCCCGCTAAACGTTTCTGTTCGTATATACATCCCACACAGTCGCTCCAAGGAAAATGTTTCCGTTCGCAGGTACATCACACACAATTTTCCCCATTAAATAGTTTGTGATAGCGTTGCCATTGCACACGATATTAACAATTTTATCATTTGCGTTATTGAATGCATCACGCACGGTGCGTAGAAGAAATTGTGTGGCAAAGGTTGTCCATCACACACACTTTTTATGTGGTAAACGTTTGCGCAAGGTGGCCTAACGCAAACAGTTTTCAAGAGGATGTCGTGTGTGATTGTTCATTGATCCAACACGGTTTATTCCTAGAAACTGTGTGCGTTGCCTGAGGTCATCGCCCATGGTGTTTTCTCAATAACCGTTTGCAATATAAAAACCCAATTAGCAGGCTAATTGTCCTATTATTAATAATCCATTTATTAATCTAATTGACATTTCATATTAAGCACACAATATATTTCATTTTCATATTAAGGAAGCAGGATTTCATAATTGAAATACATCAGAGTACAACATCATATAGCTTCAGCACTCAGCTACCCCATTACACAACTGCACCAGCACCAAGTTTCACATGCAACATCTATAACCTTTCGAAATTAGTATCATAGACAGTACATAGACAGATGAATCTCATCTGGAAAACTACTGAAGCGGAAGGCGAATATTGAGCCTTCATCGATGTTCAAGGTCTTTGCAACTTTAGGCCAGTACCTGTGGATGATTGACTGTCCATCCTTCGTCCTCTTCAGGAACACTTCAATATTGAACCGTGGGTGTTGTATGAATACCTTCCTTGCCTCCTGACCATACAGGTGGTTTGAGAGGTAATCATCAGTGAACTGCTTTGGAAAGGCCTGAAAACAAGGATGTGCATAAATATCTTCTCTATATTGGAAATGGGGCAAAGGAATAAAAAAGGCAAGGTATAATAGTTAGTACCATCCTGTAGTGAACTGATGTCTTCTTCATTGTGCAGATAAAGATCTTGTTGTTTTTTGTCGCTAATTTCTTTATCCTAACAATCTTGCTGAGTTTCTTGACTTGACTGATATTCATGGACAACTCATTTCCCCATATGCAAAAATGGTCGAACAGTGGGCCAAAACTTCTGACAGCCGGACCTACATGTGCAAGACCAAATTGTTAAAAACCTAAATATTAGAATGGTTCATGCAATTGCACAATAATGTGCTATTAGACAAAGGGCCATGCATGTACAAACCTCGATTGTAAACCTCAGTGCTTCCCATTGTTTCCCTGCAACACATATAAGGTAGTTAGCGATCAGGTTAAGTGAGGGTTCGTATGCTATCAGTAAAATATGTTGATGAAAAATAAGCACATTGCAGATTCATCAGATTAATTGAAGCCACATGGAAAACCCATTTATTCAAACCAAGCATGATTAAGAACTAGGAAATATAGCAATTGTATATGTTTCTCATGTATTAAGTGCAGCCAAATTCAATTTATTCTTCACATGCACAACAATACAAAATTCTACCCACGACAATTGGACATCGCATTGCAGAATTGAACCAAGCAGTTAACTAAACACCACAACAAATGAACCAAACATTAACTGAGCACCACATTGCACATTATAACATACTCCTAATAGAAGATCAGACAGTTAACCAAACCAAGCATGCTTAACAACTTGGAAATATAGCAATTGTATTTGTTTCTCATGTATTTAGTACAACCAAATTCGATTTATTTCTCACATGGTATACAATAACAGAATGCATCCACAACAATTGAACATCGCATTGCAGAATTGAACCAAACAGTTAACTAAACACCACAACAAATGAACTAAACATTAACTGAGCAGCACATTGCACAATGTATAACATACTAGAAGATCAGACAGTTAACCAAACCAAGCATGCTTGACAACTTGGAAATATAGCAATTGTATTTGTTTCTCATGTATTTTGTAAAGATAAATTTGACTTATTTCTCTCATGGAAGGCAATACAAAATTGCACCCTGAAGAATTGAACATCACATTTGCAGAATTGAACCAAACAGTTAACTGAACACGACAACTAATTAACCAAAAAGTTAATAAGTGAGCACCACATTGCACGACATATAGAACATATACACTAGAGCAACAGATTGCATGGTAAAAGTAGATAGCACAATTCACTAGAATTTGTTAAGGAAAGGCAGGAGCAGCACATGCAACGGGTAAACCGAGCATGCTTAACCGGCGTAGCTAGCAAACTGAACATGGGTCCTTATAGTGAGCTAATAAGACAAGCTACTCCCCATCGTCGGAGATATCGATGATGATTGGCTCCTTGGACATGGAAGAGGGCGAGGCCTCCGCATCGTGGGTGCCCTCATTGTAGTGGTGAGTTGCCTGAGCCGCTCCGGGCACCAACCTGCTGGCTCTCAAGTTGAGGTAAGCACGTGCACACTGAAAAAACACCTCATAGTCTTCGTCGAAGGCACCGAGGGTGGCCTCGAGAAAACGCCACAAACTATCGTTTAAAGTAGCCAACCAGGTCGCGGCGTCGGCGTGCGAGGCGTCGACGGTGGCCTCGACAGCGAGGTGCTCCTCCAAGATCTGGGGGTCGGCACGAATGGCAGCCATTGCGACCTCATCCGCGCGTGCGCCCGCGATTTGCTTCTCCCCTGCCAAATGCTCCTTGAGCTCCTGGCTATATTGCATGCACCATGGCTTAGGGCGGCGCTTATTTGGTGGAGGGGTCGATGATTTGGGTGGAAGGTGTCGCGCCGGCGGTCGGGGCATGTGGGATGTGGAAGGAGGAGGAGGATGGGGGTCGGGTGTGGATTACCTGCCTGGATAGACGAGGCCGAGCAGCGTGAAGCAGGGTCACTGGCGAGGAGGCGGCGCTACAAGCAAGGAGTGAAGGTTTCAACTTGGAAAGGAAGGCGGAAACAGGGGAAATGTGGCTTTTGGTAAGGGGGGGGGGAGGTAGATATTTCCGCGGAAGCCGAAAATTTTGAATCGGTTCAGCGAAAAAACTGGCGCGCAAAGTGTCATCAGACACGGTCCCTTATTCAGCACTGTGTACGATATGTGAACCTCACAAATGATTCATATAGCTTAACCCATGTGTGATGAGTTTGAACGTGAAAATTTTTGGTTCGAATTTCCCTGGTTACAGTGGTCATCCATGTCATTGCATAATTTGGGTACACAAAGGAGACTACAGCACACCCATACTTCTTAATTGAGCAATTTCAGCAATTAAACAGAGCTAGCTGACCTAAACATTACTCTAACAAATTAAAGACCGGCGCTCTTAATTAAACAAAACAAAGAGTACTACTACGGCTGGTGCTCGTCGATCTCCGCCGCCTCCTCCATGTCCAGCTCGCGCCCGACGATCTCGTGGGGAAGGGGCTCCATGGCATCCATCGCACCATACTTGGCAAGCATCTTGCCATCCGCATCCGCTATATCTTTGGAATAGGCCGCCACGAGCTAGGCGTGGGCGGCCATGATCTGGGCTTGGGCGGGCTCCGTCGTGGCAAGGTATGCCGCGCAGGAACGGACGGCTGCTCAAATGTTCTCGGGGATTGCCAACTCTTCGGCCATGGGTTGCCGACCATTGTCGGAGAAGCTTCGTTCGATTTGTGCGGTGACCGCCATGAGCTGGGCGTGGGTTGCCTCGACATGGTCGTGGGCGGCCTCCATCAGGGCTAAGGCCGCCGCTGCGGAACTGACAACTGTTGTGCTGCTCTCGCCAGTTGCTATCCCCGAGGCAGATGTTGCTGCCGCCACCTGAGAAGCAACAGCGGCCGTTTGGGCTGCCTTGGCTGCCCTGTCGCAGATTGCGGCCGCGCTCACGAAGCTTGTTAGCACGCGCCTGGCGGCTACGGCCGCGCTCTTGCCGGAGTGGGCCGCCGAAGTTTCCCTCATGAAGCGGGTCCACGTCCCCATCTTTCACCGGCGACGATTGAACAGTGAAATGATATTTGGGGAGCGAGCTAGTGTGCTTGACACGCCGGCTGTGGACTATAGCCGACGCACCTTCTCGCGTAAGCCGTATGCATACGATACTCTGACGGTGCTCCAAGATATTTTGTGCTGCATCTCACATGGTTGGTGATAATAAATTGTGTGCGATCTACTTGATTTTTCGTCTTGATTTGAATTACATAATGGGGTCACAGCTGCAAAGGATGGTGTTTTAATTGCTAGAACTTTTATCTGCAGTGAACATGCAACTATAGGTGTGTCGTCAAAAAAATTGGAATTATTCAGGGTTCGTTTGGACATTTTTATACATTAACTTGGTTTTCTAGGCATTTCAGGTGCACAATTCAAAATTAAACTACATGCACATGCTCCGGTGCACCAAAATGGTTTGTAAAATGATATATGTATCCATGGGTTGATGCTTATGTCCCAAGCAAGAAATGGGGATGAATTTCAAACACCATGGCACCGTGGCTCTCCGGCAAACGTTGAGGTGCCTGCTTTTGTAATTTTAGTAAATCCAAAACTCGTCCGAAATTCATGAACCTTGGCATGCTATCATGGAATGGCATCAACATGCTGGGGTAAAAAATATTGTCCCATTTGGGGTAGGTTATGCTATAAGCTTCTCATAAACCAGAGCTTCTCCCAAGAAGCCTCATGGTTCCGGTAGGGAAACGTGTCACCATTGTGGACGAAACGATATCCGTTGCCTCTTCTTGCTTTCAAAACATTTCTAGTGTCAACGTAGAACAACAGGAGTGTTGTGTCATTTTTTGGGATTTTTCGTGGTTTGCTTCGACATTTTTATACATTAACTGAGTTTTCTATGCGTTTATGTGCATAATTCAAATTTGAACTACATGCACATGCTCCAGTGCATATAAACGGGTTGAAAAATCAAATGTGTGTCCTTGGATGCAACCTTAGGTCCCATGGAAGAAATGGGAATGAATGTCAAACACTTTTGCCACCGTCGCTCGCCCGCTAACATTGAGATACATGGTTTTAAAATTCTAGTAAATCGAAAACTCGTCTGAAATTCATGAAACTTGACATGCTATCATGGAACGGCATCAACATGCAGTGGTAAAAATATTGTCCCATTTGGGGCAGGTTGGGGTATAAGCTTCTCACAAACCAGAGCTTCTCGCAACAAGCCTCATGGTTACGGTAGGGAACGTTTCACCTTTCTGGACGAAATGATATCCGTTGCCTCTTCTTGATTTCAATTTTTTCTCTAGTGTCAACATAGAACAATAGGAGTGTTGTGGCGTTTGGACATTTTTATACATTAATTGAGTTTTCAATGCATTTATGTGCAAAATTCAAATTTGAACTACAGACACATGCTCTAATGCATATAAATTTGTTGAAATTCAAATATGTGTCCTTGGTTGCATGCTTAGGTCCCATGCAAGAAATGTGAATGAATGTCAAACACCCTGACACCGTCACTCGGCCGCAAACATTGAGATACATGGTTTTTAAATTCAAGTAAATCCAAAACTCGTCTGAAATTCATGAAACTTGGCATGCTATCATGGAGTGGCATCAACATGCCATGGTAAAATTTTTGTCCCATTTGGGGCAGGTTTGGGTATAAGCTTCTCACAAACCAGAGCTTCTCACAACAAGCCTAATGGTTTCGGTAGGGAATGTGCCACCTTTGGGGACGAAATGATATCCGTTGCCTCTTATTGCTTTCAAAAATTTTCTAGTGTCAACATAGAACAATAGGAGTGTTGTGTTAAATTTTGGAATTTTTCGGGGTTCGTTTGGACATTTTTATACATTAACTGGGTTTTCTAGGCATTTTATGTGCATAATTCAAATTTGAACTACATGCACATGCTCCAGTGCATATAAATTGGTTGAAAAATCAAATATGTGTCCTTGGGTGCATGCTTAGGTCCCATGCAAGAAATGGGAATGAATTTCAAACACCAGGTCACTGTTGATTGCCGGCAAAACGTTGAGATACTTTGTTTTTAAATTCTAGTAAATCCAAAACTCGTCTGAAATTCATGAAACTTGGCATGCTATCATGGAATGGTACCCGACATGCTGTGCTATTTTTTGTGTCCATTTTGAGAGAAGGCGCACTCGAATAATAGCCAACAAAGGCATTTTAAAACAAATAGCTGCCACTGTAACATCTCAAATGTTTTGTATAATTTAAATCATGTGCGTTCTGTTAACCATTCATGTGACGCCACGCCTCACTCTTTTAATGGCTAGGAGGTGCCGTGCGGACAGGTGCTTGACTAAATGGGAGGCGTGCGAGCTGTACTCCAATGCGCCGGCTCACCGGGAAGCGTGCGGGCTGTACGCCGCGCAAGCTCACTGGGAAGCGAGCCCTTTGACTTCCATGGCCGCCCGCCTTGCTCGCATCCTCTCCATTACTGGTGCCCAAGCCGCAGTTTAATACAGTTTTTAAATATAAAACACTCATCGCAAACGTTTTAGTTAGAACACCCGTATGCAAACCGACAGCTTCCCCAGGAAGGCTAGCGAAAATGTGCCGAGCAGGATTTGTGCAGCTCTTGATCGCAAACGTTTTAGATAGAACACCCGTATGTAAACCGACAACTTCCCCAGAAAGCCAAGGGAAAATGTGCTGAGCAGGATTTGTGCAGCTCTTCATCGCAAACGTTTTAGATAGAACACCTGTATGCAAAGTGAGAGCTATGGTCTTCCGTAGTAAGCCATGGGAAAATTCGCCGCGTAGGATTTGTGCATCTCTTCAACGCAAATGGTTCAGATTGATTAAGGTATGCAAAGCGAGACTTCGGCGCTAAGCCAAGAGAAAATCTGGCAAGTAGGTTTTGTACCTCCCTTCAACGCGAACGGTTTTTTCCGATGACCCGTGTGCAACCACGTACAGACAATTTGGTAAGATTTGCATCTGTCATATTGGGTATATTGCCATTTGTCAAACTGGAAAGATTGACATTTGTTGATCTAGTAAGATTGCCATTTGTCAACCTTGTAACACTGCAATTTGTCAAAATATGCAGCTAAAAATCACTAGCACCATCTAATTTTTGCAACTAAAATTCAGTAATTAAGCATAGATTTCATTCATAGATTAAGCAGTCGTTCTTTATACAAACAGTTCAACTCAACAGTTGAACCAGCCAAACTTTTCCCCAATTGTTGCCAACCACGTATTGAAATAGCTAGTTCAACTATATATACTACCTAATTTTAAGTACGCTGTACAGTTCCACCACATCTATAGTCAGATGAACTAAACAAAATAGCCCCTAAATACTACCACTACTACGGAGGGGCTTTGTACTACTTCTGGCAGCCTCTCCTCTGCCGAGCGCGCTCAGTAAGAGGAAGAGGAGGAGGAGCCTACCGATGAGCTGGACAACTGCAATATGGAGCCTACCACTGCTGCACCTTTAGCGACGCTCACCTCGAATGCCCTCTGCCGCTCCAGACGACCCCTCTCGAAGCGGTGGGACTGCTCATAGATCTCCTGATTCCTCGCATCTGTGTCGGTGGGTGCTGCAGCCATGGCTGCGGTAAGGCTCTTTGCGTGCCCGATGAGGCGTTCCTCCTCCTCCCGCAGGAACTCGATGTAGCGCGCAAGGTCACTGACGCACGTGCGGGCCTCCACCTCCGCCTCCCGCCTTCGGGCGGCGGTGGTGGAGCGGGTGATGATCCCGGCGGTCGACGGTGGGCTGGCGGCCACGGCGGCCGATGATGGGGTGGCGGCTACGACCACCACCTCCAGCCTTCGGGCCACGGTGGCGGAGCGGGTGATGGCCACGGTGGCCGGCAGTGGGGTGGAAGCCACGATGGCCACCTCCCGCCTTCGGGCTGCGGCGGCGGAGCGGGCGATGGCCCTGGCTTTCGACAATGGTGTGGCGGCAACCGCGGCCGGCAACAGCTGCTGACGGGCAGCGGCGGTGGAGCGTGTGGTGGGTGTTCCGTGCACACCCAATAGGGACGCCACGCGCACTACACTACGCCGGGGACTGCGCCGCCGCCACGGTGTGGCCTCCCAGCTACAGCTGTCCTCTGATGAAGGCGGAGTGGCTGAGCGACGACGACGGACAGGTGCCATTGGCGATTGTGGGAGAAGCAGACGAGATAAGCTACAGGGAGGGAGGAAAAATGCGACGCAGGACTCGATGGTCGTGAGGGTTTACATAGTAGGCTGTTAAGCATTGGGATTTTGGGGGATTTCATCGAGTCGGGCGGGAAGCTTGCACGGGAACCTGTGCGGTTGCGCGGGAATGGGCTCACCACCATTTGGCCAAAAGAACGCCCCCGCGCGCCGCTGAAGCTTGCGCTCGAAGCAGCCTGTGGCAGCGGGGTGACAAGATGTGCAAGAGGAGGAGGAAAGGACACATGCACATACGGTTAATAAAAAAATGTTTGCGATTTAATTACCTACTATACCCCCGTCCTGGTTTATTAGTAGGATTTAACTAATAAAATACGAATGCATGTCACGAAAGATTATATAGTTGGATTCGTATTTGAACATAGTTTCCAATTATATAAATTTTGTAACATGCATTAACATTTTGTTGGTTGAATTTAAGGTCAAAATATGGCACAGAATATAGAGGGGACTAATAGACCAAGACGGTGGTAGTAGCACCCGGCCGCTCTCTACGGAGCGACGCAACTGTCGGCCGGCTTGTAGACGACCATTTCCTGCGTGTTCAACTGCTCTATGCATGTGGTTGCTTGCGGTTGAGGCGGCCGCAACGTGCTCTGCTCGCGTCCCACCGCGCGCGCTCTACTCTCGCGTCCCTCCGGGCGCTCTGCCCTCGTCCCTCCATGCGCGCTCCCAGTGTTTGGGGCCGGCGCATGATCACGCACGTTCGTGTGCATGCGGTTGCGCCGGGCGCGGCGCGACGATGCAGTTACCCACTGCAAAAACTGCCTTGTGGACGCGCCGAGAATCCATGCTGCCCGGCCCCCATTTATTCCTGCGGCCATTTACCTTCATCTCTCACGCCACACGACACAATAAGCACACCCACAATGACACATACATAGAGGACATCCAGCGGTTCCAATGGCGCTCCCAGCGGCCGACGACGACAATGGCGGGCAGTTCACCACGCATCACGTAGTGGACACCCACGTGAGGGGGAAGGCCCTCTCGGTGGTGTACACGAACGATCCGGTCTCGGTGGAGAGCTCCATCCAAACTATGGAGCAGTTGCTTGCCGAGGACAAGTACCAAGTGGTCAGCTTCGACCTTGAGTACACCATCGGTCATGCCGGGCATGATCAGAAGGTTGCCGTCACCCAGTTGTGCGTGCGACATGACGTTCTCGTCTACCACTACCACCTGGCCACAAGGCCTTGCGAGTGTTTCTCCAGGTTTATCAACAGCTCCGACTACAGTTTAGCTACGGTGGACACCACCAATGATCTAAAAGTGCTCAAGGTTTCGGGCATGAAATGCCAGAATCTTGTCAACATCCAGGACCACTACAAGGTCTGGGGTAGTGACAACAACAAACAGAACTCTCTGGTTGACCTCGCCTCGGCCATCATCGACCCCTACTACATGAAGATGAAGGATGAGAGCAAGAAGGACAAGAACGCCTGGCACAGTGTCTGGCATGAGAGACTGGATGAACAACACGTCAAGTACGTGTCCAAGGATGCATACACAAGCTACGAGATGTACATGCGGATCGTTGACATGAGGGAGTGTCTTCTTCCTGCCCCAGACGAGGGATCGAGCCATAGAGCAGTGGCGGGAGCATCACAAGAAGTAGATGACTAGACGATCGTTTCTCCAAGTTTAGAATGCATACAATTGTTTATTGAGGTGTGTGCGCGAATGATCTGTATAGTCACTTATGTAATTAGATGTTTATTTCAGTTATATATATATATATGTTATTCTTCAGTAGACAGAGCAAATCACACGGCTTATTAGCAGCAATCGTCTGTGTTATTATTGGTCTTCGCACACATTTCTGATTACGGACCTGTTTGTCGCGTATCACACACATCTTGTTCAGTTGAACCTCTCTTAAATCCATGTTCAGCTGATCAGCACGGGCGTTTGTAGCTGAATGAGCTGAATTTCATTTCTAATATCAGTTTGAACCTTGTAATCTTTGAATTTGAGCCATGTAACTCTGGAATTTGAACCTTGTAATATTTCGTGCTTTTGTGGTACAATCGTATGAGACTCATAGATTGGTAGTACTATTTTGACCTTAATATGCAATAGACTTAGATTTTATTAACCATTCACGACCAGGGATCCAGCTGGAAGCAGAGCAATGGCAAATGTCGTCGCAACAAGATGTAGATGATTAGATGCTCGTTTCTCCTAGTTTAGTATGCATGTAATTGCTTACTTTGGTGTGTGGAAATATTATGTGTGTAGTCACTTATGTAATTGTATGCTTAATTTGGTCATGCATTGCTGTTCTTATAAGTATATATGTTGATGTTCTGTAGATAGAGCATATCACATCGCACACGGACCACACTAGGGAACCCGTCGGTCATGAATTCATCAATCGCAGATGGTTGTATACTAGCAAGCATTTGCCCACAACACACATGGCTTATTTCATCACAAACAACTCGGATGGATCAACTGTATGCCACGTATCGCACACGCAACTCTAATATCATACGTGCTTGATGTCTCCGCCATCGCTCGCACAGTTCGTCTTATTTGCCATGTATCACTGTGCCGGCCTCTCCTCGCGTCCCTCGGTGCCCTATGCTCGCTGTTAAGCGCCACAGCGCACTGTGCTCGCCGATAGGCGCCGCGGCGCGCTCTGCTCGCGTACCTCCACGCGCTCGGCTTGTGGACAACTTTTCCTTGCGTGTTCAACTGCTATATGCATCTATATGGTTGCTCGCCGTTGAGGCGACCGCGGAGCGCTCTGCTCGCGTCCCTCCGCGCGCGCTCTGCCAGCGGTTGGGCCTGCGCACGATCACGTCGGGGGCCCCATATGCATGTGGTTGTGCCGAGCGCGTCGCCACGATGCAGTTACGTGCGGCACAATGGAGTTACGCGCTGCAAATTAGAACTGCCATCCGGGCATGCCGATATTCCAGGCCGTCCGGCTTCCCATTTAATTCTCGTGGCCATTATAATAACCTTAGTCTCTTCAACCTTTCGATCGCTCCCGACAACACAACAAGCACACCCACGACGACACATAGAGAGGGGATGTCTAGCAGCGCTTCAATGGAGTTCGGCGAGCATAAAGTGGAGACCCACGCGAGGGAGACGGATCTCTCGGGGGTGTACACCATCGACCCAGCCGTGGTGGATGACTACATCAACACCGTTGAGCAGTTGCTTGCTCGAGACAAGTACAAGGTGGTCGGCATCGACCTCCAGTACATCGGCGGTCATCCCAACATAGATCAGAAGGTTGCCGTCGCCCAGTTGTGCATGCGCCATCATGTCCTCATCTACCACTACTGCATGGCCATAGAGCCTTGCGACCATTTCGCCAGGTTTGTCAACAACACCGACTACAAGTTCGCTACGGTGGAAACCACCGATGATGTAAAAGTGCTCAGGGTTACGGGCTTTGCCTGCAAGAACCTTGTCGACATCCGTGAGCACTACAGGGTCTGGGGCAGCACGAAGAAGGACTCCCTGGTTGAACTCGCCTCGGCCATCATTGACCCATACTATGAAAAGATGAAGCAGGATGCCAACAGAACACGTCCCGTATCCTGGCATGGGGCCTGGATGCGGCAACTGGATGAACCTCACCTCAGGTTCGTGGCCAAGAGCGTGTACACATGCTACGAGATGCACAGGCGCATTGTTGACATGAGGAAGTGCCTCGTTACCGAAATCGACGAGGCCAGATCGAGCCACAAGCAGAGCAGTAGCGGCAAGCGTCACAAGAAGTAGATGATGATCAGATGATCGTTTATCCTAGTTAATTATGCATGTAATATATAGTTGACTTTGGTGTGTGGAAATGTCATGTGTGTAGTAGCCACCTATGTAATTATGCATGTAATAGTTTACTTTGGTGTGTGCAAATGTCATGTGTGCAGTAGCCACCTATGTAATTGGATGTTTAATTTGGTTATGCAACCATGTCCTTATAAGTGTGTGTATATATATGTTGTTGTTCTGTATGCAATCCCAACGCACAACACACACGTCTTATTAGCACCAATCATCTGTGTTATTATCGGTCTTCGCACACATTTCTGATTACAGACCTGTTTGCCGCGTATCACACACATCTTGTTATTTTGAACCGTTTCTGTTATCTTGGCTCAATGCAAACAGTTCATCCGAGTGAACTGTTTGCCCTCTATCGCACACATGTTGATCTGGCTGACCGTTTCTTTTGTTCCGCCTAATCACAAACAGTTCATCCAAGTGAACCGTATGGCATATATCACACACACCTTCATCTGGCTGCCCGTTTCTGTTCTTCTGCCTCATCGCAAACAGTTCATTGAATTAAACCATATGCCCCACATCGCACACGTAACTAAAATCTAAACCGTGTTTGATGTCTCTGCCATCGCAAACGTTTTGCATCTTTTTTGACGGTTTTTTACATCACCGTTTGCGATTATTGCATCGCACACAGTTTTGTCGAAGGGTCTCTGATCGTATTGTCGCGTTAGCAGCATCCTGCAGTAGTGTCACCTATTACAGGTAGGGTCAAGGACCAATCATTTGGGACCCACATGGGGCCCATCATCACCATGGGTAGGTCCCTGGACCATAGCAGCATTCAGATGCTTGCATCAAGGATTCTACTCAGACGGCTCAACAACACTCGGACAACGACCCGCCACTCGGCTGACGAACCACCACCCGGACCAAGGAGGCAAGCGGGAACCGTGAGAGCTACAATGGTCGAGGAATCCTAAGCCATCCATTAAACAGAGTCAAGGCACCCGTTATCTGTAACTGCCGTAGTAGGGGCTCATCACACCTGTAGCTGACGCATTCAGTGTCATTTAATGCCCAGGAGACATGGAGGACGTGGGGCTGCGGTGCACTCTATGTAAGCTGCACCCCTCCATAATCGGGTAGGAGCAATCTTTGTAACCATACCCTTCAAATCAAAACAAGCCCCAGGGCACAAGACATAGGGCTGTTACCTCCGCCGAGAGGGGCCTGAACTCATTAAACACTGAGTGTTACACTTGCGCTGTAGCTAGGCTCTGCCCCCTATTCGTACTCCTGGTACTCATTGTCAGGATCGTAACCCCGACAGTTGGGGCCCACCGTGGGGCCAGGCGTCTAGCAAAGTTTCACGACGTAGGTGGAATTCTTCATCATCATGTTAGTCGGCGGTGAAATCGGTTTCGGGGCACTCTCCTTCATCGCCGACGACTCAGCATGGCTTCGCGAGGCCACGCTGGATGTGGAGGCGCTGCCCGTCCGCGGCGCGACGCATTTTCGTGCATCATCCTATGGAGTCCTTCTCTGGAAGCCCTCGGCTCCATACCGAGTGGCCGCTCGCCTGCCATCGCGCACCACCACAAGCGTTCCGGGCACTCGCAGGTACATTGCTGGATCAAGCATGCTGTGGCCACCCAGGCCGTGGCGGAGCATGTGGCGGCTCTCGAGTTCGACGAGCCCGCCCTCGACCTATCTGATGGGTCACTCGGCAATCCCTCCGAGGAGTCCGAGTGCGAAAGTATCGAGTCGACCGCCGAAATTCTCATGGCGGACAACTCCGAGCACCGCGCGCCCCCGGGGTAGACTGGCGCCCGGGACAGCCGCGTGTGTGCCTCACACGGCAACACTGATGATGGTGCCATGGGCCACGAGTCGTATGTGCCCCAAGCTCTCACCTGAGAGCAGCAAGACGAGCTTCGTCGCAGGAACGAACAGCTCCTGAACACCCCCATCATCGGGATGACCCCTGAGGCGCTGGCCATGGAGTCGACTCGCTTGGCCACCCTGGCCGAGCGCGATCGCCTCAAACGACTTCCGAAGGAGCTAGATGACCGTGAGCGCCATCAACCCAGTTCCAGTCGGCAGAAGCGCCGGCTCTTCTCGAGTGACCGGCCTTGTAAGTATCAAGTCCTCAGTACTCCGCTACAAAATCTGGCAGCTGCCACTCAGATCGCGGATTCCATCTAGCCCTCTGGTTCCGCGGCCGGAGAGGGGATTCGGCAGATCCATGCGCTCCTAAAGACGACGCTGTCGCAAAACGAGGTAGTGTCCCAGTCCAGAGACTGTATCCACAGCGCATCAGTGTGCGCACAGACCGTTCAGTCGGCTCATAGCCCGCTCGGCTCCGGCAGGCGCCGAGCCACATCCTCCTCGAGAGATCACTACGAACAATGGAGGCGCTACCGAGTTGCGTCGCCCTGGCGTCACAACGACTATGATCGCACCCTGATGCCTCCACCGCGAAATGGCGTGTACGGGCGCCAGACCTATGACGACAGATGGACACACAGCGGCGATCGTGGGCCGAGTCCCACTTGTTACACGAGGGACACCCGACACCCACAGTTCAACGCGAGATCTGTTCTTGCTTACAACTTGGTCGACAGGGGCCGGGCCTTGCGAGAAGGCCAAGATCCCGACATTCCGAGTGGTTCCATACCATCGGGTCGCGAGTGGTCCAGCCATTATATACGGGCAGCAGAGATTCCCAGCAACTTCAGTTCGCCACGGGGATCAGCAAGTTCACCGGCGAGTCCAAGCCAGAGATTTGGCTAGAAGATTACCGAGCGGTGGTCCAGATCGGCGGCAGCAACGACAATGTGGCCATGAAGCACCTGCCGCTGATGCTCGAGGGCTCCGCTCGGGCTTGGCTAACACAGCTCCCCCTGGGTAGCATATTCTGTTGGGACGATTTGGCGAGAGTGTTCGTCAAAACTTTTGAAGGCACTTACAAGAGACCAGATGGTCTGGCCGAGCTACAGCACTATGTACAGAGGCAGAACGAGACTCTCTGTGAGTTCATTCAGCGGTGGACCACCTTGCACAATATGGTGGAGAACGTCACTGAGCACCAGGTGATCTGCGCCTTCAAGGCCGGAGTCAGATACCGTGAACTGAACATGAAGTTCGGTCGAACTGAGACCCTGAATCTCAGTCGGGCTATGGAGATAGCCAATCAGTACGCCAACGGTGAAGAGGAAGACCGACTGAGAAGCGGCAAAAGCCGAGCAAGCGATGCTCATCAGTCGAACAACAACAAGGGCAAGAAACACAAGCGGAAGGCTGAAGCTGGAGGGAGCGCTGAGGCTGCGGCCCTGGCCAGCCAAGGCAAAAGCGAAGGCTCCCAAAAGCAGAAGAAAGACTGGAATGGGAAGAAGCAAGTCACCATGAAAGTGACATCCTCAATCAACCCTACCAGATCCATACGAAGAAAGACGAGGAGCGCATTCTAATTTTGCCCAAGCATACCACTCGGGAGTGCCGACTCCTGAAGCAAGAGATGCAGCAAGATTCCTCTGGGGACTAGGATGAAGACGATGATGATGATGGAGACAAAGGTACTTCCGGGTACCTCAACATCGAGAAAGTCCTGATGATCTTCGCCGACGTCGAAAGCAAGAGTCGCCTCAAGGTTATTAACCGAGAGGTCAACATGGCAGTCCCGACTATCACCAAATGCCTTGACAGGGCAAGGATGCTAGTGAACTTCGATCAGTTGGACCACCCAGCCCACATTCCGAACCCTGGGCAGTAGGCTTTGGTGGTTGACCCGGCCGTCAGAGGAGTCTGATTGCGCAAAGTCCTAATGGACGGCGGCAGCGGGCTCAGCATTATTTACGCCGACACACTGGAGGCAATAGGAATTCCAATATCCTGACTCAACAAGAGCAATATGCAGTTCCACGGGGTAATCCCCAGGAAGAAGGCCAAGCCACTCGGACAGATCGCCCTCAATGTCGTATTCGGCGAAGAGAAGAACTTCCAAAAGGAACGGCTAACTTTCGAAGTGGTACACTTCCGGAGTGCTTACTATGCTATCCTGGGTAGGCCCGCCTACGCAAGTTTCATGGCCCGTCCATGTTACGTCTATCTTAAGCTTAGGATGCCAGGACCAAAAGGCGTGATCACTATCACACGCAATCAGAAGTTGGCTGAAGAATGTCTCCAGAAGGGCTCCCAGATCGCCGATGAACAGATGGCAATGGCCGAGCTGGATGAGTACAAGAAGGCGGTGGATTCGAGTCAACTGCTGAAGTCCAAAAAGCCGACTATGGAATCCGCTTTCTAGTTGGCATGGGAGATGAAGCCAGTACACATTCATCCTGAGGACCCAAATACCGCCCCAACCAACATCTCCACCACCCTTGATAGCAAATAAGAAGGCCAGCTCGTCCAGTTCCTTTGTGAGAACTGGGACATCTTCACATGGAAGCGCTCTAACATGCCAGGTGTTCCCAGGGAACTAGCCGAGCGCAGACTCCGTGTCGACTCAAAGATGAAGCTCTCAAGGAGCATCTTCGACGATCTTCCATTGAGAAGCGCAAGGCAATTGGCGAGGAGATAGCATGGCTCTTGGCCGCCGAATTCATTCGAGAGGTGTACCTCTCCGAGTGAAACAACCAGAGCGTCTCCATGATGTACAATGCCTAACAGGCTATCTGGCAGCCCTGAGTAGGTTCATCTCAAGACTCGGTGAAAAAGCCTTGCCACTTTACCGATTGATGAAGAAGTCTGACAGGTTCAAGTGGACTCCCGAAGCGCAGGCTGCATTCCAGGAACTTAAAGCCCTACTTTCCACCCAGTCGGTGCTAGCTGCTTCGGGCAGCAAAGAGCCTCTGCTCTTATACATCGCGGCCATGAACCAAGTTGTTAGCACGGTGCTCACTGTGGAGCAGGAAGAACAAGGCAAAACCTTCAAACTCCAATGACCAGTCTACTACATCTCCGAAGTCCTGACCCCTTCCAATCAGAGATATCCACATTATCAGAAGCTAGTTTACGGGATCTACCCGACTGCAAAGAAGGTAGCACATTATTTCCAAGAGCACTCGATCACGGTAATAAGTGACGCCCCTCTGTCTAAGATCATGAACAACAGAGACGCCACGGGCCGAGTGGCAAAGTGGGCCATCGAACTCCTTCTGCTGGATATCAAGTTTGAAGCCAAGAAAGCCATGAAGTCATAAGCCCTGGTGGATTTCCTCGCCGAGTGGATAGAACAAGAGCAGCCCGTCCCGAGTCTCCCTGAGCACTAGACAATGTTTTTTGACGGCTCCAAGATGCTCCACGCTCTGGGCCGGAGTTGTCTTGGTGTCTCCTAAAGGTGAATGACTTAGCTATGTGCTTCAGATTCACTTCGACTCCTCCAACAACGAAGTCGAGTACGAAGCCCTCCTTTATGGGCTGCGAATGGCAATTTCTCTGGGAATTCACTGACTTATGGTCTATGGCGACTCGGACTTGGTAGTAAACCAGGTAATGAAGGAATGGGATATCCGTAATCCGGCGATGACTAGCTATTGCAATGCCGTCAGAAAGCTAGAGAATCACTTTGAGGGACTGGAGCTCCATCATGTGCCACGACTCAAGAACCAAGCAGCCGACGATCTGGCCAAGATGGGTTCCACTCGGAATACAGTACCCAAGAATGTGTTCCTAGAGCACCTGCACTCGCCCACGATCAAGGAAGACCCATTCATGGAGGAGCCCCCGCAACCAGTCGGCCCTTCTAATCCGACTGAAGTAGACATCCCTGCGGTGATCGACCTGGTCCAAGAGATCCTTGTTATTACTCCCGAGTGGACTGAACCATATCTGGTGTATCTACTCAGGCAGGAACTCACAGAAGATGAAGCCGAGGCTCGACAGATCATCCGCAGATCTAAAGCCTTCACTGTCATGGGATATCACTTATACAAGAAAAGTGCTACCGGGGTCACTCAACGATGCATATCACCAGAGGAAGGACAACAAATACTACAAGAAATTCATTCGGGAACATGTGGGCACCATGCATCCTCATGGACACTAGTTGCCAAAGTGTTCAGAGCCGGGTTCTATTGGCCCTGTGCCAACGAGCCTGCTAGGGATATAGTGGACCAATGCGTTGGGTGCCAGATCTACACGAATCAGTCACACAAGCCAGCGTCTGCTTTGAATACTATTCCCCTCACCTGGCTGTTCACCGTCTGGGGGCTCGACATGGTCGTCCCACTCCGGACCGGGGCGAGTGATTTCATGCACTTGTTGGTAGCGGTCGATAAGTTCACCAAGTGGATCAAAGCCAAGCAAATAAAGAAGTTGGACTCGGCCACTGCCATTCAGTTCATCAAAGAGATAATCTTTAGATTCGGAATCCCCACAGCATCATCACCGACAACGGGTCTAACTTCGACTCGGATGAATTCCGTGAGTTTTCCTACACCCAAGGCACTCGGGTTGATTATGCCTCCGTGGCGCACCCGCAGTCGAACAGGCAAGCCGAGCGGGCGAATGGATTGATACTCCAAGGGTTGAAGCCCCGCCTACGCACGTGGCAGGGGCCTGGGTAACCGAGCTACCATCGCTCCTCTGGGCCTGCGGACGACCCCGAATTGGTCCACCAATCGCACCCCATTCTTCTTGGTGTACGGGTCAGAAGCAGTTTTACCGAGTGATTTGCTTCACAATTCTCCCCGAGTGGACCTTTACTCGGAAGCCGAAGCTGAAGAAGTAAGACAGGATGGGCTCGACCACTTGGAGGAAGAGCATGAGCTGGCGCTTATAAGATCGATGTTGTACCAACAAGACCTACACCGCTACCACGACAGGCACGTCAGGGGGCGTGCTTTTCAGGAAGGAGACCTGGTCCTCCGAGCGGATCAGCAGAAGCCCCACAAACTGGAGCCCCCTTAGGAAGGGCCATTCACGATTTCGAAACTCCTGCACAATGGAGCATACAGACTTTACAACTTCTCCAGGGAAACAGAAGAGACCAGAACTTGGAACGTGGACCTGCTCCGCAAATTTTATACTTAAAATAAAATTTCTCCTTTGTAATAGTTAGTCCGAATGAACTTAGATGAATAAAAGTCTTGCTTTTTCTGTATATCGTCTAGTTCAGCCTACAGCCGCATCCTCACTCAGGTGAACAACTGCATTCAGAATCTAACACATCCCCAGTGGGTGAAGGATAGAAGAGAGCTTAGCTGCGAACCAGTTTTCGCCTAAGTTAAAAAATAGTCCAAGTGAGGATCTGCTCCACACTCGGGGGCTTACCTGCGAACCAGCTTTCGCCTAAGTTAAAAACAGCTCGAGCGAGGTTCCGCTCCACACTCGGGGGCTTAGCTGCGAACTAGCTTTCGTCTAAGTTAAAAAACAGTCCGAGTGAGGATCCGCTCCACACTCGGGGGCTTAGCTACGACCCAGCTTTCGTCTAAGTTAAAAAACAGTCCGAGTGAGGATCCGCTCCACACTCGGGGGCTTAGTTGCGAACCAACTTTCGTCTAAGTTAAAAAACAGCTCGAGTGAGGATCCGCTCCACACTTGGGGGCTTAGCTGTGAACCAGCTTTCGCGTAAGTTAAAAAATAGTCCGACCGAGGATCCTCTCCACACTCGGGGGCTTAGCTCCGAACCAGCTTTCGTCTAAGTTAAAAAATAGTCCAAGTGAGGATCTGCTTCACACTCGGGGGCTTAGCTGCGAACCAGCTTTCATCTAAGTTAAAAAACAGTCCGAGTTTGGATATGCTCCACACTCGGGGGCTTAGCTGCAAACCAGCTTTCGTCTAAGTTAAAAAATAGCCCGAGTGAGGATATGCTCCAAACTCAGGGGCTTAGCTGCGAACCAGCTTTCGCCTAAGTTAAAAAATAATTCGAGTGAGGATCTGATCCACACTCGGGGCTTAGCTGCGAACCAGCTTTCGCCTAAGTTAAAGAATATTTCGAGTGAGGATCTGCTCCACACTCGGGGGCTTAGCTGTGAACCAGCTTTCGCCTAAGTTAAAAAATAATCCAAGTGAGGATCTGCGCCACACTCGGGGAGCTTAGTTGCGAACCAACTTTCTTCTAGGTCAAACAAAGCACAAGAAGCAAAAAGGAAGTCAAGGGTGTGCAAATCAAAGATTCGATCCGTTCGAATGTCTCAAGCAAAAGTGAAGCGAGCCCAAGGCTCGGGAAAGTATACAGTTACAGCAACCACCGACATTCCGGGGCAAATTTAACCAAGTGTTTTAAGCACCAGGCTGAGGGCTACCTGGCTGGACGAAGGTCTCCAAGTAGTTCCCGTCTGCGATGCGTGTGGCAGCCTCAGCGAATGTCTCCATGAAATCCTTGAACTTTAGGTTCTTCTTGTTCATCACTCGAAGGTCCTTCAACTTCTCCTTGTCCACGTTCTTGCAATGAGCGCGGACGAGTGACAATGCCACATTAGCAACACTCCGAGCAGCCAAGTTCTTCCAAGTTTTCACTCGGGCGAGGACCTCGTTCAGCCGCGTCATAACTGACTCCAGATCCATCTGGGTCTCCTCAACCAGCTGCAGCTCCTTGTTGATCCAGCCCAATGTGCCTCTCGTCCGAATGATGTAGCCCAAGGAGTTCTCCAGGCAGTCTTCCAGTCGCAAGACGGCGAGAGCCGCTTTGTCAGCAATGAGTGACATGTGCCGGGATCGGGGCTCCACGGACCCAAACAAGGTTTGAACTCTGGGGTGTGTGTGTGCAGGATCTTGCCTAGCTACAGCTCGATGCTCACCGCCCTATGGCCTGGCTTCATCATGTTCGAGCAAGCGGGGAGAAGAAGTGGACACGGTGGTTTACCCAGGTTCGGGCCACCTTGCGGTGTAAAACCCTACTCCTACTTCGTGGTGGATTGCCTCGCGAGAAGGATGAGGATGAACTAGTACAAGTGTGAGCTGCCTCGGGGGAGCTCAATGGTAGAAGGATTCCATCGAGCCCCTCTCTACGGTGGAGACTAGCCTATCTTTTATAGTGGCCTTGGCCCTCTTCCCTCATAGCTTAGGAAGGAAGGGATACCACAACGGCCAATTTGAAGGGGGATAGGAGTACACCCTATCCTGACTAAAGGTGGTCTTCGTCTGCAAAGCCTCTGGTCATGACGCAGTGGTGGGCTCGGTGATGACCTCCGTCCTGCCGAGCTCGTGGCCTTGGTCTTGTTGCACTGGAATGGAAACCTTTAGGGGATTCCTCGGGAACCCGCGTACGTCCTTGGCTCCTTAGCACCAAAGAGGAAACTGTCCTGGACTGCGCCCGCTGGTGCCCTGCTGGTCTTGGTCATCATGGCTCAAGTCACCATGCACCTCACGAGGTGGGACGCTTGCCTAGAGATATTCATTCCTCGGGAGGCAGCATCTGGGGGCCGCTCCTTGGGAGGCCTTGATGTCGTTCACCTCGCGAGGTGGGGGCCCTCACGAGGGTCTTGCTCGTGAAGCCTTGGAGTTGGGCCGTATTGGGCCCTTGGCGGAGCCACGCGCTAGGACATAGGCAGACAGGTCTGGGTACCCCCGGTCCCAGAACACCGATAGTAGCCCCCCGGCCCACGGTGCACTCGACCTGGCTTCGAGGTGAAGGCAGAGAGGGGAGGGCGAAGCGACACGGGCCCTAACCGCCTATGGGCCAGGCTTGACACATGGCGCACGACGGGACGCGGACGCCCCCACTTCCCCACGTCGCCCCGGCAAACGCCTAGGCTGACAAAAGTCTGGCACGCACCACGGGGCCATCATTGCTCAAATATGGAAGGGCGCCATTTGGCCTTTTCTGATCGCCTATAAGAAGGCGAGGGGGAGAGTCCCCAACTCATCTCTGTCTTCTCGCCCGTTCGCCTCCAACCTTTGCCGCAGCAGCCGTGGCGCCAGTGAGGAGGTTTTCCACCGCTGAGAAGGGTAAGGCACCGCGAAAAGAGCTGGAGCTGCCGCCACCCAAGAGAGGGTGCGACCGCCCCCGCAAATCAGCCGCAACACCCATGATGGCTCCTCATGGGCGTGGGCGTGCTCCATTGGGAGTCTGCACCGGCTTCGGCATCCATGGGAAGAACCCCTCCCGCGGAAGCGGCCCTGGGAGTCATGGTGGCCGTGGCCGAGGGGGAGGCATGCGGTGGCCGCCCGGCCGCCTCGCTCGCGGGCCCACTCAGACAACATGGCCCGAGAGTTTGTAGTGTGGATGGAGAGTCCACCCTGCACATGGATCCAGCTTCCGTGCTCCTTTGCGGAGGAGCTGCCGGCGGGAGGACCCGTCGGGCTGTGGCTGTAGCCTGACGGCTACTGCCACAAGTCCTCGTGGGCGGAGGTCGAGGTCACCCCCTCTGGCTATGTGTACCTGACCCGAGGGTGGCAGTAGTTCACCCGCGCCCGCGGCCTGAAGGGGAGGCACACCCTCCACTTCAAGTACGACGGGGCGACGACGCTCTTCGTCAAGATCTTCGGGGAAGACATCAGACGCCTGGGATGCTGCCCAGAGGGCGACAGCAGCGGCGGTGACCACGTCTCCTTCGACGATGATGGTCGCGAAGGCGATGACGTCCTCGGTGGTGAACTTGCGCTTGGTGACGGTCGCGACGCCTCCAGCGGCCATGGTGCTTCTTCCTGTGGGAAGCTTGAGCGACGACAACTATGACGAGCTACCGCGTCAAGGAGGAGGTGGACTCCGACTAAGTGTCGGGGACGCCGGAGTCGGAGCCTCAGGAGCTGCGGCCTCGGGGAGGTTGTTTCTTTTGTTCTTTTATTTCCTGCATCGAAACCATGAAGGGCCACGTGGGGGCGTGTAAGGAACTGCGGCGTTTGTGCCCTTATCTTAATGCCCTTATTAGCGTTTTAAGTCATGCTGGCGTTTCTTGTTTGGGCTCGAGCCCCTTTCTCCTAGCGATAGCTTAGTGCTCTGTGTCGCTGGGACCCAGTCCCCAGGTAAGCTTCTATGCGGAAGGAAGGGGCGCCGCGGCAGCAGGTGCGAAGCCTGAGGCGTCGCCGGCAGATTTCTTGGCCTCCTGGCGGCTCTTGGGGAGGAGCTGCTTCTTCTTTGTAGGGGCAGCCTTAGGGGGCACGGCGTCACCCTCGCCATCCGAGTTATCGGTCGCAGCGGCTCAATAGGCATGCTTGAGGGAGCAGACCACATCCTTCTCATCACACGCGACAATGATGACGCCGCTGCACCCTGGCATCTTGAGGACGTTGTAGCCATTATGAGTAGCTGCCATGAACTTGGCGAGCGCAGGGTACCCAAGGATGGCATTGTACGGGAGGCCGATGTGGGCCACGTCGAAGTCGATGAGCTCAGTGTGGTAGTTGTCGCGTTTTCCGAAGGTGACGGGAAGGTGCACCTGTCCTAGGGGGGTGGTGGAGCCGTCGGTCACTCCAGAGAATGGCTTGGTGGGCATGAGCTCATCGTATGACACTTGAAGTGTCTTGAAGGTCTCCACAGAGAGGACGTTGAGGCCAGCGCCAACATCGATGAGGGTCTTGGTGACGGAGACGTTGCTAATGGTGGGCTTACACAACATTGGGAGCACACCAGCAGTAGCCGAATACCTGAGGTGGTCCTTGGAGTCGAAGGTGATGGCGTACTGTGACCACTTGAGGGGACGCGCAGCTTCAATCCATGGGAGGGCAGCATTCACCTCACGAGAGAACTGCTTGAAGATGTGGTTCGAGGTGGGTTCCTGAGCTCCGCCAAGGATGCAGGCAATCGCGCGAAGCTCCTGGTAGACCCCAGCCCCATCGTCTTGCTGGTTGTCATTGTTCCTCCTTGGTGGTGGCGGCAGCGGAGGGAGGCCAGCGTTGCCCTAAGGACAGGCCTCACGAGGCTGATCGCCTGGTCAGCCAGCTCCTTCTCAAGCCAGTTGCGCTCCGCGGCCGCCTGGCTGTGGTCCAGCTCTTTGGCCTGAAGCTGGCCCTCGAGCTCATGCACGCGGCCCCGCAGATGGGCGGCGGCCTCTGCAAAGGCAAAGATGAATCATCAGCAATAGCATCAACAAAGACAAGAAGTCGCCGGGAAGATCCAGCCCGACTGCTCAGCAGTCGGCCCGAATCTCGGGGGCTACACCCAGTGGGTGTGCTTGCGTGCCCCCACTGAAAGCCGGCCTACGTACCTCGGCTCTTTTCCAACTCGGCGGTCCAATTGGTGAGCGTCTGGTTTTGGGAGTTGAAGGTGGCCGCATGCAGGTTGTGGTAGTCTTGCGGCAAGCACGACATCTCAGCATTCGGAAACATGCCTTAAAGTTCCAACCCGCCGTCTCAGTAGCCGGCTTGGAACTCGGGGGCTACACCCAGTGGGTGCGCTGGTGCGCCCCCACTGAAGATCGCAAAAATGAAAAGCAAGATCAAGAGCATACCCAGACAGATGTCTGCATCGCCACCATCTCGCTCCTTGCCTTCAAGAGGGTGGCGCCGTGGGCGGAGAACTTGTCCAGAATGTCCTGCACCACGAGGTTCAGGGCGGCCGGGCCGGCCCCTGGCGCCCAACCAGGCGGAGCGGAACTCGTGGCCTAGGTGTCGGCTACCTCCGAGCTCGCGGCGGCCCCAATTTCTGGCGGCCTCGGCACGGAAGCCGGCCGCAGGCGCGCGGGGGCGCGTGTCATCATGGCCTGGCTCATCGCCAACCCGGCGCCGGCCAGCGACATCTCCGGCCCTCCAGGGTGACCGTCACCTCGCTCGCTAGCACCCGGCGCGTGCTAAGCCACCTCCGCCTCCGGGATAACGAAGTCAGCAACCTCTAGCTCCAGCGCTGTCTGGTCGGCTCTGGCTGCCCCAGTCGTCACCTGGGCCTCCACCACCGGCACCTCCGGGTGCTCAAGATTCGCAGCATCCGGGATCCCGCTACCATCCGGATCCTTCGCGGCCCTGGCGTCAACCTCCGCCTGCGCCTTGGTCGCCACCTCCGCCTCTGCCTGCGCTGATGCAGCGGCCTGGGCATCGGCATCCGCCCACGTCGTGGCAGCTTCACGCTCCTCCCGCGCCTCCCACGCGTTCCTTTCTGTCGCCTCCCGAAGGGCAGCAGCCGGGTCCACGCGCCGGGCCTCCTCAAAGCCACCTGATGGTCCAATCAGCGAGGCGGATGGAGCCCGTGATATGGAGATGGCGGCCCTGCTCAGCAAAGCAAGTAGAGATGAGAAGTTTGCGAGAAAGAAAAGCAGCCAAGGCGGTGCACCTAACGCACTTACCCGGACACCATTGGGCGATCCTTTGGGGCCCTCTGGACGGCGGCCGCCTTCGCGGCCTCCTACCGCTTGGTCAGGGCCGCTTGCTTGGCCTTCTTGGGCGGCCGGCTGCCAAAGAGCCCCTCGCCGCGATGCTTAGGCGCACCGAGTGCACCAGTCGGCGCTCCGCTTGGCGGCCGCGCCGTCGAAGGGCTGGCGCCTGCCCCCTCGACACCTTCGGGGCGGCGTTGCCCCTCGTCATCCTCATCATCATCCGGCCGGGACCGGAAGTCGCCGTCTCCTCCTGCGCCGCCTCTTGCGGCTCTGCCTCCTCTGTCGCCGCCTCCCCCGGTGGCGTCGTCTTCGCATCCGTCTTCCAACGTGGCCGCCCCTAGCTCGGGGTCGTCCACGTCGCTCTTCTCGCGGTCCGGCATCCATTGATGGCCCAGAGCCGGCGCGCCGGTTGCTGCCTGACTAGGGAATGAAGGAAATATGCCCTAGAGGCAATAATAAAGTTGTTATTTATATTTCCTTATATCATGATAAATGTTTATTATTCATGCTAGAATTGTATTAACCGGAAACTTGATACATGTGTGAATACATAGACAAAACAAAGTGTCCCTAGTATGCCTCTACTTGACTAGCTCGTTAATCAAAGATGGTTAAGTTTCCTAACCATAGACATGTGTTGTCATTTGATGAACGGGATCACATCATTAGGAGAATGATGTGATGGACAAGACCCATCCGTTAGCTTAGCATAATGATTGTTAAGTTTTATTGCTACTGCTTTCTTCATGACTTATACATATTCCTCTAACTATGAGATTATGCAACTCCCGAATACCGGAGGATCACCTTGTGTGCTATCAAACGTCACAACGTAACTGGGTGATTATAAAGATGCTCTACAGGTGTCTCCGAAGGTGTTTGTTGGGTTGGCATAAATCAAGATTAGGATTTGTCACTCCGAGTATCGGAGAGGTATCTCTGGGCCCTCTCAGTAATGCACATCATATGAAGGCTTGCAAGAAATGTGACTAATGAGTTAGTTGCGGGATGATGCATTACGAAATCAGTAAAGAGACTTGCCAGTAATGAGATTGAACTAGGTATGATGATACCGACGATCGAATCTCGGGCAAGTAACATACTGATGACAAAGGGAATAACGTATGTTGTTATGCGGTTTGACTGATAAAGATCTTCGTAGAATATGTAGGAGCCAATATAAGCATCCAGGTTCCGCTATTGGTTATTGACCAGAGATGTGTCTCGGTCATGTCTATATAGTTCTGGAACCCGTAGGGTCCGCACGCTTAATGTTCGATGACGATTTGTATTATGAGTTATGTGATTTGATGACCGAAGTTTGCTCGGAGTCCCGTATGAGATCACGGACATGACGAGGAGTCTCGAAATGGTCAAGAGGTAAAGATTCATATATTGAAAGGCTATATTCGGACATCGGAAAGGTTCCGAGTGATTCGGGTATTTTTCGGAGTACCGGGGAGTTACGGGAATTCACCGGGAGAAGTAATGGGCCCTATTGGGCCATACGGGAAAAGAGGAGGCATGCCAAAGGGGAGGTGGCGCCCCCCCCCCCCCATGGGTCCGAATTATACTAGGGGAAGGGGGCGGCGCCCCACTTGCCCTTTCCTACTCCCTCTCTCTTTCCCTCTTTCCTTCTCTCCTACTCCGAAAAGGGAAAGGGATTCCTACTAGGGCTTGGAAGTCTTAGTAGGACTCCATACACTTGGCGCGCCCCTAGGAGGGCCGGCCTCTCCCCCTCCCTCCTTTATATATGGGGGTGGGGGCACCCCAAAGGCACACCAAGATTTGTCTTAGCCGTGTGCGGTGCCCCCCTCCACAGTTACACACCTCGGTCATATCGTCATAGTGCTTAGGTGAAGCCCTGCGCAGGTAACTTCATCATCACCGTCGCCATGCCGTCGTGCTGACAGAACTCTCCCTCATCCTCAACTGGATCAAGAGCTCGAGGTACGTCATCGAGCTGAACGTGTGCTGAACTTGGAGCTGCCGTACGTTCGCTGCTTGATCGGTTGGATCGCGAAGACGTTCGACTACATCAACCGTGTTAAGCTAACGCTTCCGCTTTCGGTCTACGAGGGTACGTGGACATACTCTCCCCTCTCGTTTCTATGCATCTCCTAGATAGATCTTGCATAAACGTAGGAATTTTTTTGAAATTGCACGTTCCCCAACAGTGGCATCAGAGCCAGGTGTATGCGTAGATAATATGCACGAGTAGAATACAAAGAGTTGTGGGCGATAATAGTCATACTGCTTACCACCAACATCTTACTTTGATTCGGCGGCATTGTTGGATGAAGCGGCCTGGACCGACATTACATGACCGCATTGATGAGACTGGTTCTACCGACGTGCTTTGCACAAAGGTGGCTGGCGGGTGTCTGTTTCTCCAAGTTTTGTTGAATCGAATTTGACTACGGCCGGTCCTTGTTGAAGGTTAAAACAGCACACTTGACGAAAAATCATTGTGGTTTTGATGCGTAGGTAAGAACGGTTCTTGCTAGAAGCCCGTACCAGCCACGTAAAACTAGCAACAACAAAGTAGAGGACGTCTAACTTGTTTTTGTAGGGCATGCTGTGATGTGATATGGTCAAGACATGATGTGATATACGTTATTGTATGAGATGATCATGTTTTGTAAAAGTTATCGGCAACTGGCAGGAGCCTTATGGTTGTCGCTTTATTGTATGAAATGCAATCGCCATGTAATTTCTTTACTTTATCACTATGCGGTAGCGATAGTCGTAGAAGCAATAGTTGGCGAGACGACAACGACGCTACGAAGGAGATCAAGGTGTCAAGCCGGTGACGATGGAGATCATGACGGTGGTTTGGAGATGGAGATCAAAGGCACAAGATGATGATGGCCATATCATGTCACATATTTTGATTGCATGTGATGTTTATCTTTTATGCGTCTTATTTTGCTTAGTACGGCGGTAGCATTCTAAGATGATCCCTCACTAAATTTCAAGGTATAAGTGTTCTCCCTGAGTATGCACCGTTGCGAAAGTTCTTCGTGCTGGGACACCACGTGATGATCGGGTGTGATAGGCTCTACGTTCAAATACAACGGGTGCAAGACAGTTTTGCACATGCGGAATACTCAGGTTAAACTTGACGAGCCTAGCATATGCAGATATGGCCTCGGAACACTGAGACCGAAAGGTCGAACATGAATCATATAGTAGATATGATCAACATAGATATGTTCACCATTGAAAACTACTCCATCTCACGTGATGATCGGACATGGTTTAGTTGATATGGATCACATGATCATTTAGATGACTAGAGGGATGTCTATCTAAGTGGGAGTTCTTAAGTAATATGATTAATTGAACTTTAATTTATCATGAACTTAGTCCTGGTAGTATTTGCAAATTATGTTGTAGTTCAATAGCTCGCGTATAGCTCCCCTGTTTTATTTTTTATATGTTCCTAGAGAAAACTAAGTTGAGAGATGATAGTAGCAATGATGCGGACTGGGTCCGTGATCTGAGAAATATCCTCGTTGCTGCACAGAAGAGTTATGTCCTTGATGCACCGCTAGGTGATAGACCTATTGCAGGAGCAGATGCAAATGTTATGAACGTTTGGCAAGCTCGATATGCTAACTACTTGATAGTTTAGTGCACCATGCTTTACGGCTTAGAACCGGGACTTCAAAAATGTTTTGAACGCCACGGAGCATATGAGATGTTCCATAGAGATGAAATTGGTATTTCAGACTCATGCCCATGTCGAGAGGTATGAGACCTCTGACAAGTACTTTGCCTACAAGATGGAGGAGAATAGCTCAGCTAGTGAGCATGTGCTTAGAATGTCTGGGTACTACAATCGCTTGAATCAAGTGGGAGTTAATCTTCCAGATAAGATAGTGATTGACAGAGTTCTCTAGTCACTATCACCAAGTTACTAGAACTTCGTGATGAACTATAATATGCAAGGGATGACGAAAATGATTCCCAAGCTCTTCGCGATGCTGAAATCGGCGAAGGTAGAAATCAATAAATAGCATCAAGTGTTGATGGTTGACAAGACCACTAGTTTCAAGAAAAGGGCGAGGGCAAGAAAGGGAACTTCAAGAAGAATGGCAAGCAAGTTGTCACTCCCGTGAAGATGCCCAAGTCTGGACCTAAGCCTGAAACTGAGTGCTTCTATTGCAAAGGAAATGGTCACTGAAGTGGAACTACCCCAAATTTTTGGCGGATAAGAAGGATGGCAAAGTAAACAAAAGTATATTTGATATACATGATATTGATGTGTATTTTACTAGTGTTCATAGTAGCCCCTGGGTATTTGATACCAGTTCAGTTGCTAACATTAGTAACTCGAAACAGGAGTTGCAAAATGAACACAGACTAGTTAATGACGAGGTGACGATGTGTGTTGGAAGTAATTCCAAGGTTGATAAGATCCCCATCGCACACTCCCTCTACCTTCGGGATTAGTGTTAGACCTAAATAAATGTTATTTGGTGTTTGCGTTGAGCATGAATATGATTGGATCATGTTTATTGCAATACGGTTATTCATTTAAGTCAGAGAATAATTGTTGTTCTGTTTACATGAATGAAACCTTCTATGGTCATACACTCAATATAAATGGTTTATTGAATCTTGATCGTAGTGATACACATATTCATAATATTGATGCCAAAAGATGCAAAGTTGATAATGATAGTGCAACATATTTGAGGCACCGCCGTTTAGGTCATATTGGTGTAAAGCGCATGAAGAAACTCCATGCAGATTAACTTTTGGAATCACTTGATTATGAATCATTTGATACTTGCGAACCATGCCTCATGGGCAAGATGACTAAAACTCTGTTCTCCGGAACAATGGAGCGAGCTAATGACTTGTTGGAAATAATACATACTGATGTATGCGGTCCGATGAGTGTTGAAGCTCGCGGCGGGTATCATTATTTACTGACCTTCACAGATGATTTGAGCAGATATGGGTATATCTACTTAATGAAACATAAGTCTGAAACATTTGAAAAGTTCAAAGAATTTCAGAGTGAAGCATCGCAACAAGAAAATAAAGTTTCTACGATCTGATCGCGGAGGCGAATATTTGAGTTACGAGTTTGGTCTTCATTTAAAACAATGTGGAATAGTTTCGCAATTCACGCCACCTGGAACACCACAGCGTAATGGTGTGTCCGAACGTCATAATCGTACTTTATTAGATATGGTGCGATCTATGATGTCTCTTACCAATTTACCACAATCATTTTGGGATTATGCATTAGAGACAGCTGCATTCACGTTAAATAGGGCACCATCTAAATCCGTTGAGACGACACCGTATGAACTATGGTTTGGCAAGAAACCTAAGCTGTGATTTCTTAAAGTTTGGGGTTGCGATCCTTATGTGAAAAAGCTTCAGCCTGATAAGCTCGAACCCAAATCGGAGAAGTGCGTCCTCATAGGATACTCAAAAGAAACTGTTGGGTACACCTTCTATCACAGATCGAAAGGCAAGATCTTTGTTGCTAAGAATGGATCCTTTCTAGAGAAGGAGTTTCTCTCGAAAGAAGTGAGTGGGAGGAAAGTAGAACTTGATGAGGTAATTGTACCTTCTCTTGAATTGGTAAGTAGTTCATCACAGAAATCAGTTCCAGTGATGTCCACGCCAATTAGTGAGGAAGCTAATGATGATGATCATGAAACTTCAAATCAAGTTACTACCGAACCTCGTAGGTCAACCAGAGTACGTTCCGCACCAGAGTGGTATGGTAATTCTATTCTAGAAGTCAAGTTACTAGACCATGACGAACCTACGAACTATGAGGAAGCGATGATGAGCCCAGATTCTGCGGAATGGCTTGAGGCCATGAAATCTGAGATGGGATCCATGTATGAGAACAAAGTGTGGACTTTGGTTGACTTGCCCGATGATCGGCAAGCCATAGGGAATAAATGGATCTTCAAGAGGAAGACGGACGCTGATGGTAATGTTACTATCTACAAAGCTCGAATTGTCGCAAAAGGTTTTCGACAAGTTCAAGGTGTTGACTGTGATGAGATTTTCTCACTCGTATCGATGCTTAAGTCTGTCCGAATCATGTTAGCAATTGCGGCATTTTATGAAATCTGGCAAATGGATGTCAAAACTGCATTCCTTAATGGATTTATTAAAGAAGAGTTGTATATGATGCAACCAGAAGGTTTTGTCAATCCTAAAGGTGCTAACAAAGTGTGCAAGCTCCAGCGATCCATCTATGGACTGGTGCAAGCATCTCGGAGTTGGAATATACGCTTTGATGAGTTGATCAAAGCATATAGTTTTCTACAGACTTGCGGTGAAGTCTGTATTTACAAGAAAGTGAGTGGGAGCTCTATAGCATTTCTGATGTTATATGTGGATGACATATTGCTGATTGGAAATGATATAGAATTTCTGGATAGCATAAAAGGATACTTGAATAAGAATTTTTCAATGAAAGACCTCGGTGAAGCTACTTATATTGGGCATCAAGATCTATAGAGATAGATCAAAACGCTTGATAAGTTTTTCAATGAATACATACCTTGACAAGATTTTGAAGTAGTTCAAAATGGAACAGTCAAAGAAGGAGTTCTTGCCTATGTTGCAAAGGTGTGAAGTTGAGTAAGATTCAAAACTCGACCACGGCAGAAAATAGAAAGAGAATGAAAAGTCATTCCCTATGCCTCGGCCATAGGTTCTATAAAGTATGCCATGCTGTGTACCAAACCTGTTGTGTACCTTGCCATGAGTTTGTCAAGGGGGTACAATAGTGATCCAGGAGTAGATCACTAGACAACGGTCAAAATTATCCTTAGAGGACTAAGGAAATGTTTCTCGGTGATGGAGGTGATGAAGAGTTTGTCGTCAAGAGTTTGTCGATGCAAGCTTTGACACTGATCTAGATGACTCTAAGTCTCAATCTAGATACGTATTGAACGTGGCAGCAATTAGCTAGAGTAGCTCCATGCAGAGCATTGTAGACATAGAAATTTGCAAAATACATACGGATCTGAATGTGGCAGACCCGTTGACTAAACTTCCCTCACAAGCAAAACATGATCACACCTTAGTACTCTTTGGGTGTTAATCACATAGCGATGTGAACTAGATTATTAACTCTAGTAAACCCTTTGGGTGTTGGTCACATGGCGATGTGAACTATGGGTGTTAATCACACAAAGATGTGAACTATTGGTGTTAAATCACATGGCGATGTGAACTAGATTATTGACTCTAGTGCAAGTGGGAGACTAAAGGAAAAATGCCCTAGAGGAAATAATAAAGTTGTTATTTATATTTCCTTATATCATGATAAATGTTTATTATTCATGCTAGAATTGTATTAACCGGAAACTTGATACATGTGTGAATACATAGACAAAACAAAGTGTCCCTAGTATGCCTCTACTTGACTAGCCCGTTAATCAAAGATGGTTAAGTTTCCTAACCATAGACATGTGTTGTCATTTGATGAACGGGATCACATCATTAGGAGAATGATGTGATGGACAAGACCCATCCGTTAGCTTAGCATAATGATCATGACTTATACATATTCCTCTGACTATGAGATTATGCAACTCCCGAATACCGGAGGAACACCTTGTGCGCTATCAAACGTTACAACGTAACTGGGTGATTATAAAGATGCTCTACAGGTGTCTCCGAAGGTGTTTGTTGGGTTGGCATAAATCAAGATTAGGATTTGTCACTTCGAGTATCGGAGAGGTATCTCTGGGCCCTCTCGGTAATGCACATCATATGAAGCCTTGCAAGCAATGTGACTAATGAGTTAGTTGCGGGATGATGCATTACGGAACGAGTAAAGAGACTTGCCGGTAATGAGATTGAACTAGGTATGATGATACCGACGATCGAATCTCGGGCAAGTAACATACCGATGACAAAGGGAATAACATATGTTGTTATGCGGTTTGACCGATAAAGATCTTCGTAGAATATATAGGAGCCAATATGATCATCCAGGTTCCGCTATTGGTTATTGACCGGAGATGTGTCTCGGTCATGTCTACATAGTTCTCGAACCCGTAGGGTCCGCACGCTTAACGTTCGATGACGATTTCTATTATGAGTTATGTGATTTGATGACCGAAGTATGTTCAGAGTCCCATATGAGAACACGGACATGACGAGGAGTCTTGAAATGGTTGAGAGGTAAAGATTCATATATTGGAAGGCTATATTCGGACATTGGAAAGGTTCCGAGTGATTCGGGTATTTTTCGGAGTACCGGGGAGTTACGGGAATTCACCGGGAGAAGTAATGGGCCTTATTGGGCCATACGGGAAAAGAGGAGGCAGGCCAAAGGGGAGGTGGCGCCCCCCCCCCCCCATGGGTCCGAATTGGACTAGGGGAAGGGGGCGGCGCCCCGCTTGCCCTTTCCTACTCCCTCTCTCTTTCCCTCTTTCCTTCTCTCCTACTCCGAAAAGGGAAAGGGATTCCTACTAGGACTTGGAAGTCCTAGTAGGACTCCATACACTTGGCGCGCCCCTAGGAGGGCCGGTCTCTCTCCCTCCCTCCTTTATATACGGGGGAGGGGGGCACCCCAAACGCACACCAAGATTTGTCTTAGCCGTGTGTGGTGCCCCCCTCCACAGTTACACACCTCGGTCATATCGTCGTAGTGCTTAGGCGAAGCCGTGCACCAGTAACTTCATCATCACCGTTGCCACACCGTCGTGCTGACGGAACTCTCCCTCATCCTCAACTGGATCAAGAGCTTGAGGGACGTCATCGAGCTGAACGTGTGCTGAACTCGGAGGTGCCGTACGTTCGGTGCTTGATCGGTTGGATCGCGAAGACATTCGACTACATCAATCGCGTTAAGCTAACGCTTCCGCTTTCGGTCTATGAGGGTATGTGGACATACTCTCCCCTCTCGTTGCTATGCATCTCCTAGATAGATCTTGCATGAACGTAGGAAATTTTTTGCAATTGCACGTTCCCCAACAGGGAAGCGCTGCCCCGTGTCTAGGTTGTCAGGTCGGATGAAGAGCACCGCATGAGCAAAGAATGGGGACCAGATACTAACCGGCAGTGGCGGGTTGGCGCGACTGTACAGCTGCTTGCCAAATTGCCAGTCGGTCTCGTTGAGCTTGCTGTCGGAGAAGGAGTTGACATGGCGGACCACCTCCACCATCGGCAGCTCCTTCGTGGACATCCGGCAGGGGTCCCGACGGCCGCTCATGTCGCTGATCAGGTGTGGCCGGGCTTGGAGGGGCGAAACCCGGCGGTAGACGAAGGCGGCCAGCAAGTCCGCTGGCTTGAGGCCCTCCGAGTCCGTTATCTCCTGAAGCCGGACAAGGACGTTGGTGATGGAAGCCGGCACCGGCTTGGGTTGTTGTCCCCGGTTGTTCCGCGGCTCGCCAAGCGGGCCGATCGCGAAGGCCGGCAGGTTGATGTAGTCATGAGTCGGGTGGAGGTTGCAGACGTAGAAGTACGACTTCTGCCATAGCTTCGCCGACTCCAGCAAAGCGATGGGAGGAAAGCGGGTCCCGGAGCCGGTGCGCCGCACGGTGACGTAGGATCCGCACTGGGCCGGCTCACCCTTGGCCTGGGTACCTAACTTCAGGTAGAAGAACCTGCCCCACAGCTCGAGCGTGGGCAGGACGCCGAGGTAGCCTTCGCAGAAGGTCATGAAGGCGGAGAGAAGCGCCACCATGTTGGGAGTAAGGTGATGAGGTTGGAGACGATAGAAGTCGAGGAAGGAGCGGAGGAAGCCGCTCGCAGGCAAACCAAATCCACAGAGGAAATGGCTCCAGAAGACGATGAACTCGCCGGCCCTCGGCGCCGGCGAGATCTCCCTCTTGTTGGGGATCCACGTCCCCACGACCGCCGCGACACGAAGCCTCCGCCTCGCGCGGAGGAACTCGATGTGGCCTTCATAGATGTTGGAGCCGACCCATTCACCTCGCGCAATGGCTTGCGATGGCCTGGCGGCGGCGCAGCGAGGCTGGATGGTGGTGAAGCCGTGGCGGCACTTCGGCAGCATGCGGCACGGCGGTGCAGCAGCGGCGAGGAAGCAAAGGAGCGAGGAAGAAGAAGAAGAAAGTGGAGGGGGCGCGCGTGCGTTTGGCCGCCCCCCTCCCTCCTATTTATACGGCCGAGATGGCGAGGCCGAGGCCACGCTTCGTGGGAGGGGGGCGTGGGATTAACTGCGCCCACGTCCCGCACGCCCCCGCAAATCCCGCGGCTTAATGGCGCGTAATCTTTTTGCCCCGGAAGGGCAACCGTCTGCCTTAGCCGCAGTGGATCCGCGCGTGCGCCGAGGGTGTGTAGTGGTGGGCCCGGGCCTGTGGCGGCGTCCCATTGTGCGCGTGGGCTGGCAAGCCAGCCTGGCCTGCTGGCGGCGCATGGCGTGCACGCAACGGGCGGCAGGCACGCCATCCGGTGGCGTACCACCCGGCGCCCGCCGCGACGATTCAAATTCACCAAGTGGCTGGCTTCGCCTCTGCCGGTTTCTGGCACACGGTTTCTCCCAGCCGGACGAAGCAAAGACGCAGGATCTCTCGGAGGAGGAAACTGCTGAGGCACTCCGACATTGAGCCGTGGCCCCTCACCAGCTTTGGGGACTACTGTCGGGGGGATGGACCCCGAGTAGCCTCATCCGGACCCAATAACTTTTCAAGACATTGGGGCTGGCGAAGCCCCTCATGCAAGCTGGCCATGCGGGCCATCTTCCAAAAGACGGCGTACCCATAGAAGGCGGCTTTGGTGGCGGGCCGGCTTCCAGCAGCAGGCCCCTCCTTCCCCTCAGAGTCCGCACTCACCTAGTACGACGGGACGGGGTGTGGCAACAGTGCCGCCTGCTCCCCCGAATCCCGGAGGAGCGTGGCTACAGTACGAGCTGACCCAACGGCCACCTACCCACCTGGCGCAGGACTGTAGCCATACGACTCATGACGTGGCCCTCATTAGCAAGGACCGAGCTATGGCCGAAGGCAATCAGCGTGGCCCACAGGCTTCCAGAAGACGGCGCATCCCTTGAAGGCGGCCTCGGGGGCGGGCCGGCTTCCAGCAGCCGGCCCCCTCCTTCCCCTCGGAATCTGCGCTAACCCACTAAGACAAGACGAAGCGTGGCTACAGTGTGCGCTACCAAGCGGCCACCTACCCGCCTGATGCGGGACTGTAGCCATACTACTCGTGATGCGGCCTCCGTCATCAAGGATAGAGCTACAGCGAAAGGCAATCAGCGTGGCCCGCAGGCGGCGGGCCCTACCTGTCGGCCGGATTCTCGGTAGCCGGCGGGGCCCTCCAGAGGCGGGCCCCAGCAGCTGGCGGAGAACTAGGCGACATTAGACACTGACGTCCGGGTCCTACACCTGGCCGTATTACCATTGTACCCCTGGGGGGTTGGCCTATAAAACCCCCCAGGGTTCACCCATGCAAGGGGTTCAGCCCTCATTCCACACACACCCACGCCATAGCTAGGAGAAGAGAGGTAGCTCTACCCTTCCTCCTCCTCTAGCAACACAGCTCCAGGAGCAACCTTGTACACTCTTGATCATAGTCATCATGCGGAGACCCCGCAGAGCAGGACTAGGGGTGTTATCTCTCCGGAGAGCTCCGAACCTGGGTACGTCTCGTGTGCGATCGAACTCGTGCTCACTCCCGCTTCCAGGGCCTAACGACGTCCTCTTGGCTCCACCCATGATAAGCCACCCCCTGGCATCTGACGTGAGAATACCACGACAGACACTCTGATCTACTTTCGTTCAGCTAACTTCTGAGTCGGCAACGAAGAAGATCCTACCTATTGTCTCACCAATACACGAGTGTTGCCGAGCACCCCGAGTGCCAAGGCACAGTAGTCTCGGGACTACACCGAGTGGGTGCACTTAGTGTGCCCCCACTGGAAAATGACTCGTGTTGAGCTAAAAAAATGGCAAACAGCCCCAGGGCAAAACAACTACAATTCTAAGACTACCACCGACTGCATCTAGTCAGCGGTAACCTCGGGGACTACACCCAATGGGTGCACTCAGCGTTCCCCCACTAAATCATGATCACTCGGAAACGCTTTGGTTAAATCGCTAGTGAAAGCGACAAAAAAAAAGAATAAGTTCAAAGAATCATGCCGACTGATTTCCAGTCGACAGGAGCCTCGGGGACTACACCAAGTGGGTGCACCCAGCGTGCCCCCATTGAATCGTGAACACCCAATGGGTGTGCCCAGCATGCCCCCATTGAATTGTGAACACCCAGTGGGTATGCCCTATGCAAACCCATGGGTAAGAATTCTACTGCAAGAAAAGAAGAAACTTCGACTGGAAATCATAATCACAATGGTACTTACTCGGGCGTTGGTGCAGCGCCGCTCTGGCATCATAAGCCCCTTTCAGTCGGCCGCACATCAACCCCACCTAGATCAGAGCCTCCTTGCTTGTCCCCACTTGATCCTCAGGGACATGGTACAGGGGGAGGAAGTGGCTGGGATAGATGGAGACGCGGATGCAGGCCTTGGAGCCGAAACCACCGTCAACCCGCTCGGAGGAGCTGGCGTAGACCCCGCGGCCGGGACCTGATAGAGGCGGGGTGTCCCGATCTTTCGATGAGATGATAACTATCGATTGGGTGGAGACGACTTTGACGATCTGACTACAAACGTGCACGACGTTGCGCCTTAGCAATCGCTAAACCAATCTCCTGAGGTTACTGACGATGCCGGAAGCACGATCAGCCTGACCACGAGGGTCTATTCCTGCATGCAATCGAAGAACAAGCAAGAATATGATAAAGCAATCTGAATATTGTGAATATATATGAAGTGTTGATAAAAGTGAGGATCCGAAGCGGTCTTGGTCTGGTCGTTGGACACAAACGAAGTACACGAAGTTGCAATGGCTAACTTTTAACTAAACAAATCCTAAGGAAAAAGCTACTAGATGGATCTACTTATATAGGAGTAAGGGGTGGTGGCCAAGGAGGTGGGAGGACGTCCCAAGGCAGCCTAAAACTAACCCTAGGTCGTACAAGGCTCATGGGCCCAAGTGGAGGTGATGCAACACCTTTGGACTTGTAGTTTGACTCGGATTCTGCTGCAGCGTCAGATTGTTTCGTCGATAACTCATAGCTCCAGACGAATTTTAAGGTGAATCCAATTGGGTTGGAAAGAGCACGAAATCTACTTTCCAACAAAAAAAGAATCACCCAATTCGGAGTCCGTATGAAAAAGTTCTTGGCGTTTTGAATCAGGTATGTCTGTGCAGTCCGAATTTGAATCCAGAACGTGAGAGACTTGGACTCTATCTTCTCTTGGCCCAAAAGTGACGAGAGAGGACTTTTTGAACAGCACCTAAACTTCTCTTTTTCCCTTATCTTCATATGTGAATTGTACAAATGTCCCATACACCTGCAATTAGACATGGCACAAAAGTTTGTGAACTATTTTTGTCCTGGATGACACAAATAAATTATTGCATAGTTTGCATTAGAAATCACCTCACAAATATACATGTATGCAATATTTTTGGTCGTATCCAAGGTAGTCATGTCCTCATCATCCTCCCCTTCTTGAAAACAAAGCCGTCCTCGGTGTTGCTTAATCTGAAATGTGGCTAACAAAAGAGACAAGGTGTACATGTTGTATATGTATATGTCATCCATTTTTACTTCCCTTGGTTTTGCACATATGACACATGTATACATGAGTAACCTTCATAGTTCATAAAATCTAAAGCCAAAATATTATCACAAGAAGTAGAAGGCATGAAAATATTGCAACTCAGTTTGCACATATAAGTGAAGCCCTTATTCATTTCAAAAGGTTGACAATGTTCATCATTAAACCATCCCAACATTGGTGAATAAATCTTACTTGCATCAAATTTACATGCTACAACATGCTTAAATAAGAAAACATGCAATAAGTCATTTGACACAGAATCATCACCAAGATTAGAGGTCATATCAAAATGATTAAACATTGGCACAATTATTTTCAAACGTATTTGATCCAAATCTGATTTATTCCCTAATTCACATGGTTCTTTCATATTAATAGTTAATTCAATGGGTCCACTCGAAATTGTTGATCTTTTAGTTGTTTGGTCACATGGCAAAGTCGAATTATCAACATAGTCCTCTAAAATAGGTGGTGTGATCAAAGTAGTGGGTAGCTGATCAGATGGTGCATTTAAATTGACAAGGCATTCCTCATTCTCATGTAGAGGTGGAAGATCAGTACCTTTGTCATTACCTCTTATGATCAACTCAGCTGATGTAGCCACTCTCGAGGGTGATGTGTCACATGGTGGAGGTCATGTAGTCCTCACAACAACGGATGTGGTTGTCATAGTACAACTAGTAGTTGAAGGAACAACCGTATCAACTCTTGGAATGTGCACCGTGTGCTTATTCTCCTTATGGGCAACACGTCGTTTTATTTCCTGTTCAGCTTTGCAAGCAAGACGAAACAAATGATCCATAGGATAACACTCTTCATGAATTAGTATCTCCTGAATATCACGGCTTAATCCTCCCCAAAATCTATCCATTAAATCTTCTTCACTTTCTTCTAAAAAGGTATGCAACAAGGTAGTTTGTAAATCATCATAATATTTTGGTACGGTGTCACTACCTTGTTTTAAATGTTCTAGTTTTTTAATCATGCCACGAGTATAATAAACATCGACGAATCTATCTCTCATGAGAAATTTTAAATCATCCCAAGTAGTAGGTATATAATTAGGGTATAACCGACAATGTTCGCTCCACCAAACTAAAGCAAAGCTACTGAACGTACTAACCGCAGATTTAACTTTTCTACGCTCATCAAAATTATGAGAAGCAAATATAGCATTTATTTTGTACTCCCATTCAATATATAAATTAGGTCTAAAACGACCAGTAAATGGTGGCATGGAAACATTAACCTGATTATGTGCATTCTGATGTTGTTGCTCCTCTTGTGACGGTTGTTGTATTTTCTTAGGTGGTGGCAAATCTCCCACGATCGATGAAGCCCAAGAACTAACAACTTCGGAACCTGCCATGATTAGTAGAAACAAAAAAAAATCGAGAATAATGTTCCTATGAACTACTAGGATGTGGTGGTAAAGCGCTCACAGTAAAGCAAATATCAATATCTTACAAGTTCTTACCATGCAGCAGGTGGTGACGGGCAACCGGCGGTGTCAAATAACTCCGAAGATTGAGTAAAGCGATTGCCAGGTGAACGTACGTATACACGGTGTAAAAATATGTGGAGCTGGGTTGGCTATATATGGTAGCAAAAGATTAGCAATAATCAATTCAGAGATGCAATGCTGAATAAACGCTCAACGACGGTACTGTGCTGGTCCTAGGCTAGACCGGAATAGAGACGCGAGCCTAGAACACTAATGAGGTCAGGGCGTAGCACAACTAGCATCAATAAAGGATATGAAGTAGCTCTGGACAGCAAGATATAAGTGAAGATCACAATGGCAGTAAAGATAATGATGAGAAACAACTACCAAGTAGGATATACCAACAATTCTCTCTCCAAATTTACTCTATAAAAATTTGTGCCAATTTTATGATAATTTTTCTCAAGAATGGCACTGACTCAAGCTTTCAGATGCAAAAAGAATCACTCAATTCCGAGTTGATATGAGGAGTCAAAAAATTCTAAAACTGGCCTGAAAAACTGGAACAAGCTGTGTTCGCGAACTTCGGAGGGCAAAACGACCTATTTAGAAGCCGATTTTGAGGTGTCAAATATTGAACATGCTTCTGCAACTATTTAGATGTGGCTCGTCGCTAGCTTTAATTTGAGTACTCACGGAGCCAAAACAGACTTCGTATGAAAAAGATATACCTGTTTTACTGAACACTGCCAAAATAGATTCCAATCCGAATTCATCTACGAGATTGAGTCTAGATAGATCCGATTTTTGTTTTTTTTTTCTTCTCTCTTTTTTTTTCTCACACTTTTTTTCTTTTTCTTTCCCTCTTTTTTTTCTCTGACTTTTTTTTCTCTCTTTTTTCTCTCTCCCTCTTTCCAAAACAAACTAGATAAGATGTAGATTGGATCAAGCACAGATGTGAACGACCACAACTATGATTATGACAATGAACGATGGGTAGCACGATGTGGAAATTGATGGATGGGATGGTGGATAGCGGACGGAATAACGATGCAGCGGCGGCGTGACTAATGTGAACAGAACTCGAAACTCTAAACGAACTAGACACTAAGACCAGCAACTCAACACGACGATGCAACCGATAATTCAATAATGCAAACAATGAAAAGAAAATTGCAAAGGCTCAGACTGGCTTGGACAAAGGATGAATAGATCTAACTTTTTTGTGGCTTTTTCTTGAACAATAGGTAAGAAAATAAATCTAATCTAGGGAAAACTGGAAATTCTCACCGAGCAACCTGAAAACTGATACCACTTGATAGAGGCGGGGTGTCCCGATCTTTCGATGAGATGATAACTATCGATTGGGTGGAGACGACTTTGATGATCCGACTACAAACGTGCACGACGTTGCGCCTTAGCAATCGCTAAACCAATCTCCTGAGGTTACTGACGATGCCGGAAGCACGATCAGCCTGACCACGAAGGTCTATTCCTGCACGCAATCGAAGAACAAGCAAGAATATGATAATGCAATCTGAATATTGCGAATATAGATGAAGTATTGATAATGATGGGGATCCGAAAGCGGTCTTGGTCTGGTCGTTGGACACAAACGAAGTACACGAAGTTGCAATGGCTAACTTTTAACTAAACAAATCCCAAGGAAAAAGCTACTAGATGGATCTACTTATATAGGAGCAAGGGGTGGTGGCCAAGGAGGTGGGAGGACGTCCCAAGGCAGCCTAAAACTAACCCTAGGTCGTACAAGGCTCATGGGCCCAAGTGGAGGTGATGCAACACCTTTGGACTTGTAGTTTGACTCGGATTCTGCTGCAGCGTCAGATTGTTTCGTCGATCACTCATAGCTCCAGACGAATTTTAATGTGAATCCAATTGGGTTGGAAAGAGCACGAAATCTACTTTCCAAAAAAAAAAGAATCAACCAATTCGGAGTCCGTATGAAAAAGATCTTGGCGTTTTGAATCAGGTATGTCTATTCAGTCCGAATCTGAATCCAGAACGTGAGAGACTTGGACTCTATCTTCTCTTGGCCCAAAAGTGACGTGAGAGGACTTTTTGAACAGCACCTAAACTTCTCTTTTTCCCTTATCTTCATATGTGAATTGTACAAATGTCCCATACACCTGCAATTAGACATGGCACAAAAGTTTGTGAAGTATTTTTGTCCTGGATGACACAAATAAATTATTGCATAGTTTGCATTAGAAATCACCTCACAAATATACATGTATGCAATATTTTTGGTCGTATCCAAGGTAGTCATGTCCTCATCAGGACCACTTGTGGCACCCCGGCTCAGAGAGACCGGAACACCCCATATTCCAGCCCAAAGATCAATTCTTCTCGAATACGGCACTGCTTGGCATAGAACAAATCAGCTCTTTATTACAAAAACTCGGGGTAAAAGAGTTCGAGTATAACAACGGAATATCTCGGCACGGCAAAACTACGACTGCGAAGGTAGCTCTATGCTAGCAGCAGAACAACTCAAAGCAGCGGAACACCTTCTAGCAACAGAACAACGACGACAGCGATGGACTCCACTCCGCAGGGACTTTGGCTGGGATGTGATCCTAGCGAACAAACTCGGACTCCTCGACAAGCAATCAATACTAGCATGACCTGCAATATGGCATGACACGCCAGGTGAGTACTTTGAATGTACTCGCAAGCTCACATCAACCAAAGCAATAAAGACAAACAACAACATGGCATTTACAGGTTAATTATTCATGATGAGCATGATACTACTAGAACAACATGAGCATGGCAAGCACGACATGAAGATGATAATACTAGCACTAGCATGCATGGGGGGGGGTCGATGTTTAAGGTCTCACGGACCAACTTACTCTGCTCGGAGGTTATCTCATAACCACCATAAATATCCATAGTACTTACCAGCGTGATCATGACAAGATCACCTCATCATCATCAAGAATACCATCATGATCATCATGAGATCACATTATCATTATCGAGAATACCATCGTGATCATGTCGTGACCACATAAATATCAACCAACTTCTGTTCTCATCGAACCAGGGTTGTTTATTAGTCAGGTTATTATTACTGTTGTCGGATTCAGCGCTCCGCAGACCCAAAGAAGGTTCGAACTCTGGGGCGTGTGCGAAGAACTCAACCTATCCAGCCAACCAAATGCACCACCCTACAGCCTAGCTCAAAGAACAGGGAAGAAGATGGACACGGCAGTTTACCTAGGTTCGGGCCACCTTGCAGTGTAATACCGTACTCCTGCTTTGTGGTGGATTAGCCTCACGAGGGGCTGAGGATGAACTAGTACAGAGGATGAACAAGCTCGCGAGGCTTGCTCTGGTGGGAGTGAGTTGTTCCGGGTCTGATCTCCCTTCCTATGGTGGTGTCTAACCTATATATAGTGGCCTCGGTCCTCTTCCCCGAAAACGAAGGCGGGAAGGGATTCCACAATGGCCAATTTGAAATGGGACTAGTACATCTTATCCTGACGAAGTTGGTCATCGCCTGCTAAGCTTCTGGTCGTGACGCCGCGGTGGGCTTGGCGATGACATCCGTCCTGCCATCCTGGCGGACTTGGTCTCGTTGCACGGGAATGGAAACCTTTGGGTGATTCCTCGGGACCCCGCGCCTGCGCTTGCCTCCTTTGCACCAAAGAGGAGACCTGCTGCTCTGCGCCCTCTGGCACCTGCCTGGCTTTGGTCGTCATGGCTTGCGTCACCTTAACCTCATGAGGTGGGCACCTGCATAGAAATCTCTACTCCTCAGGAGTCAGCCCTAGGAGGCCGCTCCCTCCGGAGGTCTTGATGTCGCCCGCCTCGCGAGGCTTGGCCCCTTGCGAGGGTCTTGTCTCGAAGTTGTTGTAGATGGGCCGTACCAGGCCATCAATGGCGCCACTCCATGGGCCGCAGGCAGGCAAGTCTGGGTACCCTGGTTCCCAGAACGCCGACAGTAGCCCCCGGGCCCAAGGCGCGTGTCGGGGTATGACACCTATGGGATCCCGAGAGACCCCTTTACGATTCGGCGGGGGGAGAGGTATACGCAAAGAGCAGAACCAACGATCGACGCGGGAAGTTTTTACCCAGGTTCGGGCCGCTGATCAGTGTAAAACCCTACTCCTGCTTTGTGTTATTATTAATGTTCTTGAGCCCAGCCTTCAGGAGCGCTCGCTGTGAACAGTACGTTCAAAGAGCAGCTACGCATGCAGAATGGGCCAGAAGTTCTCCTCCCCTGTAGCAGTTGCCTTGGGCCTCCTTTTATATGCTCCAAGGGGTCACCACAGTGGCACAATGTATATACATTGAGGTGTAAAGTAGCTATAGGGTATCATACCTAACCACTGACGGATTAGGACAAGCGCATTTAATGCACCGTGAGGTGTCCGTTTAGGTGTCCTCACTTTCTTGGGGATGGAAAAAGGGGCCATCCCATCAGCACCGCTTAAGCTCTCCTCCACTGGCGCGTTGCCACGCATCCAGAGAAGGACCCAGAATGTCAGACTTGTTACTGTGCCAAAGCGGTGGCACAGTGGCAAAATCTTGTCGGGCGCCAAGCCTTGCCGGACACCTAGCCTTGCCGGGCGCCAAGCCTTGCCGGACGCCTAGCCTTACCGAGCGCCAAGCCTTGCCGGGCTCCGCAGGCCACCCTGGCAAGATCTTGCCAGGGAAGCTGGCCTTCGGATTCCAGCTCTTCTTATCTACTGATCCTCATATCTCTGACTTAATGATTTCTTTGGCTGCTTGAATTGACCTCGAACTGTTTCCCGGCAAGCCTTGCCGCGAGGATGCCTACAACTGCCCGTGCACATGTACGGGGTACTAGTGGCCCAATACTTAGTACACCGACAGGAGCCCCCGAGCCTAGGCCATACACGAGTGCGAGGCGTTGTTGGGCTAGGCCCAAACAGTGCACGGGCACACGTGGCAGGGGATTAACTGCTCGTAAATATCTTGTTTTACTGTGCCCCCCACTACACGCACCGAGCGCGCGACGTGGGAAGCGTGCCTCAAAGGCTGCAACTGTAACGCGCCTATAGAGGCGCATTCACATTGGGGAATAAAAGAGGCGGCCCCGCTCCTTCCCCATAAAAAGGAGAAGCCGCAGAGGCACAAGCCTATTTACCCCCCTCTTCTTCTCAATCTGGCCATCGCCATCGCCTTCCTCCTCTCGAGCTCAGAGCGAAGCTTTTTCCTCTTTTGCCCGCCGCTTCCACGCTCGCTCCACCCCCGGCTTCCGCCCTCACAGCCGCCATGCCGCCCAGGGCCAGCAAAGGCAAGGGCAAGGAGGCAAAAGCCGACGTCCCGGAGAGCGAACTGGTGAAGATGCGGAAGAAGCTTGTCGTCTTCCCCCCATCGCTCGATGCTGAAGCTCTGAAGGGGCGATACCAGTGCATGTGGGCGAAGGAGACGCAAGCTCATCCCGCCACACGCGTAATTCCAGGTGCTTGTTCCAAAAGTGGATCGGACAGATACCCTTTCTTCGTCGCTTATTTCTATTGCGGGCTCTGCCCCCTATTTTCCGACTTCTTCAATGATATCATGTGCACATACAGCTTTCATCTTCTCGATTTCACGCCGAATGTCGTACTGTGTATGTCTATCTTTGCTCATCTCTGTGAAAACTTTGACGGCGTGATTCCCAACTCTACTCTTTTTCGCCATTACTTCTTCCCCCGCATCCAAAAGGGAGAAGCCCTCTCTGGTTCTATCGCCTGGATTCCAAGAGCTTGGAATAAGGAAATATACCCAGAAGGAGTTTACCGCGAAAAGTGGGACGAGTGGCGGGCTGAATGGTGTTGGATCAAGGAAGCAGATCCCCATCCATTTTGTCTTCCCCGGCAACAGAAGGTGGTCCGCGGCAAGGATTGGAGCGATCTCGCCGCGGAGGACGAGAGGCTCACAATCGCCACTACCAGGATCCTTCGCCTGAAAGCTGCTGGGCTGACGATGGAGATGATTGGCTTCGACTTTCTCCGCCGCCGCATCGCCCCCTTGCAGAACAGGGGAAGGCCAGCTTGGGAATACAGAAACGCGGCAGATATCATGAGATTGCGCCCCGGGCTGAATAATAATCTGACCACTATGCAGCTTGGCGCTCTCCGTCAGAAACTATTCCAGCGCGAAGACAAGCATCGGCTGCCGGCAAGGATTGTCCCTTTGTGCAACAATTCTGCCTTGGGGTCAATCATCGCCTTCATGCCGATGTTCAACGCCCACGGTCTTGACCCGACTTGGGCCGAGCCAACCGAGGAGGAAGCACAGAAGTTTTTTGACAACTTGACGGAGAGACCCATCCGGCAAGAGGCAGATTTCATTCGAGCCACCACCGATCAAGAAGTAGCTTACATTGCTACTAGGGTGGAGGAGGCAAATCTTGCCGCGGAGGCCGGCAGTGTTGGCTTCAAAGAATGGGAAGCCAGCGACGCAGAGGTAGTAGTGGAGGTAAAACCTGCCGGGAAGGACAAGGCTGCCGGGGAACAGAGCAGCGCAGCTATTGAGAGCTCGTCCGGCGAGGACACGGCCGAAGAGGAAACGTAAGAAGAGCTCCCAGCCCCGAAGAAGACGAAGCGTGTTCTTCGAAAGGCCGCATCTGGCATCCCGGCAAACCAGCCTTCTTCGAGCGGTGAGGCTCCCGGCAAGAAAGTGGCCGGCAAGACTGGACCGCGGCAAGGGGTTCGTCAACAACCTGCGCGGCGCGCGAGACCCACACCAGCGGCCACTGCTGGGGCGGCAGGGGCGTCTCGCACTACCGCACCGGAAGCTGCTCCGGCGCCTGCCACGGCCAAGCGGCCTAGGACCCCTCCTCCGCCTCCCCACTCAGATATTGCAGCGGAGATCGATTTCGACATCTCTGGCTTTAGTCCGGAGCGAGAGGAAGAAGAGTGAGTACTTTTCCACAGCATTTATATTTCAATCTTGGATCGATCTTACTAACTTGCTCGTATTGTCTCTGTAGTGATGCAGAAACCTTGCTGGAGAGGATGGCGAAGAGGACAAAGACTTCCACGGGCGACAAGCCCCCGGCAGGCTCCACGAGCGTGCCAGAAACCGTCGTCGTCAGCCCAGAGCCCAGTCCTCAACGCAGCCCCCAGCACAGCCCCCAGTGTAAGTTCACTGTCCTTTTTCCGCAGGCGGGTGCTGAGGCTTCCATTCTTGTCGCTGATATCCTTGGGTTCGCAGGAGAAGAATGGCAACAATGAGAGTTGTCGGAAGATATCCCCGTCGTGCCACCTTCATCGACCACGCCGCCCACAAGCACGTCCTCGGCAAGAGATCCCACCGACGAGCCCATCTTTGTTGAGGAGGAGCCGGCAAGCACGGACTCCGGCAACCCACCCTCGGCAACCGAAGTTGCCGGGAGGGGCGAGGCCACCTCCCAATAGCTCGACGCAGGTAACTGATTGCCTCAGAACGCTCGTTACTATTTCCCTTATCTCTCTATCTTTAGTCGCTTCAAACTTCAATCTCGATCTTGTTCTGTTCTCCTCCTTCGTCCTTCAGAGTTCCCTATGACGGAGCACATGGACGTCGACGTTGTCATCAAGGAGACCGCCAGGGACGCCGCTGCTGAAGCAGACAGGATCGCTGCCAGCGAGGCCACCAAGGATGACACTGTCGAGGCTAGTGGTGCTCTTGACGGGGAGACCGCCAAGACTGCACAAGAGGAACCCGCCGAGGAACCTACTGAAGGGGGCGACAGGGAAGCTGATGACCATACTGATGGCATTCCTGCCGCAGGAGCGCCAGGCGCTGCACCGGCCACAGAGCCCCCTGCCACTGGTGAGGCGGTCGCTGAAGACCAACCGTCAACATCTGACGGCCCCTCATCCAGCAAATACCTCAAGGTTGGCGAGAACCTGTTCGTCAACTTGCCGGGGACGGCAAGCATTGGGGCACCAGCCGAAGGAGAAGTTTTTGACGAAGATATCATCGCTGCTGCCGGGCTCGAAGTTGTTGACAATCCCAGCACTAGCAGCGGCAAATCTGAAGAGGATCAGCTCCTTCAGGCCATGGGCGAGAATTTCCGCAAGCTCCAGGCTCTCCACCGCACCCGGAAAGATAAGGCGGACTCCAGAATGGCAGTTGTCGAGGCGGCCGAAGCAGATTTTTAAAGGCGCATCGAACAAATGCAAGTCTGGCACGCGAGGCCCTCCAAGAGTTGGTTGCCGGCAGGGAACAAGTGAGCCAGCAGTGGACAGAGATCCTCCTGAAGCAATATGATATGGAGAAGGCGCATGATGAAGCTACTCAAAGGATTGCCGCTGAAGATGCCCTCCTGACAGGGCGCCTTGTTGCTCTTGATGCTCATGAGGAAGATCTCACCGCACGTGAGCAGGCGCTCGCCGCCAAGCTTCGCAGCAAAGATGAAGATATCGAGAAGCTTGTCGCGCGGCGGACCCAAGAGCTGGACCAAACACATAAAGAGGCGCTCGAAGCTCTGACTGCAAGTCACGTCGGCAAGCTCAAGGAGGCCGTCGATGCTGCCGGAGCTGCAAAGGCCGCCAAGAATGAGATGAGCGACAAGGTAAAGAAGCTGGAAACAGATCTCTAAGAGCACGGCAAGGAGCTCTCGACGCTCAAAGGTGATAGGGAAAAAACCCTCCACTCCTTGGCGGAGATGCAAGTTACCCTATCCAACAAAACCAAGCAGCTCTCCTCTACGGCTGATGACATTGCAGTTCTGGAGTTGAAGGTGACCACGTTGCAGAAGTCTCTCGAGGCCGGCAGGGCCCGTGAGAAAGCTCTACTCAAGGATCTCCAAGGAGAGAGGAACCTGCTCAAGAGCGCCGCCGCCGCCCAACTCGATTACGAGAAGGGGGTGGAGATCTGGACTGGACATCTCATCGCCTCTGCGGAGAAGCTTACGGCAGAACTGTCAACCATGGGCCCGTCGAACTTCAGGTATTCTTCCGAGGAAAGAATATCTCCAAGTGCCAGGTTGACAATGTTCTTTGAAAGCATCATCAACGCCTTGAGGGTGCTCCCGTCTAGCCGGGCGACCCAATTGGCCAACGAGACTCGCCGGCTTTGCCGGGCCGTCCTTCGCAAGGTGCTTATCAAAGTGGTGCACAGCAATCCCGGCATCGACCTCTCCAACGCGCTCGGACATCTGCCAAGGGACGCAAATGTTGAGGCGCTTGAAGAATGCATCGCGCCTATCCTCGAGAAGGTGGACTCCATCAAAAGGATTGAAGGCCAGCGCAGGGATTAAGTGCTCCCCCTTTCCTTGCCGTCATCATTCCATGTAAAAGACAATTAAGTCTCAAGTTAGAATTGCGGTAGCTCATGAATGTAATATAACTCGCCTATGTTTAGGTTCATGCTTGCTATTTTCCTTGTCTGATTCCCTTATGTATGGAGTTCACCCTACGCTTACTGAAAAAACTTGCCGGTGTGCAACCTGCCGCGAGCGCTGGGTGCGGGACTTCAGCAGACTGCTGGAGGCGCAGCGGCCGGCAAGACTCCTTGGCGTTCTCAGTGCAGCCACTTAAATCGTTGAGCGGGCTCAAAACAAAATAAGGGCGCAACTGATTACAACAAGGGTTCCTTCGCGTGCAGATTTTCCATACAAGAGTCGGAATCGTCCAAGGAAATAACTTTGTAATAAAAGAAACTTGTCTAAGTTTTTAGAACTTAACTTTCTGTCGCTATCCTTCCTCCGGCAAGCATCGATTCCGAACGTCGCCAACTGGTACTCATATCTCCCTTCCCCCCCCCCGGCAAATGTGCATGCGAGGAATCCTTCTGTATTTTAAAAAGAAAGAAGAGAAAATAAAGACATGAAACCTTGGCGGTTCGTTAGAACTTACCGGGAGTAGGTGCTATACAACATCTTAGACAAACATGCATATATAAATTTGAACATGGGAATCAATAAGGGAATGTATAACACTTAAATTTATTCATCTGCGCTTAGGGTCTGCGCCTGGCTTTGTACAAAGGATCACATGCCTTGCCGGCAAGACTTGTACAAAAGGGTGGTTGCCGGGAGCCCCCGGCAACCGCGCCTTATGGGTAGAACTTGCGAAGATGTTTGATATTCCAAGAGTTGCTCACTGGAACGCCATCTTCGGTCTCCAGGTGGACAGCGCCGGGCCTGGTGACTCGTACTACCCGATAAGGGCCTTCCCACTTTGGCGTCAACTTGTTTGAATTCTTGGCGGACTGAATCCGCCGAAGAACAAGATCGCCTTCCTCAAGGCTTCGGGCGTGAACTTTGCGGCTATGGTAGCGGCGCAAAGCTTGCTGGTAGCGTGCAGCTCGCACAGCAGCCTGAAGACGATTCTCCTCAAGGAGCACAGCGTCATCTTGCCGCAGTTGCTCTTGCTCGAGCTCATCATAAGCGAGCACTCGAGGAGATCCGTACGTGAGTTCCGTGGTGAGAACTGCTTCCGCTCCGTAGACCAGAGCGAAGGGCATCTGGCCGGTGGCTCGATTTGGTGTCGTTCTGATTGGCCAAAGAACCGCCGGCAACTCATCAATCCAGCGTCTTCCGCACTTTTTCAGTCTGTTAAAAGTCCTGGTCCTAAGACCGCGCAACACTTCAGCATTAGCCCTTTCTGCTTGGCCGTTGTTTCTCGGGTGAGCAACAGAGGCAAAACAAATCTTGCCGCCAAAGTTTTGGACGTACTGCATGAAGGTGCGACTTGTGAACTACGTGCCGTTGTCGGTGATGATCCTGTTGGGCACACCAAAACGGCAAACTATCCCTTTAAAGAACTTGACGGCTGATTGTGCCGTCACCTTCCTCACCGCTTCCACCTCCGGCCACTTTGTGAACTTGTCAATAGCAACGTACAAGTACTCAAAGCCCCCGGTAGCACTGGGGAAAGGGCCCAGTATGTCGAGCCCCCAGACCGAAAATGGCCATGAGAGAGGGATTGTCTGAAGAGCTTGAGCTGGTTGATGTGATTTCTTCAAATGAAACTGGCATGCTTCACACTTGGTGAATAGTACAGTTGCATCCCGGAGAGCGGTGGGCCAAAAGAAACCTTGCCGGAATGCTTTCCCGACAAGTGCTCTTGACCCTATGTGAGAGCCACAAATGCCTCCATGTATCTCTGCCAACAGCTCTAGCCCAGCCTCCCGAGGAATGCACTTCAATTTCACACCGTTTGGTCTCTTTCTGTACAGGACGTCATCGACAAACTTGTACATAACAGACCGACGGGCTACTCTTTCTGCTTCTTCCTGTTCCTCCGGGAGTTTTCCTGTCTGAAGGAAATGGACAATGTGCTGCGCCCATGCTAGAGCCTGAGGCTCGACGGCTAGGACTAAAGGCATCTCCTCTGCCGGGGGAACGTTTGTCTCGACAGCAAGGGACTAAGGCCCTGCCGGAGCCTGTTGTTCCCCGGCAGGCATGTCGATCCCGGCAACTTCCTTGCTGGCGGCTCCAGGGAGCTCTGCCGGGAAGTACTGGCCAGAGTCCAACTTTCTTCTCTTTTCTTGCCGCATCGATGGCGCCACGGATGGTTGAGTCAATTGGAGCACAAAAGTTCCTGGTTCCACAGGCAACTTGAGGGCGGCAAGCTTTGACAGGTCATCAGCAACACTATTCTCGGCACGAGGAACGTGCTCCATTTGCAGACCGTCAAAGCTCTCTTCCATTTTCCTCACTTCATCCACGTAGGCTTGCATCAATTGACTTTGATAACTCTTGTTAACTTGCCGGACGACAAGTTGTGAATCGCCTTTGATGACGAGCTTTTTGATACCAAGGTCTGCCGCGATCCTAAGACCGGCAAGCAAACCCTCGTATTCTGCAGTGTTGTTGGTCGAACTCTCCCGGGGAAAATGCATTTGGACTATGTACTTGAGGTGCTCTCCGGTGGGTGCGATAAGCAGCACACCAGCACCGGCGCCTTGCAGCGAGAAAGCCCCGTCAAAGTACATAACCCATTGCTAATCGATTTCCTTGTCGGGAAGAGTTGTTTCCTGAGCCTCTTCATCTGGCGTTGGGGTCCATTCTGCAATGAACTCCGCCAAGGCCCTGCTCTGAATCGTCGAAGTGCTTTCAAACTTGAGGCCAAAGCTCGACAACTCCAACGCCCACTCCACTATCCTGCCGGTTGCTTCTGGATTTTGCAAAATCCGTTGCAACAGAAAGCGAGTGACGACGGTGATTTCATGTGCTTGAAAGTAATGGCGCAGCTTCCTCGAGGCCATAAGAAGTCCGAAAAGCAATTTTTGCACACCAGAATATCTTGACCTAGCTCCTTGTAAAAGAGAGCTAACAAAATAAACTGGGCGCTGCACCACCTTCTTCTTCTGCACTGGTTCTTCTGTTTGCGCAAATCCTGTCTTGCCGGGATCAACCCTTGCCGGGGAAGATCTTGCCGCGTCACCTGGCGGTCCTGCCGCTGGTGTTGCTTCCTCATCAGCCTCTCTCTGTGCCACTAGCGCAGCACTAACCACTTGATTTGTTGCTGCCAGATACATCAGCAACGACTCTTGTGGTTTAGGCGCGACTAGCGTCGGCGGAGAGGAAAGGTATTTCTTCAAATCTTGCAGCGCAGCCTCCGCCTCCGGAGTCCATTTCATTGGACCTGCCTTCTTCAAAATTTTGATGAAAGGCAGGGCGCGCTCAGCAGATTTGGAAATAAACCTGCTTAGAGCAGCAACACAGCCGGCAAGACGACGCACATCTTTGACGCGTCTCGACGCTTCAATCTGCTTAATAGCTTTGATCTTGTCGGGGTTCGCTTCGATTCCCCAGCAAGATACAAAGAATCCTAGGAGCTTGCCGGAAGGAACACCGAACACACACTTCTCAGGATTGAGCTTCAAGTTGATCTTGCGCAGATTTGCAAATGTTTCTTCTAAATCTTTAATGACTGTCGCTTTCTCTTTGGTTTTGACCACTATATCATCCATATATGCCTCCATATTTCTATGGAGTTGAGGCTCAAAACCAATTTGGATTGCTCTAGCAAATGTCGAACCGGCACTTTTCAACCCGAAAGGCATTCGTATAAAACAATACGTACCACACGGGGTGTTAAATGCGGTCTTCTCTTCATCTTCTTTTGCCATAAAAATCTGATGATACCCGGAATAGGCATCAAGGAAGGACAGGAGATCACAACCAGCGGTGGAATCTACAATCTGGTCGATGCGCGACAAGGGAAAGGGATCTTTTGGACAAGCTTTATTGATATTTGTATAATCGATACAAAGCCTCCATTTCCCATTCGCTTTCCGCACTACAACCGGATTGGCCAAACAGGTTGGATGAAGCACTCCTTTAACCAATCCTGCCGCCTCCAGCTTTCTGATTTCTTCGGCAATGAATTCTTGCCGCTCCAAGGCTTGCTTCCTGACCCTTTGCTTGACGGGCCGTGCATGAGGACAGACGGCAAGGTGGTGCTCAATTACCTTCCTAGGAACACCGGGGATGTCAGACGGTTGCCATGCAAACACGTCGACATTCGCCCGCAGGAAAGCAACGAGCGCGCTTTCCTATTTGTCATCTACGGTGGAACTTATGGTGAAAGTTCCCCCCGTTCCGTCCTCCCTGACGGGCACCTTCTTGGTCTCTGGCGGAGCAGCCTTGGATTTCTTGTTCTTGCCGGTGGAACTCTCTGGTGCGTCCTCGACGGGAGCGCAGCACTCCGAGGAGGTGCGCTTGCCGGAGTTCGCGCCAAGGTTCTTGCCGGTCCTCTTCTTCCCCCCGGGAGTTCCAGCGGCAGGAGCAGGTGCCTTGATGGCAGGTGCTGCAACTGCTTCCCGGTAAAGTTGGTCGGCACAGATGAGCGCATCCTTCTTATCGGAATGGATGGCGATGACGCCCAACGGCCCAGGCATCTTCAGAACGTTGTACGCGTAGTGTGATGCCGCCATGAACTTAGCCAGCACTGGCCGACCAAGGATCCCATTATATGACATGGGGATCTTGGCGACATCAAACACCACCTTCTCGGTCCTGAAGTTGAGCTCGCTACCAAATGTCATCGGCAGCGTAATCTTGCCCTTAGGCTGGGTTCTTCCCGGATTGACCCCTTGAAACGTACCCGTTTCTTCGAGGTCCTCGTCGGGAATTTGGAGCTTTTTGAGCACATCCGGTGAGATTAAGTTTAGGCCGGCCCCATCGTCAACTAGCATTTTCGTCACCTTGAGGTTGCGAATCGTTGGCGAGACCAACAATGGCAAACACCCGACCGCAGTTGTGCGATCAGGGTGATCCTCGGCGTCGAAAATGATAGGCATGTTGGACCACTTCAGGGGCCTACATGCATCTGGGGATGGCTCTGCTGCATTGACTTCCCGCACCCACTATTTGAGTTGACGGTGGGAAGAATGCAGCGAGGCACCCCCATCCATACACATAGCCTCCATAGCCTTCTGGAATTCTTGCTCACTGGATTCATCATCTTCTTCATCATCATCTTCTTCTTTGTCTCGGCCCTGAGCGGGCCTATCCTTCTGTTGCTTGGCCTTGCCGCGGCGCCCCCCTCGGCCACCGCGCTTCTTGACGGATCCGTCAGCACCATCTTGGGCCTTCTCCTTATCACGCCTTTCATATTCGGCCCTCTGTTTCTCGACAAGCTGTTCAACTTGCCGGCAGTTCTGGAGATCGTGGCCCTTGGTGCGATGGATCTTGCAATACTACTTGCCGGAGTTTTCTGACTTGTCGGCAGCCGCCAAGGCCTGACAGGAAGGGCACCCGGCAAGATCCTTGCCGGGGTAACCAACCTTGGCCTTCTTGGCGGCGCCGGGGTTGTCGGATTCCTCGACAGCAAGCACGGCCTTGCCTCCGTGTTTCCGGTTCCGCCGCCGGCCTTTCCTTGACGGGGCCGCGGCATCTTCTTCTTCGGATTCGCCCGCCGCGCCAACAGCCTCGCCAGGGAGTTTCCTCCCCTCTTCAGCTCGAGCGCATTTATCGGCTAGAGCGTAAAGGTCGGCAATACTCCTGACTTTGTTCATTGCCAGCTCTTCCCGCATTCTGCGTTTACGCATGTTCTGGTGGAACGCGCTAATGACAGCGGCAGGGTGAACGTCAGGAATATTGTACTGCACCCGGCTGAATCTCTGCATAAACTTGCGCAGGGACTCGCCCTCCTTCTGAGGGATGATATGCAAATCACTCTCTTGGCCAGGAGCTTGGTGGCCTCCGACAAAGGCGCCAACAAACTGATGGCACAGATCTGACCAGGAAGAAATAGAATTCTCCGGCAGATGCATCAACCACGACATGACATTGGGTTTGAGCACCAACGGGAAGTAGTTGGCAAGTATCTTGTCATCTCGGCCCTCGGCAGCCTGCACCGCAATGGTGTAGATGCTCAGGAACTCCGAGGGATGGGTCTTACCATCATATTTCTCCGGGACCTCCGGCTTGAAGGTTCGGGAATTGGGCCACCGGACTTGCCGCAGCTCACGGGTAAACGCTGGAGTCCCTACATCATAAGGCAAGTCTCCTACGTCCCATGGCGCAGGCTCGTCAACAGCCGGTCCCGCGTGCTTATCAGACTGATAGCGCGCTTCTCGTCGCCGCTCGATGGTAGTTTGAGCGTCCTCCTTGCCTTGTTCCTGGAGAGCTTGATGCTGATCGCGGCGCATCCGTGGATCGGATGACGCCGTGGAAACTTCTTCACGGCGGTCGACCTGCTGGGTTGTCGGCCGCCGCTGGTGTCGCAGAGGGGAGTGCACTGTGGTTGCACCACCTCCGGTTTTCTCCACATCGGCTCGTGCCGGATCGATGGGCCTCCGCTGCGAGGGCCCTGCCTCTTGCGGTCCATCTTTGTTGGCGAAGCCGATAAGACTCTGGATAGTAGCTCGCCACTCCTCCATCTTCTCCGGGGCAGGAGGAAAATCGAGGAGCAGCTGCGCACGTGCCAAGGCTTCCGCTGGCGTAGGCGGCGGCAACAGGTGTGAGGTACGTGAGGTGCTCTGACTCCTAATCATATTAGAAGGAGCACCAGCAAGGTCACGCGACCACGCGCCACCTCCACCAGCGGCTCGGTGTGCATGCTAGTCCCGCGCATCTTGGGATCGATGCGCAGAAATCTTTTCATGGGGACGCCCTGAACCACCAGCGCCATGACGTCGCTCATCGTGCACGACCTGGGTAGGTCACGAGGCTTGCGCCGGCGCGAGAGCTCCAGTAGGCGCCCTCCGATCTCTGGAGTTCGTTGTGCCACCCGTAGGCAACACAGCTCCGTCTCTGGATCCAGCGGCGTGTAGGTTACCGCTGCCACTGCAAACGATGCCACTCGCCTGGCTCGGATCACCAGAACACCGTGGGGGTTCTAGTCCTCTTCCTTCCGCTCCCACGCCATCGCCCGTACGCGAAGGCGTAGGCAAAACGGACGTGGATGGTTGCGCTGTCGCAGCGCTCTTCTTCTTGGGTGGCATGATGATGAAGATGATGAAGAAACTAAGGCGCCGATCACTAGATCAGGTTCACGCAACCTTCAATCCCCCTACCTGGCATGCCAAAGATGTCGGGGGACGACATGATAGAGGCGAGGGTGTCCCGATCTTTTGATGAGATGATAGCTATCGTTTTTGGTGGAGTAGACTTTGACGATCCGACTACGAACGTGCGAGGACGTCGCGCCTTAGCAATCGCTAAACCAACTCCGAGAGGTTATTGACCACGCCGGATCACAATCAACCTGACAACGAGGGTCTATCTCCTGCAAGCAAATGAAGAACAAGCAAGAAACTAAGATTTGCAATCTGGATATTGCGAATATAAGATGAAAGCTTTATTGATCAAGGTGGGGTTCTGTGACGTCTTGGTCTGGTCGTTGAACACAAACGAAGTACGCGAAGTTGCAGCTATGGCGAACTTTTAATCTAAACAAAACCCAAGTCTAAACGACGCCCTAAGGGCTGTATATATGGAGGAAGAAGGGGGAATTTCGTGGCCCTTGGAGGAGGGATCCGAAACCAACCCTAACTCTTGTTTTCCCACACATACGGACTCTAAAAACTGCCTATACTTAAGTATTTCAAAATTACATGGGCCTGGCCCAATAATAAGGTGACGCAGCACCTATAATAGCCTCTGGACGAAATTTATGAAGTGGCATCTTGTATATTTCGTCCAAGGCTTCATGCACGCATTAAGGTGGCTTCAATGTCCTGAAATCATCACTTGTAACTCCGTTCTTGTTCCCCTTGCGCATGCCATCATCTCCATGCCTGGTCTTGCTCCAGTGTTCATCCCTCTTATCCATGCCAGGCCCTTCATTTGTAAGTAAGACAAATGTATCCAATTTAGGCAGCATCATATTCTCATGAACATTAGAATCATTACCAAGAAACGAAAGTACCTGATAATTTAATTGGCATGCGCGAGCTCTAGTAATTGGTCCAGTGTATGTAGCAGTAGGTGCTGTGGGTGTAACAATGGTATTGATGTCCTCATCATCCTCCCCTTCTTGAAATGAAGTCGTCCTCGACGGAAGCTCATCTTCCTCACCCAAATAAGGCTTCAAATCTACAATATTAAAAGTGGGACTAACCCCAAAATCTGCTGGCAGCTCAAGTTTATATGCATTATCATTTATTTTCTCTAACACCTTAAATGGACCATCAGCACGTGGCATTAGCTTTGATTTGCACAAATCAGGAAATCTATCCTTACGCAAATGTAACCAAACAAGGTCTCCAGGTGCAAAGACAACACGTTTTCTACCCTTATCTCCAGCAAGTTTATATTTAGCATTCATACACTCAATGTTCTCCTTAGTTAACTCATGCATTTTTAAGATCAATTCAGCACGTTGTTTAGCATCAAAATTAACCTTCTCCGAAGATGGAAGAGGCAACAAATCAATAGGTGCACGAGGAAGGAAACCGTGCACAATTTCAAAAGGACACATCTTTGTAGTAGAAAGCAATGAACGATTATAAGCAAATTCAATATGAGGCAAGCATTCTTCCCACATTTTCTTGTTATTCTTCAAAATAGCCCTAAGCATAGTAGACAAAGTTCTATTGACTACTTCAGTTTGTCCATCAGTTTGGGGGTGACAAGTAGTACTAAAAAGCAGTTTAGTCCCCAACTTAGCCCATAAACATCTCCAAAAGTGGCTAAGAAATTTGGTATCACGATCTGAAACAATAGTATTTGGCACACCATGCAAGCGAATAATTTCACGAAAGAACAAATCAGCAACATTAGCAGCATCATCGCTTTTATGACATGGTATAAAGTGTGCCATTTTCGAGAACCTATCCACAACAACAAATATGCTATCCCTCCCCTTCTTTGTTCGAGGTAAACCCAAAACAAAGTCCATAGATATATCCTCCCATGGAACACTAGGTACAGGCAAAGGCATATATAAACCATGAGGATTGAGTCGTGACTTAGCTTTTTGACATGTAGTGCAGCGAGCAACAAAGCGCTCAACATCCCGTCTCATCTTTGGCCAAAAGAAATGTGTAGCAAGTACATCCTCTGTCTTCTTTACGATAAAGTGTCCCATTAATCCTCCTCCATGCGCCTCCTGCAACAACAAAAGACGAACGGAGCTAGCTGGAATGCATAGCTTGTTAGCACGAAACACAAATCCATTGTTAACGACGAACTTATTCCATGTTCTCCCTTCTTTACAATTCTGCAATACATCTTTAAATTCAGGATCATGCACATATTGATCTTTGATGGTCTCCAAACCAAATATTTTAAAGTCAAGTTGTGAAAGCATAGTATAACGATGAGACAATGCATCAGCAATAACATTTTCTTTACCCTTCTTGTGTTTAATGACATAAGGGAAAGTCTCAATGAATTCAACCCATTTAGCATGTCTACGGTTCAGTTTTGCTTGACTTTTAATGTGTTTCAAAGATTCATGATCAGAATGTATAACAAATTCTTTGGGCCATAAATAATGTTGCCATGTTTCCAAAGTCCGAACAAGAGCATATAATTCCTTATCATAAGTAGAGTAATTTAGACTAGGCCCACTCAATTTTTCAGAAAAGTATGCAACAGGTTTGCCATCTTGTAATAACACACCTCCTAATCCAATTCCACTAGCATCACATTCAAGCTCAAAAGTCTTATTAAAATCAGGAAGTTGGAGTAAAGGAGCATGTGTCAACTTATCTTTCAATAACGTGAAGGCTTCTTCCTGTGCGGTACCCCAAACAAAAGGCACATCCTTCTTTGTAAGCTCATTGAGAGGTGCAGCAATGGTGCTAAAATCTCTCACAAAACGCCTATAGAAACCAGCGAGGCCAAGGAAACTCCTCACTTGTGTGACCGTTTTGGGCTGCGGCCAATTCTCAATAGCTTCAATCTTGGCTTTATTAACTTCAATTCCCTGTGGAGTAACAACATAGCCAAGAAAAGATACTCGGTCGGTGCAAAAGGTGCACTTCCCAAGGTTACCAAACAAACGTGCATCACGTAGAGCAATAAAAACAGCACGTAAATGTTCCAAATGTTCCTCCAAAGATCTGCTATAAATCAATATATCATCAAAGTAAACTACCACAAATCGTCCAATGAAAGCACGTAAAACTTTGTTCATTAATCTCATGAAAGTACTAGGTGCATTAGTTAACCCAAAAGGCATGACTAACCACTCATATAAACCAAACTTAGTTTTAAATGCTGTTTTCCATTCATCTCCCAATTTCATACGAATTTGATGGTATCCACTACGCAAATCAACTTTGGAGAATATTGTAGAACCACTCAATTCATCAAGCATATCATCTAGCCTAGGAATAGGATGACGATAACGAATAGTAATATTATTAATGCCTCTACAATCAACACACATACGCGACGTACCATCCTTTTTTGGCACTAGTATAATAGGAACAGCACAAGGACTAAGAGATTCGCGTATATAACCTTTGTCGAGCAGCTCCTGTACTTGACACATAATCTCCTTCGTCTGCTCTGGATTTGTACGGTATGGCGCACGGTTTGGCAAGGAAGCACCGGGAATTAAGTCAATCTGATGCTCAATCGCGCGAATAGGTGGTAATCCCGGTGGCACGTCTTGTGGAAAGACGTCAGCGAACTCCTGCAAAATGTTAGTGACAGCAGGAGGCAAAGAGGAAGGCACGTCATCGAATGAAAATAATGCCTCTTTGCACACAAAAGCATAGCAAACAGATTTGCTTAAATCTAGCTCATCAATATCAGATTTGGTGGCAAGTAAACACGCATTTTTCAATTTAATTTCAGAAGCAACACTAGATGTTTTATTATTAGGCTTCATTTGTTGCTCAAATTCTTTTGCCACAATCTGATTTTCACTCTTATTTTTCTCCTGTTTTGCTTTACTAGCTCTATTAATATCATCTTTCAAAATAGAATCAGGAGTCATAGGAAGCAAAGTAATATGTTTATCCTTATGAACAAGAGTATACTGATTGTTTCTACCATGGTGTACAGAATTTTTATCAAATTGCCATGGTCTACCAAGTAATAAAGAACATGCTTGCATGGGTACCACATCACAATCAACATAATCAACATATGTAGAGATACTAAAATGCACACGAACAGTACGTGTTACCTTAACCTTGCCGCTGTTGTTGAACCATTGGATATAGCAAGGATGTGGATGTGGTTTTGTGGTGAGAGATAGCTTCTCCACCATCTCCATGCTAGCCAAGTTGTTGCAGCTCCCTCCATCTATGATGACGCGAACAGAACGTTCCTTCACAACTCCCTTTGTATGGAACAAATTATGCCTCTGATTTTGCTCAGCTTGTGTGACCTGCACACTCAAAACATGTTGAGCAACTAAACATTCATACCTGTCAGCGTCTTCAGGAGCCATGTATTGCGTCTCATGATCAGAATCATCTCCACCGTGTTCTTCACTTGTAATAAGAGCCAAAGTCTCCTCATCATAGTCACTAGCAGACTCATACCCACCATCCTCAGTAGCAATCATAACACGCGGAGATTGGCATTCTCTCGCATAATGACCTCTTCCCTTACAACGACGACAAATAATATCATGTGTGTGCCCTGTTGATGCCATAGATGAAGAAGAGCTCTGGGCAGGCCCAGAAGGTGTACTCTTGGCAGATGGTGGTGGTGGTGCCTGTTTTCTTGTATCTCGGTTGGAATTGGCGGCTGAAGTTAGTGGTGTCGCAGTAGGACGTGTGGGAGTAGAGGAGGCACACGGTGTCCATGATGAAGATCGACCTGCAGAAAAATTAGTTCGCGCCAATGCTTGTCGATCCTGCACTTCACGTTCAGCTTTACAAGCAAGGTGGAATAAACGAGTGATATTATTATACTCCTTATACTCTAGAATGGTCTGAATCTCTCTATTTAATCCACCCATGAAACGTGCAAGCATAGCTACATTCTCCTCAACAATACCACATCTAATCATGCCAGTTTGTAATTCCTGATAATATTCTTCTATAGAATTTTTTCCTTGTCTTAAGCGCTGCAATTTTTGAAGTAATTCACGTTGATAATATGGTGGAACCCAACGAGTACGCATAGCAGTTTTCAAAGCAGCCCAAGTAGTTGGAATAGGATATAATCTACAATGTTCAGACCACCATACACATGCAAAACTAGTAAAAGCACAAACAGCAGCAGCAACACGTCTCTCCTCGGGATATTGTAAACATGTAAAACGTTTTTCAGTTTCTAACTCCCAAGTAAGATATATATCAGGAACATAGCTACCCTCAAATGGTGGAATATTCAATTTCAGTTTAGGAAGATGGTCATGATCTCGTACCTGAGCTGGTAATGCAGCCCTACCATTGCGATTATTTGCATGTGGACGACCTGGTGGTGGTGGTTGAACGTAGTTCTGATTTTGATCAACCTCATCCTCGTAATCGCCCGCATAATCGTCCTCTTCAGCGGCAACAGGAGCCATAGAAACATCAATAGTAGGTGCAGCGGCACCAGAAGTTTGACCAGGCTCAAGGGGAACGCGCTGTGCTCGTCCCACTTGATTTGGAAGGTGACGTTGTTGTTGTTGTAGAGGTGCGACAGGTGCAGCCGGCGGTGGTTGTGGAAGACGCGTGAGCAATTCATTAAACTTGTTATCGAGCTTTGTTTCGAACATCTTCTCAATTCCATCTATCTTCTCCATGGCCTCTTCAAATCTGTTTAGCACATCTTGCACCTGTCCACTCATCATTTGCTGAAATTTATCATGTAGCTGTTTGTTCGTCATGTCCTCCGAATCAGTCTCATCGGCTTGTGATCCTGCCATGGTTAGCAGCAATAGAAACACACAAGAATATGATCCTACAGACTACTAGGAAGTGGTGGTGGTGGTGTATCACAAAACCGTCAAGCGAATCTCAAATGCTTACCAGTTCTTACCCAGCAGCAGGTGGTGATCGGCAACCGTTGTAGTCAAAACTCTTAAAGATTGGACAGAGCGATTGCCAGGTGGTGTCAAACGCACGACGTAGATGTATGTGGTGCTGGGAAGGCTTATGATATGGTAGCAAAAATATCAGCAATAATCAATTCAGAGATGCAAAGTTGAATAAACGCTCAACGACGGTACTGTGCTGGTCCTAGACTAGTCCGTACTAGAGACGCGAGCCTAGAACACTAACAAAATCACGGCGCGGCACGTAAACAAGGGAAGAGCACACTCTAAAAAAAATCGTTTTTTTTTCGCGCTCCTCTTTTTTTTTTGCAAAAAATCACTATAATGGCGATTGTCTCAAAACTCTTCCCAAGTCAAACTAACAGGATTGGCACGAAATTTTTTTTTGACAATTTTTTTTTTCGGAAATCAGGGCAGCGACGACGAAAAAGTGCGACAAAAATCACTATGATGGCAAGTGTCTCAAAACGCTCCCTGGGACCTAAAAATAGGATAGGGAAAAAATATTTTTGACTGCCAATTTTTTTTTTTTCGAAACCTACTCCGGCAAGGAAACACGAATCGGAAACTAGATGGATCTCGAAAACAAACCTAATATGAAAAGAACTCGGATTGGTGGTGGATATATGGTAGCGGTGGTGGTATATGGATACGAATCGGTGGTGGTATATGGGTACAGATCGGTGATGGTATATGGATTCAGAGCGGTGGCGGATAAGCGGTGGTGGTAGATGGCAGGGGCGATGATGACGGTGCGGCGGCGGCGTGACAACTTATGACCTGAACTCGAAACTCTAAAGGACTAGACGCTAAGACCAGCAACTAGACACGACGATGCAACCGCAAATTCAACAAAGCAAAAACCCTAAAAAGATTATGCAAAGGCTCAGATTGGTTCGGATATGATGAACTAACCCTAATTTTTTTTTGGCTTTTTGGCTTTTTCGTGGACTGTAGGTATGAAGAACAGATTCGATCTAAACTACAAAAAACTGTAAAATCTCACCGAGCCACCTGGAAATCTGATACCACTTGATAGAGGCGAGGGTGTCCCGATCTTTCGATGAGATGATAGCTATCGTTTTTGGTGGAGTAGACTTTGACGATCCGACTACGAACGTGCGAGGACGTCACGCCTTAGCAATCGCTAAACCAACTCCGAGAGGTTATTGACCACGCCGGAGCACAATCAACCTGACCACGAGGGTCTATCTCCTGCAAGCAAACGAAGAACAAGCAAGAAACTAAGATTTGCAATCTGGATATTGCGAATATAAGATGAAATCTTTGTTGATCAAGGTGGGGTTCTGTGACGTCTTGGTCTGGTCGTTGAACACAAACGAAGTACGCGAAGTTGCAGCTATGGCGAACTTTTAATCTAAACAAAACCCAAGTCTAAAGGACGCCCTAAGGGCTGTATATATGGAGGAAGAAGGGGGAATTTCGTGGCCCTTGGAGGAGGGATCCGAAACCAACCCTAACTCTTGTTTTCCCACACATACGGACTCTAAAAACTGCCTATACTTAAGTATTTCGAAATTACATGGGCCTGGCCCAATAATAAGGTGACGCAGCACCTATAATAGCCTCTGGACGAAATTTATGAAGTGGCATCTTGTATATTTCGTCCAAGGCTTCATGCACGCATTAAGGTGGCTTCAATGTCCTGAAATCATCACTTGTAACTCCGTTCTTGTTCCCCTTGCGCATGCCATCATCTCCATGCCTGGTCTTGCTCCAGTGTTCATCCCTCTTATCCATGCCAGGCCCTTCATTTGTAAGTAAGACAAATGTATCCAATTTAGGCAGCATCATATTCTCATGAACATTAGAATCATTACCAAGAAACAAAAGTACCTGATAATTTAATTGGCGTGCGCGAGCTCTAGTAATTGGTCCAGTGTATGTAGCAGTAGGTGTTGTGGGTGTAACAATGGTATTGATGTCCTCATCACGACACCTATGGGATCCCGAGAGACCCGTTTACGATTCGGCGGGGGGACAGGTATACGCAAAGAGCAGAACCAACGATCGACGCGGGAAGTTTTTACCCAGGTTCGGGCCGCTGATCAGCGTAAAACCCTACTCATGCTTTGTGTTATTATTAAAGTTCTTGAGCCCAGCCTTCAGGAGCGCTCGCTGTGAACAGTACGTTCAAAGAGCAGCTACGCATGTAGAATGGGCCAGAAGTTCCCCTCCCCTGTAGCAGTTGCCTTGGGCCTCCTTTTATATGCTCCAAGGGGTCACCATAGTGGCACAATGTATATACATTGAGGTGTAAAGTAGCTACAGGGTATCATACCTAACCACTGATGGATTAGGACAAACGCATTTAATGCACCGTGAGGTGTCCGTTTAGGTGTTCTCACTTTCTTGGGAATGGAAAAAGGGGCCATCCCATCAGCACCGCTTAAGCTCTCCTCCACTGGCGCGTTGCCACGCATCGAGAGAAGGACCCAGAATGTCAGACTTGTTACTGTGCCGAAGAGGTGGCACAGTGGCAGAATCTTGCCGGGCGCCAAGGCTTGCCGGACGCCTAGCCTTGCCGGGCGCCAAGCCTTGCCGGGCTCCGCAGGCCACCCCGGCAAGATCTTGCCGGGGAAGCTGGCCTTCGGATTCCAGCTCTTCTTATCTGCTGATCCTCATATCTCTGACTTGATGATTTCTTTGGCGGCTTGAATTGACCTCGAACTGTTTCCCGGCAAGCCTTGCCATGAGGATGGCTACAACTGCCCGTGCACAAGTACGGGGTACTAGTGGCCCAATACTTAGTACACCGACAGCGCGCTCGGACTAGGCTTCGAGGCAAAGCCAAAGGGCAAGGATGAAGTGCCGCGGGCCCCAATCGCCTGCGGACCGGGCCGACGCGTGGCGCCTGATGGGACGTGGGCGTCTCCACTTCCCCATGCCACCTCGGCAAATGCACAACTTGACAACTGCCTGATGCATGCAGAAGAACCATCATTGCTCGGAACGTGAGAGGCCGGTGGTTGGCCTCCCTGTGCCTATAAATGGGAGAGGGGGTGGAGCCCCCAGCTCATCTTCATCTTCTCGCCGCCTGCTCCTCCTTGTCCTTCTTCTTCGACCCACCATCTTGCCAGAGCGTCCATGGCACCAGTGAGGAGGTTCTCGGCCACAAAGAAGGGGAAGGCTCCCAAGGAGGGACCGGACTCGCCGCTGCCCAAGAGAGGCCGCGGTCACCCCCGCAAGCATGCCGCGACGCCAGCGGTGGCTCCCTGAGGGCGTGCGCGCACTCCCTCGAGGGCTGGCACTGTCGTCGGCAGTCACGGGGGCGCTCCTTCCCATGGCAGAAGCTGCCGCGGCTAGGGCAGCCGCAGCGAAAGGGGAAGGCGCGCGGCAGCCATCCGGCCACCGCGCCCGTGACTCCACTCGGCCGACGTGTCCTTGGAGTTCGTGGTGTGGGAGGAGAGGCCTGCCGGTGCCTGGCTCCATCTCCCGTGCTTCTTTGCGGGTGCGCTGCCGGCCGGGGGACCTGGCGGCCTCTGGCTGCAGGCCGATGGTTGCTGCAGCAAGGCCTCCTGGGGGGTGGTCGAGGTCACCCCCGCTGGCAACGTGTTCCTGAACCGCGGATGGCAGACGTTCGCCCGCGCACGCGGCCTGCAGGGGAGGTGTACCCTCCACTTCAGGTACGACGGCACCGCGACCCTCTATGTCAGGGTCTTCGGGGAAGATGGTCAGCGCCTGGGGTGCTGCCCGGAGAGCGACAACAATGACGACGCCGGTGCTAAGCTTGCCCTTGGCGACGGCTGTGACTCCTCTAGCAGCGGCGGCTCCTCCTCCGGCGAGAGCACGAGCGACGGTGCCTACGACGAGACACCACGCCGCCGAGCACGAACCAGGGAGGGAGACGAGCCGCCTCACCACTGCACCCGAGTGATGTAGGAGGAGGACTCCGACTGAGCGCGGGCGTTGCCGGAGGCAGGTCCCGGGAGCTGCTGTAGTTGCGCGGCTGCTTTTGCCTCTCTTCTTCTTCCCTCTTTTTTTTCTGCATCAAAAAGGTGGAAAGCCCTGTCAGGGCATGTAATGTACCGCAGCGCTTGCGCCATTGCGTTATCGTTTTTATATTGCATCCTGGTATCCGTGCTGCCACTGACTGTGATTGAAATGACTTAGCTTAGTGTGCCTGCGGTAGACTCTTGTGCCGCGAGGACGAGCTTCCCTGGAGCTTTGGACTTCCCGCATGTCCCTGGTTCCGGAGAGGTCCTCTGGAGATTTCCTTCTTGTGGACTCAAAGGTCCCCAGGCGCGGCCATGGGGCCAGGGGACCTCTAGAGGTGTCGTTCCCCGCGTGAGCCCCCGAGCATGGGTCGCTGGTACGCCGCGTCGTGATGCCTGGAGGCATGGACTCAGAAGGGCGTGCGTGCCCGCTGGCTCATTTGAGGGCGTCACGTGAGGATTCAGACGCCAAAGGCCAAGGCTTTGGCGAGGTGCGTTCGCGGGCGGGGCCAAGCGTACACACCGTGCCCATCCCCCACATGCAGGACGCGCGAGGAAGAGCGACGGGCAATTGTCGCTTTCCCTAAAACGGGGCCTAAAAAAGCGAGTGCTGCGAGGAGAAAAATTACGAACCCTTTCAAATAAAGATGCGAGAACTCCAAATTTCATTTCTAGAAGTTGCAAATGAGCTACAAAAAGCAAGCAAATGAACAGCTACGTCCGGCACCTATACCAGTACTCTGTCTTCCTGCCAGTGCAGAGCATGGGGCCTCCACTTGGACGTGGGTGGGAGCCCCCGTGAGGCCCGAGGGCGGCGCTCAGGAGACTCCGGGGCGTGTACAACCCCACTCATTATTACGTGAGAGTGTCACGGGTGGAGATCTTGAGAGGCGCATGGCCTTGTTCATGGGTAGAACCTCCAGAGGTGCTAGATGTTCCACGCATTCTGGATGGGGACCCCGTCCTGTGTCTCCAGGCGTGCGGCGCCAGGCCTGGAGACATGGGCAATCCTGAACGGGCCCTCCCACATGGGCGAGACCTTGTGAAGCCCCTCCCTAGAGAGCACCCTCCTCAGGACGAGGTCACCCACCTCGAGGGTCCTAGAGCGGACGCTGCGGCAGTGATACCGCCGCAGTGCCTGCTGATACCTCGTGGCACGGAGCAAGGCTTGGCGGCGGCCCTCCTCCCCCAGCATGAGGTCCATCCCCCATGAGGCGTCCTGGCGTGCCTCGTCAAACGCCAAGACCAGCGGGGAGCGATGTTTGACCTCATGAGGGAGGACCGCCTCAGCCCCGTAGACGAGAAAGAACGGGGTCTCGCCCGTGGGCTTTGTCGCAGTGGTGCGGATGGACCACAGCACAGACTGGAGCTCATCGAGCCAGCCCCTGCCGTAGGTCTCGAGTTTCTTCTTGAAGCTCCTCGCCTTGAGGCCCCTCAGGACCTCCGCGTTGGCGCGCTCGGCTTGGCCATTGCTCCGTGGGTGTGCCACCGAAGCGTAGCATATCTGCGTTCCAAGGTTAGCACAACATTATTTGGAAAGGTCGCTCATGAACTGAGAGCCATTGTCGGTGATGATACGGTTGGGGACCCCGAAGCGGCTCACGAAGCCCTTGATGAACTTGACGGCCGAACCAGCTGGGATGGTGTGCACAGGCTCCACCTCCGCCCACTTGGTGAACATGTCGATGGCGACATAGAGGTAGCGGTAGCCCCCAGCTGCTCGAGGGAATGGTCCAAGGATATCCAGCCCCCATACTGCGAATGGCCATGAGAGCGGGATGGTCTGGAGACCCTGAGCGGGCTGGTGGATCTTCTTGGCATGGAATTGGAACGCCTCGCAGGACCTCACCAGCAGTTCGCACCCCTGCTCCTTGGAGATGCACCACAGAGAGACGTCGTTTGGGCACCTTCGGTAGAGCTCGCCATCCCGCAAGCAGTATGCGGTGGCCTGGCGGGCCATGCGTTCTGCTTCTTCCTGCTTCTCTGGCAAGGTGCCCTGGAGTAGGTACGCCGTGAACTCCTTGGTCTAGCACCCCTCTTGAGGTTCAAGGGCCAGAAGCAGGCGGGCTCCGGAGGTTGGACCGCAGGCTGGGGCGCCCGAGGTGGGGGCCAGGGGCAGTTCCTCCCAGAGCAGCGCCGGGCTCACGGTGAAGGGGGCCGCCGATGGCTTGAAGAGCTTCTCCTCGAAGACGCAAGGCTTCTGGGGGTCGTGCCACGATGCCCTCTTGGCGATGTCGTCGGCCTCCTTGTTCGTGCCGCGCGGGACATGCTGCAATTCCAAACCCAAGAACTGTTTGTCAATTTTGCGTACCTCTTCCAAGTATGCCTCCATGTGCTCGTCCTTGGGTGTGTACTCCTTGTTGGAGAAGTTGACGAGGAGCTGAGAATCGCCCTTGATGGTGAGGTGCTTGATCCCTAGGCCCGCCGCGGCCCGGAGGCCTGCGATCATGCCTTCGTATTCCGTGATGTTGTTGGAGACCTTCTCGCCATGTTGGAAGCAGACCTACATGGCGTAGTAGAGCTTGTCCTGAGTAGGCGAGAAGAGCACGGCTCCAGCCCCCGCGCCCCGGCGTGCGAATGCGCCATCGAAGTACATGACCCAGCCATCGGGCGTCTCGTCTTCGGGCACGAGGGAGCGGTTTTCACCAACCCCTCGGTCGGGGGCGTCAGTCCATTCCGCCACAAAGTCACCAAGGGTCGCGCCCTTGATGACCCTGGTGGTGCTGAACTCCAGCTGGAATGCCTGCAGCTCGATGTTCCATTCAGCAACCCTGCCTGCAGTGTTTGGGCTCCGGAGCACCCTCTCCAGGGGCAACGCGGACACAACCTTGATTGGGTGGCCTTGGAAGTAGTGGCGCAGCTTCCTGGAGGCGATGAGGAGCGTGAGCAGAAGCTTCTGCGGCATGGGGTAGCACGCACACACGTCGCACAACACCGTGCTGACAAAATACACAGGGTGCTCGAGAAAAGAGGGGGCGCTAATGGCGTCCAGCCCTGCCCGAGGCGTGGGGGCCTCAGGAGCCTTGCCCTCTGTCGGGGTCACCGATGCCTCAGGAGCGCCGCCCTGAGGTGGCGATGGCGTGGCTGAACACGAGGTATTGTGCCGCGCACCTGCGCCCGCATGCTCTTCACTGACCGCCACGAGTGCCGCTCTCACCGAGTGGGGTGTGGCGGCCAGGTAAAGCACCAGGGGCTCAAGAGGTCGAGGTGCCACCATCACCGGAGGGCTGGTGAGATACCTCTTGGGGTCTTGGAAGGCCTCCTCGGCCTCCGGAGTGCACTCGAATGGGCCCTTCTTCTTTATCAACTTGAAAAATGGGAGGGCGCGCTCGCCGAGCTTGGAGATGAAACGCCCGAGCGAGGTCACGCAGCCCACGAGCTTCTGCAATTCCTTGAGGGTCTGCGGCGTGCTCATCCTCTCTATCACCTTGATCTTCTCTAGGTTTGCCTCGATCCCTCTATGTGACACCAAGAAACCCACAGCTTGCCAGACGGAACACCGAACACACACTTCTCCAGGTTGAGGCACAGGTTTACTGCGCGTAAGTTGGAAAATGTTTCTTCTAGGTCTTCGATGAGGGTTTTTGCTTCCCGTGACTTGACCACTATGTCCTCGACATACGCCTCGGCGTTCCTCCCTAGCTGCTTGCCCAAGCCGATGTGCGTCTATCGCTGGAAGGTCACGCCGGTGTTGCGCAACCCGAACGGCATGCAGGTGTAACAGTACACCGCGCACGGGGAGAGGAAGGCTGTCTTCTCGACGTCTTGCACCGCCATCTTTATCTGATGGTAGCCCGAGAAGGCGTCCAGAAAACACAGCAGGTCGCACTCAGCGGTGGAGTCAATGATCTGGTCGATGCGTGGAAGAGGGAAAGGGTCTTGAGGGCAAGTTTTGTTGAGGCTCGTGAAGTCGGCGCACATGCACTCCTTTCCCCCCTTCTTGGCGATGATGACTGGGTGGGCCAGCCAATCTGGGTGCCGCACTTGTCGAATGATGCCAGCTTCTTGCAACTTGCGGACCTCCTGGACAATGAACGATTGCTTCTCCGGGGCTTGCCGCCGCGCCTTTTGCTTCACCAGGCGCGCGCCTGGGCATACCATCAAGTGGTGCTCAATCACGTCCCGCGGGACGCCAACCAGGTTCATCGCCTACCATGCAAACACATCCTTGTTCGCATGGAGGAAACCGACCAGCGCTTCTTCCTGGTCCGGTGGGAGGCCGGCACCTATGGTGAAGGTGAGGCTTGAGCTCTCATCGTCGACCCTCACCTGCTTCGTCTCAGCCCGGTCCTGAGAAAACATAGGCTTCTTCTTCGCGGGCGCAACCTCCGGGACCTCCGGAGCGCTCTCCGCCTCCGGTCGCGCGGACGCCGTGGCTTTGAAAGCGAGCTTGAGGGCCAGGAGGGCATCCTTGGTGTCTCCCACCACAGTAAGAATGCCGCTGCTCCCCGGCATTTTGATGACGTTATAGCCGGGGTGCGTCGCCGCCATGAACTTGGCGAGGGCCGGGTACCCGAGGATGGCATTGTACGGGAGGCCAATGCGGGCAACGTTGAAGTCGATGAGCTTGGTGCGGCAGTTGCTGCACGTGCCGAAGGTGATGGGGAGGCGAATCCACCCCAGGGGGACAATGGAGCTATCGAGCACCCCTGAAAAGGGCCTGGTGGGGGCAAGCCGATCGTACGGCACCCGAAGCAGGTCGAAGGCTTCCATGGAGAGGATGTTGAGGCCAGCGCTGCCGTCGATGATGGTTCAGGTGACCGCGACGCCACTGATGGTGGGCGTGCACAACAAGGGAAGCACGCCCGCCGACCATGGTCTTGGGGTGGTCCATGGAGTCGAAGGTGATGTCGGTCTTAGGTGCCAAACGGCCCACAGGAGCCCCCTGTCGTGGCTGGGCAGCCCCCAACTGCCAAAAGAACTGCTTGGCGTGGCGGCCTGAGGTCCGCGCTTGCGACCCACCGAGGATGGCCGCAACGGCGTGGGGCGCCGGTGCCGCGAAGCGCGCGATGAACTAATTACGCATATCTTCCCAGGAGGCCACCGACAACTCCGGCAGGCTAAGCATCCAGGCACGCGGCACGCCCATGAGAGCCATGGGGAGCCAGTTTGCCATGACCTTCTTGTCGCCGCCTGCCGCCTCGATGCTCAACTCGTACAGGCGAAGGAAATGCGCGGGGTTCCTGGCGCCGTGGTACCGCGGCGGTAGCTCCGGCCTGAAATTCGGCGGCCACCGCACCTGTCGCAAGGCTGGGGAGAGAGCTCGAAGGCCCGCGATACCCCCGAACACGCCTGGCGACCCGGCGGGTGGAGCAGTGCCTGCCATGGAAGCCGCGTAGCACAGGTGGAGCGTGGCTGATGTAGAAGCGGATCTTCGACACGCCCCTACCTGGCGCGCCAAATGTCGGATTCAGGGCTCTGCAGACCCAAAGAAGGTTCGAACTCTGTGGTGTGTGCGAAGAACTCAACCTATCCAGCCAACTAAACGCGCTGCCCTACAGCCTAGCTTGAAGAACAGGTAAGAAGATGGACACGATAGTTTACCTAGGTTCAGGCCACCTTGCGGTGTAATACCCTACTCCTGCTTTGTGGTGGAATAGCCTCACGAGGGGCTGAGGATGAACTAGTACAGAGGATGAACAAGCTCACGAGGCTTGCTCTGGTGGGAGTGAGTTGTTCCAGGTCCGATCTCCCTGCCTATGGTGGTGGCTAACCTATATATAGTGGCCTCGGTCCTCCTCCCCGAAAACAAAGGCGGGAAGGGATTCCACAACGGCCAATTTGAAAGGGGACAAGTAGTACATCTTATCATGACGAAAGGTGGTCTTCGCCTGCAAAGCTTCTGGTCGTGACGCCGCGGTGGGCTTGGCGATGACATCCGTCCTGGCGGTCTTAGTCTCGTTGCATGGGAATGGAAACCTTTGGATGATTCCTGGGGACCACGCGCCTGCGCTTGCCTCCTTTGCACCAAAGAGGAAACCTGCTGCTCTGCGCCTGCTGGCGCCCGCCTGGCTTTGGTCGTCATGGCTTGCGTCACCTCAACCTCATGAGGTGGGCACCTGCATAGAAATCTCCGCTCCTCAGGAGTCAGCCCTAGGAGGCCGCTCCCTCCAGAGGTCTTGATGTCGCCCGCCTCGCGAGGCTTGGCCCCTCGCGAGGGTCTTGTCTCGAAGGTGTTGTAGATGGGTCGTACCAGGCCGTTGATGGTGCCACTCCGTGGGCCGCAGGCAGGCAAGTCTGGGTACCCTGGTTCCCAGAACGGCGACAACTGTTGAACCATAGTGTGACCTACTACGAATTGGGCCCATATCCACGGGCGCGGCTATCGATAGATTATACACTCTGCAGAGGTTAGTGCATTGTACCCACACTACAGAACTCATGGCCTCGTACTCCCATTCGGGTGGACCAACGGCGTTCCGAGAAAACCAATCTATTGCATGACACTCTCACGGCCACTCCGACAAACTCCCCTTTGGGCTAAGTCATGGGTGGCCCCGGATGCCACTTTGGACATCAAACGGCCACCGTTGTGGCAAAACAAAAACGGTCCCAAATGGGGACAATGGATCCATACAACTCGGGCACACAATGTTATCGCGACCCAGTGGGCCACGTTAGCACATGCACATAACCTTCCCTAGTTGGAGGAACCAGCGAGAGGCATGACAATAGACCGCATTAGGGCCTCCCCATCCAGGCAAGTGTGGTTGCACTGGTCAGCTCGATTCGATGGCACTATGACTCAGCCAACAGATTTATTCAAGTTCGATTAATGTTCGGTTAAACTTGAATGGTGACGAGTTGAGTCATAAAAATAAAATAGCATGACGAAAAGACAATGCATATGAGCATGATATCAACATGAGCATGGATGGGAAGCATAACCATTAAACATATCAACAACAGTAAATCATTTATGCAAATGAGCATGGCATACTGAGGAGCATGAATATCACAAGTGTTATACTTCATATTAACATAGTATGACCACTAGCATTAGAAATAATTACTAGACTAGAGCATAGCAATAACATTAGCAAGTAAACATTTAACCAACTCAATGCAAATGATCATGACATAAGAATAAGCATGGATTCACAAGAATAAATATAGCATTCACAAAATATTAACATGCACAAAACAATTAAATATTCAATTGGAAAACCAAGGCTACTATAAGATCATCATGCAAGTGGGTGTCGTGGCTTGCCTGGGGATGAAGGACTCTCCGGGAAGAAATGCGAGAAGCTAGCAGAAAGAATCGCCAGAAAACTTTCTATCTCGGAGGTGGCTGAATAAGGGAAAGTGCAAAATGGTCATTTTTAGAATGTGACAACATCATGAAAAAGATACCAACGGAATGGGCTTGATGAACAGAGAACGTGTGCTTTTCAATCACTAGAATCGGAGTTACGATTGAAGAGATACGGGCGTTCATTCGTTAGCAGAAAAACAAATAAGAATATGTGCTTTTCTATTGCTAACGAGTGAACGTTCGCAAATTAACAGATTCAGCTGGCGGGGTTAAGAAGAAAACACACTTCAGCAAAATACGCCTTCTATACACTGAAAGCGCATTCTGGGCTAAAATAGTAGAGAAATACGCTTTCCCGAAGGGAAAATGTATTTTCCAGAGTGCGCTTCCACTAATCCATGTCAGCGGGTCGGCTGGGTCAAATGCGGGAGGCTGACAGGCGGGGCCCACTGGCAGGGGAGGAGTCGTCGTTTTCATCCTCTTGCCCGCGCGCGTCTGAGACAGAGGCGAGGCTCGACCGGCGATGGCCGGCTGATAACCCACAAGTATAGGGAATCAGTTGTAGCCTTTCTCGATAAATAAGAGTGTCGAACCCAACGAGGAGCTAAAGGTAGGATTTCTATTCCCTTCAAGTTCTATCTACCACCGATACAACTCTACGCAGGCTTAATGTTTGCTTTACCTAGAACAAGTATGAAACTAGAAGTACTTTGTAGGTGTGAAGGGATAGGTTTGCAGGATAATAAAGAGCACGTAAATAAAATCTAGGGGCTCTTTAGATAAAGAAACAACTAAGTTAATTTTAGTAGAGAGCTTTTTGTCACAAGAAAGTTATTTGTCCCTAGGCAATCGATAACTAGACCGGTAATCATTATTGCAATTTTATATGAGGGAGAGGCAGAAGCTAACATACTTTCTCTTCTTGGATCATATGCACTTATGATTGGAACTCTAGCAAACATTCGTAACTACTAAAGATCATTAAGGTAAAACCCAACCATAGCATTAAAGTATCAAGTCCTCTTTATTCCCATACGCAAACAACCTACTTACTCGGGTCTGTGCTTCTGTCACTCACGCCACCCACCATAAGCAAATCATGAACATATTGGAAACCCTACAGCGGGGATCCCTCACGCTTGCGAGACACGGAGAGCACCATAGGACAGCACCAATAATAAAACATACAACTCAAACCAATCACGATCATCAATCAACCAACAGGACAGAACGGATCTACTGAGACATCATAGGATAGCCATACATCATTGGGAAACAATATATAGCGTTGAGCACCATGTTTCAGTACAGATTGCAGTGGGGAGAAGAGGTGTTACACCGCTGCATAGAGGGGGAGAGAGTTGGTGATGACGGCGGTGAAGTTGTTGGTGTAGATCGCCATCACGATGATGGCCCCGGCGGCGTTCTGGTGCCACCGGGAGAGAGGGGGAGAGAGCCCCCCTCCTTCTTCTTCTTCTTTGACCTTCCCCCTAGATGGAAGAAGGGTTTCCCCTCTGGTCCAAGGCCTCCATGGCGGCGGAGGGGTGAGAGCCCCTCCGAGATTCGATCTCTCTCTCTCTCTGTTTCCTTCTGTTTCTGCGCTCTCAGATTCTGGCCTTTCACCATTTCTTAAGTTCCCGAATATCCGTAACTCCGATTGGGCTGAAATTTTAACTCGATTTTTATCCGGATATTAGCTTTCTTGCGGCCGAAGAAGGGCACCAACCGCCTTACGGGGTGACCACAAGGGCCCAGGACGTGCCATACGAATATCAAAAAATGGACAAGCCATGCAAATATCATGCTAGCTATCTTATGATCATGCAAAGCAATATGACAATGAATGCTCAAGTCATGTATATGATGATAATGGAAGTTGCATGGCAATATATATCGGAATGGCTATGGAAATGCCATTATTGGTAGGTATGGTGGCTGTTGTGAGGAAGATATAAGGAAGCGTATGTGTGATAGAGCGTATCGTATCACAGGGTTTGGATGCACCGGTGATGTTTGCACCAACTCTCGAGGTGAGAAAGGGCAATGCACGGTACCGAAGAGGCTAGCAATGATGGAAGGGTGAGAGTGCGTATAATCCATGGACTCAACATTAGTCATAAAGAACTCACATACTTATTGCAAAAATTTATTAGCTATCGAAACAAAGTACTACACGCAAGCTCCTAGGGGGATAGAGTGGTAGGAAAAGACCATCGCTCATCCCCGACCGCCACTCATAAGGAAGACAATCAAAAATAAATCATGCTCCGACTTCGTTACATAACGGTTCACCATACGTGCATGCTACGGGAATCACAAACCTTAACACGCGTATTTCTACCAATCCACAATTACTCACTAGCATGACTCTAATATCACCATCTTTATATCGCAAAACTATTGCAAGGAATCAAACATATCATATTCAGTGATCCAAAAGTTTTATGTAGGATTTTATGACTAACCATGTGAATGACCAATTCCTGTTAACTCTCTAAATAGATATAGGTGAAGCAAGAGAGTTTAATTCTTTCTACAAAAGATATGCCCACACTCTAACAAGTATAAGTGAAGCAAAAGAGCATTTTACAAATGGCGGTTTTCTATGTGTAGAGAAACAGGCAATCCAAACTTCAAATGATACAAGTGAAGCACATGAAGCATTCTATATAGCCATACTCAAAAGATATAAGTGAAGTGCAAAGACCATTCTATAAATCAACCAAGGACTATCTCATACCAGCATGGTGCATTTATTAGAAGAGAAATAAAAAGGCACACGACGCTCCAAGATTTACGCATATCATGTGACGAATAAAAATATAGCTCCAAGTAAAATTGCCGATGATCGATAGAAGAAAGAGGGGATGCCTTCCGGGGCATCCCCAAGCTTAGTTGCTTGGGAGTCCTTGAATATTAACTTGGGGTGCCTCGAGCATCCCCAAGCTTAGGCTCTTGCCACTCCTTATTCCTTCATCCATCATGATCTCACCCAAAACTTGAAAACTTCAATCACACAAAACTTAACAAATACCCTCGTGAGATCCGTTAGTATAATAAAACAAAACACCACTTTAAATACTGTTGCAAACCCATTCATATTTTCTTTTTGCATTGTAGCTACTGTATTATAACTTCTCTATGGCTTATACCACCGATAAAATCGATAGCTTCATCAAAACTAGCAAAACAATGCATCAAAAACAGAATATGCCTTAAACAGGACAGTCTGTAGCAATCTGAACATCTACCATACTTCTGTAACTCCAAAAATTCTGAAAACTTAGGAAAAAATAAAAAATTTGCATAGCAGTACTGTGCAAAAAGTTTCAGAAGCGTTTGACTTTCCAGTAAAAAAATTAAAATCATGCACTACAGCCAAAGTTTCTGTTTTTGCACCGCACAAACCAAACAAGCAATATAATCATCCTAAAGGCAAATCTTGGCACATTATTTTTATAATACAATGGATTTATACAAGGGGACAATTTTTTTTGTTGAAAAGTTTCTGTATTTGAGATTTACAAAGTTTCCATGGGCATGAACAAAGTTCAAGGCATGCTCCCACTTTAACAATGCTCGTCTCTCTCACTTTCACTTTTCTTTTTGAAAAAGTTTAGGTTCCCCACTTTATTTTTTTATTTTTAAACTTTATAAAAGCACACAACAGAAATAAATGACTCTCTAAAACTACTGGGTTGTCTCCTTGGCAGCGCTTTCTTTAAAGCCATTAAGCTAGGCATATAATGCTCAAGTAATGGATCCACCCGGATCCCAAGGTATATCAAAGCCAATTTTAATTAACAATGATTTGTAATTTAGTATTGAGCACAAAGTAACAAATATCAAGTAACGACGAAGTCTAACTCTCTTCCTATGCATTGGCATGTTATAAAAGAACAATTCATGCACACAAAGTAAAGGCCAATGCATAGTATAAATAGTTTCTTACAATTTTATCGCATTGGAAACATAGAGAGGTGGAGATGTAGTTCCTCTCTCATAATAATTGCAAGTAGGAGCAGCAAGCACATGCATATTATATCTATCAAAATCATCATGTGTATTAGTAGAACGCAACCCATCAATATAATCCTTAATAAGCGCAAACTTCTCCGATATAGTGTAGTTGGGAGAATTCAAAAAGATAATAGGACTATCATGTGTGGGTGCAATAGCAACAATTTCATTCTTAACATAAGGAACTATAGCAAGTTCATCTCCATAAGCATCATTCATATTGGCATCATGGCCACAAGCATAGCAAGTATCAAGTTCATCAAAAAGGGATATTTCAAACGAATCAAAGGGATCATAGCAATCATCATAACATTCATCCTTCGGTAAGCACGAAGGGAAATTAAACAATGTATGGGATAAATAGTTACTCTCATTAGAAGGTGGGCATGGGTGATCAATCCGCTCTTCCTCCTTTTGCTCTTCACTCTTCTCCTCATCTTTTTCATCCAATGAGCTCACAGTGTCATCAATTTCTTCTTCCATAGTTTCCTGCAAAATATTAGTCTCTTCTTGGACAGCGGAGACTCTCTCAATAAACGCATCAATATCGGAATTATATTCATAATTCTCATAGCAATATTTAAGTATAGCATAATTTTCAGGCCTATAAACATCATCATCAAAAGCTTCATACTTTTCAAACAAAGATTCAATTTCATAAGCACCCTTAAAAGCAACAAATTCTTCTATTCGTTCCACATCATAGTAATCATATCTACCATTAGCATAAGAAGCCAAGGTTTGATTATCATTAAATTTACATGAAAAGGGAAGGTGTGGAGCCTTCATCCTAGAGCAACAAGTATAATCATATCTCAAGCATAGTTCCCGAGCATACCAATGCAACATATGAATTTGATCCCATAACAGTTTCCTTTTTTGAGTCAAGTGATAATCCCTAAAGTAATCACGTTGATCCAATGTGTCTCCCATTATATAATTGAATGTGGTTTTCTTAGGATTATTAAAATAGTGCATAATATCTTTCACATAATGAGCATCGAGGGTTTTAGGAGGTTCCCCATCTCCATGAGTAGCAAGTACACCTAATTTTTTTGGTATTTCGAGTTCCATATCCATAACTAAAGATAGAGAACAACTTAGAACAGCAAATAAAATCTACTTAGTGATAAAGCAAACAAGCACACACAAGAATATTCACCCCACGCTATTGCTCCCCGGCAACGGCGCCAGAAAAAGGTCTTGATAACCCACAAGTATAGGGTATCAGTTGTAGCCTTTCTCGATAAATAAGAGTGTCGAACCCAACGAGGAGCTAAAGGTAGGATTTGTATTCCCTTCAAGTTCTATCGACCACCGATACAACTCTACGCACGCTTAATGTTCGCTTTACCTAGAACAAGTATGAAACTAGAAGTACTTTGTAGGTGTGAAGGGATAGGTTTGACAGATAATAAAGAGCACATAAATAAAATCTAGGGGCTGTTTAGATAAAGAAACAACTAAGTTAATTTTAGTAGAGAGCTTTTTGTCACAAGAAAGTTATTTGTCCCTAGGGAATCGATAACCAGACCGGTAATCATTATTGCAATTTTATATGAGGGAGAGGCATAAGCTAACATACTTTCTCTTCTTGGATCATAAGCACTTATGATTGGAACTCTAGCAAACATCTGTAACTACAAAAGATCATTAAGGTAAAACCCAGTCATAGCATTAAAGTATCAAGTCCTCTTTATTTCCATACGCAAACAACCTACTTACTCGGGTCTGTGCTTCTGTCACTCACGCCACCCACCATAAGCAAATCATGAACATATTGCAAACCCTACAGCGGGGATCCCTCACGCTTGCACGACACGGAGAGCACCATAGGACAGCACCAATAATAAAACATACAACTTAAACCGATCACGATCATCAATCAACCAATAGGGCAAAATGGATCTACTCAAACATCATAGGATAGCCATTCATCATTGGGAAACAATATATAGCGTTGAGCACCATGTTTAAGTAGAGATTACAGCAGGGAGAAGAGGTGTTACACCGCTGCATAGAAGGGGAGAGAGTTGGTGATGACGACGGCGTAGTTGTTGGTGTAGATCACCTTCATGATGATGATCCTGGCGGCGTTCCGGTGCCACCAGGAGAGAGGGGGAGAGAGCCCCCCTCCTTCTTCTTCTTCCTTGACCTACCCCCTAGATGGGAGAAGGATTTCCCCTCTGATCCATTGCCTCCATGGTGGCGGAGGGGCGAGAGCCCCTCCGAGATTGGATCTCCCTCTCTCTGTTTCCTTTTGTTTCTGCGCTCTCAGATTCTGGCCTTTCACCGTTTCTTAAATTCCCGGAGATCCGTAACTCCGATTGGATTGAAATTTTAACACAATTTTTACCCGGATATTAGCTTTCTTGCGGCTGAAGAAGGGCACCAACCGCCTTACGGGGTGACCACAAGGGCCCAGGGCGTGCCATACCCCCTGGGGCGCGCCCCCTGCCTTGTGGCCCTGCTGGGGCCGGGACACGAAATCCCAGAAATCAACCCCTCATGTCATCCCCAGCCCAGGATTACTGTTACTGGAGGACACATCCTTGTTACAGATTACCAAGCTATTACAAGAATTGGATACAAGACCATGAAGGTCTAATGATACAACAATGATTCTGGTGGTGGATGACGGAGTTGTCTCGTGGTTCTCCAATGGCGATGGGGCTCCATTCCCACAGGAACAGCTGACCCGGATAATTTCTTTCCGCGTGGCTGCCATCCTATGCTCCGCACGGACGTCGCTGTGGTACTCCTCAAAGAAATCCTGACCTGGCCAAGTAAATAGCCAAGGACAAGCCTATGAGTACGTTTGAATGTACTCGCAAACATCATGAACAAAAGATATACCGAATGCAACAATTAAATTATATGATCATGATGAACCACCTATATGCGTATGCTCATGATGGACTTCAAGGCATGCTGTCAGGAATTAAATTATGGCATGATAAAATACTAGCATGCGCAAATAAATGAATATATAATAAAATAAATTAGTGATAAACAAGGAAAGTTAAAGGAAAATAAAATAAAAGAAATGCCGGTCGGATGTCTAAAGTGACACCACGGTAGGTCTTGAAGAGAAATTTCAAACGGTTGTCTAAAAGAGAAATCGGACGAGACAGGACCATCTGAGAACTCAGGCGACGCCACGAGAGATCTTGAAAAGAAATGCCAGTCGGGTGTCAAGTGACGCCACGGTCGGACTTGAAGAGAAATGCCAATCGGGTGTCCACAGGAGTAGTGGCGGGATAAACCGCCTGTTACCTCGAGAGACACCACGAAGATGTCTTGAAAATAAATGCCAAACAGGTGTCCACAAGAGTAGTGGCGTGACAGACCGCCTAATAATTCAAAGGACGCCACGGAGAGGTCTTGAAAATAAAATTGAGTGCCCGGGGTAGTCTAGCCAGCCGCTGAGACACTCAGGAATATAAAATAAGAGAAACGGGTTAGTCCACAATAATATGTATAACCACAGTAATATTAACAAGCATAGCAAAATATTCATGATAGCATCAGGGTGACAATAAGTATTCAGCAAAAACAAATCAGGCACATTTTAAGTATTTCCTCCGGAGACCGACACTTGACCAACCCAGACTGTAGCCCTTAACCATGGACACGGCTATTCGAATAGGTTTAAACTCTGCAGAGGGTGTACTCTTTACCCACAAGTAAAGGATTTCTTTAGTCAGCACTGTGACACTGACTAATTCCCATTACGGTCTTTGGGTTGAAAACACTCCTGACCAGCACACACCTGATTAACCGTCCGAATGCCAGGAATCACCCAAAGCATTGTTTCAGAAAAACTCTAAGTCGGGGAGACAACAATCTCGAGTAGCATGGGATCACTACTAATACGCGCAGATTCCAAGGGGACACTCCCTCTCGGCTACAGCCGGTAACACCCATGCCCCCTGACCCGATGACAGGATTTAGTCCGCGGCCGCGGAAACCCTCATCGTGGCCCTCTGTACGGTGTGTGCATGGAAAGGGGTTAACAACTTACTAAACCATACCCCACCTGTGGCAGGGACAAGTGGCAGCACGAATCAAGTATGGGGGTTACCGGAACAAGACTCGATCTACGGTCGACTCAGGAGGCTCGAATATTTCCTTCAGTGGTTAGCAGAAAATGATTCCTCGGTAGTACCCAACAGGGTCACTACCTGACATGTCCCAACATGTCCTTACTGATCGTTCACGTCACCACGAGAATTCAGTATCACGGTCACTTTACTCATGACTGATATTTTTTTCCTGTAGTTTAGTCCAGACCAACACGAGCATATATGACAAGTGAAAGTAATCATGCTCACTCATATTTCACATTTTAGAGATAACAGCAAAACAGCCATGGATCATGCATGCACTATGGCTATATGCAAAATCCATTAAAATTTATCCTAACCATGATCCAAATATTCAAGATAGCAACCAAAAACATTCACCATATCATGTGTTCAAGATGCTTGCCTTGAGCATGCAGAAGTATTGGGTGCACTCCAAAAGTTTGAAATATTAACTCCCCTCCATTTCCTATTTTCAAAAATATTTAATTCACCACATATAGCAAAAACAGTACTAAAAATTGTTTCAAAAACTTTTGAAATAAATACTCAAATAAACTAGATGAAATATAAGAAATACCAGAAAAAGAATCAAATTATTTGGAGTTAGTATGAATTACTTATGGAATTTTCAATCTGTAATAAATTATTAAAAGGACTATTTAATAAATCCAGTGTAGACAAAGCTTAGGAAAAAAAGTTCACCTAATCTAGATAAATAGAGAATGATTTTATAAATCTGTAGACATTTGAATCATCAGTTTTGGATTTGAAATGGATCCTGTGGAAATATTTGAAAACTACTAGAAATGGAAAAATGGAAAGGAGTAGCAGTGTGACTTGTGCGTTGAATAGATGTACTGTACCACTGGGCCGAGCCCATCAAATCAGTCGCGCGAGGAGGTACCGACATCGAAGGCATATTTAGAAAATACGCCTTCACTTACTGATGCGGGTCCCGACCCCAGTCACTGACGGTGGGTCCCGCGGGCCCACCAGTCAGGTTTGACTAGTCGTTGCCGCGCGGGTCTTCTCCGGCAGAAACAGAGGTGGGGTTCCGACGGTGATCCCCGGCGAATGGCGGCGCCGTTTGAAAATCGGAGGCCACCCACGGACTCAGGGGGTCGAGGCGGCCCAGGGGGTGCCCTCCTTGGTCGCCGGGATGGACGGAGTCGCCGATGGCGAGGCTCCCTGAGAGGCTCCGGCGATGGCGATTTGGGGTTCTCGCCCACGACTATTCTCGCGCCAAATTGAAGCGGGGGACGAGTCCGTGAGGTTGAGAGGAAGTTGCTGGAGAGGAAAGCGAAGGGCAGAGGGCTATGGTGGCGTGGGAATCATTGAGGAAATGGCAGCGACAGTGGCTGCTGGAGATGAGAAAGATGGCCGTCTCCGGCCGTGCTGGGGCTTGGGCGAGCTCCTAGAGAGATGAGGAGGAGAGTTGATCCTCTAGGAGAGCCCGAGGTGGCCTTTTATAGCTCGGGGAAAATGGTTCTGTGGCTTCCCGAATAAGCCATGACGGCGGTGGCCATTACTGCGCCGGAGAGGTAGTTGCGGCGGCGGCGCGACATGGGCAGGCTTGTGGAGGAGGCCACCGTCCAGGGAGTGAGCTGGCTGGCTCGGGGAAGTGCCAGGTAGCGTGGACGGTGCCATACCCAAGTCGGTTGCGGCGGCGGCCATTATTGGCGAGCAAGGACGGTGGCGAGGCCGTTGGTGGACGGCGGGGTCCGGTGAGGACAGTGGCGGCTTGCAGTTATGGAAGGACGCGCTGGCTGGCTCGGAGACAAGCCACGGGTCTCAGGCAGTGGCGTGTCCAAGACGGCGGCGGCCGTGGCCGGTGCAGGTCGGTGGGGAGTGGTGCTAGGGGACGAAAGAGGTGTCGGCAAGGCGCGTTGCTTGCCCGCGAAGCCGCCTGGGGTGATCCTTGGACAAGAGAGGCAGCAGGGGGCCGCACGGAGACGGTGCCGAAGCCTGTAGTCCTGGCGCTCTGGCCACGCGCAATGCACGCGTCCAGAGTGTTCGGCGAAATGCCAGGGCCACCTAGGAAGCTCCTCTGACTATGAAATTTGGCAGGATTGGATATATCTGAATGATACTGATGGTGGACATGATAGTTTGGCCAAATGACCAAGTGTGCCATGTAGATTAGGAAGAGGGAAAATTCCTGTCATGAATGCAAGGTGCTTGACAGAATGCTTTGGTGACCAAGGAGGCACTATTGGATTTGAATTTTGGCAGGATGATGTGTCCTTATATGACAAGGATGATGGTGGGGTTGTATGGACAAAACAAAAAACTTGCAAGTGCAAGTTTTGATGAATTTCAGTTCTGGGCAGAAACTTCAGAGGAATATTTGGTGAACTAAAAAGATTCCAATGGGGCTAAAATTTTGGACTTAAGGGTTTGGTTGGAAGGACAGTAAGTGGAAAAAATTTCAGAATTGTTGGAGAAACATTTAATAGGGTTGTAGTTCAAAGCTGCATCTGGACCAGAAAAGGAAAGAGGTTGTTTCACTCAAAATTTCAAAGCACCAAGTTAGATTTTTGCATAAAAGTGACATGTGGACATCACATGACCTCCCATAATTTTTGTGGGATTTTAAAACAATTATTTAAAATAGTTGTAGTGCATCAGAAGCAGTTAAAGTGTTGAAAAAACCTTTTAAAGAATTGTTTTGGGGCAAATTTTTATTTTGAAAATAATTCTTACTGTTGTTAAAGTAATAATGGAATGGGTTAAGAAAACTCCCAAAGCCACAATATTATTTTCAAACATTGCTATATGGACGAAAGAATTTTGAAAAACAGAAACAGAAAATGCTCTAAAATTAATAAAACACCCAATATAATTTAAAATTTTATTTCTGGCTAATTTTTACTTAATAAAAATCATGGTTGAATTTTTGGGGTGTTACAGGCCCCCTCGGGCATCGTCTCGCATTGATTCTTTTTCCCAAAAATCACATATATTCCAAAAAAAAATCTTCGTGAGTTTTTATCGCGGTTGGACTTCGTTTGATATGGATTTTCTGCAAAACAAAAAACATGCGACAAACAGGAACTGGCACTGGGCACTGGATCAATATGTTAGTCCCAAAAATAGTATAAAAAGTTGCCAAAAGTATGTAAAAGTTGTAGAATATTGGCATGGAACAATAAAAAATTATAGATACGACGGAGACGTATCACCAGCGCCTCCGGCCGTCTCCCACGGTGCTCTACCTATGGGCGAGCTCAGCGCGGAGAGGCGCTTCCGCTGGTGCCGACTATGGACACCGAGGATGGATGAGGCGGCAACAGCTTCGATGCTGGCGGAGGAGATCGTCGTCCGTTAGTGGCGCCGGGCGTGTAGGCATACTGGAGATGAACCGAGGGGCTGGGGAGGCTCCAGGGGGCTTGTGGAGGGCTGTGGTAATGGCTAGAGGGAGAGGAGAGCTTGGCTTCGAGTGAATTTAGCCGGAGGACCAAGGCAGCCATGGCGGCAATGGAGAGGCAGGAGGGCGGCTCGAGCTCGGGGAAGAGGCTGGGGAGTGCTAGTGGAGTGCGGTGAGGAGGATGGACAGGAGAGGCAGCACCGGGGATGGCTTATATAGCCGAGGCGAGGTGCCCAGGCCCGGATGCCGCCGCGAGGGTACGACCGAAGCTCTGGCGAGGAACAGAGCGCTCGTGAGCCGTGGAGGTGACGGGAGAGAGAGCAGAGGAGGTTCACGGAGCAGAGATGGAGCCAAGGAAAGAGGAGGTAGAGGACGGGGCATGCACATAGCCGGTCGACCACTGTGCACCCGCGTGCACGCGGTGGCTAGTGCCGACGAGAGAGCTACCGGCGGGGGACGGGGTCCAGAGAGTGACGTGGGAGAAGGAGCCTGGACGGCACTCGGGGAAGCGCGAACACCTCTAGGAAGGAGTGATAACCCACAAGTATAAGGGATCGTTTGTAGCCTTTTTCGATAAATAAGAGTGTCGAACCCAATGAGGAGCTAAAGGTAGAACAAACATTCCCTCAAGTTATATCGACCACTGATACAACTCTATGCATGCTTAACGTTTGCTTTACCTAGAACAAGAATAAAATTAGAAGTACTTTGTAGGTGTGGATAGGTTTGCAAGATAATAAAGAACATGAAAATAAAAGTTAGGTGTTGTTTAAATAAAGAAACAATTAAGTTTGTTAAAACGAGTGTGGAATAGTGGTGGTAGGATTTGCGGAATTGTCCCTTAGCAATTGACTACGTTACTAGACCGATAGCAAGTTTTTATGTGGGAGAGGCCACTGCTAGCATGCCGTCCCTTACTTGGAATTCTATGCACTTATGATTGGAACTATTAGCAAGCATCTGCAACTACTAACGTTCATTAAGGTAAGACCCAACCATAGCATTAAGATATATATTTGTCCCCATTCAATCCCGTATGAATCAATTTCTATGGTAGGCTGAAGCTTCTATCACCCTGCCCTCCAATGCACGGTCCTATCAACATACAACTAACCCTATGGTGTGATCCACACGCGCGCTCATATGATGGGCACCAAAGGATAACAACATAACCACAAGCAAATTTAACCAACCAAAGGAATTCACCAATTACCGGTAGGACAACAAAAATCTACTCAGACAACATAGGATGGCAACATATCATTGGATAATAGTATGAAGCATAAAGCACCATGTTCAAGTAGAGGGTACAGCGGGTTGTGGGAGAGTGGACCGCTGAATATAGATGGGGGAAGGTGATGAAGATGTTGGTGAAGATGACGGAGTTGTTGGAGTAGATTGCCCTCACACGATGATTGCCCCGACGGCGTTCCGGCGCCACCGGGAGAGAGGGGGAGAGCAACCGGAGGGATGAGGGCAGAGTGCCTGGAGGGACGCGAGAGCAGAACGCGCGTGGCGGGACGCGAGCAGAGCGCGCCGCGGCCGCCTCAACTGCGAGCAACCACACGTATAGAGCAGTTGAACACGCAGGGAATGGTCGTCTTCAAGCCGGCTGGCAGTTGCGACGCTGCGTAGAGAGCGGCCATGTGCTACTACCTCCGTCTTGGTCTATTAGTCCCCTCTATATTATGTGCCATATTTTGACTTTAAATTTAACCAACAAAATGTTAATGCATGTTATAAAAATTATATAATTGGAAATTATGTTCAAATACGAATACAACGATATAATCTTTGGCGACATGCATTCGTATTTTATTAGTGAAATCTCTAGTCAAAATTTGGCACAAAAATACATAGACGACTTATAAACCAGGACGGGGGTAGTAGGTAATTAAATCGCAAATGTTTTTTTATTAACCGTATGTGTATGTGTCCTTTCGTCCTCCTCTTGCATGTCTTGTCACCCCGCTGCCGCAGACGGCTTCGAGCGCAAGCTTGAGCAGCGCACGGGGGCGTTCTTTTGGCAAAAATGGTGGTGAGCCCATTCCCGCGCAACCGTGCAAGTTCCCGCGCAAGCTTCCCGCCCGACTCGGTGAAATCCCCCAAAATCCCAATGCTTACCGGCCTGCTATATAAACCCTGACGGCCGGCGAGTCCTGCGTAGCATTTTCCCCTCCCTCCCTATAGCTTATCCCGTCTGCTTCTCCCCCAATCACCAATGGCACTGGTCCATCATCGTCGCTCAGCCACTCCGCCATCATCAGAGGACAGCTCCAGCTAGGAGGCTACACCGCGGCGGCAGCACAGTCCCCGGCGTAGTGTAGTGCACGTGGCCGCCCTGTTGGGTGTGCGCGGAACACCCACCACACGCTCCGCCACCGCTGCCCGTCGGCAGCTGTTGTCGGTCGCTGTTGCCGCCACCCCACCGTCTGCCACCGTGGCCGCCACACCACCATCAAAAGCCAGGGCCATCGCCCGCTATGCCGCCGTGGCCCCAAGGCGGGAGGTGGCCATCGTGGCCGCCACCCCACTGCCGGCCACCGTGGCCATCACCCGCTCCGCCACTGCGGCTCGAAGGCGGGAAGTGGTGGTCATGGCCGCCACCCCATCGTCGGCCGCCAGCCCACCGTCGACCGCCGGGGTCACCACCCGCTCCGCCACCGCCGCTCGAAGGCGGGAGGTGGAGGTGGAGGCCCGCACGTGCGTCAGTGACCTTTCGCGCTACATCGAGTTCCTGCGGGAGGAGGAGGAGTGCCTCGAGCAGCATGCAAAGAGCCTTACTGCCGCCATGGCCGCAGCACACGCCGCTGCAGAGGCGAGGAATCAGGAGATCTACGAGGAGAACCACCTCTTCGAGAGTGGTCGTCTGGAGCGGCAGAGGGCATTCGAGGTGAGCATCGCTGAAGGTGCAGCAGCAACAGGCACCGTATTGCAGTTGTCTAGCTCATCGGTAGGCTCCTCTTCCTCTGCCTCTTACTGAGCGCGCTCGGCAGAGGAGAGGCTGCCGGAAGTAGTACAAAGCCCCTCCGTAGTAGTAGTATTTAGGGGCTATTTTGTTCAGTTCATCTGACTATAGATGTGGTGGAACTGTACAACGTACTTAAAATTAGCTAGTATATATAGTTGAACTAGCTATTTCAGTACGTGGTTGGCAACAATTGGGGAAAAGTTTGGTCGGTTCAGCTGTCGAGTTGAACTATTTGTATAAAGAATGACTGCTTTAATCTATGAATGAAATCTATGCTTAATTACTGAATTTTAGTTGCAAAAATTAGATGGTGCTAGTGATTTTTAGCTGCATATTTTGAAAAATCGCAGTGTTACAAGGTTGACAAATGGCAATGTTACTAGATCAACAAACGTCAATCTTTCCAGTTTGACAAATGGCAATATACCCAATATGACAGATGCAAATCTTACCAATTTGTTTGTACCTGGTTGCACACGGGTCATCCAAAAAAACCGTTTGCGTTGAAGGGATGTACAAATCATGTGTGCCAGATTTTCTCTTGGCTTAGCGCCGAAGTCTCGCTTTGCATACCATATTCAATCTGAATCATTTGCGTTGAAGAGATGCACAAATCCTATGCGGCGAAATTTCCCTTGGCTTACTGGGGAAGACCATAGCTCTCACTTTGCATACGGGTGTTATATCAAAAAAGTTTGCGATGAAGAGCTGCACAAATCTTGCTCAGCACATTTTCCCTTCACTTCCTGGGGAAGCTGTCGATTTGCATACGGGTGTTCTAACTAAAACGTTTGCGATGAGTGTTTTATATTTAAAAACCATTGACCTTTTTTTAAAGAAAATCGTTTGATAAGTCTGTACATTCAGAGAGAAAAACGCAAGTTCGTTCAAACCATATCTTTCATTCAGTCAAACTGCAAACTTATATTCATATGATCGAGATACAGTATTAAACCCCAAAAAAAATAATTCAAGCGGCGGAGGCGGCGTGCCGCGCCGGCGTTGTCGTTGTCGTCCTCCAGGATGCCGGTCTGCGAGAGGGGAATGGGAGGCGAACAGTAAGGCCGCCCGTATTAAACTGCGGCTCGGGCGCCATTAATGGAGAGGATGCGAGCAAGGCAGGCGGCCATGGAAGTCAAAGGGCTCGCTTCCCAGGGAGCCTGCGCGGCGTACAGCTCGCACGCTTCCCGGTGAGCCTAAGGATAGGAGGATAGCTTGCATGCCTCTCGGTCAGCTTGCGCTCGCACGCCTCCCATTCAGTCAAGAAGCTGTCCACATGGCACCTCCTAGCCATTAAAAGAGTGACGCGTGGTGTCACGTGAATGGTTAACAGAACGCACACGATTTAAATTATACAAAACATTTGAGATGTTAAAGTGGCAGCTATTTGTTTCAAAATGCATTTGTTGGCTGTTATTCGAGTGAGCCTTCTCTTAAAATGGACACGAAAAATACCACAGCATGTTGGGTGCCATTCCATGATAGCATGCCAAGTTTCATGAATTTCAGATGAGTTTTTGGATTTACTAGAATTTAAAAACAAAGTATCCCAATGTTTTGCCGGCAATCAACAGTGCCCTTGTGTTTGAAATTCATTCCCATTTCTTGCATGGACCTAAGCATGCACCCAAGGACACACATTTGATATGTCAACCCATTTTTCTGAACTGGAGCATGTGCATGTAGTTCAAATTTCAATTATGCACATGAAATGCCTAGAAAACTCAGCTAATGTATAATAATGTCCAAACGATCCCCGAAATACCTAGATTCTCAATTTTGCGTACCTCTTCCAAGTATGCCTCCATGTGCTCGTCCTTGGGCGTGTACTCCTTGTTGGAGAAGTTGACGAGGAGCTTAGAATCGCCCTTGATGGTGAGGCGCTTGATCCCCAAGCCCGCCGCGGCCCGGAGGCCTGCGATCATGCCTTCGTATTCCGCGATGCTGTTGGAGACCTTCTCGCCATGCTGGAAGCAGAGCTGCATGGCGTAGTAGAGATTGTCCTGAGTAGGCGAGACGTGCACGGCTCCAGCCCCCGCGCCCAGGTGTGCGAATGCGCCATCAAAGTACATGACCTAGCCATTGGGCGTGTCATCTCCGGGCACGAGGGAGCGGTTTTCACCAACCCCTCGGTCGGGGGCGTCAGTCCATTCCGCCAGAAAGTCAGTGAGGGCCGGGCCCTTGATGACCCTGGTGGTGCTGAACTCCAGCTGGAACGCCTGCATCTCGATGTTCCATTCAACAACCCTGCCTGCAGCATTTGGGCTCCGGAGCACCCTCTCCAGGGGGAACACGGACACAACCTTGATGGGGTGGCCTTGGAAGTAGTGGCGCAGCTTCCTGGAGGCGACGAGGAGCGCGAGCAGAAGCTTCTGGGGCATGGGGTAGCACGCACGCGCGTCGCACAACACCGTGCTGACAAAATACACAGGGTGCTCGACAAAAGAGGGGGCGTTGATGGCGTCCAGCCCTGCCCGAGGCGTGGGGGCCTCAGGAGCCTCGCCCTCTGTCGGGGTCACCGATGCCTCCGGAGCACCGCCGTGAGGTGGCGATGGCGTGGCTGAACACGAGGTACTGTGCCACGCACCTGTGCCCGCATGCTCTTCGCAGACCGCCACGAGTGTCGTGCTCATCGAGTGGGGTGTGGCGGCCTGGTAAAGCACCAGGGGCTCAAGAGGTCGAGGTGCCACCATCACCGGAGGGCTGGTGAGATACCTCTTGAGGTCTTGGAAGGCCTCCTCGGCCTCCGGAGTCCACTCGAACGGGCCCTTCTTCTTCATCAACTTGAAAAACGGGAGGGTGCGCTCGCCGAGCTTGGAGATGAAACACCCCAGCGAGGTCACGCAGCCCACGAGCTTCTGCAATTCCTTGAGGGTCTGCGGCAGGCTCATCCTCTCTATAGCCTTAATCTTTTCTGGGTTTGGCTCGATCCCTCTGTGCGACACCAAGAAAACCAACAGCTTGCCAGACGAAACGCCGAACACACACTTCTCCGGGTTGAGGCACAGGTTTACTGCGCGTAAGTTGGAAAATGTTTCTTCCTGGTCTTCGATGAGGGTTTTTGCTTCCCGCGACTTGACCACTATGTCGTCGATGTACGCCTCGGCGTTCCTCCTGAATGGCATGCAGGTGTAAAAGTACACCCCGCACGGGGAGAGGAAGGCTATCTTCTCGACGTCTTGCACCGCCATCTTGATCTGATGGTAACCCGAGAAGGCGTCCAGAAAATACAACAGGTCACACTCAGCGGTGGAGTCAACGATCTGGTCGATACGTGGAAGAGGGGAAGGGTCGTGAGGCCAAGCTTTGTTGAGGCTCGTGAAGTCGACGCACATGCGCTCCTTTCCCCCCTTCTTGGGGACGATGACTGGGTTGGCCAGCCAATCCGGGTGCCGCACTTCTCAGATGACGCCAGCTTCTTGCAACTTGCGGACCTCCTGGACGATGAACGATTGCTTCTCCGGGGCTTGCCGCCGCGCCTTTTGCTTCACCAGGCACGCGCCGGGGCACACCATCAAGTGGTGCTCAATCACGTCCCGCGGGACGCCAACCAGGTCCATCGCCTCCCCTGCAAACACATCCTTATTCGCATAGAGGAAACCGACCAGCGCTTCTTCCTGGTCCGGTCGGAGGCCGGCACCTATGGTGAAGGTGAGGCTTGAGCCCTCATCGTTAACCCGCACCTGCTTCGTCTCAGCCCGGTCCTGAGAGAACAGAGGCTTCTTCTTTGCGGGCGTGGCCTCCGGGACCTCCGGAGCGCTCTTCGCCTCCGGTCGCGTGGCCGCCGCGGCTTTGAAAGCGAGCTTGAGGGCCAGGAGGGCATCCTTGGTGTCTCCCACCACAGTAAGAATGCCACTGCTCCCTGGCATTTTGATGACGTTGTAGCTGGGGTGTGTCACCGCCATGAACTTGGCGAGGGCCGGGTACCCAAGGATGGCATTGTACGGGAGGCCGATGCGGGCGACGTTGAAGTCGATGAGCTCGGTGCGGTAGTTGCTGCGCATGCCGAAGGTGACGGGGAGGCGAATCTGCCCCAGGGGGACGATGGAGCTGTCGAGCACCCCTGAAAAGGGCCTGGTGGGGGCAAGTCGGTCGTACGGCACCCGAAGCAGGCCGAAGGCTTCCACGGAGAGGATGTTGAGGCCAGCGACGCCATCGATGAGGGTTCGGGTGACCGCGACGCCGCTGATGGTGGGCATGCACAACAAAGGAAGCACGCCCGCGCCGACCATGGTCTTGGGGTGGTCCATGGAGTCGAAGGTGATGTCGGTCTTAGGCGCCAACCGGCCCGCAGAAGCCCCTTGCTGCGGCTGGGTGGCCGCCAACTGCGGGAAGAACTGCTTGGCGTGGCGGCCTGAGGTCCGTGCTTGCGACCCACCGAGGATGGCAGCAACGGCGTGGGGCACCGGTGCCGTGAAGCACGCGAAGAACTGATTGCGCAGATCTTCCCAGGAGGCCACCGACCACTCCGGCAGGCTAAGCATCCAGGCACACCCATGAGAGCCATGGGGAGCAGGTTTGCCATGACCTTCTTGTCGCTGCCCACCGCCTCGATGCTCAACTTGTACAGGCGAAGGAAATCCGCGGGGTTCCCGGCGCCGTCGTACCGCGTTGGCTGCTCCGGCCTGAACTTCGGCGGCCACCGCACCTGTTGCAAGGCGGGGGAGAGAGCTCGAAGGCCCGCGATGCCCCAACCACGCCTAGCGACCCGGCGGGTGGAGCAGCGCCTGCCATGGAAGCCGCGCAGCACGGGTGGAGCATGGCTGATGGAGAAGCGAATCTTCGACACGCCCCTACCTGGCGCGCCAAATGTCGGATTCAGGGCTCCGCAGACACAAAGAAGGCTCAAACTCTGGGGCGTGTGCGAAGAACTCAACCTATCCAGCCAACTAAACGCGCCGCCCTATAGCCTAGCTTGAAGAATAGGGAAGAAGATGGACACGGCGGTTTACCTAGGTTCGGAACACCTTGCGGTGTAATACCCTACTCCTGCTTTGTGGTGGAATAGCCTCACGAGGGGCTGAGGGTGAACTAGTACAGAGGATGAACAAGCTCACGAGGCTTGCTCTGGTGGGAGTGAGTTGTTCTGGGTCTGATGTCCCTGCCTATGGTGGTGGCTAACCTATATATAGTGGCCTCGGTCCTCTTCGCTGAAAATGAAGGCGGGAAGGGATTCCACAATGGCCAATTTGAAAGGGGACAAGTAGTACATCTTATCGTGACGAAAGGTGGTCTTCGCCTGCAAAGCTTCTGGTCTTGACGCCGTGGTGGGCTTAGCGATGATATCCGTCCTGGCGGTCTTTGTATCGTTGCACGGGAATGGAAACCTTTGGGTGATTCCTCGGGACCCCGCGCCTGCGCTTGCCTCCTTTGCACCAAAGAGGAAACCTCCTGCTCTGTCCCACTGGCGCCCGCCTGGCTTTGGTCGTCATGGCTTGCGTCACCTCAACCTCATGAGGTGGGCACCTGCATAGAAATCTCCGCTCCTCAGGAGTCAGCCCTAGGAGGCCGCTCCCTCCGGAGGTCTTGATGTCGCCCGCCTCGCGAGGCTTGGCCCCTCGTGAGGGTCTTGTCTCGAAGAGGTTGTAGATGGGCCGTTCCATGCCGTCGATGGCGCCACTCCATGGGCCGCAGGCAGGCAAGTCTGGGTACCCTGTTTCCCAGAACACCAACAACTGTTGACCCATAGTGTGACCTACTATGAACTGGGCCCATATCCGCGGGCGCGGCTATCGATAGATTATACACTCTACAGAGGTTAGTACATTGTACCCACACTACAGAACCCATGGCCTCATACTCCCATTCGGGTGGACCAACGGCGTTCCGAGAAAACCAATCTATTGCATGACACTTCCCCAGCCACTCCGACAAACTCCCCTTTGGGCTAAGTCATGGGTGGCCCCGGATGCCACTTTGGACATCAAACGGCCACCGTCGTGGCAAAACAAAACGGTCCCAAATGGGGACAATGGATCCATACAACTCGGGCACACAAGGTTATCGCCGCCTACCGGGCCAGGGTAGCACATGCACATAACCTTCCCTAGTTGGAGGAACCAGCGAGAGGCATGACAATAGACCGCATTAGGGCCTCCCCATCCAGGCAAGTGTGGTTGCACTGGTCAGCTCGATTCGATGGCACTATGACTCAGCCAACAGATTTATTCAAGTTCGATTAATGTTCGGTTAAACTTGAATGGTGATGAGTTGAGTCATAACAATAAAATAGCATGACGAAAAGACAATGCATATGAGCATGATATCAACATGAGCATGGATGGGAAGCATAACCATTAAACATATCAACAATAGTAAATCATTTATGCAAATGAGCATGGCATACTGAGGAGCATGAATATCACAAGTGTTATACTTCATATTAACATAGTATGACCACTAGCATTAGAAATAATTACTAGACTAGAGCATAGCAATAACATTAGCAAGTAAACATTTAACCAACTCAATGCAAATGATCATAACATAAGAATAAGCATGGATTCACAAGCATAAATATAGCATTCACAAAATATTAACATGCACAAAACAATTAAATAATCAATTGGAAAACCAAGGCTACTGTAAGATCATCATGCAAGTGGGTGCCGTGTCTTGAATGGGGATGAAGGATTCTCCGGGAAGAAATGCGAGAAGCTCATAGAAAGAATCGCCAGAAAACTTTCTCTCTTGGAGGCGGCTGAATAAGGGCAAGTGCAAAATGGTCATTTTTAGAATGTGACAACATCATGAAAATGATTCCAACGGAATGGGCTCATTGAACAGAGAACGTGTGCTTTTGAATCACCTGAATCGGAGTTACGGTTGAAGAGATACGGGCGTTCCTTCGTTAGCAGAAAAACAAATAAGAATATGTGCTTTTTCTGTTGCTAACGAGTGAACATTCACAAATTAACAGATTCGGATGGCGGGGTTAAGAAGAAAACACACTTCAGCAAAATACGCCTTCTATACACTGAGAGCGCATTCCGGGCTAAAATAGTAGAGAAAAACGCTTTCCCGAAGGGAAAACGTATTTTCCAGAGTGCGCTTCCACTAATCCACGTCAGCGGGTCGGCCGGGTCAAACGCGGGAGGCTGACAGGCGGGGCCCAGTAGCAGGGGAGGAGTCGTATTCATCCTCTCGCCCGCGCGTGTCCGAGACAGAGGCGAGGCTCGACCGGCAATGGCCGGCTGATAACTCACAAGTATAGGGGATCAATTGTAGTCTTTCTCGATAAATAAGAGTGTCGAACCCAACGAGGAGCTAAAGGTAGGATTTGTATTTCCTTCAAGTCCTATCGACCACCGATACAACTCTACGCACGCTTAACGTTCGCTTTACCTAGAACAAGTATGAAACTAGAAGTACTTTGTATGTGTGAAGGGATAGGTTTGCAAGATAATAAAGAGCATATAAATAAAGTCTAGGGGCTATTTAGATAAAGAAACAACTAAGTTAATTTTAGTAGAGAGCTTTTTTGTCACAAGAAAGTTATTTGTCCCTAGGCAATCGATAACTAGACCGGTAATCATTATTGCAATTTTATATGAGGGAGAGGCATAAGCTAACATACTTTCTCTTCTTGGATCATATGCACTTATGATTGGAACTCTAGCAAACATTCGTAACTACTAAAGATCATTAAGGTAAAACCAAACCATAGCATTAAAGTATCAAGTCCTCTTTATTCCCATACGCAAACAACCTACTTACTCGGGTCTGTGCTTCTGTCACTCACGCCACCCACCATAAGCAAATCATGAACATATTGCAAACCCTACAGTGGGGATCCCTCACGCTTGCACGACACGGAGAGCACCATAGGACAGCACCAATAATAAAACATACAACTCAAACCAATCACGATCATCAATCAACCAATAGGACAAAACGGATCTACTCAAACATCATAGGATAGCCATACATCATTGGAAAACAATATATAGCGTTGAGCACCATGTTTAAGTAGAGATTACAGCGGGGAGAAGAGGTGTTACACCGCTGCATAGAGGGGGAGAGAGTTGGTGATGACGGCGGCGAAGTTGTTGGTGTAGATCGCCGTCACGATGATGGCCCCGGCGGTGTTCCGGTGCCACCGGGAGAGAGGGGGAGAGAGCCCCCCTTCTTCTTCTTCTTCCTTGACCTTCCCCCTAGATGGGAGAAGGGTTTCCCCTCTGGTACATTGCCTCCATGGCGGCGGAGGGGCGAGAGCCCCTCCGAGATTGGATCTCTCTCTCTGTTTCCTTCTGTTTCTGCGCTCTCAGATTCTGGCCTTTCACCGTTTCTTAAATTCCCGGAGATCCGTAACTCTGATTGGCCTGAAATTTTAACACGATTTTTATCCGGATATTAGCTTTCTTGCGGTCGAAGAAGGGCACCAACCTCCTTACGGGGTGACCACAAGGGCCCAGGGCGAGCCATACCCCCTAGGGCGCGCCCCCTGCCTTGTGGCCCCCTCGGGCATTGTCTCGCGTTGATTCTTTTTCCCAAAAATCACATATATTCCAAAAAAAAATCTCCGTGAGTTTTTATCGTGTTTGGACTCCGTTTGATATGGACTTTCTGCAAAACAAAGAACATGCAACAAACAGGAACTGGCACTGGGCACTGGATCAATATGTTAGTCCCAAAAATAGTATAAAAAGTTGCCAAAATTATGTAAAAGTTGTAGAATATTGGCATGGAAAAATCAAAAATTATAGATACGATGGAGACGTATCAGGATCCCCAAGCTTAATTCTTGCTCGTCCTCGAGTAGGTAAATGATAAAAAAGATAATTTTTGATGTGGAATGCTACCTAGCATAATCTTGATCATATAATCTAATCATGGCATGAATATTAAGACATGAGTGATTCAAAGAAATAGTCTATCATTTGACATAAAGACAATAATACTTCAAGCATACTAATAAAGCAATCATGTCTTCTCAAAATAACATGGCCAAAGAAAGTTATCCCTAACAAATCATATAGTCTGGCTATGCTCCTTCTTCACCACACAAAGTATTTCATCATGCACAACCCCGATGAGAAGCCAAGCAATTGTTTCATACTTTTAATGTTCTCAAGCCTTTTCAACTTTCACGCAATACATGAGCGTGAGCCATGGATATAGCACTATAGGTGGAATAGAAGGTGGTTGTGAGGATAAGACAAAAAAGGGAGAAAGTCTCACATCAACTAGGCAAATTAATGGGCTATGGAGATGCCCACCAATCGATATCGATGCAAGTGAGTAGGGATTGCCATCCAACGGATGCACTAAGAGCTATAAGTGTATGAAAGCTCAAACTGAAAACTAAGTGGGTGTGCATCCAACTTGCTTGCTCATGAAGACCTCGGGCATTTGAGGAAGCCCATCATCGGAATATACAAGCCAAGTTCTATAATGAAAATTCCCGCTAGTATATGAAAGTGATAACTCAAGAGACTCTCTATATGAAAAACATGGTGCTACTCTGAAGCACAAGTGTGGTAAAACGATAGTAGCATTGCCCCTTCTCTCTTTTTCTCTCTTTTTTTTGGCCCTCTTTTTTTTTGCCTCCTTTTTTTATTTTTTTTCGTCCGGAGTCTCATCCCGACTTGTGGGGGAATCATAGTATCCATCATCCTCCTCACTGGGACAATGCTCTAATAATGATGATCGTCACACTTTTATTTACTTACAACTCAATATTACAACTCGATACTAGAACAAAATATGACTCTATATGAATGCCTCTGGCAGTGTACCAGGATGTGTAATGATCTAGCATAGCAAAGATATCAAAAAATAGACAAGCCATGCAAATATCATGCTAGCTATCTTATGATCATGCAAAGCAATATGACAATGAATGCTCAAGTCATGTATATGATGATAATGGAAGTTGCATGGCAATATATCTCGGAATGGCTATGGAAATGCCATGATAGGTAGGTATGGTGGCTGTTTTGAGGAAGATATAAGGAAGCGTATGTGTGATAGAGCGTATCGTATCACAGGGTTTGGATGCACCGGCGAAGTTTGCACCAACTCTCGAGGTGATAAAGGGCAATGCACGGTACCGAAGAGGCTAGCAATGATGGAAGGGTGAGAGTGCGTATAATCCATGGACTCAACATTAGTCATAAAGAACTCACATACTTATTGCAAAAATTTATTAGCTATAGAAACAAAGTACTACACGCATGCTCCTAGGGGGATAGATTGGCAGGAAAAGACCATCGCTCGTCCCCGACCACCACTCATAAGGAAGACAATCAAAAATAAATCATGCTCCGACTTCGTTACATAACGGTTCACCATACGTGAATGCTACGGGAATCACAAACCTTAACACAAGTATTTCTACCAATCCACAATTACTCACTAGCATGACTCTAATATCACCATCTTTATATCGCAAAACAATTGCAAGGAATCAAACATATCATATTCAGTGATCCAAAAGTTTTATGGAGGATTTTATGACTAACCATGTGAATGACCAATTCCTGTTAACTCTCTAAATAGATATAAGTGAAGCATGAGATTTTAATTCTTTCTCCAAAAGATATGCCCACGCTCTAACAAGTATAAGTGAAGCAAAAGAGCATTCTACAAATGGCGGTTTTCTATGTGTAGAGAAACAGGCAATCCAAACTTCAAATGATATAAGTGAAGCACATGAAGCATTCTATAAAGCCATACTCAAAAGATATAAGTGAAGTGCAAAGAGCATTCTATAAATCAACCAAGGACTATCTCATACCAGCATGGTGCATTTATTAGAAGAGAAATAAAAAGGCACACGACGCTCCAAGATGTATGCATATCATGTGACGAATAAAAATATAGCTTCAAGTAAAATTACCGATGATCGTTAGAAGAAAGAGGGGATGCCTTCCGGGGCATCCCCAAGCTTAGTTGCTTGGGAGTCCTTGAATATTACCTTGGGGTGCCTCGGTCATCCCCAAGCTTAGGCTCTTGCCACTCCTTATTCCTTCATCCATCGTGATCTCACCCAAAACTTGAAAACTTCAATCACACAAAACTTAACAAAAACCATCGTGAGATCCGTTAGTATAATAAAACAAATCACCACTTTAAGTACTGTTGCAAACCCATTCATATTTTGTTTTTGCATTGTAGCTACTGTATTATAACTTCTCTCTGGCTTATACCATCAATAAAATCGATAGTTTCATCAAAACTAGCAAAACAATGCATCAAAAACAGAATCTGTCTTAAACAGGACAGTCTGTAGCAATCTGAACATCTACCATACTTCTTTAAAGCCATTAAGCTAGGCATATAGTGCTCAAGTAATGGATCCACCCGGATCCCAAGGTATATCAAAGCCAATTTTAATTAACAATGATTTGTAATTTAGTATTGAGCACAAAGTAACAAATATCAAGTAACGACGAAGTCTAACTCTCTTCCTATGCATTGGCATGTTATAAAAGAACAATTCATGCACACAAAGTAAAGGCCAATGCATAGTATAAATAGTTTCTTGCAATTTTATCGTATTGGAAACATAGAGAGGCGGAGATGTAGTTCCTCTCTCATAATAATTGCAAGTAGGAGCAGTAAGCACATGCATATTATATCTATCAAAATCATCATCTGTAGTACTAGAACGCAACACATCAATATAATCCTTAATAAGCGCAAACTTCTCTGATATAGTTTAGTTGGGAGAATTCAAAAAGATAATAGGACTATCATGTGTGCGTGCAATAGCAACAATTTCATTCTTAACATAAGGAACTATAGCAAGTTCGTCTCCATAAGCATCATTCATATTGGCATCATGGCCACAAGCATACCAAGTATTAAGTTCATCAAAAAGGGATATTTCAAATGAATCAAAGGGATCATAGCAATCATCATAACATTCATCCTTCGGTAAGCACGAAGGGAAATTAAACAATGTATGGGATAAAGAGCTACTCTCATTAGAAGGTGGACACGGGTGATCAATCCGCTCTTCCTCCATTTGTTCTTCACTCTTCTCCTCATCTTTTTCATCCAATGAGCTCACAGTGTCATCAATTTCTTCTTCCATAGTTTCCTGCAAAATATTAGTCTCTTCTTGGATAGCGGAGACTCTCTCAATAAACGCATCAATATCATAATTATATTCATAATTCTCATAGCAATATTTAAGTATAGCATAATTTTCAGGCCTATAAACATCATCATCAAAAGCTTCATACTTTTCAAACAAAGATTCAATTTCATAAGCACCCTTAAAAGCAAAAAATTCTTCTATTCGTTCCACATCATAGTAATCATATCTACCATTAGCATAAGAAGCCAAGGTTTGATTATCATTAAATTTACATGAAAAGGGAAGGTGTGGAGCCTTCATCCTAGAGCAACAAGTATAATCATATCTCAAGCATAGTTCCCGAGCATACCAATGCAACATATGAATTTGATCCCATAACAGTTTCCCTTTTTTAGTCAAGCGATAATCCCTAAAGTAATCACGTTGATCCAACGTGTCTCCCATTATATAATTGAATGGGTTTCCTCAGGATTATTAAAATAGTGCATAATACCTTTCACATAATGAGCAACGAGGGTTTTAGGAGGTTCCCCATCTCCATGAGTAGTAAGTACACCTAATTTTTTTGGTATTTTGTGTTCCATATCCATAACTAAAGATAGAAAACAACTTAGAACAGCAAATAAAATCTACTTAGTGATAAAGCAAACAAGCACACACGAGAATATTCACCCCACGCTATTGCTCCCCGGCAACGGCGCCAGAAAAAGGTCTTGATAACCCACAAGTATAGGGGATCAGTTGTAGCCTTTCTCGATAAATAAGAGTGTCGAACCCAACGAGGAGCTAAAGGTAGGATTTGTATTCCCTTCAAGTTCTATCGACCACCGATACAACTCTACGCACGCTTAAAGTTCGCTTTACCTAGAACAAGTATGAAACTAGAAGTACTTTGTAGGTGTGAAGGGATAGGTTTGCAAGATAATAAAGAGCACGTAAATAAAATCTAGGGGCTGTTTAGATAAAGAAACAACTAAGTTAATTTTAGTAGAGAGCTTTTTGTTACAAGAAAGTTATTTATCCCTAGGCAATCGATAACTAGACCGGTAATCATTATTTCAATTTTATATGAGGGAGAGGCATAAGCTAACATACTTTCTCTTCTTGGATCATATGCACTTATGATTAGAACTCTAGCAAACATCCATAACTACTAAAGATCATTAAGGTAAAACCCAACCATAGCATTAAAGTATCAAGTCGACCTTATTCCCATACGGAAACAACCAACTTAATCGGGTCTATGCTTCTGTCACTCACGCCACCCACCATAAGCAAATCATGAACATATTGCAAACCCTACAGCGGGGATCCCTCATGCTTGTGCGACACGGAGAGCACCATAGGACAGCACCAATAATAAAACATACAACTCAAACCAATCACGATCATCAATCAACCAATAGGACAAAACGGATCAACTCAAACATCAGAGGATAGCCATACATCATTGGGAAACAATATATAGCGTTGAGCACCATGTTTAATTAGAGATTACAGCGGGGAGAAGAGGTGTTACACCGCTGCATAGAGGGGGAGAGAGTTGGTGATGACGGCGGCGAAGTTGTTGGTGTAGATCGCCGTCACGATGATGGCCCCGGCGGTGTTCCGGTGACACCGGGAGAGAGGGGGAGAGAGCCCCCCTCCTTTTTCTTCGTCCTTGACCTTCCCCCTAGATGGGAGAAAGGTTTCCCCTCTGGTCCATGGCCTCCATGGCGGTGGAGGGGCGAGTGCCCCTCCGAGATTGGATCTCTCTCTCTGTTTCCTTCTGTTTCTGCGCTCTTAGATTCTGGCCTTTCACCGTTTCTTAAATTCCCGGAGATCCGTAACTCCGATTGGGCTGAAATTTTAACATGATTTTTATCCGGACATTAGCTTTCTTGCGGCTGAAGAAGGGCACCAACCACCTTACGGGGTGACCACAAGGGCCCAGGGCGCCACATACCCCCTGGGGCGCGCCCCCTGCCTTGTGGCCCCCTCGGGCATCATCTCGCGTTGATTCTTTTTCCCAAAAATCACATATATTCCAAAAAAAATCTTCGTGATTTTTTATCGCATTTGCACTCCGTTTGATATGGATTTTCTGCAAAACAAAAAACATGCAACAAACAGGAACTGGCACTGGGCACTGGATCAATATGTTAGTCCCAAAAATAGTATAAAAAGTTTCCAAAAGTTTGTAAAAGTTGTAGAATATTGGCATGAAACAATCAAAAATTATAGATACGATGGAGACGTATCACCGACGCCTCCGGCCATCTCCCGCGGTGCTCTACCTATGGGCGAGCTCAGCGCGGAGAGGCGCTTCCGCTGGTGCCGACTACGGACGCCGAGGATGGACGAGGCGGCAACAACTTCGATGCCGGCGGAGGAGATCATCGTTCATCGGTGGCGCCGAGCGTGTAGGCATCCTGGAGATGAACCGAGGGGCTGGGGAGGCTCCAGGGGGCTTGTGGAGGGCTGTGGTAATGGCTAGAGGGAGAGGAGAGCTTGGCTTCGAGCGAATTTAGTCGGAGGACCGAAGCGGCCATGGCAGCAATGGAGAGGCAGGAGGGCGGCTCGAGCTCGGGGAAGAGGCTGGGGAGTGCTAGAGGAGTGCGGTGAGGAGGATGGAGAGGAGAGGCAGCACCGGGGATGGCTTATATAGCCAAGGCGAGGTGCCCTAGCCCGGATGCCGCCGCGAGGGTATGGCCGAAGCTCTAGCGAGGAACAGAGCGCTCGTGAGCCGTGGAGATGATGGGAGAGAGAGCAGAGGAGGTTCACGGAGTAGAGATGGAGCCAATGAAAGTGGAGGTAGAGGACGGGGCATGCACATAGCCGGTCGGCCTCTGTGAACCCGTGTGCACGCGGTGGCTAGTGCACGCGTTGGAGGACAGCTTGCACGCCTCTCGGTCAGCTTGCACTCGCACGCCTCCCATTCAGTCAAGCAGCTGTCCGCACGGCACCTCCTATCCATTAAAAGAGTGACGCGTGGTGTCACGTGAATGGTTAACAGAACGCACATGATTTAAATTATACAAAACGTTTGAGATGTTAAAGTGGCAGCTATTTGTTTCGAAATGCCTTTGTTGGCTGTTATTCGAGTGCGCCTTCTCTCAAAATGGACACGAAAAATACCACAGCATGTCGGGTGCCATTCCATGATAGCATGCCAAGTTTCATGAATTTCAGATGAGTTTTTGGATTTACTAGAATTTAAAAACAAAGTATCTCAATGTTTTGTTGGCAATCAAAAGTGCTCTGGTGTTTGAAATTCATTCCCATTTCTTGCATGGACCTAAGCATGCACCCAAGGACACACATTTGATATGCAACCCATTTTTCTACACTGGAGCATGTGCATGTAGTTCAAATTTCAATTATGCACATGAAATTCCTAGAAAACTCAGCTAATGTATAATAATGTCCAAACGAACCCCGAAATTGCAATTTTTAACATGACACTTCGGTTGCTCTATGTTGCCACTAGGAAAAAAAATTGAAAACAGGAAGAGGCAACGAATATCGTTTCGTCCACCAAGGAGGCACATTCCCTACCGGAACCATGAGGCTTGTTGCCAGAAGCTCTGGTATGTGAGAAGCCTATACCCAAACCAGCCCCAAATGGGACACATTTTTTACCATAGCATGTTGATGCCGTTACATGATAGCACGCCAAGTTTCATGAGATTCAGACGAGTTTTGGATTTACTAGAATTTGAAAACCATGTATCTCAATGTTTGCGGACGAGCAACCGTGGCGACGTGGTTGACATTCATTCCCATTTCTTGCATGGGACCTAAGCATGGAACCAAGGACACATATTTGATTTTTCAACCAATTTATATGCACTGGAGCATGTGCTTGCAGTTCAAATTTGAATTATGCACATAAATGCATAGAAAACTTAGTGAATGTATAAAAATGTCCAAACGAACCCCAAAAATTCCAAAATTTAACACAATACTCATGTTGTTCTATGTTGACACTAGAAATAAAATTTGAAATCAAGAAGAGGCAACGGATATCGTTTCGTCCAGAAAGGTGAAACGTTCCCTACCGTAACCATGAGGCTTGTTGTGAGAAGCTCTGGTTTGTGAGAAGCTTATACCCCAACCTGACCCAAATGGGACAAATTGTTTACCACGGCATGTTGATGCCGTTCCATGATAGCATGCCAAGTTTCATGAATTTCAGATGAGGTTTGGATTTACTAGAATTTGAAAACCATGTATCTCAATGTTAGCGGCCGAGCGACGATGGCCAGGTGTTTGACATTCATTCCCATTTCTTGCATGGGACCTAAGCATGCAACCAAGGACACATATTTGATTTTTCAACCATTTTTTATGCACTGGAGCATGTGCCTGTAGTTCAAATTTGAATTATGCACATAAATGCATAGAAAACTCAGTTAATGTATAAAAATGTCTAAACGAACCCCGAAAAATTCCAAAATTTAACAAAACACTTCTGTTGTTCTATGTTGACACCAGAAAAAAATTTGAAATCAAGAAGAGGCAACGGATATCATTTTGTCCAGAAAGGTGAAACAATCCCTACCGTAACCAGGAGGCTTGTTGTGAGAAGCTCTGGTTTGTGAGAAGCCTATACCCCCACCTGACCAAAATGGGACAATATTTTTACCACGGCATGTTGATGCCGTTCCATGATACCATGTCAAGTTTCATAAATTTCAGACGCATTTTCGATTTACTAGAATTTAAAAACCATGTATCTCAATGTTAGCGGCGGAGCGACGGTGGCAAGGTGTTTGACATTCATTCCCATTTCTTGCATGGGACTTAAGCATGCAACCAAGGACACACATTTGAATTTTGAACCCATTTATATGCACTATAGCATGTGCATGTAGTTCAAATTTGAATTATGCACATAAATGCATAGAAAACTCAGTTAATGTATAAAAATGTGCAAGCGAACCCCGAAAAATCCCAGAAATTGACACAACACTCCTGTTGTTCTATGTTGACACTAGAAAAAATTTGAAATCAAGAAGAGGTAACGGATATCGTTTCGTCCACAAAGGTGAAACATTCCCTACCGAAACCATCAGGCTTGTTGTGAGAAGCTCTGGTTTGCGAAAAGCTTATACCCAAACCTGCCCCAAATAGGACAATATTTTTACCACGGCATGTTGATGCCATTCCATGATATCATGTCAAGTTTCATGAATTTCAGATGAGTTTTCGATTTACTAGAATTTTAAAACCACGTATCTCAATGTTAGCGGCCAAGCGACAGTGTCAAGGTGTTTGACATTCATTCTCATTTCTTGCATGTGACCTAAGCTTGCAACCAAGGACACACATTTGATTTTTCAACCCATTTTTATGCACTGGAGCATGTGCATGTAGTTCAATTTTGAATTATGCACATAAATGCCTATAAAACTTAGTTAACGTACAAAAATGTCCAAATGAACCCCGAAAAATTCCAAACTTTAACACGACACTCCTGTTGTTCTATGTTGACACCAGAAAAAAAATTGAAAGCAAGAAGAGGCGACGAATATCGTTTTGTCCACAAAGGTGACACGTTTCCCTACCAGAACCATGAGGCTTCTTGTGAGAAGCTCTGGTTTGTGAGAAGCTTATACCATAACTTGCCCCAAATGGGACAATATTTTTTTACCCCAGCATGTTGATGCCATTCCATGATAGCATGCCAAGGTTCATGAATTTCAGACGAGTTTTGGATTTACTAGAATTACAAAAGCAAGTACCTCAACGTTTGCCAGAGAGCCACGGTGCCGTGGTGTTTGAAATTCATCTCCATTTCTTGCATGAGACATAAGCATCAACCCATGGACACATATATGATTTTACAACCCATTTTGGTGCACCGGAGCATGTGCATGTAGTTTAATTTTGAATTGTGCACCGGGAATGCCTAGAAAACCAAGTTAATGTATAAAAATGTCCAAACGAAACCTGAATAATTCCAAATTTTTTGACGACACACCTATAGTTGCATGTTCACTGCAGATAAAAGTTCTAGCAATTCAAACACCCTCCTTTGCCGCTGTGACCCCATTATATAATTCAAATCAAGTAGATCGGACACAGTTTATTATCACCAACTGTGTGAGATGCCGTACAAAATATCTTAGAGCACCATCGGAGTATAGTACGCCTATGGCTTACATGAGAAGGCGCATCGGCTACAGTCCACAGCCGGCGTGTCAAGCACACTAGCTCGCTCCCCAAATATCATTTCACTGTTCAATCATCGCCGGTGAAAGATGGGGACGTGGACCCGCGTCGTGAGAGCAACTTCGGTGGCCCACTCCGGCGAGATCGCGGCCGCAGCCGCCATGCGTGTGCTAATAAGCTGCATGAGCGCGGCCGCAATCTGCGACCGGGCGGCCAAGGTAGCCCAAACGGCCGCTGATGCTTCTCAGGTGGCGGAAACAACATCTGCCTTGGGGATAGCAACAGCATCTGTCCATTCTATAGCGGCGGCCTTAGCCCTGATGGAGGCCGCCCACGACCATGTCGAGGCTGCCCACGCCCAGCTCCTGGAGGTCACCACACAAATCGAACGAAGCTTCTCCGACAACGGTCGGCAACCCACGGCCGAAGAGTTGGCAATCACCGAGAGCGTTCGAGCAGCCGTCCGTTCCTCCGCGGCATACCTTGCCACGACGGAGCCCATCCAAGCCCAGATCACGGCCGCCCACGCCCAGCTCGTGGCGGCCTTTTCCAAAGAGATGGCGGACGCAGATGGCGAGATGCTTGCCGAGTATGGTGCGATGGATGCCATGGAGCCCCTTCCCCAGGAGATCGTCGGGCGCGAGCTGGACATGGAGGAGGTGGCGGAGATCGATGATCACCAACCGAAGTAGTACTCTTTGTTTTGTTTAATTAAGAGCGTCGGTCTTTAATTTGTGTTAGAGTAATGTTTAGGTCAGCTAGCTCTGTTTAATTATTGAACTTGCTTGATTAAGAAGTGTGGGTGTGTTGTAGTCTCCTTTGTGTACCCAAATTATGCAATGACGTGGATGAACACTGTAACCAGACAAATTCGAACCAAAATTTTCATGTTCAAACTCATCACACACGGGTTAAGCTATATGAATCGTTTGTGATGTTCACATATCGTACATAGTGCTGAATAAGGGACCGTGTCTGATGACACTTTGCGCGCCAGTTTTTTCGCTGCGCCGATCCAAAATTTTCGGCTTTCGCAGAAATATCTACCTCCCCCTTACCAAAAGCCACATTTCCGCTGTTTCCGCCTTCCTTTCCAAGTTGTAACCTTCACTCCTTGCTTGCAGTGTCCCCTCCTCGCCAGCGACACTCCTTACCCCCATCCTCCTCCTCCTTCCACATCCCATATGCCCCAACCGCCGGCGCGACACCTTCCACCAAAATCACTGACGCCTCCCCCAAATAAGCGCCGCCCTAAGCCATGGTGCACGCAGTATAGCCAGGAGCTCAACGAGCATTTGGCAGCGGAGAAGCAAATCGCGGCCGCACGCGCGGATGAGGTCGCGATGGCTGCCATTCGTGCCGACCCCCAGATCTTGGAGGAGCACCTCGCCGTCGAGGCAACCATCGATGCCTCGTGCGCCGATGCCGCGATGCGGTTGGCTGCTTTAAATGATAGTTCGTGGCATTTTCTCGAGGCCACAGTCGGTGCCTTCGATGAAGACTACGAGGTGTTTTCTCAGTGTGCCCGTGATTACCTCAACTCGAGAGCCTGCAGGTTGGTGCCTGGAGCAGCTCAGGCAACTCACCACTACGACGAGGGCACCCACAATGTGGAGGCCTCGCCCTCTTCCATGTCCAAGGAGCCAATCATCATCGATATCTCTGATGATGAGGAGTAGCTTAACTTATTAGCTCACTATAAGGACCTATGTTCAGTTTGCTAGCTACGCCGGTTAAGCATGCTCGGTTTACCCGTTGCATGTGCTGCTCTTGCCTTTCCTTAAGAAATTCTAGTGAATTGTCCTATCTACTTTTACCATGCAATCTGTTGCTCTAGTGTATATGTTCTATATGTCGTGCAATGTGGTGCTCACTTATTAATTGTTTGGTTATTTAGTTGTCGTGTTGAGTTAACTGTTTGGTTCAATTATGCAAATGTGATGTTCAATTCTTCAGGGTGCAATTTTGTATTGTCTTCCATGTGAGAAATAAATCGAATGTATCTTTACAAAATACATGAGAAACAAATACAATTGCCATATTTCCAAGTTGTCAAGCATGCTTGGTTTGGTTAACTGTCAGATCTTCTAGTATGTTATATATTGTGCAATGTGGTGCTGAGTTAACATTTGGTTCATTTGTTGTGGTGTTTAGTTAACTGTTTGGTTCAATTCTGCAATGCGATGTTCAATTGTTGTGGGTGCATTCTGTTATTGTATACCATGTGAGAAATAAATCGAATTTGGCTGTACTAAATACATGAGAAACAAATACAATTGCTATATTTCCAAGTTGTTAAGCATGCTTGGTTTGGTTAACTGTCTGATCTTCTATTAGGAGTATGTTATATTGTGCAATGTGGTGCTCAGTTAATGTTTGGTTCATTTGTTGTGGTGTTTAGTTAACTGCTTGGTTGAATTCTGCAATGTCGTGGGTAGAATTTTGTATTGTTGTGCATGTGAGGAATAAATCGAATATGCCTGCACTTAATACATGAGGAACATATACAATTGCTATATTTCCTAATTCTTAACCATGCTTGGTTTGGATAAATGGGTTTTCCATGTGGCTTGAATTAATCTGATGAATCTGCAATGTGCTTATTTTTCATCAACATATTTTACTGATAGCATGCGAACCCTCACTTAACCTGATCACTAACTACCTTATATGTGTTGCAGTGCAGGGAAACAATGGGAAGCACTGAGGTTTACAATCGAGGTTTGCACATGCATGGTCCTTTGTCTAATAGCACATTATTGTGCAATTGCAGGAACCATTCTAATATTTAGGTTTTTAACAATTTACTCTTGCACATGTAGGTCCTACTGTCAGAGGTTTTGACCCACTGTTCGACCCTTTTTGCATATGGGGAAATGAGTTGTCCATGAATATCAGTCAAGTAAAGAAACTAAGGAAGATTGTTAGGATAAAGAAATTAGCGACAAAAAACAACAAGATCTTTGTCTGCACAATGAAGAAGAAGTCAGTTCACTACAGGATGGTCCTAACTATTATACCTTGGCTTTTTTATTCCTTTACCCCATTTCCAATATAGAGAAGATATTTATGCACATCCTTGTTTTCAGGCCTTTCCCAAGCAGTTTACTGATGATTACCTCTCAAACCACCTGTATGGTCAGGAGGCGAGGAAGGTATTCATACAACACCGACGGTTCAATATTGAAGTGTTCCTGAAGAGGACGAACGATGGACGGTCAATCATCCACAGGCACTGGCCTAAAGTTGCAAAGACCTTCAACATGTATGAAGGCTCAATATTCGCCTTCCGCTTCAGCAGTTTTCCAGATGAAATTCATCTGTCTATGTACCGTCTATTATGCTAATTTCCAAAGGTTATAGATGTTGCATGTGAAACTTGGTGCTGGTGCAGTTGTGTAGGGTAGCTGAGTGCTGAAGCTATATGATGTTGTACTCTGATGTACTTTAATTATGAAATCCTGCTTCCTTAATATGAAAATGAAATATATTGTGTGCTTAATATGAAATGTCAACTAAATTAATAAATGGATTATTAATAATAGGATAATTGGCCTGCTAATGGCCAATTAGCCTGCTAATTGGGTTTTTCTATTGCAAACGGTTATTGAGAAAACACTATGGGCGATGACCTCAAACAACGCACACAGTTTCTAGGAATAAAACATGTTGGATCAATGAACAATCACACATGACATCCTCTTCAAAACTGTTTGCGTTAGGCCACCTTGTGCAAACGTTTACCGCATAAAAAGTGTGTGTGATGGACAGCCTATGCCACACAGTTTCTTCTACGCACCATGTGTGATGCATTCAATAACGCAAACAATAAAATTGTTAATATCGTCTGCAATGACAATGCTATCACAAACGATTTAATGGGGAAAATTGTGCGTGATGTACCTGCGAACGGAAACGTTTTCCTTGGAGTGACTGTGTGGGATGTATATACGAACGGAAACGTACTTCTTGGATTAACTGTGTGGGATGTACGTACTAACGGAAACGTATTCCTTGGATTGACTGTGTGGAATGTACATACAAACGAAAACGTTTAGCCGGGACTGACTGTGTGGGATGTACTTACGACTAGAAATGATTTGGCCTGTATAATTGTATTTTTTTAGCACAACTGTACGTATAACCGTATTTGATCGCTCGCCCGTCGCACACGACCTCATTTTGCCGAGCATGTGTGCTAGGAGGGCCTATCCCTGACGGTTTCTGGGTCGTGTGGGAAGGACCCCCCTATCGCCCACACTCACTTGGCGACGGTTCCAAATGCCGTCGTGGAAAGGGGTTAAAAACCGTTTGTATAGCACTTCGCTGTACCAGTGCTTGGGCTCTTTTTGGCCTCACTTTTTTTCCTTTTTTTTCTTTTTTTATATTTGTCCGGAGCCTCATCCTGACTTGTGGGGGAATCATAGTTTCCATCATCCTTTCCTCACTCGGAAATGCTCTAATAATGAATAATGATGATCATCACACTTCTATTTACTTACAACTCAAAACAAAAATAAAAAATTACAACTCGATACCTAGAACAAAGTATGAGTCTATATGAATGCCTCTTGCAGTGTACCAAGATGTGCAATGATCTAACTTAGCAGAGATATCAAAAAACGGACAAGGCATGGAAATATCATGCTAGCTATCTTACGATCAGGCAAAGCAATATGATAATGAACGCTCAAGTCATCAAAACAGAAGCAGTGGAAGTTGCATGGCAATATATCTCGGAATGGCTATGGAAAGGCCATAATAGGTAGGTATGGTGGCTGTTTTGAGAAAGATATAATAAGGCTTATGTGTGATAGAGCATATCATATCACGGGATTTGGATGCACCGGCGAAGTTTGCACCGACTCTCGAGGTGAGAAAGGGCAATGCACGGTACCGAAGAGGCTAGCAAATTGCGGAAAGGTAAGAGTGCGTATAATCCATGGACTCACATTAGTCATAAAGAACTCATATACTTATTGCAAAAGTTTATGAGCCCTCAAAGCAAAGTACTACGATGCATGCCCCTAGGGGGGTAGATTGGTAGGAAAATACCATCGCTTGTCCCCGACCGCCACTCATAAGGAATACAATCAATAATAAATCATGCTCCAGCTTCATAGCATAACGAGAGATTATACGTGCATGCTTCAGGAATCACAAACCTTAACACCAATATTCTTACTCACCACAACCATTTACTAGTACCTCCCACATATTATCATTTCTATATCTCAAAACTATTGCAAGTAATCAAACATATCATATTCAGTGATCCACAAGTTTTGTGTAGGATTTTATGACTAACCATGCAATTGACCAATTCCTGTTGACTCTCTAAATAGATATAAGTGAAGCATGAGAGTTTAATTCTTTCTACAAAAGACCATGCTCTAATAAATATAAGTGAACCTAAAGAGCATTCCACAAATAATGGTTTTCCATGTGAAGAGAAACAGGCAATCCAAACTTCAAATGATATAAGTGAAGCACATGAAACATTCTATAAAGCCATACTCAAAAGATATAAGTGGAGTGCAATGAGCATTCTATAAATCAACAATGGACTATCTCATACCAGCATGGTGCATAAAAGAAAAGTGAAAACTAAACGCAAAAGACGCTCCAAGATTTACACATATCACATGAATGAAACGAAATCAAAAACGAAAACATACCGATACTTGTTGAAGAAAGATGGGATGCCTTCCGGGGCATCCCCAAGCTTAGACGCTTGAGTAACCTTAGATATTTACTTGGGGTGCCTTGGGCATCCCCAAGCTTGAACTCTTGTCTCTCTTCCTTCTCCTCATATCGGGACCTCCTCGATCTTTGAACACTTCATCCACACAAAACTTAACAGAAAACTCGGTGAGATCCGTTAGTATAATAATGTAAATTGCTACTTTATGTACTGTTGCAAACCAATTCATATTTATTTTTGCATTGTAGCTACTGTATTATAACTTCTCCATGGCTCATACCACTGATAGAATCGATAGTTTCATCAAAACAAGCAAATCAATGCATCAAAAACAGAATCTGTCAAAAACAGGACAGTCTATAGTAATCTGCACTTTGACCATACTTATGTAACTCCAAAAATTCTAAAAAATTAGGAAAAAATAAGAAATTTACATAGCAGTACTGTGTAAAAATTTCAGATTATTTTTATAAAACAATGGATTTGTACAAGGGGATAATTATTTTTGTGAGAAACTTCCTTGAAAAATTCCACATTGTTTCCATGAGCATGAACACAAGTGTTCAAGGTCGACCCTCACTTCTCCAATGCATAACCTTCCAATCCCTTCTCTTTTTGAAAAAGGTTTTTAAGTTCCCCTCTATATTTTTTTGTTTTTAAACTTTATAAAAGCACTCAATATAATAAAATGACTCTAAAACTTCCGGGTTGTCTCCTTGGCAGCGCTTTCTTTAAAGCCATTAAGCTAGGCATAAAGTGCTCAAGTAATGGATCCACCCGGATCCCAAGTTATATCAAAGCCAATTTTAATTAACAATGATTTGGCATTTAGTAGTGATCACAAAGCAACATATATCATGCAATGACGAAGTCTAACTCTCTTCCTATGCATCGGCATGTCATAAAAGAACAATTCATGCACATCAAGTAAAGGCCAATACATAGCATAAACAGTTTCTTGCAATTTTATCGTGTTGGAAACATAAAGAGGTGGAGATGTAGTTACTCTCTCATAATAATTTCAAGTAGGAGCAGAAAGCACATGCATATTATATTCATCAAAATCATCATGTGCAACAGTAAAAGGAAACCCATCAATATAATCCTTAATAAGAGCAAACTTCTTCGATATAGTGTAGTTTGGAGAATTCAAAAAGATAATAGGACTATCATGTGTGGGTGCAATAGCAACAATTTCATGTTTAACGTAAGGAATAATAGCAATTTCATCTCTATAAGCATAAATCATATTGGCATCTTAGCCACAAGCATAGCAAGCATCAAGTTCATCAAAACGGGATATTTCAAACGAATCAACGGGATCATAACAATTATCATATCATTCATCCTTCGGTAAGAACGAAGGGACATTGAACAATGTATGAGTTGGAGAGTTACTCTCATTAGAAGGTGGGCACGGGTAGCTAATCCGCTCTTCCTCCTTTTGTTCTTCGCTCTCCTCATCATCTTTTTCATCTAATGAGCTCACAGTTTCATTAATTTCTTCCTCCATAGTTTCCTGCAAAATATTAGTCTCTTCTTGGATAGCGGAGACTTTGCCAATAACCTCATTAATATCAGCATTATATTCATAATTCCCATAGCAATATTTAAGTATAGCAAAATTTTCAGGTCTATAAAATGCATCATCAAAATCTTCATACTTTTCAAACAAAGATTCAATTTCATAAGCACCCTTAAAAGCAACAAATTCTTCTATTCGTTCCACATCATAGTAATCATATCTACCATTAGAATAAGAAGCTAAGGTTTCATTATCATTAAATTTGCATGAAAAGGGAAGGTGTGGAGCCTTCATCCTAGAGCAACAAGTATAATCATATCTCAAGCATAGATCCCGAGCATACCAATGCAACATATGAATTTGATCCCATAACAGTTTCCCTTCTTGAGTCAAGCGATAATCCCTAAAGTATTCACATTGATCCAACGTACCTCCCATTATCAAGTTAAATGGGGTTTTCTCAGGATTATCAAAGTAGTGTTTAATATTTTTTTCATAACGAGCATCGATGGTTTTAGGGGGTTCCCCATCTCCATGAGTAGCAAGTACAACTATTTTTTTTGGTATTTCTTGTTCCATATCCATAACTAAATATAGAGAACAACTTAGAACAGAAAATAAAAACTACTATGTGATAAAGCAAACAAGCACACACGAGAATATTCACCCCACATTATTGCTCCCGGCAACGGCGCCAGAAAAAGGTTTTGATAACCCACAAGTATAGGGGATCGTTTGTAGCGTTTTTCGATAAATAAGAGTGTCGAACCAATGAGGAGCTAAAGGTAGAACAAATATTCCCTCAAGTTCTATCGACCATTGATACAACTCTACGCACGCTTAATGTTTGCTTTACCTAGAACAAGAATAAAACTAGAAGTCCTTCCTAGGTGTGGATAGGTTTGCAAGATAATAAAGAACGCGAAAATAAAAGTTAGGTGATGTTTAAATAAAGAAACAATTAATTTTAGTAAAACGAGTGTGGAATAGTGGTGGTAGGATTTGCGGAATTGTCCCTTAGCAATTGACTATGTTACTAGACCGATAGCAAGTTTTTATGTGGGAGAGGCCACTGCTAGCATGTCGTCCCTTACTTGGAATTCTATGCACTTATGATTGGAACTATTAGCATGCATCCGCAACTACTAACATTCATTAAGGTAAAATCCAACCATAGCATTAAGATATATATTGGTCCCCCTTCAATCTTGTATGCATCAATGCTGAAGCTTCAGTCACCCTTACCCTCCAATGCATAGTCCTATCAACATACAACTAACCCTATGGTGTGATCCACACGCACGCTCATATGATGGGAACCAAAGGAAAGCAATATAACCACAAGCAAATTAAACCAACCATAGTAATTCACCAATTACTGGTAGGACAACAAAAATCTACTCAGACATCATAGGATGGCAACATATCATTGGATAATAGTATGAAGCATAAAGCACCATGTTCAAGTAGTGGGTACAGCGGATTGATGGGGGAAGGTGATGAAGATATTGGTGAAGATGACGGAGTTGTTGGAGTAGATCGCCGTCACACGATGATTGCCCCGGCGGCGTTCCGGCGCCACCGGGAGAAAGGGGGAGAGAGCCCCCTCCTTCTTCTTCTTCTTCCTTGGCTTCCCCCTAGATGGGAGGATAGTTCCCCCTCTGGTCCATGGTTGCCATGGCGGCGGAGGGGCGGAAGACCCTCCGAGATTGGATCTCCCTCTCTATTCTCTTCTATTTCGCGTTCCTGTTTTTGGCCGAAAACCGTTTCTTATATTCCCGGAGATCCGTAACTCCGATTGCGCTGAGATTTTAACACAATTTTTTTTCGGATATAAGCTTCCTTGTGCTGGAAGTAGAGCTCCAACCAACTTACGAGGAGGGCACAACCCACCACCACGCGCTTGGGCCCTGGGGCGCGCCTTGGTGTCTCGTGGTTGCTGTGGGCCCCTGTTTGCATTGATTCCTCCTCCCAAAAATCACAAGTATTCTAAAATAATTCTCTGTAAATATTTATCGTGTTTGGACTTCGTTTGATATGGATATTCTGTGAAACAAAAAGATGCAACAAACAGGAACTAGCACTGGGCACTGGATCAATAGATTAGTCCAATAAATCATATAAATTGTTGCCAAAAGTATGTAAAAGTTGTATAATATTGGCATGGAACAATAAAATATTATAGATACGATGGAGACGTATCAAGGAGCTGCCCGACGCGTCCCGACACGTAGAGCGCGTCCACAGCGTGCAGAGCGTGTGCACAGGCGTGGAAACATGCGGTCACCGTGTCGAGGAGCAAGGATAGGACTAGAGGGGCCGGCAAATGTTGACTAGAGTGTTGTCCTTACATCCTGGGACTGCTATGAAGTGATAGATCGGCAGAAGAGGCTCTGGATTGATGGGAAGCATCGATGAAAGTTTGCTATAGCAAACTTTGACTGGAAACAGAGGTGAACAGGAATGGATAAGTGATAAAGCAAGATGTCTCAGAGGTTTAGGGTAGGAAGGACAACATTCATGTGAACTTTGAGATTATTTGGACCAAGATCTAACATAGTTGCTTTACAACTGCATAATCTGGTTCAGAAACAAGATCAGGATGAGGCACTCACATGGAGTGTTGGATTGGGCTTAAACTGGGCAGAGGGAAGTTGTTTCGACATAGGAAGACACTATAAAAATTTCATTCCATTTGAACAAGCTAAAATGGTACTTCCTTCACAGTGATCCTTCCTATCCAAAAACTTGAGAAAATAATAGAGGGAAAATGGCTTGATGAAATGATCCCAAATTTGGTGGAGAGAAGTTATATGGGTAGGAGCATGTTCTGGTAAATTTTCAGGATTAATGAAGCAATATAAAATATACTTGCTTCACAAACTAAAAACATTGTCAGAAAAAATATTTGAAGGTGTGATCACATAGATAGTTGGATGGACCTGCAAATCGGTGGAGATTCATGATTTGGCCATTTTAAGGATCTTCCAAACTTTCAACTCATTTGGATATTCTTAGCTAGTACTTCCTTCACCAAGGCTTCCATCTGACAGAAACTTTGGTACTTTGTTGTGCAAGATTCACTAGGAAAATGGAGTTGAATTTTGTCATGTGGCAATGATTTGGACATGAGAGAATGCCCAAAAAGTTTGGGAGCAATAGAGAAAAGATAGGTGACACTTCCTTCACATCAGGCCACTCTGGACAGAATTGAAGTATGAATATTGCTAAATTATTTTTTTGAACTGGACAAGAAAAGCTTGGACATATTTGGGGAGTATATGCTCCAAACAATTTATGAGAATTTTGTGGGAATTTTGGGAATGACAGAAATATAGGTTGCTTCACAACCTAGGGCAAACAGGGTTATTCCTTTAATGGAAAAAGGAATATTCACAAGAAAAAGAATTTGGAATTGGGCTAAGATGGAAATGACATGGCCTTGGGAAGAATTTTAGGATGACAAGCCACTAGGGAGGGGAATCAGAGATGGTCTTACCAGATTTGAAGACCACAGAGCCACTGAAAAAGAAATCCAAAGCAAAAATCCAAATAAAACCAAATGAAAAAGAAAGGGCCAAAATCCAGGGCGTTACATCACTGCAGTCGTGGACGCCGAACCTCCCTGGGCCAGAGGACTCGGCCCCGTAGCTCTTGCAGCGGCCTTCCCCGGGGAAACGCGAGCCACTCGACGAGGGGAAGCATCCCGCATTGGCACGTCAACGCCCGACGCCTTCTCCTTGATGGCTTCTGGGTTGGACGGGTCAATCCTCTCCTCATCATCTAGCTAAATAATCTCTGGTGGAGCTGCATGAATACATGAACCAGGAAAATCAGTGGAGATCAGTCGGAAGAAACCTAACCTTCCTAAGTAGTCGGTGCAAAATACCTTTGGAGGTAGCGGTGTCTGCCCCGTCAGCGTCACGCGGACCCTGCTTGTGAGCGTGCAGGTCCGCCAACATCGTCGACGTGTCTTTGCTACAAAGATCAGACAACACTCAGTCAGCAACCGAATAACCGCAAAAACAAGCAAAGGATGGATAAGAACACTCACGTCGAAGCCACATGCACTGCCACCTTGATATGAGGCACGGCGGCCTTCCGGGGCTTAATGGATATCTGCTTGGGCGGCTTGGGATGCTTCTCAGCCGAGCTCTCAGCCTCGGCGCGAGCACGCTTGGAGCTGCGAGTCATCTGCCCCGAAGCAGTAGGCTGCGGATCCCACCTGTCTTGCCACTCGGATCGTGTTGCACCTTGTGCGGGGTTCCTTGGGGACCTCATAGGACGGGGAGGACTCGGCCTCCTCACCCTCCTTGGAGCTCTTGTACTCGTCGCTCTCATCTTTGTTGTCGTCGTTAGACTCATCCAAGTAGTGGCGCTCGGTGTCACTCGCCCCGTCTTCAAGCGACCGGTCAACCACCGGAAAGTTAGAGATTATGTTCTGAAATTCCTGAGGGGCAAACACATCACAATGCCAAAGTCAGATATACGGAGAACAACGTAACAACGAACTAATCAAATAGAAGCGCTTTACCTCGACAGTCGGCGGGAGTTCTTTGGAGTAGGCCGACACCAGCCTAGCTCCCCGCGGGTTGTCTCAGGCGCAGGTGATGTCCTTGATCTTGGCCCCCATGTCCTTCTCGGTGAGCTCCTCCGGATGCACTCGGGTGGGGTCATTCGGCCCCTCGTACTACCACTTGGGTTGGGCCCTGGCCTGCAGCGGCTGGATCTGCCAGGTGAGAAGCAGATCCATTCCGTTTACGCCGGCGTTCACAACTCCGACCAGGGCGGTGGCCAAGATGCCGACCTCCGTCTTCTCCTCCTTCACTACCGAAAGGGACTCAGGAGCCCTCACCCTCTCTGCCGAGTACGGAGGGAGACCCGACTGGCCGTTGGCGCTGGGAACATCCCTGCAGAAAACCATGTCCCTTGCCACCCTTTGACGGAATCCGGGAAGCTATTCTTTGGGAAGGCACTCCCTCCGCGAACTTGGATGCCCAAACCCCCGCACAGCTGGATGACATTGGTCTTCTCACCAGTCGGCGAATCCTTCTTGACGGCCATCGACCGACAAGTGAAGATGTGCTTGAAGAGCCCCCAATGGGGTTGGAAGCCAAGGAAGTTCTCGCAGAGGGAGATGAAAGCCGAAAGATAGGTGACAGTGTTTGGGGGGGAGATGGTGGAGCTGCGCACCGAAGTAGGCGAGAAACGCCCGAAAGAAGGGATGGGGTGGAATCGGAAACCCCCTCTCGATGTGAGAGACCAACAGAACGCGATCGTCCCCCCGTGGCGCCGGCTCGACCTCACCTGCCGCGGGACGGCACCATCCGTCCTACGGGATGAGCCCCTCCGCGGCGAGCTCCTCCAATCACCTGGCCAAGACGCGCAAGAGAATCCAATCCCCAGACGTGCCTCCGGCTGCCACGTCGGAGCCAGAGGAAGAAGCTCTCCCATCCTTCTTCGCCTTCTCCGCGTTGGATGTCGAGTCCTTCGCAATCGCGGGGGAGATTTTGGGCACTCGGGTGGAGAAGAGAGGCGGAGAAGACGGAGGAGGAAAAAGGGATCTGGTGGCCCGACCGCTACCCCCCGAATCCTTTTATACCTTTGACAGAATCCTGCATCGGATCTTGATCCATTGATCTCAGGATCAACAGAGAGCGCTGCGAAGTGGTACACAGGGAAACCACAGCACATGGAGGATTTGGCGCGTGAAAATCGAGGAGCCACGCCCCCACTTTCCCCACTAACGCACGTCGTTACCGCTTCCATGCGCGCACACTCAAATTCGAATCCCACGATTTTCGGAGCGAATCAATCTGATTGATTACCCTCGATTCCTTTCCTAAAGGATGCATGCCAGTCCGAATGACCACCCTCCGTGGGGACCCGTGCACTCGGCCACGTAAAACACCCGACTGAAGTCTTCTTCAGGATTGCTATGTGACGAGCTTGACGCCCCTCCGACGGTTGACTTGGCCCTAACAGTAGGCTCCAAGGCGCATGACTCATAAACCTGGACACGTAGGAGGCCTGTGCTGGCGTTCCCCTGGGATAAGGAGTGGCGTCTCTCCAGAGAGTCAGACCACGCGACGGCGTTGCCACTCGGGTTGCGATGGCATGCCCTCACTCGGGCCACAAGTGTATCTCTTCCAAGAGACAAATGAATGCCACCGGGTTTTTTCTCAGCATTCAACAGCACCCGGTCATCTGGGTAAACCTGTAGTCCAGAATCCATTGTGTCTTCATCCAAGGAACATCGAACCACGATTCAGAAACACATTCCGAGTGCTTCTGCAGCACTCGGACCTAACCGAAGGATCAGCTCGCTTGTCTTATGAAATCTCAACCGATTCAGGGGCTAATGATGAGGTCACCTATTACAGGTAGGGTCAAGGACCCATCATTTGGGACCCACATGGGGCCCATCATCACCATGGGTAGGTCCCTGGACCTTACCAACATTCGGATGCTTGCGTCAAGGATTCCACTCAGACGTCTCAACGTGATGAGGACATCAATACCATTGTTACACCCACAGCCCCTGCTGCTATACATACTGGACCAATTACTAGAGCTCGCGCAGGCCAATTAAATTATCAGGTACATTCGTTTCTTGGTAATGATTCTAATGTTCATGAGAATATGATGTTGTCTAAATTGGATGCATTTGTCTTGCTTACAAATGAAGGGCCTAGCTTGGACAAGAAGGATGATCATTGGAGCAAGATCAAGCATGGAGATGATGGCATGCACAAGGGGAACAAGAATAGAGTTACAAGTGATGATTTCAGGATTTTGAAGCCACCATAATGAGTGCATGAAGCCTTGGATGAAATATACAAGATGCCACTCCATAAATTTCGTCCAGAGGCTATTATAGGTGCTGCATCACCTTATTATTGGGCCAGGCTCATGTAATTTTGAAATACTTGAGTATAGGCTGTTTTTAGAGTCTGTATGTGTGGGGAAACAAGAGATAGGGTTGGTTTCGGACCCCTCCTCCAAGGGCCACGAAATTCCCCCCTCTTCCTCCATATATACAGCCCTTAGGGCACCGTTTAGACTTTGGGGTTTTGTTTAGATTAGAAGTTCATCATAGCTGCAACTTCGCATACTTCGTTTGTGTTCAATGACCACACCAAGATGTCACAGAACCCCAGCTTGATCAATAAAGCTTTCATCTTATATTCGCAATATCCAGATTGCAATCTTAGTTTCTTGCTTGTTCTTCATTTGCTTATAGGAAATAGACCTTCGTGGTTAGGTTGATCATGCTCCGGCGTGGTCAATAACCCTCAGAAGTTGGTTTAGCGATTGCTAAGGCGCGACATCTCGCATATTCGTAGTCAGATCGTCAAAGTCTACTTCCATAGAAAACGATAATCACCTTCTCATCGAAAGACGGGACACCTTTGCCTCTATCAAGTGGTATCAGATTTCCAGGTTGCTTGGTGAGATTTTACAATTTTTCATAGTTTAGATCGAGTCTGTTCTTCATACCTAAAGTCCACGAAAAAGCCACAAAAAATTAGGGTTAGTTCATCATATCCGAACCAGTCTGAGCCTTTGCATAGTCTTTTCAGTATTTTGCTTTGTTGAATTTGCGGTTGCATCATTGTGTCAAGTTGCTGGTCTTGGTGTCTAGTCTTTTAGAGTTTCGAGTTTTGGTCATAAGTTGTCACGCCGCCGCCGCACCATCATCATCGCCCCTGCTATATACAACCACCGATCCGTATCCATATACCACCACTGATCTGTATCCATATACAACCACCAATCCGTATCCATATACCACCACCGCTACCATATACCACCACCGCTGCCATATACCACCACCGCTACTATATCCTACCACCATATATCCACCACCAATCCGAGTTCTTTTCATATTAGGTTTGTTTTCGAGATCCATCTATTTTCTGATTCGCGTTTCCTTACCTGAGTAGGTTTCGAAAAAAAAGAGTCTGCAGACCCCCGGGCAGTTTTTAGGCCAAAATTTCGGCTGGTGAAAATATTTTTTCCCTATCCTGTTTTTAGGCTTTTCTGAGTCTTTTGAGACACGTGCCATCATACTGATTTTTTATCGCACTTTTTGGTCGTCGCCGCCCTGATTTCCGAAAAAATAGTCAAATTTTTTTTGTGCTTATCCTATTATTTTGACTTGGGAAGTGTTTTGAGACAGTCACCATTATAATGATTTTTGGCAAAAAAAAGGAGCGCAAAAAAAAGAGAGCAAAAAAATTTCCAGAGTGTGCTTCTCCCTTGTTTACGTGCTGTGTCGTGATTTTGTTAGTGTTCTAGGCTCGCGTCTCTAGTACGGTCTAGCCTAGGACCTGGACAGTACCGTCGTTGAGTGTTTATTCAACTTTGCATCTCTGAATTGATTATTGCTGACCTTTTTGCAACCATATTATAAGCCATCCCAGCTCCACATACACCTACATCGTGTGTTTGACTCTCCCTGGTAATCTCTCTATCCAAGCTTTGAGAGTTTTGACTACAACGGTTGCCGATCACCGCCTGCTGCTTGATAAGAACTAGTAAGAATTTGAGATTCTCTTGACGGATTTGTGACACCCCACCACTTTCTAGTAGTCTATAGGATCATATTCTTGTGTGTTTCTATTCCTGCTAACAATGGCAGGATCACAAGCCGATGAGATTGACTGGGAGAACATGACAAAGAAGGAGCTTCATGATAAATTTCATCAAATGTTGAGTCAATAGGTGGAAGACGTGATGGCCAGCTTTGGAAAGGCACTGGAGAGGATTGATGACGTTGAGAAGACAATTGACACCAAGTTGGACACGAAGTTTGATGAAGTACTTGCGCGTTTTCCTCAACCACCACCTGCATCTGCTACACCATTACAACAACAACAACAACCACCACCACCTCCACATCGCGAAACAGCCCTTCGCTGAGCGGGCCGTGTTCCCCTTGAGCCAGGATAAACTTTCAGTGCCGCTGCTCCTGTTGTTGATGCTTTTGTAGCTCCTGCTGCTACTGCAGAGGTGGAGGACTATTATGAGGATGAGGTTGATCAAAATCAGAACTACGTGCAACCACCAGCACCTGGTTGACCTCATGCATATAATCACAATGGTAGGGCTGCAAGATAGAGGCGAGGGTGTCCCGATCTTTCGATGAGATGATAGCTATCGTTTTTGGTGGAGTAGACTTTGACGATCCGAATACGAACGTGCGAGGACGTCGCGCCTTAGCAATCGCTAAACCAACTCCGAGAGGTTATTGACCATGCCGGAGCACAATCAACCTGACCACGAGGGTCTATCTCCTGCAAGCAAACGAAGAACAAGCAAGAAACTAAGATTTGCAATCTGGATATCGCGAATATAAGATGAAAGCTTTATTGATCAAGGTGGGGTTCTGTGACGTCTTGGTCTGGTCGTTGAACACAAACGAAGTACGCGAAGTTGCAGCTATGGCGAACTTTTAATCTAAACAAAACCCAAAGTCTAAACGGTGCCCTAAGGGCTGTATATATGGAGGAAGAGGAGGGGATTTCGTGGCCCTTGAAGGAGGGGTCCGAAACCAACCCTATCTCTTGTTTCCCCACACATACGGACTCTAAAAACAGCCTGTACTCAAGTATTTCGAAATTACATGGGCCTGGCCCAATAATAAGGTGACGCAGCACCTATAATAGCCTCTGGACGAAATTTATGAAGTGGCATCTTGTATATTTCGTCCAAGGCTTCCTGCACTCATTATGGTGGCTTCAAAGTCCTGAAATCATCACTTGTAACTCCGTTCTTGTTCCCCTTGCGCATGCCATCATCTCCATGCTTGAACTTGCTCCAAGGTTCCTCTTTCTTGTCCAAGCTAGGCCCTTCATTTGTAAGCAAAACAAATGTATCCAATTTAGGCAGCATCATATTCTCATGAACATTAGAATCATTACCAAGAAACGAAAGTACCTGATAATTTAATTGGCGTGCGCGAGCTCTAGTAATTGGTCCAGTATGTATAGCAGCAGGGGCTGTGGGTGTAACAATGGTATTGATGTCCTCATCATCCTCCCCTTCTTGAAATGAAGTCGTCCTCGACGGAAGCTCATTTTCCTCACCCAAATAAGGCTTCAAATCTGCAATGTTAAAAGTGGGACTAACCCCAAAATCTGCAGGCAGCTCAAGTTTATATGCATTATCATTTATTTTCTCTAACACCTTAAAAGGACCATCAGCACGTGGCATTAGCTTTGATTTGCGCAAATCAGGAAATCTATCCTTACGCAAATGTAACCAAACAAGTTCTCCAGGTGCAAACACAACATGTTTTCTACCCTTATCTCCAGCAAGTTTATATTTAGCATTCATACGCTCAATGTTCTCCTTAGATAACTCATGCATTTTTAAGATCAATTCAGCACGTTGTTTAGCATCAAAATTAACCTTCTCCGAAGATGGAAGAGGCAACAAATCAATTGGTGCACGAGGAAGGAAACCATACACAATTTCAAAAGGACACATCTTAGTAGTAGAATGTAACGAACGATTATAAGCAAATTCAATATGAGGCAAGCATTCTTCCCACATTTTCTTGTTATTCTTCAAAACAGCCCTAAGCATAGTAGACAATGTTCTATTGACTACTTCAGTTTGTCCATCAGTTTGGGGGTGACATGTAGTACTAAAAAGCAGTTTAGTCCCCAACTTAGCCCATAAACATCTCCAAAAGTGGCTAAGAAATTTAGTATCACGATCTGAAACAATAGTATTTGGCACACCATGCAAGCGTATAATTTCATGAAAGAACAAATCAGCAACATTAACAGCATCATCGCTTTTATGACATGGTATAAAGTGTGCCATTTTCGAGAACCTATCCACGACAACAAATATGCTATCCCTCCCCTTCTTTGTTCGAGGTAAACCTAAAACAAAGTCCATAGATATATCCTCCCAAGGAACACTAGGTACAGGCAAAGGCATATATAAACCATGAGGATTGAGTCTTGACTTAGCTTTTTGACATGTAGTGCAGCGAGCAACAAAGCGCTCAACATCCCATCTCATCTTTGGCCAAAAGAAATGTGTAGCAAGTACATCCTCCGTCTTCTTTACGCCAAAGTGTCCCATTAATCCTCCTCCATGCGCCTCCTGCAACAACAAAAGACGAACAGAGCTAGCTAAAATGCATAGCTTGTTAGCACGAAACACAAATCCATCATTAACGACAAACTTGTTCCATGTTCTCCCTTCCTTACAATTCTGCAATACATCTTTAAATTCAGCATCATGCGCATATTGATCTTTGATGGTCTCCAAACCAAATATTTTAAAGTCAAGTTGTGAAAGCATCGTATAACGACGAGACAAAGCATCAGCAATAACATTTTCTTTACCCTTCTTGTGTTTAATGACATAAGGGAAAGTCTCAATAAATTCAACCCATTTAGCATGTCTACGGTTCAGTTTTGCTTGACTTTTAATGTGTTTCAAAGATTCATGATCAGAATGTATAACAAATTCTTTGGGCCATAAATAATGTTGCCATGTTTCTAAGGTCCGAACAAGAGCATATAATTCTTTATCATAAGTAGAATAGTTCAGACTAGGCCCACTCAATTTTTCAGAAAAGTATGCAACAGGTTTGCCATCTTGTTATAAAACACCTCCTAATCCAATTCCACTAGCATCACATTCAAGCTCAAAAGTCTTATTAAAATCAGGAAGTTGGAGTAAAGGAGCATGTGTCAACTTATCTTTCAATACCGTGAAGGCTTCTTCCTGTGAGGTACCCCAAACAAAAGGCACATCCTTCTTTGTAAGCTCATTGAGAGGTGCAGCAATGGTGCTGAAATCTCTCACAAAACGCCTATAGAAACCAGCGAGTCCAAGAAAACTCCTCACTTGAGTGACCGTTTTGGGCTGTGGCCAACTCTCAATAGCTTCAATCTTGGCTTTATCAACTTCAATTCCCTGTGGAGTAACAACATAGCCAAGAAAAGATACTCGGTCGGTGCAAAAGTGATAGAGGCGAGGGTGTCCCGATCTTTCGATGAGATGATAGCTATCATTTTTGGTGGAGTAGACTTTGACGATCCGACTACGAACGTGCGAGGACGTCGCGCCTTAGCAATCGCTAAACCAACTCTGAGAGGTTACTGACCACGCCGGAGCACAATCAACCTGACCACGAGGGTCTATCTCCTGCAAGCAAACGAAGAACAAGCAAGAAACTAAGATTTGCAATCTGGATATTGCGAATATAAGATGAAAGCTTTATTGATCAAGGTGGGGTTCTGTGACGTCTTGGTCTGGTCGTTGAACACAAACGAAGTACGCGAAGTTGCAGCTATGGCGAACTTTTAATCTAAACAAAACCCAAAGTCTAAACGGTGCCCTAAGGGCTGTATATATGGAGGAAGAGGAGGGAATTTCGTGGCCCTTGAAGGAGGGGTCCGAAACCAACCCTATCTCTTGTTTCCCCACACATACGGACTCTAAAAACAGCCTATACTCAAGTATTTCGAAATTACATGGGCCTGGCCCAATAATAAGGTGACGCAGCACCTATAATAGCCTCTGGACGAAATTTATGAAGTGGCATCTTGTATATTTCGTCCAAGGCTTCCTGCACTCCTTATGGTGGCTTCAAAGTCCTGAAATCATCACTTGTAACTCCGTTCTTGTTCCCCTTGCGCATGCCATCATCTCCATGCTTGAACTTGCTCCAAGGTTCCTCTTTCTTGTCCAAGCTAGGCCCTTCATTTGTAAGCAAAACAAATGTATCCAATTTAGGCAGCATCATATTCTCATGAACATTAGAATCATTACCAAGAAACGAAAGTACCTGATAATTTAATTGGCGTGCGCGAGCTCTAGTAATTGGTCCAGTATGTATAGCAGCAGGGGCTGTGGGTGTAACAATGGTATTGATGTCCTCATCAGCATAGCTTGTTAGCACGAAACACAAATCCATCGTTAACGACGAACTTGTTCCATGTTCTCCCTTCCTTACAATTCTACAATACATCTTTAAATTCAGCATCATGCACATATTGATCTTTGATGGTCTCCAAACCAAATATTTTAAAGTCAAGTTGTGAAAGCATAGTATAACGACGAGACAATGCATCAGCAATAACATTTTCTTTACCCTTCTTGTGTTTAATGACATAAGGGAAAGTCTCAATAAATTCAACCCATTTAGCATGTCTACGGTTCAGTTTTGCTTGACTTTTAATGTGTTTCAAAGATTCATGATCAGAATGTATAACAAATTCTTTGGGCCATAAATAATGTTGCCATGTTTCTAAGGTCCGAACAAAAGCATATAATTCTTTATCATAAGTAGAATAGTTCAGACTAGGCCCACTCAATTTTTCAGAAAAGTATGCAACAGGTTTGCCATCTTGTAATAAAACACCTCCTAATCCAATTCCACTAGCATCACATTCAAGCTCAAAAGTCTTATTAAAATCAGGAAGTTGGAGTAAAGGAGCATGTGTCAACTTATCTTTTAATACCGTGAAAGCTTCTTCCTGTGAGGTACCCCAAACAAAAGGCACATCCTTCTTTGTAAGCTCATTGAGAGGTGCAGCAATGGTACTGAAATCTCTCACAAAACGCCTATAGAAACCAGCGAGGCCAAGGAAACTCCTCACTTGTGTGACCGTTTTGGGCTGCGGCCAACTCTCAATAGCTTCAATCTTGGCTTTATCAACTTCAATTCCCTGTGGAGTAACAACAAGCCAAGAAAAGATACTCGGTCGGTGCAAAAGGGGCACTTCCCAAGGTTACCAAACAAACGTGCATCACGTAGAGCAATAAAAACAGCACGTAAATGTTCCAAATGTTCCTCCAAAGATCTGTTATAAATCAATATATCATCAAAGTAAACTACCACAAATCGTCCAATGAAAGCACGTAAAACTTCGTTCATTAATCTCATGAAAGTACTAGGTGCATTAGTTAACCCAAAAGGCATGACTAACCACTCATATAAACCGAACTTAGTTTTAAATGCTGTTTTCCATTCATCTCCCAATTTCATACGAATTTGATGGTATCCACTACGCAAATCAACTTTGGAGAATATTGTAGAGCCACTCAATTCATCAAGCATATCATCTAGCCTAGGAATAGGATGACGATAACGAATAGTAATATTATTAATGCCTCTACAATCAACACACATACGCGACGTACCATCCTTTTTTGGCACTAGTATAATAGGAACAGCACAAGGACTAAGAGATTCACGTATATAACCTTTGTCGAGCAGATCCTGTACTTGACGCATAATCTCCTTCGTCTCCTCTGGATTTGTACGGTATGGCGCACGGTTTGGCAACGAAGCACCGGGAATTAAGTCAATCTGATGCTCAATCCCGCGAATAGGTGGTAATCCCGGTGGCACGTCTTGTGGAAAGACGTCAGCGAACTCCTGCAAAATGTTAGTGACAGCAGGAGGCAAAGAGGAAGGCACGTCCTCGAATGAAAATAATGCCTCTTTGCACATAAAAGCATAGCAAACAGATTTGCTTAAATCTAGCTCATCAATATCAGATTTGGTGGCAAGTAAACACGCATTTTTCAATTTAATTTCAGAAGCAACACTAGATGTTTTATTATTAGGCTTCATTTGATGCTCAAATTCTTTTGCCACAATCTGATTTTCACTCTTATTTTTCTCCTGTTTTGCTTTACTAGCTCTATTAATATCATCTTTCAAAATAGAATCAGGAGTCATAGGAAGCAAAGTAATATGTTTATCCTTATGAACAAGAGTATACTGATTGTTTCTACCATGGTGTACATATTTTTTATCAAATTGCCATGGTCTACCAAGTAATAAGGAACATGCTTGCATGGGTACCACATCACAATCAACATAATCAGCATATGTAGAGATACTAAAATGCACACGAACAATACGTGTTACCTTAACCTTGCCGCTGTTGTTGAACCATTGGATATAGTAAGGATGTGGATGTGGTCTTGTGGTGAGAGATAGCTTCTCCACCATCTCCATGCTAGCCAAGTTGTTGCAGCTCCCTCCATCTATGATGACGCAAACAGAACGTTCCTTCACAACTCCCTTTGTATGGAACAAATTATGCCTCTGATTTTGCTCAGCTTGTGTGACCTACACACTCAAAACACGTTGAGCAACTAAACATTCATACCTGTCAGCGTCTTCAGGAGCCATGTATTGCGTCTCATGATCAGAATCATCTCCACCGTGTTCTTCACTTGTAATAAGAGCCAAAGTCTCCTCATCATAGTCACTAGCGGACTCATACCCACCATCCTCAGTAGCAATCATAACACGCGGAGATTGGCATTCTCTGGCATAATGACCTCTTCCCTTACAACGACGACAAATAATATCATGTGTGTGCCCTGTTGATGCCATAGATGAAGAAGAGCTCTGGGCAGGCCCAGAAGGTGTACTCTTGGCAGATGGTGTTGGTGGTGCCTGTTTTCTTGTATCTCGGTTGGAGTTAGCGGCTGAAGTCAGTGGTGCTGCAGTAGGACGTGTGGGAGTAGAGGAGGCACGCGGTGTCCATGATGAAGATCGACCTGCAGAAAAATTAGTTCGCGCCAATGCCTGTCGATCCTGCACTTCACGTTCAGCTTTACAAGCAAGATGGAATAAACGAGTGATATTATTATACTCCTTATACTCTAGAATGGTCTGAATCTCTCTATTTAATCCACCCATGAAACGTGCAAGCATAGCTTCATTCTCCTCAACAATACCACATCTAATCATGCCAGTTTGTAATTCCTTATAATATTCTTCTACAGAATTTTTTCCTTGTCTTCAGCGCTGCAATTTTTGAAGTAATTCACGTTGATAATATGGTGGAACCCAACGAGTACGCATAGAAGTTTTCAAAGCAGCCCACGTAGCTGGAATAGGATATAATCTACAATGTTCAGACCACCATACACATGCAAAACTAGTAAAAGCACAAACAGCAGCAGCAACACGTCTCTCCTCGGGATATTGTAAACATGTAAAACGTTGTTCAGTTTCTAACTCCCAAGTAAGATATATATCAGGAACATATCTACCCTCAAATGGTGGAATATTCAATTTCAGTTTAGGAAGATGGTCATGATCTCGTACCTGAGCTGGTAATGCAGCCCTACCATTGCGATTATTGGCATGTGGACGACCTGGTGCTGGTACGTAGTTCTGATTTTGATCAACATCATCCTCGTAATCGCCCGCATAATCATCCTCCTCAGCGGCAACAGGAGCCATAGAAGCATCAACAGTAGGTGCAGCGGCACCAGAAGTTTGACCAGGCTCAAGGGGAACGCGCTGTGCTCGTCCCACTTGATTTGGAAGGCGACGTCGTTGTTGTTGTAGAGGTGCGACAGGTGCAGCCGGCGGTGGTTGTGGAAGACGCGCGAGCAATTCATTAAACTTGTTATCGAGCTTTGTTTCGAACGTCTTCTCAATTCCATCTATCTTCTCCATGGCCTCTTCAAATCTGTTTAGCACATCTTGCACCTGTCCACTCATCATTTGCTGAAATTTATCATGTAGCTGTTTGTTCGTCATGTTCTCCCAATCAGTCTCATCGGCTTGTGATCCTGCCATGGTTAGCAGCAATAGAAACACACAAGAATATGGTCCTACGGACTACTAGGAAGTGGTGGTGGTGGTGTATCACAAAACCGTCAAGCGAATCTCAAATGCTTACGAGTTCTTACCCAGCAGCAGGTGGTGATCGGCAACCGTTGTAGTCAAAACTCTTAAAGATTGGACAGAGCGATTGCCAGGTGGTGTCAAACGCACGACGTAGATATATGTGGTGCTGGGAAGGCTTATGATATGGTAGCAAAAATGTCAGCAATAATCAATTCAGAGATGCAAAGTTGAATAAACGCTCAACGACGGTACTGTGCTGGTCCTAGGCTAGCCCGTACTAGAGTCGCGAGCCTAGAACACTAACAAAATCACGGCGCGGCACGTAAACAAGGGAAGAGTACACTCTAAAAAAAATCGTTTTTTTTTGCGCTCTTTTTTTTTGCGCTCCTTTTTTTTTGCAAAAAATCACTATAATGGCAAGTGTCTCAAAACTCTTCCCAAGTCAAACTAACAGGATTGGCACGAAATTTTTTTTTTTGGCAATTTTTTTTTTCGGAAATCAGGGCAGCGACGACAAAAAAGTGCGACAAAAAATCACTATGATGGCGAGTGTCTCAAAACGCTCCCTGGGACCTAAAAATAGGATAGGGAAAAAATATTTTTGACTGCCACATTTTTTTTCCGAAACCTACTCCGGCAAGGAAACACGAATCGGAAACTAGATGGATCTCGAAAACAAACCTAATATGAAAAGAACTCGGATTGGTGGTGGATATATGGTGGTGGTATATGGTAGTGGTGGTGGTATATGGATACGGATCGGTGGTGGTATATGGATACAGATCGGTGATGGTATATGGATTCAGAGCGGTGGCGGATAAGCGGTGGTGGTAGATGGCAGGGGCGATGATGATGGTGCGGCGGCGGCGTGACAACTTATGACCAGAACTTGAAACTCTAAAGGACTAGACGCTAAGACCAGCAACTAGACACGACGATGCAACCGCAAATTCAACAAAGCAAAAAACCTAAAAAGATTATGCAAAGGCTCAGATTGGCTCGGATATGATAAACTAACCCTAATTTTTTTTTGGCTTTTTCGTGGACTGTAGGTATGAAGAACAGACTCGATCTAAACTATGAAAAACTGTAAAATCTCACCGAGCAACCTGAAAATCTGATACCACTTGATAGAGGTGAGGGTGTCCCGATCTTTCGATGAGATGATAGCTATCGTTTTTGGTGGAGTAGACTTTGACGATCCGACTACGAACGTGCGAGGACGTCGCGCCTTAGCAATCGCTAAACCAACTCCGAGAGGTTATTGACCACGCCGGAGCACAATCAACCTGACCACGAGGGTCTATCTCCTGCAAGCAAATGAAGAACAAGCAAGAAACTAAGATTTGCAATATGGATATCGCGAATATAAGATGAAAGCTTTATTGATCAAGGTGGGGTTCTGTGACGTCTTGGTCTGGTCGTTGAACACAAACGAAGTACGCGAAGTTGCAGCTATGGCGAACTTTTAATCTAAACAAAACCCAAAGTCTAAACGGTGCCCTAAGGGCTGTATATATGGAGGAAGAGGAGGGGATTTCGTGGCCCTTGAAGGAGGGGTCCGAAACCAACCCTATCTCTTGTTTCCCCACACATACGGACTCTAAAAACAGCCTGTACTCAAGTATTTCGAAATTACATGGGCCTGGCCCAATAATAAGGTGACGCAGCACCTATAATAGCCTCTGGACGAAATTTATGAAGTGGCATCTTGTATATTTCGTCCAAGGCTTCCTGCACTCATTATGGTGGCTTCAAAGTCCTGAAATCATCACTTGTAACTCCGTTCTTGTTCCCCTTGCGCATGCCATCATCTCCATGCTTGAACTTGCTCCAAGGTTCCTCTTTCTTGTCCAAGCTAGGCCCTTCATTTGTAAGCAAAACAAATGTATCCAATTTACGCAGCATCATATTCTCATGAACATTAGAATCATTACCAAGAAACGAAAGTACCTGATAATTTAATTGGCGTGCGCGAGCTCTAGTAATTGGTCCAGTATGTATAGCAGCAGGGGCTGTGGGTGTAACAATGGTATTGATGTCCTCATCACTGCAGCACCACCTCAGGTACGAGATTATGACCATATTCCTAAGCTGAAATTGAATATTCCACCGTTTGAGGGTAGATACATTCCTGATGTATATCTTACTTGGGAGTTAGAAACTGAACAATGTTTCACATGCTTACAATATCCTGAGGATAAACGTGTTGCTGCTGCTGTTTGTGAATTCACTAGTTTTGCTTCTGTTTGGTGGTTTGAACATTGTAGATTATATCATGATAATATCCCTACTACTTGGGCTGCTTTGAAAACTGCTATGCATACTCGTTGGGTTCCACCATATTATCAACATGAATTACTTCAAAAACTGCAGCGTTTGAGACAAGGAAAAAATTCTGTAGAGGAGTATTATCAGGAATTACAAACTGGCATGATTAGATATGGTATTGTTGAGGATAATGAAGCTATGCTTGCACGTTTTATGGGTGGATTAAATAAACAGATTCAGACCATTCTAGAGTATAAGGAGTATAATAATATCACTCGTTTATTCCATCTGGCTTGCAAAGCTGAACGTGAAGTGCAGGATCGACAGGCATTGGTGCGAACTAATTTTTCTGCAGGTCGATCTTCATCATGGACACCACGTACATCCTCTACTCCCACACGTCCTACTGTGGCACCACTGACTTCAGCTGCCAATTCCAACCGAGATACAAGAAAATAGGCACCACCACCACCATCTGCCAAGAGTACACCTTTCGGTCCCGCACAGAGCTCTTCTTCATCCACGACATCAACAGGGCAAACACATGAGGTTATATGTCGTCTTTGCAAGGGTGGAGGTCACTATGTGAGCAAATGTCTGTAACACCCCATGTAATAAGCTACAGTGATCACCCTTTTGATTATGCCAGGTCATCATGATCAACAGTGCTTAATCATCATTAGTGTCATATCTCTTTTTAATTTAAATTCAAAATCGAAAATTCAAACTTAAGTGAAACCAAAAGTTGTTCAAATTGGAAAACAAAAATGTGCACCATGTTGCAAATATTCCCATAGCATTCATAAAAGTGATTGCAACATTTATTGGAATTGTAAAAGGACTCAAACAACAAGAAACAACAGCAAAATAGCACTATTTAATCCTTTTTCAATTATATAAAATCCAAACAAAAAGATATGGACACCAAACCAATTTCTAGCAGTGACTAATTTTGCACTGTTAATAGTTGGACCAGTCTCATATTTTACAAAAGTCATTTGGAGTAAAAACAAAAGACAAACAGAAAAAGAAAAAAACAGAAGACAGAAAAACAGAAACAGAAAAGAAAGAAAAAGAAAAGGGCCGCCAGCGACTGGGCCTAAGTGACACAGTGGCCGGCCCAGCCCGCGCAACGCCTTCTCTCCCTCCTCCCGCGTGTCTGCACGCCCGCGCTCGCCGCCCCGGCCCCCCCTTCTCCTCTGTTGACAGCGAGCCGCACGCGCCCTGCCCCGCTCGGTTAAGGACCCCTACGAAGCGTTGGACAAACCCTAGACGCCACAGCTCCCCTCTCTCACTCATCCCCTTCCGTTTCTTCGGAGGCCGACGCCACCGTCGCCGTCGCCACGCCACCACCGTGGCCAGTGGCCTCCCCGGGCTGTCGCGAGCTATCCAGGAGGGCCGCCGAGGTCGATTTCATCCTCTCCTTGCATCAGTTCGAGCCGCCAGCCTCTGCATCGCCGCCATCGGGTGCCTCTTCACCGCCACGGCCGTGTCACCATTGCCGTCGATCCACTCGACTCCGGTCTCCCCACGCCTCCCCGAGCCCTCCTCTGCATCCGATGTGAGCGCGCACTCCTTCCTTCTCTTTCCCGAGCTCGATTTCGAGCTCGCACACGTGCTTGCGTCGAGGCCGTAGCCGCGCCGCCGCCTAGCTCCATCGTTCGGTCAGCTCCGGCGAGCTCTCGCCCTCCTGCAAGCTCCCCTGGAACCACGCGAGTGCGGGCGCCCCACTGGTGCCTCTGGTTCGTCCCGCCGCTTCCCCTAGCAGCAGCTTCGCGCAGCGCCACCGCTGCCTCCACTCGGTCGTCGTCGTAGCCATCACTCCGGTCACCCCCTGCCTCGGCCGCTTGCGCAATTAGATGCGCGGCGAGCCCCTCGTCCGATCCCTTCCCTCCGCCGTTCGATAGGTCGCCGGAGCGCATCTCCGGTAGGCCGCCGCCGTGCCTGTAGCCGCCGGCGGGCACGCCCATGCGCGCGCGCGCTAACCAGTGGGTTGACCCACTGTGGCGTGGGCCCGCCCGCTTAATTAGCCTAACTACTAATTAGGAGCTAACTAACCCCCACTAATGACACTGACAGCTGGGCCCCACGTATGTTAATTAACCTAATAAAAATTGGTTTAGTTAAATAATAAATAATAAGCGGGGCCCACTTTACTATTCCTGTGGATAAGACTCGCTGAGTCAGCGTGCTGACTCAGCACTGGGACCCACCAGTCAGCCTCTGCTGACTGGACCCAGTTGACCAGTCAACGGTCCAGTCAACTGCTGACTGGGCAGTTGACTGGGCCCACCTGTCAGCCACTGTGCTAAACAGCTGGGTACACCCACTAGGTACCCGTAGCAATTTCCAGTTTATTTTTGAATTTAAATTAATTCTAGAAATTAATAAAAACTTTAGAAAATCATATCTTTTAATTCGTAACTCCGATGAAAATAATTTATGTATGAAAGTTGCTCAGAATTTCGAGACGAATCCGAAAACGCGGTCCGTTCGTCCATCACATGTCCCTAGCTACCCAAAAATGGAACCGTTCCCCTCCGGTCATCTGTCTGACAACTGTCCAGAACTGGGAAAACATTGCCGGATGTTTTTCCTCTTCACCTAAATCGTGTAGCACCACGTCAGAACACCGCTAGCTCTACTTATTGACATGTCATGCACTTGTTTGCTTAGTATTTACTGTTTCCTCCCCCTCTTCTCTCTTGTTAGACCCCGACGCAGTTCCTGGTACCGACGCAGCTCCGAAGCCCGACGACACCGTTGACGACCTTGCCCTTGCCGCCGAGCAACCAGGCAAGCACCCCCCCTTTGAGCATACCGATATCGCCTATTCTTTCTCTCTCATGCTTGCATTAGAATTGCGGCTGCTACTGCTTTACCTATTCTGATGCATAGCCTGTTTACTGTAACCTGCTGTTGATAATTACTTGCATATCCTAAACTGCTTAGTATAGGCTGGGTAGAGACCTATCAGTGACCCCGCTAGTTCTGACTGCCCCGCTGGATTATCAGAAGACCCGATCAACGGGATGGAAAACCAGGCACCGCACATCACCCCCTTAGTTGTAACGACACTGCAACGTTACTATCGAGTGCCGAGGGTGAAACCTCTTGTAGCACTTCTGATGTTAACTCTGTAGAGTAGCTATTCGGTCGTGGTCATCGAGGGTGATTCCTCCTTCACCGCTTCCGATAACGACGCCGTTGTACAACACCACAAGTGTGAACCCAGCGAGGGTGATTCCTCCGAGTTCACCTTGACGGATACATCGAGTGGGAATTCAATGAGGGTGATACCTCAGATTCCCCTGATGTTATGGACACACGGATACTTGGACCTTACACTGTTACTTAGAAAGGCCGGTCGACCCTGAGGGGTACCCGCGTGTGATGTGAAGACGGGTTGCCTATATGGTGCTCGAGTGATGAATACGAGGCGTGGCCGGGCAATCTTGGCCCTTGCCGCAAGTCCTCGAGACGGGGCGACGGGGTCACATCGATCGTGAGTCTCTGCTCGTTACCGCAAGCCCCTAGTCCACTAACGATTTGGATATTTGATCCGAGAAGGCCTCTGGCCTGATAGCACTAACCATCACGTGGGCATAGTATGGGTGTTCTGCATCGTCGCATGAGCCGAAAGCTCGGTCAGACGTCCAGTTCAGCACTGCAGCCGGGCTGGGCCGGCACCATCCTGAGGGGTGGAGCCTGGTTCGCCCGGCACGCAATGACACGGAGGGCGAGGGGCAATGGCCAAGACCCCCTTGCGCTTAGGATGTAGACCGACGGGGTCCTCTCTGCTGAGCTGTAGGTAGGGTTGCGGTGTGTCGTTTGGCCGAGGCCGGGCATGACCCGGAAAAGTGTGTCCGGCGGAAGTTAAGCGAGCGTGGTGGGTAAGTTGGTGCACCCCTACAGGGAAGAACTAATCTATGCATAGCCGGATCCTCGGTAACGGACACTCGGAGTTGTATCCTGATTGATACAATTAGAACTGGATACTTGGATACTATGGCTCTGGGATTGCTTCTCGCCGGGAGTCAAGAAGGGATCTCAGGAGGAGGTTGATGACTGTATGGCTCTGGGATTGCTTTCTCGCAGGGAGTCGAGAAAGGATCTCTGGGTGAGGTTGATATCATTACTGCTACCTTATATTGTACTGTTCTACTCTCTTCTATTGCTGCAAGACCTTTGAAGATGCTAGTCTTCGATAGGACTAGGCCTTCTCTCTATTATGGCATTTCTGTAGCCCAGTCCACATATACAGCCTCTCTTTGATAATGTTGCATATGTAGTGTAGATCCTTGCTTGCTGAGTACTTCTGAGTACTCACGGTTGCTTTCTTTTCTTTTTCTCCCCATATCAGTTTGTCGTGACCAGATGACGGAGCCCCCTGAGACAGATGCCCCGTCGATCGACTACTACTACCACCCCGAGGGTGGATATTACTTCGAGCTTGCCATCGACTAGGAGTAGGATCCGAGGGTCCCAGGCAGGAGGCCTACGCCTTTCGATCGTAGTTTTTGTTTTGCCCCGCCTTTCTAAAGGCTTATCTGTTTCTGTTTCATATCTGTACTCAGATATTTGATGCTTCCGCTGACGCTTGTTCGCAAGCTTATGTATTCGAGCCCTCGAGGCCCCTGGCTTGTAATATAAAGCTTGTATGACTTATTTATGTTTTAGAGTTGTGTTGCGATATCTTCCCGTGAGTCCTTAGGCTTGATCGTGTGCATTTGCGTGTATGATTAGTGCACGATTGAGCCGGGGGCGTCACAAGTTGGTATCAGAGCTAACTGCCTGTAGGATTTCCCCCTTCCAATTCCTTGGCCGAAGTTGAGTCTAGTAACCGAAAACCGTTTTACTAACTTGGCTGTGTGGCTTACGGGCCCACGTCGCCAACTGGGTGGTATTGGGATCTTTTACTCCTCAACCTTTACTCTGGGACTCTGATCTCTCTTCTATTCGGGTTAAAATTTTACTAACTCCAACATTAGGTTCTCGTGATCACATCCACCCGGTGTTCTGAAAATTTCCCCCCTTCCTTCAAGATTGCGGGCCAGGTTCTGTTTGCAGGATCCTCTTATCGAGGGCACCCTGTGTTGTCACTTGCAGATTCCTCGCTCCAATAGTTTTCTCCGATGTTGATGTAGCCTTTGCCATGTCTCGTTGTGTACTTCCCTACCGCGTGCCTGCGCGCCGCCTAGATGTCTAGCCCTCCCCTTTCAACTGTCGTAATGCCGGATACTAACCGAGGCTATGTGTGGCTTTGAATGTCTGGTGCGAATATGATGAAGTATCTATTGCACTTCCTTCTGTTGTGCGTGTTACTTCATCAATCATTCCATACGCATGCAGTTTTTCTTGCTAAACTGCCCCTGTTGATTTGGTAGGATGGCTGACGATCCTCCACCTCCACCCTATATTGCCGCAATGATGCAGCAGTTTGAACTCAACCGTCAGCAATTTGAGCTCAACAGTCAGTTTATGACCGGAGTATTGGCTCAGTTCCCAACTCAGAATGCCCAGCAACAGAATGCTCCAATAACTCTGCCAGAATTTGTGCGCCTCAATCCCTCCATTTTCCGCAACTCCACCAATCCTATGGATGCTGATGATTGGCTTCGTGACATCCTGTTTGAGATGGAGTCAGCTAATGTGGCCCCTGACAGTTACGTCACCTTTGCAACATTCCACTTAAAGGGTCCAGCTGCTCAATGGTGGGAAAGCCACAAGGGTATGTTGCCTGTAGAGACTGTAACCACTTGGCAGGAATTTCAGTCAGCTTTTCGTGCACGGTACATTCCTCAAGGTCTGATGGACCAGAAGAAGTAGGAGTTCCGCAAACTCTCACAGGGCAAAATTACTGTGGATGAATATCAGAGGAAATTTCTCGAATTATCCCGCTATGCTAAAGATGACGTCTGCACTGACGCCCGCAAGTAGGAGAAATTCCGTGAAGGACTATGTACGGATATAAACCTCGCACTTGCTGTCCATGATTTTACAGACTTCGCAACGCTTGTCAGCCAAACTTTCTGAGTTGAGACTGCCCAGACTAAACACCAGGAGTCGCTCAAGCGCACTCATGAAGCTGGCTCATCTTCGGGTCGACCTGTTCAGAAACGTCAAGTCTGGATTCCCCACAATGTTTACCACCGACCTGCTCCAACACCAAGGCCGTCATATGTTGCACCTCATCTGCCTTCGCCGCTAAGACAGCTAACGATTCAGGGTGGACAACCCAATGTTAAAGCTCCTCCCCATAATGATGGTTTATGCCGCAAGTGTGGATAGCCAGGGCATCGTGCTTTCAACTGTCCTCAGGATCAGCCGCAAAATTCATCACGTTGTTCTGTTGACCGTAAAAGGGGCCGACGAAACCATCCTAGCAGAAATCGTAATGCCAGACCACCTGCTAGTCAGCTTGTTCATGTTAACCATGTCAAGACTGAAGAAGTTCAACAGGACACCAACATTGTGATGGGCACCCTTCTAGTGAATTCAACCCCAGCTTCTGTACTCTTTGATTCTGGAGCATCGCACTCCTTCATGTCCGAAAGTTTTGCACGAAGTCATGATATCCCTTTCGAGAAGATGTCCAGCCCATTGGTAATTCAGTCACCCGGGGCTAATTGGCAAACTGCCAGGGTAAGCCACGGTAATCACATTGTGATTGGAGGATTGATGTTCCCCGTTTCACTCATTGCTCTCAAGACCTCCAACATAGACATTATTCTGGGTATGGACTGGTTGAAGCCCAATAAAGCTTTGATTGACTGTGCCACTGAATCAGTACGGCTCACGCACCCTTCTGGCCAGACAGTCAAATACTCAGCCCGAATAGCTCAGGATGCTGAGACTCAAATATATGTTCTGAATGCATTGAATGCTTCACCTCTTGAAGGCATCGAGAATGTTCCAGTGGTTTGTGATTTTCAAGATGTATTTCCAGAGGAACTTCCAGGAATACCCCCTGCTAGAGCGGTTGAATTCGTCATCGACTTGAAGCCCGGCACTACCCCTATTGCGAAGCGTCCTTATAAGATGCCTCCGCATCATCTTCTCGAGCTTAAGGAAGAAATCGACACGTCACTTAAGAAAGGTTTCATCCGCCCCAGTTCCTCTGCTTGGGGAGCACCTTCACTCTTCGTTAAGAAAAAGGATGGAACTAACCGATTGGTTCAGGATTATCGGCCCATTAACCAAGCCACAATTCAGAATAAATATCCGCTTCCTCGGATCAATGATTTGTATGATCAACTTGCTGGATCATCGGTGTTTTCTAAACTCGACTTGAGGTTGGGTTATCATCAGATCTGTGTTCATGAAGAGGATATTCCGAAGACTACATTTGTTACTCGCTATGGTTCTTATGAGTACACTGTAATATCATTTGGCTTAACAAATGCTCTAGCCACATTCTCCCGTCTGATGAATTACATCTTCATGGATTACCTCGACAAATTTGTCGTGGTATATCTGGATGATATTCTGGTTTATTCGAAGAATAAAGAAGAACATGCTGAACACCTCCGTCTGGTACTGGAAAGGCTCCGAGAACACCAGTTGTATGCCAAGTATTCCGAATGTGAATTCTGGCTTTCTGAAGTAACTTACCTTGGTCATGTGATTTCCAAGGATGGAATTGCTGTTAACACAGAACGAGTTCAGGCTATTCTTGACTGGACACCTCCGAAGAACGTCAAGCGAGTGAGAAGTTTTCTTGGCATTGCAAGCTATTGCCGTCGGTTTGTTGAGAATTTTTCTAAGATTGCTAAGCCCTTGACTGATCTGCTTCACAAGGGCATTAAGTTTGAATGGACAGACAAATGTCAAGAAAGTTTCCAAACACTCAAGGACAAGCTAACATCTGCCCCAGTACTGGCTCCTCCAGATACCCTCAAAGACTTTGTGATTTATTGTGACGCATCCCGTGAAGGATTAGGCTGTGTCCTAATGCAAGAGCGTAAAGTGATTGCCTATGGCTCTCGTCAGTTGCGCCCGCATGAAGAGAATTATCCGGTACATGATCTAGAACTAGCTGTTGTCATCTATGCACTGCAGTTGTGGCGACATTACCTCCTCGGTAATCGTTGCGAGATCTACACGGATCATAAAAGTCTGAAGTACTTGTTCACTCAACCATCTCTAAACCTCCGTCAGCAAAGATGGATGGAGGCCATTGCGGACTATGATTTGGGTATATCCTATACCCCTGGCAAGGCTAACGTGATGGCTGATGCCTTAAGCCGCAAGTCCTATTGCGACAACCTCATAGTTAGGCGAGCTCAACCTCGTCTTTTTGAAGAACTGTGCAAGCTGAATCTGCGTATTGTTCCACAGGGTTCTCTTAATAACCTTGTGATACAACCAGATCTCGAGAAAGCTGTTAAGAATGCGCAAGCTAAAGATGTTGAAGTTGATCTGATGAAGAAAAATCTTCACCTTGAAAAGTACAGGGATTTCTCGCTGTCTGAAGATGGAACCTTGTATTTCAGAAACCGCATTGTGGTACCTCGCTTCGAGCTTATGACTGACAAGGTCATGAAGGAGGCACATGATACACCGCTGTCTGTTCATCTGGGTAGCACCAAGATGTATCGTGATCTCTGACAAAGGTACTGGTGGTCTAGAATGAAGCAGGACATTGCTCGATATGTTGCTGAATGTGATGTGTGTCGTCGCATTAAAGCAGAACATCAGAAGCCGGCTGGAATTCTGTAACCACTTCCTATTCCTCTATGGAAATGGGATAAGGTTCAGATGGATTTTATTACAGGACTTCCCAGGTCACAGAAGGGTCATGATGCTATTCTTGTCGTCGTCGACCAACTTTCTAAAGTTGCACACTTTCTGCCTGTCAAGGAGACGATCACTGCTAGTCAGCTAGCAGAGTTATATATCTCCAGAATTGTTTCACTCCACGGTATTCCGAAGGAGATCAGTTCGGACCGTGGCGGCCTTTTCACTTCAAAGTTCTGGGAGAGTTTCCAAGAAGCTATGGGAACTCATATCACCTGGAGTTCGGCATATCACCCCCAGTCCCAAGGCCAAGTCGAACGAGTCAATCAGGTTCTTGAAGACATGCTTCGGGCTTGTGTCATTTCTTTCGGCAAGAAGTGGGAAGAATCTCTTCCGTATGCCGAGTTCTCTTATAACAACAGCTATCAAGCCAGTTTGAAAATGGCCCCCTTCGAAGTACTCTATGGACGTAAGTGTCGAACCCCTCTGAATTAGTCAGAAACTGGGGAACGACCGCTCGTGGGTCCGGATATTATTCAACACGCCGAAGAACAAGTTCGTATTGTCCGGGAAAATCTCAAGGCAGCTCAGGACCGCCAGAAGAGCAACTATGATCGCAAAAGATGGGGTTTGACTTATCAACCCGGTGATCAAGCTTATCTGCGAGTCACTCCTATGAAGGGCAATCACTGTTTTGGAATCAAGGGCAAGCTAGCTCCACGCTACATTGGTCCTTTCCGCATTGTTGCTAGACATGGTCAGGTGGCATATAAATTGGAGTTGCCGCCACAATTCTCTCATATCCACGACGTCTTCCATGTGTCGCAACTTCGTAAATGCTTCAAGGAATCTCCGCACCGAGCTGTGGATCGCGAGATGCTCGAATTGCATGATGATCTTTCTTATAAGGAACATCCGATCCGTATCCTCGATGAATCTGAACGTCAAACCCGTCAGAAGGTTACCAAGTTCCTCAAAGTGCAGTGGTCTAATCATACTGAAGATGAAGCCACTTGGGAACGCGAGGATAATCTTCGTGCGGAATACCCCGAACTTTTTCCTTCTACCTCTTAATTCTTGGGACGAGAATTCTTGTTAGTGGAGGAGATTTGTAACACCCCATGTATTAAGCTACAGTGATCACCCTTTTGATTATGCCAGGTCATCATGATCAACAGTGCTTAATCATCATTAGTGTCATATCTCTTTTCAATTTAAATTCAAAATGGAAAATTCAAACTTAAGTGAAACCAAAAGTTGTTCAAATTGGAAAACAAAAATGTGCATCATGTTGCAAATATTCCCATAGCATTCATAAAAGTGATTGCAACATTTATTGGAATTGTAAAAGGACTCAAACAACAAGAAACAGCAGCAAAATAGCACTATTTAATCCTTTTTCAATTATATAAAATCCAAACAAAAAGATATGGACACCAAACCAAATTCTAGCAGTGACTAATTTTGCACTGTTAATAGTTGGACCAGTCTCATATTTTACAAAAGTCATTTGGAGTAAAAACAACAGACAAAACAGAAAAAGAAAAAAACAGAAAGCAGAAAAATAGAAACAGAAAAGAAAGAAAAAGAAAAGGGCCGCCAGCGACTGGGCCTAAGTGACACAGTGGCCGGCCCAGCCCGCGCAACGCCTTCTATCCCTCCTCCCGCTTGTCTGCACACCCGCGCTCGCCGCCCCGGCCCCCCTTCTCCTCTGTCGACAGCGAGCCGCACGCGCCCTGCCCCGCTCGGTTAAGGACCCCTGCGACGCGTTGGACAAACCCTAGACGCCACAGCTCCCCTCTCTCACTCGTCCCCTTCCGTTTCTTCTGAGGCCGACGCCGCCGTCGCCGTCGCCACGCCACCACCGTGGCCAGTGGCCTCCCTGGGCTGTCGCGAGCTGTCCAGGAGGGCCGCCGAGGTCGATTTCGTCCTCTCCTTGCATCAGTTCAAGCCGCCAGCCTCTGCATCGCCGCCATCGGGTACCTCTTCACCGCCACGGCCGCGTCACCATTGCCGTTGATCCACTCGACTCCGGTCTCCCCACGCCTCCCCGAGCCCTCCTCTGCATCCGATGTGAGCGCGCACTCCTTCCTTCTCTTTCCCGAGCTCGATTTCGAGCTTGGACGCGTGCTTGCGTCGAGGCCGTAGCCGCGCCGCCGCCTAGCTCCATCGTTCGGTCAGCTCCGGCGAGCTCTCGCCCTCCTACAAGCTCCCCTAGATGCGCGCGAGCGTGGGCGCCCCACTGGTGCCTCTGGTTCGTCCCGCCGCTTCCCCTAGCAGTAGCTTCGCGCAGCGCCACCGCTGCCTCCACTCGGTCGTCGTCGTAGCCTTCACTCCGGTCACCCCCTGCCTCGGCCGATCCCTTCCCTCCGCCGTTCGAAAGGTCGCCGGAGCGCGTCTCCGATAGGCCGCCGCCTTGCCTGTAGCCGCCGGCGGGCACGCGCATGCGCGCGTGCGCTAACCAGTGGGTTGACCCACTGTGGCGTGGGCCCGCCTGCTTAATTAGCCTAACTACTAATTAGGAGCTAACTAACCCCTGCTAATGACACTGACAGCCGGGCCCCATGTATGTTAATTAACCTAATAAAAATCGGTTTAGTTAAATAATAAATGACAAGCGGGGCCCACTATATTGTTCGTGTAGATAAGACTCGCTGAGTCAGCGTGCTGACTCAGCACTGGGACCCACCAGTCAGCCTCTGCTGACTGGGCAGTTGACTGGGCCCACCTGTCAGCCACTGTGCTAAACAGCTGGGTACACCCACTAGGTACCCGTAGCAATTTCCAGTTTATTTTCGAATTTAAATTAATTCCATAAATTAATAAAAACTTTAGAAAATCATATATTTTAATCCGTAACTCCGATGAAAATAATTTATATATGAAAGTTGCTCAGAATTTCGAGACGGATCTGAATACGCGGTCCGTTCGTCCGTCACACGTCCCTAGCTACCCGAACATGGAACCGTTCCCCTCCGATCATCTGTCTGACAACTGTCCAGAACCGGGAAAACATTCCCAGATGTTTTCCCTCGTTAGACCCCGATGCAATTCCCAGATGTTTTCCCTCTTCACCTAAATCGTGTAGCACCACGTCAGAACACCGCTAGCTCTGCTTATTGACATGTCATGCACTTGTTTGCTTAGTATTTACTATTTTCTCCCCCTCTTCTCTCTCGTTAGACCCCGATGCAGTTCCCAGTACCGACGCGGCTCCGGAGCCCGATGACACCGTTGACGACCTTGCCCTTGCCACCGAGCAACCAGGCAAGCACCCCCCCTTTGAGCATACCGATATCGCCTATTCTTTCTCTCTCATGCTTGCATTATAATTGCTGCTGCTACTGTTTTACCTATTCTGATGCATAGCCTGTTTACTGTAACCTGCTGTTGATAATTACCTGCATATCCTAAACTGCTTAGTATAGGCTGGGTAGAGACCTATTAGTGACCCCGCTAGTCCCGACTGCCCCGCTGGATTATCAGAAGACCCGATCAACGGGATTGAAAACGAGGCCCCGGCACCGCACATCACCCCCCTTAGTTGTAACGACACTGCAACGTTACTATCGAGTGCCGAGGGTGAAACCTCTTGTAGCACTTCTGATGTTAACTCTGTAGAGTAGCTATTCGGTCGTGGTCATCGAGGGTGATTCCTCCTTCACCGCTTCCGATAACGACGCCGTCGTACAACACCACAAGTGTGAACCCAGCGAGGGTGATTCCTCCGAGTTCACCTTGACGGATACATCGAGTGGGAATTCAACGAGGGTGATACCTCGGATTCCCCTGATGTTATGGACACACGGATACTTGGACCTTACACTATTACTTAGAAAGGCGTGTCGACCCTGAGGGGTACCCGCGTGTGATGTGAAGACGGGTTGCCTGTATGGTGCCCGAGTGATGAATACGAGGTGTGGCCGGGCAATCTTGGCCCTTGCCGCAAGTCCTCGAGATGGGGCGACGGGGTCACATCGATCGTGAGTCTCTGCTCGTTACCGCAAGCCCCTAGTCCACTAACGATTTGGATATTTGATCTGAGAAGGGCTCTGGCCTGATAGCACTAACCATCACGTGGGCATAGTATGGGCGTTCTGCATCATAGCATCAGCCGAAAGCTCTGTCAGACGTCCAGTTCAGCACTGCGGCCGGGCTGGGCCGGCACCATCCTGAGGGGTGGAGCCTGGTTCGCCCGGCACGCAACGACCCGGAGGGCGAGGGGCGATGGCCAAGACCCATTTGCTCTTAGGATGTAGACCGACGGGGACCTCTCTGCTGAGCTGTAGGTAGGGTTGCGGTGTGTCATTTGGCCGAGGTCGGGCATGACCCAGAAAAGTGTGTCCGGCCGGAGTTAAGTGAGCGTGGTGGGTAAGTTGGTGCACCCCTGCAGGGAAGAACTAATCTATGCATAGCCGGATCCTCGGTAACGGACACTCGGAGTTGTATCATGATTGATACAATTAGAACTAGATACTTGGATACTATGGCTCTGGGATTGCTTCTCGCCGGGAGTCGAGAAGGGATCTCAGGACGAGGTTGATGACTGTATGGCTCTGGGATTGCTTTCTCGCAGGGAGTCGAGAAAGGATCTCTGGGTGAGGTTGATATCATTACTGCTACCTTATATTGTACTGTTCTACTCTCTTCTATTGCTGCAAGACCTCTGAAGATGCTAGTCTTCGATAGGACTAGGCCTTCTCTCTATTCTGAAATTTCTGCAGCCCAGTCCACATATACAGCCTCTCTTTGATAATGTTGCATATGTAGTGTAGATCCTTGCTTGCTGAGTACTTCTGAGTACTCACGGTTGCTTTGTTTTCTTTTTCTCCCCATATCAGTTTGTCGTGACCAGATGACGGAGCCCCCTGAGACAGATGCCCCATCGATCGACTACTACTACCACCCCGAGGGTGGATATTACTTCGAGCTTGCCATCGACCAGGAGTAGGATCCGAGGGTCTCAGGCAGGAGTCCTGCGCCTTTCGATCGTAGTTTTTGTTTTGCCCCGCCTTTCTAAAGGCTTATCTGTTTCTGTTTCATATCTATACTCAGATATCTGATGCTTCCCCTGCCGCTTGTTCGCAAGCTTATGTATTCGAGCCCTCGAGGCCCCTGGCTTGTAATATAAAGCTTGTATGACTTATTTATGTTTTAGAGTTGTGTTGTGATATCTTCTCGTGAGTCCTTAGGCTTGATCGTGTGCGTTTGCGTGTATGATTAGTGCATGATTGAGCCGGGGGCGTCACAATGTCCATCTCCGCTTGTGATGATTATTACTGAGGATGGTGGGTATGAGTTCGCTAGTGACTATGATGAGGAGACTTTGGCTCTTATTGCAAGTGAAGAACATGGTGAAGATGATTCTGAACATGAGACACAATACATGGCTGCTGAGGATGCTGACAGGTATGAGAGTTTAGTTGCTCAATGTGTTTTGAGTGTGCAGGTAACACAAGCTGAGCAAAATCAGAGGCATAATTTGTTCCATACAAAGGGAGTTGTGAAGGAACGTTCTGTCCGCTTCATCATTGATGGAGGGAGCTGCAACAACTTGGCTAGCATGGAGATGGTGGAGAAGCTATCTCTCACCACAAGACCACATCCACATCCTTACTACATCCAATGGTTGAACAACAGCGACAAGGTTAAGGTAACACTTACTGTTTGTGTGCATTTTAGTATCTCTACATATGCTGATTATGTTGATTGTGATGTGGTACCCATGCAAGCATGTTCCTTATTACTTGGTAGACCATGGCAATTTGATAAAAATTCTGTACACCATGGTAGAAACAATCAGTATACTCTTGTTCATAAGGATAAACATATTACTTTGCTTCCTATGACTCCTGATTCCATTTTGAAAGATAATATTAATAGAGCTAATAAAGCAAAACAGGAGAAAAATAAGAGTGAAAATCAGATTGTGGCAAAAGAATTTGAGCAACAAATGAAGCCTAATAATAAACCATCTAGTGTTGTTTCTGAAATTAAACTGAAAAGTGCATGTTTACTTGCCACCAAATCTGATATTGATGATCTAGATTCAGCAAATCTGTTTGGTATGCTTTTGTGTGCAAAGAGGCATTATTTTCATTCAAGGACATGCCTTCCTCTTTGCCTCCTGTTGTCACTAACATTTTGCAGGAGTTCACTGACGCCTTTCCACAAGACGTGCCACCGGGATTACCACCTATTCACGGGATTGAGCATCATTTTAACTTAATTCCCGGTGCTTCGCTGCCAAACCGTGCGCCATACCATACCAATCCAGAGGAGACGAAGGAGATTATGTGTCAAGTACAGGAGCTGCCCGACAAAGGTTATATGCGCGAATCTCTTAGTCCTTGTGGTGTTCCTATTATACTAGTGCCAAAAAAGGATGGTACGTCGCATATGTGTGTTGATTGTAGAGGCATTAATAATATTACTATTCGTTATCGTCATCCTATTCCTAGGCTAGATGATATGCTTGATGAATTGAGTGGCTCTACATTATTCTCCAAAGTTGATTTGCGTAGTGGATACCATTAAATTCGTATGAAATTGGGAGATGAATGGAAAACAACATTTAAAACTAAGTTTGGCTTATATGAGTGGTTAGTCATGCCTTTTGGGTTAACTAATGCACCTAGTACTTTCATGAGATTAATGAATGAAGTTTTACATGCTTTCATTGGACGATTTATGGTAGTCTATTTTGATGATATACTGATTTATAGCAAATCTTTGGAAGAACATTTGGAACATTTATGTGTTGTTTTTATTGCTCTACGTGATGCACGTTTGTTTGGTAACCTTGGGAAGTGCACCTTTTGCACCGACCGAGTATATTTTCTTAGCTATGTTGTTACTCCACAGGGAATTGTAGTTGATAAAGCCAAGTTGAAGCTATTGAGAGTTGGCCGCAGCCCAAAATGGTCACACAAGTGAGGAGTTTTCTTGGACTCGCTGGTTTCTATAGGCGTTTTGTGAGAGATTTTAGCACCATTGTTGCACCTCTCAATGAGCTTACAAAGAAGGATGTGCCTTTTGTTTGGGGTACCGCATAGGAAGAAGCCTTCACGGTATTGAAAGATAAGTTGACACATGCTCCTTTACTCCAACTTCCTGATTTTAATAAGACTTTTGAGCTTGAATGTGATGCTAGTGGAATTGGATTAGGAGGTGTGTTATTACAAGATGGCAAACCTGTTGCATACTTTTCTAAAAAATTGAGTGGGCCTAGTCTGAACTATTCTACTTATGATAAAGAATTATATGCTCTTGTTCGGACTTTGGAAACATGGCAACATTATTTATGGCCCAAAGAATTTGTTTTTCATTCTGATCATGAATCTTTGAAACAAATTAAAAGTCAAGCAAAACTGAACCGTAGACATGCTAAATGGGTTGAATTCATTGAGACTTTCCCTTATGTCATTAAACACAAGAAGGGTAAAGAAAATGTTATTGTTGATGCATTGTCTCGTCGTTATTCTATGCTTTCACAACTTGACTTTAAAATATTTGGTTTGGAGACCATCAAAGATCAATATGTGCATGATCCTGAATTTAAAGATGTATTGCAGAATTGTAAAGAAGGGAGAACGTGGAACAAGTTCGCCGTTAACGATGGATTTGTGTTCCGTGCTAACAAGCTATGCATTCCAGCTAGCTCCAGTCGTCTTTTGTTGTTGCAGGAGGTCAATGGAGGAGGATTAATGGGACACTTTGGCGTGAAGAAGACAGAGGATGTACTTGCTACACATTTCTTTTGGCCAAAGATGAGACGGGATGTTGAGCTCTTTGTTGCTCGCTGCACTACATATCAAAAAGCTAAGTCACGACCCAATCCTCATGGTTTATATATGCCTTTGCCTGTACCTAGTGTTCCATGGGAGGATATATCTATGGACTTTGTTTTGGGTTTACCTCGGACAAAGAAGGGGAGGGATAGCATATTTGTTGTCGTGGATAGGTTCTCGAAAATGGCACACTTTATACCATGTCATAAAAGCGATGATGCTGTTAATGTTGCTGATTTGTTCTTTCGTGAAATTATTCGCTAGCATGGTGTGCCAAATACTATTGTTTTAGATTGTAATACTAAATTTCTTAGCCACTTTTGGAGATGTTTATGGGCTAAGTTGGGGACTAAACTGCTTTTTAGTACTACTTGTCACCCCCAAACTGATGGACAAACTGAAGTAGTCAATAGAACATTGTCTACTATGCTTAGGGCTGTTTTGAAGAATAACAAGATAATGTGGGAAGAATGCTTGCCTCATATTGAATTTGCTTATAATCATTCGCTGCGTTCTACTACTAAGATGTGCCCTTTTGAAATTGTATATGGTTTCTACTTCGTGCACCTATTGATTTGTTGCCTCTTCCATCTTCGGAGAAGGTTAATTTTGATGCTAAACAACGTGCTGAATTGATCTTAAAAATGCATGAGTTAACTAATGAGAACATTGAGTGTATGAATGTTAAATATAAACTTGCTGGAGATAAGGGTAGAAAACATGTTGTGTTTGCACCTGGAGATCTTGTTTGGTTACATTTGCGTAAGGATAGATTTCCTGATTTGCGCAAATCAAAGCTAATGCCACGTGCTGATGGTCCTTTCATTTGTAGATTTAAAGCCTTATTTGGGTGAGGAAGATGAGCTTCCATCGAGGACGACTTCATTTTCAAGAAGGGGAGGATGATGAGGACATCAATACCATTGTTACACCCACAGCCCCTGCAGCTATACATACTGGACCAATTACTAGAGCTCGTGCATGCCAATTAAATTATCAGGTACTTTCGTTTCTTGGTAATGATTCTAATGTTCTTGAGAATATGATGTTGCCTAAATTGGATACATTTGTCTTGCTTACAAATGAAGGGCCTAGCTTGGACAAGAAGGATGAACATTGGAGCAAGATCAAGCATGGGCATGCGCAAGGGGAACAAGAACGGAGTTACAAGTGATGATTTCAGGACTTTAAAGCCACCATAATGAGTGCATGAAGCCTTGGACGAAATATACAAGATGCCACTTCATAAATTTCGTTCAGAGGCTATTATAGGTGCTGCATCACCTTATTATTGGGCCAGGCCCATGTAATTTCGAAATACTTGAGTATAGGCTATTTTTAGAGTCCGTATGTGTGGGGAAACAAGAGATAGGGTTGGTTTTGGACCCCTCCTCCAAGGGCCACGAAATTCCGCCCTCTTCCTCCATATATACAGCCCTTAGGGCACCGTTTAGACTTTGGGGTTTTGTTTAGATTAAAAGTTTGCCATAGCTGCAACTTCGCGTACTTCGTTTGTGTTCAACAACCAGACCAAGACGTCACAGAACCCCACCTTGATCAATAAAGCTTTCATCTTATATTCACAATATCCAGATTGCAATCTTTGTTTCTTGCTTGTTCTTCATTTGCTTGTAGGAAATAGACCTTCGTGGTCAGGTTGATCGTGCTCCGGCGTGGTTAATAACCCTCGGAAGTTGGTTTAGTGATTGCTAAGGCGCGACGTCTCGCACGTTATTAGTCAGATCGTCAAAGTCTACTCCCATAGAAAACGATAATCACCTTCTCATTGAAAGACGGGACACCTTTGCCTCTATCACAACCGCACTCGGACAACCACCCGCCACTCAACTAACGAACCACCACTCGGACCAAGGAGGCAAGCGGGCGGCTTGAGAGCTGCAACGGTCAAGGAATCCTAAGCCATCCATTAAACAGAGTCAAGGCACCCATTATCTGGAACTGCCATAGTAGAGGCTCATCACACCTGTAACTAACGCATTCAGTGTCATTTAATGCCAAGGAGACATGGAGGACGTGGGGCTGCGGCACACTCTATATAAGCTGCATCCCCTCCATAATCGGACAAGAGCAATCTTTGTAACCATTCCCTTCAAATCAAAACAAGCCCCAGGGCCAGAGACATAGGGCTGTTACCTCCGCCGAGAGGGGCCTAAGCTCGTTAAACACCAAGTGTTACACTTGCGCTGTAGCTAGGCTCTGCCCCCTATTTGTACCCCTAGTACTCTTTGTCAGGATCGTAACCCCGACAACTACCGATTTAGATCACTGCTACTCCGCCACTAGTGCTCAAGCGGCCAAAACTATTAGTGCACTGCTTTTCTGCTACTAGTGCGTTCAGTTTCGACAGCAAAATTCAGTTTTGACAACAAAATTCAGTTTCGAAGGTAAAATTCAGTTTCAACAGTAAAATTCAGTTTCGACAGTTAAGTTCAGAGATGAGCGGCTAATGTATTTTACATCTAGCACTTTTTGGTTATGTATTTTACATCATCTATTGGAGATGCTATTAGAATTCTACTCAGGTTAACGTTGTCTCTCTTGTGCTGCTTCAGCCTCCCCGTCATACAACTCACTGGAGCTACTCCAACGACAAAACCCTCCATCACAGTGGAGCAGTACCCTCGGCTCCATCTCCAAACGCCTAAGATCTTCTTCCCCTCCTCCAACAGCCACATCAGCCACAGCATCCTCAGCGACCAACCCAACGATGCTGAGATCGACATGGCTTCGCCAAAGAGGTTGTACACTTGTTGCAACACTTTTTTACTCTACATGTTATATATATTGTCCACTGAGCATGCGTAGTAACATGAAATACGATTAGTTTCTTCTACTATATGACAAGAAGTGAGGTACGAGGCAACTTAGCTACCCGTGATGGACTCTCTTGAAAGCCATCATTATTTATTTCTGCGCGTTTGAGCTGTGCATGTGTAGATGGGTCTGGGAGTTGAGCTAGTACGGCAGTGGCCTGGGTCCAAATTAGTAGAAGTAGCACAAAAATATTTTTGGAGTGTAGGCTTTTGCCTGTTCAAGCCTGCCTAATAGGATCGCCAGTAGTTGAAAGGAAAAATGAAGGAAAAACATAGGAATTGGAAAGTTTCCTATGGTACTACTATTCATGCATTTGGTTTAAAGGAATGGAGAAAAGGAAAACTATAGGATTTGTTCCTTTAGTGTCTCTTTCAAAGACAAACCGTAGGAATTTTAATATCCACTTGGCCCTCCTTTTCAAATTCCAATTCATGAAGAAGAAGACTAAGTGATAGTAGCATAATAGCATTATAACTGTACATTTTCTTGTGGTTTGACTTAATTTGACCATGCTTCTTTGCTTTCCTATGACCTTCCAATTCCTATGAACCAAACACCCAGATTGACAGAAATCCCGTGATTTTAAATTCTCTGTTTTGCACGTGCATTCCTATCCAATTCCTGTGTATTTCCTATCCCTGCGTTGTTAGAATCCTCCAATTCAAATGAGCCCTTACGGAATTACTTCTGTTATAGATAGTTGTCAAAGAAAACCTTGTGTGGTTTGTCCCGCTCCGGCCGCGCCGTCGTTGTCCCCAGCTCAGCAGCTCCAATGATGGAAGGGTCCACCACAGCAAGGATCCGCCCTCCAGACTGTCTTTTGCCACCTCCGATCTTCTTCCCGCCGCCGGCAGCCACGACTGTTGGCGTCCTGGGAACCGGGGTACCCAGACTTGCCTGCCTGCGGCCCACAGCGTGGCTTCATCAACGGCCTGGTATGGCCCATCCTCAGCATCAACAACACAAGACCCTCGCGAGGGGCCAAGCCTCGCGAGGGGGACGACGTCAAGACCTCCAGAGGGAGCGGCCTCCCAAGGCAGGCTCCTGAGGGGCGGAGATTTCTATGCAAGCCCCACCTCGTGAGGTTCAGGTGACGCAAGCTATGACGACCAAGACCAGGCGGGCGCCAGCGGATGCAGTACAACCGGTTTCCTCTTTGGTGCTAAGGAAGCAAGCGCAGGCGTAGAGTCCCGAGGAATCAGCTAGAGGTTTCCATTCCCATGCTACAGGACCAGGACGGCAGGATGGAGGTCATCACCGAGCCCACCACGACGTCACGACCAGAAGCTTTGCAGGCAAAGACCACCTTTCGTCAGGATAAGATGTACTACTTGTCTCCCTTCAAACATGGCCGTTGTGGGATCCCTTCCTGCCTTCATTTTGGGGGAAGAGGACCGAGGCCACTATAAATATAGCTAGGCCACCACCATAGAGGGGAGACGACGGATCAATCAGATCACCCTCACCAGCTCACACCAGCATAAGAACACACCTCCTGAAGTTGTTCTCCTTCTGTACTAGTTCATCCTCAGCCCACCTCGAGGCCAATCCACCACAAAGTAGGAGTAGGGTATTACACCGCAAGGTGGCCCAAACCTAGGTAAACTGTTGTGTCCCTTTCCTTCCTAGTTCATCGAGCTAGGCCGTGAGATCGACGAGTCGGCAGATCAGGGAGATCGAGTTCTTCGCACGCACCCCAGAGTTCAAACCTTTCTTTGGTCTGTGGAGCCCTAAATCTGACATTTGGCGCGCCAGGTAGGGGTGTGTCAATGTCTCTCCCCCGCCGTTCGCCCCATCGTCACCATGGCGGGAGATCCTCGAGCTCACGCTGAGCACTGGGCCGCTCGGCCTGCCCGAGCAGCGCCCCCCGCCCAATAAGCTCTCCACTCTGCGCTCCTTGCAGCCCGCACGGCAGCCAGCACCGTCGGCAACAGGCGGAACGGACCACCTCCGCCTGTTTCCGTGCCGTGTCGCAACCGCGCCACCACGCGGTCTTCGGGCTACGCCGCGGCGACGACCCTACACACGCGCCGGCAGCAGGCGAACACGCGAGCCGCGCTCATCGTGGCGCGGGAGCTGCTGCACTACAGGCTGGCGGAAGGTGGCCACGACGCCCTGCTGGAGCGCGTCGCCGAGCTACTTGATGCTGCCTACGAGGGTGCGGCGCCCTTCTGTACCTTGCCTACATCGCAAGCGCTGCCGGGGGCACCCGCCGGCTCCCGCCACACCCGTGCGCCCTTCCTCGGGGGGCCCGGAGGATCTCGCGACGCCAACCTGGCCCGCGATGCCGCTTACCCTACCCAGGGCGCGTTAGTTCCGGGTGTGGTGGGGCAGGGCGGCCCCTCCCCGGACCACGACGAGATGCCGCACTGCGGTCATCGCGACCTGGCGCCAAGCATGACGAGCAACGGCGCCGGGCGGCCGGGCGCCGACCCGGGGATGGCGGCTCCGGGCACCCCTGTACCTCCGCTGATGAGCTTGCTGTATGCGCCAAGAAGAAGCCCCTGCTCGTTCCCCTCGCCGGACTGGGTATCAGGACCACGTGAGGCCGAGGCTCTTCACGGGCCACCCCGGAGCTTCACCAGCATCTTCGACAACAACAGCCACCGGGTACAGCCGATATCTCAGGCGCACGATTACGCTAACCAAGGACCGCAGGTGAACCAAGCCACGGCAACGACCGTGGACCTTAGGACGATGGCCCTGCCGCAAGCGGACGAAATGCACTGGGAGCCGTGTGGGGGGAGCCCAGTGCCAGGGCCTACCCCGCGTCGTGTGGAGCAAGGCGCCGCCACAACGGCGGCGCACGCCGCTCGGAGGTAGGTCCTCCGCCGGGGAAGGCGCTGGCGAGCCCTTCCCCCCGGTGGGGGCCCTGCGATCGATGGGGCACCGCCAGCGTCCCCCTTGCCCCTTGGTGTCATCCTGGTTTCCGGACGCCCCAAAGGTGGTCGGGGGATGCGCAGGGCGGGGCCCTCGCCAGGCGCCAGGGATGCCCGTGAAGATCTCCTCTCGTGACACTCTCACGTAATAATGAGTTGGGGCTGTACACGCCCTGGAGTCTCCTGAGCGCCGCCCTCGGGCCTCACGGGGGCTCCCACCCACGTCCAAGTGGAAGCACCATGCTCCGTGCTGGCCATCGACACTGTCCCCCAATGACTATGCCCACGCCCAGTGGAAGCACTTAGCTCCGCGCTGGTGAGAAGACTAGTCTAGGTGCCGGACACGGTTGTTTGTTTCGCCCTCTTTCTGTAACCCAGTTTGCTGTCTTTTGGAATGAGATTTGGAGTTTCGTGTGCTTATCAAAAGGAAAAAGGGGCGAGATTTTTCGATTCGCGGTGTTTTCTTACATTTTGGTTTATGTTAAAAAGCAGGGCTCATGCCTGCTGCCCCCCCCCCCCCCCCCGTGAGCACCCCGCGAGCGGGGGCTAGGCATAGCGTGTGCGTTGCGTGCACGCTTGGGCCAACCCAAGCGGCGCCGAGGCCCCCACAGGGCCAAAAGCGCATCTGCCATAGGACCACTGCGCGCACGCCTTGCCGTGACTCGGCAATCGCCTCCTCGCGCGGCGCTCTCGGGCGGGCCTGCAGGCTTCTCAGGAGGCTCAAGCCCTCGCGAGCCCCCACGGGGCCCACCTCGGGAAAGGAGCGCCCTCACGACACAAGAACCCTTCCAAGACCACCAGCATCAAAGATAAGTCATAACAAACTACTTTAGTAGGGGGCCTTCCCGCCGTCGACAGCACGTTTCAAAATCAATTTAGAAGGGATATCATCGTTTCATACATAACGGGGGAAACCCCCCCCCCCCCCCAAAATGCTTTTCACGCCCCGCGGGGCCGTGCCCGAAATTTTGGTATACAGGTCAGGATCGGAAGGGAAACGCAAGCCTAGCAAGACGCGCTGTCGTCGGCGTCGCCATCTTCATCGTCACCATCGTCGGCGCACCCCCTCTTCAGCTGCGGACACATCCACGCCATCTTCAGGGGCGAACTCCATGACCAGGTCATCCACATGGTCATCCACCCAGCTCGCTAGGTCGCCCTGCGTGACCATGGGCACGGGGGCTATCACAACGTTGAAGTCGAAGTTAGGGTCAAGGCTAAGAAGGTAGCTTAAGACACGCGAGAACGCGCGCCCGAGAAGTCCCCTATTTCTTTCCTCGACGAGCTGGCGTGCCCTCGTGGCCCGGTCTTCCAGACGGGTCACAACTTGGGTAAAGAAGTGGAGGTAGCTAGCATCATCAGCCTCGTGCGGGCGGGAGACGCTCTCTTCATAGATGGTATCCAAGGCCCAGTTGGCCCGGAACCTGAGGTCCTCAAGCATCAAGGAGCGCTCGAGCTGCATCGTCCGGTGGTGGCTCGCTTCATTCGTGGCTTTCTCCACAAGAGACGTGACGCCCGCGACCTGCTGCTAGAGTGAGGACAAGTCGGCTTGGGCGGAGGCCCGAGCCTCCTTGGCGGCCATCTCGTGCTGCTCTGCCACGGCAAGCTTCGCCCTGAGGGCGTCGGTCCTGCCCTACAGCTCAACCTGCCGCTATTGGAAGCGGGTCTCCTGGAGCCCCAACTTCCGGCGGTATTCGCCAACAAAAGCCCCACGAATCTCTGCCACCCTCCGGTCAATTTCCTGCTGGATCTGGGCCTCCCGGGCGGCAACGGCGTCTTCAGCCATGGCCACTTGGCGCTCCCTCACCTCCAGCCACTCGAGCTCCAGGTTGTGTTCCAAGACCTCAAGCGCCAGCGCATCCTCACATGCCTGGCTTCCTCTCTCATCCGAGGGGGCCTCGCTCGGCGGTGCCGCCAGGGTGGCCCTGCATGCCTGGACCTGCCGTTCAAGGGCGGCGTTCGAAGCTCGAAGCTCCTTCTCCCGCTCCTCGGTCGCCTCACGACGATGGTCAGCAGCCCTGGCCTCCTCCAGAGCGCGGGCGCAGGCCTCACAAGAAGCTGCGAGGGACGCCGCGGCGTCAGTACGAGCGAGCTCATACTGCAGATGCCCTAGGTTGATGGCGACCTTCAACTGGTGCCACTCGCGCGCTAGGCGGAGGCCTTCCGCCTCGAGAAGTGCGTCGACATCAACAAGTTCTCCGCCAAGTCGACCCAGCGCGCTCATTGCCTCCTGGAAAAGATCATGACGGACGATGCTGCGCCGCGAGCAAGCTCCAGCGCGCGGCCAAGCCATTCTTCCGCACCAGCGGCTGTCGAAGAGGCGCAAAACGACTCGCCCGTCTCTAGCAGGGGGCTGGTAGCCGGCGCTCCTTCATCTGTTCCCCGGGCCTCGGTGGAAGCGCTGTGCCACTAAGCCCCGCTGCTCGAAGACGAAGCCGACGCTGGGCTCGCCCAACTACCACTAAGCACCAGTGGAGGAGCCCTCGGCACGCCCCCTGCACCCCTGAGATGGCCATGGAGGAAGGAAGCTGGGAACACGGGCTCGCGGCCTTCCAGCGGCGCCTTCACCTCGCGGGCCGGCTCCGTGCCTTGCGCGGGCGCCCGACATGAGGGGCCTGGAATCGCGAGCGGGCCAATGGCATCCGGGGGTCGTACCCCAGGCGGCTTCACCGCAGCAACCAAAGGGATCCTGAAGAGCCAGAGTAAGAAAAGGGCGTGACACGCGAAGATCCACGAAGATAAGGTACTTACTCATCCACGGCTATCCACTTCCTTTGCTTCAGGGCCCGGGGAGTGCCACCACTGCAGCTCCAGAGCCCTTTCCTCTTGCGGAGTGCCCTGAAGTCCAGACGAGGTGGTACGCCGGGGGCCGGTGCGCTGCCCTTCGCGGTTGGGCTGTGGACCGCCACCTCCGGAGCACCCGGCGGCACCCGCTCTCCAGCAGTCACCTCCGAAGCACCCGGTGGCACCCTCTCTCCAGCGGTCGCCTCAGGAGCACACGACGGCGCTCGTCCCCCTGCAACCACCTCAGGGGCATGCTCCATTGGATTGACAAGCACGGGAGCCACCAAGACGGGGTTCTCGTGAGGCCCCTCGAGACCTTCTGGGCGTAGCCCCCACTCGTCGAAGAGGGGCATCTGCTTCACAAAGTCCTCCATGTTCGAGTAGTGGTACAAGGGGCATCCCTCTGCCGGGAGCGTGGCGGGCGCTGGGTCGCTAGTCAGGAGCTCGAGTGCCGCGCACAGCGTCTTGGAAGGGAGCGAGGGCACCTGGACCCTCATGGGGTCGTTGGGGCCAGTGAAGGCCCACATTGGGCGAGAATGGCGCTGGAGCGGGGTGATGCGCCATCGGACGAACTCCCTCACCACCATCGACGCCTTCACCCCTGCCCCCTTCAATTTGGCCAGCCTGGACCAGACGCAGGCGAGCCGACGGTCGACGAGCTTCACGTGCCCCCAGTTGGAGCTGGGTTCCTCCGGCACTCGCGGGAGCAGGAGCAAGGGGCTGTGCGTGGCGGCGTCCACATACACCCACTGCTTCCGGAATCCCTTCACATCCGGGCGGAGCGTGAAGTCGATGCCAGAGCCAGCTATCGCCGCCACAGCCTGGAAGGCCACGCATCCCGAGCGCTGTCGGCCGTCGACCAGGTGGAGCGAGAAGAAATGGCGGAACAAGGCGATAGATGGAGCAACGCCCACCAGTCTCACACAGAAAGGCGAAGGCAGCAAGGAGGATGATGGACCTGGGGTCCAGATGCAGCGCTTGGATCTGGTAATGCGAGATTGCGGCATTGAAGAAATCAGAGAAAGGAGGGACCAAGCCGGCCAGGAGAGTGTGAAGGTGGATGGGGATCTCGGTGGCCTCCATGTCGACCAAGGCCCGGGAGGCGGGCCAGACCGTCGTCGCCTTCCACTCGTTGGAATCGGTGGCGAGGGCCGACAGGACCTTGTCCAACCCCTCCTGGTTGATCACCGTCGACTGACCAAGCGCGGGCTCCAAACCCGACTAGGATTCGGCAGGCACGCAGGCCTTCCCCTTCTTCTTTGACCTCGGGGCCATGGCGTCAGGGGTGGATTGGCGCCGGCGCCGAGTCTGGAAGAGGAGCCACGAGTTCACAGGAAAGGGGGGAAGCCAAGGACGAGCACGGTGGGCAATGATGGCAGAGCCGCGCTTGCAACAAGTAGCCGTCAAGTCTGGCGGTTGCCGAGGCTGCGTGGGGAAGTGGAGACGCCCACGTCCCATCAAGCGCCATGCGTCGACCGGGCCCGCAGGTGATTGGGGCCCGCGACGCTTCACCCTTGCCCTTTGGCTTCGCCTCGAAGCCAAGTCCGAGCGTGCCTTGGGCCCGGGGGCTACTGTTGGCGTCCTGGGAATCGGGGTACCCAGACTTGCCTTCCTGCAGCCCACAGCGTGGCTTCATCAACGACCTGGTACGGCCCATCCTCAACATCAACAACACAAGACCCTCGCGAGGGTCCAAGCCTCGTGAGACGGATGACGTCAAGACCTCCAGAGGGAGCGGCCTCCCAAGGTAGGCTCCTGAGGGGCGGAGATTTCTATGCAAGCCCCACCTCGTGAGGTTCAGGTGACGCAAGCTATGACAACCAAGGCCAAGCGGGCGCCAGCGGGCACAGTACAGCAGGTTTCCTCTTTGGTGCTAAGGAAGCAAGCGCAGGTGCAGAGTCCCGAGGAATCAGCCAAAGGTTTCCATTCCCGTGCTACAGGACCAGGATGGCAGGACGGAGGTCATCGCCGAGCCCACCACGATGTCACGACCAAAAGCTTTGCAGGCGAAGACCACCTTTCGTCAGGATAAGATGTACTGCTTGTCTCCCTTCAAACTTGGCCGTTGTGGGATCCCTTCCCACCTTCATTTTGGGGGAAGAGGACCGAGGCCACTATAAATATAGCTAGGCCACCACCATAGAGGTGAGACGACGGATCAATCAGATCACCCTCACCAGCTCACACCAGCACAAGAACACACCTCCTGACATTGTTCTCCTTCTGTACTAGTTCATCCTCAGCCCACCTCGAGGCCAATCCACCACAAAGCAGGAGTAGGGTATTACACCGCAAGGTGGCCCGAACCTGGGTAAACTGCTGTGTCCCTTTCCTTCCTAGTTCATCGAGCTAGGCCGTGAGATCAACGAGTCGGCAGACCGGGGAGATCGAGTTCTTCGCACGCACCCCAGAGTTCAAACCTTTCTTGGGTCTGCGGAGCCCTGAATCCGACAACGACAATTACATTACCATCATCAACTGATCAGATGACCTTGAGGACTACACGGGTCTGCAAGAGAGGTCGCACTCTTTCTTGTCTGCTTACGTTATGCAACACTTAATATTGCATGCTACTTTATCGTCCTATTCACCATTCAGACTCTAAGTCAGCTCCAAATTAATGCTCAAACTTGAGTTTTTAAATGGTTGTGGGGAACATATCGGGGCCGCAATCAATAGTATATGTCTACTATCTGGTTAATCTCTGGTGTCTACTATGAGTTTCATGTTGGGTGGGAAACAAACAGTAAAAAGCTATTATCTGTATTTTTTAACTGTAGCTATTATCTGCCTGCTATAATTGGTTTTGGGTCTATCCACAGGTTGCTACCATCACTCTGGATTTCTACATGCACTCCTTACATAATCTCTCTATGTGTTATTCCTATTGTAGGATCGAAAGTAAGTCTAGAGGGGGGTGATTAGACTACTTGACCAAATAAAAGTCTAGCCTTTTCCCAATTTTAAGTCTTGGCAGATTTTAGCAACTTAGCACAAGTCAAGCAATCAACCTACACATGCAATTCTAAGAGTATAGCAACGGAATGTAAATCATTGCGTATGAAGGTAAAGGGGAGGAGTTTGGAGGGAGCAAACGCAATGTGGACACGGAGATTTTTGGCATGGTTCCGATAGGTGGTGCTATCGTACATCCACGTTGATGGAGACTTCAACCCACGAAGGGTAACGGTTGCGCGAGTCCACGGAGGGCTCCACCCACGAAGGGTCCATGAAGAAGCAACCTTGTCTATCCCACCATGGCCATCGCCCATGAAGGACTTGCCTCACTTGGGTAGATCTTCACGAAGTAGGCGATCTCCTTGCCCTTACAAACTCATTGGTTCAACTCCACAATCTTGATGGAGGCTCCCAAGTAACACCTAACCAATCTAGGAGACACCACTCTCCAAAAGGTAATAGATGGTGTGTTGATGATGAACTCCTTGCTCTTGTGCTTCAAATGATAGTCTCCCCAACACTCAACTCTCTCTCACAGATTTGGATATGGTAGAAAGATGATTTGAGTGGAAAGCAACTTGGGGAAGGCTAGAGATCAAGATTCTAGTGGTTGGATTGGAATGTCTTGGTCTCAACACATGAGTAGGTGGTTCTCTCTCAGAAAATGAGTAGTGGAAGTGTAGGCACGTTCTGATGGCTCTCTCACAAATGGAGAAGGGGGTGGAGGGGTATTTATAGCCTCCACACAAAATCTAACCGCTACACACAATTTACCAAACTCGATGGGACCGAATAGTGAAACTCGGTTAGACCGATTCAGTTCAAAATGTGAACGTTGGGATTTTTGGTGGGACCGACGTGATCAACTCGGTGGGACCGATGTGCTAGGGTTAGGGCATAACTTGATCTCAGTGAGACAAATCACATGAACTCGGTGGGACCGATTTCAGTAATAGGCAAACAGAGAGTTGGTCAGGCAAACTCGGTGGGACCGATCGCTCATTTCGGTTAGACCAAAACGTTACGAAGGGAAATAGAGAGTTTGCAATCCCATCTCGGTGAGACCGAGATCCGTATCGGTGAGACCGAATTGATTAGGGTTTCTGGCTATGGCTATGTCAAGTGAACTCGGTGGCGCCAGATATATCAAATCGGTGGGGCCGAGTTTGACTTTAGGTGTAGGACATATGTGGAAATGAGAAAGTGGTTGAGGGCTTTTGGAGCATATCACTAAGCATTTTGAGCAAGCAAGCCATTAAGCAACACCTCATCCTCTTTTAATAGTATTGGCTTTTCCTATGGACTCAATGTGATCTTGGATCACTAAAAAGAAAATGTAGAGTCTTGAGCAGTTGCCAATATATGTCCTTAGCATTTTGAGGGGTCCACATCTCTAGTCCATGCCATGCCAATCATTGAACTTTCTGAAATGGTCATCTTGAAAGAGTATTAGTTCAATGAGCTATATGTTGTTAAGAATTACCAAAACCACCCAGGGATTAGTTGCACTTTCAATCTCCCCCTTTTTGGTAATTGATGACAACATATAGATCAAAGCTTCGACAAATGATAATAAGAATGAAATACATCGTCGCTTTGAGAAGTATGTGATAAGCAAGGGCTCCCCCTAAATTTGTGCATTATTTAAAAATTTGCTTGTGAATGCAAATGCACAATCGATTAGGATCTTGGGTTACTCTTCCTGATAGAATATGAAATATACACTCATCACCAAGACAAAGTGAATGATCATACATAAGTGATAGAGAATATCATCATCCAAGCAGGCAAACAAATAAGTAGCAAAAGAGGCAAAAAGAAGCAAAGCTCTCTCGCTCAAAGCCTATGATCTATACACTTTCTCCCCCTTTGGCAACAAGTTACCAAAAAGTTTGAAATGCATAGTGTTATGCGGCTCTCTAAGCTTGATCTTCGGGAGGTGCCATGGAGAGGAGTCCTGCAACAAATGCATCTGAAGAGGTTGTAGGAGCTGGTGGAGTTGCAATTGGAGGGGCAACTGAAGTTGTGGCTGCAGGAGCTGAAGTTGTAGCTCTAGTGTCTGTCATTGGCACTGATGCAGACCTCTGTCTTCTAGGCACCCTTTGGTAAGCATCAGTGGTGGTCTTGTCACTCCTATCCTCAAGCTCTTCTTGGATCTTCTCCACAGAAGTCTGAATCTCTGTCACCTTGACATCCAAGTCATGAAGTTTTGTCTCAAAAATTCTCTCAAGACTCTCTTGATTCTGAGTCAGGGTGGCCAATCCTTTCTCAATCCTCAAAGTAGCTTGAATGAGATAGCTAAGTTGATCTTGTTTAGACTTGAGAAAAAACTTGGGATGCCTCTTCAACTCTTGGCATCTTGGCTGCCTTTTCTACTTTTGCTTTTTCTCTCTTCTCTTGAGCCTCTACTGAAGTAGGATCTGTAGCATCCATGACAACTGTGTTGTCCCCAAAATCAGGCCTCAAGGGAAGGTGCTCTTTGTCCAACAGATATATGCCTTTACCCATCTTGGAGTTGATGAGCATTTGAATGTGTGGAGCATACCCAGATGATCTCTTTTGGTCTGCTGCAGTTCTCTTGATGGTTTCAACTATCAAGCTCATCACCTTGAATTTTTGTGGCACATTGAACAATTGAAGCAAGTTGATGGAGTGGCCTCTGATCATCCTGTGATCTCCTGATTTGGGCAACAGGGTGTGCCTCAAAATGGTGTTTATGGTGGCCAGTCCAGACAACAGATAGTACACTAAGCCTAGCTTGTGAGTTTCCAAGGCCTTGTCAGGTATCTCCTTGTACATGTTGGCAATGGAGTTGTGATCTTTCTTGCGCTTTGCATAGACATCTGTGTCATCCTCTTGCTCTTCAGGGGCATTGATAAGCTTGGCCCATTCTGCAACAGTTGACTGGTACCTTGTACCCTTAGACATCCAAACAATTCTTCCATCTGGGTAGAAGTGAGCTGTTGAATAAAACTGCATGATAAGCTCATCATTCCACTTGGTTAATTTCTGACCCACAAAGGTGTCAACTCCATTGAGTCTGAAGCTCTCACGTACTCCAGGGAAGTGGTCTTCATTTTCATCAATGTATTCCCAATCAACCCATCTCATGTCACTGACTATGGGCTTCTTATCCAATAGAATTGTCTCATAAAAGTCCTGTTGTTCCTTGGTGTGAAATCTGTAGTCCACAGCAGTTTTTCTCCTTGCAGCATAGGGGTCTGATTGTCTCCACAATCTGAGACCTGCATCCTTTCTTTCCTTCATGTTTTCAGCCACTGGATGATTATCATCATGATCAGGGATCTTTGGCTTCAACTTTCTGAGCACTTGGGCTTCCTCTTCTTCTTCTTCCATTTCAGGCACTGGGGCCTTGTTCTTTTTTGCAGCAGGTATGTTTCTGGTGCTTCTCTTTGGTGCAGTCTTAGAGGCTTGAGCAGTAGCTTTGGGGGCAGTCTTGGGCTTTGATGGAGCAGCCCCAGACTTGATGGCATCCCCCATCAGCTTCTGAGCTTTGGGTGCTGGTGCAGCATCCTCTTCTTCATCCTCAGCTGGGTCTCTCATCATAGAAGGTTTGCCAATCACTCTGGCCATGGTCTTCTTGACCCTTTCCTTTCTCTTCTTGCCCTCACTAGCAGCCTCTTCAATAGTTGATATTGACGCTTCAAGAGTTGAGGCTCTGGCCTTAGACATGGGCACTCTCTTGGCAGGAGCTTTCTTGTGCAGACCAGGCTTGGTTGAAGCTATAGTGCCAAATTCTTTCTTGACAACTTTCTTCTTTGAGCTGACCTCCTCCTCAACAGCAACATAATCTTCATCCTCAGAATCTGAGTTTCTCTTTCTCCTTGTCCTAGTAGCTGCTTTGGGCAAGTTGCTTGGGGTGCTTCTGCTACCATCATCATAGCTGCCAGAGGGACTAGTGCCCTTACTCATGCTAACTTGCTCCTCAGACTTGTTCTGGCTGTCACTTTGATCTGACATAGCTGACACTGCAAACTGACCCTGAAAGCTGACCCTGTGAATAGATGTAGTTTGGACAGAGTGGATGAGCATCACAAAGTGCAGAGATTTTGCAAAACAATTGAGTCAAAAACTTAGTTTTAGTTTTCTACAGAAAGCCTTCCGGATCTACCGATTTGTTAAACTCAGTGACACCGAAGCAACATAAGAGTCTAAACTAGTGGAATTGGTCAGACTGAGACACAGTTCGATGACACCAAGATTGCTAGGGTTTCACTGAGAGTTGAACCCGGTCGCACCGATTCATAAATTTCGGTCAGACCAAAAATTACAAGTGCAATGCCCTAGGCCAAATCGGTGACACCGATTTCTACAACTCGGTCGGTCCGAGATGAGTTCGGCGGAAACTTAACCCTAAATTTTCGAATTAAAACTAATCTAAAGGAAGTTTTTGCTGGATAGAGTAATCTCATACGTGGTAAGAATCATGGCATTGACCTAAGTGTAGGAATCGGAGGTAAAGATTGCACATAGGGGTCGAGTTCATACCCTAACTCGGCGGTGAACTCGCTACGGCGGCAACGGCGGCAAAGATTCCCGTTGACGATGGCGGAGACCAGCGGCTGGAGGTCACTGGCGATGAGGAGACGATCCGGAGACTCGAGTCGGCAGAGGAGGATACGCGCGGGCGAAGGATTTTTGGAGAAATTTCCAAAATTCGACCCGTGGGTATTTATATCCTGACCCTGTCGGTGTGACCGAGTGGAACGACTCGGTGGCACCGAGATGCAGAATCGCAAGCGGTTACTGCAACTCGGTGTGACCGAATTGCTCAAATCGGTTGCACAAAGATTGAAAACCTAGATCAACTCAATGAACTCGGTATGACCGAATGGAAAGAATCGGTCACACCAAAATACAGTGAGAGGTTTTGGAAGTTTAAGTCTATGACAAATCGGTGGCTCCGAGTGCTCCTCGCCCAGAGGGTTCGAATATGACTTGATCAAACTTTGTGATGTAGCAAGAATAGAGTTTGAGACGAGAAAAGCATAGATAGCCAGAGGAAGTTCTTAGGCATTCTTGTCCATCCATTTGGCAAAAGAAAAAGAGCCAAACAATCAAAGCAACAAATGGATGTCCTCGAATAATAAAAAATATGCAATCAACATGCTCACACAATAAGATAGCAAATGAAATATGTGGCAAAGCATGCACAAACACTCTAGCATCTATCAAGCATTTGGCGATGACTAGGTCATCTATATATGAGTATATTGACTTAGGAGTCAAATGAGAACATTTGATCATAGGTCATACTCATCGTTTAAGCACAAGTGGGGTTACCACTTTTACATAAAGCATTGTTGTGTTCACACCATTAGAGTTGCTTTAGCTCAATTCTTAGAGTAAAGCTCCCCCTAGATGTGATGTCCCCCCTAAGAGGGATGAACTAACCTTGGGTTTTGTCGATGATGACTTCATGTAGATGTTGAAGATGTGGATGCTCAATGTTGATGTAGATCATTTGGAGCAATCCATTGGATGAGTTGCACTTTCAATACCTACATGGGTTAGTCCCACAAGGAACAAGCAAGGATATCCATAGACATAGAGTGAAGTACACACAAGATGATGTCCATGAAAGCATTAGGTTACCTTGTCCCTTGACTTACCAACAAGAGGGTTTGTGACTCCTTGAACTAGTGCAAGATGTGGAAGTTGATTGCACTTGTCCTTGCCAATGTGAATGTGAGTGAAGTATGTTGGCGGAGTCACCCTCAAGAACTCTCTAGTTCTTCTTCTTCGGGATCCACACCATCTTGATGGGAATCCTTGGGGTTGTAGATAAACTTGATGAAGTAGAACTTGATGTAGTCTTGGGAACCCACTTGACCAAGGCCTTTGGAGCTTCTTCAAATGCATCAATCTCTTCTTGAAGCTTGTCCTTGCCTTTTAGCTTGTGGTCTTGTGGTGGAAGATCATCTTGAGCTTGTGTCCCCTCGAAGGAAGTAGGATCATACTTCTCTTGTTGAGGAACAAACTTTGTCTTGGGGTATTGATCTTCTTCCCACTCAACTCCATTGGCATTGAACTTTCGTTCAAAACCAACACCTTGATTCTTCCGGTGCCTTCCTTGCTTGCGTACAATTTCCTCAAATTGCTTACTTCCGGCAAGGCTCTTGTAAACACCTTTCTCTATAATTCCCTTCAATAAGCTATTTTCTTGCTCAAGAGTAACTTGGCTAAGAGAATCATTAGTGGAATCAAGAGAACTACTAGAAGTAACAATATTGGATTTAGCATGATTATTGTTACTATTAGAAGAAAAATCTTTCTTACTCTTGTTGCTAGATTTTACTTGTGGCATGTATGTAGACAAGAGTAAACGCTTGGCAATGTAAGAAGAACTTTTCTTCCGAAGATCATCATTGATGGCTTTTAAGAACTCATGCTCTTGCTCTAGATTGAGCTTTTCAAAGCGTAGCTTCTCATGAGTCTTTAAAAGTTCTTGATGATCTTCTAAAGTAGTTTCATGAGCTAACTTAAGAGTGTTTAGTTCTTTAGTTAGACGCTCAATCTCCTCCTTATCATTGTCATTCGTTTTATCTTGATTAGCATGATTAATAGCAAGTTCATCATAGTTTTCATCACTAGAGTTGTCAACAAGTAAATCATCATCTCCTAGCAAATCATCTTCATCACTATTGAAATCAACATACTTGGGGTGTGATACCTTTGGGCCTTTAGCCATGAAGCATCTTCCAATTCCTTCATTTGGTGACTCAAATATGTCATAGGAGTTGGTTGACACAAGTGCTAGACCGGCAACACCTTCATCTTGAGTATATTCAGAGTCGGAGTGATAACTTCTCTCGAAGTAGTGGTCGGAGTCGGAACCGGATACCCATTCACCAACATGAGCTTGATGTCTTTGTCTTGTGTAGCTCTTTGATGACTTGTCCTTCCTTTCCGAGTCCTTGCTTCTGCGAGAGGGTCTTCGTTCATAACGATCATCTCTACTCCTTCTCTCTCTTGGAGGTGATTCTTCTCTTCTACTTCTTCTCTTAGGTGAGTCTTCCCTTCTTTTGTGTGGGGCCGCACACTCATTGGAGTAGTGTTCGGGTCTTCCACAATTATAGCAATTTCGCTCACGACTAGAAGATCTTTTGTCATTGTAGGACCTTGACTTGGAACTTCTTTCTTTGCTTCTACTCTTGTAGACCTTGTTGAAGTTCTTCACCATTAGGCTCAATTCTTCATTGAAGCCTTGTTTCTCACTTGGTGATGTAGGAGCATCACATGAGGCTTTGTAAGCACCACTAGAATTGTTGTGAAGCTCCTCTTTATCTTTGAGTGACATCTCATTAGCAACAATTCTTCCAATGACTTTGGTTGGTTTGAGATCTTTGTAATTGGGCATCATTTGGATCAAAGTGCACACGGTATCATATTTTCCATCCAAGGCTCTTAGGATCTTCTTGATGATGAATCTATCAGTCATCTCTTCACTTCCTAAGCCGGCAATCTCATTTGTGATGAGAGCAAGCCTAGAGTACATTTCAGCGACACCTTCACCATCCTTTATTTTGAACTTGTCAAGCTGACTTTGAAGCACATCCAATTTTGATTCCTTGACGGAGTCGGTACCTTCGTGCATATCAATCAAAGTATCCCAAATTTCCTTTGCATTCTTAAGATGGCTGATTTTGTTGAATTCTTCGGGGCACAATCCATTGAAGAGGATATCGCAAGCTTGAGCGTTGTATTGCAACATCTTCAATTCTTCAGCGGTAGCTTCGTGGTTCGGTTCTCTCCCATCGAAGAATTCACCTTGCAAACCAATGCACACAATAGCCCAAACGGCGGGGTTATGTCCAAGAATATGCATTTTCATCTTATGCTTCCAACTAGCAAAATTAGTACCATCAAAGTAAGGACCTCTATGGTGGTAATTTCCCTCGCTAGACGCCATACTCTCCTAGGTTGTGAAACCAAGGCTATGATCACCAAAGCTATGGAAATCAAGGCAGATGGAGACCAAAGCTCTGATACCACTTGTAGGATTGAAAGTATGTCTAGAGGGGGGGGGGTGATTAGACTACTTGACCAAATAAAAGTCTAGCCTTTTCCCAATTTTAAGTCTTGGCAGATTTTAGCAACTTAGCACAAGTCAAGCAGTCAACCTACACATGCAATTCTAAGAGTATAGCAGTGGAATGTAAATCATTGCATATGAAGGTAAAGGGGAGGAGTTTGGAGGGAGCAAACGCAATGTGGACACGGAGATTTTTGGCGTGGTTCCGATAGGTGGTGCTATCGTACATCCACGTTGATGGAGACTTCAACCCATGAAGGGTAACGGTTGCGCGAGTCCACGGAGGGCTCCACCCACGAAGGGTCCACGAAGAAGCAACCTTGTCTATCCCACCATGGCCATCGCCCACGAAGGACTTGCCTCACTTGGGTAGATCTTCACGAAGTAGGCAATCTCCTTGCCCTTACAAACTCCTTGGTTCAACTCCACAATCTTGACGGAGGCTCCCAAGTAACACCTAACCAATCTAGGAGACACCACTCTCCAAAAGGTAATAGATGGTGTGTTGATGATGAACTCCTTGCTCTTGTGCTTCAAATGATAGTCTCCCCAACACTCAACTCTCTCTCACAGATTTGGATATGGTGGAAAGATGATTTGAGTGGAAAGCAACTTGGGGAAGGCTAGAGATCAAGATTCTAGTGGTTGGATTGGAATGTCTTGGTCTCAACACATGAGTAGGTGGTTCTCTCTCAGAAAATGAGATGTGGAAGTGTAGGCACGTTCTGATGGCTCTCTCACAAATGGAGAAGGGGGTGGAGGGGTATTTATAGCCTCCACACAAAATCTAACCGTTACACACAATTTACCAAACTCGGTGGGACCGAATAGTGAAACTCGGTCAGACCGATTCAGTTCAAAATGTGAACGTTAGGATTTTCGGTGGGACCGACGTGATCAACTCGGTGGGACCGATGTGCTAGGGTTAGGGCATAACTTGATCTCGGTGAGACCGATCACATGAACTCGGTGGGACCGATTTCAGTAATAGGCAAACAAAGAGTTGGTCAGGCAAACTTGGTGGGACCGATTGCTCATTTTGGGTAGACCGAAACGTTACGAAAAGGAAACAGAGAGTTTGCATTGCGAACTCGGTGGGACCGATCGCTCATTTTAGTTAGACCGAAATGTTACGAAGGGAAACAAAGAGTTTGCAATCCCATCTTGGTGAGACCGAGATCCGTATCGATGAGACGGAATTGATTAGGGTTTCTAGCTATGGCTATGTCAAGTGAACTCGGTGGCACCAGATAAATCATATCGGTGGGGCAGAGTTTGACTTTAGGTGTAGGACATATGTTGAAATGAGAAAGTGGTTGAGGGCTTTTGGAGCATATCACTAAGCATTTTGAGCAAGCAAGCCATTAAGCAACACCTCTTCCCCTTTTAATAGTAGTGGCTTTTCCTATGGACTCAATGTGATCTTGGATCACTAAAAAGAAAATGTAGAGTCTTGAGCTTTTGCCAATATATGTCCTTAGCATTTTGAGGGGTCCACATCTTTAGTCCATGCCATGCCAATCATTGAACTTTCTGAAATGATTAGCTTGAAAGAGTATTAGTTCAATGAGCTATATGTTGTTAAGAATTACCAAAACCACCCAGGGATTAGTTGCACTTTCACCTATGCATGTCACTTATTGTACACAATGGTACTGAACATGTAGAGCAAAAGAGATGAGCCTTGCGTGGCAATAAAATTTTATGCAGACATCACTCCATGGTGGGCGCAAAGGCAACCCCCTCCCCCCATTTCAGATTGTAATCAAGAGGAAGATAACTTGGCATGCTGATGTTGGTCATATCATGCATATGGTGCCTTGCATTGCTTAATTTATACATCAAATATGTCATCTACTTAGTTTACATGCTTTGTGTGAATGCCATCTGTTTAGTTTCTATATCGTATATGTGAATTATGCAATTCCATCTTGTTTAGCCTGGCATCATATATGTGAATTTTGCAATGCCATCCTGCTTAGCCCGTCATCTTATATGTGAATTATATCACGCCATCCTTTTTTTCATTACGAATTACATATGTCAACAATGTTAGTACATTCAACTACTCTGCGTGTGCATCAGCCATTTCACACGGTGATGGAAAAATCTGGAGTGAAAACAAGGTCTTTAGAGCAGACAATGCTATCTAACAAAGCACATATATTGCTGGTTACGGATAGCTCCTCAGAGGAGGATTCAGAGACAGATGACCAGTCCTATCCCCCCCCCCCCCGAGGTGTATGCTCTAACTTGGCAGGGTTATGTTACTCATATCGTGCATATGGTGTCTTGCATTGCTATGTCATTTGCTTAGTTTAGACATGCTTTGTGTGAATGCCACCTGTTTAGTGTCTAATTACCATATATGTGAATTATGCAATGCCATTTTGTTGCAAGACATTATATATGTGAATTATGCAATGCTATCTTGTTGCAAGGCATTATATAAGTGAATTATGCAATGCCATGCTATTTAGCCAATTATCATATATGTGAATGATATCATGCGATCCTTTTTTTTATTACGTATTCCATTTGTCGACAATGTTTGTATATTCAACTACTCTTCCTGTGCATCAGCCATTTGAATCAGTGATGGAAATATTCGGAGTGAAAACAAGGTCTTCAGAGCAGACAAATCCTACCTGCTGTAGCTGACATCTTGCTGGTTACAGATAGCTCCTCAGAGGAGGATTCAGAGACAGATGGCCAATCCTATTTTCTCCCTGAGGTGTATGCTCAAACTTGGCAGGGTTATATTACTCATACCATGCATATGTTGTCTTGCATTGCTTAGTTTTTACATCATATACACAATATTGAATATCATATGCTTAGTTTAGACATCATATATGCGATTGCCATCTACTTGCTTGCTTAGTATATAAATCACATATTTGAATTATATCATGCCATCATGTTTACATAGACAGCATCTATCTAAGTTATGGCATGCCAACCCATTTAATAAAGACATCATATAGTTATATCATCTTATCCTATTTAGTGTTTACATAGTCATCATATTTTCAATTATGTCATTCTATCTGTGAATTATATCATGCCATCATGTTTCCATAGGCGGCATGTATGTGAATTATGGCATGCCAACCTATTTAATAAACACATCATATAGTTATATCATGTCATCCTGTTTACATAGTCATCATATTTTCAATTATGTCTTTCTATCCTGTCTAGTTAGCCATCATATATGTGAAATTGTGTCGTGCTATCCTGTTTAGTTAGCCATCATATATGTGAAATTGTGTCATGCCATCCCGTTTGGTTAGACAACATAATGTGAATTATTTCATGCCCTCTTTTATTCCCCACTATCTATTGCACCTGTCTATCATACAACATCTGTACATTCAATTAATTTTCTTTTTTATCAGCCATTTGAATTGGAGAGTGTGATGGCAGTATCTAAGGGAGTGAAAACATGGTCTTCAGAAAAGATAGTGCTACGAGTCGATGCAGATAGAACCACGGTTGTACTTGCCCAAGAACCAGCCCCACCAAACATAACCCAGGCTCTCGCAGATTGTACCCCTACCTAGTTAGCTACACCCCTTCTAACCCCAACCCCAGCAGATTGTAACCCAGTACCAGTTAACACAGCACCGTCTCCACCACAGAGCACCCAAACACGAGCAGTTAGTAAGGCAACTGCAGTGCCCAAAGCACGAGGACCACCACTCCAAACCGCAACTCAATGCTTAAAGCAGCAGAAGAACTGTTCTCAGGTCAAGTTCCATAGCTATGGTTCATACTCCTTTGCTCTTGCATCACTGTATTTACTCATACTAACTAATTTCAAATTTGAAGGATGCAATTAAAACTCCAATGGCACAACAGGTACGTTTAAACCTGTTTTTTAACTGGTTTGCTGTTGTAACTTGCTCTATGTTGATTTCAGTTTCAATTGAATAAACAGTTATGTTCTCATGTCATGCACATTACAAGTGTTGTTAGTGTTGTGTAGTTTCCAACACTTATATGCTATCTATGCTGCTTTGTCTTAAACAAATATGATTTGAACTGTGTCTCTATCTTGATTTGGCAACATAAACTAGAATGATATAGACCATACAGTGACCATAGTACATAGATATATGTTTGTTTCATGCCATTATCCTGTCCACTTTACTACTGAACTGGTTTACCAAAATGAGTTTCATATACAACATGGTAAACCTGTGATGTGTCTGCTTGTTTCTCTTTTAGAATGCGGACAAAATATTGGAGAAGAGTACCCCGTTATGCAATGGTAAAGGAAGTAATGCAGATAAGGTTCAAGATAGTGAGACATCTCTGCTGGTCTCCAAGAAAGCTAATAAAAACTATCTTCAAGACAGTGACACAACCCCAAAGTCCTGTCTTGATGTAGTGTTTGAGTTACTGGCCACTACTGCTGGCACAAGCTCTTCGAACTCGCTGCCTGAATCAGTTCGGCTTCTTGAGTCTCAACTTTAAGTTCAAAGACATCGATCAGATGTGCTGCAACACGAAGCCGAAGGACTGAGGAAGTCCCTGCAGAATTCAGATGCATACTTTCTGGTGCAACAGCAAGCGTTGGAGGATTTAAGCACCAAATAAGACAAATCTAATAAGCTTGCTAAGCTTCTTGCCAACATGGTGGGTACCCAGGATATTGTTTCTTTAGCTCTTCTGAAGTGGTTTCCATTCTGGACTTGTTTTGCTGCGGCGTTTATTTGCACTGGTCACCAACTATGACAACTAGTGTATGAAATATGCTGCTTTGTTCCCTATATTTACGCTGGTTGCGAACTTTGATGCCCAGTGGATGTAATCTGTGTAATCGCCGTAATATCCTAGCATTAGTTGCTTGCTTATTTATTTTCTTATAGTCTTATTTATTTGTTTGCTTGTAGTTTTGTAGTTCTTTTTTCTTGGTTTCCTAGTGGCCACAATAACCTATTTTTTAAAACTAGGCCATAATAACCATGGGCAACACATGGACCATTGTAACCATGGTCCTGCTATCTGCTGTAGTGACCATGGGCCTCCTACGGGCCTTCTACGGGTCGTAGAATCAATGCGCCTTCTACGGGCCGTATGATCGATTGGCCAAACATGGGCCATACTATTCATGGGCCAATAACGAAGCGCAATATGGGCCATAAACGGGCTAGAGTGGGAATCATCTATTTATGGGCCGACCAAAACAGGCCGTTAATAGGCCGATGAGTATAACGGGCTTAATTCTATCGATAGGCATAACGGATCATTAATGGGCCGTATTGATGACGCTATGAAAACGGCCCAATAGATTAATGGGCCACAAATGGGCCAACTTTAACCATGGGCTGAATTTGTCCCACAAGCGGAACATGCCAGTAATGGACCATAAGTAATCAAATGCTATAAATGAGCCCAAGAATAAATGGGCCCTTAGAAGGCCGAAAGATAACACGGGCTGGAAACGGCCCAATGGAATAATGGGCCATTAATGGGTATAAAGCGGTATATTGTTCATTATGGGCCAGTTTCACCACGGGCCGTTGATGGGCCAAGAGTTGTAAAGGGCCTCATATGGGCCGAAAGACGTCATGGGCCATACATGGGCTGGAACTTACAACGGGCTGGAATCATATTGGACGGCCCAGATGACTCTACTAGGCTTAATTCGGATAGGTCATAACGAGCCGTTAATAGGCTTTCCGTGGGCCAGGCCGCTACCATTTGACCAAGTCAAACGAGCTGGCCTTTTGACCTGAATGGGCCACTGTTGGGCCGAGCCACGTGTTGACGTATCATAGGCGCGTCCCGTCCATTCGTTGGATGACATCTGTCCCTACGCTGAGCGGACACGTGGATCTGCCGGCGAATGAGAATTTTACACGTGGAAAATCCCAATTGGTCCGTGCTATTAATGGGTTATCGGATCCAAACTAGAACCCGATAGCTTAACGGCGACCCGTGATGGTGGATGCCATGTGTCGGTTACCCTTGACAAAAACACTTCCATGACGCGCCATTGATTGTCATGGAAGTGGACACTTCCGTGATGATAATTTTGGTATTATCGTGGAACACTTCTACGACAACACGGGTATGACTATCTTGATTCCGTCATAAAATCGTCATGGATGTACATGCATGACAGAAAACGTGACTTAGTGTGACAAACACGTATCATCACAGAAGTGTTTTTTTTTGTAGTTGCTGGGAGTGCTCGGATGTGGAGCCTGTTCCCTAAACCTTATGCGCGGTCCTTTTATGAGGCTTAGGTATTGTCGGGTTTTCGCCCCATAGGAGGTGTCTCGTAGGCGAGTTCCTGTAGTGGGCTTCCCGGTGATAAGTTGAACTTGCTTTCCCCTTTCCCGTCTCCTTATCACTGGTTTGATGTGTATTTCTGTTATTCAGTTAATGGAAACAGGTTATGCCCGGTTCAAAAAAAAAGTCAAATATGTCAATCGTATGGGCTGGCCAATCTATATATTATCTCATTTTGCAATATGGACAATTAATATGCAAATGCCTTCTGGACATCGGCGCTGATCACCACGTTGAAAACATGTACATCCTCTACTCTACCGGGCACCCGCTTAAACTAAATGAACTATGTGCTATACTAATACTTTCCATGAAAATTTAAAAACTTGGGAAACAACATTTGAGTAACATATTGTGGTGACACTATTCAACAAAAGGCAGATCTAGGTAACCTGGTACTTAACAATTCCGAACTTAACAATTTTGACAACCATGTGGTTCATATCTACATACTTAACATAGTAACAACTAGCACATTTTAAGAGGCACAGGGGCAACAATCACAACTATCCGCTGGAAGCAACTTGATCACGATGACTCAACATCTCGTCAATGAAATGGAAGAACCCTCATGTGCCTTGGTAGAGCATGAGTATAACAGTGTCTCCAATTTTCAAATGTCGATGCATTGCCAGGACAAGCGAGAACCTATTAATCTGAATGGTTCCATTTCTACGGGGAATGATGTACCATGCAATCACTTTGGCATTAATTAGCAGGCACAAGTGTAATTCGGCTACACCGGGAAATCAATTCAGGAATAGCTGCAGCGGGCAATTTCTTTTGCAATGAAGAATAAAAACAAATTGTAACATATCGTTGAAGCTATATATAGTTTATGAACATCAACATAAAAATAAGACTTTGTACCAGCATTTTGTACGCACAATTGGTCTTATTTAATGTGTGCACCAGTGGTAGAATTAATCTCGTCTCAAATCCAGTGTTCATATGTTGTGATATGTATGTCAGATTATCAACAAATTATATGACATGCTCCAAATCTTTCCAGTGAAACTTTGTACGCCGAGTAACTTACAGATCGTTAACTATGCATCCAACATATCTTTCTTAAAAGGTGGAAAAGGATTATTTAGTGAGATCATGGAAAAATAATAGTGGGCATAAATTGGTAATTAGAATTTGTTACTAGCTAGGAACGGAGTAAGAAAATTAAATCCCAATTGGTTGCTTAAAAAGTGACCAGTTAGTCAGAAGAAATACCTTGATTTTGCTAAGTAATATGCCAACATGGAGAAAATTGAAAGAACACTAACCTCGATCAGACTATGATCAGCTAATGACATTGGGGAAGTAAACATCCATGTTAACTAGACCAGGCTGTGGTGCACACACTAGAATTTTATTGCCAGCTTTCAATTCATAAAACTTAGAAAATTTTCTCCAAAGGCCCGCATCAAAATATGAGTGACCATCTTTATCAATTTTTACACTAACAATCATTATAAATCCATGTTGTGTGGTCAATATGACATCCCTGGAGTCATCAACAAAGTAAAGGCCAAGATTTCCTTCTACATGTGTTCTTGCCTTAAAAGCAAATATTATCTGAGAACATACATAGTTAGACAAGTTTGCCTTAAGACGGCTGAGCAAAACAATGCCACTAGATTGAAAGGCGAGGCCTCCTGCCTAGGACCTCCAGACTACTCCTGGTCGTTGGTCTCCATGTAGTAGGCTCCGCTGGGAAGAACTCCATATGCAGCGCCATCATCTTTTACAAACATCCGGGTTTGAGGAAAAAGGGATAGCAAAGCAACCGTGAGTACTCATCCAAAGTACTCGCAAGACTCACATCAGATCTACACTACATATGCATCGGTATCAATAAAAGGGGGTAGTATCTGTGGACTAAACTGCAGAATGCCAGAATAAGAGGGGAGAAGCTCATCCTATCGAAGACTAAGTTTTCGGGCAGCCACCATCCTGAGGCAGTAGAAGAGAGTAGTTGGTATAGAACATGTGTCAACGTATAGCAATAATCCTACCCGGAGATACTCTCCTCATCTCCCTGTGAGAGAGCGATCACCGGGTTGTATCTGTCACTTATCTGGTTGTGTTTTATCAACTATCCGGTTTAAGTTGTAAGAGGTTGGAATACAAATCCAAGTCGTCATGTTACCGTGGACACGACTATTCGAATAGATAACTTCCCTGCAGGGGTGCACCACATTATCTGATACGCTCAATTCCCACTGGCCGGACACACTTTCCTGGGTAATGCCCGAACTCGAAATATCAACACATCGTAGTCCTAACTAGGCTCTCCAGAGAGGTCAGCACGCCGGTCTACATCCTAAGTGCTCAGGGGTCTTGGGCCCATCGCCCTTTGCACTCCTGCATGTTGCGTGGACGGACAGGCCTAGTCCTGGCTACCTCTTTATACAAAGTAGGTGCTTACACGGACCACTCGGATGCGTGCCGCTCATCTGTGACGTCTGAATAGCTTTCGGAAGAAACCGTACGACACCGAGTGCCCATAATTCATCCCGCGTGGCGGTTAGTGCGAAAAAGCCATCGGCCAGCTCAGATCAAATACCCAATCTCGTTAAGCGTGTTATGATGAAGCAACCGAGGACACCGACCAGGGACCAGGCCCACCTCTCTCCTAGGTGGTCTCAACCTGCCCTGTCATTCCTCCACAAAGAATCACTCAGGGGGACGTCAGGACAAATGTCCTTTCAGCCCCCAGTCCATGAAACACTCGCGGGTACTCTACGAGCCGACCCGACTTTAATCATATCATGTATCATGTAAAGTATGTATATAAATATATCCATGATCACCGCCCGAAGGGATCACGGCCTGATTGTATAGCTTGGCAGACGGACAAGAATGTAGGGCCACTGATGGAATACTAGCATACCTATACTAAGCATATAGGATAACAGAAAAGTATCAACAGTAGTACCAAGGACATGCTATGCAACAGTATAGGATCAAACGGTAAGGCAGTAACAGTAACACTACTCTAATGCAAGCAGTAGAGGGAAAGAGTAGGCGCTATCGGAATGATCATGGGGGTTTTGCTTGCCTGGAAGCTCTGTTGAGAAGGAGGGGTCGTCGACGTCGTAGTCGTACTGGACGTCACCGACAGTCTCGGGGTCTACCGGAATAAGAGGGGAAGAGGGGGAAACAGATAAATAACGGAGCAGACAAATGCAGCACAATGCATGGCACGGCAAAATGTGATGATGAAATGCTCTAAAACAACCCTAGGCATTTTAAAAGAAAAGGGAAAACATCCAGGTGTTTTTCGGTATTTTGATCCAAGGGAAATTGTCAATGTTCACTATGTTAGAGGGGTGTGGCAAGTATGCAGATAGCGTAAATAGATCATTCTTATTTTTCTGATCAACTTTCATATATAAATTATTTTAATCCGAGTTACGGTTTAATTTATATGATTTTTCGAAGTTTTATTGGATTTCTGGAATTACTTAAATTTGAAAAAAAAAACAGAATAACCTTTTATACACAGAGACAGATAGCCTATTAGTATGACAATGGGCCAGGGGGTGCTGAGTTAATAGTTGACTAGTCATGGTTGACTGGTCAACACGGGCAAGGTGGGGCCGATCTATCATAGGCACATGGGGCAAATAAATTAACTAATTTAGTTTAATTAGCGGCGGGACCCGTCTGTCATTGAATCAGTAGGCTAATTAACCAATAATTAATAAAGTAATTAATTCTTTTATTTTATTTTATTAATTACTTTACTTTTCATTTACATTATTATTTTTGTTTAAATGAGCCGGTCCCAATGGTAGGGGCCCAGAGTCTCCAGGGGGCTGCTGTGCACACACGGGGGAGGGTAGAGAGCATCGGTGGCCGGAGGCGGGTGCGGCAGGCACGACCGCCGACGAGGCCACAGCCGGGCGTGCGAGCCGCGCGCGGCCAGCGAGTGGCGAGCAAAGGGCGACCATGGTGCGGGGCTGGGACGCGGCGGCTGCGGACAAGGGCGGCTGCCGGAGCGGCGGCATCAGCTTGCAGCAGAGGCGAGCGGGAGCACGGCGCGGGTGAGGCAGCGACGGGCGTGGGGCGGCGAGTGGTAGCAGCGGGCAGCATGGGCAGCTACAGCAGCGGCAGGTAGCGGCGAGGGGAGGCGGCGCGGCTAGGCGTAGGTGGTGCAGGCGGCAGTGGCAGCTGGGCTAGCAGCGGCAGTAGCAACAGGGGGCCACGACAATAGGCGGCTTGAGCAGTGGCAGGCGTGGCGTGCACGCGCGCGGTGCCCATCCAGGGACATGGACGGGTTGAGGGGCGGGGCGCAGGCGATGTGGCTTGGCGTGCGCGCTGGGCGCGGCCATAGCGCGACCACTCAGGGGCAGGTCACGGGAGCGGCGTTGGGACAGAGGGGATCCGAGGGGGGAAGTGGAGGGTGGTCGACGGGGAGCTCACAGGGGCCCTGTAGGTGAGCGAGGCGGGCTCGGGGAACGGCTCGATGACGGTTTGCTCCGACGATGGGGACGGCGTCGTCGGGCGCGAGCAGATGGCGATGGCAAGCAAGGCAGTGAGGGGAAGGGACGAGCTAGGGTTCCGGGGGAAGGGGTGGCGGAGCTATATGGGCCGAGGGGGCCGGCGGATGCCCGGCGCATGGCACGGACGGCGGATGGCTGCCACACCATGCCCCTGCCTCCTGTAGCGAGAGGTGGGAGGTAGTGGGGGTGGGCTGGGCCGTTTTGTAGCTAGCTGGGCCGAAGTGCCCAGGGGGTTTCTCCTTTTCTTTTTATTTTTCTGTTTTCTGTTTTCTATACTGCTTGCATTTTCTTTTCACGTCAAATTACTTTTGTAAAATGTGAAACCTTGCCATGAAAAGTTGGAGTGAAAAATAATTTATTAAGTTTAATTTTATATTTAAATGGGATAAAAAGGTGTTGTTGGCCCACTGTTATAATATCCAGGGGCATTTTTATATTTTGAAAAATGTTAATTCTTACATGACAATGAGCTAGTGAATATTTGCAACCCATCGAACATTTTTACTTGACAGTTTGAATAAATATTATTTTTACTCTACTTTAAACTTGAATTTGAATTCGGTTTGGATCAAAGTGAGGTTTAGCAAATTAATCGCAATGACATGGCACCAGTAGTGTGTGATTACTATAGCTTGATTACCGGGGTGTTACAAATCTCCTCCACTACAAGAAAACTCATCCCGAGATTTAAGAGGAGGGGTAAGGGGGAAAGTTCTGGTTACGAAATTCTAACGGATCTTCTCGTTCTTGGTTGGTCTTCTCGAAGAAGTTGATCCCATTCGTTGATTACTTCAACTCTCCGTCTCGGGTCATCATGATGAAGTCGTCATCCTTTCTTTGGGAACTCCATCGTACTTATGAATAGGGTAGAAGGGGGAAACTATAAGGGCGGATGTCTGCAAGGATTGGTATCCGGTAATTATATCAGGGAAGGAGATTTTACAAACACGAGGAAACATATCAAGAGTGATATAAGGAGGTTCAACAAGTTTTAACCAGGTGGGCATCCAGCTAATGTCTAAAACAGGTGATGAAGGGGTTCAAAGCAACCGGGAATATTATTGCATCTAATACTAGAATAGATTTCTAGGAAGGTGGCTTGTGAATCTCATACAAAGCCAAGTGGGTGGAATAACTTTGGAAAGAGGGATGCACAGGAGAGTCAGGTTTCAATCCTGTGGAACTGTGGTTAGGGTGGATTAAAAGTAGGAACGGCGATGACATCTTGCATGGTCATGGTAGCAAGGCATGTCAGGGGATAGCCTATCAGTTAAGTTGGCAACAACGTCGGTACCAAGGGCAGGGGACGAAGAGAACCATTTTCTTGCTCGTTGAAATGAGGCGGACCAATAGGCAAAGTTCTCATCCATCGGTGGTTACCGGAATGTCATCAACAATAGTAATAGGGTCTTACTGACAGAGCTATACACCAAGGTGTTTACATAAGGAGGGAAGTATTACTGCTTAGATCATATAAATCACAAGAAAGGCTAAACAAAACAATGGAAAGGAAAATGTGATTATCAGATTAAATCGACCAACGGAAAGGAAAATGTGTTTATACACAAGTATTAGGAGTACTTCACAAGAACAAGCAGAGCATGATATACATAACCGGACAGCAAGTAGATAACCATTTACGTAAAGGGGCGTGGAAATTCATGATGTTACCCATACAATGGTATTTGAACAATTGATTAAGAAGAATTTTAGCATTACGCTTCCAAAGTTCTTGTTGATGATCGGAGTACCATAGACATGCTTCAGGATAGCATTGACATGGTCATCAGGTAAGGTCAGACTTTGGATACACAAAGGGTCCATTAGGAACAACTTCTAGAATAAGTCGTACAATTTCCTCATGGAAGAAGGGATAATATTGCTATACAAGATATTATAACAATATGTCCTCCGGACATGTGTGCTAGCCATAACATCACCTTACCGGGTTACATAGAGACCAATGTTATAATTCTTGTAAATGTTCCAACCATCATATCCGTCCGAGATTCAGATCTGATTGGTGTCAGGATACCTCAGACTCGGGATGCCTGAAAAGAAAAGGGTGCAACACAATCAACGAGATGATGTTGCAAGATTATCGGGAAAATAACTATGAAGCAAGCTCCGCAACATGAGCTAAATTGCAAGGCACACATGAACACACTGTCCAAGATAATCGTGGCCACATGGGAGTCTTACAACAAAATGCAACTGAGTTCTGGTTGGGAACCATCATCGAGGATTTGAAAGTCCATGTGTAAGTCCGGGTTAGCTCTTACGAATGAACTCCTTTTCTTGAACGAATCAATCAGTGGCTTCGTGTTCTAGGAAATACATATGGAGTGAAGGTAGCAACTCTATCAAATAATAGAATACTTTGCACATTCATGAATGAATTGGGATGATTCCAGAGGAAGCGAAACAACTTTTCTCATATCCATGACAGTAATTTGCATCCAATGCACGCGAACTTAGAGAAGACACATCTTTCATCAAACATATACTTCATGAGCTGGGCATGAAGATAATGCTTTCAAAAGTTTCCAATACTAGCTTAGATGATCATCATGAACAAAGGAGAAGATGGCGATGTGGCTGATGGGCTTAGCAACAATTCGTCTAGATTGCCATAAAGATGGATTGTCACAATTATGTGAACAAGATGATAACATTTGTCAGACCAAATGATATAATGACATATGCTCGCGGAAAACATCCACGAATAAACATCTACCGAAAAGTGCACTCGAAAATATGGATTGAGCAACACGATCAAGGTTAGAATGGTGATCCAACAACCATCATATTAAGAATGAATTTGTCATCCATTAACTTCAAAGCAATAGGGTTGCTAGAAGTACTGAGATCACACATCAGAGTTCACTTGTCCGTATTCCGGTTAGAAACAACACGGGGACCAAAAATGAGTGGAGGTGGTGAGAAGTATCACTATGCCAAGAATTCGTAAGAGGTGATGCAAATCTCATGAAATTCTTGACAACAAAGATGGTAATACTCCAAGGCAAAGAAGAACAGATGTTGGATAGCAAGGAACTCAAGGTTCAATCGAAACATGAACACGTTTGTGTTGAAAGGCAAGGATGTTTTCGATGATAACACAAATCATCGAGGGGCAAGGATGGTATTTCTCATCATGAATTCAATTCACATCTTGAAAGAAGTCAATTGTTGATGATGATCATGACACATTTTTGTCGAGAGCTTTCATGAAGATGTAATCAATCAGCGACGGCATCAAGCCAAAGGAATGGTGAAGCTAAAGGTTATTGGAACCACATATAAGATGCAAGCTCAGAATCAGAGCTGCCTTTGAAGACAACCAATGTGATCTTGAAAGCTCGACGCAGCTTAGTGCATTGTCGGAATTGTGTTCCGGGGATGAAGGACTAACCAGCACGAACAAGCCTTAGCATGACGATGATGATGTAGCCAATCAGATAAGAATGACATCATCGAGTACAAACTCGTAAGCAAAGAAGATCATTAAGAACTATTGAATCGCAGTGCTGACTCGATTCACTTATTGGTGTTCTCAAGTTACAAACAACTCACAAACCATGGGAAAATTGAAATATGTAAGAAGTAATACTTGATGAAGAACTCACAAGAAGCAACGCACTTTTGTAATATTCCTGACATACCAAAGGGTAGTACTTGGAGGTTGACCAGAATAGAGATTGGACTGGTGTATTGATTTGCAGAAGACAAGTGCTCTAACTTCTCTGACAAATGGAATCAAAGGAGAACGTCATGGTCAGAACCATGATTGCAAAAGACCAAAACATAGATACAAGATGAATTATACCAAGGGGATACTTATTATTATGGGGAGCTTCCATGATAAGATCTACATCATATCCATGGGCATGAACGCAAAGGTTCAAGGTCGACTCCCACTTCTTCAGTGCATAATTAACCTTTCATTTACTTCTCACTTTTGATGAAGTAATAGTGTTGAAATTTTATCCGGCGTAACACCAGTAGAGTATGACCAGTGAAAACCTTTGGGTTCACGCAGTTGGCAAAGGCATAGATCCAACCCATCCGAGCATTTTAGGAACCTATACAACACATTTATAGAAGCAACAGATATTAGCTCTAAAGCAGAGGGCCGACGACACGAAGTAGGTGATACAATTCGCTAGAGACATTTGTATCAGGGGAACTTCATCAATGATTTAGAACATGAAGGAGCTGTAGGTAGCAATCCACCAAAATATCAGGTGGTCTACAAAGACTCTAGTGTGAGTACGGATACTCAACCAGAAGAAGAAACAATGCAAGAGATCAGATTATAGAAACATCTGAATAATTCAAAAGCTTAAATGCAAAGGAATTATTCCAAATTAGGGGATGAGAAGAAAAAGCTCTGATCTAATATGAGTAAGTTGAATAGACTTAGATGGGCAATCGATCAAGGTTTGATTTGCCGAGAACCAGCTCATGTCCGAAATGTCGTCTGAGCCGGAAAGATAATTTCTAGGGTCAACTAATGATTGCATGCATCCGCACACATTGAATCATTAGGCTCAAAATGGCAACGACAAGGGATGTCAACGACGACTAGTAGACATATGGAATTAACCATAATGCAAGCAGGCAAGAATTTTAAGAGAAATAGGTTGCAGAGGATTTTCAAAAGATCCAATAGCATTATGAAGTATTTTGTGAAACACATGAACAACAGGGGATGAACAGATCCCTGGTAAGTGTGAGGAATTATCCGTAAGGGCTTTGATGCAGTAAGGAACTGCAAGGTAGTAAGCTCAAAGGATTCTCGGGACAACTGAGTGTATTTAGGGGCATCTTATAATAATAAGAGCAACTGGGAATGAATGTATGAATGGCAAGCATATGTAGTTATCCATAGGGACTCATCAGTGGTGGGGAATTGCAAATGTGGTGGGCACAAGGGTCTCGGGAAAACATCGAAGAGTATCTTTGGATTCTTCTGATGAAGCAGACGATCATCTGGAATGAAGGGGCTCTTCGGGAGGAAGTAGCTACGAGAACCTAGTGTTAGAGTTAGCAAAATCTTTAACCCGAATAGAAGAGAGATCAGAATTCCCAGATTACAGGAGCGGAATAAAAGATCCTAATCCCACCCATAGGTGATGTGGGACCGTAAGCCACACAACATAGTTAGTAAAATAGTTTTTCTTTCAAGTCTAGACTCAACTTCGACCAAGGAGTGTGGAAGGGGTTCCTACAGGCAGTCGGCTCTGATACCAACTCATGACGCTCCCGATTCAATCATGCACTAATCATACATGCAGACATGCACGATCAAGATCAGAGACTCACGAGAAGATATCACAACACAACTCTACAACACAAATGATAAACTTAATTCTTTATATTACAAGCCAAGGGCGATGATGTGGCACCCTGGCTCAGAGCAACCGGTTTACCTTGCATTGCCAGCCCAGAGATCATGTCTTCTAGCAATACACAAAAACTTGGTATAGAAATACAACCGCTTTATTGATCTCTTGCGGGAACATAGGTTCGATGATACATAAGGAAGCGAGGCCAAGCAGCACACACAGTGCTACTGCACTTATGTACATTATTTAGTAGACATGTCAGGTGCCTCGACGATAACGATATAGCTACGCGGCAACGGAACAATGATGTAGGGGAACTCCATCTCACAGGGACACTGCTGGGACACGGCCTAGACTGCGATGAACGATGCAACTCCGACTCCTGGTACAACTTCTCCTGAAACTGGCATGACATGCTAGGTGAGTACTTTGAATGTACTCGCAAGCTCACGACAAGCAAAGCAATAATGACAGACAATAACATGATATTTAAGCAGGTTATATGCAAGATCATGGCATGCTACTCATGAAGTGTATGTGATCGAAACACACGGTCCCTCGGACCAGCTTACCATGTGGGTTACCTCGTAACCACATCCGCCAGCTTACCACGGTGATCACCCCTGGATCACAAAGGATACAAGCTCGATGATCACACAAGATCACTAACCATAGCATGTGCCATCAATATAACATTAGTGTGCAAGTTAATTATTTTTGTTGACCCACGGTGTGACCTACTGCGAACTGTGTCCATAACCTAGGACGCAGCTATCGATCGATTATACACACTCTACAGAGGTTAGTACACTGTACCCATACCACATAACCCATGGCCTCATACTCCCATTCAAGTGGACCAACGACGTTCTGACAAAACCAATCTATTGCATGACACTCTCCCAGCCACTCCGACCAACTCCCCTTTGGGCTAAGTCATGGGTGGCCTTAGACGCCACTCCGAACAACAAACGACCACCATCGTGGCAAAACAGAAATGGTCCCAAGTAGGGACAATGGTACCAAACAACTATGGGCACAGAAGTCTATGCCTGACTACCGGGCTAGGGTAGCGCAAGCGCATAACCTGCCCTCATTGGAGGCACCGGCGAGAGGCATGACAATAGACCGAATAAGGGCCTTCCCATAAAGGCAAATGTGGTTGCACTGGGAAGCTCGATTCGGTGGTAGCATGACTCGATCAACAACATATTCAAGTTGGATTATCATCATGTTTAACTTGAAATAAAAATTTCTCGAGTCATAGTATGCCATGAAATGCACATGCAGAGAATCAACATAATGACGTTACTATCATAATCATGAACATGCCACTTAATCACTACTGCATAACTAGACCAAGTAACCAACATTCTTCTGTAAAGGATAATAAGCATAGCATGGAAATAATACTAGCACAAGTTAAATTATTTTAATTAACTAAATGCAATATATGACTTTAAATTCAAGTAAAAATCATAGTCATTGCAATGTCACCCTTGCAAATGTTTGTGGTGGTTTGCCTTAGTCCAGAGGAGGGTCACAAAACTCCTGGTCCTCTTCAAGACAAGTTGAACCTTCTGAAAATATTTCAAATACCAAAAAGAAAATGGCACATAAAGCATTTTAATGCACCAGAAAATATCTACTGCAAGGAAAAATCTCAATTTTTGTATACAGCAAGAGGATGTCAAGACAAAACTGTTGCAAAAAGAATCATCTCATTTGGACTTGTCAACAATTTGCTATCAGAGGAACTCCATCTCATAGGGACACTGTTGGGACACGGCCTAGACTGCGATGAACAATGCAACTCCGACTCCTGGTACAGCTTCTCCTGAAACTGGCATGACACGCCAGGTGAGTACTTTGAATGTACTCGCAAGCTCACGACATGCAAAGCAATAATGATAGACAATAACATGATATTTAAGCAGGTTATATGCAAGATAATGACATGCTACTCATGAAGTGTATGTGATCGAAACACACGGTCCCTCAGACCAGCTTACCATCTGGGTTACCTCGTAACCACATCCGTCAGCTTACCATGGTGATCACCCCTGGATCACAAAGGATACAAGCTCGATGATCACACAAGATCACCAACCATAGCATGTGCCATAATATAACATTAGTGTCCAAGTTAATTATTTCTGTTGACCCACGGTGTGACCTACTACGAACTGTGTCCATAACCGAGGACGCGACTATCGATAGATTATACACACTCTGCAGAGGTTAGTACATTGTACCCACACCACAGAACCCATTGCCTCGTACTCCCATTCGGGTGGACCAACGGTGTTCTGACAAAACCAATCTATTGAATGACACTCTCCCGACCACTCTGACCAACTCCCCTTTGGGCTAAGTCATGGGTGGCCCCGGATGCCACTCTGGACATCAAATGGCCACCGTCATGGCAACACAAAAACTGTCCCGAACCGGGACAATGGTACCAAACAACTATGGGCACACAAGGCTATGCCTACCTACCAGGCCAGTGTAGCGCAAGCGCACAAGGTTCCCTCGTCGAAGGCACCGGCGAGAGGCATGACAATAGACCGAATAAGGGCCTTACCATAAAGGCAAATGTGGTTGCACTGGGAAGTACGATTCGGTGGCACCATGGCTTGATCAATTGCATATTCAAGTTGGATTATCATCATGTTTAACTTGAAATAAAAATTTCTCGAGTCATAGTATGCCATGAAATGCACATGTAGGGAATCAACATAATGACAGTACTATCATAAGCATGAACATGACACTTAATCACTACTGCATAACTAGACAAAGTAACCAACATTCTTCTGTAAAGCATAATAAGCATAGCATGGAAATAATACTAGCACCAGTTAAATTATTTTATTTAACTAAATGCAATATATGACTTTAAATTCAAGTAAAAATCATAGTCATTGCAATGTCACCATTGCAAATGTTTGTGGTGGCTTGCCTTAGTTCATAGGAGGGTCACAAAACTCCTGGTCCTCTTCAAGACAAGTTGAACCTTCTGAAAATATTTCAAATACCAAAAAGAAAATGTCACATAAAGCATTTTAATGCACTAGAAAATATCTACAGCAAGGAAAAATCTCAATTTTTGCATCCAGCAAGAGGAGCTCAAGACAAAACTGTTGCAAAAAGAATCATCTCATTTGGACTTGTGGTTTAGGAGATATAGCTGGTCAAACTTGGGTCAAATATATGAAATTAACTGAAAATTCAGAAATTCCAGAGAGGGCCATGTCGAAGGCGTATTTTGCAAATACGCCTCTACTAATACCGCTTCGGGCAAAAAAGAGATAGAGGCTGACGGGTGGGGTCACCACGTCAGGTTTATAAGAGAGAGAGGGAACAAGGGACGGCGGCTCGGTCGACGGTGATTCTCCGGCGACGAGGCCACGGTGACCGCCGGCGAGGTGAGGGATGGACGCGGCTCATGGAGAGGAGTACGTACGTACCCGACGCATGGCCTAAGGTGGACGGATGGCATCGAGGCTTTCTTCTCCAGAGATGGCGGGCGGCGGGGCTCATCGGAGTTGTGGTTTTCGGTGAGGTCTCGTTGGTCCAGCAGCACCGTCGGGCTCATGGGAAGCTCACGAACACGCCTGGAGGGTTGGACGAAGACGAAGGGCACCGGAGCTAGTGGATGACTGAAGGGGATCTGCTACCAATTTCGGTGATGATCGGTGGCTAAAGGCCCGCCCGGCCTTGCCTCGGTGCTAAGCTAGTGGATTTGCGGCCAGACGAGGTGAGTGGGATGGTTTGAGCTTCTCGGGGGTAGCTCTATTTATAGAAGAGGGCGAGGCAGAGCTAGCGGCTGCCGGCAAGGCTTCTAGAGTGGTGGGAGGCGACGAGGGTGCTCAGACTCAATGGGATAGCTCGCAGAGGGTCGGCCAAGCACAGTGGGCAGGAGGAGCCAAGAAACAGGGAGCGAGGGTGGGACGGGACGGTCACACACGGCACTATGCCCTCAGCTCTGCCGTGTTCGCGTCCGTTGAGCAGGCTGCCGGTGTCGGGGAGCGCTAGAGGGTGGCTGGGAGGAAGTGGCCGAGGTAGCAGGAGGGTGAGGACACGCGGGGTTGGCGCGGGGTGGGTGCACGGGCGAGGCAGAGAGGTTCACGATGCGCAGAGCGCGCCGAGTGTGTGCCAGACGCCATGTACTCACGCGATCACCGCGTGCACTGGTGCAACAAAGTCACCGCGTGCACTGGTACAACGCGGTGCGCTAGGGGGAGCAGACCATGTCTAGGCTCTTGTCCCTTCAACCCTGCGTCTGTGCATGCTCTTGGTTCATCACCAGGTCGTTCAGACAAGATTTGAGAGAGTTTGCAAGTTTCTGGATAGAAACTGTTTCAGAATTTTGTGAGAAAACTATAAGGAGATAAGAGCTGAGACTTGGTGGCTAATCTTTGGGTTGGAAGGTAGTCGTGCCATAAAAATTTCATCTCAAATGGACCTAGCAAAAATGCACTTCCTTCACAAAGTGCCCTTGCTGTCCAGAGAAGAAAATATTTTCTTGAGCCAAAATTCTCCACATGACCATGCGATATTTTTGCATAGGAAGGTGAGGCATGACCTAAAGAATATTAGGGAATTTATTGGGATTTTTTTGAGCAATAAAAATGAGGGTTGCTTCATAGCAGAAGTGAAAAATATTCATTTTCAGGAGGAAAATGAATATTATGCCATTTAAAAAATTATATTTCTATAGCATTATTTTGAGAGGGATGAAGTCTAGAGATGTTTTGAGGCTGCTAGGAGGCACTTGGGAGACAACCAAAAATAAATCCCAAGTGATAAGTCCAACAAAAGTTGATTGAAAATTCAAATTCAAATCAAATATTCAATAAATTCCAGAAAAAGAAAAATGGCAAAATCCAGGGTGTCATAGACGAGGACCCGAATACATAAGTCATCAAGCAAATACTATGAGTACAGACACAGTTAGACAAGTTTTCCTTAAGAAGGTTGAGCAAGACAATGCCACTAGATCGAAAGGCGAGGCCTCCTTCCTGGGACCTCCGGACTACTCTTGGTCGTCGGTCTCCATGTAGTTGGCTCCGTTGGGAAGAACTCCAGTTGCGGCGCCATCATCTATTGCAAACATTCGAGTTGAAGGAAAAAGGGGTAGCAAAGCAACTGTGAGTTCTCATCTAAAGTCCTCCCAAGACTTAGATCAGATCTACAGTACGTATGCATCGGTATCAATAAAAGGGTTAGTATCTGTGGACTAAACTTCATAATGGCAGAATAAGGGGGAAGAAGCTCATCCTATCGAATACTACATCTTCTGGAAACCACCATCTTGAAGCAGTAGAAGAGAGTAGCTGGTATAGAACATGTGTCAACGTATAGCAATAATCCTACCCGGAGATCCTCTCCTCGTCTCCCTGTGAGAGAGCAATCAGTAGGTTGTGTCTGTCACTTATCTGGTTGTGTTTTATCAACTATCCCGTTTTAGTTGTAAGAGGTCAGAATACAACTCCAAGCCGTCCTGTTACTGTGGACATGGCTATTCGAATAGATAACTTCCCTGCAGGGGTGCATGACATTACCCGATACACTCAATCCCCTCTGGCCGAACACACTTTCCTGGGCAATTCCTGGCCTCAGAAGATCAACATGTCGTAGTCCTACCTAGGCTCTCCAGAGAGGTCAGCACGCCGGTCTACATCCAAAGTGCTTAGGGGTCTAGGGCCCATTGCCCTTTGAACTCCTCCATGTTGCGTGGACGGCGGGCCCAGTCCTGGCTACCTCTTTATACAAAGCAGGTGCTTACGCGAACCACCAGACGCTTACCGCTCATCTATGATGTCTGAATAGCTTTCGGAAGAAATCGTACAATGCCGAGTACCCATAACTCATCCTGTGTGGCGGTAAGTGCGAAAAGGCGAGCGGCCAGCTCAGATCAAATACCCAATCTCATTAAGCGTGTTATGATGAAGCAACCATGGATAGCGACCAGAGACCAGGCCCACCTCTCTCCTAGGCGGTCTCAACCTGCCCTATCGTTCCGCCACAAAGAATCACTCAGGGGGTCATCGAGAGAATTGTCCTTTCAGCCCCTAGTCTATGAATCACTCGGGGTACTCTACGAGCCGACCCGACTTTAATCATATCATGTATAGTATGTATATAAATATATCTGTGAGCACTGCCCAAAGGGATCACGACCCATAGTATAGCATGGCAGACGGACAAGAATGTAGAGCCACTGATGGAATACTAGCATACCTATACTAAGCATATAGGATAACAGGTAAGTATCAACAGTAGTAGCAAGGATAGGCTATGCAGCAGTATAGGATCAAACGGTAAGGCAGTAACAGTAACACTACTCTAATGCAAGCACAAGAGGGAAAGAGTAGGCGGTGTCGGAATGATCAAGGGGGTTTTGCTTGCCTGGAAGCTCTGCTGAGAAGGAGGGTCGTCAATGTCGTAGTCTTACTGGTAGTCAACATCATAGTCGTACTGGGAGTCACCGGCAGTCTCGGGTTCTACCGAAAGAAGAGGGGAACAGGGGGAAATAGACAAATAATGGAGCAGACAAATGCAGCACAATGAATGGCACGACAAAATGTGATGATGAAATGCTCTAACGCAACCCTAGGCATTTTAAAAGAAGAGAGAAAACATCCGGGAATGTTTTCCCAGCTCCAGGTCACTGGTACAGTGAGGTGCTATACAAACGGTTTTTAACCCCTTCCAGCGATGGCGTTTTGAACCGTCGCCAAGTGAGTGACTGCGATAGGGTGGTCCTTCCCACACGACCTAGAAACCGTCGGGGATAGGCCCTCCGGTCACACACGCTCGGCAAAGTGAGGTCGTGTGCAACGGGCGAGTGATCAAATACGGTTATACGTACAGTTGTGCTAAAAAATAACAATTATACAGGCCAAATCATTTCCGGTCGTATGTACATCCCACACAGTCAGTCCCGGCTAAACATTTTCGTTCGTATGTACATTCTACACAGTCAATCAAAGGAATATATTTCCGTTAGTATGTACATCCCACACAGTCAATCCAATAAGTACATTTCCATTCATATATACATCCCACATAGTCACTCCAAGGAAAACGTTTCCGTTCGCATGTACATCACACACAATTTTCCCCACTAAATCGTTTGTGATAGCGTTGACATTGCAGACAATATTAACAATTTTACCGTTTGCGTTATTGAATGCATCACACACGGTGCGTAGAAGAAACTATGTGGCATAGGCTATCCATCACACACACTTTTTATGTGGTAAACTTTTGCGCATGGTGGCATAATGCAAACAGTTTTCAAGAGGAAGTCGTGTGCTATTGTTCATTGATCCAACACGTTTTATTCCTAGAAACTGTGTGTGTTGTGTGAGGTCATCGCCCACGGTGTTTTCTCAATGACCGTTTGCAAGAGAAAAACCTAATTAGCAGGCTAATTGGCCTATTATTAATAATCCATTTATTAATCTAATTGACATTTCATATTAAGCACACAATATATTTCATTTTCGTATTAAGGAAGCAGGATTTCATAATTGAAATACATTAGAGTACAACATCATATAGCTTCAGCACTCATCTACACAACTGCACCAGCACCAAGTTTCACATGCAACATCTACAACCTTTGGAAATTAGCATCATAGACAGTACATAGACAGATGAATCTCATTTGGAAAACTGCTGAAGCGGAAGGCCAATATTGAGCCTTCATTGATGTTGAACGTCTTTGCAACTTTAGGCCAGTGCATGTGGATGATTGACCGTCCATCCTTCATCCTCTTCAGGAGGACTTCAATATTGAACCGTGGGTGTTGCATGAATACCTTCCTCACTTCCTGACCATACAGGTGGTTTGAGAGGTAATCATCAGTGAACTGCTTTGGAAAGGCCTGAAAACAAGGGTATGCATAAATATCTTCTCTAGATTTGAAATGGCGCAAAGTAATTAAAAAGACAAGGTATAACAGTTAGTACCATGCTATAGTGAACTGATGTCTTCTTCATTGTGCAGACAAAGATCTTGTTGTTTTTTGTCGCTAATTTCTTTATCCTAACAATCTTTCCGAGTTTCTTGACTTGACTGATATTCATGGACAACTCATTTTCCCATATGCAAAAAGGGTCGAACAGTGGGTCAAAACCTTTGAAAGCAGGACCTACATGTGCAAGACCAAATTGTTAAAAACCTAATATTTAAAAACAAGAAGTGGAAAGGTGTGTTATTAACTGCAACATGCCTAATATTTAAAAACAAGCAAACATAGTCATTCAAACTTGTATTGTGCAGGTCTAAGTACACTAGTTACTGGCCCTGTTTGGATCCATGGGTTAGAGTTAGTTTGAGCTAGTTTGGGCTCAAATAGCCCTAAAGTATCCAAACATGAGGGCTAGATTGAGCTAGTTGTGTCTAACCCACCCAAAACAACTATCCCACCCAAGAGGTACTAATTGGGACTAGTTCTCCTAGTGCATTTATTGTCAATCTAACCCTGTCATCCAAACACCTCTTTTGCTAGAGTTAGTTTAGGGTTAGTCATTGTTGAGTATCATTGTTATTTAGGAAATGTAGGATAGCATAGGATTTATTCTACCTTGACTTCTACTCCAAGATGACCATGTACTCCTATATATATGCCCACGAGGCTCAAGCAATACAATCAACTATTCCACCAATCTCTCTCTCTCCCTTTTAACTGTCATGAGCTAGAAACTAACTCTAACCTCTAGCTAAGTTAGTGTATCCAAACAGTGCCATTGTTAAATCAAATGGAAAGGCGTGTTAATACTCCCGTCGGTCCTTTTACTCTGCATATAAGAATTGTCTGAAGTCAAACTTCATAAAGTTTGACCTTATTTATATGAAAAAATATCAACATCTACCATGCTAAAGTTATACAATATGAAAATTTAAGTCATGACACATCTACTGATATTGATTTCATATTGTGAATGTTGGTATTTTTTTCTATAAAGTTGGTCAAACTTTACGAGGCTTGACTTTAGACAAATCTTATATGCGAACTAAAAAGATTCGGAGGGAGTACAACATGCTTAACAGCAACCACATATAGTCATTCATAGAGCTATTGTTAAAATTGGTATTGATGAAATTGAACTGCAGAGTTAATACTAGCACATATAGAACATCATACTGTGAATAGCTGAAATAAACAAGGCATACTACGAACAACCAAAGATGGCAATTGAAACTGGACATATGCTAACTACAGACAACCGAACAACCATAAACCATAGTAATAAACAAGGCGTAATGCAAACAACCAAATATAGAAATTAATACTAGACAGGTTCTCACTAGAAAAGGGGTTCGAGAAAACAAATCATGGGTTTCCTCACTTGTCACAGATTGGCTCCTCCTCGTGGTCACCGTCGATGAGGTCTGACTTGCCAGCTGAGGATACCAAGCCAGCGTCGCAGAACGTGTCCTTCAGAAATGACAAAAGGGGCTCCATGGCGATGAAGGATGGAAAATTGTTCATAACGAGCCGCAGGAGATCAGCGGCAGGGCCATCGATGAGATCGATGGCTGTCAAACACGAAGGGTTGGGGGTGGGCAACTTAACCTGTGACATAGCCTGCGTCAAGCCGTCATTGTCGACGACCTCGATGTCGTAGCTTCCTCGGTGGCCACCTCGCCGACGTCGGGCGAAGAGGCCGCGGTAAAGCTCTTTTATGCCATTCGCTCCTTGAGCTCCCCGGGAAGTGTAGCCGGGCTTAGGCTGCAGCGCTCTGGAGTGGGGGAGGGGGTGGGGATGGGGATCTCTGGGAAAGGGGGCATTTCGCAGGTGTCATCTAAGAAACTCAGGGCGGCGAGGGTATGTATATCGGTGGGTAAACTACACGGGCAGACCGGCAGAGGTTAACGATGGAGGCAGCGCGGCGGCGGCAGCGGCGACCTAGCTAGGTTTGGATCGAAGGAGGGGTGGTGTGTATGTGTGTGAGCAGGGGATTTGGGGTGAGCGAAGGATTTGGGGTGTGTGTGGAGGGGGTCCAAGGTGGTGTTTGAGGAAATGCCGCGGGTACTGAAAATTTTACTAGGCGGGAGTAAAATGGTGGGGCTACCAAAAATTTGGATCAAAGGATTGAAGCAGAGCGGGGCAGGAGTAACGAACATCACACACGGTTAAAACATAATAATAGTGTGCTATCAAACAGAAAAACACTCCAGCCAAGCAGATATTTTTGAGATTGTGCGGGATCACTACTGCAGGATGATGCTAACGCGACACTACGATCCGAGACCCTTCGACGAAACTGTGTGTGATGCATTAATCGCAAACGGTGATGTAAAAAACCGTCAAAAAAGATGCAAAATGTTTGCGATGGCGGATACATCAAACACGGTTCAGATTTTAGTTGCGTGTGTGAGGCGGGGCATACGGTTCAGTTCAATGAACTATTTGCGATGAGGAAGAAGAACAGAAATGGGCAGCCAAATGAAGGCGTGTGCGATATACGGCATACAGTTCAGTCGGATTAACTGTTTGTGATGAGACGGAACAACAGAAACGGGCAACCAGATGAAGGTGTGTGCGATTGAGGGCATACACTTCAGACGAATGAACTGTTTGCGATTAGGAAACACAACAGAAACGGTTAGCTAGATCAACGTGTCTGCAATTGACGGCATACACTTCACACGGATGAACTGTTTGTGATTAGCCACAACAAACAGAAACAGTTAGACAGATCAACGTGTGTGCGCTAGACGGGCACACATTCTAATTAAAAGAAGCGTGCGCGATGGTAATAACGAGCGTGCACGGTTATTGGAACAAGACGTGTGTTGACATCGCCTATTGCGGTGCACCCTATGGTGCAAACGCCACGTACGCGGCCGAGAAAGCATGCCCACGTTACGCCATCCGGGAATAGTGCCGCACTTAGAAATTATAGAACCGTCAATAAATTTTGAGCCCGCGTCCCGTCACATTCCAAATTACTACCACGCTATATTTAATTGCAAACCTGTTCACACCGATCAAAACCAAAATGGTTTCCCACATAGGAGCGTATTAGTACTCGGTTATAAATACTACTACTCCAAGATGACTGCACATTCCTCCTCAACTCGATCGTCATCCACAAAAACAAACAAGTCATTCATCGTCGTTCCCTTGCGTCTGCCATGGCCAGCGTGAGTTCTGGGTCGAGAGATTACTACCAGGGAGAGGCGAGCATGGAAGCAGAACCACGAGAGATGTCTTGCCTCGCCACAAAAGCAGCCGACATGTCCCGCCGTGCGGTGGTAGCAGCACAGAGGTCCCGCCGCGCCGCCAAAGCAGCATAGAGGTCCCGCCGCGCCGTCGATGCAGCAGACTGGTCCAACCGCGCCGCGGAAGCAGCAGAGATGTCCCGCCGCACCGCGAATGCAGCAGAGATGTCCTCCCGCGCCGCGGCGGCCTGGGAAAATGTCTCACGGGCAGGCGAGGACTCTCACAGGCGCATGCGTGCTATGCTCGATGACCTGATGGGTCGGATCTCCGACTGGATGAAGCAGCAGGACGAGATGAATGCCTCATTTGAAAGTGCTGCCAGCGTCATCCGGGGACTAGGGAAGGACAAGGCAAAGCTCCGCACCGAGCGTGACCTGCTGAGGGCGAAGATCACTGGAACGACGAAGCAACACGAGGAGACCACTCCCTTGTTGCAGAGGACCGGCGTCATCGTCAAGAAACTTATCGACGAGAATGCCATGCTCCGCATCAAGCGCCAAAGGCTGGTGGAGGAATCCGTGGATGCTCTCAAGCAGCGTCTTGAGGACACGAAAGAGCTCATCGCCGCTTGCCGTAGAGACTACTAGTTCCCGTGGCCTGCAGTAACGCATCAAGAAAGTAGAGATCAGCGAGCCAGATCGTTGACTTCCTTCTTCTTTTGCCCTTGTGTATTTCGGGCGTTGCCGCATGTGGCTTTTTTAATTATCTTCCTAAATATGTAAGACAATTATTATCCATTGTCATCGTCCTTATATTCATCAGTCTTGCTATAAGTCGCAGTCGATGCTATATAGGTCCGTCGGATCTTACATCAAGATCCGTGCAAAACTTTCTTTTCAGATTTTCTTTTTTCTCTCTTAATTCTCAGTCGAGTGAGACATAGCCATGCCATGAAATAGGGGATCGGGCGCCATTAATGGAGACGTTGGGAGGGAGGTGGGCCGCGGATAGAGGTCAAAGGGCTCTCATCCCGATGAGCATGCGCAAGGGTCTGATCGCACGCCTCCCGTACACAAATAGCTACCCCGCACGACACCTCCTAGCCAATAAAAAAAGGGGACGCGTGGTGGCATGTAAATGGTAAGTAAAACGCCCACGGTTTCAATAATACTTGTGTTTGCGATTTGTAACATGACAGCACTTGTTCCAAAATCACTTTGTTGATTGGTAATGTGTGCGCCTTCGCAAATCGGACAAAAAATTTACCACAGCATGTTGGTGCCATGTCATGACACCCTGCCAAGTTTCATGATTTTCAGGCAAGTTTTGGATTTACTGGAATTTTAAAACCTAGTTTCTCGATGTTTCCAGCCAAGCCAAGACGCCCAGATGTTTGAATTCCATTCCCACTTCTTCCATGGGACCTAGAAATTCGCCCAAGTACACATAAATAATTTTCCAACAAACTTTTGCGCACTGGAGCATGCGCTTGTACTTCAAATTTGAATTATGTGCATTAAATGCCAGGAAAATCAATTAAAGTATAAAAAAAGGCCAAACAAACCCGGAATAATTCCAAAATTTAGCACGAAACTCCTATTTGGTCTAAGCTGCCTGTGTAAAAAAATCAAGGCGGGAGAAGGCAGTGTATGTCATTTCGCACACGGAGGTGACACGTTCCCTCTCGGAACCACGAGCCTTCTTGAGAGAAGCTCCGGTTTGCAAGAAGCTTATACCAAAGCTTGTCCCAATTCGGCCAAAAAATTTACCAGAACATGTTGGTGCCATGTCATGACACCATGCCAAGTTTCATGATTTTCAGGCGTGTTTTGGATTTACACGAATTAAAAAACCAAGTTTCTCAATATTTCCGGCCGAGCCACGACGCCCAAATGTTTGAATTCCATTCCCATTTCTTGCATGGGACCTAGAAATTCACCCAAGGACACACATGTGATTTTTCAACCAACTTTGGTGCACTGGAGCATGTGCTTGTAGTTCAAATTTGACTTATGCACATTAAATGCCCAGAAATTCAATCAATGTATAAAAAAGGCCAAACAAACCCAGAATAATTCCAAAATTTAGCACGAAACTCCTATTTGGTCTAAGCTGCCTGTGTAAAAAAATTAAGGCGGGAGAAGGCAGTGTATGTCGTTTCGCACACGGAGGTGACATGTTCCCTCTCAGAACCACGAGCCTTCTTGAGAGAAGCTCCGGTTTGCAAGAAGCTTATACCAAAGCTTGTCCCAATTCGGCCAAAAAAATTACCACAGCATGTTGGTGCCATGTCATGACACCGTGCCAAGTTTCATGATTTTCAGGCATGTTTTGGATTTACAGGAATTAAAAAACCAAGTTTCTCAATATTTCCGGCCGAGCCACGACACCCAGATGTTTGAATTTCATTCCCGTTTCTTGCATGGGACCTAGCAATTCACCTAAGGACACACATGTGATTTTTCAACCAACTTTGGTGCACTGGAGCATGTGCTTGTAGTTCAAATTTGAATTATGCACATTAAATGCCCAGAAATTCAATTAACGTATAAAAAAGGCCAAACCAACCCGGAATAATTACCAAATTTTAACACGGCACTCATATAGTTCTATGTTGCTGATGCGGCTTGAACTACGTCGGTATTTCCCCAAAGAGGAAGGGATGATGCAGTACAGCTACGGTAGGTATTTCCCTCAGTGATGAGACCAAGGTTATTGAACCAGTAGGAGAACCACGCAACACTACATGAACGACACCTGCACACAAAGAACAAATACTTGCAACCTGACGTAAAAGAGGGGTTATCAATCCTTCCCGGGTAAAGAGATAGATAAATTTGTAGTAGATTGGATAAATAGATCTTGCGGGAACGCGAGATAAAATAAATAACAATAAATTGCAGCAAGATATTTTTGGGTTTCTGGATTAATAGATCTGAAAATAAAAGATGCAAATAAATAAAAAAAGGCAAATAGCAATATAGATCTGAAAGTATATGATGGAAAAATAGACCCGGGGGCCGTAGATTTCACTAGTGGCTTCTCTCGAGAAAAATACTATACGGTGGGTAAACAAATTACTGTTGCACAATTGATAGAACTTCAAATAATTATGACGATATCCAGGCAATGACCATTATATAGGCACCACGTCCAAGATTAGTAGACCGACTCCTGCCTACATCTACTACTATTACTCCACACATCGACCGCTATCCAGCATGCATCTAGTGTATTAAGTTCATGGAGAAATGGAGTAATGCAATAAGAACGATGACATGATGTAGACAAGGTCTATTCATGTAGGAATAGACCCCATATTGTTATCCTTAATAGCAACGATACATACGTGTCATTTCCACTTCTGTCACTAGGATTGAGCACCGTAAGATCGAACCCATCACAAAGCACCTCTTCCCATGGCAAGAAAAATCGATCTAGTCGGCCTAACTAAACCAAAGATTCGAAGAAGAAATATGAGGCTATAAGTAATCATGCATATAAGAGATTAAAAGACTCAAATAACTTTCATGGATAAAAACATAGATCTGATCATAAACTCAAAGTTCATCGGATCCCAACAAACACACCGCAAAAAGAGTTACATCAAATAGATCTCCAAGAGACCATTGTATTGAGGATCAAAAGAGAGAGAGGAAGCCATCTAGCTACTAACTACGGACCCGTAGGTCTACAATGAACTACTCACGCATCATCGGAGAGGCACCAATGAGGATGATGAACCCCTCCGTGATGGTGTCTAGATTGGATCTGTGGTTTCTGGAACTTGCGGTGGCTGGAATTGTTTTTCGTCGAATCCCCTAGGGTTTTTGGATGTCCAGGGTATTTATAGAGCAAAGAGGCGGTGCGAGAGGCGGCCGAGGTGGGCACAACCCACCTGGGCGCGCCTGGGCCCCCAGGCGCGCCCTGGTGGGTTGTGCTCCCCTCGGAGCCCCCCTCTGGTACTTCTTTGGCCCAACAGGTGTCTTCTGGTCCAGAAAAAATCACCAAAATGTTTTGCTGCGTTTGGACTCCGTTTGGTATTGATTTTCTGCGAAGTAAAAAACAAGCTAAAAACAGCAACTTTCACTTGGCACTATGTCAATAGGTTAATTCCAAAAAATGATGTAAAATTGCTATAAAATGATTGTAAAACATCCAAGAATGATAATATAACAGCATGGAACAATCAAAAATTATAGATACGTTGGAGACGTATCAGCATCCCCAAGCTTAATTCCTGCTCGTCCTCGAGTAGGTAAATGATAAAAACAGAATTTTTGATGTGGAATGCTGCCTAACATGTTCATCACATAATCTTTTCTTTGTAGCATGGACATTTGGACTTTTATATGATTCAAAGCAATAGTCTAGTTTTGACATGAAGATTTCAATACTCAAGCATATCAACAAGCAACCATGTCTTTCAAAATATCAACACTAAAGCAAGTTATCCCTAGCCCATTATGCTCAATCATTGATCCATTCATGAAACACACTCGCATATTAGCTACACCCAATGCTCAAGTACGATCATAGTGCCCCTTAGTTGGTGCTTTATAAGAGAAGATGGAGACTCAAAAATAAAAATTGCATAAAGTAAATAGAAAGGCCCTTTGCAGAGGGAAGTAGGGATTTGTAGAGGTGCCAGAGCTCAAAGCGAAAAAGATAGAGATAAAAATATTTTGGGTGGCATGCTTTTCCTGCCAACGAAAATGATCGAGTAGTTCCCAATACTTTCCATGCTAGATATATCATAGGCGGTTCCCAAATAGAAAATAAAGTTTATTCCTTTTTCCACAATACTTTCACATTCTAGGGCTAACCGAATCCACGGGTGCCGTCAATACCAACACTTTCCAAGGAATTTATTATTTGACAACATAAAGTAAATTCGTTTTTCATTTCGGGACTGGGCATCCCTAATACCTTTGTCGTACTCTTGTGCAATGACAAGTGAATAAACACTCATATTGAGAATAACACATCTACCATGGTAAAATATCATCCACCCCCTACCGTTTCATGAGCGGTACGAGCACACAAAACAGAAATTTATTTTGAAAATTAGAGATGGCACATATTTGCTTAGAACGGCACGGCAGTACCGCATATAGGTAGGTATAGTGGACTCATATGGCAAAACTGGGTTAAGGATTTTGGATGCACAAGTAGTGATCATACTTAGTGCAAATGAAGGCTAGCAAAAGATTGAGAAGCATCCAACCAAGAAACGAAAATCTCATAAGCGAGCATTAAGCATAACTAACACCGAATAATGCACCACAAGTAGGATGTAATTTCATTGCATAACTATTGACTTTCGTGCTTGCATAGGGAATCACAAACCTTAACACCAATATTCTTACTAAACCATAATTACTCACCAACATGACTCACATATTATATCATCATATCGCAAAACAATTACAAGGAATCAAGTTTATTTTATCCAATGATCTTCATGAAAGTTTTTATTATATCCCCCTTGAATATCTATCACTTTGGGACTAGTTTAATGTGTTGCTTTTGATAACTCCAACAAATCTATGTGAAGAACATGAGCATAAAAATTTTCTTCTCCCAAAACAATATAAGTGAAGCATGAGAGAATTTCTTCAAAAAATACTACTCTCAAATAAATCTACATGAAGCATGAGAGCATTTCTTCAAAAATATTGAAGCACACCGTGCTCAAAAAGATATAAGTGAAGCACTAGAGCAATCCCATAGCTCATAAAGATTTAAGTGAAGCATAGAGAGCAATTCTAACAAATCATAGCATAATTTTGGCTCTCTCAAATAGGTGTGTCCAGCAAAGATACTTGACTAAGAATAAAAAGTAAAACAAGTGAAGACTCAAATCATACAAGACGCTCCAAGCAAAACTCATGATATGTGACGAATAAAAATATAGCTCCAAGTAAAATACCGATGGTCGTTAGAAGAAAGAGGGGATGCCACTCGGGCATCCCCAAGCTTAGTTGCTTGATTCTCTTTTAGATAATATCTTGGGATGCCATGGGCATCCCCAAGCTTAGGCTCTTCTTACTCCTTATTCCTTCATCCATCATGATCTCACCCAAAACTTGAAAGCTTCAATCACACAAAACTCAACAAAACCTTCGTGAGATCCGTTAGTATAAGAAAACTAATATTTACTTTAAGTACTGTAGAAATCCCATTCAAATTTTGTTATTGCATTATATCTACTATATTCTAATTTTACCATGGCTTATAACCTCCAATACAAACCATAGATTCATCAAAATAAGCACACAATGCAACGAAAACAGAATCTGTCAAAAATAGAATAGTCTGCAAAAATATGAATTGCTCTCATACTTATGTAACTCCACAAATTCTGAAAAATTAGGACAACATAGGAAATTTGTATATCAATCTTTTGTAAAACATTCAGAATTTTTCGTCGCCTCTGTGAATTTTTAAAATTATTTTACTGGACGACAAAGTTTCTGTTTTCCAACAAGATCAAATCAACTATCACCCAACATGATCCCAAAGGCTTTGCTTGGCACTAACACTAATTAAAACATAAAAACACAATCATAACGGTAGCATAATTGTGCAAACACTCAAGAACAGAAAGAAAAAGACAAAAATAAATTTTATTCATTAGGTTGCCTCCCAACAAGCGCTATCGTTTTATGCCCCTAGCTAGGCATAATGCAAAGATCTAAGTGTTGTCATCCTTATTTTCATTTTCCTTAGAGGTGTTTTTGTCAGGAGGTTTTGCAAAAACAATATAAAATACCTTATCCATAGAGACTTTAGCACTATCAAGTTGCTTATCATCATATCCCCTTTGATTTCCAGCAACAATCCAAGAATAGTGCTGATTAACATCACTGAAAACTTGTTGGATTATATCTAAAACGGGGACGTCCTTTTTAAGGTTCTCATAAAAGATTTGATTATCCCCAAGCAGATGTCTTAGCACATAATCACTATTGTAAAGGATTTCATCTATCACTGGTTTTTCACGATTCATACCATAGAGATCAAAAATTTCCCTAGCTTCCCGTACTATGTGATCAAATTCATTCATAAGAACAAGGGTGGCCAACTTTTTAGCTTTGGGATTCTTTATAACGGGTAACTCAAAAAACAATCTTTGCAAGGTAGGATGGGTATGGATAAATTTATTTTCAAGTTTTAGAACTAGTGCTGATATAGCTTCTGCATAAGATTTAGTTCTTTTAAGTATAGGAACATCGTCAAGACTTAAATTTCCAACACAATTGAAAAATTCTTGGATACGCTCTTTTCCTATAACATTCCCTTGCCCCAAAACAGAAGTTTTAGCATCCAGATTGCCAGATCGTCCAATTTTAGGAGTTAGGCCATCATCTATTTCTGCCATACCAAAGTCACTCATGATGACAAGTTCAAGCAATTAAGAGATCTGACGAGAAAATGGCAAACGAAAAAGAGGGCGAATAAAACGGCAAATTTTTGTGAAGTGGGGGAGATGAAAACAAGAGGCAAATGGCAAATAATGTAAATTGCAAGGAGATGAGATTTGTGATTAGGAACCTGGTAGAAGTTGATGATGTCTCCCCAGCAACGGCGCCAGAATTCCATTTGATGCGGCTTGAACTACGTCGGTATTTCCCCAAATAGGAAGGGATGATGCAGCACAGCTACGGTAGGTATTTCCCTCACTGATGAGACCAAGGTTATCGAACAGGTAGGAGAACCACGCAACACTACGTGAACGGCACCTGCACACAAAGAACAAATACTTGCAACCCAACGTAAAAGAGGGGTTGTCAATCCCTCTCGGGTAAAGAGATAGATAAATTTGTAGTAGATTGGATAAATAGATCTCGCGGGAACGCGAGATATAATAAATAACAATAAATTACAGCAAGATATTTTTGGGTTTTTGGATTAATAGATCTAAAAATAAAAGATGCAAATAAATAAAAAGGCAAATAGAAATATAGATCTGAAAGTATATGATGGGAAAATAGACCCGGGGGCCGTCGATTTCACTAGTGGCTTCTCTCGAGAAAAATTGCATACGGTGGGTAAACAAATTACTGTTGGGCAATTGATAGAACTTCAAATAATTATGACGATATCCAGGCAATGATCATTATATAGGCATCACCTCCAAGATTAGTAGACCGACTCCTGCCTGCATCTACTACTATTACTCCACACATCGACCGCTATCCAGCATGCATCTAATGTATTAAGTTCATGGAGAAACGGAGTAATGCAATAAGAACGATGACATGATGTAGACAAGATCTATTCATGTAGGAATAGACCCCATCTTGTTATCCTTAATAGCAATGATACATACGTGTCATTTCCCCTTCTGTCGCTAGGATTGAGCACCGTAAGATCGAACCCATCACAAAGCACCTCTTCCCATGGCAAGAAAAATCGATCTAGTCGGCCTAACTAAACCAAAGATTCGAAGAAGAAATATGAGGCTATAAGTAATCATGCATATAAGACATTAAAAGACTTAAATAACTTTCATGGATAAAAACATAGATCTGATCATAAACTCAAAGTTCATCGGATCCCAACAAACACACCGCAAAAAGAGTTACATCAAATAGATCTCCAAGAGACCATTATATTGAGGATCAAAAGAGAGAGAGGAAGCCATCTAGCTACTAACTACGGACCCGTAGGTCTACAATGAACTACTCACGCATCATCGGAGAGGCACCAATGAGGATGATGAACCCCTCCGTGATGGTGTCTAGATTGGATTTGTGGTTTCTGGAACTTACGGCGGCTGGAATTGTTTTTCGTCGACTCCCCTAGGGTTTTTGGACGTCCAGGGTATTTATAGAGCAAAGAAGCGGTGCGGGAGGCGGTCGAGGTGGGCACAACCCACCTGGGCACGCCTGGGCCCCCAGGCGCGCCCTGGTGGGTTGTGCTCCGCTCGGAGCCCCCCTCTGGTACTTCTTTGGCCCAACAGGTGTCTTCTGGTCCAGAAAAAATCACCAAAAAGTTTCACCGTGTTTGGACTCCGTTTGTTATTGATTTTCTGCTAAGTAAAAAACAAGCAAAAAACAGCAACTAGGATTGGGCACTATGTCAATAGGTTAGTCCCAAAAAATGATATAAAGTTAGTATAAAATGATTGTAAAACATTCGAGAATGATAATATAACAGCATGGAACAATAAAAAATTATAGATACGTTGGAGACGTATCAGTTGCCTCTGTAAAAAATCAAGGGGGGGAGGCAGCGTATATCACTTCGCACACAAAGGTGACACGTCCCCCCTCGGGAACCACGAGTCTTCTCGAGAGAAGCTCCGGTTTGGAAGAACCTTATACCAAAACTTGTCCAAATGCGGCCATTTTTTTACCATAGCATGTTGGTGCCATGAAATGACACCATGCCCAGTTTCATGATTTTCAGGCGGGTTTTGAATTTATAGGAATTTAAAAACCAAGTTTCTCAATGTTCCCGACTGAGCCACAATTCCCAGATGTTTGAATTTCACTCACATTCTTGCATGGGACCTATAAATTCACCCAAAGACGCACATGTGATTTTTCAACAAACTTTGGTGCACTGGAGCATGTGCTTGTAGTTCAAATTTGAATTATGCATATTAAATGCCTAGAAACACAATTAATGCATAAAAATGCCAAACGAACCAGGAATAATTCCAAATTTAAACACGACACTCATGTAGTTGCATGTTCACTGTACATAAATGTTCTAGCAATTCGAACACCATCCTTTCCCTCCGTAACACCATTTTGTCTTTCAAAACATAATGAAAAAATCAGGTATACCACAAATAGTTTACTAGCAAGAATTGTGTGGGATGCGATATAAAATATCTTGGCGCACCGTCTTGTCTAGCTTACGCAGGAAGCTTTGTCGTCTACAGTCCACCGCCCACGCTTGAACCACACTTGCGCGCCAGTTTCTCGCGACACCGAGCGAAATTTTTCTGCCACCACGGAAATATCTATCTCCCCGCCCCCTCCCTTCCACCAAAAGCCACATTTCCACTGTTCCTCCTTGCTTTCCAAGTTCAAACGACCTTCACTGCTGCTTACTGGCAGCTCAGCCTCCTCGCCGGCGACCCTTCTTCTTGCAGCACTGCCTCCTCACCGGTGACCCTTCTTCTTGCAGCGCCGCCTCCTCGCCGGCGACCCTTCTTCTTGCAGCGCCGCCTCCTCACCGGCGACCCTTCTTCTTGCAGCGCCGCCTCCTCACCGCCGACCCTTCTTCTTGCTGCGCGGCCTCCTCACCGCCGATCCTTCTTCTTGCTGCGTGGCCTCGTCGGTATGGTCAGGTAATCCACACTCCACCCACACCATCCTCCTCCTTCCCCGTCCCACATGCCCCGACCGACGGCGCGACACCTTCCACCGAAATCACTGGCCCTGTCCTCCAATTAAGCGCCGTTCATAGCCATTTTGCACGCAGTATAACGTGGAGCTCAGTAGCATCTGGCAGCGGAGAAGCAAATCGTGGCCGCGCGTGCGCACGAGGTCGCTATGGCTGCCATGCGTGCCGACCGCCAGATCTTGGAGGAGCACCTCGTCTTCAAGGCCACCGTCAACACCGCCACGTGGTTGTCTACTCTAAAATATAGTTTGTGCTGTTTTCTCGAGGCCACCGCTAGTGCCTTCTAGTGATTTGTCCTCTGTAATGTTAATATGCAATCTGATGTTTAGTTAACAGTTTGGTCCTCTGAAATGTAATGTTTAGTTAACAGTTTGGTCCAACAATTGCTACATTTCGTAGTACTATTCTCAAGCATTCTTTGTTTTGTTAACTATCTTATCTTCTAGTACATGTTTCTATTCTGCAATGTCGTGCTCAGTTAACTATTTTGTTTCATTTGGTCTGCTGTCCATTTAACTATTTGGTTCAATTCTGCAATTTGATTTTCATTTGCCGTGGGTACAATTTTGTATTGTTATGCATGTGAGAAATAAATCGAATTTGGCTGTACTCAATACATATTGTACTGATAGTATGGCAACTCTCAGTTAACCTGATCAAGATCTTCCTTATGTGTGTTGCAGGGAAACAATGGGAGACACTGCGGTTTACCATCGAGGTTTGCTCATGCATGGCCCTTTTGCTAATAGCACATTATTGTGCAGTTGCAGGAATCATTCTAATATTTAGGTTTCTTACAATTTGGTCTTGCACATGTAGTTCCTGCTGCCAGAGGCTTAGACCCACTGTTCGACCCATTTTGCATATGGGGAAATGAGATGTCCATGAATATCAGTCAAGTCAAGAAACTCAGAAAGATTGTTAGGATGAAGAAACTTGCGACGAATAACAGCAAGATCTTTGTTTGCACAATGAAGAAGACATCAGTTAACTATAGGATGGTACTAACTCTTTTACCTTGTTTTTACCCCTTGCGCCATTTCAAAATTTATAACAGCCATTTATGCATATCTTTGTTTTCAGTACTTTTCAAAGCAGTTCACCGATGATTACCTCTCAAACCACCTTCATGGTCAAGAGGCGAGGAAGGTATTTATTCAACACCCACGGTACAATATTGAAGTCTTCCTGAAGAGGACTAAGGTTGGGCGAGCAATTATCCATAGCCACTAGCCTAAAGTTGCAAGGACATTCAACATCACTGAAAGATCAATATTTGCCTTCCACTTTTGCAGTTTCCCAGATGAGATTCATCTGTCTATTTACCGTGTATGATGCTACTTTCCAAAGGTTTTCGATGTTGCATGTGAAACTTGGTGCTGTTGTGTAATGGCATAACTGAGTGCTGAAGCTATCTGATGTAATTCGATTATGAAATCCTGGTTGCCGTTATATGGATATGAAATATCTGGTGTTCTTTATACACTGTTCAAGATATCTTCAGATATTCCGATAAATCGGCCGATTTATCACTTACCATTGCGTGACCGATAAGATAAATCGGCTGATAAATCAGCCGATATGGCGATAAATCGGCCGATATGCCGATAAACTGTCCGATTTACCCCTTATCATGGGTCGACCGATAAGTTCTCGATAAGCGATATCCCCAACATTGGTTTTATAAGAAATGTCAATTTCATTACTACATGGATTATCAATAATGGGCTAATTACCCTGCTTATTGGGGTTTTCTATTGTAGACGGTTACTCAGACAACACCGTGGGCGATGAACTCAAACAACCCAAACGGTTTCTAAAAAGTAAGTGTGTTCCATCAACTAACAATCACACACGGCTTCCGGCAGAGAACTGTTTGCGTTAGGCCACCTTGCACAAACGTTTCCACACAAAAAACTGTGTGTGATATACATACGAACGGAAATGTTTTTCTGGGATTCACCGTGTGGGATGTACATACGAATGGAAACAATTGGGTTTCGATGCCTCGCCTGATCGCACACGAGCTCATTTTGCCCCCGCCTGTGTGCCAGGAGGGCCTATCCCCGATGGTTTCTGGGTCGTGTGGGAAGGACCCCCTATCGCAGTCACTCACTTGGCGACGGTTCGAAACGCCGTCGCGGAAAGGGGTTAAAAACCGTTTGTATAGCATGACTCGGCACCAGTGGATGCAGGTGAGAATAAAATGCCGAGGCTACTAAAAATTTGGATCTACTGATTGAAGCAGAGCGGGAGTAATAGACATCACACACAGTCCACACATACTAATCGTGTGCTATCAAACAGAAAAACCATCTAGGTGGGTAGATATTTTCGAGATTGCGAGGGAGTAGATATTTTCGAGAGGTGGAGGGAAGCCTCGTGGAGCCCAATCTACTGTGACCATGTGGGTAACAGGGGAAGGGGCGCGGCACACGGGTAGTCCTAGGGAACCGTGTCTGTTTCGTACCCGATCACAGACGGTTGCTGCGACCGACTCGTCTGCTGTTTATAAATTTGGCGAAAAAAACACAGGAAAGGGTCAGAACACGAACACACTTGCATGTGGACCAAATATATGTATGAAAAGGGTGGTTTGATGTTCAAATACCCAATGCACAACTTTGATGTGGCACCTGTCGCACAAAGCGCAAGTTATTATTGCTAGCCCCCCGCCCCAAACACACACACACACACACTTCATGTTGCCGGGAGGGGAATCCTAGCTATGAACGCATGCCCCCAAGTAGCTAGGTCTGACATCTCACCCTACCGTAACACAAAACCGAAAGGAGTACATCATGGTCAACCCCCTGGTTCCGATCAAATGTGGACCGTGTGCGGGCCCACGGATGTGTTCTTCTGGCGTTAGATGGGTGAGACCACATACGAACCACACCTAAGGGTGGCCCGATATGTGTGTATGTGTGTGTGTTTGCGTGCGCGCGCACGTGTGTGTGTGTGTGAAAACGATGTGGTGTGATATTTAAATAACCAAATCACAAATTTCATGTGGCACATGTGCGTCGCAAATTAACCAGACATCCCCGACCCCATGGAGGTTCATCTAGTATGAAGTAGTACTATCCCCCCCCCCCCCACACACACACTTTGAGTCGGTGGGAGGGGGCATCTCACCAAGGCTTATTGTAAGACTGACCAAGAAGAATCACCGCCTTGGTCGTATAACCTCTCTTGTTGTTGGGTCAAAGTCATGCATGGACGTCCACACGCGGCCCCACAAAATAGGCTAGCTTGTCGCCGATAAACCACACGAGGGAGTGCCTGAAGACAACCACTGTGTGCATGTGGCCCAAACATATGTATGAGGTGCCATGTGGTGTTTGAATATACCCAATGCACAACTTTGATGTGGCAGCGTGCTTTTGGAACCGGAAAGTCCCCACACGGAGCGAGGGTTTCACGACGCGTATACTATATTCATGTGTATGCATGCGAGCCCTCGAACTTAGGTCTCGAATCTCACCATGATCGACGTACGACTATACGGTAACGTGAACCAAGAGAAGAAGAATCCACCCTGGTAACCTCTCTCGCGTTGTTGGTCGAAGTAATGGACGTCCACGCAGGCCCACGAATATATAGGTCGTCGATGATAACCAAGTGAGGGAGAGTGTCCAAAGACAACCACTGCATGTATGTGCCCCAAACATATGTATGGAGATGTGTGATGCATGCATATATGTTTGAATACCAAAAGCACAACATTTTGATGTGGCGCATGCATGCGACAAAAATCGCATAGTCCCCACACAGATCTGGTTCATGACGTGTCGCGTGCTCACCCCCACCCCCACTTCGACCTGGTGGGAGGGATTCGTGCGTACACATGCGCTCGAAGTATAGTTGCATGTATCGTACCGTATAAGACGGACCAAAATTTAATCCCCTCCTAATTATAAATCAAATTAACCTCTATCACCGTTGGTCGAAGTGATTGACCAAGCGGGCACACAGAGATGGACGAAGCATCTCGCCGATAACCGGCCCCATGAGTGAGTGCTAGAGGACAACCGCCATCACTTGCTTGTGGACTAAACACATGTATGGAGATGTGTGGTTGTGATGTTTGAATACCTAATATATATGCAGAACTTTGATGTGGCACATGCCTCAGAAACATTTAAGTCCCCCACACGAACCGAGGTTCATGACACGTAGTATATATATGTTGCCCCCCTCCCATCTTCGACGCGTAATATATAATCCTATGTACTGTAACACAACTCGGAAATAATCCTCCTTGTTCATCAAATTACCTTTCTCGTTGTGTCATATATTAGATGGACGATGACCTCGTGGGCCCATGGAGGGAAGAGTCGCAGGTGAATGAGTGACAACCATCATCTGCATGTGGCCCAATCTGTTGGTGATGTTTTTAATACCCAATATGCACAACTTCTTTGTGGCACCTGCCTCGGAAACTGAAAAGTCCCCACATGGAGTGAGCCTGTTCATGACGTGTGTGTAGTATGTGCTACCCCGACCCCCTCCTCCCCTCTTCGACGCGTACTATATACTCCTACCGCAACACAACCCAAAAAGAAACCTCCTTGTTGGGTCAAAGTGATGGAGGACAACCTCGCGGGCCCATAGATGGAAGCATCACACGCGAGTGACTGTCCTATATGACGCTTAGTATTACCCCTGGCCACCCTCTTCAACGCGTACTATATATACTCCTACCGCAACACAACCCAAAAAGAAACCTCCTTGTTGGGTAAAAGTGATGGAGGACAACCTCGCGGGCCCACGGATGGAAGCATCGCACGCGAGTGACTGTCCTATATGACACGTAGTATTGCCCCCGGCCACCCTCTTGAACGTGTACTATATATATACTCCTACCGTACGTAACAAAAACCAGAAAATGACCATCCTTGTTGGTCAAATTAACCTCTCTCATCGCATGTCATAGTGCTGGACGGCGTCCTCGCTGGCCCACGCGAGTGAGTGTCCTAGGACCACCGCGTGCATGTGGCCCAAAGATGCATGTCAAACTTTTTCTGCAGCGAACATGCGACCAAAGGAGTTTAGTGTTGAAAATTGAAAAAAATAGATAACATTTGTCCGTTTTTTATACATTGATTGATTTCCTAGGGATTTAAATGTCCAAAAATCCAATTTGACCTACATGAGACCCGTGATAGTGCACGAAAATGGATTGCAAAATCATATGTGTACGTGTCCCTGGGTGCATGTTTAGTCACCATGCAAGAAATTTCTAACATCGAGAATCTTGATTTTAAAATCCAGTAAATCCAAAACTAAGTTGAAATTCATGAAACTTATCATGGTGTCATATGGACACCAATAGCCTGATATTTTTTTTAAAATTGAGACAAGTTTCGATATAATCTTCTTACATACAGGAAATTATAAATAATTATCAACCAATATCGCAAACGGACTCTTTATTCGAACCATGTGCGTTAGACCAACAAACGTACGTGCCGTGCTTCGGTTAAGCAATAAAGCCGTAGAATTAATCATCAAAAAGGAAAAATCAATATAATACGTGCCGCGCACGTGTCCCGTGTGCCGTACGAGCATGCGTGAGTTGACGAGACGCATGCTAGCAGGCAGACCGGGAGGCCGAGGCATGCGCGTGTTCGCTATGCACTCACCGTGGGGCGTGCTAGTAGCTGTGTGAAATGACGGTAGGCATGCCAGCAGTCCGCTGCGCAGGCTCACTGGGAGGCGAGCCAGCCCTTTGACCGCCGCCCACCTCGCTCCCACTACTCCATATTAATGGCACGCCCGATCCGCTGGTCATAATAGGCGGCCGCACACCTCGTCCACAGTTGTCACCGCCGCATGGAGTGTATTAGGATTTTTCCGAAGCGCACCATCGGTGGGAGTGGCGACGCCGGGGCTAGTAAAGCACCCGCGCAACGCATGAAGCTGGGCGCAGAGGTTGCTGTCACCGTCGACGAGGTCTCGCGTGGCAGCAGCACGACCTTGACTTCGTCGCCGTCGTCGTGCCTCCCAGCCGGAGCCGGAGGTCCACAGCTACTCCGGCAACGACTCCGACTCCGACGGAAAACCGGTTAGCCCCCCCCCCCCCCCCCCGCCCCTTTTGTTGGGAACAGAAACCCTTGGTTATGTTCACCCAGTCCATGAAATCAGAGTAAGATTCGTTAGATCCGTGTAGTGTATTGATTGTTTGAATGGTATCTATGGTTAGTGATTAATTCTCTGTTCTGTACAAATGATTTTTTTGCTAAAAAACCGACTAGGCTTAGCATGCATGCTAATAATTCGTAGCCAGATCTTGAGAATTGATTTTGAATGTCCTACATATATGTTTGTGCCCTTTTTTTCTTCCAGATCTTGAGAATTGATTTTGAATGTCCAACATGTATGTTTCTGCCTTTTTTCAGATTGCTATGTACACAGATGAGGCTCCGGCCAGCGGTGACGACGACATGTACCTAGGGTAGGGTCATAGGCCCGACCTAGACACCCTACCCAAGGACACTGCCCTAGAGTCAGAGACATTCAAAATGCAACAGAAGAAACCAACTGAATTCACCTTGGAGTGTAATCCACTCGACTAGTTATGTCACTCGGATACCCCAATTCCACTCGACCAAGATGAAGTCACTCGACCATACAAAAAACCACTCGGAGCACGAAAGACCTAAAGTCACACAGGATGGCAACGGTCAGGCGTTCACTCTGTAGTCTTAAAAGATCATTTATAGCTCTTTATAGCTAGCGTTACCAGTAACGCCCTGTCTTAATGAACATTGAACCATGTGTAACGTGCGACGGCTGGGGTCCTGGCGCACTCTATATAAGCCACCCCCCTCCACTGGCACAAGGGTTCGGACCCCCTATAACTTTCACGCATAATCCAATCGACCAAGCCTCCGGGCACCGAGACGTAGGGCTGTTACTTCCTCCGAGAAGGGCCTGAACTCGTACATCTTGCGTGCACAACCTCACCGTAGCTAGGATCCTGCCTCCTCCTACGTACCCCCTATTCTTACTGTCAGATTTACTCCCACGACAGTTGGCGCCCACCGTGGGGCGGCGTCTTAGCGACTTCCGGTGAGGTTGCAGTTTTTCTGATCTCCATCAACATGGTTTCTGGCGGTGGTTTGGCTGAGGGCCGCGAGATCCGTCTCGGCGCGCTCGTTCTCATCGCCGACGACTCCGCCTGGCTCCAGGAGGCCCCCCTCGACGTCGAGACGCTCCCCGTCTGCGGGGCGACACACTTTCGCGCATGTGTTCGCGGCGTCCTTCTACGGCAGCCGTCGACCCAGTATCGGTCGGCTCCCGCGGCATCCTCACCCCCCGCTGTTCGCCGCCGCAAGCGATCCGGTCGATCGCGGCTTCAGCGGTGGGTGAAGCATGCGGTGGCCCGCCAGTCGGCCACCCCACAAATCGCGGCAATTGAGCCCGACGATTCTCCCTATGGACTATTTGACCTGTCGAATGGTTCCGCCGAGACCCTGTCCGAGTGCGGAAGCAGTGACCCTGCGGTGGAGGTCCTGATGGTCGATACGCCGCGCGGCCCGCCTGGTTTCTGTCGCGGTGGCAAAGGCGATGGCGGCGGCGGCTCGTCGCATGGTCACGAAGAATATCGTCCTGAAGCCCTCACTTCGGAGCAGAGGGACAAGCTGCATCATCGTAATATGGAGGACCTCCACACCCCCATCATGGGGGAGATCTCCGAGGCTCGGGCCTTGGAAGCTACGCGTCTAGCCACCTTGGCTGAGCGCGCCCGACTGGAAAATCTCCAACATTCACTCGACGAGCGAGCCCGTCGACAGATCCCCGAATCCAGTCGACGACAATGACAGTTGTTTCCTCCTGAGCCCCAGGTATACCGCACTCCGATCCAGAATCTTACAGCTGCAGCCCATATAGAAGAGTCGATTCAGCCGTCCCAATCAAAGGCTGGAAGAGGTTTGATGCAGATTCGAGCGCTGCTCCGGGCAGCAGGTGAGCAAAACTCTGCCGCTTCTCAAGCGCGCAACAGGATCCATAGCAGATCTGTGGTCACAGACACTGTTCAGTCGGCTCACAGCCCAAGATCACCTCAGCGGTGCGAAGATCGTAGACACCGCCAGGACCAGTACCTGGATCGAGGCCACGGACAGTACGATCATCGGTACGGCCATGATGACGACCGTCGAGTGCCTACGCCCCCTCCGAGAGGTGGATCGTACGCGCCTCGGCGGCATGATGATAGGCGCTTGTATGGTGGTGAGCGGAGAGCTCCGGTCGACCCAAGAGAGCCTGGGTTTGATCCAAGATCACTTCTCGTGCAAGGTTTGGTCGACAGAGGCCGAGCACACAGGGAAGGACAAGATAGGTATCATCCGAGTGGAAGCAGAGTTCATGTGTCTGGGCCTGAATGTTTCAGCAGAGCCATCAGAGCTGCTGAGATTCCACCCAACTTCAGGTTGGCGACGGGAGTTAGCAAGTTCACCGGTGAGTTGAAGCCAGACACTTGGCTAGAGGATTACCGAGTGGCTGTGCAGATTGGTGGCGGCAATGATGATGTAGCCATGAATCACCTCCCCCTGATGCTAGAGGGCTCGGCCAGAGCCTGGTTGAATCAGTTGGCCCCTGGTAGTATTTTCTGTTGGGAAGATTTGGCCCGAGTGTTCGTCAGGACATTTGAGGGCACTTGCAAACGACCTGCAGGGTTGACTGAACTACAGCATTGTGTCCAAAAACCGATTGAAACTTTGAGAGATTATATCCAGAGATGGACCACTCTTCATCATACCGTGGAGAATGTGTCAGAGCATCAGGCAGTTTGCGCCTTCAAGGAGGGCGTTTGGTACCGAGAACTTAACCTGAAATTCGGTCGAACAGGAGACATGTCCCTGGCTCGGATGATGGAAATAGCCACTCGGTACGCTAACGGCGAGGAAGAAGACAGACTCTGCAGTGGCAAGAACAAACCAGTCGCCCAGGACGCCGGAGGAGGAAATTCCAGTCGGAAGCAGAACCGCAAAGCCGAACCCGCAGGTCCTGGTGAAGCCGCAGTTTTGAACCAAGGGAAGTTCAAAGGAAAGCCTAAGGGGCCTTGGGTCCCCAAGAAAGTGAAAGATCAAGCGGGAAATGATGTGCTTGATTTACCGTGTCACATACACACCAAGAAAGATGAAGAGGGAAACCTGATTTACCCCAAGCATACCACTCGACAGTGTCGACTCCTGATTCAGAGCTTCCGAGAGGGTCAGCCCAGTGAAAAGGAAAAGGAATCTGATAAGGATGAAGACAAAGAAGAGGATGATGGTTACCCCAAGGTCAATGCCACTTTAGTGATTTTTGCTGACATTGAGAGCAAAAGTCGACTGAAGGTTATCAATCGCGAAGTGAATATGGTTGCTCCGGCAACTACGACATATTTAAAGTGGTCACAGACTCCCATTACATTCGACCAGTCCGATCACCCAGCGCACGTTGCTACCCCTGGGCGGCAAGCGCTGGTGGTCGACCCAGTCATTGGGGGCACCCGACTGACCAAGGTTCTGATGGATGGTGGTAGTGGTTTGAACATTCTGTACGCTGAGACCCTCCGAGGGATGGGCATTCCAATGTCCAAGCTCAGCGAGAGCAACATGAGATTCCACGGAGTCATCCCAGGAAAGAAAGCCGATTCACTAGGTCAGATCACTCTTGATGTGGTTTTCGGTGATTCAAAGAATTACCTTAAGGAAAAGTTAACGTTCGAGGTGGTGGATTTCCACAGTGCTTATCATGCGATTCTGGGTCGGCCTGCATATGCTCGTTTCATGGCTCGACCGTGTTACGTATACCTCAAGCTGAAGATGCCTGGCCCCAGAGGTGTGATCATAGTCACAGGGAATCGGCAAAGGGCAGAAGAGTGCCTCCAGAAGGGCTCAAAGATTGCTGATGAGCAAATGGCAGCAGTAGAAATGGAAGAATACAAAAAGAACGCAGATCCGAGTGATTTGTTGCGAGCAAGGAAGCCCGCTTCAGAGTCCGCATTTCAGTCGGCCGGTGTAACAAAGCCTGTCCATATCCATCCGCCCGATCCCGATGCTGCTCCGACTCTCATCTCAACAACACTTGACAGCAAATAGGAAGAAGCGCTCATCCAGTTCCTCCGTGAGAACTGGGACATCTTCGCATGGAAACCATCTGACATGCCGGGTGTACCCAGGGGACTGGCTGAGCACCGTTTGCGAGTCGACCCAAAAGTAAAACCCGTCAAAGAGCATCTCGGTCGGTCCGCTGTGGAGAAGAGGAAGGCAATTGGCGAGGAGGTGGCTTGGCTTCTGGCAGCTAAGTTCATCCGCGAGATATACCACTTCGAGTGGCTCGCCAATGTTGTCATGGTCCCCAAGAAAGACAAATCACTTCGTATGTGTATCGATTTCAAACATATCAATCGGGCCTGCCCGAAAGATCACTTCCCTCTGCCCCGCATCGACCAGATAGTCGACTCGACTGTGGGGTGTGAGCGATTGTCCTTATTGGACGCATATTCCGGGTACCATCAGATCCGACTGTATGGACCCGATGAAATAAAGACAGCTTTCATCAACCCATCTGGGTGTTTTTGCTATATTACCATGCCCTTTGGCCTCAAGAATGCTGGTTCCACGTTCATGCATATGATTCAGAAGTGCCTGCTCACTCAAATCAGTCGGAATGTGGAAGCTTACATGGATGACATCGTGGTCAAGTCACGCAAAGGTTCCGACCTACTGACTAACCTCGCTGAAACCTTTGCCAACTTAAGAAGATATGATATCAAGCTCAATCCGTCAAAGTGCACATTCGGAGTTCCAGGTGGAAAGTTACTCGGTTTCCTCGTTTCCGAACGAGGGATCGACGCAAACCCAGAAAAGGTTGGCACAATCCTCCGAATGAACCGCCCCGTGCGCGTGCACGACGTTCAGAAGCTTACTGGTTGTTTGGCTGCATTAAGTCGATTCATCTCACGTCTCGGTGAAAAGGCAGTACCTCTTTACCGACTGATGAAGAAGTCTGACAACTTCGAGTGGAATCCTAAAGCTGAAGCAGCGTTTGAAGAGCTCAAAGCCCTGCTTTCCACCCAGCCGGTGCTTGCTGCTCCAGTCAGCAAAGAGCCTCTGTTGCTATATATTGCAGCCACTGGACAAGTTGTCAGCATAGTACTCACGGTCGAGCGGGAAGAAGAAGGTAAAGCCTACAAAGTTCAATGTCCAGTATACTATATTTCTGAAGTTTTAACTCCATCCAAGCAAAGATAACCGCATTATCAGAAGCTTGTCTATGGGATTTACTTGACCACGAAGAAAGTTGCACATTATTTTGCAGACCACTCGGTTTCAGTCGTCAGCGATGCCCCATTATCTGAAATTCTGAACAATCAAGACACAACTGGTCGAGTGGCCAAGTGGGCGATTGAACTTCTTCCTTTGGATATCAAGTTTGAGGCAAAGAAAGCAATCAAGTCTCAGGCAATAGCAGATTTCCTCGCTGAGTGGATTGAGCAGGAGCAACCGACTCAGGTTCACTCGGAACATTGGACTATGTTCTTCGATGGGTCCAAAATGTTGAATGGTTCCGGCGCTAGAGTGGTTTTAGTGTCCCCAAGAGGTGACAAGCTCAGCTATGTCCTCCAGATTCACTTTGATTCTTCAAACAATGAAGCTAAGTATGAGGCACTTTTGTATGGGTTACGTATGGCCATTTCACTCGGCGTCCGATGCTTGATGGTTTACGGCGACTCAGATTTAGTGGTCAATCAAGTGATGAAGGAGTGGGATATCAGAAGCCCAGCTATGACTGGTTATTGCAATGCAGTAAGAAAGTTGGAAAAGAAGTTTGAGGGGTTAGAGCTCCACAACATACCCCGAATCAAGAATCCAGCTGCTGATGATCTGGCGAAGATAGGTTCCACTCGGAAACCAATTCCCAGTAATGTGTTCTTGGAGCATCTCCACTCCCCGTCAGTTCAAGAAGATCCTTTTACAAAGGAGCCCCCACAACCGATAAGCTCAACCGATCCGACTGAGATTGAAGTCCCAGCAGTGGTTGACCTGATCATGGAGGTTTTGGTGATTATCCCCGATTGGACAGTGCCATATATTGCATACCTGCTTAGACAAGAGCTCCCAGAAGATGAGGATGAGGCCCGCCAGATCGTTCGTCGATCCAAAGCCTTCACAGTTATTGGAGGGCGACTTTTCAGGGAAAGTGTCACAGGAGTTGCTCAGCGTTGCATCTCTCCGGAAGAAGGTCGAATGATCCTAAATGAGATCCACTCGGGAACATGTGGCCACCACGCGTCCTCTCGGACCATTGTGGCCAAAGCATACCGAGCAGGACTTTACTGGCCGAGGGCAAATGATATGGCAAAAGATATAGTCGACAAGTGTGAAGGCTGCCAGTTTTACTCAAACATGTCTCACAAACCTGCATCTGCCTTGAAGACCATTCCACTCGTCTGGCCGTTTGCAGTCTGGGGGTTGGATATGGTTGGACCTTTCAAGACTGGCAGAAGTGGTTTCACTCATTTGCTTGTGGCAGTCGACAAATTCACAAAATGGATTGAGGCCAAGCCTATCAAGAATCTTGATTCAAGCACCACCATCAGTTTTATCAGGGAGCTGATATTCAGATATGGAGTCCCTCACAGTATTATCACAGATAACGGCTCCAATTTTGATTCTGACGAGTTCAAAGTGTTTTGTGCTTCCCAAGGCACTCGGGTCGATTACGCATCTGTTGCACACCCTCAGTCGAATGGACAGGCAGAAAGGGCAAATGGCTTAATCTTACAAGGACTGAAACCCCGACTGATGCGCGATCTCAAGCATGCCACTGGAGCTTGGGTGACTGAATTGCCATCCGTCCTATGGGGACTGAGAACAGCTCCCAACCGGTCGACTGACCGAACCGCCTTCTTCATGGTGTATGGTGCTGAAGCTGTGCTTCCGAGTGACTTACTGCACAACGCCCCCGAGTGGAACTCTTCTCAGAAGCTGAAACAGAACAAGCACGCCAGGACACAGTCGACCTCCTAGAGGAAGAACGAGAGATGGCTCTGATCCGGTCGACCATCTATCAACAAGATTTGCGTCGATTCCACGCCAGAAACGTCAGAGGTCGAGCGTTTCAAGAAGGAGACCTTGTGCTCCGAGTACACCAGAAGCGACCTCACAAGCTTGCTCCGGCCTGGGAAGGCCCCTTCATCATCACCAAGGTACTCCACAACGGGGCGTATCACCTCTACAATGTAGCCAAGAAAGAAGACGAGCCACGCTCGTGGATTGCAGACCTGCTCCGCCGTTTTTATACCTAAGCACTCGGATCGATGAGTTGTAATAAGAATCCTTCAGTCTGCTTATCAAAGACAAGATTTTTGCGGTATCTTAGTAATTGTGCTCCCTTAAGCATATGTGTTCAAATCCCCCAGTGGGTGGCTTAGCCGCGAACCCGATTCGCCAAAGTTTTGAAAAACACTCCGAGTGAAGAGCAACCCTCTCACTCGGGGGCTTAGCTGTGAACCCGATTCGCCTAAGTTCAAAAAACACTCCGAGTGAAAAGCAACCCTCTCACTCGGGGGCTTAGCTACGAACCCGATTCGCCTAAGTTCAAAAAAAACCACTCTGAGTGAAAATAACCCTCTCACTCGGGGGCTTAGCTGGAACCCGATTCGCCTAAGTTCAAAAAACACTCTGAGTGAAAGAGCAACCCTCTCACTCGGGGGCTTAGCTGCGAACCCGATCGCTAAGTTCAAAAAACACTCCGAGTGAAGAGCAACCCTCTCACTCGGGGGCTAGCTGCGAACCCGATTCCCTAAGTTCAAAAAAACCCTTCGAGTGAAGAGCAACCCTCTCACTGGGGGCTTAGCTGCGAACCGATCCCTAAGTTCAAAAAACACTCCGAGTGAAGAGCAACCCTCTCACTCGGGGGCTTAGCTGTGAACCCGATTGCCTAAGTTTAAAAAACACTCCGAGTGAAGAGCAACCCTCTCAACTCGGGGGCTTAGCTACGAACCCGATTCGCCTAAGTTCAAAAAACATCCGAGTGAAGAGCAACCCTCTCACTCGGGGGCTTAGCTGCGAACCTGATTCGCCTAAGTTCAAAAAACACTCCGAGTGAAGAGCAACCCTCTCACTCGGGGGCTTAGCTGCGAACCCGATTCCCTAAGTTCAAAAAACCCTCCGAGTGAAGAGCAACCCTCTCACTCGGGGGCTTAGCTGCGAACCGATTCGCCTAAGTTCAAAAAACACTCCGAGTGAAGGGCAACCCTCTCACTCGGGGCTTAGTCGAACCCGATTCGCCTAAGTTCAAAAAACCCTCCGAGTGAAGAGCATACCTCTCACTCGGGGGCTTAGCTGCGAACCCGATTCGCCTAAGTTCAAAAAACACTCCGAGTGAAGAGCAACCCTCTCACTCGGGGGCTTAGCTGCGAACCCGATTCGCCTAAGTTTTAAAAAAACACTCCGAGTGAAGAGCAGCCCTCTCACTCGGGGGCTTAGCTGCGAACCTGATTCGCCTAAGTTCAAAAAACACTCCGAGTGAAGAGCAACCCTCTCACTCGGGGGCTTAGCTGCGAACCCGATTCGCCTAAGTTCAAAAAACAGTCCGAGTGGAGAGCAATCCTCCCACCCGGGGACTTAGCTGCGACCCCGTACTCACCTAAGTTACAAAACAAATTCCGAGTGAAGAGCAACCTCCTCACTCGGAAACTTGGCCACACGCTCCGAGCTGCACCATAAATATAACGCATGGCCCTCTCGTCGGAGCTGCACCACAAGTACAACGTCTATTCCGAGTCAAGTTTCACTCGGAGTCAAGAGACTTGAAAGTGGTAAAGACAAAGCAACCATATTCAAAGAAAAACCAAGTTTGGATAAATCCAGCAAGGTTCAGAACCACGAACGGAAGTGCTCAGGCCTCAGGCCCGAAAGAGTTTAACGGTTACAAAATCACTCGGCATTCTGAGGCAAATAAGATCAAGGCATAAAGTTTGTTCACTCTGCAGGAGGAGGGCTAGCTGGCTCGACGAACTCGTCCTGGTCGATTCCATCAGCAATACGAGTAGTAGCGTCGATGAAAGTCTCCATGAAGGACTGGAATTGAAGCTTCTTGGTATTGGCGACCTTGAGAGCTGCCAGCTTCTCTTCTTTAACTTCCTTGCAATGAACGCGGACCAGAGACAGAGCCACGTCAGCGCTGCACCGAGCAGATGACTTCTTCCACGCCTGTACTCGACCGGGGATCTCATTAAGTCGAGTCATCAGAGACTCGAGGTCATTCTAGAATGTCACACCTGGCCAGAGCTCCGTGTCAATCCACACGCTGCCACCTTTAGTCATGCAAGATAGTCCATAATGCCGGCGAGGCGAGTTTCCAGTCGCAGCACGATCATCGCAGCTTTGTCCTTGACAGGGGAGTTAATGGGATCCAGATTCGTCTCAATCCGCCCAGTCTCTTCCTCGAAGTTTTGACGGAACTGTGCATACACAGAGAAATGATGAGTCGCCAGTTGCATGATGAGTCAACAGTTGCAAATCAGTCGGAAAGGGGAAAGTACCTTCAAGCATAAGGAACATCTTCTTGGCAAGTCCTCCCAGATAGGTCTCCAATTCGTCCCTCCTCCGAGTGAGATCTTCAACTTTGTCGGTCAAGGCCACCTTGTCCTTCTTCAGCTGCACGACTTCTTTGTTGACTTCATCAATGGCAGTCTTCAGTTTGGTGTTTTCTTCTTCTAACTTGCCGATTAAAGCCAGCTTCTTGTCGGCAAGTTCAGTTTTCTCCCGCGCCGTCTTCTGTGCTACTGCAAGGTCGAGGTCCTTCTGCTCCAGAGCCTGATTCATTTTGTCTAAAGAAATAACATTCTTCAGATGAGCTTGGAGTTGTCTGTTTTCACTACGCACATCTGTTAGAGTGGAGTCACTCAGTTCAAAAGGCGAAAAGAAAGGGTGGCAAGGCAAACAGTCGGCAAGTTATTACCTCCCATGGCAGCCGCTTCATCCTTAACCTTTTAAAAGTTCTCCTTGGCCAGCTCCAGGTCGAGATTGACCTGGGTTTGTTTCTTCTACAATTCAGCAAACTGGGCCCCGAACTCATAAGATTTCTGCAATCAACGAATAAGACACGTCAGTCGACAGGCACAAAGATTGATTGCTTCCGAGCGATAAGATACAAGTTCAAGTCATCATGGTAAAAAGAGTTCTAAGACCACTGCCGAATCAAACATTCGATAGTAGTTCACGGGTACTACACCCAGTGGGTGCACTTGGCGTGCCCACACTGGTTTGACTTTCCACTCGACATGGTCCGTCCAGTCGGAAAAAAATGGCAACATTTGTTCTCAGACCACCGCCGACTACCCGCAGTCGACCGCAGTCTCGGGAACTACACCCAGTGGGTGCACTTGGCGTGCCCCCACTGGTCCGGATCCCACTGGGCACAGCCTGTCTGGACCGAGTGGAAGAACTATAAAGAGTCATTTGACAAAGACCCCTGCCGAATCAAACATTCGACAGCGGTCTCGGGGACTACACCAACTGGGTGCACTCTGCGTGCCCCCACTGATTCAAGGATACACTCAACGCGACCTAGTCGACTCAAGCGGAAGAATTATTCAGCAAAAGTTAAAGCACCCAGTGGGTGAATGGATGCAAGGTGCAGACTCATGATAGATGCACTTTAAAGGTCAAAACGCTCATCCACGGACATCTTACGAATAATAAAGCAGCAGTTTTCAAGTACCATATCCTAACAGAGCAAAGATCAAGATGAAAAACTCAGTTGGAAATCAACTCACCTGGACATTGGTCTGAAGAGCAGAGCTGGCATCGTAGGCAGCCTTGCTAGCTTCGTGCACCACCTTCATTTGTTCCATCATCAGGCCTGCTTGGCATATAGCTTCCTTAGCAGCACTCATTGGGTCCTCTGGGACATGATGGGTAGCAAAGAGGGGAGTTGGTGGAACAGTCGAGGCAGCCATGGGATCTGAAGCATGGAGTTGCACAGACGGAGCAGGGGCTTGGGCAGTCGACGCCAAAGGACGATCAGTCGACACAGGATTGGCAAAAGAAACAGAAGCCCAAATTGGATCTCCGGACTGCTGGATCACTGGTTCTGGCGCTGATGTCGACTGAGGTGCCTTGCTGGCAGGCACCCTCCTGCTCGAAGTCCTGCCTTTTCTTCCTGTAGTCTTCTGAGGCACAGCTTCATGATCATCGTCGTTTGGAAGTTCAATGACATTTGGTGGTGCTGCAAAAGACTCGACCGTAAGAGTTCAGTCGACCGACAGTACAATTGACAAAATGAGGACAAGATGGTAGAGTTATACCAGCTTTGGAAGTGGCCGCGTCTTCTGTCTCCTCGTCATCTTGATCCTTGTAAATGTCCATGGAGGTCCCAGAAGTAGCAGCGCTGAAAGTTTCAGAATTCACTCGGTCAAGCAAGAGAACGAGTCGACAATAACGTAGAAGTTCCCAAGCAAACCGAAGAGAGAAAGAAAAACACTTACACAGAAGTGACGGGAACATCCACCTTGATCTTGGGCAAAGCCTTCCGAGGCTTTGAAGGGATGACCTTGGGCTGCTTGGCGGCCTTTTCAGACGGCTCCGAAGTCAAAGTCCGAGTGCATTTTTGTGTTTGTGTGCTTGGGGGAGTTGCTTTGCCACGACCACTTGCAGGATCTTGGGACTATTTGGATCGGCCTTCCAAGCGAGGTGGTGAGTCGGCTTCCTCACTATCGTCCGAGTCGTCACTGCCGTCTTCATTGTCGTCGGGGGATTGCCAGTCACCACTCTCGCCTCCGCTCTCCGTTCCCTCCAGGACTTGCTCTCCATTTGGCATCGAGTACATCTCAGTAAAAATCTGCAAGGCAAGGAGTCAAACAAGCATCAATTAGATCCAAGGACAGTTACAAATCGGAATAAAAAGTCACTCGGTAACAAAGGCCAGACCTTGTCCGGCTCACTGTCGGCGTCGAATGGCGCAACTCTTCTAGACCCCCTGGGGTTGTCTTTGTTTCCCGTGATACTTTGCAGCCACTGTGCCACCGTCTCCTCGGTGACCTCCTATGGGTGGACCCGAGCGGTGTCGTTAGCGCCCGAGTACATCCACACTAGATGATCGCGGGCTTGGAGAGGCTGGATGCGTCGACTGAGAAACACCTCCAACAAATCCATGCCGGTCACACCATCACGGACCAATTGAACTAGCCGGTCGACTAGCATGGACACCTCTACTTTCTCTGCTGGAGTCACGGTCAATGAAGAGGGTTGGCGGACTCACTCCATGGTGAAGGTCGGAAGGCCAGTCGACTGACCAGGGGTCGGAATATCTCGGCAATAGAACCAGGTCGACTGCCACCCCCTAACTGACTCGGGAAGAGTCATAGAAGGAAAAGTACTCCTACCCCTCGTCTGAATCCCTAAACCCCGCACATTTGGATCACGTGCGTTCTTGCGTCAGTCGGATTTGCCTTCTTCACAGTTTGGGAACGACAAGTAAAGATGTGTTTGAATAAGCCCCAATGCGGTCGACAGCCCAAGAAGTTTTCACACAGAGAGACATACGCAGCGAGATATGTGATGGTGTTGGGACAGAAATGATGAAGTTGGGCACCAAAAAAGTTCAGGAAACCCAGGAAAAAAGGATGCAGAGGCAGAGTGAAACCACGGTGAACATGAGTTGCGAGGAGGACGCACTCACCCTCCTGCGGCTGAGGCTCGGTCTTGTTCCCCGGCAACCTCCAAGATCCGTGGGCAATCAAGCCCGCTTCGACCAGGTCTTCCAAATCCTCCTGCTGGATCGTAGATCGAATCCAGTCTCCCTGGATCCAACCAGGCCGCAGACCGGACCTCGACGACGATCCCCGACTCGTCTTCTTGCCCTTTGCCGTCGCCATCGCCTTCTTAGCGCGCTCTAGGGCCACCGTCTTCTCCTTTCCCATCGCGGTGGATGGCGTACGGGCATAACGGAGGCATGGAGGAGGATGAAGCGGGGAAACAGAGGAAGAAGGGAGAGAATGGGGCGCACTGTGCAAACTCATCGGCCTCGACGGCCTTATATGGGCCTATTTCCGAGTGACTGACTCATGGGCCCGAGCAATCCTGTCAAATCCCGAAACAGTCGCGCGCCCGATATGTGGCAAAAAAGGCAACACAAAAATCGAGGCATCCCTATCTGATCACTCCAATTACTGCGGCACGCTCCGTCCAGCGCGCTTCCCCAAAATTTTGAATCCCGTGAGGTCCGGGGACTGCAAAGCAACCAATCGCACCAAAGATTTTGTTCCATGTCGACACTCAAAGATTGCCAGTATAGTTCACTCGACGATGTCCTCAGAATGGACCAAGGCGACTGAAACCAGATTGAAGCTTCAACGTGATTCGCAGACCCTGATGAAATACATCCGAAGTATGGAATCGAGTCGGAGTCAGCTTCAACTCTTTCTTCACTCGGTCCTCAATCCATTCGGGGGCTAATGACGACGACATGTACCTAGGGTAGGGTCATAGGCCCGACCTAGACACCCTACCCAAGGACACTACCCTAGAGTCAGAGACATTCAAAATGCAACAGAAGAAACCGACTGAATTCAGAGTGTAATCCACTCGACTAGTTATGTCACTCGGATACCCCAATTCCACTCAACCAAGATGAAGTCACTCGATCGTACAAAAAACCACTCGGAGCACGGAAGACCTAAAGTCACACAGGATGGCAATGGTCAGGCGTTCACTCTGTAGTCTTAAAAGATCATTTATAGCTCTTTATAGCTAGCGTTACCAGTAACGCCCTGTCTTAATGAACATTGAACCCTGTGTAACGTGGGACGGCTGGGGTCCTGGCGCACTCTATATAAGCCACCCCCCTCCACTGGCACAAGGGTTCGGACCCCCTATAACTTTCACGCATAATCCAGTCGACCAAGCCTCCGGGCACCGAGACGTAGGGCTGTTACTTCCTCCGAGAAGGGCCTGAACTCGTACATCTTGCGTGCACAACCTCACCATAGCTAGGATCCTTCCTCCTCCTACGTACCCCCTATTCTTACTGTCAGACTTACTCCCATGACAAGCAGCGCTGCCGGTTGTAGATCCTGCACCCGGCAGCGCGGGCAGAAGCGGCCACGCCCCCTTGGATCTGAGGAACCCGTAGAATATCGGGCGGACCGCATCAGCGATCTCCTGGACGCCATCCTTGAGGAGATCATCTTCTGTCTCCCCACCAAGGATGGTTGCCGCACATAGGTCCTCGCATCTCGGTGGCGCACTCTATGGCGCGCCGTGCCTCTTAATCTCGACTGTCGCCGGCTATATGTTGTTAATGATTTTGAACTCCACGGAGCCATCATCTCCTCCCACCAGGGCTCCGTTCAATGCCTATGCATCCCGGCATGCTGCCTGCTGCACATACCCTGCACGGTGGACGCCTGGCTGACATCCCGTCAATTCAAAAAACTCCAGCATCTTGAGTTCTACCATTACTATACAAAAAGCTGTCCACGAAGCATTGTAGCTGTGCCCTCACCACCAATGTCCATCTCATGGTTTCCTCCTCTCTCCACACCACCACCCTGGCCCGGTGTCATCTACCAGACAATCTAGTACAAATGCTTCAACTCCCACTGCTAAAAAAACTCACGCTTGTGGTGGTCGATCTGTCGGAGGCCTCACTACACACCATTATAGACTCCTGCTGCCCTGCCCTGGAGCGCTTGCTGCTTGTTTTTGGAATAGGAATCCGTATTCGTTGTCTCCAAATAAAGTAGCCTCACCTTGTAAGAATTGGAATTTGCTTTAAAGGAGAGAAGCTCATCATCAAAGACGCCCCTTCACTCCAAAGGCTGCTCCTTGATTATCGTTATGCACCTTGGCAAATAACTGTGGTCTCTGCGCCTAAACCGGAGACCTTGGGTGTAATTCCTGATCCATTTGAAGGTTACAAGATGGTGGTCGGCTCCACACTTATTCAGGTACTGTATATTATCATCAACACTTTTGTAATCATAAGCTGCATTTTTCATTTGTGTGCGTAAGTTTTATATCATCAACACTTTTGTAATCATAAGCTGCATTTTTCATTTGTGCGCATAAGTTTTATATCATCAACACTTTTGTAATCATAAGCTGCATTTTTCATTTGTGTGCATAAATTTTATATAATCTTGGAGTATGCTTTTGGTACTAATATTATGTTCTATGCTCAATGAAGAGTTTGTCCATGGGTACCCTATCAATGGTGCTGGATTCTGTCAAGACCTTACATATCAGTACGTGGTGTTTTGATCTGAACATGATTATCGGCTTGCTGTGATGCTTTCCATGTCTGGAGAATTTGTATATAGAGGTGATGATATCAAGCACATTGATATACTTTACTAGAACTAACCGTTCAGCTGTACTATTTTTTTAGACATTAACTGTTTTCAGTCTTCATGTCTATTTAGGCTAAATGACATGGACAAAAAGGTATAACCAATCGGTGGCATAAGAAGCACCGGGATTTTCTCAGTTATCTTGACATTCGTTTGAGGACAATAACGCTGGAAGGATATGCATGCAACCATGAAAACACTAGCTTTGTCACATTCTTCCTGTTGAATGCGAGAGTACTATTGTCCATGAGGATTAAGTTTTTTAACAAAAACTTTCTCATGGATGGACACGTTGAACAGCATAAAAAGAAGTTTCAGGTGGACAAAAGGGCTTCTGAACGTGCTCGACTACTATTTACAACAACTTGTCTTCATGTACCAGTAGATTTTCTGGTCTAGGATCTTGATTTTATGGATCAGACCAATCCATTTGATTGTGACTGCCGAAAACTTTGGTTGAGTTAGTTGTTATTGTCCTGTTCAATATGGATTTTGTGTAAACCTGCTGAACAATTAATCATTGTGCTTTTGTACCTTATGTCAGCTAGGGTTAGATATTGCTGCCCTTTTCAACTCGGCTTTGACCCACATTTTCTTTCGTACAAACCGGAGCTTCTATCAAGAAGCCTCATGGTTCCGAGAGGGAACTTGGTCACATGATCTGTGTGCGAAACGACATACGCTGTATCTTCCCGCCTTGATTTATTTTAGAGAGGCAACATGCAACTGTGCTAAACATATGAAATTACTAGATGATGCCCCGCGCATTGCTGCGGAACAGTTTTTAAGAATCAATTGTTCGTAGAGAGCAACCTAAAAAGAAAGAAGAAATGTAGCCTACAGATAGAAAAGAAGAAAAAAATGTACATTTTCATATAATTTCCAAAAACAAATCTGATAACATGAAACTGCTGACCATTAATGGGCTTACTAATAGGTTATCGGCCCGTTCCAAAAAACAACTTTCTTAGTACCATTTTGCATCTGTTTTTCTCATATAGTTGTCTGCACCTTGTATTCAGCTAAATAAGTAAAATTATTATTATGATCTCTAAGACTTGAAATTAAAGAGTCATGCATCCGGAGTTGAGATCTGAAGTATCAACCAAATGAGATAATGATAGACTAATAAAATTGATGAAGTAGTTTTTTGCAAGGTAACCCAATAAAGTTCGGATTTTCAAAGATGGACACTGTTGAAACTGCCTTGCGCTGAACAGTTTGCTGAATCCGTGGATGATTAGGAAGTAGGAAAAGTCTTGATATGTTGACTCTGACCAAAAGACAACACCATTGGCTTTCAGGGCGATTTAACTCTGTAGTATAGACAGTAGTAGCAATCTGAATAAAGGTTACCCGAAACAATAATGTCGTACAGAAGCCTCACACAAAGTGCCCAGGCAACTGGAAGCATGCGTAAAGCCATTTTTGTTGTTGTTGCATAAACCATTGATGCTCTTTCGGTCATAGGAGAAATAAGAGAACTGAGCCGATCATCTCTTGTATGTTTATATGGTAAGAAACATCCTGAGCTCAGTCAATTAATATTTAAAGCTAAACAAAGCCAGAAACATACCTGACCGGAGGACCGAATAGGCTGAAGCCAGCAGCCGTGTTTGAGGTACCCTGTATGATGAGGACATGACTACCTTGGATACGACCAAAAATATTGCATACATGTATATTTGTGAGGTGATTTCTAATGCAAACTATGCAATAATTTATTTATGTCATCCAAGACAAAAATACTTCACAAACTTTTGTGTCATGTCTAATTGCAGGTGTATGGGACATTTGTACAATACACATATGAAGATAAGGGTAAAAGAGATGTTTAGGTGCTGTTCAAAAAGTCCTCTCACGTCACTTTTGGGCCAAGAGAAGATAGAGTCCAAGTCTCTCACGTTCTGGATTCAGATTCGGACTGCACAGACATACCTGACTCAAAACGCCAAGAACTTTTTCATACGGACTCCGAATTGGGTGATTCTTTTTTTGTTGGAAAGTAGATTTCGTGCTCTTTCCAACCCAATTGGATTCATCTTAAAATTCGTCCGGAGCGTTGAGTTATCAATGAAACAATCTGACGCTGCAGCAGAATCCGAGTCAAACTACAAGTCCAAAGGTGTTGCATCACCTCCACTTGGGCCCATGAGCCTTGTACGACCTAGGGTTAGTTTTAGGCTGCCTTGGGACGTCCTCCCACCTCCTTGGCCACCACCCCTTGCTCTTATATAAGTAGATCCATCTAGTAGCTTTTTCCTTGGGATTTGTTTAGTTAAAAGTTAGCCATTGCAACTTCGTGTACTTCGTTTGTGTCCAACGACCAGACCAAGACCGCTTTCGGATCCCCACCTCTATCAATACTTCATCTATATTCGCAATATTCAGATTGCATTATCATATTCTTGCTTGTTCTTCGATTGCGTGCAGGAATAGACCTTCGTAGTCAGGCTGATCGTGCTTTCAGTATCGTCAGTAACCTCGGGAGATTGGTTTAGCGATTGCTAAGGCGCAACGTCGTGCACGTTTGTAGTCGGATCGTCAAAGTCGACTCCACCAAATCGATAGCTATCATCTCATCGAAAGATCGGGACACCCCCGCCTCTATCACTGTAGGATATTTTGCCGGGTACATGTCAATTAATGGGAGCAGCAAAAATACTGCTAGCAAGAAACACCAAATCGTCCTAGATGACCATCCGTGCCGCCAGCAGAAAATCGTCGAGCACACTTGTAGCGAGGCAGTTGGAATCTGACCAAATTTGTAAATAAACTCACATCTAGCACAGGACTATTGTAGTTTTGGACTGTAACAAATACAATCAATCAGAATCCTATGCTCTCTGAATAAGTATGGAAACTAACATAAACTCACTGTAAAAAATAAATTTGAGATATGGGAGCTTTTCTACCAATGCGACCAGTAAGAATCCCATGTAGCAAGGAAGAATCCAACTTTGTAACAACCAATAAACTAATAGCCTTGCCAGAAGGACGTCTGGCCCCTTTGCAGCACGAGCGAAACCTAACAAAATAAAGAAATAAGCTAGATTAGGCGTAGGGAAAATTGAGGAGGCTAACTATGGTGAGCAGACATCTAGCAGATCGATGCCATCTAGTTCTTCGGCCGCTCAATTGCCTCCATGGCGAACACTAATGGCCTCTGGAAAGGCAACTGCCCGTTCAATATGCATTTCTCGTGGAAGATGGTGGTTCACGTTCTTCTCTCAAAAGGGATGGCAGAGGGGAAAACTGAGAGCATCAGCGGGGAAGATAATCAGGGCATTAGTGGCCACGATGGCATATGAGAAATAGTGGTTGCCTTGTGGTACTCTTCGGTTACCAAGTATAATTATAAAAAAGAAAGATGGAAACTAAAGAGGGAGGGGAAGTGAAGAGGACGAAGGGGAAAGGTTAGATGTGTGCCATGCTGTAAGTCTCCAATTAAACGACTGATACACCATCCCATATAAAACTAAATGATTTAAGGAAAAATTGCTGACATGGCCCATTGAGCGAATGCATGAGGTGGAGTATGGCTGATGTGGGTCATTGCTGATGTGGATAGTGTGCATGTCAAGAGAAATCACATAGTGGGGATGAACTATTTAGGTATTATAGATTCAGGGTTCGTTTCACCTTTTTATACATTGATTTTCCTGGGCATTTTTAACAAATAGCCACGATGTTATTATCGCAAACGGTCGTATTAGTCCAACCATGGGCGTTCAACTAACCATTTACTACCGCGGGCAGCTGTTTGATTAGACGGGACGACTGTGAGCAGTCCGCCGTGAGCGCTGCAATTTATTGCTGGTTTTGGACTTTTGTTTCGGCCGCCTCGGGAAGGTACGTAGAACAGTCTTCCGTTCTCATCTACAAGCACCGCCGTCGAGGATCGCCGCTTGCTGCAAGATGGAGGACGAGCCGGCCAACAAGCGGGGGTGGGTCGAGCCAGAACCGCAAGAGACTCCGGTGAACGTGGACTTCATCAGTAGCCTCCCCGACGAGATGTTGGTAACCATCATATCCCACCTCCCCATCAAATATGGCGTGCGAACCATTGTCCTCTCGCGGTGGTGGCGCCCCCTCTGGTACTCCACCCCCCTGGACCTCATCGTAGACCACGAATTATGCAGCGGGGAGTAGGAATGCCTGGATGCATTGTCCCACGTCCTCGCCACACACCCTGGGCCGGTCAGACGCCTTGCTATCGGCAGGCTCAGTGCCCACAACAAGACCGAACCTAGGTTGCACTACTGGTTCCTATCTTGAGCCCTGGATCGGCTCGAGGAGCTCAGCCTTCATGCTAGACGTCCTTCCTCGCTGCCGCCATCCGTGCTCCGCCTCGTGCCCACGCTGCGCCACACTACGTTCAGGCGGTGCATTTTCCCCCGGATTGATGTCGTGCGCGCTCTTCATCTCCCTAAACTTAAGCACCTCGAGCTCATTGCTATCCGCATCTCGAAGGAGGATTTGGAGCGCCTGCTCGTCAACTGTACAACGCTCGAGTACATTCGTCTTCATGTGATGGATGGGTTCAGTAGCCTCCACATCACCTCGACGAATGTCCGTGCGATTTATGTGCATTGCTGGCGCCGCCCAAGGCTGTTAGTTGAGGTGTTTCACAATATTGTCATTGAGAATGCGCCTTTCCTCGAGAGATTGTATGTACTTGATAAATTAAGTCCAGCAAGAATCAGGGTCACTCATGCACCGAAATTGACAGTGTTGGGCTATTCGTGTGCCGAATTGAACAAACTTGTTACTGGATCATTATCCGTTCAGGTACAACAGTCTTCTTCTTCTCCGTCTTATATATTATTGGACAACACATTTTATCTAATTGTTGTTGATCTATATGTTCGCCTGTCATCCAGAAAATGATTCCCACAAGCTTGACCCGGCCTCTGCGCACAGTGAAGATCTTGGCACTACAATCTGTTGGGCCCGATCTGGATGAAGTTGTTAGATTCCTTAGATGCTTTCCTTGCACAGAGAAGCTATACATCGAGGTGATGCTCCTTTCCTGCTAATTGTTAACCACAATGGAGCTCAATTTTTTGTTACTTTTACCCATGATTACAATGACAAATGTAGAATGATTTCTAAAGGAAATTTGGAGGATTTCAATACATATATTTTTTTGAGATGCTAGTGTTGTACGCGTTTTATTCCTTTGCCAGACATGCTTTCGTGATAAAAGTTTATCATGAAAGATTGAAGGTGGCATTTCACTCTTTTCGTGTATTTTAGAAATCCTGCAAATCAAAGAGGCCCGAAGTGTTCAAATATGCAGCTAGGCACTAATATGTTGTCTTCGTTTGCAGATACTAGCAGGCCCAAAAGTAGAAAATGTTGGGGAATATAACAATCCCATTGAATACCTTGATCTTCATCTCACAGAAATTACTTTTAACGAGTACCGAGGCACCACACCAGAAATTAATTTTGCCAGGTTCTTTGTTGAGAAAGCAAGGTTGCTCAAGGTAATGAGGTTTGCCCTATATTTACTACACAGAAGTGAATGGATTGCTAAAGAGTGCAAGCGTCTACAGCTGAATGGAAAAGGCTCTGCACAAGCTGAATTTCAGTTTGTAACTTCATATGACAGATTATTCAGAAGTCACTGTATCGAGCTGCTATATGACTTCTCGGTGGCTGATCCTTTTGCAGAAATAATGCATGAAAAAGATTCTGAAGAAGATGAATTTTATGTGTCTAAATAGTTTGAACCTTGTAATCTTTGAATTTGGGCCTTACAATGCTGGAATTTGAACCTTGCAATATTTATGGTATTTATTATATAACGTAATTGGATGTTTAATTTGGTTTTGCAATCTTGTCCTGTTATAAGTATATATATGTTGTTCTTCTCTACACAGAGCATAGATGTTGTGCAGACAGAGCATATCACATCACACACGGACCACACTAGGTAACCCGTCGGTGATGAATTCATCAATTGCAAATGGTTATATACCAGCAAGCATTTGCCCACAACACACACGGCTTATTCCATCACAAACAGCTCGGATGGATCAAATGTATGCCACGTATCGCACACGCAACTCTAATCTGATTCGTGCTTGATGTCTCCGCCATCGCTCGCACAGTTCGTCTTATTTGCCGCATATCACTGTGCCGGCCTTGGCTCGCGTCCCTCGATGTGCTCTGCTCACCGTTAGGCGCCGCAGCGCGCTGTGCTCGCAGTTAGGCACCGCGGCACGCTCTGCTCGCGTCCGTCGATGCGCTCTGCTCGCGTACCTCCACGCGCTCAGCTTGTGGACAGCTTTTCCTTGCGTGTTCAACTGCTATATGCATATATATGGTTGCTCGCTGCGGAGCGCTCTGCTCGCGTCCCTGCGCATGCGCTCTGCCAGCGGTTGGGGCCTGTGCACGATCATGTTGGGGGCCCATATGCATGCTGTTGCGCCGCACGCGTGGCCATGATGCAGTTACGTGCGACACGATGGAGTTACGCACTGCAAATTAGAACTGCCATCCGGGTGTGCGGATATTCCAGGCCGTCCGGCTTCCCCATTAATTCCCGCGGCCATTATAACCTTAGTCTCTTCAACCTTTCGATCTCGCCCCACAAGCCACAACACAACAAGCACACCCACGACGACACATACAGAGGGGATATCTAGCGGCGCTCCAATGGAGTTCGGCGAGCATAAAGTGGAGACCCACACAAGTGAGACGGATCTCTCGGTGGTGTACACCATCGACTCGGCCGTGGTGGACGACTACATCAACACCGTGGAGCAGTTGCTTGCTCGAGACAAGTACATGGTGGTCGGCATCGACCTCCAGTACACCCGCGGTCATCCCGGCAAAGATCAGAAGGTTCCTGTCGCCCAGTTGTGCGTGCGCCATCATGTCCTCATCTACCACTACTGCATGGCGACAGAGCCTTGCGACCATTTCGCCAGGTTTATCAACAGCACCGACCACAAGTTCGCTACAATGGAAACCTCCGATGATGTAAAAGCGCTCATGGTTACAGGCTTGGACTGCAAGAACCTTCTTGAAATCTGGGACCACTATAGGGTCTGGGACAGCACGAAGGACTCCCTGGTTGAACTTGCCTCGGCCATCATCGACCCCTACTACGAAAAGATGAAGCAGGATGCCAACAGAACAAGTCCCGTATCCTGGCACAGGGCCGGGATGCTGCAACTGGATGAACCTCACCTCAAGTTCGCGGCCAAGAGCGTGTATGCATGCTATGAGATGCACAGGCGGATCGTTGACATGAGGAAGTGCCTCGTTCCCAAAATCGACGCGGTCGGATCGAGCCACAAGCAGAGCAGTAGCGGCAAGCGTCACAAGGAGTAGATGATGATCAGATGATCGTTTATCCTAGTTAATTATGCATGTAATATACAGTTTACTTTGGTGTGTGGAAATGTCATGTGTGTAGTAGCCACCTATGTAATTCGATGTTTAATTTGGTTATGCAACCATGTCCTTATAAGTGTGTATATATATATATATGTTGTTGTTTTGTATGCAATCCCATCGCACAACACACACGTCTTATTAGCAGCAATCGTCTATGTTATTATCAGTCTTCGCACACATTTCTGATTACAGACCTGTTTGTCGCGTATCACACACATCTTGTTTAATCAAACCATTTCTGTTCTCTTCGCTCAATGCAAACAGTTCATCCGAGTGGACTGTTTGCCCTCTATCGCACATACCTTGGTCTGGCTGGCCGTTTCTTTTGTTCTGCCTAATCACAAACAGTTCATCTGAGTGAACTGTATGTCGTGAATCGCACACACCTTGATCTGGCTAAATGTTTCTGTTCTGTTGCGTAATCACAAATGGTTCATCGGAGCAAACTGTATGCCGTACATCGCACACACTTTGATATGGCTGCCCATTTCTGTTCTTCTGCCTCATCCCAAACAGTTCATGGGAGTGAACCGTATACCCCTCATCGCACACATAAGTAAAATATTAACCGTGTTTGATGTATCTGCCATCGCAAACATTTTGCATCTTTTTTTATGGTTTTTTTACATCACCATTTGCGATTAATGCATCGCACACAGTTTCATCGAAGGGTCTCTGATTGTAGTGTCGCGTTAGCAGCATCCTGCAGTAGTGGGTGTTTTTTGATATTTTGATCCAGGGGGAAATTGTTGATGTTTGCTATGTTAGAGGGGTGTGGCAGGTATGCGTATAGCGTAAACAGATCCGTCTTATTTTCCTGATCAACTTTCATATATAAATTATTTTAATCCGAGTTACGGTTTAATTTATATGATTTTTTGAAGTTTTATTGAATTTCTTGAATTATTTAAATTTGAAATAAAAATAGAATAACCTTTTATACACAGAGACAGCTGGCCTATTAGTATGATAGTGGGCCAGGGGGTGTGCTGAGTCAGCAGTTGACCAGTCACGATTGACCGGTCAACATGGGCAAGGTGGGGCCGATCTGTCATAGGCACATGGGGCAAATAAATTAACTAATTTAGTTTAGTTAGCGGCAGGACTCGTCTGTGATTGTGTCAGTAGGCTAATTAACCAATATTTAATTAACTAATTAATTCTTTTTTATTTTATTAATTACTTTACTTTTTATTTATATATTTTTTTGTTTAAATGAGCCGGCCCCAGTGGCAGTGGCCCAAAGTCTCCAGGCGGCTGCTGTGCACACGGGGGGTGGGGGCAGAGGGCTCCGGTAGCCGGAGGTGGGCGTGGCCAGGAGCGGCAGGCGCTACCCCAGCGAGTGGCGACCATGGCTCGGGGCTAGGACGCGGCGGCTGCCACAGTGGCAGCACGCAGCAGTAGAGTGGTAACAGCAGCTTGCAACAGAAGCGAGTGGGAGCGCGGCGCGGGTGAGGCACGACAGGGCCATGGCAGCGAGCGGCAGCAACGCGCAGGGGACAACAGTGGTAGGTAGCAGTGAGGGGGGCACGGCTAGGCGTAGATGGTGCAGGCGGCAGTGGCAACTGCGCTAGCAGCAGGAGGAGCAATAGGGGGCCATGGCAACACACGACGCGAGCGACGGCAGGCGCGGCGGGCGCGAGCGCGGTGCGCGGCCAAGGGCACGAACGGGTTGAGGCACGTGGCGCGGGCGCTGGGTGCAGCCATAGTGCGGCCATGCAGGGGCAGGGGCGCGGGAGCGGTGTCGGGACAGAGGGGATCCGAGGGAGGAAGCGGAGGGGGGTCGACGGGGAGCTCACATGAGCCCCTGTAGGTGAGCGAGGCGGGCTCGGGGAAGGGCTCGACAGCGGCGTGCTCCAACGATGGGGACGGTGTCCTCGGGCGCGAGGAGATGGCGATGGCGAGTAAGGAAGTGATGGAAGGGGGGAGGGCGCGAGAGTAGGGGAAGGGGCGAGCTTGGGTTCCGGGGGAAGGAGCGCTGATGTCGGTGCAACAAACATTCACGTTTGATTGCCCGGACTTACATACAGGTGTGCTGGCATTGCATTTCTAGCACCAAACTACAAAACAAGACCAAGCCTGAGGAACTGCTCTTCGTGAGATCAAGGAGCAGATTAAGAAGACCAAGTCAGACAAGACATTAGAGGATCACCTTGGGGAGGCCTCCCTTGCCGAGCAGGAGAGCCTGGCCGGGTCAAAGCCGCCCCAGGGACAAGTCCAAGATTTCCCCGGCAGGCTTGCCGGGTTCGCCAAGGGCGAGGACTCCCGCCAAGGCACCACCGCTCCACCGCACCAACGCAAATCACTTATCAATGCGGTGTCGAGCCTCCAGGTGATTAAGTGGCTACCACCAAGCACGTGGAATCCCATTAGAAGACAGATTACTCTCATGTGACACCCGTCCAGAGGCGTGTCGAACAGATAAGCAGAAGATGATTAAGCGGCACGACAGGCTTGCCGGGCTTCACCCTCAGCACGACACCTAGCAGTGCATTTCCTGCACTTTGTCCTAACTGCCAGAGTTAGGTATGATAGCACAGTTAGCTATCTAATCACTAGATAAAGACTGTTTTGCCACTTTGGTTACCCCTTGAGCTATAAAAGGAGGTCCAAGGCAAACTAGCAAAGGATTCGGACCCTTGCATACTTGTACGCGTGTAGCATCTCTCCTCGAGGCCACCTTGCCGGGCTTGAGCGCTGCGTATTCATCGTGTTCCTCCATCCAATCCACCAAAGCAGGAGTAGGGTTTTATGCTTCCCGGCGGCCCGAACCTGGGTAAAAACCACCAGTGTCACCACCGTCATGTTGTTTCATGGCCTTCGCTCTTTGTGCAACATGATCTTCCCCCATGCCGAACCAAGGGGGGCCGACGACCCCATAGGTGATCATGTTCCTCCACGACAGCTGGGGCTATATAGGCCGAGCGGGCCGGAGGGTGCCCGGCGCATGGCACGGCCTGCGGATGGCTGCCACGCCATGCCCTGCCTCCTGTAGCGACAGGTGGGAGGCAGTGGGGGTGGGTTGGGCCGTTTTGTAGCTAGCTGGGCCAAAGTGCTCAGGGCCTTTTCTTTTTTTTCTATTTTCTTTACTGTTTGCATTTTCTTTTCACATCATATTACTTTTGTAAAATGTGAAACTTTGCAATATAATTACTATGCATTATTTTGCACTGCCACAAAAAGTTTGGGCTAAAAAATAGTTTATTAAGTTTAAGTTTATATTTAAATGGGATAACAAGGTGTTGTTGGTCCACTGTGTTAATATCTAGGGGCATTTTTATATTTTGAAAATTGTTAATTCTTACATGACAATTAGCTAGTGAATATATGCAACCCATAGAACATTTTTACTTGATAGTTTGAATAAATATTATTTTTACTTTACTTTAAATTTGAATTTCAATTTGGTTTGGGTCAAAGTGAGGTTTAACAAATTAATTGCGATGACATGGCACCATTAGTGTGTGATTACTGTAACTTGATTACCGGGGTGTTACAACCTTATATCAAGAAATTATGAATGATATTGCACCTGCTGAGATAGAAGATATTGAAGTTACTATTAAGCTTGCGAACAGTGTTACTATTTCACCGCTTGGGATTGTTAGAGATGTTGAAGTCTTATGTTAAAAAATGAAATACCCTACTGATTTTCTAGTTCTTGGTTCTCCACAAGATGATTTTTGTCCCATTATATTTTGCAGACCTTTCTTGAACACTGTTAATGCTAAGATTGATTACAATAGAGAAACTGTCAGTGTTAACTTTGGTGATATATCTCTTGACTTTAATTTCTCTAAGTTTCGTAGACAACCTCATGATAAAGAATTGTCTAGTAAAGATGAAACTATTGGTCTTGCTTCTATTTTTGTACCTCCTACTGATCCGTTAGAACAATATTTGCTAGACCATGAAAATGATATGCACATTAATGAATGAAATGAAATAGATAAGATGTTCTTCGATCAACCACCTATTCTAAACACAATTTTCCTGTTGAAACTCTTGGAGGTCCTCCTCCACCTAAGAGTGGCCCTGTGTTTGAATTGAAACAATTGCCTGATACTTTGAAATATGCTTATCTTGATGAAAAGTATATATATATATCCTGTTATTATTAGTGCTAACCTTTCAGAGCATGAAGAAAATAGATTATTAAAAACTCTAAGGAAGCACCGTGATGCTATTCGACTCTTTATGATCTTAAGGGCATTAGTCCCACTCTATGTCAGCACAAAATTAATATGGAGCCTGAAGCTAAACCAGTTGTCAATCATCAACGATGATTAAATCCCAAGATGAAGGAGGCGGTAAGAACTGAAATATTAATACTTCTGGAAGTAGGTATAATCTATCACATAACTGATAGTAGATGGGTGAGTCATGTTCATTGTGTCCCTATGAAAGGAGGCATAACTGTTGTTCCTAATAATAAAAATGATCTCATTCCACAAAGAATTGTAACTGGTTATAGGATGGTAATTGATTTTAGAAAATTAAAAAGACCTACTAGAAAAGATCATTACCCCTTGCCTTTTATTGGTCAGATGTTAGAAAGATTATCTAAGCACACACACTTTTGCTTACTTGATGGATATTCTGGTTTCTCTCAAATACCTGTATCACAATCTGACCAAGAGAAAACCACCTTTACTTGTCCTTTTGGAATTTATGCTTATAGACGTATGCCTTTTGATTTATGCAATGCACCTGCTACCTTTCAAAGATGTATGACTACTATATTCTCTGACTTTTGTGAAAAGATTGTTGAGGTTTTCATGGATGATTTTTCCGTTTACGGAACTTCTTTTGTTGATTGCTTAAGCAACCTTGATCCAGTTTTGCAGAGATGTGAACAAACTAATCTTATCCTGAATTGGGAGAAGTGCCACTTTATGGTGAATGAAGGTATTGTCTTGGGGCATAAAATTTCTGCACGAGGTATTGAAGTAGACAAAGCCAAAGTTGATGCAATTGAGAAAATGACATGTCCTAAATATATTAAGGTATAAGAAGTTTCCTTGGTCATGCTGGTTTCTATAGGAGGTTTATCAAAGACTTCTCTAAAATTTCTAGGCCTCTTACTAATCTCTTGCAAAAAGATGTTCCATTTGTTTTTATGACGATTGTGTAGAAGCCTTTGAAACACTTAAGAAAGCCTTAACCTCTGCACCTATTATTCAACCACCTGATTGGAACATGCCTTTTGAAATTATGTGTGATGCTAGTGATTATGCTATTGGTGTTGTTCTAGGACAAAGAGTTGATAAGAAATTAAATGCTATCCATTATGCTAGTAAAACTCTAGACAGTGCCCAAAGGAATTATGCTACTACCGAGAAAGTATTTCTAGCAGTTGTGTTTGCATGTGACAAATTCAGATCTTACATAGTTGATTTCAAAGTAAGCATTCACACTGATCATGCTGCTATTAAATACCTTATGGAAAAGAGAGATGCTAAACCTAGACTCATTAGGTGGGATCTATTGCTACAATAATTTGACTTGCATATTACTGATAGGAAGGGAGCTGATAACTTGTTTAGGTTGGAAAATATTCTTAATGACCCACTACCTATTGATGATAGCTTTCTTGATGAGCAACTAGCTATCATAAATACTTCTCATAATACTCCTTGCTATGCATACTATGCTAATTATATTGTTGCTAAATTTATACCACCTAGTTTTACATACCAACAAAAGAAAAAATTCTTCTTTGGTTTAAGACATTACTTCTGGGATGACCCACATCTTTATAAAGAAGGAGTAGATGGTATTATTAGACGTTGTATACCGGAGCATGAACATGAACAAATCTTGCGGAAGTGTCATTCCGAGGCTTACAGAGGACATGCAGGAGACAGAACTGCGCACAAGGTATTACAGTCTGTTTTTTATTGGCCTACTCTCTTCAAGGATGCTCGTAAGTTTGTCTTATCTTGTGATGAATGTCAAAGAATCGGTAATACTGGTAGGCGCCAGGAAATACCTATGAATTATGCACTTCTTATTCAACCATTTGATGTTTGGGGATTTGATTATATGGAGCCTTTTCCATCCTCTAATGGGTATACACATATTTTAGTTGCTGTTGATTACGTTACTATGTGGGTAGAAGCTATTCCAACTAGTAGTCCTGATCATAACACTTCTATTAAAATGCTTAAGGAAGTTATTTTCCTGAGGTTTGGAGTCCCTAGATATTTAATGACTGATGGTGGTTCACATTTTATTCATGGTGCATTCTGTAAACTTCTTGCTAAATATGATGTCAACCATAGAATTGCATCTCCCTATCACCCTCAATCTAGTGGTCAAGTTGAATTGAGCAATAGGGAAATAAAGTTAATTTTGCAAAAGACCGTCAATAGATCTAGAAAGAATGGGTCTAAGAAACTTGATGATGCATTATGGGCTTATAGAATTGCTTATAAAAATCCTATGGGTATGTCTCCATATAAAATGGTTTATGGAAAAGAATGTCATTTACCTCTTGAGCTAGAACATAAAGCATATTGGGCAATCAAAGAACTTAACTATGATTTTAAACTTGCCGGTGAAAAGAGGTTATTTGATATTAGCTCGTTAGATGAATGGAGAACCCATGCTTATGAAAATGCCAAATTATTTATAGAAATAGTTAAAAGATGGCATGATAGAAGATTTCAAAAGGGGGAATTCAAAGTGGGTGAGTATGTTCTATTGTACAATTCTTGTTTTAGATTTTTTGCAGGAAAACTTCTCTCTAAATGGGAAGAATCGTATATCATCGAGGAAGTTTATCGTTCTGGATCCATTAAGATCAAGAACTCCGAAGGCACTAATCCGAAGGTGGTCAATGGGCAAAGAATTAAGCATTATATCTCAGGTACACCGATTAATGTTGAAACTAACATTATTCAAACTATGACACCGGAGGAATACATAAGAGAGACCTTCCAGAACACTCCAGAATCCTGAAAAGGAATAGGTATGTGATACGGTAAGTAAACCGACTCCAAAAATTTCATAAAAATACTTTCTGTCAGTTTTGGAATATTAGAAAAAATACAAAAATAAGAAACACTGGAGGGGGCCACCCAGGTGCCCACGAGGCACCAGGGCGCGCCCACCCCCCTAGGCATGCCCTAGTGGCTTGTGGGCCCCTCATGAGCCTTCTCGACTCCATTTTCTTATGGAGTACTTGTTTTGCAATATAAAAATTCTTTATATATACTTCCAGATGTTTTGACCATCGTATCGCAGAAATATCCTTTGTTCTTGTTTCATGCTATTTTTCTAACAAATCTAGATCACCATGGCTCCACCTAGCTCCTCCAAGGATAAGTTCTATGAGAAGGTCATCAACCCCTACCTACCGGAGGTGATGAAAGACCCTCAAGCCATCGAGATGTGTGAGGGGTTGCTTCACATCCGGGATGTCCAAGGGCCCAAGAAGAAAGGGACCATGGAGGCCAGGCTCAAAGCGATGGAGCAGGAGATCTTCAAGTGCCAAGGGATGGTGGAACGTGGACTCAGCGCCAACAACTCCATGATCATGTAATTCACCTGTGATCACAAGGTGTATCGCCAGTGAATGGGGGGCATCATCTTCAAGATCAACGAACGAATCGACTATCTCCAAGGCCGAATCTATTGTAGCGACCCGACCCGAATGGATCGAATCTCTGTGTTCAAGTGTCATCCCTGGATCGGTAATGCTGACACACACAGTACTCGAAGGATTTATAACAGAGTGCAATCACACACTTATTACATCGAATGTCTCAAAAGAGAACTGATTACAATAAATATGGCTTAAGGCCATCTAAATAAGATAACAGCGGAAGGCTTGGAAGATAAAGTGAGTCCATCAACTCCAACGGCATAGCTGAGTGCACGACAACGACCTAGCACACCTTACTCTTCGTCTGAAAAGTCTGCAACATGATACGTTGCAGCCCGAAACGGGTCAGCACATGGAATATGCTGGCAATATAACACAGTAGAGCAATGAACAGAATAATTGCTAATACTACATGCATATTTGGCTGGTGGAAAAGCTCTAGGGTTATACTGTTTTGCGAAAAGCCAATTTTTTCCCTACAACAAAGGAATATATTTTATTTAACTATCATGGTGGTTGTTGAACATTGAGAAGGTAAATCCCCCTCTCAATCCCAATTAAAAGTAATCGTTAATCCCAACAAATTTAATTTAGAGTGATGGGATTCAATATGAAAATCCAAGAACCAGATACTCAAGATGTCCATAACCGGGGACACGGCTAATCATGATTAGTTTGTACACTCTGCAGAGGTTTGTGCACTTTTCCCCACAAGACTCGATCTCCTCCGTTGGATTTCTCGCACTACATGGTGTTTGAGAAACGGATGACCGAGACACAGTCTTTCAGAAACATTTACTCTTTACTCTGGGTAGACAGTTACACCTACTTTCCCCTACATCTGCTAGCCTAACACTGAAAGAGGTCATGTAACATACTCAACTATGCTAGAGCCCATAATAGCTTGTGGCTGCACACGGAAGTTTCTAGCATGAATAATCTTATGATCCCTTTGAGCCTGGGTGGCGGACCGTAGGAGGATCACACGGTATATCCCCGGGATCTCCTAGGACAACACTGGTATATCCCCAGGTGCCCAAACAAGCAATCCACCCAGATGTGTATTAAAGTTGCCACCTTAAGTTGACCATTAATTAAAAATCTCACATCTGTCATGGATACACTCAAAACCCAATCCACGTCTACGAGCATAGCATGGCAACATAAGCATAGCGTAGAAGTAACTCCCAAGGGTTTGTTATTAAAAGGGCAATAGGTTCTACCTCATCATCTACTTCCCAGTACCCACAAGTTAATCACATCCTAATCATGCAATATTTGAGGGTCGAAACTAATGCATAAAAACTGGGTAACGAAGAAGTATGATCAATGTGTTACTTGCCTTGCTGACGATCTGCAAATCCTAGGGACTCGTAGTAGCACGCTTCGCACTCCGGGTACTCTATCGCAAACAAACAATAGCATACATAAGCAATCAAGCGAAGATGCATGGGTAAAACCCAAATGAGAAGACCTAACCAGAAAGTTCAACTGAAGAACTCCGGTTTGCCAAAAAGAATCAAATCAAACGGAGCAACGAAACTCAAACTGCGAAAGAAACAAGCTTCGATTACTAATCTGGACTAAAGTCAAATTTTACAGTAGCAAAAACTTGTTTAAGTTGGTTAAACAGAAAGAGGGCTTCGAGACGAAGACCTAGGCGCTTGAATCGCCTGATTCCGACAAACGAGCGAAAAGTTATACTAAAACGAAAATCGGATCAGAAATCGCGATCGAAAATAATCGCGGAAAATCCGAGAAAAAGAAAACTAACGAACAGGCTAACGAACGAACGTTCGCTGTCTGCGGTTAAACGGTGAAAACCGTTCGTTAAAACGAACGTACGGACGAACGTCCGCTAAATAACTAAACCGACGGAAAACCGATCTAAAAAGAATAAACCGAAAAAAAAACCGAATCTAGATCTAGGGTTTAAACAAAAACCGATCGGTTTTTCTCACGAAACCGACGGCGGCGGCGGCTACCTCCGGCGGTCGGCGGGACGGCGGCGGCGGCGACGGGGCGGGGCGAGCGGCGTGCGGCGGCGAGGCTGCAGCGGCTCCGGCGGCGGGGTCGGGAGGCGGCGGCGGCGCGGCGAGCGAGGCGGCGCGGCGGCGCGGCGAGGGGCTGGTCGAGAGAGAGAGGGGGGGCGGAGCGGGCGGCATATAAAGGGCCGGGGGGGGCGACTTGGGCGAGGGGGCGACGAGGCGGCGGCGTCCCGGACTCCGGCGGAGTCCGGCTCGGCTACGGGAGGAAAGGCGGCGGCGGCCTGCTGGGCCGGCTGGGCTTCGGCCCAGTTCGGTCCGGCGGATTTTTTTTTTAAATAATTCCGCGCAGAAAAACAAATAAAAGAAATACTAAACGGACTCCAAAATTCCCGAAATAAATTTTCCCCGTCCTCTAAAAATCTCCCGGACAAGGTAAACATTTATTTGGGACTCTAATGCAATTTTGAAAAATGCATATTTTTTCTAAATTCAAATAAAATTGCAATAAAATCCAAATAAATTATTTATTTGATTTTAATATTTTTCCTCCAATATTCCATTTATTTTGGAGAAGTCATATTATCTCCTCTCATATATTTTTAATATGAAATATTTTCGGAGAGAAAAATAGTTAAACCAAATTGATCCCTGTTTCAATATTTGAGAAAATTCAAATATGAAAACGGTGAAATCCCCAACTCTCTCCGTGGGTCCTTGAGTTGCTTAGAATTTTCGAGGATCGCAAAACGAAATGCCATAAAGATATGATATGCATGGATGACCTATGTATAACATTCCAAATTAAAAATTTGGGATGTTACAAACCTACCCCCCTTAAGATGAATCTCGCCCTCGAGATTCGGGTTGGCTAGAAAACAGGTGCGGGTGGTCCTTCCGGAGGTCTTCTTCGCGCTCCCAGGTAGCTTCCTCCTCGGTATGATGACTCCACTGAACTTTGCAAAACTTGATAACTTTGTTGCGTGTAACTCGGCTGGCAAACTCGAGAATCTTGACGGGTTTCTCCTCGTAGGTTAGATCACTATCCAATTGAATTGCTTCTAGGGGAACTGTATCTCTTAGAGAAATATCAGCCATCTCCGCATGGCACTTCTTCAACTGGGAAACGTGAAACACATCATGAACTCCTGACAGTCCTTCGGGCAATTCCAACTTGTAGGCAACTTCACCCATACGTTCCAATACTCGGTATGGTCCTACAAACCTCGGGGCTAACTTTCCTTTAACTCCAAAACGTTTCACTCCTCGTAAGGGTGATACTCGTAGATATGCTCTGTCTCCGACTTCATAGGTTACCTCCTTGCGTTTTGGGTCGGCATAACTCTTCTGTCTGGACTGGGCTACTTTCAGTCTATCTCGAATCAGCTTAACCTTCTCTTCGGATTCCTTAATCAAATCCGGTCCAAACAACTGACGGTCTCCAACTTCATCCCACATAAACGGTGTTCTGCACCTCCTTCCATACAAAGCCTCGAAAGGTGCCATCTTCAAACTGGCTTGGTAGCTGTTGTTGTATGAGAACTCCGCGTAGGGCAAATTGTCATCCCAACTAGATCCATAATCTAGCGCACAAGCTCTTAACATGTCCTCCAGAATTTGATTGACTCTCTCGGTCTGTCCATCTGTCTGCGGATGAAAAGCTGTACTAAACTCTAGCCTGGTTCCCAATGTCTGGTGTAGTTGGCGCCAAAACTTTGAAGTAAACTGGGTTCCTCTATCTGATACGATGGTCCTCGGAACTCCGTGCAGACATACGATCCTGGTCATATATATCTTGGCCAACTTCGCACTCGTATATGTGGTTTTCACTGGGATAAAGTGAGCTACTTTGGTCAACCGATCCACTGCTACCCAGATAGAATCATATCCTGATCGGGTCCTGGGTAATCCGGTGATGAAATCCATGCCAAGCTTATCCCACTTCCATTCGGGTATTGGCATAGGCTGTAGCAATCCTGCGGGCTTCTGATGCTCTGCCTTCACTCTCTGACATACATCACATACGGCTACATACTCAGCAATATCCCTCTTCATACCCGTCCACCAGAAACACCCTTTTAAGTCCAAATACATCTTGGTGTTTCCGGGGTGTATCGAGTATGGCGAGTCATGAGCCTCCTGTAGTATCAACTTCCTGATCTCGGCATTATTGGGTACATACACACGGTCCTCAAACCATAAGGTGTCGCGCTCATCTTCACGAAAACCTTGGGCTTTTCCTTTGCGCATTCTATCCTTTATCTCGGCAATTTCTTTGTCCTCTTTCTGAGCTTCTCGAATCCTTCCCAATAATGTTGACTGAACTTCCATAACTGCAACAAAACCTCTAGGGACTATCCCCAAACGAAACTCCCTGAGATCTACGGATAACCCCTTTGGTAAACCTCCGCTTTTGAGGGTATTGACATAACTTTTCCGGCTCAAAGCGTCTGCTACGACATTGGCTTTTCCTGGATGATAATGCAACTTCATATCATAATCCTTTATAAGTTCCAACCATCTCCTCTGCCTGAGGTTCAGCTCCTTCTGAGTGAAAATATACTTCAAGCTCTTGTGATCCGTGTACACATCACAACGATTCCCAATAAGAAAATGTCTCCAAGTCTTAAGTGCATGAACTACAGCTGCTAACTCCAAGTCATGCGTGGCATAATTCAACTCATGCGGCCGAAGCTGACGTGAGGCATATGAAACAACTCTTCCTTCCTGCATAAGTACTCCTCCCAGTCCTAAGCGAGAAGCGTCGCAATACACTTGGAAATCCTTGCGTATATCTGGCAGAATCAGAACTGGGGCTGTAACCAAACGTTTCTTCAGTTCCTGAAAACTTGCCTCACATTCATCTGTCCATTTGAACTTAGTGTCCTTCTTCAGTAACTCCGTCATAGGCTTCGCAATCTTGGAAAAATTCTCGATAAATCTCCGATAATATCCTGCAAGTCCAAGAAAACTGCGGATCTCCCCTACTGAGGTGGGTGCCAACCACTCAGTAACAGACTGAACCTTAGTGGGGTCTACTGCTATACCTTCGCCCGATATAACATGTCCAAGAAATCCAACTTCCTTCAACCAAAACTCACATTTGCTGAACTTGGCATACAACTGATGTTCCCTGAGCTTCTCGAGAACTAAACGCAGATGCTCCTTGTGCTCCTCTTCATTCTTTGAGTATACCAAGATATCATCAATGAACACCACGACAAACTTATCCAAGAACTCCATGAACACCTTGTTCATCATACTCATGAAATAGGCAGGGGCATTAGTCAATCCAAATGACATAACTGTGTACTCATATAGCCCATACCGGGTGGTGAAGGCTGTCTTAGGTATATCCTGTTCTCGGATCTTCAGCTGGTGATACCCTGATCTCAGATCGATCTTGGAGAACACTTTAGCTCCTTGCAACTGATCAAACAAATCATTAATCATTGGCAGTGGGTACTTGTTCTTAATCGTCACTTCATTCAATGCGCGATAATCAACAACCATTCTCAAGGATCCATCCTTCTTCTCAACTAAGAGCACTGGGGCTCCCCACGGTGATGAACTTCGTCGAATGTAACCTTTCACCAATAATTCCTTGATCTGCTTCTTAATCTCCTCCAGATCATTTGCGGGCATCCGGTATGGTCTCTTTGATATTGGTCCGGTGCCTGGCAACAACTCTATCAAGAATTCAATGTCTCGATCCGGCGGCATGCCTGGTAACTCCTCTGGAAATACATCCGGGTAATCTTTCACAATAGGCACCTCCTCCTGAACAACTCCCGTGAGAGAATTTACTTGGCTCCTTCTAGGCACATGCCTAGATACATACTTGATCCTTTTTCCCTCCGGGGTGGTAAGCGAAATCGACTTACTCGCACAATCGATGCTTCCTCCATACATCGATAGCCAATCCATGCCTAGTATCACATCCAATCCTTGTGACTTCAAAACTATCAGGTCTGAGGGGAAAACATGACTTCCAATGATCAATGGCATCTGAAAACATCCTTGTCTTGCCATATACTCCGCACCGGGTGATCTTACTAACATGGGTGTCCTAAGTACCTTAGTGGGCAACTTATACTTATCCACGAATCCCCTTGATATGTATGAATGCGATGCACCAGTATCGAAAAGAACAATTGCAGTAAAAAAACTTAACCAAAAACTTACCGATAACTGCATCAGGCTGCTCCTCAACCTCCTCCACGTTCACGTGGTTCACTTGTCCTCGGTTGAATGGATTGGGCTTCTTCCCAGCGCTTCCATTACCATTGCCGTTCTTCAATTCTGGACATTCGTTGGCATAATGTCCAGTCTTCCCGCACTTGAAACAGGTAACGTGGCTTTGATCCTTCTTGGCGGGTGTGGCTGGGTTAGAGCGGTTCTGATTACTGCCTGCTCCATGTCCATTTCCGTTCTTGTGGCCATTATGGTTGTGTGAACTTCCTCCATTGTGGTTATGACCTCCATGGTTATGAACAAGTCCTCCCGAGTTCGGGGTGAACCGGGGCTTCTGCTGAGCTCCTGAGTTGAACTTCCCTTGTCCATACTTCCTCTTGCGGCTATCAATCTGCTGCTGCTTCCCTTCAATCATAAGAGCTTTGTCTACCAACTCCTGGTAGTTGTTGAATGTTGCCACCATCAACTGCATACTCAGCTCATCATTCAACCCTTCCATAAACTTCTCCTGCTTCACGGCGTCAGTGGCCACATCATCCGGGGCATAGCGAGCTAATTTACTGAACTCATCCACGTACTGCCCCACGGTACGGTTTCCCTGGCGTAAGTTGCGAAACTCACGCTTCTTCATGCTCATAGCTCCTGCTGAGACATGTGCCGTGCGGAAAGCTTGCTGGAACTGATCCCAAGTGACATTGGCTATAGGGAATGTGGCTGTGTAATTCTCCCACCATGAGGCTGCGGGTCCATCCAATTGATGTGCGGCAAAACGCACCTTCTCAGCGTCTGTGCATCCTGCGGTGGTCAACTCCCTTCCAATCCTGCGTAGCCAGTCATCCGCAACTATTGGCTCGGTGCTACTGGAAAACACCGGCGGCTGCAACCTCAGAAAACGGGCTAAATTGTCAACTGGTGGTGGTGGCGGTGGGTTGTTGTTGTTGTTGTCTTGGCTCTGAACTAGTAGCTGCATCAGGGTATTCTGCTGTTGAATCAACTGAGTGAGCTCCGGTGGGAAAACAAATCCGGTGTCGCGCCTCGGAGGCATCTGATGGGTTTAGAGGGAAGAGATTAGAATAGAGTAAGGTCTAGTGAGAAAGCACTACCCATATGCACATGAGACAAACACATTCATAACACACCACTCAATTCAAGCAAGAGCATACAATCGATCTAACTACCGTTACAAAAGTGCTCGGACTATTACTATTTACATGGGGAAAACACTAATGATAATATGGTGGTCATCTAGAAATTTTGATCGGTGGAAGACTCCATGATATCCGTTCCAGCTTCGTCTTCATAATCATCATCACTACTGTCGGGGTCGGAGTCGGTGTCGTCGATGATGATGTAGTCTTCAGATCGAATTTCCTCAGGTTCATCGTCTTCTTCTCCGGGCGCGGGGTCTCCCATGAATACTCCTAGTTTCCTTGTCAGGTCGTCATTCTTCTCCACTAGTATTGCGATTTCCTCCTCGTATCCATCGCGTGTAGACTTGAGTTCCTCTTCTAGCTCCATGTTCCTGGTCATCACCTTCTTCAAATCTATCATGCTTGCACACATCTGGTTCTCCTGTCGACGAAGGTGCTGGTTTAACTCCTGGATGAAAGCTGCAATGGGCCTGTCCCTCCGGGTGCTGATCATCTCCCATTGCTCATCTCGGCGCCCACATAACTGGTAGATCGTGTCCTTAAGATCCTGGTGATACACTTCGCCGATGCGTCCCATGGCGATGTGGGCTGCCATGCTCTTTCCTAGACTCCAGGTTGGTGCATCAAAGGAAAACTCTATGGGCTCCGTAACTGGCGTGAATGTCCTTCCTGGAATTTGAACTCGAATCATCCAACGCTCCTCTTCTGGTACAGTGGCGGTGTAGGTCCCGGTGAAGCTTGGTATTCCGATGTTCAGGTACCTAGTGACTTCCTTCAAGTGTCGTCCAAAAGGTGTGTCTTCATCCGGTTGTGTAAACTTGTTCCTTGAGTCTGCCATCCTAGAGAATAGAAGATGGAGAGAAGTCAGAAATGAGTAGAGAAGAGTGTCCTTGGCGTTTCATAGTAGGTCGTGTCCTACAGTCAGCGTGTGCTCTGATACCATCTCTGTAGGGCGACCCGACCGAATGGATCGAATCTCTGTGTTCAAGTGTCATCCCTGGATCGGTAATGCTGACACACACAGTACTCGAAGGATTTATAACAGAGTGCAATCACCACTTATTACATCGAATGTCTCAAAAGAGAACTGATTACAATAAAATATGGCTTAAGGCCATCTAAATAAGATAACAGCGGAAGGCTTGGAAGATAAATGAGTCCATCAACTCCAACGGCATAGCTGAGTGCACGACAACGACCTAGCACACCTTACTCTTCGTCTGAAAAGTCTGCAACATGATACGTTGCAGCCCGAAACGGGTCTCAGCACATGGAATATGCTGGCAATATAACACAGTAGAGCAATGAACAGAAAATTGCTAATACTACATGCATATTGGCTGGTGGAAAAGCTCTAGGGTTATACTGTTTTGCGAAAAGCCAATTTTTTCCTACAACAAAGGATATATTTTATTTAACTATCATGGTGGTTGTTGAACATTGAGAAGGTAAATCCCCCTCTCAATCCCAATTAAAAGTAATCATAATCCCAACAAATTAATTTAGAGTGATGGGATTCAATATGATGATCCAAGAACCAGATACTCAAGATGTCCATAACCGGGACACGGCTAATCATGATTAGTTTTTGTACACTCTGCAGAGGTTGTGCACTTTTCCCCACAAGACTCGATCTCCTCCGTTGGATTTCTCGCACTACATGGTGTTTTGAGAAACGGATGACCGAGACACGTCTTTCAGAAAACTTTACCTTTACTCTGGGTAGACAGTTTACACCTACTTTCCCCTACATCTGCTAGCCTACCACTGAAAGAGTCATGTAACATACTCAACTATGCTAGAGCCCATAATAGCTGTGGCTGCACACGGAAGTTTCTAGCATGAATAATCTTATGATCCCTTTGAGCTGGGTGGCGGACCGTAGGGGGATCACACGGTATATCCCCGGGATCTCCTAGACAACACTGGTATATCCCCAGTGTCCCAAACAAGCAACCACCAGAGTGTGTATAAAGTTCCACCTTAAGTTGAACCATTAATTAAAATCTCACATCTGTCATGGATACACTCAAAACCCAATCCAACGTCACGAGCAAGCATGGCAACATAAGCATAGCGTAGAAGTACTCCCAAGGGTTTTATAAAAAAGGGCAATAGGTTTCTACCTCATCATCTACTTCCCATTACCCACCAGTTAATCACATCCTAATCATGCATATTTTAGGGTCGAAACTATGCATAAAAACTGGGTAATGAAGAAATATGATCAATGTGTTACTTGCCTTGCTGATGATCTGCAAATCCTAGGGACTCGTAGTAGCACGCTTCGCACTCCGGGTACTCTATCGCAAACAAACAATAGCATACATAAGCAATCAAGCGAAGATGCACGGGTAAATCCAAATGAGAAGACCTAACCAGAAAGTTCAACTGAAGAACTCCGGTTTGCAAAAAGAATCAATCAAACGGAGCAACGAACTCAAACTGCGAAAGAAACAAGCTTCGATTACTAATCTGGACTAAAGTCAAATTTTACAGTAGCAAAAACTTGTTTAAGTTGGTTAACAGAAAGAGGGCTTCGAGACAAGAATCTAGGCGCTTGAATCGCCTGATTCCGACAAACGCGCGAAAGTTATACTAAACGAAAATCGGATCAGAAATCGCGATCGAAAATACGCGGAAAATCCGAGAAAAAGAAACAACGAACAGGCTAACGAACGAACGTTCGCTGTCTGCGGTTAACGGTGAAAACCGTTCGTTAAAACGAACGTACGGACGAACGTCCGCTAAATAACTAAACCGACGGAAAACCGATCTAAAAGAATAAACCGGTATTAAAAAAAAACCGAACCTAGATCTAGGTTTAAACAAACCGATCGGTTTTTCTCACGAAACCGACGGCGCGGGCGGATTCCGGCGAGGCTCCGCGGACGGCGGGGTGCTGCGGGGCGCGCGGACGTGGCGCGCGGGCGGCGCGACTGGGCTGGACGTGGGCTGGGTTTCGCGTGATCGGCGGCTCGGAGCAGGCTGGCAGCGGCAGGCAGCGCGAGGGCAGGCGCGGCGTGCTTGGGGCTCCAGGGGGGGGCGGCGGCTATTTAAGGGGGAGGGGTTGGCTTGGGCGAGGGGTGCGAGGGGCGGAGAGCGTACGCGGCGGCGGACTCCGGGAGAGTCCCGGTCGCACGGAGGAGTAAAGGCGGCGGCGAGGCTGCTGGGCCGGCTGGGCTTCGGCCCAGTTTCGGTCGGCGGAGTATTTTTTTTTTTTTTTTTTTATAAATTCCGCGCAGAAAAACAAATAAAAGAAATACTAAACGGACTCCAAAATTTCCGAAATAAATTTTCCCCGTCCTCTAAAAATCTCCCGGACAAGGTAAACATTTATTTGGGACTCTAATGCAATTTTGAAAAATGCATATTTTTCTAAATCCAAATAAAATTGCAATAAAAATCCAAATAAAATATTTATTTGATTTTTTATATTTTTCCTCCAATATTCCATTTATTTTGGAGAAGTCATATTATCTCCTCTCATATATTTTTAATATGAAATATTTTCGGAGAGAAAAATAGTTAAACCAAATTGATCCCTGTTTCAATATTTGAGAAAATTCAAATATGAAAACGGTGAAATCCCCAACTCTCTCCGTGGGTCCTTGAGTTGCTTAGAATTTTCGAGGATCGCAAAACGAAATGCAATAAAAATATGATATGCATGGATGACCTATGTATAACATTCCAAATTAAAAATTTGGGATGTTACATCTATGATCTTCAAAACCAAAAATTTGAGTATGAGGCAAGATTCCAAGGTATGAGTTTAGCTGCAGGTTTCAGGACTCTGGAGACTTGTTCATCCTTTTATAATGGGGAACCTATGGCATGGAAGCCGAAGGACAAGCCCACTACCTCATCACCACCATCATCACCAAAGAAGGAAACTTGAGCACACGGGTATGGGCACTCCCCTTGGCTTTTGCCAAGCTTCGGGGAGGTGCCCCGGTATTGTATCACCATCACTTTTATTATCTTTCCCTATTTTTAGTTCGATCCTTAGCTATTTCATGATTTAGTTGAATAAAAGTTTAGTATGATCTATTTTCTAGTGCTAGTTTCGTGATCTATCTATCGATATAATCGAGTTGAGAGTTATATAATAAAGTGTAGTTTGAGTTTTTGCTTCTTTACTTTTGTGTTTCAATCCTAGCAATGAAAATAATGAAAAAGATCATATGCTAATCTTATGGGAAGTAATAACATCACATAAAAAAAGTGTAAGTGGTAAAATTTAATCAAAGTTGACAAATATAGCATTGGTCAATGATGCAATTCATGAAAGAATTAATAAGAGGAGAAGATTCACATGCAAATGCACTATCTTGGACATCTTCTATGATTGTGAGCCCCCATTAAGTATTTTATGGAAAATTGTTGATGTTGGACAAGGAAGACAACGTAATGAATTATGTTTGCTTATTCACATAGAAGTTATATTGTCATAGATCCTCCAACATGTGGTGCTTGCTCAATATCTTTGCTAGCCACAAATCCGCACCAAGTAGAGATACTACTTGTGCATCCAAAACCCTTAAACCCAGTTTTATGTCATAAGAGTCCACTATACATACCTATGTATTGAATAATATACTTCAAGTAAGTTGTCATTGGTGCATAAGGCAATAAAATTTGCTTCTAAATATGTATGATCTTTAATTGTAAGGGAAAATAAGCGTTGTACAAACTTGTGATGGTAAAGAAATAAAAGCGACGGACTGCATAATAAAGGTTGCTATCACAAGGGGCAATATAACGTGACGTTCCTTTGCATTAAGAGTTTGCAAATCCAAAAATAAAAAGCGCATGACAACCTCTGCTTCCCTCTGCAAAGGGCCTATCTTGTACATTTATGTATTTAGTTTTCATGCAATAGTCAATAGTGTTCTCCTCTGTTCCTTTTTATTTTTCTCTTCTTACAACCATCGTGTGATGGGGAAAGATCTAGGCATATATTTCCAATTGGATATGAGTGATCATGAGTTATTATTGTTGACATTACCCTCGAGGTAAATAAGTTGGGAGGCGAAATTATAAGCCCCTATTTTTCTATGTGTTTGGCTGAAACTTTTTGCTCCATATTTATGTTGTGAGTGTTAGCAATCATAAAAGACTAAATGGTGGTTGAGTATGTGGACTTTATAACCAAAAGCTCCGACAAGATACCCTACCTTAAAAGATGATGAATATCAATTGCATTGTTGACTGAGAACATAGTTTGTTAGTTTTCAAGAAAGTTTATGCCTTATACTTTGATGTTGTGATGAATTGTTACTTGTTCATGAGAAGTTTTATGAAAATGTTTATTGCTGCTATAAAATGATTCATGATGCTACTATGTCCGTATTTTGTTTTTATCAACACCTCTCTCCCTCTCTCTAAACATGTGGACATGATTATCGATATCGGCTTTCGCTTGAGGACAAGCGAGGTCGAAGCTTGGGGGAGTTGATACGTCCATTTTGCATCATGTTTTCCTACTGTAGTTTATAGTGTTTTTAATAAATATAATACTTTATGGAGCAATTGTAATGCCTTTTTCTCTCTTAATATGCAAGATTTACATGAGGGAGATTGCCGGCAGCGGGAATTTGGGACCTGAAAAGGCTATGTCAGAGATACCTATTCTGCACATCTCCAAATGAGCTGAAATTTGAAGGAAATTTATTATGAAATAAAAAAAAATATTGGAGAAAAGAAGTACCAGAGCGGGCCACCCAGGTGCCCATGAGGCACCAGGGCGTTCCCACCCCCCAGGGCGCGCCCTGGTGGCTTGTGAGGCCCCTAGTGAGGGAGTCCTGGACTAGGGGGTCCTCGGGCCGCCAGCCTATTTCTTATGGGCCGGATAGGTGGGCCATGGTATGACTACTACAAGACTGAGCTACAAGGTGGCCCCATGTCCGACAGGAAACCCTTGGAGTCTTGGTGTGTCCTCCAAGTCAAGATAGAAGATTTGGCATGTTTATTTCCCTTGTTGTAACCAACCATGTGTAACCCTAGTACCCCTGGTGCCTATATAAACCAGAGGTTTTAGTCTGTAGAGGCTAGAACAACAACCATCATCCTACTAGCCCAGGGTTTAGTTCATCTAATCTCGTGGTAGATCGACTATGTAAGCATCCTATACACTTCAATATAATCAAGCAGGACATAGGGTTTTACCTCTTAGAGAGGGCCCGAACCTGGGTAAACATTGTGTGCTTCATCCTGTGTTCCCCATTGATCCAAGATCCACAGCTCGGGGCCCCCTACCCGGGATCCGCCGGTTTTGACACCGACATTGGTGCTTCATTGACAGTTCCATTGTTGGACCGCTGAAGGATCGATGGCTCGCCTGATCATCGGAGATGGCATCAACATCGGGGACATCTTCAACCCCGGCTAGCTTTTCGTGTTGGCAACATCGTTCTGCATGCCAATCCGACTGGTCATCTCGACCAGGTCGGCAATTTCGCCCCTGAGCATCAGATCAGGTTCGGTAACATGGAATACGTCGCTGATGCTCGGGGCGATCTCATCTCCATGGGCTTCTCGAACTCATCGAAGGCGCCCACGGACCCCGAAGCATCAGCTTTGGGGCCTCTCCCTGATCCGATCTCTGGATTGGCCCTTACCTCGCGGCCGGCCTCGAGCTCGAACGCAGCCACCACATCCGAAGACCGTGAATCACCCTCGAACAGACTTGTTCTTCTCACTACGGATTTGGCTTCGAGCCGCAACACTGGATCGACACCCAAAGGCCGAGAGTCACCCTCGGTAGAGCTCCCCTTTCATACCGCAAATACGGCTTCAAGCCTTTGGCGAGAGCTCGGTATCCGAAGACCAAGAGTCAATCCTGGCAAGGCTCGCCCCTTGCCTCACTATCGCAATGGAGGACAGCTCCGAAGAAACTTCATGCGTCAATCCGGCTAGCCTTGCTCTATTAAACGAGGTGCTTGATCGGATCCAGAGGATGTCTATTCTGGACGGCCCATCCTCGGCCTACACTCAGCGGGGCCTCAAGGTTAAGTACGGGGAATTTTACGCCCCACCCACCACCCACTTAGTAGCCACAATCGAGGACTTAACCAATATGCTGGACTGCGCCTCTGAGGAGGCCGACGACATAGACAAAGACACTGATGCCATCGCACACACCGATACTACCCCTTCCATCACCGGCTGATGGATGGCCACCTCCACCTACAATGTTTACATGGTGGACACCCCCAAGAACAACGGCGATGGCGCTGATAACGGGGATGGCACCCCCAGGAGAGACAACAATAAGCCCGGCAAAGAGCCGCCCAAACGTCAGAGACAACACCAATGCTCCAGGGGGCGTCGGGGCAGAGAAAGCAACACAGGCACTGGGAAAGGCAACACCCCGGACAACATGGAGGACCTCGGCGACCCCGCGGCTGCCAAGTAGCAGCCGGGCAATTCGAAGCAGCATGAGGAATAGTTTGATCCCGAGGACCCTAACAACTCCGAGGATAGTAACTACCTTCCCCTCTCCGAGGAGGAGGTTAGCCTTGGAGACGACGAATTCATAGTCCCCGAGGATCCACTGGACCAAGAGCGGTTCAAAAGGCAACTTATTGCCACCATGCGAAGCCTGAAGAAGAAGCAGCAAAAAATTAAAGCCGAACGAGACACCCTCAACGACAGATGGACAAAGGTCTTAGCAGCCGAAGAGGGGTACAGCTATGAGCGGCAAACCAAAACCTATCCAAAGTGGAAACTGTTGCTGCAATTTGACGAAGAAGCCCTTGAACCCGCACCTCCAGGACATACTCAGGCAGATCAGCCAGACCGCCCCCTGGAGGATGGGATAGGCTGGCTAGAAAGGCCAAACAACAACCCCCCCCCCTCGCCGAAGAGGAAAGGAGCCGGAATATGAATATGACTTACGCATGACCTGGAAGCTAGAACAGGCCAGACAAGGTCCATTAATGGATCTAGAGCATACCCTCCCGATAGACGGGACGAATACCAAGCATGGCGTGACCGAAACAATAGAATTTGGGAGCAGCACCGGACCGGTACGGCCTCCGATCTATGACACAAAGTAGCCCAGGTTAGGGGCGCCGCACACCCGATGTGTTTCACAGACGAAGTGATGCGGCATTATTTCCCCGAAGGGTTTAAACTTGTAAACATCAAACAGTACGACGGGACTACAGACCCAGCCGTGTGGATCGAAGATTTTCTTCTCCACATTCATATGGCTCGAGGAGACGACCTCCACGCCATAAAATACCTACCATTAAAACTCAAGGGACCGGTCAGGCATTGGTTGAACAGCCTCCCCGAAGACTCCATAGGGAGTTGGGAAGATCTCAAGGATACTTTCCGAGCTAATTTTCAAGGAACCTATGTCCGACCCCCGGATGCCGATGACCTGAGCCACGTCGTCCAATAGCCCGGAGAGTCAGCCCGACAATTTTGGAATCGGTTTTTGACTAAGAAGAACCATATCGTCGACTGTCCGGATGCAGAAGCTATAGCCGCATTTCGGCACAGTATCTGGGACAAATGGCTAGTGCGCCAGCTCGGTCAGGATAAACCAAAGACGATGTCAGCACTCACCTCCATAATGACCCACTTTTGCGCGGGAGAAGATAGTTGGTTGGCTCGTAGAAGAACCAACCCAAAAGAGCCCGGCACCTAGGAAGTCCGGGATGAAAACGGGAAACCAAGACGCAACAGAAATAAGCATCGTCACTACGGTGGTGAAGCCGAAGATACGGCAGTGAATGCCGGATTCCGCAACCCCAAATCAAGAGTGTGGAAAAAGCCCTCTAAAGGCAACCAGGACGGACCCACCAAGCTGGACACCATCCTGGACAGGCCCTGCCAGATCCACGGCACCTCTGGCCAGCCCGCCAACCATACCAACCGTAACTGTTGGGTAATAAAATAGGCCGGCAAGTTCACGACCGAAGATTCAAGCAAAAGCCCCACAGCGAGGAAGACGAGGAACCTCGCAGGCCGAACAATGGAGGCCAAAAACAATTCCCTCCTGAGGTAAAGACGGTGAATATGATCTACGCCACCCATATACACAAGAAGGAGAGGAAACATGCGCTTCAAGATGTTTACGCCGTAGAGCCTGTAGCCCCAAAATTCAACCCATGGTCGGCATTTCCGATCACCTTTGACCACAGAGACCATTCGACCAGTATCCATCACGGAGGGTCGGCGGCCCTGGTTCTCAACCCCATTATCGACGGATACCTCCTCACCAGAGTCCTCATGGATGGAGGCAATAGTCTCAATTTGATCTACGCAGATACAGTGCGGAAAATGGGCATTGACCCGTCAAATATCAAACCTAGTAACACTACCTTCAAAGGGGTAATCCCAGGTGTAGAGGCATGCTGCTCGGGCACCCTAACTCTGGAAGTAGTGTTCAGCTCGTCGGATAACTTCTGCAGCGAAGACTTGATCTTCCATATTGTGCCCTTTCGCAGCGGCTACCACGCCCTCCTAGGCTGAACAGGGTTTGCTTGCTTCAATGCTATTCCCCATTACGCATACCTCGAATTAAAAATGCCCGGACCCAAGGGCATTATCACCGTCAACGGCAATACAGAGCGCTCACTTTGAACCAAGGAACACACCGTAGCTCTGGCAGCCGAAGACCAAACTGGCATCGAAGGGCCAAAGTACCAGCCCGCCATCAAGGCCCGAGATGCAGGTAAACGGGCTCGAGCCCTGCCCCCGTTCGGGGAGCCTCCCTATGTTTGACGTAAATAGGGATACACCCCCCATGGCATGCCCACCCCAGTAGCACACTCTGTGCCTCGCTAGCACAATTTTGCGCTCAAGATACAATGGGCTACCGTGGGGCCTAAACTAAACTAAAATGCCAAGTGTCCGGCTTAACCGAACAACGGTCACACACATCTTCGACCGACAACAGGTACCATTCAGGACCTATCCAGCATTCAGCTAGAACAGCGCAGCAACCTCTCAAGGCTCCTATTCAAGGGCCAGTTGACCGATTTCCCCTCCCTCTCCATAATGGAAGCAAAGGTGCAGACGTGCAACAGCACACAGTAGAGGCTTCAACCCACGCATCAAGGCCCTGTGTAAACCTTTCATCTGTAAAAATCTTTTCTCTTTATATAAAGTACCTGTAACAGATGCCCTGGCAGTTCGAATTGTACGATAGACGTCATGAGCTCACTGGAAATAAAGACCACCTTTTATGCTATTCTGGCAGTAATTTATATCGCCCTTTTTCTTATTTCCGCTCTTCGACAAGTTCGGCACACATTTTCTCTGCAATACAATCGGCTAATAGACTAAGGGCTTAGTTTTACTACCCGCCCCACGTATGAAGTCTGGCACTACCCTTTCTTTACTTGTTCGGTGATACGTCTCCAACGTATCTATAATTTTTGCTTGTTCCATGCTATTATATTATCATTCTTGGATGTTTTACAATCATTTTATAGCAACTTTATATCATTTTTTGGGACTAACCTATTGACATAGTGCCAGTGCCCGGTGCCAGTTGCTGTTTTTGCTTGTTTTTTACTTCGCAGAATATCAGTACCAAACGGAGTCCAAACGCAGCGAAACTTTTTGGAGAATTTTTCTGGACCAGAAGACACGTGATGGGCCAAAGAAGTACCAGAGGGGGGCTCCGAGGGGAGCACAACCCACCAGGGCGCGCCGAGGAGCCCAGGCGCACCCAGGTGGGTTGTGCCCACCTCGGTGGCCTCCCGCACTGCCTCTTCGCCCTATAAATACCCAAATATTCCAAAAACCCTAGGGGAGTCGACGAAACACAATTCTAGGCACCGCAAGTTCCAGAACCACGAGATCCAATCTAGACACCATCACGGAGGGGTTCATCATCCTCATTGGTGCCTCTCCCATGATGCGTTAGTAGTTCATCATAGACCCATGGGTCCGTAGGCAGTAGCTAGATGGCTTCGTCTCTCTCTTTTGATTTTCAATACAATGGTCTCTTGGAGATCTATTTGATGTAACTCTTTTTTGCGGCCTGGTACGGCCCATCTACAGCACCTTCAAGACAAGACCCTCGCGAGGGGCCAAGCCTCGCGAGGCGGGCGACGCCAAGACCTGCGGAGGGAGCGGCCTCCCTAGGCTGGCTCCCCAGGAGCGGAGATTTCTATGCAGGTACCCATCTCATGAGATGGAGGTGACGCAAGCCATGACGACCAAGGCTAGGCGGGCGCCAACGGGCGCACAGCAGCAGGTTTCCTCTTTGGTGCTAAGGAGGCAAGTGCAGGCGCGGGGTCCCGAGGAATCACCCAAAGGTTTCCATTCCCGTGCAACGAGACCAAGACCGCCAGGACGGCAGGACGGATGTCATCACCGAGCCCACCACGACATCATGACTAGAAGCTTTGCATGCGAAGACCACCTTTCGTCAGGATAAGATGTACTACATGTCCCCTTTCAAATTGGCCGTTGTGGAATCGCTTCCCGCCTTCGTTTTCGGGGAAGAGGACCAAGGCCACTATAAATAGGTTAGCCACCACCATAGGACAGGGTTCAGATTGGACCCAGAACAACACATCCTCACCAGAGCAAGCCTCACGAGCTTGTTCATCCTTGTACTAGTTCCTCCTCAGCCCCTCATGAGGCAAATCCACCCCAAAGCAGGAGTAGGGTATTACACCGCAAGGTGGCCCGAACCTGGGTAAACTGCCCTGTCCATCTTCTTCCCTATTCTTTGAGCTAGGCTGCAGGGTGACACATTCGGTTGGTTGGATAGGTTGAGTTCTTCGCACACGCCCCAAAGTTTGAACCTTCCTTGGGTCTGCGGAGCCCTGAATCCGATATTTGGCGCGCCAGGTAGGGGCGTGTCGAAGATCCGCTTCTCCATCGACCGTGCTCCGCCCACGCCATGCGTCTTCCATGGCAGGCGCCGCTCCACCCGCCGGGCCGACAGGCACATTCGGGGGCATCGCGGGACTTCGAGCTTTCTCCCCCACCTTGCGGCAAGTGCGATGGCCGTTGAAATTCAGGCTGGAGTTGCCGCCGCGATACGACGACACGGCTGACCCCACAAAGTTCCTCTGGGTATACGCAGAAGTCATCTGGGCGGTAGGCGGCGACGACAAGGTCATGGAAAATTGGCTCCCCGTGCGCCTCACGGGCGCGCCACGCGACTGGCTGCTCAGCCTGCCAGAATCTTCGGTGGCCTCCTGGGGGGAGCTGCGCGACCTGTTCGTCATGCACTTCAAGGCACCGGCGCCCCATGCCATTGCGGCTATCCTCAGCGGGTCGCAGGCACCGGCTTCTAGCCTCCATGTCAAATAGTTCCTCCGGTAGATGGAGGCCGCCCAGCCGCGCTCGGGGGCTCCCTTGGGCCGGGCGGCGCCTGAGACCTACATCACCTTTGACTCCAGGGATCACCCTAGAACTACAGTCGGGGCGGACGCGCTTCCCTTGTTGTGCACGCCCACCATCGGCGGCGGCGCAGTCACCCAAACCCTCGTCGACGGCGGCGCTGGCCTCAACATCCTCTCCGTGGAGGTCTTCAACCTGCTTCAGGTGTCGTACGATCGGCTCCTCCCCACCAGGCCCTTTTCAGGGGTGCTCGGCGGCTCCGTCGCCCCCCTGGGGCAGATTCGCCTCCCCGTCACCTTCGGCATGTGCAGCAACTACCGCACCGAGCTCATCGACTTCGACATCGCCCGAATCAGCCTCCCATACAATGCCATCCTTGGGTACCCGGCCCTCGCCAAGTTCATGGTGCGACGCACCCCGGCTACAACGTCATCAAGATGCCAGGGAGCAGCGGCGTTCTTACTGTGGTGGGAGACACCAAGGATGCCCTCCTGGCCCTCAAGCTCGCTTTCAAGGCCGCGGCGGCCGCACGACCGGAGGCGGAGAGCGCTCCGGAGGTCCCGGAGGCCACACCCACGAAGAAGAAGCCTCTGTTCTCTTAGGACCGGGCTGAGACGAAGCGGGTGTGGGTCAATGATGGGGACTCAAGCCTCACCTTCATCGTAGGTGCTGGTCTCCCACCGGACCAGGAAGAAGCGCTGGTCAGTTTCCTTCGTGCGAACAAAGATGTGTTTACATGGGAGGCAACGGACCTGGTTGGCGTCCCGCGGGATGTAATTGAGCACCACTTGATGGTGTGCCCCGGCGCGCGCCCGGTGAAGCAAAAGGCGTGGCGGCAAGCCCCGGAGAAGCAATCGTTCATCGTCCAGGAGGTCCGCAAGCTGCAAGAAGCTGGCGTCATCCGGGAAGTATGGCACCCGGATTGGCTGGCCAACCCAGTCATCATCCCCAAGAAGGGGGGAAAGGAGCGCATGTGCGTCAACTTCAGGAGCCTCAACAAAGCTTGCCCTCGAGACCCTTTCCCTCTTCCGCGCATCGACCAGATCGTTGACTCCACCGTTGAGTGCGACCTGCTATGTTTTCTGGACGCCTTCTCGGGCTACCACCAGATCAAGATGGCGGTGCAAGACGTCGAGAAGATGGCCTTCCTCTCCCCCTGCGGGTTGTACTGTTACACCTGCATGCCGTTCGGTTTGCGCAACGCCGGCGCGACTTTCCAGCAATTGATGCATATCGCCTTGGGCAAGCAGCTCGAGAGGAATGCCAAGGCGTACGTCGACGACATAGTGGTCGAGTCGCAGGAAGCAAAAACCCTCATCGAAGACCTGGAAGAAACATTTTCCAACTTATGCGCAGTAAACCTGCGCCTCAACCCGGAGAAGTGTGTGTCCGGCGTTCCGTCTGGCAAGTTGTTGGGTTTCTTGGTGTCGCACAGAGGGATCGAGGCTAACCCAGAGAAGATCAAGGCAATAGAGAGGATGAGCCCACCGCAGACCCTCAAAGAAATGCAGAAGCTTGCGGGTTGCGTGACCTCGCTGGGGCATTTCATCTCCAAGCTCGGCGAGCGCGCCCTCCCGTTTTTCAAGCTGATGAAAAAGAAGGGCCCGTTTGAATGGACTCCGGAGGCCGAGGAGGCCTTCGAAGACCTCAAGAGGTATCTCACCAGCCCTCCGGCGATGGTGGCACCTCGATCCCTTGATCCCTTGGTGCTCTACCTGGCCGCCACACCCCACTCGGTGAGCGCGGCACTCATGGCAGTCCGGGAAGAGCACGCGGGTGTAGGTGCATGGCGCAGTACACCGTGTTCAGCCACGACATCGCCACCTCAGGGCGGCGCTCCTGAGGCATTGGTTGCCCCGGCCGAGGGCGGCGCTCCTGAGTCATTGGTCACCCCGGCAGAGGGCGGGGCTCCTGAGGCCCCCGCGCCTCGCGAGGGGCTGAACGCCGTCGGTGCCCCCTCCTTGGTCAAGCACCCTGTGTATTTCATCAGCACGGTGTTGCGTGACGCGTGCGCGTGCTACCCCATGCCAAAGAAGCTTCTGCTCGCACTCCTCGTCACCTCTAGGAAGCTGCGCCACTACTTCCAAGGCCACCCATCAGGGTTGTGTCTGCGTTCCCCCTGGAGAGGGTGCTCCGGAGCCCAAACACTGCAGGCAGGGTTGCTGAATGGAACATCGAGCTACAGGCATTCCAGCTGGAGTTCAGCACCACCAGTGTCATCAAGGGTGTGGCCCACGCTGACTTTGTGGCGGAATGGACTGACGCCCCCGACCGAGGGGTTGGTGAAAACCGCTCTCTCGTGCCCAGAGATGAGGCGCCCGATGGCTGGGTCATGTACTTCGACGGCGCATTCGCACGCCGGGGCGCGGGGGCTGGAGCCGTGCTCGTCTCGCCTACTCAGGACAAGCTCTACTACGTTGTGTAGCTCTGCTTCCAGCACGGTGAGAAGGTCTCCAACAACATCGTGAAGTACAAAGGCCTGATCGTAGGCCTCCGGGCCGCGGAGGGCTAGGGGATCAAGCGCCTAACCATCAAGGGCGATTCTCAGCTCCTCGTCAACTTCTCCCACAAGGAATACACGCCCAAGGACGAGCACATGGAGGCATATTTGGAAGAGGTACGTCAAATTGAAAAACAGTTCTTGGGTCTGGAATTGCAGCATGTCCCGCGCGGCACGAACAAGGAGGCGGACGACATCGCCAAGAGGGCGTCGCGGCACGACCCCCAGAAGCCTGGCGTGTTCGAGGAGAGGCTCTTCAAGCCGTCGGCGGTCCCCTCCACTGCGAGCACGGCGCTGCTCTGGGAGGAACTGCCCCAGGCACCCGCCTCGGGCGCCCCGGCCTGCGGTCCGTCCTCCGGAGCCCGCCTGCTTTTGGCCCTCGAACATCAGGAGGGGTGCTAGACCGAGGAGTTCAAGGCGTACCTACTCCAGGGCACCTTGCCAGAGAAGCAGGAAGAAGTAGAACGCGTGGCCCGCCAGGCCACCGCCTACTGCTTGCAGGATGGTGAGCTCTACCGAAGGCGCCCAAACGACGTCTCTCTGCGGTGCATCTCCAAGGAGCAGGGGTGCGAGCTGCTGGCTGACATCCACAGTGGAGACTGTGGGCATCACTCTTCATCGCGCACCCTCGTGGGCAAGCTGTTTCGCAGCGGGTTCTACTGGCCCATGGCGCTCAATGACGCCACCGAGCTGGTGAGGTCCTGCGAGGCGTGCCAATTCCACGCCAAGCAAATCCACCAGCCCACTCAAGGCCTCCAAACCATCCCGCTCTCTTGGCTGTTTCGCGGTATGGGGGCTAGATATCCTGGGACCATTCCCTCGTGCAGCTGGGGGCTACCGCTACCTCTACGTCGCCATCGACAAGTTCACCAAGTGGGCGGAGGTGGAGCCCGTGCGCACCATCCTGGCTGGTTCGGCCATCAAGTTCATCAAGGGTCTCGTGAGCCGCTTCGGGGTCCCCAACCGTATCATCACAGACAATGGCTCTCAGTTCACGAGCAACCTTTTCAAAATGTATTGTGCTAACCTTGGAACGCAGATATGCTACGCTTCGGTGGCACACCCACGGAGAAACGGCCAAGCTGAGCGTGCCAACGCAGAGGTCCTGAGGGGCCTCAAGTCGAGGAGCTTCAAGAAGAAACTTGAAGCCTGCGACAAGGGCTGGCTCGATGAGCTCCAGTCTGTGTTGTGGTCCATCCGCACCACCGCGACCAAGCCCATGGGCGAGACCCCATTCTTCCTTGTCTACGGGGCTGAGGCGGTTGTCCCTCATAAGGTCAAACATCGCTCCCCGCAGGTCTTGGCGTTTGACGAGGCACGCCAGGACGCCTCGCGGGGGATGGACCTCATGCTGGGGGAGGAGGGCCGCCGCCAAGCCTCGCTACGCACCGCGAGGTACCAGCAGGCGCTGCGGCGGTATCACTGCCGCAGCGTCCACTCCAGGACCCTCGAGGTGGGTGTCCTCGTCCTAAGGCGGGTGCTCTCTAGGGAAGGGCTTCATAAGCTCTCGCCCATGTGGGAGGGCCCGTTCAGGATTGCCCATGTCTCCAGGCCTGGCGCTACGTGCCTGGAGATATAGGACGAGGTCCCCATCCAGAATGCGTGGAAAATCCAGCACCTCCGGAGGTTCTACACATGAACAAGGCCATGCGCCTCTCAAGATCTCCGCCCGTGACACTCTCACGTAATAATGAGTGGGGCTGTACACGCCCCGGAGTGTCCTGAGCGCTGCCCTCGGGCCACACGGGGGCTCCCACCCACGTCCAAGTGGAGGCCCCATGCTCCGTGCTGGTGGGAAGACAGAAGACTAGTGTAGGTGCCGGACGCGGCTTTTCTTTTGCTTGCTTTCTGTAGCCAACTTGCAACTTCTCGAAATGAAATTTGGAGCTTTTGCATCATACTTGAAGGGTTAGGAATTTTTTCTTTTTTCTTGCAGTATCCGCTTTTTCAGCTTTTGCCTTTGGGAGAGTGACAGTTGCCCGTTGCTCTTCCTCGCGCATTGCGCGCGTGAGGGCTGGGCACGGTGTGTAAGCACACCTCGCCAAGGCCTTGGTGCCTCGGCCCTTGGCGTCTTAATCCTCGCGCGACACTCTCAAACAAAGCTTACGGGCATGTACGCCCCCCCTTTTTTTTAGTCCGTGCCTCCGGGCATCGCGACGTGACGTGCTAGTGGGCGACCAGCTCACCCTCGGGGGCTCGCGCAAGGTGTGGTACCTCCGGAGGCCCACTGAACCCGGCAGTCACAGGGTGCCTCCTGAGGCTCGACGACTTCCAAATCTTCAAGAAGGAAACTCAAAAGGCACGTCCTCGCGACACGAGAGTCTACCGCAAACACGCCGAGCTAAGAAAAAGAAAGAAACAGAAGCGGTCGCGTGGCTACAGCAGCTCCTGAGGTCCGGCTCCAGCAACGCCCGCGCTCAGTCGGAGTCTCCCTCCTGCTTCACTGGGGTGCGGCGGCGAGGCGGCTCGTCACCCTCCCTGGTCCGAGCCCGGCAGCGGGGCAGCTCATCACAGTCGCCGTCGCTGGTGCTCTTCCCAGAGGAGGGGTCGCCGCTGCTGGAGGCGGCGGGACCATCGCCAAGGCCAAGCTCACCACCGCCATCGTCATCGTTGTCGTCCTCCGGGCAGCACCCCAGAAGCTGGCTATCTTCCCCGAAGACCCTGACATAGAGGGTCACGACGCCATCGTACCTGAAGTGAAGGGCACACCTCCCCTGGAGGCCGCGTGCGCTGGCGAACGGCTGCCACCAGCGGTTCAGGAAAACATTGCCGGCGGGGGTGACCTCGACAACCACCCAGAAGGGCTTGCTGCAGCAGCCGTCGGCCTGCAGCCCGAGGCCGCCAGGCCCCCCGACCGGAAGCGCGCCCGCAAAGAAGCACGGGAGATGGAGCCAGGCGCCGGCGGGCCTCTCCGCCCACACCAAGAACTCCATGGACACGTCGGCCGAGTGGAGTCGCGGGCGTGGTGGCTGGATGGCCGCTGCGTGCTTTTCCCCTTCGTCGTGGCTGCCCTGGCCGTGGCAGCTTCCGCCGCGGGTAGGAGCACCCCCACGGCAGCTGGAGGCAGCGCCGGCCTTCTAGGGCATGCGCCCACGCCTGCGGGAGGCCACCGCTGGCGTCGCGGCATACTTACGAGGGCGGCCACGGCCTCTCTTGGGCGGCGGCGAGTCTGGTCCCTCCTTGGGGGTTTTCCCCTTCTCCACGACGGAGAACCTCCTCACCGGCGCCATGGATGCTCTGGCAAGATGGTGGGTTGAAGAAGAAGGAGAAGGAGGAGCAGGTGGTGAGGAGATGAAGATGGGCTGGGGGCTCCGCCCCCCGCCCCATTTGTAGGCAGAGGGAGGCCAACCGCCGGCCTCTCACGTTCCAAGCAATGATGGTTCTTCTGCATGCTTCAGGTAGTTGTCAAGTCGCGCAGTTGCCGAGGCGGCGTGGGGAAGTTGAGACGCCCACATCCCATCATGCGCCACGCGTCGGCTCGGTCCGCAGGCGATTGGGGCCCGTGGCGCTTCACCCTTCCCCTTTGGCTTCGCCTCGAAACCAAGTCTGAGTGCCCCTTGGGCCCGGGGGCTACTGTCGTCATTCTGGGAACTAGGGTACCCAAACTTGCCAGCCTGCGGCCCACGGCGTGGCTCCATCGATGGCCTGGTATGGCCCATCTACAGCACCTTCAAGACAAGACCCTCGCGAGGGGCCAAGCCTCGCGAGGCAGGCGACGCCAAGACCTCCGGAGGGAGCGGCCTCCCTAGGCTGGCTCCCGAGGAGCGAAGATTTCACTGCAGGTACCCATCTCATGAGGTCGAGGTGACGCAAGCCATGACAACCAAGGCCAGGTGGGCGCCAGCGGGCGTAGAGCAGCAGGTTTCCTCTTTGGTGCTAAGGAGGCAAGCGCAGGCGCGGGGTCCCGAGGAATCACCCAAAGGTTTCCATTCCCGTGCAACGAGACCAAGACCGCCAGGACGGATGTCATCACCGAGTCCACCACGATGTCATGACCAGAAGCTTTGCAGGCGAAGATCACCTTTCGTCAGGATAAGATGTACTACTTGTCCCCTTTCAAATTGGCAGTTGTGGAATCCCTTCCCGCCTTCGTTTTCAGGGAAGAGGACCAAGGCCACTATAAATAGGTTAGCCACCACCATAGGACAGGGTTCAGATCGGACCCAGAACAACACATCCTCACCAGAGCAAGCCTCGCGAGCTTGTTCATCCTTGTACTAGTTACTTCTCAGCCCCTCATGAGGCAAATCCACCCCGAAGCAGGAGTAGGGTATTACACTGCAAGGTGGCCCGAACCTGGGTAAACTGCCCTGTCCATCTTCTTCCCTGTTCTTTGAGCTAGGCTGCAGGGTGACACGTTCAGTTGGTTGGATAGGTTGAGTTCTTCGCACACGCCCCAGAGTTCGAGCCTTCCTTGGGTCTGCGGAGCCCTGAATCCGACAGTGCTTCACTTATATCTTTTTGAGCATGGTGTGCTTTAATATTTTTGAAGAAATGCTCTCATGCTTCACTTAGATTAATTTGAGAGTTAGTAAATTTTTAAGAAATTCTCTCATGCTTCACTTATATTATTTTGAGAGACGAAAAAAATTTATGCTCATGTTCTTCACTTAAATTTGTTTGAGCTTGTCAAAAGCAATTGCAATATATGAAACTAGTCCCAAAGTGATAGATATTCAAGAGGGATATAATAAAAACTTTCATGAAGATCATTGGACAAAATAAACTTGATTCTTTGTAATAGTTTTGAGATATGATGATAGTGATATGTGAGTCGTGTTGGTGAGTAATTATGCTTTAGTAAGAATATTGGTGTTAAGGTTTGTGATTCCCTATACTTGCACGAAATTTAATAGTTATGCTATGAAATTATATCCTACTTGTGGTGCATTATTCGGTGTTAGTTATGCTTAATGCTCGCTTATGTGATTTTTTGTTTCTTGATTGGTTGCTTCTCAATCTTTTTGCTAGCCTCCACTTGTACTAAGTAGAAATACTACTTGAGCATCCAACATCTTTAAACCCAGTTTTGCCATATGAGTCCACCATACCTACCTATATGCGGTATTCCATGTCATTCTAAGCAAATTTGTATGTGCCATCTCTAATTTTCAAAATAAAGTTCCTTTTTGTGTGCCCGTACTGCTCATGAAGCGGCAAGGGGTGGCTACAAGGTGTTATTCTCAAGATGAGTGTTTATTCACTTGTCGTTGCACAAGAGTGCGGCAGTAATAGGGATGCCCAGTCCCGAAATGAAAAAGAAATTTACTTTATGTTGTCAAATAATAAATTCCTTGGAAAGTGTTGGTATGGATGCTACCCGTTGATACGGCTAGCCGTGGAATGTGAAAGAATGGTGCAAAAAGGAATAAACTTTGTTTTCTGTTTGGGAACCTCCTATGATATATCTAGCATGGAAAGTGTTGGGAATTACTCGGTCGTTTTCGTTGACAGGAAAAGTATGCCTCTCAAAAAAACTATCTCCCAATTTAAGCTTTGAGCTCTGGCACCTCTACAAATCCCTACTTCCCTCTGGGAAAGGCCTTTCTATTTACTTTATGCTATTTTTATTTTTATTTGAGTCTCCATCTTCTCTTATAAAGCACCAACTAAGGGGCACTATGATCGTACTTGAGCATTGGGTATAGCTAATATGTGAGTGTGTTTCATGAATGGATCAATGATTGAGCATGATGGGCTAGGGATAACTTTCTTTAGTGTTGATATTTTGAAAGACATGGTTTCTTGTTGATATGCTTGAGTATTGAAATATTCATGTCAAAACTAGACTATAGCTTTGAACCATATAAAAGTCCAAATGTACATGCTACAAAAGAAAACAATATGAGATGAACATGTCAGGCAGCATTCCACATCAAAAATTCTATTTTTATCATTTACCTACTTGAGGACGAGTAGGAATTAAGCTTGGGGATGCTGATACGTCTCCAACGTATCTATAATTTTTGCTTGTTCCATGTTGTTATTTTATCATTCTTGGATGTTTTACAATCATTTTATAGCAACTTTATATCATTTTTTGGGACTAACCTATTGACATAGTGCCCAGTGCTAGTTGATGTTTTTTGCTTGGTTTTTACTTCGCAGAATATCAGTACCAAATGGAGTCCAAACGCAGTGAAACTTTTTGGAGAATTTTTCTGGACTAGAAGACACCTGATGGGCCAAAGAAGTACCAGAGGGGGGCTCCGAGGGGAGCACAACCCACCAGGGCGCGCCCAGGTGGGTTGTGCCCACCTCGGTGGCCTCCTGCACCACCTCTTCGCCCTATAAATACCCAAATATTCCAAAAACCCTAGGGGAGTCGACGAAACACAATTCCAGCCGCCGCAAGTTCCAGAACTACGAGATCCAATCTAGACACCATCACGGAGGGGTTCATCATCCTCATTGGTGCCTCTCCGATGATGCGTGAGTAGTTCATCATAGACCTATGGGTTCGTAGGCAGTAGCTAGATGGCTTCCTCTCTCCCTTTTGATTCTCAATACAATGGTCTCTTGGGGATCTATTTGATGTAACTCTTTTTTGCGGTGTGTTTGTTGGGATCCGATGAACTTTGAGTTTATGATCAGATCTATATCCATGAATATTATTTGAGTCCTCTTTTGATCTCTTATATGCATGATTATTTATAGCCTCGTATTTCTTCTTCGAATCTTTGGTTTAGTTAGGCCAACTAGATCGATTTTTCTTGCCATGGGAAGAGGTGCTTTCTAATGGGTTCGATCGTTCGGTGTTCTTTCCCAGTGACAGAAGGGGCAGCAAGACACGCATGTATCGTTGCTATTAAGGATAACAAGATGGGGGCTATTCCTACATGAATAGATCTCGTCTACATCATGTCATCGTTCTTATTGCATTACTCCGTTTTTCCATGAACTTAATACACTAGATGCATTCTGTATAGCGGTCGATGTGTGGAGTAATAGTAGTAGATGCAGGCAGGAGTCGGTCTACTAATCTTGGACGTGATGCCTATATATTGATCATTGCCTAGGACATCGTCATAATTATTCGATCTTCTATCAATTGCCCAACAGTAATTTGTTTACCCACCGTGTGCTATTTTCTTGAGAGAAGCCACTAGTGAAACGGCCCCCGGGTATATTCTTTATCATATTTGCTTTGGGGTCTATCTTTATTTGCTTTTGTTTTCAGATCTATTATTCCAAAAACCCAAAAATACCTTGCTGCACTTTTTGTTACTTATTTTATTTCGTGTTTTATCGAGAGCTATTTATCCAATCTACCACAAATTTATCTATATTTTTACCGTGGAGGGATTGACAACCCCTCTTACGCGTCGGGTTGCAAGTATTTGTTCTTTGTGTGCAGGTACCACATAGTGTTGCTTGGTTCTCCTACTGAATTGATACCTTGGTTTCATAACTGAGGGAAATACCTACCGTAGCTGTGCTGCATCATCCCTTCCTCTTTGGGGAAATACCGACGTAGTTCAAGCGACATCATTCGGTGTCTCGGATATTGCACTATATGAATCAATTCTGAATTATGTCTTGGGTCAATAGTTGAGTTGCCCGGCTCTTGTGTGTACCTTCTTACGTTCCGCATGTTCAGCTAAGATGGTAAAGGGAGAACCACTGTGATTGTACTTCTGGCTTGGCTAGTCAAGTACCTCAGTGGAGAAAGCTGAAAACTGACTGTCATAATAGGCGAGAACTGGTCAGTGATCCGACGACAAGTGTCAAACTAAAAATCGATAGCAATTACCCTGTGTTATACGAAGGGTTTGTCTTTGCACAAACCATGTGATAAAAGGACATATGCCTTGGCTTCCTCGAACATCACAAAAACACCAGGGGCTAGTCACTAGCCCCCACAGTCAAGCTCCTATGGCCAAGTGAAGGTAATAAAACCGCATAGTCTGATTGCTTAGTTTCTCTCACGCAATACCGCCTCCAGGCACCGAGACGTCGGCTAAGGGTAACAGTGCCGGGATGAAACACCCCTCGTAGTATATACATGGGGGCTGAAGCCGACGACTGGTAACTTTTAGATTCAAAACGGCCGCACGGGAGTCAAAATAAAATCAACATAGATTCACGTCTGATAAACCATACAAAGGACCGTGTTATAAAGCAAATGGTCTGATTGTCATTTAATACATGATATTTCAGTCAAGGATTACATCTTTGGGACACTGGTTCTCTATCACCCGAGCACCATCCATAACAATGGGGAAATACTGCTCAGGACGACGATGCTCCTTTCCAACAGGCGGGAGACCCGTGGCCATCTCCACTTGCTTGATCTTAGGCTAGTGCACCATGGTCTTCGCGAAGGCCATCCGAGCTCCTTCGATGCATGTGAAGCACTTCATAGCATCGACCCAGGAGGGTGTGTCGCACAACTTCTGCACCAGGCCGAAGTAACTGCTCAGAATTGGCTCTGTGGGCCACAGCCAGACACAGAGGTCCTTCGTGGCTGGCTCAGCCATCCGATGCAGCTCCATCAGCTGCTTCATCTGGTTGCTCAGGAGGGGAGGGTGTTCGGGCGCCTGGAAATGCGCCTAGAACAGCTTGTGTTTGGTGTCTCCCTCCCGAGCCGCATAGTGTCTCACTGCGTCCGCCGCACTCCTCGGGAGCTCCGCAAACGCGCCTGAGGAACGCTAGACCCGTGTGAGCAACACGAATCTCTTGCCGCCAAAGACACTCTGAAATAAATATGGCTTACCATCAGCAATTTGCTTCACTTGGCGGAGCCCTTTTCGGGCGCCCCGCACTCCATCCTTGCCTGCTGGAACTCCTGCTTCACTTTGGATAGCTCGGAGGACTGATCCTTATTCTTCTGCTCAAGGTCCTCACATTTAGTGATGGCATCCTTTAGCTCCCGCTGCACTTCAGCCACCCTGGCCTCGTGCTTCCCACTCACGGTTTTCACCGTCTTTAGTTTGGCGGCCGCTTTCTCCGCCGCCGCCTTCTGCTTCCTCCTTGGCCTTCTTCAGCTTGACCTTGAGACCCTCGGCCTCCGCGGCGACAGCTGCAAACATAATTAAGAATCTCCTGCTTAGGAATAATACCAAACACTTTGCTCGACATGAGAACTATAACATCTCGATCAGGCTAACCTTGCGCTTCGTCGAACCGCCTGTTGATAAGGTCGAGCTCCTCATCGGAGCTCTTAAGCTTCCAATTCATCTCATCCAGTGCCGCGACATTAGTAGCTGCTGCCGAGGATGAGGCCTGCAATAACAAAAGAATCAAATCACTTAAACTCCTGATTCAATGATTTTTGATCCTCCGTCAGGATTATCAATCCCAACAGAGTCTCAGGGGCTGCTATATACAAGGACTGTTCAATCTTTGTTAGCCAAATCTGCTCTATGCAAAGAATATTACATGGTTTACCTCGAAGCCCGTCATGAGGCCACCGAAGGCTTCCTTCGATCCACTGTTAACGGACCGAATACTCTGTAGAACCACACCCATCAGGGTGCGGTGTTCTGTGATGAGGGAGGAGTTGTTCACCACCTCCTCCATCACATCCGGCCACCCTGCCGCTGCCCGATCGTTGGTGTTCTACGCTGGCGGCGGGGCCCCGGCTCCTCCCTCGGTAGAGGGTGGAATTGACGCCTCCAAGGCCCTTGGGAGGTCCGGAATTGTCTTTGGGGAGGGCTCGGACTGGCCGAGCTCTCCCTCCTTGTTCACGAGGAGGGATCCATCCTCGTGGTCGTCAGCAGCCGAGGTGTTAGCCTCAGCCATGAGCTCGACACCACCACCTCCTGTGTCCGGGCCGGGAGGGGTCCTTCGGGACAGCACCTCCCCGGTCTCCCTGATGACGGGGGGAGGATTCGAGTGCGATGCAGACCCGCTCTCCGCCAGTTCGGCTAGCGGAGAATCCCCCTCTGAGGTTCGGTCAGTGGGGTGGGCGCGCGATGGGCTGAAATATGAGATGCACATGTGTTATCAATGAAAGATTAATGAAACAAACGCCTGGAAAATATCAGAGTCCATACGTCTCGGCAAGGCTTAACCTTGGGGTTCCTCTCCGAAACCTCCTCGGCCGCCACGGACTCCTCATCAGAATCCGAGCTGTCGTCAGGCAGGACCAGCTTGGGCCTGCACTGTTTCTTCGGGGCACGAGGGGGCTGCTCCTCCTCGGCGTCGTCTGATGCTACCTTCTTCTTGGAATGGGAGGAGTCGCTCTCCTCCTCGACCTCTTCCTGCTCCCTCTCTTGAGCGGAGGGAGCATGGGTGTCTCCGGACTTGTCCGGTTGGCCCCTCGGGCGGAGGCCTTCCCTGGCCTCCGGCACTTCTTTCTTTTTTTTCTTTTCCTTCTTCTTCGGCGTGTTGTACGGCGCCACAATCAGCATTTTCTCCAGCAAAGCCGACCGGGGTCTTCGGGCGGCGGGGCCGGACTGCTGATCATCTTGGCCTTCTCGAGCCAACCCTGCGAAAGTAGAAGAATGGAGGATAAATCTCCTGGAATGCTAACATCCGAACTCAGAACGGATAAGAACTTTGTTACCTCCTTTGGGGGGTGTTCGGCGTCAAGGCCGATGTCTTCCTCCTTGGCTGGCCATGTTTTTTTAGGCTTGAACAGCACCTTCCACAGCTTGTCGTGGGTGGTGCCGTAGAAGTATTGTACAGTGGCCGGATCCGTAAGCTTGTAAGATCACATTGGGGTGGCCCTTTGTTGGCAGGGGAGGAGGCGGCGACAAAGCATCACCTGAACCACGTTGGTCAGCTTGGCGCCCGCCTTTATCATGTTGGAGATGCGCTTCTCACTACAAGAAATATGTCAACTTGCGACCATCAATATTGGTCACCGAGTGGTCATTGTTTTTCATCTGCGACCTTTTTGTGACCAAAAACAGTTGGTCAAAAGTTGACCGTCTTTAATGAAACTTGATGACCTTTGTTGTGAAATGGTCGTAGAAGGCAATGACCAAAATAAAAGGTCATTGGTTCAATGACCAATTGTTTTGGTCGCTGGTTGTCTGCCAAGGCCACGTCGGATCCAACGTGGCAAGCTGACGTGGCAAAATCGTGACTAAATGAAAAGGTCGTTGATTAGAATCATCCCGGTCCAATTCGCTGTCTATATGGGCCAATTCGCTGTCTATATGGGCCGAGCCCATTAATTCAGCCCATTTATTGTTTTTTCCTTTCAATTTTGGTCAGCTACATTGGCCTGGCCCAACAATTCGGTCTTTTATTTATTTCTGGGCCATGGCCTTTTAACATTGTTTGGGCCATTATATTTTGGAGCTAGCCCCACCAATCAAATGGGTCCCACTTGTCATCATCTCACACATTGGGCCCACTTGATAGAAATTTCAAAACTGCTCAAATTATTTTCATAAGTGGGTCCTCGAGTCAAGTTTACATTCCACATGTTTTCCAATCACATACATAATCAATATTTCAAACGGAAAAGTACAAATGTAGTTCATCAAATAACACTAATTAAGTCTACTACAATCTGTACATAGTCTATTACAACCTAAATATGCCTACTATTACAATATTACAATATCTACAGTCTATTACAGTCAAACAAAAGAGAAGACTCTTTGCTGAGTAGGGCTATCCGGCTTCGAACTTCAAATTTCATAGACCTGGAGCTCCTGTAAAAGAGTGAACACATAGGCTACCAACAATAGAGTAGCTATTATTCCTGCAGTAGATTTGCAAACCTCCAGGTTTAGTGTACAGACTATCGAAAAATTATATATTGAAAGAGATTTCATAGAAATGTAGATTTATGGACCAAATATATGATAAAGCAACAGATTCAGCCAACTTCAAAGACCTAGATATTTTAGAGACCAATTATACCAGAACACTAGATGTTCGTGATGCATATTCACAGAACCACAAGAACACTAGATATAGTATAGTATGATTCTAGGAGTATAATGCTAACCACAAGAGCATCAATCAGCAGTAGGTATATAGCTAGCAAACTATCTACTAGACATCATCAACCCTTGAATCATAACATGTCCAGCAAGGAAACAAAAAATGGAACAAGTACTAATTCTAGATAGCAGCAAAACATGTCCAGGAAGGCCATCCAATGGTTTCAGCCACATCCTAATAGAGCATGGTTGTAGCAGAGGAAAGGGAGGACCTCACAATGGTGGTTTGTGTAGCCGATGTCGAACAGCCTCCGTTCATCGCTTGCGAGCACCATGCACACCATGCACCTTGGTTGGACATGAAGCGTTTGTCCTCTGTTAAACGGATGAAATCCAAAGCATCGCTGTTGCACATGGATAGGAGGAGTCAGAAATTTTGAGGTCAAATCGAAAAGGGAATAGCATCAAGTCTGCAGGTGCGTGAGGAAGGAAAGCAATGCAAAAGCATCACTTCGAGGAGTAGAATCCTAACCACAAGAGCATCAATCAGCAGTAGGTATATATATAGCTAGCAATTATACCATGTACTCTCTCTGTAAAGAAATATAAGAGAATTTAGACCACTAAAGTAGTGATCTAAACGCTCTTATATTTTTTGTGGCAGGAGTAGTAAACAGCAGCATCATCACTTGTACCATGACATGTCCAGCAAGGATACAAAAAATGGGAAAATAATTAATTCTAGACCAGATACCAACTGAACTAGACAGAGGCCATCCAATGGATTAAGCCACGTTCATACTAAACCTACAACACCTCTTTCCAGTTCTCTCAACTACGATAGAACAAACAAATGCTTAATAGAAGCAAATGTCATTTTACAAGGCTTCTTATTGAAACACAAAAAAGATATGGCAACACCCATCCAGTAATTCATGGCCATTAAAGCAGACAACTGGGTTAGATTTTTTAAGTTGATTCAATTGCTGAACGAAGACGGGTTCGTTCTGATGGCTGTTTAAGTTATGAGATATCTTACTAAGATTAGTGTACATACTACAGCTAAAAACATAAATGCAAGGATCTTTGTTCCCTTCACAATGTATCACTATTTCACTACTTGACAACATGCTGGATACATAACCATTCTTATAGCCTGCATACTTTAAACCTCCATGCCATGTTATAACTGTCTTAAACTACTAAGTAGGTTATGGTACAGTTCTAGGCTTCTAGCACAATGTACATTGCAAGTGTCGTGCTATATACTATTCTTCATAAAATGGGCAGAGAGTGACAGCGTACCCACCAGAATGCTGCACAACGCCTGAGGGGTATATGCCAGCTGGTGTTGGAGCTGCAGTTGGCACTTGATTCTCTGGTGAGCGGCCACTACCACAGAGGTGAGGAGGGACGTAAGAGCTACGAGTGGGATGTGAGTCCTGATGTGTCGGGTGATAGAGGCGAGGGTGTCCCGATCTTTCGATGAGATGATAGCTATCGTTTTTGGTGGAGTAGACTTTGACGATCCGACTATGAACGTGCGAGGACGTCGCGCCTTAGCAATCGCTAAACCAACTCTGAGAGGTTATTAACCACGCCGGAGCACAATCAACCTGACCACGAGGGTCTATCTCCTGCAAGCAAACGAAGAACAAGCAAGAAACTAAGATTTGCAATCTGGATATTGCGAATATAAGATGAAAGCTTTATTGATCAAGGTGGGGTTCTGTGACGTCTTGGTCTGGTCGTTGAACACAAACGAAGTACGCGAAGTTGCAGCTATGGCGAACTTTTAATCTAAACAAAACCCAAAGTCTAAACGGTGCCCTAAGGGCTGTATATATGGAGGAAGAGGGGGGGGATTTCGTGGCCCTTGAAGGAGGGGTACGAAACCAACCCTATCTCTTGTTTCCCCACACATACGGACTCTAAAAACAGCCTATACTCAAATATTTCGAAATTACATGGGCCTGGCCCAATAATAAGGTGACGCAGCACCTATAATAGCCTCTGGACGAAATTTATGAAGTGGCATCTTGTATATTTCGTCCAAGGCTTCCTGCACTCATTATGGTGGCTTCAAAGTCCTGAAATCATCACTTGTAACTCCGTTCTTGTTCCCCTTGCGTATGCCATCATCTCTATGCTTGAACTTGCTCCAGGGTTCCTCTTTCTTGTTCAAGCTAGGCCCTTCATTTGTAAGCAAAACAAATGTATCCAATTTAGGCAGCATCATATTCTCATGAACATTAGAATCATTACCAAGAAACGAAAGTACCTGATAATTTAATTGGCGTGCGCGAGCTCTAGTAATTGGTCCAGTATGTATAGCAGCAGGGGCTGTGGGTGTAACAATGGTATTGATGTCCTCATCATCCTCCCCTTCTTGAAATGAAGTCGTCCTCGACGGAAGCTCATCTTCCTCACCCAAATAAGGCTTCAAATCTGCAATGTTAAAAGTGGGACTAACCCCAAAATCTGCAGGCATCTCAAGTTTATATGCATTATCATTTATTTTCTCTAACACCTTAAAAGGACCATCAGCACATGGCATTAGCTTTGATTTGCGCAAATCAGGAAATCTATCCTTACGCAAATGTAACCAAACAAGATCTCCAGGTGCAAACACAACATGTTTTCTACCCTTATCTCCAGCAAGTTTATATTTAGCATTCATACGCTCAATGTTCTCCTTAGTTAACTCATGCATTTTTAAGATCAATTCAGCACGTTGTTTAGCATCAAAATTAACCTTCTCCGAAGATGGAAGAGGCAACAAATAAATTGGTGCACGAGGAAGGAAACCATACACAATTTCAAAAGGACACATCTTAGTAGTAGAATGCAATGAACGATTATAAGCAAATTCAATATGAGGCAAGCATTCTTCCCACATTTTCTTGTTATTCTTCAAAACAGCCCTAAGCATAGTAGACAATGTTCTATTGACTACTTCAGTTTGTCCATCAGTTTGGGGGTGACATGTAGTACTAAAAAGCAGTTTAGTCCCCAGCTTAGCCCATAAACATCTCCAAAAGTGGCTAAGAAATTTAGTATCACGATCTGAAACAATAGTATTTGGCACACCATGCAAGCGTATAATTTCACGAAAGAACAAATCAGCAACATTAACAGCATCATCGCTTTTATGACATGGTATAAAGTGTGCCATTTTCGAGAACCTATCCACGACAACAAATATGCTATCCCTCCCCTTCTTTGTTCGAGGTAAACCTAAAACAAAGTCCATAGATATATCCTCCCAAGGAACATGATAGAGGCGAGGGTGTCCCGATCTTTCGATGAGATGATAGCTATCGTTTTTGGTGGAGTAGACTTTGACGATCCGACTACGAACGTGCGAGGACGTCGCGCCTTAGCAATCGCTAAACCAACTCCGAGAGGTTATTGACCACGCCGGAGCACAATCAACCTGACCACGAGGGTCTATCTCCTGCAAGCAAACGAAGAACAAGCAAGAAACTAAGATTTGCAATCTGGAGATTGCGAATATAAGATGAAAGCTTTATTGATCAAGGTGGGGTTCTGTGACGTCTTGGTCTGGTCGTTGAACACAAACGAAGTACGCGAAGTTGCAGCTATGGCGAACTTTTAATCTAAACAAAACCCAAAGTCTAAACGGTGCCCTAAGGGCTGTATATATGGAGGAAGAGGAGGGGATTTCGTGGCCCTTGAAGGAGGGGTCCGAAACCAACCCTATCTCTTGTTTCCCCACACATACGGACTCTAAAAACAGCCTATACTCAAGTATTTCGAAATTACATGGGCCTGGCCCAATAATAAGGTGACGCAGCACATATAATAGCCTCTGGACGAAATTTATGAAGTGACATCTTGTATATTTCGTCCAAGGCTTCCTGCACTCATTATGGTGGCTTCAAAGTCCTGAAATCATCACTTGTAACTCCGTTCTTGTTCCCCTTGTGCATGCCATCATCTCCATGCTTGAACTTGCTCCAAGGTTCCTCTTTCTTGTCCAAGCTAGGCCCTTCATTTGTAAGCAAAACAAATGTATCCAATTTAGGCAGCATCATATTCTCATGAACTTTAGAATCATTACCAAGAAACGAAAGTACCTGATATTTTAATTGGCGTGCGCGAGCTCTAGTAATTTGTCCAGTATGTATAGAAGCAGGGGCTGTGGGTGTAACAATGGTATTGATGTCCTCATCATCCTCCCCTTCTTGAAATGAAGTCGTCCTCGACGGAAGCTCATCTTCCTCACCCAAATAAGGCTTCAGATCTGCAATGTTAAAAGTGGGACTAACCCCAAAATCTGCAGGCAGCTCAAGTTTATATGCATTATCATTTATTTTCTCTAACACCTTAAAAGGACCATCAGCACGTGGCATTAGCTTTGATTTGCGCAAATCAGGAAATCTATCCTTACGCAAATGTAACCAAACAAGATCTCCAGGTGCAAACACAACATGTTTTCTACCCTTATCTCCAGCAAGTTTATATTTAGCATTCATACGCTCAATGTTCTCCTTAGTTAACTCATGCATTTTTAAGATCAATTCAGCACGTTGTTTAGCATCAAAATTAACCTTCTCCGAAGATGGAAGAGGCAACAAATCAATTGGTGCACGAGGAAGGAAACCATACACAATTTTAAAAGGACACATCTTAGTAGTAGAATGCAATGAACGATTATAAGCAAATTCAATATGAGGCAAGCATTCTTCCCACATTTTCTTGTTATTCTTCAAAACAGCCCTAAGCATAGTAGACAATGTTCTATTGACTACTTCAGTTTGTCCATCAGTTTGGGGGTGACATGTAGTACTAAAAAGCAGTTTAGTCCCCAGCTTAGCCCATAAACATCTCCAAAAGTGGCTAAGAAATTTAGTATCACGATCTGAAACAATAGTATTTGGCACACCATGCAAGCGTATAATTTCACGAAAGAACAAATCAGCAACATTAACAGCATCATCGCTTTTATGACATGGTATAAAGTGTGCCATTTTCGAGAACCTATCCACGACAACAAATATGCTATCCCTCCCCTTCTTTGTTCGAGGTAAACCTAAAACAAAGTCCATAGATATATCCTCCCAAGGAACATGATAGAGGCGAGGGTGTCCCGATCTTTCGATGAGATGATAGCTATCGTTTTTGGTGGAGTAGACTTTGACGATCCGACTACGAACGTGCGAGGACGTCGCGCCTTAGCAATCGCTAAACCAACTCCGAGAGGTTATTGACCACGCCGGAGCACAATCAACCTGACCACGAGGGTCTATCTCCTGCAAGCAAACGAAGAACAAGCAAGAAACTAAGATTTGCAATCTGGATATTGCGAATATAGATGAAGTATTGATAATGGTGGGGATCCGAAAGCGGTCTTGGTCTGGTCGTTGGACACAAACGAAGTACACGAAGTTGCAATGGCTAACTTTTAACTAAACAAATCCCAAAGTCTAAACGGTGCCCTAAGGGCTGTATATATGGAGGAAGAGGAGGGGATTTCGTGGCCCTTGAAGGAGGGGTCCGAAACCAACCCTATCTCTTGTTTCCCCACACATACGGACTCTAAAAACAGCCTATACTCAAGTATTTCCAAATTACATGGGCCTGGCCCAATAATAAGGTGACGCAGCACCTATAATAGCCTCTGGACGAAATTTATGAAGTGACATCTTGTATATTTCGTCCAAGGCTTCCTGCACTCATTATGGTGGCTTCAAAGTCCTGAAATCATCACTTGTAACTCCGTTCTTGTTCCCCTTGTGCATGCCATCATCTCCATGCTTGAACTTGCTCCAAGGTTCCTCTTTCTTGTCCAAGCTAGGCCCTTCATTTGTAAGCAAAACAAATGTATCCAATTTAGGCAGCATCATATTCTCATGAACTTTAGAATCATTACCAAGAAACGAAAGTACCTGATATTTTAATTGGCGTGCGCGAGCTCTAGTAATTGGTCCAGTATGTATAGAAGCAGGGGTTGTGGGTGTAACAATGGTATTGATGTCCTCATCATCCTCCCCTTCTTGAAATGAAGTCGTCCTCGACGGAAGCTCATCTTCCTCACCCAAATAAGGCTTCAGATCTGCAATATTAAAAGTGGGACTAACCCCAAAATCTGCAGGCAGTTCAAGTTTATATGCATTATCATTTATTTTCTCTAACACCTTAAATGGACCATCAGCACGTGGCATTAGCTTTGATTTGCGCAAATCAGGAAATCTATCCTTACGCAAATGTAACCAAACAAGATCTCCAGGTGCAAACACAACATGTTTTCTACCCTTATCTCCAGCAAGTTTATATTTAGCATTCATACACTCAATGTTCTCCTTAGTTAACTCATGCATTTTTAAGATCAATTCAGCACGTTGTTTAGCATCAAAATTAACCTTCTCCGAAGATGGAAGAGGCAACAAATCAATAGGTGCACGAGGTAGGAAACCATATACAATTTCAAAAGGGCACATCTTAGTAGTAGAATGCAACGAACGATTATAAGCAAATTCAATATGAGGCAAGCATTCTTCCCACATTTTCTTGTTATTCTTCAAAACAGCCCTAAGCATAGTAGACAAAGTTCTATTGACTACTTTAGTTTGTCCATCAGTTTGGGGGTGACAAGTAGTACTAAAAAGCAGTTTAGTCCCCAACTTAGCCCATAAACATCTCCAAAAGTGGCTAAGAAATTTGGTATCACGATCTGAAACAATAGTATTTGGCACACCATGCAAGCGAATAATTTCACGAAAGAACAAATCAGCAACATTAGCAGCATCATCGCTTTTATGACATGGTATAAAGTGTGCCATTTTCGAGAACCTATCCACGACAACAAATATGCTATCCCTCCCCTTCTTTGTTCGAGGTAAACCCAAAACAAAGTCCATAGATATATCCTCCCATGGAACACTAGGTACAGGCAAAGGCATATATAAACCATGAGGATTGAGTCGTGACTTAGCTTTTTGACATGTAGTGCAGCGACCAACAAAGCGCTCAACATCCCGTCTCATCTTTGGCCAAAAGAAATGTGTAGCAAGTACATCCTCCGTCTTCTTTACGCCAAAGTGTCCCATTAATCCTCCTCCATGTGCCTCCTGCAACAACAAAAGACGAACGGAGCTAGCTGGAATGCATAGCTTGTTAGCACGGAACAGAAATCCATCGTTAACGACGAACTTGTTCCATGTTCTCCCTTCTTTACAATTCTGCAATACATCTTTAAATTCAGCATCATGCACATATTGATCTTTGATGGTCTCCAAACCAAATATTTTAAAGTCAAGTTGTGAAAGCATAGTATAACGACGAGACAATGCATCAGCAATAACATTTTCTTTACCCTTCTTGTGTTTAATGACATAAGGGAAAGTCTCAATGAATTCAACCCATTTAGCATGTCTACGGTTCATTTTAGCTTGACTTTTAATATGTTTCAAAGATTCATGATCAGAATGAATAACAAATTCTTTGGGCCATAAATAATGTTGCCATGTTTCCAAAGTCCGAACAAGAGCATATAATTCCTTATCATAAGTAGAGTAATTCAGACTAGGCCCACTCAATTTTTCAGAAAAGTATGCAACAGGTTTGCCATCTTGTAATAACACACCTTCTAATCCAATTCCACTAGCATCACATTCAAGCTCAAAAGTCTTATTAAAATCAGGAAGTTGGAGTAAAGGAGCATGTGTTAACTTATCTTTCAACACCGTGAAGGCTTCTTCCTGTGCGGTACCCCAAACAAAAGGCACATCCTTCTTTGTAAGCTCGTTGAGAGGTGTAGCAATGGTACTGAAATCTCTCACAAAACGCCTATAGAAACCAGCGAGGCCAAGGAAACTCCTCACTTGTGTGACCGTTTTGGGCTGCGGCCAACTCTCAATAGCTTCAATCTTGGCTTTATCAACTTCAATTCCCTGTGGAGTAACAACATAGCCAAGAAAAGATACTCGGTCGGTGCAAAAGGTGCACTTCCCAAGGTTACCAAACAAACGTGCATCACGTAGAGCAATAAAAACAGCACATAAATGTTCCAAATGTTCCTCCAAAGATCTGCTATAAATCAATATATCATCAAAGTAAACTACCACAAATCGTCCAATGAAAGCACGTAAAACTTCATTCATTAATCTCATGAAAGTACTAGGAGCATTAGTTAACCCAAAAGGCATGACTAACCACTCATATAAACCGAACTTAGTTTTAAATGTTGTTTTCCATTCATCTCCCAATTTTATATGAATTTGATGGTATCCACTACGCAAATCAACTTTGGAGAATATTGTAGAGCCACTCAATTCATCAAGCATATCATCTAGCCTAGGAATAGGATGACGATAATGAATAGTAATATTATTAATGCCTCTACAATCAACACACATACGCGACGTACCATCCTTTTTTTTGCACTAGTATAATAGGAACAGCACAAGGACTAAGAGATTCGCGTATATAACCTTTGTCGAGCAGCTCCTGTACTTGACGCATAATCTCCTTCGTCTCCTCTGGATTGGTACGGTATGGCGCACGGTTTGGCAACGAAGCACCAGGAATTAAGTCAATCTGATGCTCAATCCCGCGAATAGGTGGTAATCCCGGTGGCACGTCTTGTGGAAACATGTCAGCGAACTCCTGCAAAATGTTAGTGACAGCAGGAGGCAAAGAGGAAGGCACGTCCTCGAATGAAAATAACGCCTCTTTGCACACAAAAGCATAGCAAACAGATTTGCTGAAATCTAGCTCATCAATATCAGATTTGGTGGCAAGTAAACATGCACTTTTCAATTTAATTTCAGAAGCAACACTAGATGGTTTATTATTAGGCTTCATTTGTTGCTCAAATTCTTTTGCCACAATCTGATTTTCACTCTTATTTTTCTCCTGTTTTGCTTTACTAGCTCTATTAATATCATCTTTCAAAATAGAATCAGGAGTCATAGGAAGCAAAGTAATATGTTTATCCTTATGAACAAGAGTATACTGATTGTTTCTACCATGGTGTACAGAATTTTTATCAAATTGCCATGGTCTACCAAGTAATAATGAACATGCTTGCATGGGGACCACATCACAATCAACATAATCAGCATATGTAGAGATACTAAAATGCACACGAACAGTACGTGTTACCTTAACCTTGCCGCTGTTATTGAACCATTGGATATAGTAAGGATATGGATGTGGTCTTGTGGTGAGAGATAGCTTCTCCACCATCTCCATGCTAGCCAAGTTATTGCAGCTCCCTCCATCTATGATGACGCGAACAGAACGTTCCTTCACAACTCCCTTTGTATGGAACAAATTATGCCTCTGATTTTGCTCAGCTTGTGTGACCTGCACACTCAAAACACGTTGAGCAACTAAACATTCATACCTGTCAGCGTCTTCAGGAGCCATGTATTGCGTCTCATGATCAGAATCATCTCCACCGTGTTCTTCACTTGTCATAAGAGCCAAAGTCTCCTCATCATAGTCACTAGCGGACTCATACCCACCATCCTCAGTAGCAATCATAACACGCGGAGATTGGCATTCTCTCGCATAATGACCTCTTCCCTTACAACGACGACAAATAATATCATGTGTGTGCCCTGTTGATGCCATAGATGAAGAAGAGCTCTGGGCAGGCCCAGAAGGTGTACTCTTGGCAGATGGTGGTGGTGGTGCCTGTTTTCTTGTATCTCGGTTGGAATTGGCGGCTGAAGTCAGTGGTGCCGCAGTAGGACGTGCGGGAGTAGAGGAGGCACGCGGTGTCCATGATGAAGATCGACCTGCAGAAAAATTAGTTCGCGCCAATGCCTGTCGATCCTGCACTTCACGTTCAGCTTTACAAGCAAGATGGAATAAACGAGTGATATTATTATACTCCTTATACTCTAGAATGGTCTGAATCTCTCTATTTAATCCACCCATGAAATGTGCAAGCATAGCTTCATTCTCCTCAACAATACCACATCTAATCATGCCAGTTTGTAATTCCTGATAATATTCTTCTACAGAATTTTTTCTTTGTCTTAAGCGCTGCAATTTTTGAAGTAATTCACGTTGATAATATGGTGGAACCCAACGAGTATGCATAGCAGTTTTCAAAGCAGCCCACGTAGCTGGAATAGGATATAATCTACAATGTTCAGACCACTATACACATGCAAAACTAGTAAAAGCACAAATAGCAGCAGCAACTCGTCTCTCCTCGGGATATTGTAAACATGTAAAACGTTGTTCAGTTTCTAACTCCCAAGTAAGATATATATCAGGAACATATCTACCCTCAAATGGTGGAATATTCAATTTCAGTTTAGGAAGATGGTCATGATCTCGTACCTGAGCTGGTAATGCAGCCCTACCATTGCGATTATTGGCATGTGGACGACCTGGTGCTGGTACGTAGTTCTGATTTTGATCAACCTCATCCTCGTAATCGCCCGCATAATCGTCTTCCTCAGCGGTAGCAGGAGCCATAGAAGCATCAACAGTAGGTGCAGCGGCACCAGAAGTTTGACCAGGCTCAAGGGGAACGCGATGTGCTCGTCCCACTTGATTTGGAAGGCGACGTTGTTGTTGTTGTAGAGGTGCGACAGGTGCAGCTGGTGGTGGTTGTGGAAGACGCGCGAGCAATTCATTAAACTTGTTATCGAGATTTGTTTCGAACGTATTCTCAATTCCATCTATCTTCTCCATGGCCTCTTCAAATCTGTTTAGCACATCTTGCACCTGTCCACTCATCATTTGCTGAAATTTATCATGTAGCTGTTTGTTCGTCATGTTCTCCCAATCAGTCTCATCGGCTTGTGATCCTGCCATGGTTAGCAGCAATAGAAACACACAAAAATATTATCCTACAGACTACTAGGAAGTGGTGGTGGTGGTGTATCACAAATCCGTCAAGCGAATCTCAAATGCTTACCAGTTCTTAACCAGCAGCAGGTGGTGATCGGCCACCGTTGTAGTCAAAACTCTCAAAGATTGGACAGAGCGATTGCCAGGTGGTGTCAAACGCACGATGTAGATGTATGTGGAGCTGGGAAGGCTTATGATATAGTAGCAAAAATGTCAGCAATAATCAATTCAGAGATGCAAAGTTGAATAAACGCTCAACGACGGTACTGTGCTGGTCCTAGGCTAGACCGTACTAGAGACGCGAGCCTAGAACACTAACAAAATCACGGTGCGGCACGTAAACAAGGGAAGAGCACACTCTAAAAAAAGCCTTTTTTTTTGCACTGTTTTTTTTTTGCGCTCCTCTTTTTTTTTTTTTGCAAAAAATCACTATAATGGCGAGTGTCTCAAAACTCTTCCCAAGTCAAACTAACTGGATTGGCACGGAATTTTTTTTTGACAAAATTTTTTTTTTCGGAAATCAGGGCAGCGACGACGAAAACGTGCGTCAAAAAATCACTATGATGGCAAGTGTCTCAAAACGCTCCCTGGGACCTAAAATTAGGATAGGGAAAAAATATTTTTGACTGCCAAAATTTTGGCCTAAAAACTGCCCGGGGAAAAAATAGGATAGGGAATTTTTTTTTTCCGAAACCTACTCAGGCAAGGAAACACGAATCGGAAACTAGATGGATCTCGAAAACAAACCTAATATGAAAAGAACTCGGATTGGTGATGGATATATGGTGGTGGATATATGGTGGTGGTATATGGTAGCGGTGGTGGTATATGGATAAGAATCGGTGATGGTATATGGATTCAGAGCGGTGGCGGATAAGCGGTGGTGGTAGATGGCAGGGGCGATGATGATGGTGCGGCGGCGGCGTGACAAGTTATGACCAGAACTCGAAACTCTAAAGGACTAGACGCTAAGACCAGCAACTAGACACGACGATGCAACCGCAAATTCAACAAAGCAAAAACCCTAAAAAGATTATGCAAAGGCTCAGATTGGTTCGGATATGAACTAACCCTAATTTTTTTTTGGCTTTTTCGTGGACTGTAGGTATGAAGAACAGACTCGATCTAAACTAAGAAAAACTGTAAAATCTCACCGAGCAACCTGAAAATCTGATACCACTTGATAGAGGCGAGGGTGTCCCGATCTTTCGATGAGATGATAGCTATCGTTTTTGGTGGAGTAATCTTTGACGATCCGACTACGAACATGCGAGGACGTCGCGCCTTAGCAATCGCTAAACCAACTCCGAGAGGTTATTGACCACGCCGGAGCACAATCAACCTGACCACGAGGGTCTATCTCCTGCAAGCAAATGAAGAACAAGCAAGAAACTAAAATTTGCAATCTGGATATTGCGAATATAAGATGAAAGCTTTATTGATCAAGGTGGGGTTCTGTGACGTCTTGGTCTGGTCGTTGAACACAAACGAAGTACGCGAAGTTGCAGCTATGGCGAACTTTTAATCTAAACAAAACCCAAAGTCTAAACGGTGCCCTAAGGGCTGTATATATGGAGGAAGAGGGGGGGATTTTGTGGCCCTTGAAGGAGGGGTCCGAAACCAACCCTATCTCTTGTTTCCCCACACATACGGACTCTAAAAACAGTCTATACTCAAGTATTTCAAAATTACATGGGCCTGACCCAATAATAAGGTGACGCAGCACCTATAATAGCCTCTGGACGAAATTTATGAAGTGGCATCTTGTATATTTCGTCCAAGGCTTCCTGCACTCATTATGGTGGCTTCAAAGTCCTGAAATCATCACTTGTAACTCTGTTCTTGTTCCCCTTGCGCATGCCATCATCTCCATGCTTGAACTTGCTCCAAGGTTCCTCTTTCTTGTCCAAGCTAGGCCCTTCATTTGTAAGCAAAACAAATGTATCCAATTTAGGCAGCATCATATTCTCATGAACATTAGAATCATTACCAAGAAACGAAAGTACCTGATAATTTAATTGGCGTGCACGAGCTCTAGTAATTGGTCCAGTATGTATAGCAGCAGGGGCTGTGGGTGTAACAATGGTATTGATGTCCTCATCATCGGGGTACGACACCTATGGGATCCCAAGAGACCCCTTTACGATTCGGCGGGGGGAGAGGTATACGCAAAGAGCAGAACCAACGATCGGCGCGGGAAGTTTTTACCCAGGTTCGGGCCTCTGATCAGCGTAAAACCCTACTCCTGCCTTGTGTTCTTATTAATGTTCTTGAGCCCAGCCTTCAGGAGCGCTCGCTATGAACAGTACATGCAAAGAACAGCTACGCATGCAGAATGGGCCAGAAGTTCTCCTCCTCTGTAGCAATTGCCTTGGACCTCCTTTTATACGTTCAAAGGGGTCACACAGTGGCACAATGTACATACATTGAGGTGTAAAGTAGCTACAGGGTATCATACCTAACCCCTGACGGATTAGGACAAACGCATTTAATGCACCATGAGATGTCCGTTTTGGTGTCCTCACTTTCTTGGGGATGGAAAAAGGGGCCATCCCATCAGCACCGCTTAAGCTCTCCTCCACTGGCGCGTTGCCACGCATCCAGAGAAGGACCCAGAATGTCAGGCTTGTTACTGTGCCGAAGCGGTGGCACAGTGGCAGAATCTCGCCGGGCGCCGAATCTTGCCGGGCACCAAGCCTTGCCGGGCGCCAAGCCTTGTCAGACGCCAAGCCTTGCCGGGCGCCAAGCCTTGTCGGACGCCAAGCCTTGCCGGCCGCCGAGCCTTGCCGGGCGTCAATCCTTACCGGGCTCCGCAGACCACCCCAGCAAGATCTTGCCGGGGAAGCTGGCCTTCGGATTCCAGCTCTTCTTATCTGATGATCCTCAGATCTCTGACTTGATGATTTCTTTGGTGGCTTGAATCAACCTCGAGCTGTTGCCCGGCAAGCCTTGCCGCGAGGATGGCTACAACTGCCCGTGCACAAGTACGGGGTACTAGTGGCCCAATACTTAGTACACCGACAGGAGCCCCCGGGCCTAGGCCATACACGAGTGCGAGGCGTTGTTGGGCTAGGCCCAAACAGTGCACGGGCACGCGTGGCAGGGTATTAACTGCTCATAAATATCTTGTTTTACTGTGCCCTCCACTATACGCACCGAACGCGCAACGTGGGAAGCGTGCCTGAAAGGCTGCAACTGCCTCGCGCCTATAGAGGCACATTCACATTGGGGAATAAAAGAGGCGGCCCCGCTCCTTCCCCATAAAAAGGAGAAGCCGCAGAGGCACAAGCCTATTTACCCCCCTCTTCTTCTTAATCTGGCCGTCGCCATCGCCTTCCTCCTCTCGAGCTCAGAGCGATGCTTTTTCCTCCTCCGCCAACCGCTTCCACGCTCGCTCTACCCCCGGCTTCCGCTCTCACAGCCGCCATGCCACCCAAGGCCAGCAAAGGCAAGGGCAAGGAAGCGAAAGCCGACGTCCCGGAGAGCGAACTGGTGAAGATACGGAAGAAATATGTTGTCTTCCCCCCATCGCTCGATGCTGAAGCTCTGAAGGGGCGGTACCAGTGCATGTGGGCGAAGGGGACGCAAGCTCACTCTGCCACACAAGTGATCCCAGGTGCTTGTTCCAAAGGTGGATCGGACAGATACCCTTTCTTCACTGCGTATTTCTATTGCGGGCTCTGCCCCCCATTTTCCGACTTCTTCAATGATATCATGTACACATACGGCTTTCGTCTTCTCGATTTCACGCCGAATGCGGTACTTTGCATGTCCATCTTTGCTCATCTCTGTGAAAACTTTGTCGGCGTGATTCCCAATTCTGCTCTTTTTCGCCATTACTTCTTCCCTCGCATCCAAAAAGGAGAGGCCCTCTCTGGTTCTATCGCCTGGATTCCAAGGGCTTGGAATAAGGAAATATACCCAGAAGGAGTTTACCGTGAAAAGTGGGACGAATGGCAGGCTGAATGGTGCTGGATCCAGGAAGCAGATCCCCATCCGTTTTGTCTTCCCCGGCAACAGAAGGTGGTCCGCGGCAAGGATTGGAGCGATCTCGCTGCGGAGGACGAGAGGCTCACAATCGCCACCACCAGGATCCTCCGCCTGAAGGCTGCCGGGCTGACGATGGAGATGATTGGCTTCGACTTTCTCCGCCGCCGCATCGCCCCTTTGCAGAACAGGGGAAGGCCAGCTTGGGAATACAGAAACGCGGCAGATGTCATGAGATTGCGCCCCGGGCTGAATAACAATCTGACCACTATGCAGCTTGGCGCTCTCCATCAAAAATTATTCCAGCGCGAAGACAAGCATCGGCTGCCGGCAAGGATCGTCCCTTTGTGCAACAACTCCGCCTTGGGGTCAATCATCGCCTTCATGCCGATGTTCAACGCCCACGGTCTTGACGCGACTTGGGCCGAGCCAACCGAGGAGGAAGCACAGAAGTTTTTTGACAACTTGACGGAGAGACCCGTCCGGCAGGAGGCAGATTTCATCCGAGCCACCACTGACCAAGAAGTAGCTTACATTGCTACTAGGGTGGAGGAGGCAAATCTTGCCGCGGAGGCCGGCAGTGTCGGCTTCACAGAATGGGAAGCCAGCGACGCAGAGGTAGTTGTGGAGGCAAAACTTGCCGGGAAGGACAAAGCTGCCGAGGAACAGAGCAGCACAGCCACTGAGAGCTCGTCCGACGAGGATGCAGCCGAAGAAGAGCCGCAAGAAGAGCTCCCAGCCCCGAAGAAGACGAAGCGTGTTCTTCGGAAGGCTGCATCTAGCATCCCGGCAAGCCAGCCTTCTTCGAGCGGCGAGGCTCCCGGCAAGAAAGTGGCCGGCAAGACTGGACCGCGGCAAGGGGTTCGTCAACAACCTGCGCGGCGCGCGAGACCCACACCAGCGGCCACTGCTGGGGTGGCAGGGGTGTCTCGCACTACCGCACCGGAAGCTCCTTCGGCGCCTGCCACGGCCAAGCGGCCTAGGACCCCTCCTCCGCCTCCCCACTCAGACATTGCAGTGGAGGTCGATTTCGACATCTCCGGCTTTAGTCCGGAGCGAGAGGAAGAAGAGTGAGTACTTTGCAACAGCCTTTACATTCCAACCTTGAATCGATCTTACTAACTTGCTCGTATTGTCTCTGCAGTGACGCAGAAACCTTGCTGGAGAGGATGGCGAAGAGGTCAAAGACTTCCACGGGCGACAAGCCCCCGGCAGGCTCCATGAGCGTGCCAGAAACCGTCGTTGTCAGCCCGGAGCTCAGTCCTCAACGCAGCCCCCAGCACAGCCCCCAGCGTAAGTTCACTGTTCTTTCTCCGCTGGCGGGTGCTGGGGCCACCTCCCAACAGCTCGACGCAGGTAACTGATTACCTCAGAACGCTTGTTATTCTTTCCCTTATCTCTCTGTCTTCAGTCGCTTCAAACTTCAATCTCGATCTTATTCTGTTCTCCTCCTTCGTCCTTCAGAGTTCCCTGTGACGGAGCACATGGACGTCGACGTTGTCATCGAGGAGACCGCTAGGGACGCCGCTGCCGAAGCAGACAGGATCGCTGCTAGCGAGGCCACCAAGGATGACACTGTCGAGGCTGGTGGTGCTCTTGACGGGGAGACCGGCAAGACTGCACAAGAGGAACCCGCCAAGGAACCTACTGAAGGGGGCGACAGGGAAGCTGATGATCGTACTGACGGCATTCCTGCCGCAGGAGCGCCAGGCGCTAAACCGGCCACAGAGCCCCCTGCCACTGGTGAGGCGGTCGCTGAAGACCAGCCGTCAACATCTGAGGGCCCCTCATCCAGCAAATACCTCAAGGTTGGCGAGAACCTGTTCGTCAACTTGCCGGGGACGGCAAGCATTGGGGCACCAGCCGAAGGAGAAGTTTTTGACGAAGATATCATCGCTGCTGCCGGGCTCGAGGTTGTTGACAATCCCAACAATAGCAGCGGCAAATCTGAAGAGGATCAGCTCCTTCAGGCCATGGGCGAGAATTTCCGCAAGCTCCAGGCTCTCCACCGCGTCCGGAAAGATAAGGCGGACTCCAGAATGGCAGTTGTCGAGGCGGCCGAAGCAGATTTTCAAAGGCGCGTCGAACAAATGCAAGTCTGGCACACCGAGGCCCTCCAAGAGTTGGTTGCCGGCCGAGAACAAGTGAGCCAGCAGTGGACAGAAATCCTCCTGAAGCAATCTGATATGGAGAAGGCGCAGGATGAAGCTGCTCAAAGGATTGCCGCTGAAGATGCCCTCCTGACGGGGCGCCGCGTTGCTCTTGATGCTCATGAGGAAGACCTCACCGCACGTGAGCAGGCGCTCGCCGCCAAGCTTCGCAGCAAGGATGAAGATATCGAGAAGCTTGTCGCGCGGCAGACCCAGGAGCTGGAGCAAAAACATAAAGAGGCGCTCGAAGCTTTGACTGCAAGTCACGCCGGCAAGCTCAAGGAGGCCGTCGATGCTGCCGAAGCTGCAGAGGCCGCCAAGAACGAGCTGAGCGACAAGGTGAAGAAACTGGAAACAGATCTCGAAGAGCACGGCAAGGAGCTCTCGACGCTCAAAGGTGATAGGGAAAAAACCCTCCACTCCTTGGCGGAGATGCAAGTTGCCCTGTCCAATAAAACCAAGCAGCTCTCCTCTGCGGCTGATGACATTGCAGTTCTGGAGTTGAAGGTGACCACGTTGCAGAAGTCTCTCGAGGTCGGCAGGGCCCGTGAGAAAGCTCTACTCAAGGATCTCCAAGAAGAGAGGAACCTGCTCAAGAGCGCCGCCGCCGCCCAACTCGATTACGAGAAGGGGGTGGAGATCTGGACTGGACGTCTCATCGCCACTGCGGAGAAGCTTACGGCAGAACTGTCAACCATGGGCCTGTCGAACTTCAGGTATTCTTCCAAGGAAAGAATATCTCCAAGTGCCAGGTTGACAATGTTCTTTGAAAGCAGCATCAACGCCTTGAGGCTGCTCCAGTCTAGCCGGGCAACCCAATTGGCCAACGAGACTCGCCGGCTTTGCCGGGCCGTCCTCCGCAAGGTGCTCATCAAGGTGGTGCACAGCAATCCCGGCATCGACCTCTCCAACGCGCTCGGCCATCTGCCAAGGGACGCAAATGTTGAGGCGCTTGAAGAGTGCATCGCGCCTATCCTCGAGAAGGTGGACTCCATCAAAAGGATTGAAGGCCAGCACAGGGATTAAGTGCTCCCCTTTTCCTTGCCGTCATCATTCCATGTAAAAGACAATTAAGTCTCAAGTTAGAATTGCGGCAACTCATGAATGTAATATAACTCGCCTATGTTTAGGTTCATGCTTGCTATTTTCCTTGTCTGATTCCTTTATGTATGGAGTTCACCCTACGCTTACTGAAAAACTTGCCGGCTTTAACCTGCCGCGAGCACTGGGTGCGGGACTTCAGCAGCCTGCTGGAGGCGCAGCGGCCGGCAAGACTCCTTGACGTTCTCAGTGCAGCCACTTAAATCATTGAGCGTGCTCGAAACAAAATAAGGGCGCAACTGATTACAACAAGGGTTCCTTCGCGTGCAGATTTTCCATACAAGAGTCGGAATTGTCCAAGGAAATAACTTTATAATAAAAGAAACTTGCTCTAAGTTTTTAGAACTTAGCTTTCGGTCGCTATCCTTCCTCCGGCAAGCGTCGATTCCGAACGTCGCCAAGCAGTACTCATATCTCCCTTCCCCCCCCCCCCCCCCCCGGCAAATGTGCACGCGAGGAATCCTTCTTGTCTTTTAAAAAGAAAGAAAGAAAATAAAGACATGAAACCTTGGCGGTTCGTTAGAACTTACCGGGGGTAGTGTTATACAACATCTTAGACAAACATGCATACATAAATATGAACATGGGAATCAATAAGGGAATGTACAACACTTAAATTTATTCATCTGCGCTCAGGGTCTGCGCCTGGCTTTGTACAAAGGATCACATGCCTTGCCGGCAAGACTTGTACAAAAGGGTGGTTGCCGGGAGCCCCCGGCAACCGCGCCTTATCGGTAGAACTTACGAAGATGTTCGATATTCCAGGAATTGCTCACTGGAATGCCATCTTCGGTCTCCAGGCAGACAGCGCCGGGCCTGGTGACTCATACTACCCGATAAGGGCCTTCCCACTTTGGCGTCAACTTGTTTGAATTCTTGGCGGACTGAATCCGCCGAAGAACAAGGTTGCCTTCCTCAAGGCTTCGGGCGTGAACTTTGCGGCTATGGTAGCGACGCAAAGCTTGCTGGTAGCGTGCAGCTCGCACAGCAGCCTGAAGACGATTCTCCTCAAGGAGCACAGCGTCATCTTGCCGCAGTTGCTCTTGCTCAAGCTCATCATAAGCGAGCACTCGAGGTGATCCGTACGTGAGTTACGTGGGGAGAACTGCTTCCGCTCTCCGTAGACCAGAGCGAAGGGTGTCTGGCTGGTGGCTCGATTTGGTGCCGTTCTGATTGACCAAAGAACCGCCGGCAACTCATCAATCCAGCGTCTTCCGCACTTTCTCAGCCTGTCAAAAGTCCTGGTCCTGAGACCGCGCAGCACTTCAGCATTAGCCCTTTCTGCTTGGCCGTTGCTTCTTGGGTGAGCAACAGAGGCAAAACAAATTTTGCCGCCAAGGTCTTGGACGTACTGCATGAAGGTGCGACTTGTGAACTGCGTGCCGTTGTCGGTGATGATCCTGTTGGGTACACCGAAACGGCAAACTATCCCTTTAAAGAACTTGACGGCTGACTGTGCTGTCACCTTCCTCACTGCTTCCACCTCCGGCCACTTTGTGACCTTGTCGATAGCAACGTACAAGTACTCAAAGCCCCCGATAGCACGGGGGAAAGGGCCCAGTATGACGAGCCCCCAGACCGAAAATGGCCAGGAGAGAGGGATTGTCTGAAGAGCTTGAGCTAGTTGATGTGATTTCTTCGAATGAAACTGACACGCTTCACACTTGGTGACTAGTGTAGTTGCATCCTGGAGAGCGGTGGGCCAAAAGAAACCTTGCCGGAATGCTTTCCCGACAAGTGCTCTTGACCCTATGTGAGAGCCACATATGCCTCCATGTATCTCTGCCAACAGCTGAAGTCCATCCTCCCGAGGAATGCACTTCAATTTCACACCGTTTGGTCTCTTTCTGTACAGGACGTCATCGACGAACTTGTACATAACAGACCGACGGGCTACTCTTTCTGCTTCTTCCTGTTCCTCAGGGAGTTCTCCTGTCTGAAGGAAATGGACAATGTGCTGCGCCCATGCTGGAGCCTGAGGCTCGACAGCTAGGACTAAAGGCATCTCCTCCGCCGGGGGAACGTTTGTCTCGACAGCAAGGGCCTGAGGCCCCGCCGGAGCCTGTTGTTCCCCGGCAGGCATGTCGATCCCGGCAATTTCCTTGCCGGCGGCTCCGGGGAGCTCTGCCGAGAAGTACTGGCCAGAGTTCAACTTTCTTCTTTTTTCTTGCCGCATCGATGGCGCCACGGATGGTCGAGTCAATTGGAGCACAAAAGTTCCTGGTTCCACAGGCAACTTGAGGGCGGCACGCTTTGACAGGTCATCAGCAACACTGTTCTCGGCACGAGGAACGTGCTCCATTTGCAGACCGTCAAAGCGCTCTTCCATTTTCCTCACTTCATCCACGTAGGCTTGCATCAATGGACTTTGATAACTCTTGTTAACTTGCCTGACGACAAGCTGTGAATCGCCTTTGATGACGAGCTTTTTGATACCAAGGTCAGCCGCGATCCAGAGACCGGCAAGCAAACCCTCGTATTCTGCAGTGTTGTTGGTCGAACTCTCCCGGGGAAAGTGCATTTGGACTACGTACTTGAGGTGCTCTCCGGTGGGTGCGACAAGTAGCACGCCAGCACCGGCGCCTTGCAGCGAGAAAGCCCCGTCAAAGTACATAACCCATTGCTGATCGATTTCCTTGCCGGGAAGAGTTGTTTCTTGAACCTCTTCGTCTGGTGTTGGGGTCCATTCTGCAATGAACTCCGCCAAGGCCCTGCTCTGGATCGTCGAAGTGCTTTCAAACTTGAGGCCAAAGCTCGACAACTCCAACGCCCACTCCACGATCCTGCCGGTTGCTTCTGGATTTTGCAAAATCCGTTGCAACGGAAAGCGAGTGACGACGGTAATTCCATGTGCTTGAAAATAGTGGCGCAGCTTCCTTGAGGCCATAAGAAGGCCGAAAAGCAACTTCTGCACACCAGAATATCTTGACCTAGCTCCTTGTAAAAGAGAGCTAACAAAATAAACTAGGCGCTGCACCAGCTTCTTCTTCTTCACTGGTTCTTCTGTTTGCGCAGATCCTGTCTTGCCGGGATCAACCCTTGCCAGGGAAGATCTTGCCGCGTCACCTGGCGGTCCTGCCGCTGGTGTTGCTACCTCATCAGCCTCTCTCTGCGCCACTAGCGCAGCACTAACCACTTGATTTGTTGCTGCCAGATACAGCAGCAACGGCTCTTGTGGTTTAGGCGTGACTAGCGTCGGCGGAGAGGAAAGATATTTCTTCAAATCTTGCAGCGCAGCCTCCGCCTCCGGAGTCCATTTCATTGGACCTGCCTTCTTCAAAATTATGAAAAAGGGCAGGCCGCGCTCAGCAGATTTGGAAATAAACCTGCTTAGAACAGCAACACAGCCGGCAAGACGACGCACATCTTTGACGCGTCTCGGTGCTTCAATTTGCTCAATAGCTTTGATCTTGTCGGGGTTCGCTTCGATTCCCCGGCAAGATACAAAGAATCCGAGGAGCTTGCCGGAAGGAACACCGAACACGCACTTCTCAGGATTGAGCTTCAAGTTGATCTTGCGCAGATTTGCAAATGTTTCTTCTAAATCTTGAATGAGCGTCGCTTTGTCTTTGGTTTTGACCACTATATCATCCATATACGCCTCCATATTTCTATGGAGTTGAGGCTCAAAACCAATTTGAATTGCTCTCGCAAATGTCGAACCGGCACTTTTCAACCCGAAGGGCATTCGTATAAAACAATACGTACCACATGGGGTGATAAATGCGGTCTTCTCTTCATCTTCTTTTGTCATAAAAATCTGATGATACCCTGAATAGGCATCAAGAAAGGACAGGAGATCACAACCAGCGGTGGAATCCACAATCTGGTCGATGCACGGCAAGGGAAAGGGATCTTTTGGACAGGCTTTATTGATGTCTGTATAATCGATACAAAGCCTCCATTTCCCATTCGCTTTTCGCACTACAACCGGATTGGCCAACCAGGTTGGATGAAGCACTCCTTAGACCAATCCTGCCACCTCCAGCTTTCTGATTTCTTCGACAATGAATTCTTGCCGCTCCAAGGCTTGTTTCCTGACCCTTTGCTTGACGGGCCATGCATGAGGAAAGACAGCAAGGTGGTGCTCAATTACCTTCCTGGGAACACCGGGGATGTCAGACGGTTGCCATGCAAACACGTCGACATTCGCCCGCAGGAAAGCAACGAGCGCGCTTTCCTATTTGTCATCTAGGGTGGAACTTATGGTGAAAGGCCCCCCCCCCCCCCCGTTCCGTCCTCTCTGACGGGCACCTTCTTGGTCTCCGGCGGAGCAGCCTTGGATTTCTTGTTCTTGCCGGTGAAACTCTCTGGTGCGTCCTCGACGAAAGCGCAGCACTCTGAGGAGGTGCGCTTGCCGGAGTTCGCGCCAAGATTCCTGCCGGTCTTCTTCTTCCCCTCAGGAGTTCCAGCGGCAGGAGCAGGTGCCTTGATGGCAGGTGCTGCAACTGCTTCCCGGTAAAGTTGGTCAGCACAGATGAGCGCATCCTTCTTATCGGAATGGATGGTGATGACGCCCAATGGCCCAGGCATCTTCAGAACGTTGTACGCGTAGTGTGATGCCGCCATGAACTTAGCCAGCGCTGGCCGACCAAGGATCCCATTATATGACATGGGGATCTTGGCGACATCAAACACCACCTTCTCGGTCCTGAAGTTGAGCTCGCTACCAAATGTCACCGGCATCGTAATTTTGCCCTTAGGCTGGGTTCTTCCCGGATTGACCCCTTGAAACGTACCCGTTTCTTCGAGGTCCTCGTCGGGAATTTGGAGCTTTTTGAGCACATTCGGTGCGATTAAGTTTAGGCCGGCCCCACCGTCAACTAGCATTTTCATCACCTTGAGGTTGCGAATCGTTGGGGAGACCAACAATGGCAAGCACCCGACCGCAGTTGTGCGATCAGGGTGATCCTCGGCGTCAAAAATGATAGGCGTGTTGGACCACTTCAGGGGCCTACGTGCATCTGGGGATGGCTCTGCCGCATTGACTTCCCGCACCCACTGTTTGAGTTGACGGTGGGAAGAATGCAGCGAAGCACCTCCGCCGATACACATGGCCTCCGTAGCCTTCTGGAATTCTTGCTCACTGGACTCATCATCTTCCTCATCATCATCTTCTTCTTTCTCTCGACCCCGCGCGGGCCTATCCTTCTGTTGCTTGGCCTTGCCGCGGCGCCCTCCTCGGCCACCGCGCTTCTTGCCGGATCCATCAGCACCATCTTGGGCCTTCTCCTTATCTCGCCTCTCGTATTCGGCCCTCTGCTTCTCGGCAAGCTGTTCAACTTGCCGGCAGTTCTGGAGATCGTGGCCCTTGGTGCAATGGATCTTGCAATATTGCTTGCCGGAGTTTTCTGACCTGTCGGCAGCCGCCAAGGCCTGACAGGAAGGGCACCCGGCAAGATCCTTGCCAGGGTCACCAACCTTGGCCTTCTTGGCGGCGCCAGGGTTGTCGGATTCCTCGACAGCAAGCACGGCCTTGCCTCCACGTTTTTGGTTCCGCCGCCGGCCTTTCCTTGACGAGGCCGCGGCATCTTCTTCTTCGGATTCGCCCGCCGCGCCAACAGCCTCGCCAGGGAGTTTCCTCCCCTCTTCAGCTCGAGCGCACTTGTCGGGCAAAGCGTAAAGCTCGGCAATACTCCTGACTTTGTTCATTGCCAGCTCTTCCCGCATTTTGCGGTTACGCATGTTCTGGTGGAACGCGCTAACGACAGCGGCAGGGTGAACATCAGGAATATTGTACTGCACCCGGCTAAATCTCCGGATAAACTTGCGCAGGGACTCGCCCTCCTTCTGAGGGATGATATGTAAATCGCTCTCTTGGCCAGGAGCTTGGTGGCCTCCAACAAAGGCGCCAACAAATTGATGGCACAGATCTGACCAGGAAGAAATAGAATTCTCCGGCAGATGCATCAACCACGACCTGACGTTGGGTTTGAGTACCAACGGGAAGTAGTTGGCAAGTATCTTGTCATCTCGGCCCCCGACAGCCTGCACCGCAATGGTGTAGATGCTCAGGAATTCTGAGGGATGGGTCTTACCGTCATATTTCTCCGGGACCTCCGGCTTGAAGGTTCGGGAATTGGGCCACCGGACTTGCTGCAGCTCACGGGTAAACGCTGGAGTCCACACCTCATAAGGCAAGTCTCCTACGTCCCCTGGCGCAGGCTCGTCGACAGCCGGCCCCGCGCGCTTATCAGACTGATAGCGCGCTTCCCGTCGCCGCTCGATGGTAGTTCGAGCGTCCTCCTTGCCTCGTTCCTGGAGAACTTGACGCTGATCGGGGCGCATCCGTGGATCGGATGACGCCGTGGAAACTTCTTCACGGCGATCGACCTGCTGGGTTGTCGGCCGCCGTTGGTGCCGCGGAGGGGAGTGCACTGTGGTTGCACCACCTCCGGTTTTCTCCACATCGGCTCGCGCCGGATCGATGGGCCTTCGCTGCGAGGGCCCTGCCTCTTGCGGTCCATCTTTGTTGGCGAAGCCGATAACGCTTTGGATAGTAGCTCGCCACTCCTCCATCTTCTCCGGGGCTGGAGGAAAATCGAGGAGCAGCTGCGCACGTGCCAAGGCTTCCGCTGGCGTAGGCGGCGGCGACAGGTGCGAGGTACGTGAGGTGCTCTGACTCCTAACCATATTAGAAGGAGCACCACCACGGTCACGCGACCGCGCGCCACCCTCGCCAGCAGCTCGGTGTGCATGCTGGTCCCGCGCATCTTGGGATCGATGCACAGAAATCTTTTCATGGGGACGCCCTGAACCACCAGCGCCATGGCGTCGCTCATCATGCACGACCTGGGTAGGTCGTGAGGCTTGCGCCGGCGCGGAAGCTCCAGCAGGCGCCCTCCGATCTCTGGAGTTCGTTGTGCCACCCGTAGGCAACACAGCGCCGTCTCTAGATCCAGCGGCGTGCAGGTTACCACTGCCACTGCGAACGATGCCGCTCGCCTGGCTCGGATCACCAGAACGCCGTGGGGTTCTAGTCCTCTTCCTTCTGCACCCACGCCATCGCCCGTACGCGAAGGCGTAGGTAAAACGGACGTGGACGGTTGCGCCATCACAGCGCTCTTCTTCTTGGGCGGCATGATGATGAAGAAACTGAGGCGCCGATCACTAGATCAGGTTCACGTAACCTTCAATCCCCCTACCTGGCGCGCCAAAGATGTCGGGGTACGACACCTATGGGATCCCAAGAGACCCCTTTATGATTCGACGGGGGGAGAGGTATACGCAAAGAGCAGAACCAACGATCGACGCGGAAAGTTTTTACCCAGGTTCGGGCCGCTGATCAGCGTAAAACCATACTCCCGCCTCATGTTCTTATTAATGTTCTTGAGCCTAGCCTTCAAGAGCGCTCGCTATGAACAGTACGTTCAAAGAAAAGCTACGCATACAAAATGGGTCAGAAGTTCTCCTCCTCTGTAGCAATTGCCTTGGGCCTCCTTTTATACGTTCAAAGGGGTCACCACAGTGGCACAATGTACATACATTGAGATGTAAAGTAGTTACAGGGTATCATACCTAACCCCTGACGGATTAGGACAAACGCATTTAATGCACCATGAGGTGTCCGTTTAGGTGTCCTCACTTTCTTGGGGATGGAAAAAAAGACCATCCCATCAGCATCGCTTAAGCTCTCCTCCACTGGCGCGTTGCCACGCATCCAGAGAAGGATCCAGAATGTCAGGCTTATTACTGTGCCGAAGCGGTGGCACAGTGACAGAATCTCGCCGGGCGCCGAATCTTGCCGGGCACCAAGCATTGTCGGACGCCAAGCCTTGCCGGGCGCCAATCCTTGCCGGGCTCCGCAGACCACCCCGGCAAGATCTTGCCGGGGAAGCTGGCCTTCGGATTCCAGCTCTTCTTATCTGCTGATACTCAGATCTCTGACTTGATAATTTCTTTGGTGGCTTGAATCGACCTCGAGCTGTTTCCCGGCAAGCCTTGCCGCGAGGATGGCTACAACTGCCCGTACACAAGTACGGGGTACTAATGGCCCAATACTTAGTACACCGACATGATGATTGGCAATAGGGGCGGGAGCAGCACCAGTCGCGGGCGCTGATTCGTCGGCGTTCGCAACTGAATCAGCCCATGAAGATCGCATAATTTTGCACAAAACCTTTGATGAAAGAGCTACGACTGATCGCTAAAACCTGTGAATATCAGAAACAACTATTCAGTACAAAAAGTAAATCGCGACAATATGTCAGCAGTAATAAATACAGAATCTGAACAAAAAGAACTACTTCTAGTTAGAATTATTTTTGTTTTGGTAAGGTATAAGAGCAGCAGGTAAAGATAACATGAACAGATTGTTTGATCAGATAAGCTATATGATTGTATCAACACATGTGTGATGCAGGTTCATGTCAAATCCATGATATAAAACATAGATAAACCGGAGTGGAATTTTAAGTTTTGGAACCCAAGAGACAGCCGTAGAATCTACACTAACATGTGTTGCTCGATTAGGTTGGTCCTGTGCAACACAAGCTACCTAGATTTTGCTCATGCACACTGTAAACTACCAACAAAAACCTAACCAAGCACAAGCCTCTCAATGTAATCTGCAAGTCTAGTACTTATCCGTCCGTGGTGAGGCGGAGGGCGCGGGGGCTGCGCTCGCCGGCGGCGTAGTGGGCGCGGAAGTAGTCCATGACCCCGCAGAGGTCGTCGCGGTAGGCGATGGAGATGACGGGGCAGGGCCCTTCGGCCTACGGCGTGGCGCCACGTTCGCCAGCTCCGGGCACCGTCTCGGACCACAGGAAGAGGTTGGCAGCTGCAAGCATAACACATAAGCACAACACATCAGAAGCCCAGATGAACACGCAATCTATCTATCTAGAAAACAAACAAAGCATCTCAGGGTTTAAGCTAGTACTAGGATGCAACACTAGTTTCAACTGCTTCCTCTGCAAAGTTAGCAAAATCGAATCGCAGCTGGATGGGAACTGCTGCTCATTGTGTCTACATCAAGAGACACAATGAGCAGACTTTCGTCAAAAAATAAAAACTTTTCTTGAAGCAGGTAATAAAGAACTTTCTCTTCCATTAGACTATAAGTATCAATCTATTTATGTTCATATATACCAATCCTAACACTGTTGTAAACATGAGCAAACAATGGTATTACAGACAAACAATACATAAGCTACATAAAAGCAGGTAAACAAGCTCCCTCAGCACAAAAGAGAAGCAGTGTAGCTTCACACTACGGTGTGAACAGTCTGCAGACCAAATCGGGGACAGTTTAGCATAAGATTAAACACTTTGTAGTATAAATCAGTAGCATTTTAATAGTCTGTAGTCTAAATCAGTAGCAGCTTAGGGAATTAAACCCTGAGAAGAGCATAGCAATTTCCATAGCAGATCCGAGGATGCTCCTAGCGAGGCGGACCCTCCCTGCATCAAGAGCGTTTCCAACCTCGCGTACTCATACTCGCCGCCTCCCCCTGCATGACACACACGAAATCAACAGCCGTGGGGCGAGTCCATGGCCGTCGACCACCCGCCGGTACAATGGCTGATAGAAATCGATTGAATACTAGAACTGGATCGAATCGGACGGAACCGAGCGGAGCATAATAAAATCTGTGAAGTGAAGTGAGAGGGGAGGCGGACTAACCGATGGTGAGGAGGGTCAGCTGCTGCATCATGGCGCGTGGTCGCTGGATCTTGGCTTTCGGCCTTGCTTCGATGCGCCATGTGGCGGAGTGAGGGGGAGGAGAGCGCCGGCGAAGCAGGGTAAGAGGACTGGGGAAGGAGCAAAGCCTAGCGCAGTTTCGCTCTGAAATCGGCTCTGTTTTCGCATTAGTAGCACTCCGATTGGTCGGGGTGTTCCTCCGTCCGTGCCCGTCCTGCTCCTCCTCCTCCGTTCGCGCCATGGATCTGTAGCAAAGGAAATCACAGGAAAGAATAGGTGAGGTGGGGAGAAGAGGGTGGGTCGAACAAGGAGGAGAGGGACGAACCTGGGCCACGCCGGTGCCGGATTCGGCGCCCGCTGGCCTCGACGTTGCCGGATGTGGTGGATCCTGGCCAGGTAAGGGGTGGCGTCCAAAACCCTAGCTAGCCATGGGGGCTGGTGGATGGCTTGAGCACCGATTCTAGCCAGAGGGGAAGGAGGTGCGAACATAGGGGAGCTCGGGGGTGTGCTACGCGCCGCCGGAGCTCGACGGAACTGGCCGATGTGGGTGGTGGGTGGCGGTGAGGGAGATAGGTTCGTGGGGAGAGGGTGACGTCACAAGACAGAGAGGGGTTCGTGAGGGAGGGAGAGAGCGAGCGAGGGGGTGGGTGGGATCTTTTTTTCATTTTCTTTTTTTCTTCCTTTCTGTAGATACATGGATGGATGGATGTGGGATGGAGAGATGGATGGATGGATGGGCGCTATGCCATAGATCCGTGTCACAAGTAATTCCATCAAGGAGAATAAAGCACACATGCAATTGTGTTTTTCCTTTTGTTTTTCTTCTATTTTTCACATGAAAATTTCAAAAAATGACACTCCGTTTATTCCTAAATGTAAGTCTCTCTAGCGATTCTAATATGGTCTACTTACGGAGCAAAATGAGTGAATCTACAGTCTAAATTACGTCTATATACATCCACATGTAGTCCATATGGTGATCTCTACCAAGACTTATATTTAGGAATGGAGGGAGTATCATATTTTGCACAAGTTTGCATCTTGGAATGACAAACAATGATGCTTAAGAAAATTTTCATTATCTTTGGACGAAAAATTCATTTTTCATTTTTCGAGTGCCCAAAATGAGTTTTTTTGCGAAGGACCTACCATATATTTGTTGCAAAATTGGACCAAATCAATTTTCTAAAATAGTAGGCCATATTTAATGTACAATTGACCAAATTGTTGGGTGTCAAAAGCTTTGATCCACCTCGCGTGAAAAAGAAAAATTTCCGCCGATTCAATTGGAAGGGGTTCAAGTTTGAACTACAGCTGCCTCATAGTTTGCTCATGATTTTTTCCAAAAAATCATTTTTAGGTGCAAAAGTATCTATTTAATCAGAGAAACACCAAAAGTTATCCAAGATTCAACCACTAGCTAGGAACGGTCATGCCCGCCGTTTTGACCGCATTTTGAAATGGGCATGAAAAATTCAAAAAAAAATCAAAATATTGGAAAACCTTCGCATTGTGTCATTATATGTGACCAAGTTACTAGGAAAAATAATAAACTTGTAATACGGTAATTATTTTAAAAAGTGTTCTCAGAAACAAGCTATCATGTGTGAAGATTCATGGCTTTCAAGCTAAATGATCAATCTTATGGCCATATTCATGGTATAGTTTGTTAAAGTGATCTCATATCGTGCACAAGGGTGCATCTTGGAATGGCAAACAATGTTGCCTAAGGAAGTTTTCATTTTCTCTGGATGAAAAAATCATTTTCCATTTTTCGAGTTCCCAAAATGAGTTTTTTTGTGAAGGACCTACCATATATCTGTTGCAAAATTGGACCAAATCAATTTTATAAAATAGTAGGCCATATTTAATGTACAACTGACCAAATTGTTGGGTGTCAAAAGTTTTGATCCACCTCTCGTGAAAAAGACAAATTTCCACCGATTCAGTTGGAAGTGGGTCAAGTTTGAACTACAGCTACCACATAGTTAGCTCATCATTTTTTCCAAAAATCATTTTTGGGTACAAAAGTATCTATTTAATCAAAGAAACACCAAAAGTTTTCCAAGATTCAACCACTAGCTAGGAATGGTCATGCCCGCCGTCTTGACCGCATTTTGAAATGGGCATGAATAATTAAAAAAATTCAAAAAATTGGAAAATCTTCGCATTGTGTCATTATATGTGACCAAGTTACCAGGAAAAATAGTAAACTTGTAATACGACAATTATTTTAAAAAAGTGTTCTCAAAAACGAGCTATCCGTCGGTGCAACAAACATTCGCGTTTGGTTGCCCGGACTTATACACAGGTGATGAGGACATCAATACCATTGTTACACCCACAGCCCCTGCTGCTATACATACTGGACCAATTACTAGAGCTCGCGCACGCCAATTAAATTATCAGGTACTTTTGTTTCTTGGTAATGATTCTAATGTTCATGAGAATATGATGCTGCCTAAATTGGATACATTTGTTTTGCTTACAAATGAAGGGCCTAGCTTGGACAAGAAAGAGGAACCTTGGAGCAAGTTCAAGCATGGAGATGATGGCATGCGCAAGGGGAACAAGAACGGAGTTACAAGTGATGATTTCAGGACTTTGAAGCCACCATAATGAGTGCAGGAAGCCTTGGACGAAATATACAAGATGCCACTTCATAAATTTCGTCCAGAGGCTATTATAGGTGCTGCGTCACCTTATTATTGGGCCAGGCCCATGTAATTTCGAAATACTTGAGTATAGGCTGATTTTAGAGTCCGTATGTGTGGGGAAACAAGAGATAGGGTTGGTTTCGGACCCCTCCTTCAAGGGCCACGAAATCCCCTCCTCTTCCTCCATATATACAACCCTTAGGGCACCATTTAGACTTTGGGTTTTGTTTAGATTAAAAGTTCGCCATAGCTGCAACTTCGCGTACTTCGTTTGTGTTCAACGACCAGACCAAGACGTCACAGAACCCCACCTTCATTAATAAAGCTTTCCTCTTATATTCGCAATAACCAGATTGCAATCTCAGTTTCTTGATTGTTCTTCGTTTGCTCGCAGTAAACAGACCCTCGTGGTCAGGTTGATCGTGCTCCGGCGTGGTCAATAACCCTTGGAAGTTGGTATAGCGATTGTTAATGCGCGACGTCTCGCACGTTCGTAGTCGGATCGTCAAGGTCGACTCCCACAGAAAACGATAGCCACCATCTCATCGAAACATCGGGACACCTTCGCCTCTATCAAGTGGTATCAGATTTTCAGGTTGCTCGGTGAGATTTTACAGTTTTTCGTAGTTTAGATCGAGTCTGTTCTTCATACCTACAATCCACGAAAAAGCCAAAAAAAAATTAGGGTTAGTTCATCATATCCGAACCAATCTGAGCCTTTGCATAATCTTTTTTAGGGTTTTTGCTTTGTTGAATTTGCGGTTGCATCGTCGTGTCTAGTTGCTGGTCTTAGCGTCTAGTCCTTTAGAGTTTCGAGTTCTGGTCATAAGTTGTCACGCCGCCGCCGCACCATCATCATCGCCCCTGCCATCTACCACCACCGCTTATCCGCCACCGCTCTGAATCCATATACCACCACCATATATCCACCACCAATCCGAGTTCTTTTCATATTAGGTTTGTTTTCGAGATCCATCTAGTTTCCGATTCATGTTTCCTTGCCTGAGTAGGTTTCGGAAAGAAAAAAAAGAGTCTGGAGACCCCCGGGCAGTTTTTAGGCCAAAATTTTGGCAGTGAAAAATATTTTTTCCCTGTCCTATTTTTAGGTCCCAGGGAGCGTTTTGAGACACTCGTCATCATAGTGATTTTTGTCGCACTTTTTCGTCGTCGCTGCCCTGATTTCCGAAAAAAAATTGTCAAATTTTTTTTTTGTGCCAATCCTGTTAGTTTGACTTGGGAAGAGTTTTGAGACACTCGCCATTATAGTGATTTTTTGCAAAAAAAAAAAGAGGAGCGCAAAAAAAAAAAGAGTGTGCTCTTCCCTTGTTTACGTGCCGCGCCGTGATTTTGTTAGTGTTCTAGGCTCGCGTCTCTAGTACGGTCTAGCCTAGGACCAGCACAGTACCATCGTTGAGCGTTTATTCAACTTTGCATCTCTGAATTGATTATTGCTGACATTGTTGCTACTATATCATAAGCCTTCCCAGCTCCCCATACATCTACGTCGTGCATTTGACACCACCTGGCAATCGCTCTGTCCAATCTTTGAGAGTTTTGACTACAACGGTGGCCGATCACCACCTGCTGCTGAGTAAGAACTGGTAAGCATTTGAGATTCGCTTGACGGATTTGTGATACACCACCACCACCACTTCCTAGTAGTCTGTAGGATCATATTTTTGTGTGTTTCTATTGCTGCTAACCATGGCAGGATCACAAGCCGATGAGACTGATTGGGAGAACATGACGAACAAACAGCTACATGATAAATTTCAGCAAATGATGAGTGGACAGGTGCAGATGTGCTAAACAGATTTGAAGAGGCCATGGAGAAGATAGATGGAATTGAGAAGACGTTCGAAACAAAGCTCGATAACAAGTTTAATAAATTGCTCGCGCGTCTTCCACAACCACCGCCGGCTGCACCTGTCGCACCTCTACAACAACAACAACGTCGCCTTCCAAATCAAGTGGGACGAGCACAGCGCGTTCCCCTTGAGCCTGGTCAAACTTCTGGTGCCGCTGCACCTACTATTGATGCTTCTATGGCTCCTGCTGCCGCTGAGGAGGACGATTATGCGGGCAATTACGAGGATGAGGTTGATCAAAATCAGAACTACGTACCAGCACCAGGTCGTCCACATGCCAATAATCGCAATGGTAGGGCTGCATTACCAGCTCAGGTACGAGATCATGACCATCTTCCTAAACTGAAATTGAATATTCCACCATTTGAGGGTAGATATGTTCCTGATATATATCTTACTTGGGAGTTAAAAACTGAACAACGTTTTACATGTTTACAATATCCCGAGGAGAGACGTGTTGCTGCTGCTGTTTGTGCTTTTACTAGTTTTGCATGTGTATGGTGGTCTGAACATTGTAGATTATATCCTATTCCAATTACATGGGCTGCTTTGAAAACTGCTATGCGTACTCATTGGGTTCCACCATATTATCAACGTGAATTACTTCAAAAATTGCAGCGCTTAAGACAAGGAAAAAATTATGTAGAAGAATATTATCAGGAATTACAAACTGGCATGATTAGATGTGGTATTGTTGAGGAGAATGAAGCTATGCTTGCACGTTTTATGGGTGGATTAAATAGAGAGATTCAGACCATTCTAGAGTATAAGGAGTATAATAATATCACTCGTTTATTCCATCTTGCTTGTAAAGCTGAACGTGAAGTGCAGGATCGACAGGCATTGGCGCGAACTAATTTTTTTGCAGGTCGATCTTCATCATGGACACCGCGTGCCTCCTCTATTCCCACACGTCCTACTGCAGCACCACTGACTTCAGCCGCCAATTCCAACCGAGATACAAGAAAACAGGCACCACCACCACCATCTGCCAAGAGTACACCTTCTGGGCCTGCCCAGAGCTCTTCTTCATCTATGGCATCAACAGGGCACACACATGATATTATTTGTCATCGTTGTAAGGGAAGAGGTCATTATGCGAGAGAATGCCAATCTCCGCGTGTTATGATTGCTACTGAGGATGGTGGGTATGAGTCCGCTAGTGACTATGATGAGGAGACTTTGGCTCTTATTACAAGTGAAGAACACGGTGAAGATGATTCTGATCATGAGACGCAATACATGGCTCCTGAAGACGCTGACAGGTATGAATGTTTAGTTGCTCAATGTGTTTTGAGTGTGCAGGTCACACAAGCTGACCAAAATCAGAGACATAATTTGTTCCACACAAAGGGAGTTGTGAAGGAACGTTCTGTTCGCGTCGTCATAGATGGAGGGAGCTGCAACAACTTGGCTAGCATGGAGATGGTGGAGAAGCTATCTCTCACCACAAGACCACATCCACATCCTTACTATATCCAATGGTTCAACAACAGCGGCAAGGTTAAGGTAACACGTACTGTTCGTGTGCATTTTAGTATCTCTACATATGCTGATTATGTTGATTGTGATGTGGTACCCATGCAAGCATGTTCATTATTACTTGGTAAACCATGGCAATTTGATAAAAATTCTGTACACCATGGTAGAAACAATCAGTATACTCTTGTTCATAAGGATAAACATATTACTTTGCTTCCTATGACTCCTGATTCTATTTTGAAAGATGATATTAATAGAGCTAGTAAAGCAAAACAGGAGAAAACTAAGAGTGAAAATCAGATTGTGGCAAAAGAATTTGAGCAACAAATGAAGCCTAATAATAAACCATCTAGTGTTGCTTCTAAAATTAAATTGAAAAGTGCGTGTTTACTTGCCACCAAATCTGATATTGATGAGCTAGATTTAAGCAAATCTGTTTGCTATGCTTTTGTGTGCAAAGAGGCATTATTTTCATTCGAGGACGTGCCTTCCTCTTTGCCTCCTGCTGTCACTAACATTTTGCAGGAGTTTGCTGACGTCTTTCCACAAGACGTGCCACCGGGATTACCACCTATTCACGGGGTTGAGCATCAGATTGACTTAATTCCCGGTGCTTCGCTGCCAAACCGTGCGCCATACCGTACCAATCCAGAGGAGACGAAGGAGATTATGCGTCAAGTACAGGAGCTGCTCGACAAAGGTTATATACGCGAATCTCTTAGTCCTTGTGCTGTTCCTATTATACTAGTGCCAAAAAAGGATGGTACATCGCGTATGTGTGTTGATTGTAGAGGCATTAATAATATTACTATTCGCTATCGTCATCCTATTCCTAGGCTAGATGATATGCTTGATGAATTGAGTGGCTCTACAATATTCGCCAAAGTTGATTTGCGTAGTGGATACCATCAAATTCGTATGAAATTGGGAGATGAATGGAAAACAGCATTTAAAACTAAGTTTGGTTTATATGAATGGTTAGTCATGCCTTTTGGGTTAACTAATGCACCTAGTACTTTCATGAGATTAATGAACGAAGTTTTACGTGCTTTCATTGGACGATTTGTGGTAGTTTACTTTGATGATATATTGATTTATAGCAGATCTTTGGAGGAACATTTGCAACATTTACGGGCTATTTTTATTGCTTTACGTGATGCACGTTTGTGTGGTAACCTTGGGAAGTGCACCTTTTGCACCGACCGAGTATCTTTTCTTGGCTATGTTGTTACTCCACAGGGAATTGAAGTTGATAAAGCCAAGATTGAAGCTATTGAGAGTTGGCCGCAGCCCAAAACGGTCACACAAGTGAGGAGTTTTCTTGGACTCACTGGTTTCTATAGGCATTTTGTGAGAGATTTCAGCACCATTGCTGCACCTCTCAATGAGCTTACAAAGAAGGATGTGCCTTTTGTGTGGGGTACCTCGCAGGAAGAAGCTTTCACGGTATTAAAAGATAAGTTGACAGATGCTCCTTTACTCCAACTTCCTGATTTTAATAAGACTTTTGAGCTTGAATGTGATGCTAGTGGAATTGGATTAGGAGGTGTTTTATTACAAGATGGCAAACCTGTTGCATACTTTTCTGAAAAATTGAGTGGGCCTAGTCTGAACTATTCTACTTATGATAAAGAATTATATGCTCTTGTTCGGACCTTAGAAACATGGCAACATTATTTATGGCCCAAAGAATTTGTTATACATTCTGATCATGAATCTTTGAAACACATTAAAAGTCAAGCAAAACTGAACCGTAGACATGCTAAATGGGTTGAATTTACTGAGACTTTCCCTTATGTCATTAAACACAAGAAGGGTAAAGAAAATATTATTGCTGATGCTTTGTCTCGTCGTTATTCGATGCTTTCACAACTTGACTTTAAAATATTTGGTTTGGAGACCATCAAAGATCAATATGTGCATGATGCTGAATTTAAAGATGTATTGCAAAATTGTAAGGAAGGGAGAACATGGAACAAGTTCGTCGTTAATGATGGATTTGTGTTTCGTGCTAACAAGCTATGCATTCCAGCTAGCTCCGTTCGTCTTTTGTTGTTGCAGGAGGCGCATGGAGGAGGATTAATGGGACACTTTGGCGTGAAGAAGATGGAGGATATACTTGCTACACATTTCTTTTGGCCAAAGATGAGACGGGATGTTGAGCGTTTTGTTGCTCGCTGCACTACATGTCAAAAAGCTAAGTCACGACTCAATCCTCATGGTTTATATATGCCTTTGCCTGTACCTAGTGTTCCTTGGGAGGATATATCTATGGACTTTGTTTTAGGTTTCCCTCGAACAAAGAAGGGGAGGGATAGCATATTTGTTGTCGTGGATAGGTTCTCGAAAATGGCACACTTTATACCATGTCATAAAAGCGATGATGCTGTTAATGTTGCTGATTTGTTCTTTCGTGAAATTATACGCTTGCATGGTGTGCCAAATACTATTGTTTCAGATCGTGATACTAAATTTCTTAGCCACTTTTGGAGATGTTTATGGGCTAAGTTGGGGACTAAACTGCTTTTTAGTACTACATGTCACCCCCAAACTGATGGACAAACTGAAGTAGTCAATAGAACATTGTCTACTATGCTTAGGGCTGTTTGAAGAATAACAAGAAAATGTGGGAAGAATGCTTGCCTCATATTGAATTTGCTTATAATCGTTCATTGCATTCTACTACTAAGATGTGTCCTTTTGAAATTGTGTATGGTTTCCTTCCTCGTGCACCAATTGATTTGTTGCCTCTTCCATCTTCGGAGAAGGTTAATTTTGATGCTAAACAATGTGCTGAATTGATCTTAAAAATCCATGAGTTAACTAAGGAGAACATTGAGCGTATGAATGCTAAATATAAACTTGCTGGAGATAAGGGTAGAAAACATGTTGTGTTTGCACCTAGAGATCTTGTTTGGTTACATTTGCGTAAGGATAGATTTCCTGATTTGCGCAAATCAAAGCTAATGCCACGTGCTGATGGTCCTTTTAAGGTGTTAGAGAAAATAAATGATAATGCATATAAACTTGAGCTGGCTGCAGATTTTGGGGTTAGTCCCACTTTTAACATTGCAGATTTGAAGCCTTATTTGGGTGAGGAAGATGAGCTTCCGTCGAGGACGACTTCATTTCAAGAAGGGGAGGATGATAAGGACATCAATACCATTGTTACACCCACAGCCCCTGCTGCTATACATACTGGACCAATTACTAGAGCTCGCGCACGCCAATTAAATTATCAGGTACTTTCGTTTCTTGGTAATGATTCTAATGTTCATGAGAATATGATGCTGCCTAAATTGGATACATTTGTTTTGCTTACAAATGAAGGGCCTAGCTTGGACAAGAAAGAGGAACCTTGGAGCAAGTTCAAGCATGGAGATGATGGCATGCGCAAGGGGAACAAGAACGGAGTTACAAGTGATGATTTCAGGACTTTGAAGCCACCATAATGAGTGCAGGAAGCCTTGGACGAAATATACAAGATGCCACTTCATAAATTTCGTCCAGAGGCTATTATAGGTGCTGCGTCACCTTATTATTGGGCCAGGCCCATGTAATTTCGAAATACTTGAGTATATGCTGTTTTTAGAGTCCGTATGTGTGGGGAAACAAGAGATAGGGTTGGTTTCGGACCCCTCCTTCAAGGGCCACGAAATCCCCTCCTCTTCCTCCATATATACAGCCCTTAGGGCACCGTTTAGACTTTGGGTTTTGTTTAGATTAAAAGTTCGCCATAGCTGCAACTTCGCGTACTTCGTTTGTGTTCAACGACCAGACCAAGACGTCACAGAACCCCACCTTCATTAATAAAGCTTTCCTCTTATATTCGCAATATCCAGATTGCAATCTCAGTTTCTTGCTAGTTCTTCGTTTGCTCGCAGGAAACAGACCCTCGTGGTCAGGTTGATCGTGCTCCGGCGTGGTCAATAACCCTTGGAAGTTGGTATAGCGATTGCTAAGGCGCGACGTCTCGCACGTTCGTAGTCGGATCGTCAAGGTCGACTCCCACAGAAAATGATAGCCACCATCTCATCGAAACATCGGGACACCTTCGCCTCTATCAACAGGCGTGCTGGCATTGCATGTCCTATACCAAGCTACAGGAGCAAGACCAAGGCAGAAGAACCGCTCTTCGTGAGATCAAGGAGCGGATCAAGAAGACCAAGACAGCAGAGCATCACCTTCGGGAGGATTCCCTTGTCGGACAAGAGAGCCTAGTGAGGTCGAGGCCACCCCAGGGACAAGTCCAAGATTTCCCCAGCAAGCTTGTCGGGGCCGCCAAGGGCGAAAACTCCCGCCAAGGCACCACCGCTCCACCGCACCACCACGCAAATCACCCATCAATGCGGTGTCAAGCCTCCAAGTGATTAAGTGGCTGCCACCAAGCACGTGGCAGCCCATTAGAAGACAGATTATCCTCGTGCGACACCCGTCCAGAGGCGTGACGGACAGATAAGCAGAAGATGGTTAAGCGGCACGGCAGGCTTGCCGGGCTTCACCCTCAACACGACACCTAGTAGTGCATTTAATGCACTTTGTCCTAACTGCCAGAGTTAGGTATGATATCACTGTTAGCTATCTAATCATTAGATAAAGACTGTTTTGCCACTGTGGATACCCCTTAAGCTAGAAAAGGAGGTCCAAGGCTAACTAGCAAAGGATTCGGACCCTTGCACACTTGTACGCGCATAGCTGCTCCCCCCGAGGCCACCTTGCCGGGCTTGAGCGCTGCGTGTTCATTGTGTTCCTCCAACCAATCCACCAAAGCAGGAGTAGGGTTTTACGCTTCTCAACGGCCCGAACCTAGGTAAAAACCACCAGCGTCATGACCATCATGTTGTTCCATGGCCTCTGCTCTTTGTGCAATGTGATCTTTCCCTTTGCCGAACCACAAGGGGCCGATGGCCCCATAGGTGATCGTGTCCACCCACGGCATCTTTGGTGTGCCAGGTAGGGGGAAAGGCGTTTGCGCGAACCTGAGGTTGTGAACAGTGTGTCCATCGTCATCATCATCGTCTTCATCCATGGCACCCAAGAAGAAACCCGGTGCTACCGCGCACCCTTCCACTTCGCAGACCCCCTCACACGCGGCCGCAGACGCCATAGGCGCCACAGCGGTGTTGGGCAAGGTGGGTACCGCGGGAGACGCGACCGGCGCAGGCGGCGCTGTCGTTGTGTCCCCCGTGGACGAAGCAGGAGCGGGAGGCACCGGGGGAGGGCAACATCAACAACACCCCAACGGGTGTGACCCTCAAGGTGCGGGTGGAGTGGACGTTCAGTCTCCACCACCCCGCCGCACTAGCGGGTGCAGCCGCAGCAACGACGCCCGCTCTAGTGCGAGTCGTGACCCTCTAGCCGTGCCTACCACAGGCGCGGCCACTGGGCACGCACCTTGCCCGGAGCAAGGCGGACTCGGCGGAGCGCCGAACGGGGGTGTCGATCCCCGAGCGTGGCACACTCAACACCAGGCTGCCTTCGCTACCAGTTCGCGACAGCATGAACGCAGCGACGCCCCTGTTGGTACCACTAGGAGTCGAGCGACGTCGCGGTCGGCCTTGTCAGCTGCACCGAGCACATCTACGTAAGCCATGGAGCAAGCCCAACTCTTACTGAGATTCCCACTACCGGCTGATCAAATGGATGAATGGAGGGCCACCATCCAGAGTTTGATCAGTCTTGCTAAAGCTATAAAATCGCAGCAGGCAGAGCCATCGCGGCACCCGCAAACAGCAACAGCAGCCCGGGCTGATGGCCGTGTCGAGGAGACCGCACTGATAGTGCAGTCTCCTTCGCGATAGCAGACCCCAAGGCGACAGCAGCAAGAACAGCGTGTCCACGAGCCCGACAAAGCATCAATGGCCTCTTCTGACCCGCGAGCCCATCAGGATCAGCGGCAGGTCCTGGAGGATCAGCGAAGGGAGGATGCGTTCATCACCATATAGCGACGCCGGGAGACTCATCGTCAATCTGACAGGTGAAATGATCCAGATGTTGATGAACCCGTGAGTGATGGCAGGTACTTGCCTTACGAGGTTGGGTGCCCCGCCTTCACTCGTGAGCTACGACAAGTCTGCTGGCCGTCTGCCCACGTCTTCAAGCCTGAATTACCAGAAAAGTATGATGGAATGTTAAACCAGGCAGAGTTCTTGAGCATTTACACTATTGTTGTTCAAGCTGCCGGGGGCAGGGATGAAAAGGCGTTCGCCAACTACTTCCCTTTGGCACTCAAGCCAAACGAGAGGTCGTGGCTGATGCACCTGCCATAGAATTCCATTTCGTCATGGGCTGACTTGTGCAACGAATTTTTTGGCGCCTTCACGGGTGGCCACCAAGAGCCAGGACGGCCCAGCGACCTGCAAGTCCTTCCGCAGAAAGAAGGGGAAAGCTTGCGAAAGTATATGCAGAGGTTCAGCCGAGTGCACCGCAACATTCCAGAGATAGATCCAGTAGCTATGATTGCCGCGTTCCATTCAAACGTGTGCAACAGAAGGATACGGTCCAAGATGAACATCCGGCTGCCCAAGACCGTCAATGAGTTGTACATGTTGGCGGATAAATATGCTCGGGCGGAGGAGGGAAGGCGACTCCCCGGAGAAGAGGATGGTGTCGAGGTCGATTCAGAGGATGACGACGAGGCCGCCAACCGAAGAGGAGGAGCCGGAGGCGCAATAAGAAGCGCAAGGATAAATTAGTATTGGCCGTCGAGAGCCCTGGTTACCTCAACACTGGCAAGAAGGCCAAAACCGAAGCCCCCGACAAGGAAGCTGCCACGTGCGCTAATTGCCGGGAGGCTGCGGCGGCAGAGAAAGCTGGGAAATCCGATGGGCCATACTGCAAGATCCACCGCACCAAAGGTCACGATCTCCAAGAATGCCACCAGGTCGAGCAGCTTGTCAAGAAGCAGAAGGTAGGATATGAGAAAAGGACAGGGAGAAGGACCAAGAGGGTGCTGGAGGAAAAGGCCGTGGCAGTAGAGGGGGCCGCCGCGGCAAGGCACCGCAGCAAAAGGAGAAACCTGCTAGAGGCCGTGAGAAGAAAGAAGAAGATGGTGAAAGTGATGAAGGGGATGAAGAAGAAACCAGCGAGCAAGAATTCCAGAAAACAACTGAAGACATGTGTATCGATGGAGGTGCATCTTTGCACTCCTCTCACCGCCAGCTCAAGCAGTGGGCGCGAGATGTCAATGCCGTGGAGCCAGCTACAGACTCCTGGAAACCGCTGAAGTGGTTCCGCATGCCTATCATCTTTGATGAAGAGGATCACCCTGACCGCATTACTGCAGTAAGGCCTTTGCCATTGTTGGTCTCCCCGACAATCCGCAACCTCAAAGTCACAAATATGCTAGTTGATGGCGGGGCTGGGTTGAATCTGATCTCCCCCAAAGTGGTCAGCAAGTTGCGGATCCCCGATGAGGAGCTCAAGGTTACTGTCACGTTCCAAGGAATCAACCCTGGCAGATGCCGTCCTAAGGGAATGATTATGCTGCCGGTGACATTTGGCGGGGAGCTGAACTACCGGACCGAGAGGGTTGTGTTTGACATTGTTGAGCTTCCCATGCCATACAACAGGATCATTGGTCGTCCAGCTCTAGCAAAATTCATGGCAGCATCCCACTATGCTTACAACACCTTGAAGATGCCAGGGCCGTTGGGCGTCATTTCCATTCCATCAGATAAAAAAGATGCAATTATATGTGTGCATCAGATGTATCGAGACGCAGTAGCAGCTGAGGCTGCTGAAGCCACGGCTCCCACCAAAGAGGAAAAGAAGGGAAAGAAAGCTAGCAGTGATGCCGGCAAAGACTCCGAGAAGCGCGCCTCTTCAGAGTGCGCCGCACCTGTTGAGGACCTGCCGGAGAGCTCCACTTGCAAAAGGCCCAAGGCTACTCCACCTACTCTGAAAAAGGTCCTGGCAAGGCAGGATGGCATTGACGTACATTCGCCATCAGCACCACCCTTGATGACAAATAGGAAAGCGCGCTCGTTGCCTTCCTGTGGGCGAATTTGATGTGTTTGCTTGGCAACCATCTGACATCCCCGGCGTTCCCAGGGAGTTAATCGAGCACCACCTTGCTGTCTGCCCTCACGCTCAGCCCATCAAGCAAAAGGTTAGGAAGCAAGGTTTAGAGCGGCAATAGTTCATTGCTGAGGAAATCAAGAAACTTGAAGCAGCTGGTTTGGTTAGGAGAGTGCTGCATCCAACATGGTTAGCAAACCCAGTGGTAGTGCGCAAGGAAAATGGGAAATGGAGGCTATGCATTGACTTCACAGACCTGAACAAAGCATGCTCGAAGGACCCTTTCCCCCTGCCGCGCATCGATCGGATCATAGACTCCACTTCTGGGGGTGATCTGCTTTCCTTTTTAGATGCATACTATGGGTACCATCAGATTTTCATGTCCAAGGAAGATGAAGAGAAGACCGCGTTCATAACTCCATATGACATGTACTGCTTTGTACGCATGCCTTTCGGGTTAAAGAGCACAGGATCCACTTTTGCAAGGGTAGTGCAGATTGGTTTCGAACCACAGTTGCACAGAAACGTAGAAGCTTATATGGATGATATAGTGGTCAAGACCAAGGACAAATCAACGCTCATTCAAGATTTGGAAGAGACCTTTGCAAACTTGCGCAAGATCAATTTGAAGTTAAACCCTGAGAAGTGTGTGTTTGGTGTACCCTCCGGCAAGCTACTTGGTTTCTTTGTGTCTCACCGAGGGATAGAGGCCAATCCCGACAAGATTAGAGCGATCGACCAGATACAAGCACCCAAGACTGTCAAGGATGTGAGGTGCTTAACTGGATGCATTGCCACGCTAAGCAGGTTCATTTCCAAGTCTGCCGAACGTGCCTTGCCTTTCTTCAAAATTTTGAAGAAGGCGGGTCCGATGATGTGGACCCCGGAGGCAGAAGCAGCGCTGCAGGACCTAAAAACCTACCTTTCCTCTGCTCCCACCTTAGTTGCTCCTAAACCACAAGAGCCGTTGCTGCTGTAATTAGCAGCAACGAACCAAGTGGTTAGTGCAGCACTGGTGGTGCAACGGGAAGTAGATGAGGAAGCAGCTGCCGCAACTGTCCCCTCCGGAGACGAAACTGAACCAGTCACAACTAAGTTGGACACGAATCAAAGGGAAACAGAGCAAGTTAGCGAAGGCAATCCCAAGACCGCGGCAAAGAAGCAAGTGGTGCAATGAATAGTGTACTTTGTCAGCTCCCTGTTATAGGGGGCTAGGTCAAGGTACTCTAGAGTGCAAAAGCTAATCTTCAGCCTCATCATGGCCTCGAGGAAACTGCGCAACTACTTCCAAGCCCATGAGATCACAGTTGTCACCCGTTTCCCACTACATCACATACTAAGGAACCCCGAAGCTACCGGCAGGATAATTGAATGGGCACTAGAGCTGTCAAGCTTTGGCCTGAAGTACGAAAGTACCTCAACCATTCAGAGCAGAGCATTAGCGGAGTTCATTGTAGAATGGACGCCCACACTAGATGAAGAGCTACTGGAGACAGTTATCCCCGGCAAGGAGGCGCCTCAGGAGTGGACCATGTACTTTGATGGTGCTTTCTCGTTGCAGGGCGCTGGAGCTGGCGTGCTTTTTGATGCGCCCACCAGAGAACATCTCAAGTATGTAGTTCAAATGCACTTTCCCCAGGAGAAAGCCACCAACAACACTGCTGAGTACGAAGGGCTCCTTGCCGGGCTTAGAATTGCGGTCAAGTTGGGAATCAAGAAGTTGATCATCCGTGGAAACTCGCAGCTTGTGGTGACACAAGTTAATAAGGATTACCAAAGTCCGTTGATGGAGGCATATGTAGAGGAAGTGAGGAAGATGGAGGAGCACTTTAATGGATTACAAACAGAGCATGTGCCACGTGCGAAAAACAACATTGCTGATCATTTATCAAAGTGCGCTGCACAAAAGCTCCCTGTGGAACCAGGAACTTTTGTCCTCCACCTAACTCAACCATCAGTGTCCCCTTCAGTGATGGCTAGAAAAAGGAGGAAGTTGCACTCTGGCAAGTATCTCCTGGCAGGGCTTCCCGAAGCCGCTGGTAGAGAGGCTGCCAGGAACAACTCTGCTTCGGTTGGTGAGCAGCACCCTCCCGCGGAACTACAAGTCCTTGCGGCCGAGGTGAGCACTCCCACGGACGAGGAGGTGCCATTAGTCCTTGTTGTTGAGCCTCAGGCTCCAACTTGGGCACAACACATTGTCCATTTCCTTCAAACAGGAGAACTTCCCAAAGAGCAAGAAGAATCTGAAAGAGTAGCCCGAAGGTCCAATATGTACCAGTTTATCAATGATATGCTATACAGGAAAAGGCCGAACGGTGTGAAATTGAAGTGCATTTGCCGGGAAGATGGGCAGAAGCTGCTGGCAGAGATACATGGGGGTGTGTGTGGCTCTCACATTGGGTCAAGAGCCCTGGTTGGAAAAGCTTTCCGGAAAGGTTTCTACTGGCCCACAGCCCTCCAAGATGCAACCGAGCAAGTCACAAAATGTGAAGCCTGCCAGTTCCACTCCAAGAACATCCATCAACCAGCTCAAGCTCTCCAGACGATCCCTTTATCCTGGCCATTTTCGGTCTGGGGGCTCGACATCCTGGGCCCCTTCCCCCGTGCTACTGGGGGCTTTGAATTCTTGTACGTTGCAATCGACAAGTTTACAAAGTGGCCAGAAGTGGAGCCAGTGAGGAAGGTGACCGCACAGTCAGCCATCAAGTTCTTGAAAGGATTGGCGTGCCATTTTGGAGTACCCGCCAGAGTGATCACCGATAATGGCACCCAATTCACGAGCCGCACCTTGATGCAGTACGTACAAAACCTTTGGAGCAAGGTCTCTTTTGCCTCCGTTTCTCATCCCTGGAGCAATGGACAAGCTGAAAGGATGAATGCTGAAGTGTTGCGTGGGCTCAAGACAAGAACTTTTGACAAGTTGCAGAAGTGCGGCAGACATTGGATCGATGAGCTGCCGGTGGTTCTTTGGTCCCTTTGTACAACACCGAATTGAGCCACCGGCCAGACTCCCTTCTCCCTAGTTTATGGGGCAGAAGCAGTGCTCCCCACGGAACTCATATACGGGTCACCTCGAGTACTTGCCTACGATGAAGTAGAGCAAGAGCAGCTCCGGCATGACGATGCCGTGCTCCTTGAGGAAGATCGTCTCCGGGCCGCTGTGCGTGCTGCACGCTACCAGCAAGCCTTGCGCCACTATCATAGCCGCAGCATTCATGCCCGGAGCCTTGAGGAAGGTAACCTTGTCCTTCGGCGTGTTCAATCCACCAAAGGTTCCACCTTGTCCTTGTGCTCCCATCTTTTGATTCGAAAATTACTTCAGTCAGATTGGTTGCAGTGGCATTTCGGAAAGGGGTTGACAAGGGGCTAGTTCCCTTCCATGCTCCCAAGCTCGCCGAGCCGAACCTCGCGGCAGCGATAGAAGGGACCGGCAAGATGTCTTGCCCGAAAACCTTGTTTACTTGAGAGTATAGAGGAATCATTCCTCTGCATGGGTATGATACATGCACAAGTGCCCGGCAAGCATATCTTTTTTCGTTAATACACGGATAAACAAGTACAGCCTTACAAAGTACAAATATAGCTTAAAAAGATTACATGATTTAAGATAAAATTTGGCAAGTGCCTACATGTTTTAGATTGAAAAAAGATAAGTGCCCCGTAATGCCTTTCTTGTCCCTCTCCTCCTAGGAGCTACAGTGGGAGGTGAAGAGAGCAAAAGGAGTGCCTGGGTAGAAGCCCAGCCTGACCCCGTCAGGGCCCGCGGGATGGAGTCTGAGAAGATCGAGAGGGGCGGGGGCGAAGACGATGGACGTAGAGAGCGGCTAGGCGATGCCCTGGTCACCACCGCCAGGACCAGTGGAATGCGGCAGGAGGGTCCCCGGCAGGGAAGATGAAGCCGGAGTCCACGGGGAAGCCTGCTGGGGTCCAGCTGGAGGAGGCAGAGACGTCCACACCCAACACCTAGGCAAATCGCTCGGCCGAGGAGAAGACCAGGTGCAGATGATGGTGCCGCCGGTGCCTTGCTGATGGTGATGGTGTGTCCGGTGCTCAGCTGGAGTACGAGCCATCGTCCTTCCGCTCGGTGTTGTCATCATCACCGTCACTGTCCTCTTCGTCGCTGTCACTCAAGGAGGAGCTTTCATCGTCGGTCGAGCTCTCCACGCAACACCCTAAGCGAGCACCCGAACGCCCGAAGGCCTTGATGGAGAGCAGATTGGCCTCCATTAGCTTGAAATGGAGAACGTGCCCCGCCGCCAAGTTGTGGGCACGAGCAAAGGTTATCCAGCCACGCCGGAGAAGCATGATATGAGGCGCGGGGAACTCTACGCCCGCCTGCATGCTACCATTACAGTAGCTCCTCATGTGCAGCCTCAATCCTGGCTGTTGTTCTACCTCCATCACCCTTGCGAACGGGGTGGGATGCCGAAGACGGCTGCGCGGTGGTCCATGCAGTTTGACGATGAACTCCAACGGCTGATCCCCGGCGTGGCCTTCCATTGGGGCCACGGTAACTGGGGGAGGAGTGACTAGGGCACCACCACGTCCTCCTCGGCCCCGAGCGCCGCGACGGCCACGCCCACACCCTGCGGCACCACCTTGTGCGCTGGATTCTGCCCCTGCATCCCCAGCAGGAGGAGGAAGATGCTGCCGAGAAGAGACCCTCGTCGCCACCACCGAAGGACGACCACGTCCTCTTCCCCTCACCATAGTGGAAGAAAGATACCAGGAGAAGAAGGAGGAGATGTGTGTGGGTGAGCCCCTCGCCCACGTCCCTTTTTATAGAGGAGCATGGCCGGGGGCTGGCTCCTCACCACCCGGAAGGCAACCGTCCCACTCCACCAATCCTGTCCCTCTGTGTCACCGACGGCATCCAGGATCAACGACCACCCTCATTCACAGCGCCTAGGTTTCTGCCATGGCACTCATTCCCATGCCCTACGCATCCGCCAACAACCCTGCACAATGCATGCAGCATACATGGTGGAAACGGTAGGTGTAGTGGGTGAGTAAAATGGCAGTTACCTCCCCGTGAACATGGGCAGCCCGTGAGGCATTACGTGGGTAACCCCACATCGTTCCACACGACTCGCGGGAAAAACGGAAACGGGTTCAATCACAGGTTAATGAAGAAGCAAGAAAGATATCAAGAAAGACATGAGTCCCATTGCGGTTTGGCCAAAGTGTACGCCTATGTATTTGTTGCGACCTACCCAAACGATGCCAGATGGCACGTATGGGGCAGGCCCGGGGGCTCCTGTCGGTGCAACAAACGTTCACGTTTGGTTGCCCGGACTTATACAAAGGCATGCTGGCATTGCATGTCCTACACCAAGCTACAGAAGCAAGACCAAGCTAGAAGAACCGCTCTTTGTGAGATCAAGGAGTGGATCAAGAAGACCAAGATAGCAGAGCATCACCTTGGGGAGGCTTCCCTTGCCGGGCAGGAGAGCCTGGCGAGGTCGAGGCCACCCCAGGGACAAGTCCAAGATTTTCCCGGCAAGCTTGGCGGGGCCGCCAAGGGCAAAAACTCCCACCAAGGCACCACCGCTCCACTGCACCACCATGCAAATCACCCATCAATGTGGTGTCGAGCCTCAAAGTGCTTAAGTGGCTGCCACCAAGCACGTGGCAGCCCATTAGAAGACAGATTATCCTCGTGCGACACCCGTCCAGAGGCGTGTCGGACAGAAGCAAAAGATGGTTAAGCGGCACGGCAGGCTTGCCGGGCTTCACCCTCAACACGACACCTAGCAGTGCATTTAATGCACTTTGTCCTAACTGCCAGAGTTAGGTATGATAGCACTGTTAGCTATCTAATCATTAGATAAAGACTGTTTTTCCACTGTGGTTACCCCTTAAGCTATAAAAGGAGGTCCAAGGCTAAGTAGCAAAGGATTCGGACCCTTGCACACTTGTACGCGCGTAGCTGCTCCCCCCGAGGCCATCTTGCCAGGCTTGAGCGCTGCGTGTTCATCGTGTTCCTCCAACCAATCCACCAAAGCAGGAGTAGGGTTTTACGCTTCTCAGCGGCCCGAACCTGGGTAAAAACCACCAGTGTCACCACCGTCGTGTTGTTCCATGACCTCCTCTCTTTGTGCAATGTGATCTTGCCCTTTGCCGAACCACAAGGGGCCGATGGCCCCATAGGTGATCGTGTCCACCCACGACACTATCATGTGTGAAGATTCATGGCTTTCAAGCCAAATGATCAATCTTATGGCCACATTCATGGCTTAGTTTGTTCAAATGATCTCATCTCATGCACAAGGGTGCATCTTGGAATGGCAAACAATGTTGCCTAAGGAAGTTTTCATTTTCCTTGGACAAAAAATTCATTTTCCATTTTTCGAGTGCCCAAAATGAGTTTTTTTGTGAAGGACCTACCATATATTTGTTGCAAAATTGGACCAAATAAATTTTCTAAAATAGTAGGCCATATTTAATGTACAATTGACCAAATTGTTGGGTGCCAAAAGCTTTGATCCACCTCTCGTGAAAAAGACAAATTTCTGCCAATTCAGTTGGAAGCGAGTCAGATTTGAACTGCTACTACCTCATAGTTTGATCTTTATTTTTTCCAAAAACATTTCTAGGTACATAAGTATCTATTTAATTAGATAAACACCAATTTTTTTTCGAGATTCAACCACTAGCTAGGAACGGTCATGCCCGCAGTTTTGACCGCATTTTGAAACAGGCATGAAAAAAATCAAACAATTGGAAAACCTTTGCCTTGTTTCATTATATGTGACTAAGTTACCAGGAAAAACAATAAACTTGTAATACATCAATTCTTTTAAAAAAGTGTTCTCAGAAATGAGCTATCATGTGTGAAGATTCATGGCTTTCAAGCCAAATGATCAATCTTATGGCCACATCCATGGCATAGTTGTTCAAATGATCTAACATTGTGCACAAGGATGCATCTTGGAATGGAAAACAATGTTGGCTAAGGAAGTTTTCATTTTCTTTGGACGAAAATTTCATTTTCCATTTTTTGAGTGCCAAAATGAGTTTTTTTTGTGAAGGACCTACCATATATTTGTTGCAAAATTGTACCAAATCTATTTTCTAAAATACTAGGCCATATTTAATGCACAATTGATTAAATGGTTGGGTGTCAAAAGCTTTGATCCACCTCTCGTGAAAAAGACAAATTTTTGCCAATTCAGTAGGAAGCGGGTCAAATTTGAACTGCAGCTGCCTTATAGTTTGCTCTTTATTTTTTCCAAAAATCATTTCTAGGTACATAAGTATCTATTTAATCAGAGATACACGGTTTGGTGGCGATACATTGAGGTTTGGACTGTGGCTGAGGGCCCCAACTCCAGAGCGCTTAAACTCGCATGCCCGCCGCATGGTCACCACGTGACCGTGGCGTTGCCACGCGTTCTGGGCGGCCTAGGCATGTCTGGTGGGTTGGGAACTCCCCAGGTAGGTGTTAGGAAGAAGAAGGCAATAGAAGAATCTGACGAGGAGACTGAACTAAGCTCAAACATGAATTAACAGTCAAGTGTTTGATTAGTGGTGGGGAAAATGCACATGGCCAATGGCCCTGAGTTTTGGCCGAGGATGATCATCTACTAAGGAGACTGTTTTGGCAAATTTTCAGCTCAAATGTAGGAGCCGGTGTCACTTGCTTTGCAAAGAACCACACTGGACAGAAATATGAATGTTGAAGCTGGACTCAAATGAATGAATGGATTGATCTGAAATTTGGAGGAGGATGATAATTTGGGCACATGAAGGCACTGTAAAAATTCCATACCATTTGGATAAATAAAAATGGTACTTCCTTCATAGTGCTCTCCACTGAACAGAAAATTGGGAAAAATATTGAGGGAAATTGGCTAGATTAAATGAGCTAAAATTTGGTGGAGGGAGGTTCTATGGGTAGGGTGATGTCCTGGAATTTTTTTAGCAATTATAAATTAACATAAAATATAGTTGCTTCACAAACTGAAAATATTGCCAGAAACAAGGATTGGATGGTGAGCTCACATGGATTGTTAGATGGGGCTCAATTTTTGTGGAGAGCTATGATTTGGGTATATAGAAGATTTGGCAAAAATTCAACTCATTAGGATATGCCTAGCTAGTACTTCGTTCCTAATGGTTCTAGCTGAACAAAAACTTTGGAAATTTGTTGAGGAAGATTTACTAGGCAAATGGAGCTGAATTTTGTGATGAGGCAATGATTTGGATAGTAAGGAATGCCCAATTTTTTTGGTAATTTTGGGAATGACAGAAATAAAGGCTGCTTCACAACCTAGGGCAAAAATTGACACATGGACATGACACATAGGCAAAACTAATGAGTTGCTGCCTAGTCATAGCAATGCACCACAATTAACAAGGCTATGACCATCTATATTGGTCATGATCAGCTAGATATAAGGTAGCGGACCAGTGCTGTTTGCTTTACGACCATTTCGTGTAAGGAAATTACGACCTTTCTGACCAAAATGGTCGTTATGGTTTGGATTCCCCCGAATAGCTTATGACCAATTGGTCTCAAATGGTCATAGATTTATGACCAATTCTTCCAGGGTCACTGACAGAAGGTCACAAGTTGACATATTTCTTGTAGTGTCTGCAGCGCCTCCACCTCCGTGGTGGACCCCCAGTCAAGACCCTTTTTGGTCCACGAGGTTAGCCTCACTGGGAGTCCGGATCTGAATTCGGGAGCCGCCGTCCAGGCCGCATCCCATGGTTCTATGATATAGAATCACTCCTTCTGCCACTTTGACAATATCAATGAACGTGCCCTCCGGCCACTCGACCCGGGCGAGCTTGCGGATTATCGCCCCACCGCAGTCCGCCTGCTGGCCGTCGACTATCTGCGGCTTGGCGTTGAACACCTTCAACCACAAGCCGAAGTGCGGCCAGACTCACAAGAAGGCCTCACAGATGACGATGAAGGCCGAGATGTGGAGGAAGGAGTTCGGGGCTAGATTGTGGAAATTCAGTCCATAGAAGAACATCAGCCCCCTAACGAAGGATGGAGCGGGAAGCCCAGTCCTCGGATGAAGTGAGGGACGAACATCACCCTCTCGCCTGGTCGAGGCATGGGGACGGCCTGGCCCTCCGCTGGGGCCTGGTGAGCAATGTTGGCCGAGAGGTAGCCGACGCGCTTCAGATCCTCAATGTCATCATTGGTGACGGTGGAGGCCTCCCACATGCCTTTGGCACCAGATCCGGCCATTGCTGGAGTATGGGGGTGGCTTGAAGGTATTCTCTTTGGAAGAATGGCACGAGGCGCTGGAGCTCCGAAGATTTGGAAAGTGATGGCGAGAGGAAGGAGAAGGCGTATGCTGATAGCGGTGGCCGTTCCCCTTTTTATGGGTTGCCGAAATACCAAAGGTCCTTTAACTGCTTCGCAGGCCTCTCCACTTCCTGATATACTCGTAACGTTATGTGCGAGTGGGACGGTCGAAATCATTGATCATATCCCCTAAAAAGTAGGGCACGATCCCCACCTCGATGAGACGTGCCTATGAAGGGGCAGCCTCGAAACGCGCGTCAAGCACTTACAACGGTTCGGTGTTCATAACCGGACGTGACCCTTCGCCAAAAGTTGCCAGGCGAAAGGCACTGTTCACACTTGAATGGTTAGCCTTCGAGGCTAAGTAAGACCGATAATCCGGATTCCGGATACTACCTAATTGACTACATGACCGAACATGATCAAATAGGTTTTTTGGAGATTCAACCGAGGAAGATTATTCTGAACACATGGAAAGAGAAGAACTCGCCCGCAAGCCAGAGACTACATATTCAGAAGTTACAAGACGCCGGCATTGGAGGCTAGTTTGGGGCCTACTGAGGGACTCCTGGACTAGGGTGTCCTCGGGCCGCCGACCTATTTCTTATTGGCCGGATAGGTGCGCCACGGTATGACTACTACGAGACCGACCTACAAGGTGGCCCCATGTCCAATAGGAAACCCTCGGAGTCTTGGTGTGTCCTCCAAGTCAAGATAGAAGATTCGGCAAGTTTATTTCCCTTGTTGTAACCGACCATGTGTAACCCTAGTACCCTTGGTGCCTATATAAACCAAAGGGTTTAGTCCATAGAAGGCTAGAACAACAACCATCATCCTACTAGCCTAGGGTTTAGTTCATCTGATCTCATGGTAGATCGACTTTGTAACCATCCTATACACTTCAATAAAATCGATCAGGACATAGGGTTTTACCTCTTAGAGAGGGCCCGAACCTGGGTAAACATTGTGTCCTTCGTCCTCTATTCCCCATTGATCCAAGATCCACAGCTCGGGACCCGCTACCCGAGATCCGCCGGGTTTGACACCGACACCTGGCCAGCCTCCGGTGCCCATCTTCTGGTATATAAGCCCATTTGCCTTGGAAAAACTAACGAGCGGACTTTCGGGACAGAGCGCTGCTGTCTCGAGGCGGAACTTGGGCAAGAGCACTTTTGCTCTCCGGCGGAGCGATTCCGCCAGGGACACTTGCCTCCGGGAGGGGGAAATGGAAGCCATCGTCATCACCAACAACCATCTCATCATGGGAGGATCAATCTTCATCAACATCTTCACCAGCACCATATCATCTCAAACCGTAGTTCATCACTTGTATTCAATCTTTGTATCAAAACCTCAGGTTGGTACCTGCGGTTGCTAGTAGTGTTGATTACATCTTGTAGTTGATGCTAGTTAGCTTACTTCATGGAAGATTATATGTTCAGATCCATTATGCTATTTAATACCCCTCCAATCTAGAACATGAATATGATTTGTGAGTAGTTGCTTTTGTTCTTGAGGACATGGGAGAAGTCTTGTCATAAGCAATCATGTGAATTTGGTATTCGTTCGATATTTTGATGATATGTATGTTGTTGTTTCCCTTAGTGGTGTTATGTGAATGTAGACTACATGATAATTCACCATTATTGGGCCTAAGGGAATGCATTGTGGAGTAGTAATTAGATGATGTGTGCTAGAGTGATAGAAGCTTAAACCCTAGTTTATGCGCTATTTCGTAAGGGGCTGATTTGGATCCATATGTTTCATGCTATGGTTAGATTTATCTTAATTATTGTTTCGTAGTTGCGGATGCTTGCGAGAGGGGGTAATCATAAGTGGGAGGCTTGTTCAAGTAAAAAGAGCACCCAAGCACCGATCCACAAACATATCAAATTATCAAAGTAACGATCGCAAATCAGACAAACATGATGAAAGTGACTAGATGAAATTCCCATGTGTCCTCAAGAGCGTTTTACTTATTATAAGAGACTATTCCGGCCTGTCCTTTGCTACAAAAGTTATTGGGCTACCTTGCTGCACCTATTGCTAGTATTGCTACTTGTCACTTGTTACAAATTATCTTGCTATTAAACTATCTGTTACCGATAATTTCAGTGCTTGCAGAAAATACCTTGCTGAAAACAGCTTGTGATTTCCTTCTGCTCCTCGTTGGGTTCGACACTATTACTTGTCGAAAGGACTACGATTGATCCCTTATACTTGTGGGTTATCAGGCATCATGCTGGAGATAGAACTGCACATAAGGTACTAGAGTCTGGTTTTTATTGGCCTATTCTCTTCAAAGATGCATGTATGTTTGTCTGTCTTGTGATGAATGTCAAAGAATTGGTAATAGTGGTAGACGTCAGGAAATGACTATGAATTATTCACTTGTTATTAAACCATTTGATGTTTGGGGTTTTAATTATATGGGACCTTTTCCTTTCTAATGGGTATACTCATATTTTAGTTGCTGTTGATTACGTTACTAAGTGGACAGAAGCTATTCTGACTAGTTGTGCTGATCATAACACTTCTATTAAAATGCTTAAAGAAGTTATTTTCCTGAGGTTTGGATTCCCTAGATATTTAATGACTGATAGTGGTTCACATTTTATTCATGGTGCATTCCGTAAACTCCTCGCTAAATATGATGTCAACCATAGAATTGCATCACCTTATCATCCTCAGTCTAGTGGTCAAGTTGAATTGAGCAATAGAGAAATAAAATTAATTTTGTAAAAGACTGTTAATAGATCCAGAAAGAATTGGTCTAAGAAACTTGATAATGCATTATGGGCTTATAGATCTGCTTATAAAATCCCTATGGTTATGTCTCCATATAAAATGGTCTATGGAAAATCATGTCATTTACCTCTTGAGTTAGAACATAAGGCTTATTAGGACATTAAATAACTTAATTATGATTTCAAACTTGCTGGTGAAAATATGTTATTTGATATTAGCCCTCTAGAAGAATGGAGGACACAAGCCTATGAAAATGACAAGTTATTTAAAGAAAAAGTTAAAAGATGGCGTGACAAAAGAATCCAAAAACGGGAATTCAAAGTTGGTGATCAAGTTCTATTGTACAACTCTCGTTTCGGATTCTTTGTAGGAAAACTTCTCTCTAAATGGGAAGGGCCATACATCGTTGAAGAAGTTTATCGCTCTGGAGCTATCAACATCAACAATGCCGAGGGCACTAATGCGAGAGTAGTTAATGGGGAAAGAATTGAACATTATATCTCAGGTATGCCCAATAATGTCGAAACTAATATTATTCAAACAATGACACCAAAGGAACACATAAAACATACCTTCTAGAATGCTCCAGAACCTTGAAAAGGGGTAGGTATGTGATACGACAAGTAAACCGACTCCAAAAGTTCCATAAAAGTACTTTTTGTTCATTTCAAAATATATGAAAAATAAGGAAAATAATAAACAATCAGGAAAGTGAACAAGGGAGTGATGAGCTCAGGGGGCACGCCCTAACCCCCAGGGCACGCCGTGTGAGCTCTTGACTCCCCCGTGGGCTTTCCGGACTCCGTTTTCTTACAGATTACTTGTCCTACATGGGAAAATTCATTATATACATTCCTTGCTGTTTTGACCACTGTTTCACAAGTTTTCCCTCTGTTCTTGTTTCGAGCTATTTTCTGACAGATCTAGATCACCATGGCGCCTCGAAGTTCGTCCAAGGACAAGTTCTACGAGAAGGTCATCAACCCTTAACTTCCGGAGGTGATGAAACACCCTCAAGCCATTGAGATGCGTGAGGGGGTGCTTCACATCTGGGACGTTCAAGCGCCCAAGAAGGACATAAGCGAGAAGGCCAGGCTTGAAGCAGTGGAGTAGGAGATCTTCAAGTGCTAAGGAATAGTGGAGTGCGGACTTAGCACCAACCACCATGATCACGGAATTCATCCGTGAGCACAAAGTGGATATCAAGGATATTGGGGACGTGATCTTCAAGCTCAATGACCGTATTGATCATCTTCAGGCTCAAATTTATGACTTGCAAAACCAAAATTTTGAGTATGAAGCTAGGTTTAAAGGTATGAGTTTAGCTATGAATTTCAGGACTTCGGAGACATGTTCATCCTTTTATGATGGAGATCCTATGCCTTGGAAGACGGAGGACAAGCCTACCACCTCATCACCATCAATGCCAAAGAAAGAAACTTGAGCACATAGGTATGGGCACCACTCTTGGCTTGTTTCAAGCTTGGGGGAGGTGCCCCGGTATCGTATCACCATCACTTTTACTATCGTTTTCTATCTTAGTTCGATCCTTAGTTATTTCGTGATTTAGAAGAAGAAAGTTTTAGTATGATCTAGTTTCGAGTGCTTGTTTCGTGATCAATCGATCTGTGTAATCGCGTGAGAGTTATATAATAAAGAGGAGTTTGAGTTTCGTTATTTTACCCTCTTGTTTAAACCTTAGCAATGAAATAAAAATAGAATAAAAAGATCTTATGCTAATCCCATGGGGAGTAATGACTTCACATAAAAGAAGTATAATTGATAAAACTTGTTGGGAGTTAACAAACATGGCATTGGTCATTGATGTAATTCATGAAAAAGTAATAAAGGAAGAGAGGTCTCACATATAAATATACTATCTTGGACATCTTTTATGATTGTGAGCCCCCATTAAATATTCTATGCTTGATCAAATAGTAGACGTTGGACAAGGAAGACAACATAATGAGTTAAATATTCTAGGTTCAACTTTAATTTGTTCAGGGGGTCTTTAATTTGTTCAGGGGGTGTAGGTGTTCTAGTATAACTCTTTCAAACCACAGCTAAAGCTTTAGCATGTTCCTTTATTCTAACAGGGAAAGGTGGTTTCTCAATATAAGCAGTAGGAATAACAGGATCAACATTATAAGTAATAGTTTCTTCTTCAACTTTAATAGGTTCTACTACTTTCACTTCAATGGGAGGATGATATTTAAACCACTTCTCCTTGGGGAGATCAACATGTGTAGCAAATGATTCACAGAAGGAAGCTACTATCTCAGAGTCAACTCCATATTTAGTGCTAAATTCATGAAAAGCATCGGTATCCATAAAAGATTTAACACAATCAAACTTGAGGTTTATACCTGACTCCTTACCTTCTTGAGTTCCCAATCTTCAGAGTTGCATTTAATTATTTCCAATAAATCCCATTTGATTTGAATAGTCTACTTCATAAAAGAACCAGTACAAGAAGTATCGAGCATGGATTGATCATTATGAGAAAGCCGAGCATAAAAATTCTGAATAATAATTTCTCTTGAGAGCTCATGATTGGGGCATGAATATAACATTGAATTAAGCCTCCCCCAAGCTTGAGCGATACTTTCTCCTTCACGAGGCCAAAAATTATAAATATAATTCCGATCACGATGAACTAGATGGATAGGATAAAACTTCTGATGAAATTCCAATTTCAATCGGTTGTAATTCCAAGTCCCAATATCATCGCATAGCCTATACCATGCCAATGCCTTCTCCTTCAAAGATAAAGGGAAGACCTTCTTCTTGACTTCATCCTCGGGCAAACCTGCAAGCTTAAATAATCCACAAACTTCATCCACGTAGATTAGATGCATATCAGGATGTAATGTTCCATCACCTGCATAAGGATTAGCTAGCAGTTTCTCTATCATACCCGAAGGAATTTCATAATAAATATTTTCAGTAGGTTCAGTAGGTTGAGGGGAAACTCTTTGCTCTTCCGGTCGGGGTGAAGATACCCCGAACAAACCCCTCAAAGGATTATTTTCCATAGCGACAAGTGACAGTAAATTTCAGCACACTATATAAATGTTTCCTTACCAAATTCCACTTACCAAAGGCGCTTCACTCCCGGGCAACGGCGCCAGAAAAGAGTCTTGATGACCCAAAAGTATAGGGGATCTATCATAGTCATTTCGATAAGTAAGAGTGTCAAATCCAACGAGAAGCAGAAGGAAATGACAAGCGGTTTTCAGCAAGGTATTCTCTGCAAGAACTGAAATTATCGGTAACAGATAGTTTTGTGATAAGATAATTCGTAACGGGTAACAAGTAACAAGTGTAACAAAGGTGCAGTAAGGTGGCCCAATCCTTTTTTTAGCAAAGGACAAGCCTGAATGAACTCTTATATAAAGCAAAGCGCTCCCGAGGACACATGGGAATTATTGTCAAGTTAGTTTTCATCATGCTCATATGATTCGCATTCGTTACTTTGATAATTTGATATGTGGGTGGACCGGTGCTTGGGTGCTGTCCTTACTTGGACAAGCCTCCCACTTATGATTAACCCCTCTTGCAAGCATCCGCAACTACGAAATAAGAATTAAGATAAATCTAACCATAGCATGAAACATATGGATCCAAATAAGCCCCTTACGAAGCAACGCATAAACTAGGGTTTAAGCTTCTGTCACTCTAGCAACCCATCATCTACTTATTACTTCCCAATGCCTTCCCCTAGGCCCAAACAATGGTGAAGTGTCATGTAGTCGACGTTCACATAACACCACTAGAGGAAAGACAACATACATCTCATCAAAATATCGAACGAATACCAAATTCACATGATTACTTATAATGAGACTTCTCCCATGTCCTCAGGAACAAACGTAACTACTCACAAAGCATATTCATGTTCAAAATCAGAGGAGTAATAATTATCATTAAGGATCTGAACATATGATCTTCCACCGAATAAACCAACTAGCATCAACTACAAGGAGTAATCAACACTACTAGCAACCCACAGGTACCAATCTGAGGTTTTGAGACAGAGATCGGAGACAAGAGGTGAACTAGGGTTTGAGAGGAGATGGTGCTAGTGAATATGTTGATGGAGATTGACCCCCTCTTGATGAGAGGATTGTTGGTTATGACGATGGCTTCGATTTCCCCCTCCGGGAGGGAAGTTTCCCCGACAGAACAGCTCCGCCGGAGACCTAGATTGCTTCTGCCCAGGTTCCACCTCGAGACGGCGGCGCTTCGTCCCGAAAGCTCTCTCCTGATTTTTTTCCAGGTCAAAACACATCATATAGCAGAAGATGGGCACCGGAGGCCTGCCAGAGGGCCCACAAGCCAGGGGCGTGCCCCCCACCCTTGTGGCTACCTGGTGGGTCCCTTCTGGTACTTTCTTCGCCCAATATTTTTTATATATTCCAAAATAATTCTCTGTAAATTTTCAGGACTTTTGGATTTGTGCAGAATAGGTCTCTCAGATTTGCTCCTTTTCCAGTCCAGAATTCTAGCTGCCGGCATTCTCCCTCTTCATGTAAACCTTGTAAAATAAGAGAGAAAAGGCATAAGTGTTGTACCAAAATAGGTAATTACGGCCCATAATGCAATAAATATCAATATAAAAGCATGATGCAAAATGGACGTATTATCGCACACGTACCATCACGACCGCCATTGACCAATTTAATCAACTACACATGTACAATTTTTTAAGACGGGATCCGCCAATTTTCTCTTTTCTCACACACGAGTATTTTACGCGCTTCGTCTGTGTTGTGTGTTTCCCCCGCCTAAGTTTTGAGTTTCGCAGCAAATTGTTCAGTAGGCGTGCAATTTTAGAATTTATTCCTTCCACCCCATCCCGACCCTTCACATTTCCGCTGTATCTCCCCACCCTTTCCCCCTCTCGGTAGCTCAAACCACCGCAACCGCAACCACATCTTCAACCACATCTATGTTTTGTCCGAGCTTCATCGATCCAGTCAGGTAAACCACCGATCTCTATCATGGCCCCAGCCTGATTGCTTAGATGGCACCTTCGAAACACCCTCATGCCTCCAAATCTCCACCCCTACTCCAGTGCATCGCCGTGTAAGGCCAACCACATATCACACGGAGGTCAAGGAGCTAATGGCGGCTAATGGCGGCCAATGGCGCAGTGACCGCTGTGTGTGTCGACCCGGAGGAACACCTCGCCTCCGACGCTGCCGACTTGGTGCGAGCTCTGACCCAGATGAAGTACCGTAGCAACTACCCCTTGGGATTTACCAAGTAGGAACTATCCAGTTTAGTTATACCAATACCAATTGCAATGGCTATGTTTTGTATGGTCAATGTATTAAGCATGTTGTAGTAAACACGCCTAACCCGTCTTAGTTGTTTTCCCTACCTTTTTATAGACAACCGGGCCATTCTCTGCTCTAGCAGCACTTGCCTTGCTATGTTTAACTTTGTGAATTTCTGTTTCATCAGTACCAGTTTCAATGGCTATACTAGGTTGTCTGTAGTTAAAACGTGCCTTGTTTATTTCAGTAATGCACACTGTGTGATGTTCAAGTATGAACTGTACATCTCAATTTCACCAATACAAGCTACAAACTTAAAATACATGACTTAGGTTGTTGTTAAGCCTATTGTAGTAAACAGTTCTATCCATTTTTTAATCTGTCCCTTTGCTACCATGCTACTCTTCACAATGAAGATATCACTAGAGATGTTGTCGTTCTATTACCATTTGCTATTTTTGGTGGATGTTAACCCTGTTGTGGTTAACATGCCTTTCCATGTACTTAGGCAGGGCCACAATGAGAAATATTGTTGTTTACTGTCGAGATTAGTTCCATACCAATGTCTTGTATTATTTTACATCATTTGTGCAATTGCAGTTTAGCATGTAACATTTACTTTTTTCTTGTAGGTACACATGTCAGTGGCACTATCCGCTCTTCGACCCGGAGGAACACCTCGCCTCCGACGCCGTCGACTTGGGGCGGGCTCTTGCCCATATGAAGTGCCCCAGCAACTACCCCTCAAGATTTACCAAGTATGAACTGACCAGTTCAATTTTACCAATACCAGTTGCAATGGCTATGTTTTGTACTGTTGATGTATTAAGCATGTTGTAGTAAACACGCCTAACCTGTCTTAGCTATTTCCCTACCTTTTATAGACTACCGGGCCATTCTCTGCCCTAGCAACACTTGCCTTGCGATGTTTAATTCTATGAATTTCAATTTCATTGGTACCAGTTTCAATGGATATACTAGGTTGTCTGTAGTTAACACGTGCCTTGTTTATTTCAGTAACGCACACTGTGTGATGTTCAAGTATGAACTGTCCATCTCAATTTCACCAATACTAGTTACAAACTTGCAATGCCCGACTTAGGTTGCTGTCAAGCCTGTTGTAGTAAACAGTTCTATCCATTTTTCATCTATCCCTTTGCTACCATGCTACTCTTCACAATGAAGATATCACTAGAGATGCTGTCGTTTTATTACCATTTGCTATTTCTGGTGGATGTTAACCCTATTGTTGTTAACATGCCTTTCCATGTACTTACGTAGGGCCACAATGAAAAATGTTGTTGTTTGCCATCGAGGTTACTTCCATACCAATGTCTTATAGTATTTTACATCATTTGTGCAATTGCAGTTTAGCTTGTACATTTACTTGCTTCTTGTAGGTACACATGTCAGCGGCACTGATCCACGATTTGACCCTTAGGAACACCTCACCTCCGCCGCCGTCGACATGGGGTGGGCTCTGGCCCAGGTGCAGTGCCCCAGCAACCAGCCCTCAGGATTTACCAAGTATGAACTGACCAATTCAATTTTGCCAATACCAGTTGCAATGGCTATGTTTTGTACAGTTGATGTATTAAGCATATTGTAGTAAACACACCTAACCTGTATTAGTTATTTTACCTACCTTTTTATAGACAACTGGGCCATTCTCTGCTCTGGCGGCACTTGCCTTGCGATGTTTAACTCTGTGAATTTCAATTTCATCAGTACCAGTTTCAATGGCTATGCTAGGCTGTCTGTACTTAACATGTGCCTTTGTTTATTTCAGTAATGCACACTGTGACGTTCAAGTACGAACTTTCTAGCTCAATTTCACCACAACTACAAACTTGCAATATATGACTTAGGTTGCTGTTAAGCCTCTTGTCATAAATGGTTCTATCCATTTTTTAATCTGTCCCTTTGCTACCGTGCTACTCTTCGCAATGAATATATCACTAGAGATGCTGTCGTTTTATTTACCATTTGCTATTTTTGGTGGATGTTAACCATGTTGTAGTTAACATGCCTTTCCATGTACTTCTGCTGGGCCACAATGGGTGATGCTGTTATTTGCCGTCGAGGTTAGCTGCATCCCATGTCTTGTAGTATTTTACATCATTTGTGCAATTGTAGTTTAGCTTCTATCATTTACTGGTTGCCTGTAGGTACATATATATCAGTGGTACTGATCCACAATTCGACCCCTTTTGCGTATGGGGCAATGAGATATTGATGAACAAGCGTCAAGTGAGGAAACTAAGAAAGATTGTTAGGAGAAAGAGACAGGTGATGGAAGTTAAACTCTTTATTTACACTTTGTCCAAGATAATAGTTATCTTTAGGATGGTAAGTAATCTGTTACCTTTTCCCCCTGCCCACAACGAGTTACTCTATTAGACATGAATATCTGAAGGTTTTCTCTTTTCTGTGGTTTCTGAAGCAATTTAGTAATGATTACCTTGCAAAATACATGATTGTAGTGGAGGCAACTAAGCTTAAAGTATATAATTCATACTACCATGATAATGGTCTAGAAGTCTTCCTCACTACTGCAGGATGCTGCTAACACGACACATGAATCAGAGACACTTCGATGAGCGATGCATTAATCACAAACAGTGTCATAGTAAAACTGTCACCAATCGGACTAACTATATACGATGGCGAAGACGTCAAGCATGATTCAGATTACAGTTGGCTGTGCGATACATGGCATACAATTGATCCATACAAACTATTTGCGATGAGCCAGAACAATGGAAATGGTCAGCTAGATCAAGGTGTGTGCGATATATAGCATACAGTTCACTCGGATGAACTATTTGCGATTAGCAAACACAACATAAATGGTCAGCCAGATCAAGGTGTGTGCGATATATAGCATACAGTTCACTCGGATGAACTGTTTGCGATTAGCCAACACAACAGAAACGGTCAGCCAAATCAAGGTATGTGCGATAGACGGCATAAGGTTCACTCAGATGAAGTGTTTGTGATGAGCCAAAACAACAGAAATGGTTCAACTTAACAAGATGTTGTGATACGCGGAAAATGGGTCAGTAATCATAAATGTGTGGGAAGACCGATAACAGCGCAGATGATTCCTGCTAATAAGCCGTGTGTGTTGTGGGCAAATGCTTGCTGGTATACAATTGTCAGCGATTGATGAAATCATCATCGACAGGTTCCCTAGCTTAGTCTGTGTGCAATGTGATTTGCTCTATCCACACAACATCTACTCTCTGTTTATAGAACAACAACATATATACTTATAAGAACATGATTGCGTAACCAAATTAAACATCCAATTACATAACTGACTACACACATAACATTTGCACACACCAACGTAAACAATTACATGCATAATAAACTAGGATAAACGATCATATCTAATCATCATCTACTTCTTCTTGTGATGCTTGCCGCCGCTGCTCTGCTGGTGGATCGATCCCTCGCCGATTACAGGAAGGAGGCACTCCCTCATGTCAACGATCCGCCTGTGCATCTCGTAGAATGTGCACACATTCTTGGACGCAAACTTGAGGTAAGCTTCATCCAATCTCCGTACCCAGGCGCCGTGCTAGGCTGCAGCATTTCTCTTGGCACCATCCTTTGTGTTCTCGTAGTAGGGATCGATGATGGCTGCGGCGAGTTCAACCAGGGAGTCCTTCTTCGTGCTGCCCCATACCTTGTAGTGGCCACGGATGTCGACAAGTTCTGGCAGGCCAAGCCCAAAATCTCGAGTGCTTTTATATTGTCGGTGGTGTCCACCGTAGCGAACTTGTAGTTGGGGCTATGGACAAACCTGGCGAAATGCTCGCAAGGCCTTGTTGCCAGGCAGTAGTGGTAGATGAGGATGTGATGGCGCATGCACAACTGGGCGACGACAACCTTCTGATCTTTCCCGAGATGACCGCCGGTGTACTGGAGGTCGAAACCGACCACTTTGTACTTGTCATCCTCAGCAAGCAACTACTCCATGATATTGATGGAGTCCTCCACCATGGCCGGGTCGATGGTGTACACCACAAAGAGGTCCTTCTCCCTCACATGGGTGTCCACACGATGCACGCCGAACTCCATTGGAGTGCTGCTAGATATCCTCTCTGTATGTGTCGCCGTGGGTGTGCTTGTTGTGTTGTGGGGCGCTATTGAAAGGTTGAAGAGACTAAGGTTATACTGGCGCTGGAAGGCCAGGAATGTCGGTGTACTAAGTATTGGGACTTTAGTACCCCATACTTGTGCACGGGCAGTCGTAGCCAAGCCCGCGGCAAGGCTTGCCGGGGGAGTAATTGGAGATTAGTGCAAGATTGTCAAGGGGACACTCAGACCGAGAATCAAAGGATCAGGAGTTAATAAGATCTGAAGGCCGAAGGCCAGGCCCCTGGCAAGATCTTGCCGGGGTGGTTTGCGAAACCCGGCAAGATTTGGGCCCGACAAGATTTGCACCCCGGCAAGATTCTATCATTGTTCCGCCGCTTCAGTACAGGAACCAGCCTGGCATCCTGGGCCCATTCCTGGATGCGTGGCAGGAGACCAGTGGGGGAGAGCTTAAGCGGTGCTGATGGGATGGCCCCTTTTTCCATCCCCAAGAAAGTGAGGACACCTAAACGGACACCTCACGGTGCATTAAATGCGTTCGTCCTAATCCGTCAGAGGTTAGGAATGATGACCCTGTAGCTACTTTACACCTCAATGTATGTACATTTTGCCACTGTGGGGACCCCTTCGAGCATATAAAAGGAGGCCCAAGGCAACTGCTACAGGAGGAGGATCTTCTGGCCCATTCTACATGCGTAGCTGCTCTTTGAACGTACTGTTCATCGCAAGCGCTCCTGGAGCCTGGGCTCAAGAACACTCATAATAAAACAAGGCAGGAGTAGGGTTTTATGCTGATTAGCGGCCCAAACCTGGGTAAAATCGCCCCGCGTCGGTCGTTGGTTCTGCTCTTTGTGCATACTTCTCTCCCTGCCGAACCGTAAAGGGGTCCCTTAGGATCCCATAGGTGTCGTACGCCGACATCTTTGGCGCGCCAGGTAGGGGGATCGAGGTTGTGCGAACCTGATCCAGTGATCGGCACCTTGGTTTCTTCATCATCTTCATCATCATGCCACCCAAGAAGAAGAGCGCCGCAATGGCGCAGCCATCCACGTCCGTTTTGCCTGTGCCCTCGCGTGGATGCAGAAGGAAGAGGTTTAGAGCCTCCACGATGTTCCGGTGATCCAAGCCAGGCGAGTGGCATCGTTCGCAGCGGCAGCGGCAACCCACACACCGCTGGATCCAGAGATGGAGCTGTGTTGCCTACGGGTGGCACAACGAACTCCAGAGATCGGAGGACGCCTTCTGCGGCTCCCGTGCCGGCGCAAGCGTCACGGCCTACCCAGGTCGTGCGCGATGAGCAACGTCATGGCGCTGGTGGTTCAGGGCGTCCCCATGAAAAAGTTTCTGCGCATCGATCCCAAGGTGCGCAGGCCCAGCATGCACGCCAAACTACCGGCGGAAGTGGAGCGCGGTCGCGTGATCGTGACGGTGCTCCTTCTAATGTTGTTAGGAGTCAGAGCACCTCACGTACCTCACACCTGTCGCCGTCGCCTACGCTGGCGAAAGCTTTGGCATGTGCACAGCTGCTCCTCGATTTCCCTCTTGCTCCGGAGAAGATGGAGGAGTGGCGAGCTACCATCCAGAGCCTCATTGGCTTCGCCAACAAAGATGGGCCGCAGGAGGCAGGGCCCTCACAGCGGCGGCCCATCGATCCGGCGCGAGCCGATGTGGAGAAAACCGGAGGTGGTGCAACCACGGTGCACTCTCCTCCACGACACCAGCGGCAGTCTACAACCCAGCGGGTCGATCGCCGTGATGATGATTCCACGGCATCGTCTGATCCATGGATGCGCCGCGACCAGTGTCAAGTTCTCCAGGAACGAAGCAAAGAGGATGCTCGAACCACCATCGAGCGGCGACGGGAAGCGCGCTATCAATCTGATAAGCGCGCAGGGCCCACTGTCGATGAGCCTACGCCAGGGAACGCAGGCGACTTGCCTTATGAGGTAGGTACTCCAGCATTTACCCGTGAGCTGCGGCAAGTCCAGTGGCCCAATTCCCGAACCTTCAAGCCAGAGGTCTCGGAGAAATATGATGGCAAGACTCATCCCTCGGAGTTCCTGAGCATCTACACCATTGCGGTGCAGGCTGCCGGGGGCCGAGATGACAAGATACTTGCCAACTACTTCCCGTTGGTGCTCAAACCCAATGTCAGGTCGTGGTTGATGCATCTGCCGGAGAATTCTATTTCTTCATGGTCAGATTTGTGCCATCAGTTTGTTGGCGCCTTTGTTGGAGGCCACCAAGCTCCTGGTCAAGAGAGCGATTTGCATATCATCCCTGCGCAAGTTTATCCAGAGATTTAGCCGGGTGCAGTACAATATTCCTGACGTTCACCCTGCCGCTATCGTTAGCGCGTTCCACCAGAACGTGCGTAACCGCAAAATGCGGGAAGAGCTGGCAATGAACAAAGTCAGGAGTATTGCCGAGCTTTACGCTTTGGCCGACAAGTGCGCTCGAGCTGAAGAGGGGAGGAAACTCCCTGGCGAGGTTGTTGGCGCGGGGGGCGAATCAGAAGATGAAGACGCTGCAACCCCGTCAAGGAAAGGCCGACGGTGGAACAAGAAGCGCAGAGGCATGGCCGTGCTTGCTGTCGAGGAATCCGGCAACCCCGGCGCCGCCAAGAAGGCCAAGGTTGACGACCCTGGCAAGGAACTTGCCGGGTGCTCCTCATGCCAGGCCTTGGCGGCTGCCGACAAGTCGGAAAGCTCCGGCAAGCAGTATTGCAAGATCCATCGCACCAAGGGCCACGATCTCCAGAACTGCCGACAAGTTGAGCAGCTTGTCGAGAAGCAGAGGGCTGAGTACGAAAGGCGAGATAAGGAGAAGGCCCATGACGGTGCTAAGGGGTCCGGCAAGAAGCGCGGTGGCTGCGGGGGTCGCCGCGGCAAGGCCAAGCAACAGAGGGAGAGGCCCACTCGAGGCCGTGACAAAGAAGAAGGTGATGATGATGAAGAAGATGATGAGTCCAGTGAGCAAGAATTCCAGAAAGCTACAGAGGCTATGTGTATCGACGGGGGCGCCTCGTTGCATTCTTCCCACCGTCAACTTAAACAGTGGGTGCGAGAAGTTAATGCAACAGAGCCATCACTAGATGCATGTAAGCCCCTGAAGTGGTCCAACACGCCTATCATTTTTGACGCCGAGGATCACCCTGATCGCACAACTGCGGTCGGGTGCTTGCCATTGTTGGTCTCACCAACAATCCGCAACCTCAAGGTGACGAAAATGCTAGTTGACGGTGGGGCCGGACTGAACCTAATCTCACCGGATGTGCTCAAGAGGCTCCAAATTCCTGATGAAGATCTCGAGGAAACGGGCATGTTTCAAGGGGTCAATCCAGTAAGAACCCAGCCAAAGGGCAAGATTACGCTACCGGTGACATTTGGTAGCGAGCTCAACTACAGGACAGAGAAGGTGGTGTTTGATGTCGCCAAGATTCCTATGTCGTACAATGGGATCCTTGGCCGCCCCGCGCTGGCTAAGTTTATGGTGGCATCACACTACGCGTATAATGTATTGAAGATGCCCGGGCCATTGAGTGTCATTACTATCCATTCCGATAAGAAGGATGCACTCATCTGTGCCGACCAACTTTACCGGGAAGCAGTTGCAGCACCTGCCCTCAAGGCATCTGCTCCTGCCACTGGAACTCCCGGGGGGAAGAAGAAGACCGGCAAGAATCTTGGCGCAAACTCCGGCAAGCGCACCTCCTCGGAGTGCTGCGCTTCCGCTGAGGACGCACCAAAGAGTTCTGCCGGCAAGAACAAGAAATCCAAGGCTGCTCCACCAGAGACCAAGAAGGTGCCCGTCAGGGAGGACGGAATGGGAGGAACTTTCACCATAAGGTCCACCCTAGATGACAAATAGGAAAGCGCGCTCATTGCCTTCCTGCGGGCGAATGCCGACGTGTTTGTGTGGCAACCGTCCGACATCCCCGGTGTTCCCAGGGAGGTAATTGAGCACCACCTTGCTGTCTATCCTCACACGCGGCCCGTCAAGCAGAGGGTCAGGAAGCAAGCCTTGGAGCGACAAGAATTCATTGCCGAAGAAATCAGGAAGCTGGAAGTGGCAGGATTGGTTAGAGGAGTGCTTCACCCAACCTGGTTGGCCAATCCGGTTGTAGTGCGCATGGCGAATGGGAAATGGAGGCTGTGTATTGATTATACAGGTATCAATAAAGCCTGTCCAAAAGATCCCTTTCCCTTGCCGCGCATCGACCAGATTGTGGACTCCACTGCTGGTTGTGATCTACTGTCCTTCCTTGATGCCTACTCAGGGTATCATCAGATCTTCATGGCAAAAGAAGATGAAGAAAAGACCGCATTTATCACCCCATGTGGTATGTATTGTTTTATACGAATGCCTTTCGGGTTGAAAAGTGCTGGTTCTACATTTGTGAGAGCAGTCCAAATTGGTTCTCAGCCTCAGCTCCATAGAAATATGGAGGCATATATGGATGACATAGTGGTCAAAACCAAGGACAAAGCGACGCTCATCCAAGATCTAGAAGAGACATTTGCAAATCTGCGCAAGATCAACTTAAAGCTCAATCCTGAGAAGTGCGTGTTTGGTGTTCCTTCCGGCAAGCTTCTCGGATTCTTTGTATCTCAACGGGGAATCGAAGCGAACCCTGACAAGATCAAAGCTATTGAGCAGATTGAAGCGCCAAGACGCGTCAAGGATATTCGTCATCTTGCCGGCTATGTTGCTGCTCTAAGCAGGTTTATTTCCAAATCTGCTGAGCGCGCCCTGCCCTTTTTCAAGATTTTGAAGAGGGCAGGTCCAATGAAATGGACTCCGGAAGCGGAGGCTGCGCTGCAAGATTTGAAGAAATACCTTTCTTCTCCACCGACACTAGTCGCGCCTAAACCACGAGAGCCGTTGCTGCTATATCTGGCAGCGACAAATCAAGTGGTTAGTGCTGCATTAGTGGCGCAGAGAGAAGCTGATGAGGAAGCAACACCAGCGGCAGGACCGCCAGGTGATGCGGCAAGATCTTTCCCGGCAAGGGTTGATCCCGGCAAGACAGGATCTGCGCAAACAGAAGAACCAGTGCAGAAGAAAAAGGTGGTGCAGCGCCCAGTTTATTTTGTTAGCTCCCTCTTGCAGAGAGCTAGGTCAAGGTATTCTGGCATGCAGAAGTTGCTCTTCGGCCTCCTTATGGCCTTGAGGAAGCTACGCCATTATTTTCAAGCACATGAAATCACCGTCGTCACCCGCTTTCCGTTGCAACGGATTTTGCGAAATCCAGAAGCAACCGGCAGGATTGTGGAGTGGGCGTTGGAATTGTCGAGCTTTGGTCTCAAGTTTGAAAGCACTTCGACAATTCAGAGCAGGGCCTTGGCAGTGTTCATTGCGGAATGGACCCCAACACCAGACGAAGAGGTTCAAGAAACAACTCTCCCCGGCGAGGAATTCGATCAGGAATGGGTTATGTACTTTGACGGGGCTTTTTCGCTGCAAGGCGCCGGTGCTGGTGTGCTGCTTGTTGCACCCACCGGAGAGCATCTCAAGTACATAGTCCAGATGCATTTTCCCCGGGAGAGTTCAATGAACAACACTGCGGAGTACGAGGGCCTGCTTGCCGGTCTCAGGATCGCGGCAGACCTTGGTATCAAGAAGCTCGTCATCAGAGGCGATTCACAGCTTGTCGTCAGGCAAGTTAACAAGAGTTATCAGAGTCCATTAATGCAAGCCTACATGGATGAAGTGAGAAAAATGGAAGAGCACTTTGACGGTCTGCAAATGAAGCACATCCCTCGTGCCGAGAACAGTATTGCTGACGACCTGTCAAAGCGCGCTGCCCTCAAGTTGCCTGTGGAACCAGGAACTTTTGTGCTCCATTTGACTCAACCATCCGTGGCGCCATCAATGCGGCAAGAAAAGAGAAGAAAGTTGAATTCTGGACAGTACTTTCCGGTAGAGCTCCCCGGAGCCGTCGGCAAGGAACTTGCCGGGATCAACGACAAACCTGCCGGGGAACGATAGGCTCCGGCGGAACCTCACGCTTTCGCTGTCGAGACAAATGTTCCCCCGGCGGAGGAGATGCCTTTAGTCCTAGCTGTCGAGCCCCAGGCTCCAGCATGGGCGCAACACATTGTCCATTTCCTTCAAACAGGAGAACTCCCGGAGGAACAGGAAGAAGCGGAAAGAGTAGCCCATCAGTCTGTTATGTACAAGTTCGTCGATGACGTCCTGTACAGAAAGAGACCAAACGGTGTGAAATTGAAGTGCATTCCTCGGGAGGATGGACTAGAGCTATTGGCAGAGATACATGGAGGCATATGTGGGTCTCACATAGGGTCAAGAGCACTTGTCGGGAAAGCATTCCGGCAAGGTTTCTTTTGGCCCACCGCTCTCCAGGATGCAACTGCACTAGTAACCAAGTGTGAAGCATGCCAGTTTCATTCGAAGAAATCGCATTAGCCAGCTCAAGCTCTTCAGACAATCCCTCTCTCCTGGCCATTTTCGGTCTGGGGGCTCGACATACTGGCCCCTTTCCCCCATCCTACCGGGGGCTTTGAGTACTTGTACGTTGCTATCGACAAGTTCACAAAGTGGCCGGAGGTGGAAGCAGTGAGGAAGGTGACAGCACAATCAGCCGTCAAGTTCTTCAAAGGGATAGTTTGCCGTTTCGTTGTGCCCAACAGGATCATCACCGACAACGGTACGCAATTCACAAGTCGCACCTTCATGCGGTATGTCCAAGACCTTGGTGGCAGAATTTGTTTTGCCTCTGTTGCTCACCCAAGAAGCAACGGCCAAGCGGAGAGGTCTAATGTTGAAGTGATGCACGGTCTCAGGACCAGAACCTTTGACAGGTTGAGAAAGTGCGGAAGGCGCTGGATTGATGAGTTGTCGGCGGTTCTTTGGTCAATCAGAACAACACCAAATCGAGCCACCGGCCAGACACCCTTCGCTCTGGTCTACGGAGCGGAAGCAGTTCTCCCCACAGAACTCATATACGGATCACCTCGAGTGCTCGCTTATGATGAGCTCGAGCAATAGCAACTGCGGCAAGATGACGCTGTGCTCCTTGAGGAGAATCGTCTTCAGGCTGCTGTGTGAGCTGCATGCTACCAGCAAGCTTTGCGCCGCTACCATAGCCGCAAAGTTCATGCCCGAAGCCTTGAGGAAGGCGACCTTGTTCTTCGATGGATTCAGTCCGCCAAGAATTCAAACAAGTTGACGCCGAAGTGGGAAGGCCCTTATCGGGTAGTACGAGTCACCAGGCCCGGCGCTGTCTGCCTGGAGACCGAAGATGGCATTCCAGTGAGCGATTCCTGGAATATCGAACATCTTCGCAAGTTCTACCCAGAAGGCGTGGTTGCCGGGGGCCCCCGGCAACCACCGTTTTGTACAAGTCTTGCCGGCAAGGCATATAATCCTTTGTACAAAGCCAGGCGTAGACCCTGAGTATAGATGAATAAGTTTAAATGTTGTGCATTTCCTTATTGATTTCCATGTTCATATATATATATGCATGTTTGTCTAAGATGTTGTATGACACTTGCTCCCGGTAAGTTCTAACGAACCGCCAAGGTTCCATATCTTTATTTTCTCTTCTTTCTTTTTCTCAAAAGACAGAAGGGTTCCTCGCGTGCATGTTTTGCCGGGGGGGGGGGGGGGGAGGGAAGGAAGGTATGGGTACTAGTTAGCGACGTTCAGAATTGGCACCTTACCGGAGGAAGAATGGCGACAGAAAGCTAAGTTCTAAAACTTAGAGCAAGTTTCCTTTATTGCAAAGTGATTTTCCTTAGACGATTTTGACATTTGTATGGAAAACCTGCACACAAAGGAACCCTTGTCGTAATCGGTTGTGCCCTTATTTTGCTTCGAGTCCGCTCACGATTTAAGTGGCTGCACTGAGAACGCCAAGGAGTCTTACCGGCTGCTGCACCTCCAGCAGGCTGCTGAAGTCCCGCACCCAGCGCTCGCGGCAGGTTGCGCGCCGGCAAGTTTTTCAGTAAGCGTAGGGTGAACTCCATACATAAAGGAATCAGACAAGGGAAATAGCATGCATGTACCCAAACATAAGCTAGTTATATTACATTAATAAGTTGCCGCAGTTCTAACTTAAGACTTAATTGTCTTTGGCATGGAATGGCGACGGCAAGAAGAGGTGGATCAGCTAATCTCTGCGCTGGCCTTCGACCCTTTTGATTGAATCCACCTTCTCAAGGATGGGTGCGACAAGCTCCTCAAGTGGCTTGAGGTCTGCGTCCTTTGGCAGACGGCCGAGTACATTGGTGAGGTCGATGCCAGGATTATTGTGCACCACCTTGATGAGTACCTTGCGGAGGACGGCCCGGCAAAGCTGGCGGGATTCGTTGGCCAGTTGGGTCGCCCGGTTAGACTGAAGCAGCTTCAGAGCATCAATGATGCTTTCGAAGAACATCGTTAGCCTGGCGCTCGAAGATATCCTTTCTTCGGAGGAATACCTGAAGTTTAACAGGCCCATGGTTGACAGTTCTGCCGTGAGCTTCTCCGCAGCGTCGACGAGGCGTTCAGTCCAGATTTGCACCCCCTTTTCATAGTCAACTTGGGCGGCGGCAGTGCTCTTGAGCAGGTTCCTCTCTTCCTGGAGATCTTTGCACAAGGCCTTCTCGCGGGCCCTGCCGTCCTTGAGAAACTTCTCCAACTTGGTCAGCTCAGCCTCAGATCGGCAATGGCATCATTTGTTGAAGAGAGCTGCTTGGTCTTGTCAGACATGACAACTTGCATCTCCGCCAGGGTGTGGAGGGTTTTTTCCCTGTCGCTTTTGAGCGTCGAGAGCTCCTTGCCGTGTTCTTCAAGATCCACTTCCAGTTTCTTGACTTTGTCGCTCACCTCATTCTTGGCGGCCTCTGCAGCCTCGGCAGCATCGACGGCCTCCTTGAGATTGCCGGCGTGATCTACAGTTAGAGCTTCGAGCGCCTCCTGGTGCTTCTGCTCCAGCTCCTGGGTCCGCAGCGCGACAAGCTTCTCGATATCTTCATCTTTGCTGCGAAGCTTGGCGGCGAGCGCCTGCTCACGTGCGGCAAGGTCTTCCTCATGAGCATCAAGCACAATGCGACGCTCCATCAGGAGAGCATCTTCAGCAGCAATTCTTTGCGTAGCTTCCTCTTGCGCCTTCTCCATGTCAGATTTCTTCAAGAGGAGCTCCGTCCAGCCTTGGCTTATTTGTTCCCGATTGGCAGTCAACTCCTGATAGGCCTCGGCGTACCAGATTTGCTTTTGCTTGACGCGCTTTTGGAAATCTGCTTCAGCCGCTTCAACAACTGCAGCTCTGGAATCTACCTTCTCTTTTTGGACACGGTGGAGTGCTCGAAGCTTGCTAAAGTTATCGCCCATGGCCTGAAGGAGTTGATCTTCCTCAGATTTGCTGCTGCTGACACTTGGTTCATTGACGATCTTAAGCTCGGTAGCAGTGATGATTTCTTCATCAAAAGTTTCTCCTTTGGCCGGTGCCCCAATGCTTGCCGTTCCCGGCAAGTTGACAAAAAGGTTCTCGCCAACTTTGAGATATTTGCTTGATGAGGGGACTTCGGATGTTGACGGTTGATCCTCAGCAACCGCCTCACCAGTAGCTGGGGGCTCCGTGGCTGGCGTAGCGCCTGGCGCTCCTGCGGCAGGGATGCCGTCAGTACGGTCACCAGCCTCCTTGCCGCCCTCTTCAGCAGATTCCTTGGTGGGTTCCTCCTGTGCGGTCTTGGCGGCCTCATCGGCTAAAGCACCGCCGGCCTCGACGGTGGCATCCATGGCGGTCTCACTGGCAGCGATTTTGTCGGCTTCGGCGGCAACATCCCTGGCGGTATCCTCGATGATAGCGTCGATGTCCATGTATTCCATCTCAGGGAATTCTAAAGGACAAAGGAGAGAAATAGAATGATATCAAGATTGAAGTTCGGGAAGACAAAGAAAGAGAGATAAAGGAAAGGATAGCAAGCACTCTGAGGCAATTGGTTACCTGCATCGAGCTGTTGAGAGGTGGCCACGCCCCTCCCGGCAACCTCGGTTGTCGGGGGTAGGATGCCAGTACCCATGGTTGTCGGCTCCTCCTCAACCAAGACAAGCTCGTCGGTGTGATCTCTTGCCGGGGATGCGCTTGTGGGTGGTGTGGTTGATGGAGGTGGCACGACGGAGGTATCTCCTGATAACTCCCCTTGTTGCCGTCCTTCTCCTGCAAGCCCAAAGATATCAGCGGCAAGGATAAAAACCTCAGCGCCCGTCAGCAGAAAACGAGTGGAGAACTCACGCTGGGGGCTGCGCTGGAGGCTGCATTGAGGACTGAGCTCCGGGCTGACGACGACAATTTCTGGCACGCTCGTAGAGCCAGCCGGGGGCTCGTCGCCCGTGGAAGTTCTCAACCTCTTCGCCGCCCTTTCCGCCAAGGTTTCTGCATCGATGCAGAGACAAAACAAGCAAGGCTATGAGATTACTCCAAGATTTGAAAGATAAAGGCTGTGACAGGACACTTACTCTTCCTCTTCTCGTTCCGGGCTAAAGCCGGAGATGTCGAAATTGACCTCCGGTGCTGTGTCCGTGTGCGGGGGCGGAGGAGGGGTCCTGGGTCGCTTGGCTGTAGCAAGCGCAGGAGGTTGGCGTGATTCCGCCACTTCAGCCTCCGGTGCAGTAGTGCGAGACGCCCCTACCGCCTCAGCAGTTGCCGCTGGTGCGGGTCTCGCATGCCGCGCATGTTGCTGTCGGACTCCTTGCCGCGGCGCAGTCTTGCCGGCCGCCTTCTTGCCGGGAGCCTCGCTGCTCGAAGAAGGTTGGCTTGCCGGGATGCCAGATGCAGCCTTTCGAAGAACACGCTTTGTCTTCTTCGGGGCTGGGAGCTCTTCTTGCGGTTCTTCTTCGGCCGCGTCTTCGTCGGACGAGCTCTCAGCGGCTGCACTGCTCTGTTCCCCGGTAGCCTTGTCCTTCCCGGCAGGTTTTCCTTCCACCATTACCTCTGCGTCACTGGTTTCCCATTCTGTGAAGCCGGTGCTACCAGCCTCCGCGGCAAGATTCGCCTCCTCCGCCCTAGTGGCGATGTATGCCACTTCTTCGTTGGTGGTGGCTCGGATGAGGTCTGTTTCTTCCCGGACGGCTCTCTCCGTCAAGTTGTCAAAGAACCTTTGTGCCTCTTCCTCGGATTGCTCGACCCAAGTCGCGTCAGGACCGTGGGCATTGAACAGCGGCATGCTGGCGATAATCGACCCCAGGGCAGAGTTGTTGCACAGAGGGACAATTCTTGCCGGCAACCAATGCTTGTTGTCGCGCTGGAATAGCTTTTGACGGAGAGCGCCAAGTTGCATAGCAGTCAAATTGTTGTTCAACCCGGGGCGCAGTCTCATGATGTCTACTACGTTCCGGTATTCCCAAGCTGATCTCCCTTTATTCTGCAAAGGGGCGATGCGGCGGCGGAGGAAATCGAAGCCAATCATCTCCACTGTGAGCCCGGTAGCTTTCAGGCGAAGGATTCTCGTGGTGGCAATCGTGAGCTTTTCGTCTTCAGCAGCGAAATCGCTCCAGTCACTGCCCCGGACCGCCTTCTGCTGTCGAGGCAAACAGAACGGATGGGGATCTGCTTCCTTGATCCAGCACCACTCAGCCCGCCATTCATCCCACTTCTCGCGGTAAACCCCTTCTGGGTATATTTCCTTATTCCAAGTCCTTGGAATCCAGGCGATAGAACCAGAGAGGGCCTCCCCTTTTTGGATACGGGGGAAAAAGTAATGGCGGAAGAGGGCAGTATTGGGAACCACTCCGGCAAAATTTTCACAAAGATGAGCAAAGATGGACATACACAGTACAGCATTCGGCGTGAAATCAAGAAGATGGAAGCCGTATGTGTACATAATGTCGTTGAAAAGTCAGAGAATGGAGGACAAAGCCCGCAATAGAAATAAGCGACGAAGAAGGGGTATCTGTCTGGTCCGCTTTGGGAACAAGAACCTGGAATCACGCGAGTGGCGGGGTGAGCCTGCGTCTCCCTCGCCCACATACAATGGTACCGGTTCTTTAGAGCTCTCGCATCAAGCGACAGGGCGAAGACGACGAACTTCTTCCGCATCTTCACCAGCTCGCTCTCCGGGACATCGGCTTTCGTCTCCTTGCCCTTGCCTTTGCTGGTCTTGGGCGGCATGGCGACTGCAGGGCGGAAGCCGAGGATGGAGCGGGCGTGGAAGCGACAAGCGGATGAGGAAAAGCTTTGCTCTGAGCTCGAGAGAAGGAAGGCAATGGCGGATTTCAGGTTGAGGAGGAGAGAGAGGGGGTAAATAGGCAGCGCCTCTGCGGTTTCCTTTTTATGGGGAAGGAGCGAGGCCGCCTCTTTTACTGCCAATGAGAATACGCTTCTACAAGCGCGTTGCGGCCACGGCCATTCGGCGCACGCGCCCCACGTCGCGCATTCAATGCACGTAGTGGGAGGATGCTGTAAGCGAAATCATCGCAAGCAGTTAATCCCCTGCCACGCATGCCCGTGCACTGTTTGGGCCTAGCCCAACAATGCCTCACATTCGTGTATGGCCTAGGCCCGGGGGCTCCTGTCGGTGTACTAAGTATTGGGACTTTAGTACCCCATACTTGTGCACGGGCAGTCGTAGCCAAGCCCGCGGCAAGGCTTGCCGGGGGAGTAATTGGAGATTAGTGCAAGATTGTCAAGGGGACACTCAGACCGAGAATCAAAGGATCAGGAGTTAATATGATCTGAAGGCCGAAGGCCAGGCCCCCGGCAAGATCTTGCCGGGGTGGTTCGCGAAACCCGGCAAGATTTGGGCCCGGCAAGATTTGCACCCCGGCAAGATTCTATCACTGTTCCGCCGCTTCAGCACAGCAACCAGCCTGGCATCCTGGGCCCATTCCTGGATGCGTGGCAGGAGACCAGTGGGGGAGAGCTTAAGCGGTGCTGATGGGATGGCCCCTTTTTCCATCCCCAAGAAAGTGAGGACACCTAAACGGACACCTCACGGTGCATTAAATGCGTTCGTCCAAATCTGTCAGAGGTTAGGTATGATGACTCTGTAGCTACTTTACACCTCAATGTATGTACATTTTGCCACTGTGGAGACCCCTTCGAGCGTATAAAAGGAGGCCCAAGGCAACTGCTACAGGAGGAGGATCTTCTGGCCCATTTTGCATGCGTAGCTGCTCTTTGAACGTACTGTTCATGGCAAGTGCTCCTGGAGCCTGGTCTCAAGAACACTCATAATAAAACAAGGCAGGAGTAGGGTTTTACGCTGATTAGCGGCCCGAACCTGGGTAAAATCACCCCGCGTCGGTCGTTGGTTCTGCTCTTTGTGCATACTTCTCTCCCTGCCGAACCGTAAAGGGGTCCCTTAGGATCCCATAGGTGTCGTACGCCGACAAGGAACATCAACATGCCCGGATGGCAATTTTTGCAGCGCGTAATTCCTTCGAGCCACACGTAACTGCATCATCGCGATGCGTGCGGTGCAACCGCATGCATATGGGCCCCAACATGATCGTGCGCCAGTCCCAACTGCCGGGAGAGCGCGCACGGAGGATGCAAGAGGAGAGCGCACGGAGGGACGCGAGCAGAGCGCTCCGCGTCTGCCTCAACAGCGAGCAGAGCGCATGGAGGGATGCGAGAAGGGCGCGCCGCAGCCGCCTCAGCGGTGAGCAGAGGGATGTGAGCAGAGCGCACCGTGGCCCCCTCAACGGCGAGCAACCATATGCATATAGCAGTTGAACACGCATGGAAGAGCCATCCACAAGCCGGCGGATGCATATACCAGCCCGTACCTACCAACACAGACGCCCAATGTAGAAATTAATGGCGTTACACTGGTACAGCGAGCTGCTATACAAACGGTTTTTGACCCCTTTCCGTGACCGCATTTTGAACCGTCGCCTAGTGAGTGTGGGCGATAGGGGGGTCCTTCCCACACGACCCAGAAACCGTCGGGGATAGGCCCTCCGGTCACACATGCTGCGCAAAATGACCTCGTGTGCGATCGGGCTAGCCATCGCATACAATTATACAGGCCCAATCATTTCTGTTCGCAAGTACATCCCACAAAGTGAATCCCAAAGAAACATTTCTCTTTGTATGTACATCCCACACAGTCAATAAACGGAATAAGTTTCCGTTTGTATGTACATCCCACACAGTCAATCCAAGAAGAACGTTTCCGTTCATATATACATCCCACATGATGAATCCCAGACAAACATTTCCGTTCGCACCTACATCACACCCAATTTTCCCCATCAAATCATCTGTGATAGCGTTGCCATTGCAGACGATATGAACAATTTTATTGTTTGCGTTATTGAATGCATCATGCACGGTGAATAGAAGAAACTGTGTGGCATAGGCTGTCCATCACACACAATTTTTATGTGGAAAACATTTGCGCAAGGTGGCCTAACGCAAACAGTTTTCAAGAGGAAGTCATGTGTGATTGTTCATTGATCCAACACGTTTTCTTCCTAGAAACTGTGTGCGTTGTCTGAGGTCATCGCCCACGGTGTTTTCTCAATAACCGTTTGCAATAGAAAAACCCAATTAGCAGGCTAATTGGCCTATTATTAATAATCCATTTATTAATCAAATTGACATTTCATATTAAGCACACAATATATTTCATTTTCGTATTACGGAAGCAGGATTTCATAATTGATATACATCCGAGTACAACATCATATAGCTTTAGCACTCAGTTACACCATATAGGCATATAGCTAGCTACCCCATTACACAACTGCACCAGCACCAAGTTTCACATGCAACATCTATAACCTTTCGAAATTAGCATCATAGACGGTACATAGACAGATGAATCTCATGTGGAAAATTGCTGAAGCGGAAGGCGAATATTGAGCCTTCATTGATGTTGAAGGTCTTTGCAACTTTAGGCTAGTGCCTGTGGATGATTGACCGTCCATCCTTCGTCCTCTTCAGGAAGACTTCAATATTGTACCGTGGGTGTTGTATGAATACCTTCCTCGCCTCCTGACCATACAGGTGGTTTGAGAGGTAATCATCAGTGAACTGGTTTGGAAAGGCCTGAAAACAAGGATATGCATAAATATCTTCTCTAGATTTAAAATGGCGCAAAGGAATAAACAAGACAAGGTATAATAGTTAGTACCATCCTGTTGTGCATTGATGTCTTCTTCATTGTGCAGACAAAGATCTTGTTGTTTTTGTCGCTAGTTTCTTTATCCTAAGAATCTTTCTGAGTTTCTTGACTTCACTGATATTCATGGACAACTCATTTCCCCATATGCAAAAAGGGTCGAACAGTGGGTCAAAACCTCTGACAGCAGGACCTACATGTGCAAGACCAAATTTTAAAAAACCTAAATATTAGAATGGTTCCTGCAATTGCACAATAATGTGCTATTAGAGAAAGGACCATGCATGTGCAAACCTCGATTGCAAACCTTAGTGCTTCCCATTGTTTCCCTGCAACACATATAAGGTAGTTAGTGATCAGGTTAAGTGAGGGTTGGTATGCTATCAGTAAAATATGTTGATGAAAAATAAACACACTGCAGATTCATCAGATTAATTCGAGCCATATGGAAAATACATTTATCCAAACCAAGCATGATTAAGAACTAGGAAATATAGCAATTGTATATGTTTCTCATGTATTAAGTGCAGCCAAATTTGACTTATTCCTCACATGCATAACAATACAAAATTGTACCCATAACAATTGGACATCGCATTGCAGAATTGAACCAAGCAGTTAGCTAAACACCACAACAAATGAACCAAACATTAACTGAGCACCACATTGCACAATATAACATACTCCTAATAGAAGATCAGATAGTTAACCAAACCAAGCATGCTTAACAACTTGGAAATATAGCAATTTTATTTGTTTCTCATGTATTTAGTACATCAGAATTCGATTTATTTCTCACATGGTAGACAATAAAAAAATGCACCCACAACAATTGAACATCGCATTGCAGAATCGAACCAAACAGTTAACTAAACACCACAACAAATGAACCAAACATTAACTGAGCACCGCATTGCACAATATATAACATACTAGAAGATCAGACCGTTAACCAAACCAGGCATGCATGACAACGTGGAAATATAGCAATTATATTTGTTTCTCATGTATTTTGTACAACCAAATTGGATTTATTTCTCACATGGAAGATAATACAAAATTGCACCCAGAAGAATTGAACATCACATTATAGAATTGAACCAAACAGTTAACTGAACACGACAACAAATTAACCAAACAGTTAATAAGTGAGCACCGCATTGCATGACATATAGAACATATACACTAGAGGAACATATTGCATGGTAAAAGTAAATAGGACAATTCACTAGAATTTGTTAAGGAAAGGCAGGAGTAGCACATGCAACGGGTAAACCGAACATGCTTAACCAGCGTAGCTAGCTAACTGAACATATGTCCTTATAGTGAGCTAATAAGACAAGCTACTCCTCATCGTCGGAGATATCGATGATGATTGGCTCCTTGGACAGGGAAGAAGGTGAGGCCTCCACATCGTGGGTGCCCTCATCATACTGGTGAGTTGCCTGAGCCGCTCCGGGCACCAACCCGCTGGCTCTCGACTTGAGGTAAGCACGGCCACGCTAAGAAAACACCTTGTAGTCTTCATCGAAGGCACCGACGGTAGCTCAAGAAAATGCCGTGAACTATCGTTTAAAGCAGCCAACTGTGTCATGGCGTCGGCGTGTGAGGCATTGATGGTGCCCTTGACGGCGAGGTGCTCCTCCAAGATCTGGGGGTCGACACGAATGGCAGCCATCGCGACCTCATCCGCGCGTGCGGCCGCGATTTGCTTCTCCACTGCCAAATGCTCCTTAAGCTCCTGGCTATACTGCGTGCACCATGGCTTAGAGCGGCGCTTATTTGGAGTAGGGGTCAGTGATTTGGGTGGAAGGTGTCGCGCCGGCGGTCGAGGCATGTGGGATGTAGAAGGAGGAGGAGGATGGGGGTCGGGTGTGGATTACCTGCCTGGATCGACCAGGCCGAGCAGTGTGAAGGAGGGTCGCTGGCGAGGAGGCGGTGCTGGAAGCAAGGAGTGAAGGTTTGAACTTGGAAAGGAAGGCGGAAACAGGGGAAATGTGGATTTTGGTAAGGGGGAGGGGCGGGGAGGTAGATATTTCCGCGGAAGCCGAAAATTTTGGATCGGTCCAGCAAAAAAACTGGCGCGCAACGTGTCATCAGACACGGTCCCTTATTCACCATTGTGTACGATATGTGAACATCACAAATGATTCATATAGCTTACCCCGTGTGTGATGAGTTTGAACGTGCAAATTTTGGTCCGAATTTCCCTGGTTACAATGGTAATCCACGTCATTGCATAATTTGGGTACACAAAAGAGCCTACAGCACACCCACACTTCTTTATCGAGCAAGTTCAGCAATTAAACGGAGCTAGCTGACCTAAACATTACTTTAACATATTAAAGACCATCGCTCTAAATTAAACAAAGAGTACTACTCCAGCTGGCGCTCGTCGATCTTCGCCGCCTCTTCCGTGTCCAGCTCGCACCCGATGATATCCTGGGGAAGGGGCTCCATGGCATCCATCGCACCATACTCGGCAAGCATCTCACCATCCGTGTCCGCCATCTCTTTGGAAAAGGCCGCCATGAGCTGGGCATGAGCAGCCGCGATCTGGGCTCCATTGTGGCAAGGTATGCCGCGAAGGAACGGACGGCTGCTCGAACGATCTCGGCGATTGCCAACTGTTCGGCCATGGGTTGACGACCGTCGTCGAAGAAGCTTCATTCGATTTGTGCGGTGACCGAAAGGAGCTAGGCGTGGGCGGCCTCCATCAGGGCTAAGGCCGCCACTGTGGAACGGACAACTGCTGTGCCGCTCTCGCCAGTTTCTATCCCCGTCGTAGATGTTGCTGCCGCCACCTGAGCAGCAACAGTGGCCGTTTGGGCTACCTTGGCCGCCCAGTTGCAGATTGCGGCCGCACTCACGCAGCTTGTTAGCATGAGCATAGCGGCTGTGGCCGCGCTCTCGCCGGAGTGTGCCGCCAAAGTTGCCCTCATGACGCGGGTCCACGTCCCCATCTTTCACCGGCGACTATTGAATAGTGAAATGATATTTGGGGAGCGAGCTAGTGTGCTTGACGTGTCACTGTGGACTGTAGCTGATGTACCTTCCCGCGTAAGCCATATACGTACTACTCTGACGGTGCTCCAAGATATTTTGTACTACATCTCACATGGTTGGTGATAATAAACTGTTTGCAATCTACTTGATTTTTCGTCCTAATTTGAAATACATAATTGGGTCACAGCGGCAAAGGAGGGTGTTTGAATTGCTAGAACTTTTATCTGCAGTGAACATGCAACTATAGGTGTGTAGTAAAAAAAATGGAATTATTCAGGGTTCATTTGGACATTTTTATACATTAACTTGGTTTTCTAGGCATTTCAGGTGCACAATTCAAAATTAAACTACATGCACATGCTCCGGTGCACCAAAATGGGTTGTCAAATCATATATGTGTCCATGGGTTGATGCTTATGCCCCATGCAAGAAATGGGGATGAATTTCAAACACCTCGGCAAACATTGAGATACTTGGTTTTGAAATTATAGTAAATCCAAAACTCGTCTGAAATTCATGAACCTTGGCATGCTATCATGGAATGGCAAACACATGCCGTGGTAAAAAAATTATCCCATTTTGGGCAGGTTTTGGTATAAGCTTCTCACAAACCAGAGCTTCTCACAACAAGCCTCATGGTTCCGGTAGGGAACGTGTCACCTTTGTGAACGAAATGATATTCGTTGCCTCTTCTTGCTTTCAAATTTTTTTGGTGTCAACATAGAACAATAGGAGTGTCGTGTTAAATTTTGGAATTTTTCGAGGTTCGTTTGGACATTTTTATACATTAACTGAGTTTTCTAGGCATTTATGTGCATAATTCAAATTTGAACTATAGGCACATACTCCAATGCATAAATATGGGTTGAAAAATCAAATGTGTGTCCTTGGTTGCATGCTTAGGTCCCATGCAAGAAATGGGAATGAATGTCAAACACCTCGGCACCGTCGCTTGGCCGCAAACATTGAGATACATGGTTTTAAAATTCTAGTAAATCCAAAACTCGTCGGAAATTCATGAAACTTGGCATGCTATCATGGAACGGCATCAACATGTTGTGGTAAAAAAATTGTCCCATTTGGGGCAGGTTTGGATATAAGCTTCTCACAAACCAGAGCTTCTCACAACAAGCCTCATGGTTCTGGTAGGGAACGTGTCACCTTTGTGGATGAAGCTGTATTTGCTTCCTCTTCTTGCTTTCAATTTTTTTCTAGTATCAACATAGAACAACAGGAGTGTTGTGTTAAAATTTGGAATTTTTTGGGGTTTGGTTGGACATTTTTATACATTAACTGAGTTTTCTATGCATTTATGTGCATAATTCAAATTTGAACTATAGGCACATGCTCCAGTGTATATAAATGGGTTGAAAAATCAAATGTGTGTCCTTGGTTGGATGCTTAGGTCCCATGCAAGAAATGGGAATGAATGTCAAACACCTCGGCACCGTCGCTTGGCCGCAAACATTGAGATACATGGTTTTAAAATTCCAGTAAATCCAAAACTCGTCTGAAGTTCATGAAACTTGGCATGCTATCATGGAATGACATCAACATGCTGTGGTAAAAAAATTCTCCCATTTGGGGTAGGTTTGGGTATAAGCTTTTACAAACCAGAGCGTCTCACAACTAGCCTCATGGTTCCGGTAGGGAATGTGCCTCCTTCGTGGATGAAACGATATTCGACGCCTCTTCTTGCTTTCAATTTTTTCCTAGTGGCAACATAGGGTAACATGAGTGTCGTGTTAAAATTTGGAATTTTCCAGGGTTCGTTTGGACATTTTTATACATTAACTGAGTTTTCTAGGCATTTTATGTGCATAATTCAAATTTAAACTACAAGCACATGCTCCAGTGCAGAAAAATGGGTTGAAAATTCAAATGTGTATCCTTGGGTGCATGCTTAGGTCCCATGCAAGAAATGGGAATGAAATTCAAACACCAGGGCACCGTTGCTTGCCGGCAAAATGTTAAGATACTTTGTTTTTAAATTCTAGTAAATCCAAAACTTGTCTGAATTTCATGACACTTGGCATGATATCATGGAATGGCACCAACATGTTGTGGTAAAAAAAGGTCTCATTTGGGGTAGGTTCTGGTATACGCTCCTCACGAACCAGAGCTTCTCCCAAGAACCCTCGTGGTTCCGGTATGGAACGTGTCTCACCTTTTTGGACAAAATGACATTCGTTGCCTCCTCTCGCCTTGATTTTTTTTAGATACAACATAGAGCATCAAGAGTGTTCTATTAAATTTTGGAATTATTCGGGATTCGTTTGGACATTTTATGCATTAACTGAGTTTTCTAGGCATTTTATGTGCATAATTCAAATTTGAACTACATGCACATGCTCTAGTGTAGCAAAATGGGTTAAAAATCATATGTGTGTCCTTGCGTGCATGCTTAGGTCCCATGCAAGAAATGGGAATGAACTTCAAACACCTCGACATCGTGCCTCGGACGCAAACATTGAGATACTTGGTTTTAAAATTCTAGTAAATCCGAAACTCGTCTGAAATTCATGTAACTTGGCATGCTATCACGGAATGGCACCCGACATGCTGTGGTAATTTTCATGTCCAATTTGAGAGAGGGCGCACTCGAATCAACAGCCAACAAAGGCATTTTGAAACAAATAGCTACCACCTTATCATCATAAACATTTGTATAATTTATATCGTGGGCGTTCTGTTAACCATTCACATGACACCACGCGTCACAATTTTAATGGCTAGAAGGTTCCGTGCGGACAGCTACTTGATTAGACGGGAGGTGTGCGAGCGCAGTCCGCTGCACAAGCTGACCGGGAGGCGTGCAAGCTGTCCTCTAATGCGCACGCTCACCAGGAAGCGTGTGAGCTGTATGCTGTGCAGGCTCATTGGGAAGCGACCCCTTTGACTCCATGGTCGCCCACATCGCTCGCATCCTCTCCATTAATGGCGCCTAAGCCGCTGTTTAATACGGGTGGCCTTACTGTTCGCCTCCCATTCCCCTCCCGTAGACCTCCACCGATGCCATGGCGCAGAAGGATCATCTGCCACTAGTCTTCTAGTTTGGTCAAGTGGACTCCGAGCCGTACGAGATAGAAAACAAGGAGGAATGGAGCCTCATGGACATGGCCCTGAATGAGCTGGCCGCGACGGTTGCTACCCCCGCACCCGTCCCAGCTCCCATCCCCACACCCGCGCCAGCGACCATCCCCATAGCATTGATGGGCTGGTCAACGAGCACTATCACAGTGCTGGTAGCCGCGGGCATCAGCGAGGTCCCTGCGGACCCGCGCGAGCTCTTGTATATGCCAGCGCCAGCGCCCGTGTCCATGCCCGTGCGCGCCCCTGCACCCACCGCGGTGCCGTCCCCGTGCGTTTGCCTGCACCCGCCGCGCCCGTGCCCATGCGCGCGCCCCCTCAGTGTCATGGGATGCCACCATCGACCGCTACCTCGCAGCGCCGCAAGTTGTCATCCTCCTGCGCCCCGCCCATCGATCGCGTGACGACAGGATGTTTGATTTACAAGTGAAGAACATTTTGTGCTACCTTGAAGACTTCAACAATGGCGTCCCGGAGGACGACAACGACAATGCCGGCGCGGCACGCCTCCTCCGCCACCGCCGGATATAGTTTTTTTGGGTTTAACACTGTAACTCGATCGTATGAATATAAAGTCGCAGTGTGACTGAATGAAATCTATGGTTTGAATAAACTTGCGTTTTTCTCTTTGAATGTACAGAGTTATCAAACGATTTTTTTAAAATGTCAATGGTTTTTAAATTTAAAACACGCATCGCAAACCTTTTAGATAGAACACCCATATGCAAACCGATAGCTTCCCCAGTATGCCAAGGGAAAATGTGTCACGCAGGATTTGTGCAGCTCTTCATCGCAAACGTTTTAGATAGAACAACCATATGCAAAGCAAGAGGTATGGTCCTTCCCCAGTAAACCAAGGGAAAATTTGCTGCGTAGGATTTGTGCATCTCTTCATCGCAAACAGTTCAGATTGAAGACGGTATGCAAAGCGAGACTATGGTTCCTTTGCCACTAAGCCAAGAGAAAATCTGGCATGAAGGATTTGTACATCCCTTCAACGCAAACGATTTTTTCGGATGACCCGTGTGCAACCACGTAAATACAATTTGGAAAGATTTGCATCTGTCATATTGGGTATATTGCCGTTTGTCGATGTAGTAACATTGCCCTTTGTCAACCTTGTAACACTGCCTGTCAAAATTTGCAGCTAAAAATCACTCGCACTATCTAATTTTGGCAACCAAAATTCAGTAAGCATAGATTTTATTCATAGATTTAGTAGTCATTTTTATATAAATAGTTCAACTCGACAGCTGAACCGACCAAACTTTTCCCCAATTGTTGCCACCCACGTACTGCAATAGCTAGTTCAACTATATATACTAGCTAATTTTAAGTACGTTGTACAGTTCAACCACATCTATAGTCAGATGAACTGAACAAAATAGCCCCTAAATACTACTACTACTACGGAGGGGCTTTGTACTACTTCCAGCAGCCTCACCTCTGTCGAGCGCGCTCAGTAAGAGGCAGAGGAGGAGGAGCCTACCGTCGAGCTGGACAACTGGAATCCGGTGCCTGCCGCTGCTGCACCTTTAGCAACGCTCACCTTGAATGACCTCTGCTGCTCCAGACCACCCCTCTTGAAGCAGTGAGACTCCTCATAGATCTCCTCATTCGTGCCTCTATATCGGTGTGTGTTGCGGCCACGGCGGCGGTAAGACTCTTTGCGTGCTCGACCAGGCGCTCCTCCTCCTCCCGTAGGAACTCGATGTAGTGCGCAAGCTCGCTGACGCACATGCGGGGCTTCACCTCCACCTCCCACCCTCGGTCCGCGGTGGCGGACTGGGTGATGGCCACGGTGGCCCACAATGGGGTGGCGGCCACGACGGTCACCTCCTGCCTTCGGGCTGCCGTGGAGGAGCGGGCGATGGCCCTGGCTTTTTACGGTGGTGTGGCGGAAACGGCGGCCGACAACAGCTGCCGATGGGCAGCGGCGGCGGAGCGTGTGGTGGGTGTTGCACGCACACCCAACAGGGACGCCACGCACACTGCACTATGTCGGGCACTGCACCGCTGCCGCGGTGTAGCCTCCCAGCTAGAGCTGTCCTCTGATGACGCTAGAGTGCCTTAGTGATGATGACAGACCAGTGCCATTAGCGATTGTGGGAGGAGCAGACGAGATAAGCTACAGGGAGGGAGGGGAAAATGCGACGCAGGACTCGTCGGCCGTGAGGGTTTATATAGCAGGCCGGTAAGCATTGGGATTTTGGGGGATTTCACCGAGTCGGGCAGGAAGCTTGCACGGCTATGCGCGGGAACCGGTGTGGTTACGCGGGAACGGGCTCACCGACGATTCATTGGTGCCACTACGAGCCACCGTTTGGCCAAAAGAACGCACCTGCGCGCTGCTCAAGCTTGCGCTCGAAGCCGTCTGCGGTAGCGGGGTGACAAAGTGTGCGAGAGGAGGACGAAACGACACGTACACATACGATCAATAAAAAAACGTTTGTGATTTAATTACCTACTACATCCGTCCTAGTTTATAAGTCCTGTTTGTATTTTTGTGCAAAATTTTGACTAGAGATTTAACTAATAAAATACGAATGCATGTCGCCAAAGATTATATCGTTGGATTCATATTTGAACATAGCTTCCAAATATTATTTTTATAACATGCATTAACATTTTGTTAGTTAAATTTAAGGTCAAAATATGGCACAGAATATAAAGGGGACTAATAGACCAAGACGGAGGTAGTAGCACACGGCCGCTCTCTACGCAGCGTCGCGAACGATTGTTCGACCACCATGTGATGTGGAACGCAACATAGTTTCACATCATGCCGCCGGCTCGCAACTGCCGGCCGGCTTGTAGACGACCATTCCCTGCGTGTTCAACTTCTCTATGTGTGTGGTTGCGCGCGGTTGAGGCGGCCGCGGCATGCTCTGCTCGCGTCTCTCCATGCGCGCTGCCAGTGTTTTGGGCCGGCGCACGATCACGGACGTTCGTGCTGCCATTATGCATGCGGTTGCGCCAGGCGTGATGCCACGATGCAGTTACCCGCTGCAAAAACTGCCATGCGAACGTGCCGAGAATCCAGGCCACCCAGCTCACATTTATTCCCTCGGACATTTACCTTCATCTCTCGTGCCACACGACACAATAAGCACACCCACAACGACACATATAGAGAGGATATCCAGCAGTTCCAATGGTGCTCCCCGTGGTTCCAATGGTGCTCCCAGCGGCCGACGAAGACAACGGGGGCAGTTCACCACGCATCATGTAGAGGACACCCACTTGAGGGGGAAGGACCTTTCCGTGGTCTACACGAATGAGCCGGTCTCGGTGTATAGCTCCATCCAAACTATGGAGCAGTTGCTTGCTGAGGACAAGTACCAAGTGGTTGGCTTCGACCTCGAGTTCACCAGCGGTTGTCTCGGGCAAGATCAGAAGGTTGTCGTTGCCTACTTGTGCGTGCGACATGACGTCCTCGTCTACCACTACCACCTGGCCACAAGGCCTTGCGAGCGTTTCTCCAGGTTTATCAACAGCTCCGACTATAGTTTCGCTATGGTGGACACCACCAACAATCTAAAAGCGCTCGAGGTTTCGGGCTTAACCTGCCAGAATCTTGTCAACATCCGTGACCACTACAAGGTCTGGGGCAGCACCAAGAACAAACAGAACTCCCTGGTTGACCTCGCCTCGGCCATCATCGATCCCTACTACATGAAAATGAAGGATGAGAGCAAGAAGTACAAGAACGCCTGGCACAGTGCCTGGGATCAGAGACTGGATGAAGAACACATCAAGTACGTAGCCAAGGATGCATACACAAGCTATGAGATGTACAGGCGGATCGTTGACATGAGGAAGTGTCTTTGTCCTGCCCTAGACAAGGGATCGAGCCACAGAGCAGTGGCGGGTGCATCACAAGAAGTAGATGACTAGATGATTGTTTCTCCTAGTTTAGAATGCATGCAATTGTTTATTGACGTGTGTGCGAATGATCTGTATAGTCACTTATGTAATTGGATGTTTATTTTAGTTATATATATGTTGTTGTTCTGTAGACAGAGCAAATCACACGGCTTATTAGCAGCAATCGTCTGTGTTATTATTGGTCTTCGCACACATTTCTGATTACGGACCTGTTTGTCGCGTATCACACACATCTTGTTCAGTTGAACTGTTTCTGTTGTCTTGGCTCATCGCAAACAGTTCACCCGAGTGAACTATATGCCCTATATCGCACACACCTTTATCTGGTTAACCATTTCTGTTGTGTTGCCTAATCACACATAGTTCATCCCAGTGAATTGTATGCCGAATATCACACACACCCTCATCTGGCTGACCATTTCTGTTGTTCTGGATCATTGCAAATAGTTCGTATGGATTAACCATATGCCACGCATCACACACGCAACTCTGATCTGAATCGTGTTTGATGTCTGTGCCATCGCAAATAGTTCATCTCATTTTTTACGGTTTTCTTACACCATCGTTTGCGATTAATGCATCGCACACAGTTTCGTCGAGGGGTCTCTGATTCGACTGTCGCGTTTGGACCATCCTGCAGTAGTGTTATACACATGTCCCGCAATCCAAGCCATTGCTTACCGCCTCTTCCCTCATCGGTTTCCCGCCACTAGCTAGTGGCTAGCTCTATATGACCCAGGTGGCAACGCACCGTAGTGACACTGTGCGCCGATCTAGTCCACACCCATCTACCATTGATTATTAAAATCATGTCAGGCAACCAAAGCTTCAACGTCGACCCCTTCATGGATTAGATCTTCGACGAGGAGAACAAGCTGGAGCAGGTCGGAGAGCAAGAGCTTCGTTAGCCGGTGTAGGCGCCATGGCCCATCGACAGCGATATCGCCGTGTTGTTCCTTGGGCGCACAATGGACATATTCTAGAGGAAGTGTGAAGAGCAGTTTGCCATCCACCATGCAAAAGATCCAGAGCTGCTAGGCGGCATGATCGACGACCCACCCGAAGAGCTGCCATCACCGGTTCATCGAGAGCCTGATGCCCTGCTAGGAATGGGCACAGGCCCTCTGTGATTCAGTGATGAGATCGCCTGTCTGGCGCCTCATCATTGCCACCGGCGGCCATGTCAACCTCGATCCTGATGATGTGGTGGCCAGGCTCGAGCGCCTCCTTGGCGGAGTTGACGTCCCTGACGAAGTAGAACAACACCAACACGATATCTTGAGGATGCAGGCGATGGATGGAATTTGCTACTAGTGGGAGAGGCATGGATATGGAGCGGTTCCACGGGCGTGTCACACGCGCAATTTCATCATGTCAAGCTCTACTGTAAGAGGCCCAACAACCCCAAAAGCCTCCCAACGCCAGCAGCTCCACAGGCGGAGACAGGTACCGTGGCCACGGGTTCGGACCCTCAGAATGATCGGAAAGACGCCATTGCAGCCTTTTACCCTATATTTTATTATAATTGAATGGAAATGTCGCATCGACATTTTAAGTCACTAATCATATGTAGGTCGTGTGTGTTTTGGGCATTGCCGCATGTGGCATTTTAAATTGTCCTGAATATATAACCATTGTCATTGTAAATTTGCCTCAACGGCGAGCAGAGTGCGCTGCGGCTGCCTCAACGATGAGCAGAGAACATGCAGGGACGCGAGCAGAGCGCGCCACGGCCGCCTCAATGGGGAGCAACCACCTGCATATGGCAGTTCTGGTCAACCGTCTGGCACCTATGGGAGGCACGAAGGCCCATCCATCAGATATGATGATGTTATCTGGACCATGTGTGATAGTGGGCAGACATGTACACACCGAGAATGCGAGCCCACGTACGCCATCTAGGAATTGTTTCGGGCTTCAAACCCAAAACCATCAATAAATTTGAGCTTGTTTCCCATCACATTCAAATTACCATGCAATAAGTAATTGCAAATCTGTTCACACTGATCAAACCTAAACGTGTTCCCACTTAGCACTAGGCTATAAAAACTACTCACTCGAAAATTACTGCACATTCCTCTCCTCATCACCAAAAAAATAGGTCTTTCCTGTTAAATCATTCCTTGCGTCTGCCATGGCCGGTAGGAGGAGTTCTGTGTCGAGATATGACCAGGGAGCAAAGACCAAGGCCTCGAAAGCGTTAGAGAGGTCCCACCGCAATGCGACAGCCGCAACAGAGATGTCCTGCCGCATCGCGGAGCCCTCGAACGAGCTCTCACGGGCAGGCGAGGGCTCTCACAAGCACACTCGCTGCGTTGGCGAACTTGACGAGCTGGCGTTGCTGAAGCCCTTAGCCAGCGATGATGACATTCTCGGTGGCCTCATTAAGCAGTAAGAGCTGGTCGCTAATTTGGTGAAGCTACCCGAGATTAGCGATGCCTCGGTTGAGAATGCGACCGACCTCATCGTGCAACTCATGGGTGACAATGCAAAGCTCCACAAGGAGCTCGAAAAGAAGATGGAGGAGGCTTCCGGCTGGAAGAAGTTGCATGAGAAGAGTAGTGCCTTGGGGATGAAGCTGAAAGCTGTCGTCGTGGAACTTATGGATGACTTGAAGAAGCTCCGCATCGAGCGTGAGCTGCAGGTGGAGGAATCAGAGGCTGCTGTCAAGCAAAGTCATGAGCATGTGAAGAAGGAGCTAGAGAAACTCCTCGCCCAGTGATCCATAGAGAAGTAGAGAGCAGCGACCCAAATCATTGTCTGCGACTTCCTTCTTCTCTTGCCCCTCTGTCTTTCGGGCTTTGCCGCATATGGCATTTTAAATTATCTAGAATATGTAAGATAATTATTATACGTTGCCATCGTATATTTGTCATCGTATTATTTCATTCGTAGCCTTGTAGGTACATGTATACGAGTCAAAAACAGGCTAAAATTCACGTTCTCAGCGAGGAACAAACAAAACAATGCTAACGTTGAGCGGGGCCATGTGATCACAAGCAGACACGCTCCGTCCAGGTGCATTACCTGACTGTTAAACATCGGCTCGGCCGACATTAATGGATAAGTTGGGAGCGAGGCGGGTGGCAGGTGGAGGTCCAAGAGCTCGCTTCCCAGTGAGCTTGCACGGTCGACTGCTCGCACGTGTCCCGTCGAGCCTGCACGGTGGACAGCTCGCACGCGTCCCGTGAGCTTGCGCAGTGGCCTAGTCGCATGCGTCCCGTCGAGCCTGTGCGGCGGACAACTCGCACGCGTCCCTTCGAGCCTATAGGGTAGACTTCTTGGACTCGTCCCATCTAATCAAACAGCTACACACGCGCCACCTACTATGGTCAAATTTTGGCAAAAAATACAAAGAGGACCAATGAACCAGGACTGAGGTAGTACTCTGCAATAAAAAGAGGGATGCGTGGCCGCACATAAATGGTTAGTGGAATGCCCACGGTTCAAACAACAACCGTTTGCATTAGTAACGTGTCAGCTATTTGTTCCAAAATGCCTACATTGGATATTAATGTGTGCGCCTTGTCTCAAATTGGACAAAAAATTTACCACGGCATATATGTTCCATGTCATGACATGATGCCAAGATTTACGGGGATTTCTGGTGAGTTTTTGATTTACAGGGATTTAAAAACCAAGATTCTCAATGTTTGAGGATGAGCCAGTACACCGGGATGTTTGTAATTCATCCCCATTTCTTGCATGGGACCTAAACATGCTCCCAAGGACACATATATGAATTTTTAACCCATTTTGGTCCACTGGAGCATGTGCTTGTAGTTCAAATTTGAATTATGCCCATTAAATGCCTAGAAAACTCAATTAATGTATAAAAAAGGCCAAACGAATCCTGAATAATTCCATATTTCAGCACAAATATCCTGTTGGTCTATTTTGCATGTAGGAAAAATATACAAGGCGAGAAGAGGCAGCGATTGTCGTTTTGCCCAGAAGGGTGACATGTTCCCTACCGAAACCACGAGGCTTCTTGCGAGAAGCTCCGGTTTGTAAGAGGCTTGTACCAAAACTTGCCCCAAGTTGGTTAAATTTTTACCACAACATATATGTGCCATGTCATGACACCATGCAAAGTATCATGAATTTCAGATGAGTTTTGGAATTATGGGGATTTAAAAACCAAGATTCTCAATGTTTGAGGCTGAGCCAGGACGCCGAGATGTTTGTAATTCATTCCCAATTCTTGCATGGGACCTAAACATGCACCCAAGGACACATATATGATTTTTCAACCCATTTTGGTGCATTGGAGCATGTGCTTGTAGTTCAAATTTGTATTATGCACATTAAATGCCTAGAAAACTCAATTATAATGTATAAAAAGGCCAAATGATCCCTGAATAATTTAAAGTAGTTCTGCTCAACCGTCTGACACCCGTGGGTAAGCATTATGTGCACGCGCCGTGCTAGCTCACACTTCCTTTTTTCCTAAGTTTTCCATATTAATGGTGTTATTTATCCAAACACACTACCGTTTCCCGCCACTCCCCCAATAGGTTTCCCGCCACTCCGCCCATCGATTTTCCGCTGCCAGTGCCAGTGGGCATAGAGGCTAGGTGGCGACACACCGGCCATACCGCAATATACCATTTGAAGCATGCCAATTCGGTGAAGCGCCACCATCGTCATCAACCTCCTCGACGAGGAGAATGAGCCGGAGCAGGTCAGAGAGCCAGAACAGCCGTGCGCCATTGAGCAAGAGCGGTATCATCGCGCCACAGTGATTGAGCGGGCCAATGTCTGTAAATGTGTTCGTCGCCGCCCATGGAGCGGAGCAGAGCAAGAATGGCAAAGCGTTGCCGCGCAAGAGTGATGAGTGATATTTTTACACTCATTTCACACTTGCTTAAACTGAGATATTTCAATTAACAAGAGATATTCGCTCCGATATTGGAACTAATGACTAACGAATGCAAAAGATTCCAAAAATACTCTCTTTGATGTGTTTCCACAGGAAATGGGCTAAAAAGGGAAGAAATCACATGTGGAAATGGAATGGAAGGAGAATGGAGGAGGAAGGAATCACAAGGAGACGTCTGCGCGAAGACAGCTCAAAAGACGGTGTTCCATATGGGCATGAGTGCCCGTATGAGCGCTCACATGGTGTGAATTCGGACGCAGATCGTCCAAACCAACAACTTTTGTTAAAGGGACCCCGTCAAAATGTCAACAAAGGGGGAAGCATGGAGCACAGAAGCTAGAACCTCTTCATCATTGATGACCCACAAGTATAGGGGATCTATCGTAGTCCTTTCGATAAATAAGAGTGTCGAACCCAACAAGGAGCAGAAGGAAATGATAAGAGGTTTTCAGCAGGGTATTTTCTGCAAGCACTGAAATTATCGGTGACAGATAGTTTTGTGATAAGATAATTCGTAACGGGTAACGGGTAACAAGTAACAAGTGTAACAAAGGCTATGCCTAGACGAACTCTTATATAAAGCAAAGCGCTCCTGAGGACACATGGGAATTATTGTCAAGTTAGTTTTCATCATGCTCATATGATTCACATTCGTTACTTTGATAATTTGATATGTGGGTGGACCGGTGCTTGGGTGATGTCCTTACTTGGGCAAGCCTCCCACTTATGATTAACCCCTCTCGCAAACATCCGCAACTATGAAAGAAGAATTAAGATAAATCTAATCATAGCATGAAACATGTGGATCCAAATCAGCCCCTTACGAAGCAAAGCATAAACTAGGGTTTAAGCTTCTGTCACTCTAGCAACCCATCATCTACTTATTACTTCCCAATGCCTTCCCCTAGGCCAGAATCATGGTGAAGTGTCAAGTAGTCGACGTTCACATAACACCACTAGAGGAAAGACAACATACATCTCATCAAAATATCGAACGAATACCAAATTCACATGATTACTTATAACAAGACTTCTCCCATGTCCTCAGGAACAAACGTAACTACTCACAATGCATGCTCATGTTCAAGATCAGAGGGGTATTAATTATCAGTAAGGATATGAACATATGATCTTCCACCAAATAAACCAACTAGCATCAATTACAAGGAGTAATCAACACTACTAGCAACCCACATGTACCAATATGAGGTTTTGGGACAAAGATTGAATACAAGAGATGAACTAGGGTTTGAGAGGAGATGGTGCTGGTGAAGATGTTGATGGAGATTGACCCCCTCTCAATGAGAGGATCGTTGGTGATGACGATGGCTTCGATTTCCCCCTCCCGGAGGGAACTTTCCCTGGCAAAACAGCTCCGCCGGTGCCCTAGATTGCTTATTCCCAGGTTCCGCATCGAGACGGTGGCGCTTCGTCCCGAAAGCTTCCTTATGATTTTTTCCAGGTAAAAACCCTTCGTATAGCAGAAGTTGGACACCGGAGACCTGCTAGGGGGCCCACAAGCCCTAGGGTGCGCCCAGGGGGTATGGCGCGCCCCTGGCTTGTGGCCACCTGGTGGGTCCCCCTCTGGTATTTCTTCGCGCAATATTTTTTATATATTCCAAAATAATTCTCCGTAAATTTTCAGGACATTTGGAGTTGTGTAGAATAAGTCTATCAGATTTGCTCCTTTCCGGTCCAGAATTCCAGCTGCCAGCATTCTCCCTCTTTGTGTAAACCGTGTAAAATAAGAGAGAAAAGGCATAAGTATTGTACCATAATGTGTAATAACAGCCCATAATGCAATAAATATCAATATAAAAGCATGATGCAAATGGACGTATCAACTCCCCCAAGCTTAGACCTCGCTTGTCCTCAAGCGGAAGCCGAAATCGATAATCATGTCCACTTGTTTAGAGATAGAGGTGTCGATAAAATAAAATACGGACATGAAGGCATCATGATCATCTTTAGAACAACAACATATATTGTCATATAGTTTCTTATGCTAAAGTAACAATTCATTCACAAGGTAAAGTATGGAACAAGAACTTTATTGAAAACCAACAAACTATGATCTTGGTCATTGAAACAATTGCAATTTATCATAACATCGGAAAGAGTCAATGTAAGAGCTTTCATATAGCAAGTTTCACATACTCAACTATCATTTAATCTTCCATAATTGCTAACACTCACGCAATACTTATGAGATCAAAGTTTCAATCGGACATAGAGAAAGATAGGAGCTTATAACTTCACTTCCCAACGTTTTACCTTAAGGGTAATGTCAACAATAATAGTTTATGAATACCTACATCCGAGTGGATATATATATGTGGATCTCCCCCCAACATATAGTGCTTGCCAACAAGAAAAGTATAAAAGGAAGAGGTGATGATCACCATGACTCTTGTATAAAGGTAGGAGATAAATAAAAGATAGGCCCTTCGCAGAGGGAAGCAGAGGTTGTCATGCGCTTTTATGGTTGGATGCACAAAATCTTAATGCGAAAGAACGTCACTTTATATTGCCGCTTGTGATAAAGAACTTTATTATGCAGTCTGTCGCTTTTATTTCTTCCATATCACAAGTTCGTATAAAGCTTTTCTCACACTAAAAGATCATACATATTTAGAGAGCAATTTTTATTGCTTGCACCGATGACAACTTACTTGAAGGATCTTACTCAGTCCATAGGTAGGTATGGTGGACTCTCATGGCAAAACTAGGTTTAGGGATTTTTGAGGCACAAGTAGTATTTCTACTTGGTGCAAAATATTTGGCTAGCATAGGATGAGAAGCAAGCTCAACATGTTGGAGGATCCATGACAATATAACTTCTATTCGGATATAAAGAAACATAACCAATTATGTTGTCTTCCTTGTCCAACATCAACCTTTTAGCATATAATATTTTAATGAGTGCTCACAATCATAAAAGATGTCCAAGATAGTGTATTTATATGTGACACCTCTCTTTCCTTATTACTTCCTTTTAATTGCAACAATGACCAAAACTATGTTTGTCAACTCCCAACAAATTTCATGCGACATACTCCTTATATGTGAAGTCATCACTTCCCATAAGATCATTATATAATCTTTTTATTTCTTTTATTCTTTATTTCTTTTACTCAAGATCATAGCCAGAAAGCAAAGCCCTCAACTCAAAACTAATCTTTATTATATAACTCTCGGACTCGATTACATAGAAGAACACCAAGCAAAACTCAAAGCTAGATCATGCTAAAACTTTATTCTACTAAACCAAGATATAACCAAAAGGATCAAACTAAGAAAAACGATAAAGGTAAAGATGTGATGGTGATACGATACCGGGGCACCTTCCCCAAGCTTGGCAGTTGCCAAGGGGAGTGCCCATACCCATGTACTTAGGTCTCTTTCTTCGGAGGTGGTAATGATGGAGTTTTCTGTCAACTTGATTAAACTACCCTTCAGGTCCTGCAATTCTCAGAGTACACGTTGAAGCATGGTAGCGACCCGACCCGAATGGATCGAATCTCTGTGTTCAAGTGTCATCCCTGGATCGGTAATGCTGACACACACAGTACTCGAAGGATTTATAACAGAGTGCAATCACACACTTATTACATCGAATGTCTCAAAAGAGAACTGATTACAATAAATATGGCTTAAGGCCATCTAAATAGGATAACAACGGAAGGCTTGGAAGACAAAGTGAGTCCATCAACTCCAACGGCATAGCTGAGTGCACGACAACGACCTAGCACACCTTACTCTTCGTCTGAAAAGTCTGCAACATGATACGTTGCAGCCCGAAACGGGTCAGCACATGGAATATGCTGGCAATATAACACAGTAGAGCAATGAACAGAATAATTGCTAATACTACATGCATACTTGGCTGGTGGAAAAGCTCTAGGGTTATACTGTTTTGCGAAAAGCCAATTTTTCCCTACAACAAAGGAATATATTTTATTTAACTATCATGGTGGTTGTTGAACATTGAGAAGGTAAATCCCCCTCTCAATCCCAATTAAAAGTAATTATTAATCCCAACAAATTAATTTAGAGTGATGGGATTCAATATGATAATCCAAGAACCAGATACTCAAGATGTCCATAACCGGGGACACGGCTAATCATGATTAGTTTGTACACTCTGCAGAGGTTTGTGCACTTTTCCCCACAAGACTCGATCTCCTCCGTTGGATTTTCTCGCACTACATGGTGTTTGAGAAACGGATAACCGAGACACAGTCTTTCCGAAACATTAACTCTTTACTCCGGGTAGACCGTTACACCTACTTTCCCCTACATCTGCTAGCCTACCACTGAAAGAGGTCATGTAACATACTCAACTATGCTAGAGCCCATAATAGCTTGTGGCTGCACACGGAAGTTTCTAGCATGAATAATCTTATGATCCCTTTGAGCCTGGGTGGCGGACCGTAGGAGGATCACACGGTATATCCCCGGGATCTCCTAGGACAACACTGGTATATCCCCAGGTGCCCAAACAAGCAATCCACCCAGATGTGTATTAAAGTTGCCACCTTAAGTTGAACCGTTAATTAAAAATCTCACATCTGTCATGGATACACTCAAAACCCAATCCACGTCTACGAGCATAGCATGGCAGCATAAGCATAGCGTGGAAGTAACACCCAAGGGTTTTATAATAAAAGGGCAATAGGTTCTACCTCATCATCTACTTCCCAATACCCACAAGTTAATCACATCCTAATCATGCAATGTTTGAGGGTCGAAACTAATGCATAAAAACTGGGTAACGAAGAAGTATGATCAATGTGTTACTTGCCTTGTACTGTTGATGAAGATCCTTCGCACTCATAATTCCTGATAGTTCTACTCGTCACACTCCGTTCAATCTAACGTGAGCAAGCAATTGCATACATAAGCACTCATGCAAAAGAATCGAAGAAAAGATCTCGAAAAACTTCGAAAACTAGCAATTAACTCTTGCAACAGAAAACAATTTCTAACAGTACCAAAATTGGGTGGATTTGGTCTTATCAGAAAGTTTAGGTCAAGAGCTTCAATTAGCAAAAAGAATCAATTAAATCGGAGTTACAAAACTCAAGTTATAGCCAAAACAAGTTTGAATATGAATCTGAACAAATTTTGAAATTTGAAAGTTGCAAAAAGTTTATTTGATAGATTCATTAGAAAGGTGGAATCAAGACAAAAATATTGGCGTTGGTTTCGTCTAATTTGGATGAACGAGTAAAAAGTTATGGCTATTTGAAAAATCAGGGCCAAGCTGTTTTACGGAAGAAAAAGAGTTATGGCTAAAAGAATTCTAGTCCTAAAATGTAAATACAAGGACTAATTTATAAATCTAATTATTCTACCGTACTAGTCTAGAAATAATAAGCTACGGGAGTATATAAAAAAATACGAAGAAAGATACCTTTATAAGGTAGAGAAAAGATGACTTCCGAGAGAGAAGACAACTTTCAGAAGTCCCGCCGGAGAGAAGAAAAATATTTTTATTTAGTGAATCTAGTCAAACCAAAATATATTGATTTAACCCGAATCGGATGATTTTTGGTGGCTCTATGGGTCTATATTTATAGGTGGAAAGGAGGCTTAGAGGTCAAAAGCTAGGCAATGTGGGACTAAACGTAAACAAAAGGCAGACGAAAGATATAGGAAAAACAAAGAAAAGAAACGACGCCGCATGGGCCTTCGGCCGGCCTGCGCGTGTGCGCGCATGTGTGCGTGCGCGGAGTTTTTTTTTTTAACAGAAAATAAATAAATTAAAGGACAACTGGAAAAATAATATAGTCCGACCTGCAGCTATGTTGCGCACGCTGACGAAGGATAGCAGTCGGTCGCTCGTACAGTTTTTTTTTTTTAGAATAAATAAAAAAAAAGGTAAACGGAAAATAAGAAAAATTTCCATAGGCATATTATATATCAAAATTTTCAGAAAAAGATTTCCTAAAAGATGAACATATTTTCAGCGGCAAATAAATTTCACAAAAATTTAAATAAAGCAAACAGTGCTACTGCTGCAATAAAACCTAATAAAAATCATTTTAAAAATACCAAAATGATTTCAAATTTATTTCCCTCTAATTTTATATTGAAGGGAATCATTTTACCCTAATTTCCATATATTTTATTTTTGGATAAAAACAATTTGAATAAAAACCAAATAACTCCAAATTGAAAATAATTTCAAAGGGACTTTAAATTCGATTGTTTTTAAACTTCCAACTCATATTTCATATAATTTGAAGAAGTCATTTTATCTCCTCTCATGAAAATCATTGAGTTGCATAAAGTTTTTGAATTTGGAATATTTCCAAATGGAATTCAAATCTTTTCAAAACCCTTTTCATTTATTTAAATGGAAGAAGTGATATCATCTTCACTCTAGGGTTTTGTGATGAAATGAATATGAATTCATGGAGATCATAAATGCAAGGTGAAAGTTTTGGGAAAGTCATTTTATTCCCTCTCATTCAACTTTCAAAAAGTTTCCAAATTTCACTCAATTTCACACAAGCAACCACACCACAATCAAACAATCAATCAAAACTATTTATTTAATATAACATTACAAAATTTAGAATTTTGGGATGTTACAAACCCTTTTCATTACAAAACCCTTTTCATTTATTACAAAACCTTTTTGTAGCAAAGGACAAGCCTGGACAAACTCTTATATAAAGCAAAGCGCTCCCGAGGACACATGGGAATTGTTGTCAAGTTAGTTTTCATCATGCTCATATGATTCGCGTTCGATACTTTGATAATTTCATATGTGGGTAGACCGGTGCTTGGGTGTTGTCCTTACTTGGACAAGCCTCCCACTTATGATTAACCCCTCTCGCAAGCATCGGCAACTACAAAAGAAGAATTCAGATAAATCTAACCATAGCATGAAACATGTGAATCCAAATCAGCCCCTTACGAAGCAACGCATAAACTAGGGTTTAAGCTTCTATCACTCTAAGAACCCATCATCTACTTATTACTTCCCAATGCATTCCCCTAGGCCCAAATCATGGTGAAGTGTCATGTAGTCGATGTTCACATAACACCACTAGAGGAAAGACAACATACATCTCATCAAAATATCGTACGAATAGCAAATTCACATGACTACTTATAACAAGACTTCTCCCATGTCCTCAGGAACAAACGTAACTACTCACAAAACATATTCATGTTCATAATCAGAGAGGTAATAAATATCATTAAGGATCTGAACATTTGATCTTTCATCGAATAAACCAACTAGCATCAACTACAAAGAGTAATCAACACTACTAGCAACCCACAGGTACCAATCTGAGGTTTTGGGACAAAGATTGAATACAAGAGATGAACTAGGGTTCGAGAGGAGATGGTGCTGGTGAAGATGTTGATGGAGATTAACCCCCTCTCGATGAGAGGATCATTGGTGATGACGATGCCTTCGATTTCCCCCTCCGGAGGGAAGTTTCCCCGGCAGAACAGCTCCGTCGGGGCCCTAGATTGCTTCTGCCCAGGTTCCGCCTCGAGACGGTGGCGCTTCCTCCCGAAAGCTTCCTTATGATTTTTTCCAGGTAAAAATCCTTCATATAGCAGAAGATGGACAACGGAGACCTGCCAGGGAGCCCACAAGCCCTAGGGGCGCGCCCAGGGGGTAGGGCGCGCCCCCCAGGCTTGTGGCCACCTGGTGGGTCCCCCTCTGGTATTTCTTCGCCCAATATTTTTTATATATTCCAAAATAATTCTCCGTAAATTTTCAGGATTTTGGAGTTGTGCAGAACAGGTCTCTCAGATTTGCTCCTTTCCGGTCTAGAATTCCAGCTGCCGACATTCTCCCACCTTGTAAAATAAGGGAGAAAAGGCATAAGTATTGTACCATAATGTGTAATAACAGCCCATAATGCAATAAATATCAATATAAAAGCATGATGCAAAATGGACGTATCAACTCCCCCAAGCTTAGACCTCGCTTGTCCTCAAGCGGAAGCCGAAATCGATAATCATGTCCACATGTTTAGAGATAGAGGTGTCCATAAAATAAAATATGGACATGAAGGCATCATGATCATCTTTAGAACAACAACATATATTGTCATCATCCTTATCCGCAAACCCTAGCCGCCGCCATTTCCATAGCCATCTCCTACACCATAATAGCGCTCCTCCATGCCATTCACACTTGTATGCATGCATCACACAAGACATCCATTGTAAGACATATTGCAACCAATCAATCTTAAGATGTGTTCTTCATTGTTTTCTTCCTGTGATCTGATCTCCATGTGTGAGTAGTTTGGTAAGCTATGGGTTGAGGCATAGGCCTTGAAACCCAAGGTATTTGTTGAGGGGATCAATGGAAGACTTTTATATAACGTCCCGTATGAGTGAAATAAATTGTTCCGTGAAGATTCTCTTGTCTTGTCCGCGATCTTCATCCCTGCAGGTACCCAGGATCATTGAGATCGAGCACCGGTGAGGCTAGGAGCGAGGAGACTGTGAAGTGTTTTATTGAACAATGGTGACAGTAAGGTTTTGTAGGGTAACATGGATCATATCCTTGGGGAGAATTGAGGTGTAGTCATTAAACGCTCAAAGCTCTTATCTGATTTCATTATCTTAATTAGCAAGGCAACCCCTCGTGATGGATAGGGCATGTGGTAGGACAACTGATTCTTGATGCAGGACTCATGCTGGTGAAGATGTTATGTTGACACATCCCCCACTTCGATTCGTAACAAGCACATCTCGACGGGTGACTTCCAGCGCAGAAACTAATATCTTATATGATCCCATCGCAAATACAAGGTTGTAAGCATAAGACCTCATACCCATACCTCTTTTTATTATAAGTGTCTGAATCACTATTTGCTTGCTGTTCCGGTCAAAAAATGGATTTGACACTTTGACGAAAGCTTGCTAGAGACCATCGCTTCAAGTGAATCTTCCACTCATGGGTTCGATAACCCAGGGTCACCTCCGGGGAAATAGGTGCGGGATACTCCTTTTTGTTCCAATACCAGATCAATAAAAAGGAGATATCCAACCCTTTTTCTGGCACTGTTGCTGGGGAGGAGTTTAGTATTCCTAAACTTTATGTTTAGAGTTTTTGTTAAAGTTAGTTTTCAATTTTTGTCTTTACTTTTATGTTTTTAGTTTAAGTTTTAATTTTTAGTTGCAAGTCTTTTTAGTTGAAAAACCAAAAGTTTACATATTTATGCTGTAAGTAGGTAAGTTTTTGATGTATAGTTGTACTCTAGTTCTTTTTTAGCTTTCCTTTGTAATACTTTTAGTGTGGTTTAATAAAAGGCCGTGGGACTGTTGCCTCATAGTGTTTAGTCAAAAAAAAACCAAATGATTACTATGGCTCATAATCTTGGGAGTTTTGCTACTCCCAGCAACAACTTCATGCGTGAACCTATAGCGCAACCTGAGGTAGCAGCCGCCAAGTATGAGATTAAACCGAACTTAGTTTCCATGGTTTAATAGGAACAATTTGGAGGCTCTGCTTCTGAGGATGCCAGTATGCACCCACACAATTTCACTGAATTATGCAACATGACACGTGTGACACCCTGGATTTTTTTCCCATTTTTCTTTTTCTTGGATTTATTGGATATTTAAATTGCATTTAAATTTTCAGTCAAATCTTTTGGACTTGCCACTTGGAAATTCTTCTGATTTTCTTCCAAGTGGGTTCTATCATCTATAAACCATCTCTTGACCACATCCCTCTCAAAATAATGCCATGTAATAATTTTATTTAATGGCATAATATTCATTTTCATTCTAAAAATGAATGTTTCCTCAATTTGCTATGAAGCAACCCTCATTTTTATTGCTCAGAATATTCCCAATAAATTCTCAAATATTCTTTGGATCATGCCTCACCTTCCCATGCAAAAGTATGCCATGGTCATTTGGAAAATTTCAGCTCAAGAAAATATTTTTGCTTATGGATAGTAATGTCACTTTGTGAATCAAGTGCATTTTTAGTTGATCCATTTGGGCTGAAATTTTTACCACATGGCTACCTTCCTACCAGAAGCTTAACCACCAAGTTTCACTATCTAATTCCTAGTAATTTTCTCTCTAGTCCCATGCCAAGTTTTTTTCCAGAAACTTATCTGCTTGCTCAAGTCTTGTCCAATGGCCGAGATGTCAAGTCAAGGGCACTCTGCAGCACCGCGTCGAAGGGAAAAGACCCTAGACACGGTCTGGCAGCCCCTGGCATACCGCGTGTGCCAGTGCACGTGGTGACTGCGAGTGTACGCGGTGTTTGATAGTCGGTCGGCGCACTCTGAGCGCCGGGACCCCTCTGCCTCCGCCCGTTCGCCCTCCTTGTGCCACCATAGCGTGCCCTTGCCACTTAGCACTCTCCTCCACTTCCACCTAGCACTCCTCTGCAGCTCCCCGACGACAGCAGCCTGCACGGTGGACGCAGAAATGGTGAGTCCGGTCGGTACAGTACGCCCGCGTGAGCGTTTTGTCCCACCCGAGCCCTGTAGCCTTGGTCCTATCCATCCACTGTTCTTGGTGTCATCCATCAACTCCTACGCATCGAGCCCGAGCTCCTCCCTCTCTTTCCCATCTCCAGAGGCTCTCCAGTGGAGCCCAAGCTCAGCCACCTTGCCATCTATACATAAACCGCTTCCCGAGCCGTTCCAGTCATCCCGATCTACTCATCTGGCCTGAAATTGATCCCTTAGCTACTGCGGCAAGGGCGGGATGGCCTCTACCACTGATCCTTGCCGGAGTTGGCTGTGGATCACCCAAGGCCGTCCTCCTGCTCTGGTGCTATCCGCCTTCGCCCACTCCCTTCATGATGTTCGTGCTGACCTCTTGAGCATGACGGTGCTACTGGTTCGCCGGATTCACACCGGAATCGCCAACTCCGACGAGGTCTACCACTCGCCGTCTTTGGAGAGGATCGTTCCGACACCGTCCATCCAGCTCTGCCCTCATTCTGGGTACGACCGAGCTCATCTCGATGTGCTGGACCTGTTCCCCTCCTCTCTAGCGGTCGTCGTGGCCTCCTCGCTGGAGAACCACCTGGGACAGCGCCGCCCCTCTCTATTTCCCTCTCTCTCTCAAACCTGACAGGAGGCCCCACCCATCGGCCTCTCTCTCTCTCTCGCCCAAAGTGGTATAAGTGGAGGCGTATTCTAAAAATACGCCTTCGACGTGGCCTCTTCTGGAATTTCTAAATTTTAGTTAAATTCATATATTTTGACCACAACTTTGACCAGCAATATCTCCTAATCTATATGTCCAAATGAGTTGATTCTTTTTGCACTAGTTTTATTATGAGCTAAAGTTTCTGTATGCCAAATTTGAGAATTTTTCTTGCTGGATATGTTCTGGTGTAATAAAAGGCTTTATGTGACATTTATTTTTGCATTTTTAAATATTTTCAGAAGGTTCTGATTGCCTTGGAGAAGGCCAGGAGTATTGTCACAGTCCTTTGAACTAAGGCAAGCCACAACAAACATTTGCAAGGATGGCATTGCAATAGAAATAATTTTACTTGAATTAAAATTCATTCTTAATTGCATTTAGTTGAAATAACTTGCTATATGAATCTTGTGCATATTATTTCCTCCATGATACATTTTTGCAGTAGGATTCATGTCATCTTGGTATTATGTGCAGTAGAGATCAGGCTATATGTTTATGCTCATGTTGATGCATTCATTATTGTTAATCATGACCCGTGCATTTCATCTCATACTATGACTCGAATCATTTTAAATTCCAGTTAAACATGATGCTAATTCAACTTGACCAAGCTGTTGATTGAGTCATGGTGCCACCGAATCGAGCTCACCAGTGCAACCACACTTGCCTGGATGGGGAGGCCCTAATTCGGTTTATTGTCATGCCTCTCGCCTGTGCCTCAAATTAGGGAAGGTTATGTGCCTGCGCTGCCCTGGCCCAGTAGGCAGTTATAACCTTGTGTGCCCAAAGTTGTATGGTACCATTATCCCCGTTTGGGACCATTTTTGTTTTGCCATGACAATGGCCGGCCACGAAGGTGGCAGATGTCCTGAGTAGGCATCTGGGGCCACCCATGGCATAGCCCAAAGGGGAGTTTATCGGAGTGGCCGGGAGAGTGTCATGCAATAGATTGGTTTTGTCGGAATGTCATTGGTCCACCTGAATGGGAGCAGGAGGCCATGAATTCCATGGTGTGGGTACAGTGTACTAACCTCTGCAGAGTGTATAATATATCGATAGCCGCATCCTCAGTTATGGACACAGTTCGTACTAGGTCACACCATGGGTCAACAGAAATAACTAATCTGCACACTAAAAACTCTGAGATGGCACATGCAGAAGTTGGTAGTCTCGTGATGACTACTACACGGTTTCAGATGTGATCTAGTGTGGATCACGATGGTAAGTTGGCAGTGAGGGTTATGAGATAACCCAAGATGGTAAGTTGGTCCGAGGGACCATGACTTTTGCACCACGAGCACTTCATGGATACTTGATCATGTTCATGCATTAAAACTTGATAAACATCTTGTTGTTGTTTGTCATATTTGCTTTGCTTACTGTGAGCTTGCGAGTACATTCAACGTACTCACCTGGCGTGCCCTACCAGTTTTAGGAGAAGCCGTACCAGGAGTTGGAGTCGTTCCGTTCATCACAATCTAGGCCGTGCCCCAGCAGTGTCCTTGTGAGATGGAGTTCTGCTACGTCGTCTTTCCGCTGCCGCGTAGATGTTTCATTATCATTGAGGCCCATGTTTTATCTACTAAATAATGTACATAAGTGCAGCCGCACCGTGTGTGCCGCTTGACCTCGTCTCATCATGTACCCATCAGACTTATGTATTCGCAAGAGATCAATAAAGCAGTTGTTTTCTGCACCAAGTTGTTGTGTATTGCCAAAAGACTTGATCTCTGGGATGGCAATGCAAGGTAAACCAGTTGCTCTGAGCCGGGGTTCCACAACGGTAGGTATCAGAGCCATGCTGAATGTAGGACACCCTAGATAGCCGACGTGTTAGAAAATAGTAGTTAGATATGCTTGGGTGTTTTGAGTGTGCATTAGCACTTGGTTGTTGTGTTGCATGCATATAGTTTATTTTATTTACTAACCAGTTAATGTTGTCAGCGTAGATGGCTCGCGTTCCGTACTCGTATCAGCCTGAGTCGGCTCCCTCCACTTTTCCTCACCTTCTGTGTAACGTTTGGCGCCGACTCTACCCCAATGATGATGACCCGGTATACTAGGTGTACCGGGAGCAGCTTGCAGATGTTGTGCATGAGTAGCGCGCGGAGGTCGTCATGCACAACAGTACCCTGACCGGCACCTATACCCGCTTGACCAAGGGCGGATTTGCGTCTTCACCCGATTAGGCGGTCTAGTTTGCTGCATTTGAGGCTCTCATTAGTCTGCGCTACAACGAGATCGAGATGCAGACTCACCCAGGTTTCTTTTACTACCCGTCCATGTTTGATACTGGACGCATCCGTTTTCCTATCATTGATCCGGAGTGCGACTGTTCCGCCAGCCACCTGTCTCGTTACATAACGGTTGGGTACCTTCTGATTTCCAGCCTATCCCAGGAGCTGAACCACACTCGAGAGGCCCTTGCCGCCGCTCGATCTGCCTTCGCTCCGCCATCACCTTGTTTACACTCCTCTAGTTTCCCCAACTACTATCCCTCCACCCACTCCGGTTACCACTCAGAGTAACTCGGAGACCTCGATGGTGACTCTTCATGAGTCCCCGGCCGAGTGGACTTTACTTCTCGCTACTCCCACCGCCCCTGTGCTTTAGACCCATCTGGCACCTGCTCCTGAGGGAGAGCCATCGAGTCAGCGTCGCCGTGTTTCCTTTGCTCTGGAGGTTTCTGTTAACATTATCAGTTCTGACTCAGAGTCCAAGGCCGAGGAGCCCCTGCAGGATCATCAGAGTGCTAGTGCGATCATTGCCTTCATGAGTAGACGAGTATGTCGTGATGTATGGTTGTATGATGTAGTGGTACTTTCCATCATTCTTTTCTTTCCATGTATGATGTGGAGGTTATGTATAATTATGTTGTGACTTTTATTCACATTGATATTTCCTTGCTTTTTCTCGGGGTTGTCGCTTTGTTTCATTTCTTCCCTTTATGGATGTTGCTCATCTCGATGCTTCGTATTGGGAAACAAATATAGGATGACAAGGTGTGGTAGCAACATTCATGGTGGCAACGACATTCCAGTTCGTTGATCCGCCAAGCAAATAGGACATTCTCCAGAACCATATCAGCCTCCACCACCTCCTCCACCGCGACCACCGACAGCCGAGCAGATTATGCGCATGTTTGAAGAGAAGAGGAACCAGGACTTGCTTGAAATTCTGAAAAGTATGTAGGCCATGGTTGGGCAAAATAATAACAATAATGGCAATCACTCCAAGTTGTCAGATTTTCAGCGAACCAAGTCTCCCAGTTTCAGTCAAGCTGCAGATCCTATGGAGGCCGATGATTGGCTGAGGACAATTGAGAAGAAGTTACAAATTGCTTGCACAGAAGATATTGACAAGGTTCTGTTTGCTACTCATTATCTGGAAGGACCAGCTGCTATCTGGTGGGATAATGCTAAAGCTATGTGGCCTGCTGAGGACTAGATCACTTGGGATAAATTCAAAAACAAATTTCGCAAGTATCATATTACCGCCGGCATCATGAAGGTCAAGCAGCGAGAGTTCCTTGCTCTTACACAAGGGAACCTGTCAGTAAGTGAGTATTTAAACAAGTGCAATCACCTGGCCCGCTATTCCATTCATGATGTAGCCACTGAAGAAAGGAAAATAGACCGGTTCCTTGGAGGACTCCAGCATACTCTCTGATGCACGCTCAGTATGCTAGACTTTCCTGATATCCAGACCTTGGTGAACAAGGCTCTTAGTGCAGAAAGGGAACATAAGCTTGCTAATCATCACAAGTCAACTTATGAAGATCGCAAACGCAAGTTTGAGCCCAAGAAAGCTGGATAGATTATTCAGAAGGCATGTACCTAGCAGTAGCCTCATTTTGAGTTCAAGCCAACTTGGCAGCAGGGTAACAACAAAACGGAGAATCGTGTTAAGAACATTGTTACCAACCCAGTGAGGGAAGATTGTCAGCATAACAACGCATGCTTCACTTGTGGTTAGACTTGACATTATGCAAGGCAATGTCCCAAAAGTGGCAAGCCACCCACAACTTTCAAGCCACAAGCCAACAACATGGGGTCCCTCCCAGCTCAGAAGCTTATTCAAGGGCAAGTTCATCATCTCTCCGAAGAAGAAGCCCAACAAGCACCAGAAGTGGTCATTGGTATGTTTCCTATTAATAACATACCTGCAACAATTTTATTCGATTCAGGGGTTTCCCATTCTTTTATTTCACGGAGTTTTGTGGCCCAGAACAAGTTTTCTTGCACTCTTCTGGAAAAATATATGGTGGTGCAATCCCCGGGATCCATGCTCAAAACAAATGTTATATGCTGAGGATTGGACATAGACATCCATGGAGTTATTTTTCCCGCCACCTTGGTATCCATTGAATCTGTGAACCTGGATGTCATTTTGGGAATGGGCTGGTTGACAAAGTGTCGGTGTCAAAACCGGCAGACCTCGGGGTAGGGGGTCCCGAGCTGTGGATCTAGGATCAATGGATAATAGGGAACGACGAACACAGTGTTTACCCAGGTTTGGGCCCTCTCAAAGAGGTAAAACCCTACGTCCTGCTTGATTGTATTGAATATATGATGGAGTTTACAGAGTAGATCTACCTCGAGATCAGCATGAGCTAAACCCTAGGCTATGAGGTGATGAAGATAGCTCTAACCCTAATGACTACAACCCTCGATTTATATAGACACTGATAGGGTTAGGGTTACCAAAGATAGATTACAACAAGAGGGAAAAGGATCTCGTCCACCCTTAACTTGGAGGGCACACCATGGCTTCACAGGTCTCTGGTCACCACACGACTCCATCAGTCCGGCCCACGTACAGTGGGTCGTCGCCCCGAGGACCCCTTAGTTCATGACTCCCTCAGTAGCCCCCAAACTTGCCTCCAACGCCGGGGATCGTCTTCTGGAATCTTCACATCATCATCGGTTTGCGAGACGAGTTCCTTCATTCCATTTGAAGCCGTGTTAGTTTCGCCGAACATTATCCGGGAGTCGCTCTAATGCACTTGGGTCCGGACAGTCTCAAGATTCAAGGATCCGAAGACATGTCGAGATCGAGGTGGGACCATCAGAGTTTAATGCCGCTCCTCGGGGCAAGGGCTTCGTACACCTTTCCAGAGGGCATGCGGCCCAAAGCCGTCTTTCCACTCACCCATCCTTTCGGCTTCACAATAAGGCGCTTATTTATAGACCCAAAGGCGCTGAGAACAGTTATCTTCCCCTTCTCCAAGAACGACACCGAAAAAATTCCCCAAAGCCATGGCCGACACCCCAGGTTCTTCCTCGCGCCCTCACGGCCCGCTCCCAGGTGAATGGTTGAGCTGCTCGATCTTGCATATCCAGCTGAGTTGCCTGCAGACGCAGCGCTTCCTCCCCTTGGCCGATCTGGTTCCAGTCCATGTCGGTCTCATCTCCATCGATGGCCGTGCCCTCGCCGAGAATTCCCCCGCCCCAATCAAGGAGGAGAGGGTGTGTCTCGTGCCCTTCCTCCTAAGAGGTTTTGGCTTTCCCATTCATCCTTTCCTACGGGGTTTATTAGAGTTCTATGGGATCCAGGTCCACAACCTCACCCTAGGGTCGATATTGCACATTTCCGGCTTCGTGGCCATGTGCGAGATATTTCTGAGTTGCGAGCCCCACTTTGACTTGTGGAGGAAGTATTTCTGTCTTGTCCCCCGCCTCCAGGAGGGATCTATATTTGAGGTGGGCGGTGCCGAAATATGGCGAATAGCTGGGACAGGGTACCTAATCAGGACCCCACAGAAAGATCCCGAAGGATGGACTTCGGAGTGGTTCTACATCGAGGATGTTCCCGTCACCGACCCAATTCGGCAAGGGCTACCCGAATATTCAAATGATCCGCCCATAAAGCGGTACAACTGGCGGCCTAGAGGCCCTTCCCAACAGGACAGCAAAGAAGTGTGTGCACTGTAGGCCAAGATCAGGCTGCTCACTAGCTGCAAGCTGACCATGATCGAAGTTTTGGCCATTGCCATCACCCGATGCGTGCAACCCCTCCAACAGCGGGGTCACCCTTTATGGTGTTATAACGGGACCAACGATGTGACACGTCACCAGCGGCAAGGGCCGGAGAACAAGGCGGCCCTGGCCAAAATACTGGCCGATCTCTTCAAGGGAGATGAAGCGGAGTTCGCCCTCATGAGTATTCGAGAAGGCTGCTCCGGATACAATCCGGCGGACTGGGTAAGTCACGACCCATTACTTTGAGTCTGTAGATTACGCCGAATTCTTACCGGTCGTCATATAAACAGTGGTGGAGGCGTCAGGTTGCGTCCTTTAGTTGTCCTCCTCCACAACCAGAGAGTCACTCTCGAGACAGCGATCCGGGGTATCACGATGATCCAGAAACATCTATTGAATTTGAAGATCGGGTGTTCTATCAGGAGGGCCTTGATGGCGCCAAGGTAGCTGTAATAGCCGATCACCCCGGGGCTCTTCCCTCTTCCTCAGTAAGTGAAAATAAGAACCTCTCCCGAACAGGACGCTCGTCTCGCACTACCCCCATGTGCTGACTTCTACTCCCAAGGGTCGCCACACTACGCATAAAAATGCCTCGGGAGGAGCGTGGACCGTGCCAGCTTCGACCCTTGACGGTAGATCTAAACAGAAGGCTTCCGCCGGGGCGGACACACCTGCCCCCTCTGCCCAGAGGTAACGTGTTTTAGAATTGCGGCGAGGATCGCCTTTGTCCTTATTTATTAAAGCCTGCCCAACTTTGCAGAAGGCGTGTGTCTCTACATCAATCTGAAGACCTCCCGGATGCGATGAACCGCAACTCCGGTCCACAGTCTTCGGCACGGGCTGGAGCCCCCTCCGAACATGCGGCGGCTGGCGTGCCTCCGGCGGACTCCGACGATGTTTCGGTCACTAATTCCGAAGTCAAGAGCGTAATGAACCATCGCCACCGGAGGGAGACTTTGCACCATGCTGCCTTTACCGAACAAGAGTTTAATGCTTTTAATTTGGTAGACGCGTACCTTGGAGCGGGCCGGACTGGTCTTGATGGGATTGCAGGTCTATTTGTCGCCAAGGTGAAGGTATATAGCTTTAAAGCAAGTTCCCTAACTAACTAGCCCCCAAGCCTTAACTTGGGCGGAATGGCCGAGTTAAGGATTTCTAACGATGTGAGTTTGTAGGCCGCAAGAGAGCAAAGCAAAAAACTGACCGAGGAGCTTGAGGCTAGCCGGAACCAGTTGGTTGACACCAAGGCCGAACTGGATGCGGCTCGAGAAGCCAGCAGCGATAAGATAAGTCTGGTAAGTGAGAAGAACCGCCTCCCAACTCGGGGAAGGGTATATGGTGTATTTTATGTGTTCATGCTGTTTTTGTCATGCAGCCGCGGAGGCCGCAAACGAGTTGTGCAAAGAGCTTGAGGCTGGTAAACGCGTGTTGACGCGAAGTCATGAAGAGAAACATGAGCTCAAGGTGGAGAATAAATGGCAAGCCGAGGAAATTAAGAGTTTGAAGACTCAACTGGCGCAAGCCTTGGAGGAAAACCAGCGATTGAAAGGTGGCATATACGGTAAGCGCTGATCGTACCGCACTGTTGGTCTGTGTTATTGATGTGTGAATGACGATGTGCAACACGTGTTTGTTAGGTCTCCTGACTGGGCGACCCGAGGAAGAAGTGGGCACTTATGACGGGAACCTGTTAAAGGAACTGTCGAAGACCTACGAGAGGGCCCGGAAAGCCCTGAAGAGCATGGCGAAGGCGTTATGGCCGTCTGATGCGCCTCCAGAGAGTATGGCCGATCTGGCCAATCTCTTTAAAGGGGCTCAGCGAATGTTTGAACTATGGAAGATCTCAGCCTGTCGAGAAGGAGCGCACGAAGCATGGGCTATGGTAAAAACCCGCTTCACCAAGCTCGACCCGGTGCATATGGCCCGGGTTGGTCCCATGGGTCCGGACGGCCAGGAAATGCCACTGAGCCTGGTGTACGACGAAGTGATGCAAGCAGCTCGCTATTCTCAGAAATACTGTGCGTTAGAGCAATTGATAGATAATGTCGAGAATCAGTAGTTTTGTCAATTCTATGTATCTATGTACTTTACGTTGACCGTGCTCCATCCGCGCTCTTATATTTTTTTGAAAGAATGTTGTCTTGACCGGCCATCAGCTTTTGCCTTGCCGATCAGAGATCAGGGAGTGTTCCGTACTGCGTGCCATAGGAAACAAGGCAAGAATTGGGGAACCAGGCAATCCGGCCTTCTGGTTTAAACAGACAAAACATGTGCGGAGAGCTATGTTATATTACTATTTGATGTAAGAAACATCTTCTGATGAAAATAATTCCTCCAAGGGTTCCTTTCTTCAGGTAAAATGATAATCCAGATATGTAAGATCAACGGAAACCAATGGCTGCGAAAAAACCTTGGTGATAAGCACGAGGCTGTATTCTCTTCCCTTAGGCTGACTTATTGTATTCTAGAAGAACGCTAGCTTTCGGCTTCACCCGTCTGAGATACGGTCCCGGATAACCCGGTCGTAGCAATCGCAGAGGTGCTCCCTTTACTCCCTAGCCGAACAATCAAGAACATAGGGGTAAGCACAGGAGCCAGGCAACCCATCTTGGCAAAGTTCTTGAGTCAAACAAGTGCATATGTTGGCTTAACATGTATGAGAAGGGTGCAATCAGGACGAATGCGATTTAGACATTTATTCAGCTCTTCTAGGGGAGCCCCCAGGCAAGGCTGGGTATTACATTCGATGGTGCATATACTATAAGTTCGGTATGGTTCGGTTAAGCCGAACTAGTACCATGGCGAGAAAGAGAGGAAAAAGGCAAAAAGTAAAAGAAGAAAAAGGGAAAGAAGGTTATGTCGGACTCAGGCATAAAAACGCCGCAACCGTGTTGCATTCCACGGGTTCAGCTCAAGGCCATCGTCGGTCGGACGACGAAGTCGATATGCTCCTCCTATGAGTACCTCGTCGACGATGCATGGTCCCTCCCATTTAGGTGAGAGTTTATCCTTCTGTTTTTCAGGGAGTCGGAGGACGAGGTCACCCATGTTGTACGTCTTCGTTGGGATTTCACGGTTGTGGTAACGTCGTGCTTACTGCTGATAGAACGTGGACCGAGCTCGAGCTATGTCTCACTCTTCTTCCAGAGCATCCAAATTATCCTGCCGATCGAGTTCGGCTTCCCTTTCTTCGTACATGTGCACTCTAGGTGCGTCATGGATCAGGTCGCATGTGAGGACTGCTTTTCGCCCCGTATAACATGAAAAATGGTGTGTATCCGGTGGACCAGTTAGGAGTAGTGCGCAGCCCCCATAGTACGGAATCGAGTTCCTCAACCCAATGGCGGTCTGATTGTTCAAGGGTGCAAACTAGGCGAGGCTTAATGTCACTCATGATGAGTCCGTTGGCTCGTTCGACCTACCCATTGGTCTGTGGGTGATATAACGAGGCGTAATCGAGCTTGATGCCCATTTTGCCGCACCAGTCTTTAACTTCCTGAGCGGTGAAATTGGTACCATTATCGGTGATGATACTGTGGGGGACACCATAACGGTGTACGACATCTGATAAGAAGTTGACGACGGGTCCGGATTCTGCCGAAGTGATGGGTCTTGCCTCAATCCACTTGGTGAATTTGTCGACCATGACCAATAGGTACTTCTTTTTGTTTGTCCCCCCTTTGAGTGTCCCGACCATGTCGAGACCCCAGACCGCAAAGGGCCACATAATCGGTATCGTTCGGAGAGCTGTAGGGTGCATGTGGCTTTGATTTGCAAACAGCTGGCATCCAACGCAGTGTTGGACTAAAGTCCGGGCATCCTCACAGGCGGTGGGCCAGAAAAACCCTACTCGGAAGGCTTTACTGACCAAAGCCCGAGCTGCCGTGTGGTGTCCGCCCATGCCCGCGTGTATTTCTGCCAAAAGCTGCCGCCCCTCTTCTTCGGAGATGCACCTTTGTAAAACTCCGGTGGTGCTCTTCTTATATAGTTCACCTTCAAGGACCTCGTATGCTTTAGAGCGGCGAACGATACGTCGTGCTTCGGTTTGATCCTCCGGAAGCTAATGTTGTGTGAGGTAGGCTAGCAAGGGTTCTGTCCAAGGTGGGATTACGACCATTACCTCATGTGCGGAGGGCGTTTCCTCGAGTGCGAAACCGCTGATGACTTGATTGTCTTTTTCATTTTCGGGCGGGGCATTGTGAGCAGGCTCGTCGGATGGTGCACCGGAGACGTCGTCCTGCCAGACCATGGAGGGCTTAAAGAGCCGCTCGAGGAAGGTGTTTTTAGGAACCAGTTCGCGCTTGGCGCCCATGCGAGCGAGGACGTCGGCTGCTTGATTGTTGTCTCTAGTGACATGGTGAAATTCAAGGCCCTTAAATCGAGCAGATATCCGAAGGACCGCGTTTCTATATGCCGCCATCTTGGGGTCTTTGGTGTCGAACTCGCCCTTTACTTGAGAGATCGCCAGATTTGAGTCCCCCCTTACCTCGAGGCATTGTACACCCATTGTGGTGGCCAGGCGGAGACCATGCAGCAGTGCTTCGTACTCGGCTGCGTTGTTCGAGTCCGTATACATTATTTGGAGGACATACCGAATAGTGTCGCCCGTGGGGGAGATGAGGATGACCCCAGCCCCTAGTCCGGCCAACATCTTTGAGCCGTCGAAGTACATTGTCCAGTGCGAGTATGTGGAGTACTCCCTGGGTAGTTCGGCTTCGGTCCATTCGGCTATGAAATCGGCCAGCACCTGAGATTTAATGGCTCGGAGTGGCTTGTATGTTATCTTGAAGGGGAGAAGCTCAATGGCCCATTTGGCGATGTGGCCTGTAGCGTCCCTGTTATTGATTATGTCATTCAAGGGGACTTCTGATGCTACTATGACTGAACATTCTTGAAAGTAATGTCGAAGCTTTCGGGACGCCATGAAGACTGTGTAAGCTATCTTTTGATAGTGCGGGTACCGTGTTTTGCATGGAGTCAGCACTTCAGACACATAATAGACCGGCTTCTGGACCTGAAATTTGTGGCCCTCGAGTTCCCGTTCCACCCCAAGCACTGCGCTGACCACCTGATTGGTGGCTGAAACATATAGCAACATGGGCTCGCCAATACTAGGTGTGGTTAGGATAGGATTGTTGGCTAGGAGTGTTTTAATCTCCTCGAGCGCCGCGGTTGCTTCCTTTGTCCATTGGAAATTCTTGGTCTTTTTGAGCAGCTTGTAGAGTGGTAACGCTTTTTCTCCGAGGCGGGATATGAAGCGGCTCAAGGCTGCCACGCATCCTGCCAGCTTCTGAACATGCTTGAGCTCTGTTGGCATTTTGAGCTGAGATAGCGCTCTAATTTTGGCCGGATTGGCCTCGATTCCTCTATGGGAAATGATAAATCCGAGCAGCTTTCCGGCGGGGACCCTGAAGATACATTTTTCCGGGTTGAGCCTTATGTCATAAGCTCGCAGGTTGTCAAAGGTTTGGCGTAGGTCGTCTACCAGTTGGTCTATGTGTTTGGTTTTTACAACCACATCATCCATGTATGCCTCGACCGTTTTGCCAATTTGATTTTCGAGGCATGCTTGAATCATGCGTTGGTATGTGGCTCCTGCGTTTTTCAATCCTAACGGCATGGTGTTGAATCAGAAAGGGCCATAAGGGGTAATGAATGCGGTTGCCGCCTGGTCGGACTCTTTCATCTTAATCAGTTGGTCTCTGGAGTATGCGTCAAGGAAACATAGTGAGTCGTGTCCGGCGGTGGCGTCGATGATCTGGTCTATCCTTGGCGGGGGAAAGGGTCCTTAGGGCAGGCCTTGTTAAGGTCTTTAAAATCGACACAGAGCCGCCAGAACTTATCCTTCTTTGGTACCATTACCAGGTTTGCTAACCACTCGGGGTGTTTGATCTCACGGATGAATCCGGCCTCCAATAGTTTTGTGAGTTCTTCGCCCATGGCTTGTCATTTGGGCTCAGAAAACTGATGCAGGGTCTGCTTCACTGACTTAAAGCCTTTTAGGATGTTGAGTCTGTGCTCTGCTTTCCTGCGTGGGATTCCTGGCATGTCCGAGGGGTGCCAGGCGAATATGTCCCAATTTTCGTGCAGGAATGTCCTTAATGCCTCGTCGACTGCGGGGTCCAGCTGTGCTCCTATGGACGCCGTTTTGTTGGGATCTGTTGGATGCACTTGAAATTTTACTATTTCATCTGCTCGATTGAATGACGTGGATTTTGCCGTTTAATGAGAACCACGTCGTCCCTGTCGACGGTAGTGCGTAAAGCTGTCAATTCTTCGGCCGCGAGGGCTTCGGATAGTGCCTCTAGGGCAAGGGATGCCGTCTTGTTTTCAGCTCTCAAGGATCTGCTTGGGTCGCTTTTAAGTGAAATTACCCCATTGGGCCCTGTCATTTTGAGTTTCATATACCCGTAATGTGGTATGGCCTGAAATTTTGAGAATGCCTCACGTCCTAGAAGGGCGTGGTATCTGCTGCGGAAGGGTACAATGTGGAATAGCAAGGGTTCGGATCTGTAGTTATCGGGTGTGCCGAACACAACATCAAGGGTTATGCGTCCCGAGCAGTGTGCCTCCCTCCCGGGTATTATACCTCGGAATGTGGTGTTGCTGCGTTCGATGCGAGACCTGTTAAATTGCATCTTATCGAGCGTATCCTCGTAAATGAGATTGAGGGCGCTGCCTCCGTCCATTAGTACTTTAGTTAGCCGGAAACCATCAATGATGGGATCGAGGACCAGTGCGGCTGGTGCGTGGCTGATACGGGTGCCTGGCTCATCCTTCTCGTCAAAGGTGATAGGAGTATTTGCCCATGGGTGTGCAGCTGTCACTTGATATACCTGGCTGAGCTCCCGAAGAGCCTTTTTCCTTTTATTGTATGATGCGAACGTCTTGTATACCATAAGGATGTTATGGTCCCGTGGTGAAGCAGAAGACTGTTTATCTAGGGGTCGGAGACCCAAGATTGATTCGCCATATTTGGCCACTTGCCTTACCACCCAGCAGGCTCGAAGTCTGTGGGTTGGGTTTGCGTCTAGCAGGACCGAATGTATTGGGCATGGTTTATCTAGCAACTCATCTAACACCAATCTGGGCCTGGCTTTCTTTTCATTCGGCTCGCGCTCCGGTGGCCGATTTGTATTGGTTCATTTAAGGCGAGGCTTTCCGTGATGGGCGGTGGGATATAGTCCCAAGCTCAGCTGTTGCACCCTCCATGTGTCCTCCATGGCGCAATATTTGTGCACCATGTCTGATAGTTCGGTGAAGCTTTGAATTTGGTGGCGTGCGAGGGCGTTTAAGTGGCCCTCATCCCTGCAGTTGAAATGGAAGGATTTAACTATTTGTTTGTCACAACAAGGTGCCATCCTGTTTTTTACCAGGAGAAATCTAGCCCAATAATGATGGACTATTTTGTTTGGCAGCTGTTTGACATACATGAGGTCCAATATGTCTGGGCTTCTTGAATCCGGAGAGTATTCCGCATGGTGGGTGGGTGGGAAAATTTCAAGAATTCCCCCCCGCCGCGGATCCGGACTATCCTTGATGGGAGGTTGAGGCGTGTCCGGTTCGGACTGCACAGGACTCGGATCCGAACTGATGTGCGGCCAGATAGGCTCAAGGCCGGGACTTGTGTTAGGTGTTGTGTCCGGACGTACATCCGGGCTGGTGTATGACTCCGAGCTGGAGATTCGAGTGTACACCGTCTTTAGGTTACATGGATGTGACCCCTCCTGGGCCTCTTCAACCGTGGCGACGAGGTGCGTGACTAGAGGGGTGTTTATTTCTCGGTCATCGGGTTTAAGCCCGACCCGGTCGTAGGCTATGGGCCTGATAATAGAAATTCCCATTGCGTGGAACAAATCTACCAACTGATCTGCTGGCTGGGCATGTAGGGGTGCCGAACGCTCTGGTAACTCGACGAAAGACCCTGCGGGCGGTCCGTCAGAGTTGGGCTACGGGGCCGGGCCTTGAAAGATACCGGACTTTCGTGAGTTTGCTAGTCCTGGGGTCGATGCCCCTGAATTGACGATTCCTTCGATGGGGGTGAGGCCTTCGATCTGGTCGAGGCGGCCGGCGGGGTCGGCACGCACTAAGATGCCGCCGAAGACGAGGAGGTGACCAGGGGCGGTAAAGCCCTCGGTACGGGTGCGGTCTCCATCGACCGGTTGAGCCATCGATCCTTCCGGCAATCGAACAGTGGAACTCTCAATGAAAGCACCAATGTCGGTGTCAAAACCGGCAGACCTCGGGGTAGGGGGTCCCGAGCTATGGATCTAGGATCAATGGATAACAGGGGACGATGAACACAGTGTTTACCCAGGTTCGGGCCCTCTCGAAGAGGTAAAACCCTACACCCTACTTCATTGTATTGAATATATGATGGAGTTTACAGAGTAGATCTACCTCGAGATCAGCATGAGCTAAACCCTAGGCTATGAGGTGATGAAGATAGTTCTAACCCTAATGACTACAACCCTCGGTTTATATAGACACCGATAGGGTTAGGGTTACCAAAGATAGATTACAGCAAGAGGGAAAAGGATCTCGTCCACCGTTAACTTGGAGGGCACACCACGGCTTCACAGGTCTCCGGTTACCGCACAGCTCCATCAGTCCGGCCCACGTACAATGGGCCGTCGCCCCGAGGACCCCTTAGTCCATGACTCCCTCACAAACATCAAGTCTGTATCAAATGTGCAACCCAGGAAGTCACATTAATAAATCCATCAGGACAGTCACCTTAGTTCTTTGCTCCCCGAACTATGCCAAAGAAGGAAATGATTTATACGGCCATTGCAACAGACATGGAGTTGATTCCAGTGGTCAGTGAATTTCCAGATGTATTTCCTGAAGAATTGCCAGGGATGCCACCAGACCGGGAGCTCGAATTTTCCATCGATCTTGTACCCGGAATGACACCCATTTACAGGAAATATTATCATATGCCTTCATCCGAGTTAGTGGAACTGAAGAAACAATTGGATGATATGCTCCAAAAAGGATACATTCACCCCAGCTCTTCTCCATCGGGGTCACCGGCTATATTCGTGGGCAAGAAGGATGGTAGTCTCCAGATGTGTGTTGACTACAACAACCTTAATGATGTCACCATGAAAAACAAGTACCCGCTTCCCAGGATTGATGATCTGTTTGATCAATTGAGTAGAGCTCAAATATTCTCCAAGATTGATTTGCGGACTGGGTATCATCAACTAAAAATCAAGAAGGAAGACATTCCCAAGACCGCATTCACCACTTGCTATGGTCTATATGAGTACACGGTCATGTTATTTGGTCTGACTAACGCACCCTCATTCTTCATGCATATGATGAACAAGGTGTTCATGGATTTCTTGGACAAATTTGTGGTGGTGTTCATCGAAGACATTCTCATATATTCCAAAGGAGAAGAAGAGCATAAACAGCATCTCCGAGCCATATTGCAACGACTTTGAGACAATTAGTTGTACACAAAATTTAGCAAGTGTGAATTTTGGCTCAAGCAAGTGGGATTTCTTGGGCACATTCTATCAACTCAAGGAGTGGCCGTGGACCCAAGCAAGGTTACGGAAGTGTTAAATTGGAAGGCACCTACAACTGTGTCAGAAATCAGAAGTTTTTTGGGTCTCGCCGGCTAATACCGTCGATTTATTGAAGGCTTTTCAAAGATCGCCAAGCCAATGACAGAACTGCTCAAGAAGAATCAGAAGTTTGAATGGACAGAAGCCTGCGAGAAAAGTTTTAGTGAATTGAAGACTCGTTTGACCACAACATCAGTATTAACGCTTCTTGATATTTACCGAAGCTTTGATATTTATTGCGACGCATCCAGGCGAGGCATAGGATGAGTACTCATGCAAGATGGCAAGGTCGCGGCCTATGAATGCAGACAGCTGCGGCCGCATGAGGAAAATTATCCCACGCACGACTTGGAATTGCTGGCAGTTGTGCACGCTTTGAAAGTTTGGAGGCACTATCTCATTGGGAAAAGATGCCAAGTCTTCACCGACCACAAGAGTCTCAAGTACATCTTCACTCAGCCAGACTTGAATCTCCGGCCAAGGAGATGGCTAGAATTGGTCAAGGATTATGATATTGGAATAAATTACCATATGGGAAAAGCCAACGTGGTCGCTGACGCTCTCAGTCGCAAGCCGGCTGCAATAAACACATTAATGGACTCCTTAACTCCCAAACGACAAGAAGAGATAGCTTAGCTCAATATGATTGTTTGTGATGCCACATGCACAACTACCATGGAGGTTACTCCTATGCTTGAACAAGAGGTTCGCAAGGCTCAAGCTGAGGGATCCATTTTTGTTAAAAATGATTGCTCGAATGAAAGAAGGAAAACTCAAGACTTCCACCTAGATGATCAAGGTACTCTTCAATCTCGAGATCGAATTTGCATACCGAGCCAAGGAGATATAAAGCAGCAGATATTAAAGGAAGCACACGAGTCTGCATATTCAACTCATCCTAGAGGCACCAAGATGTATGAAGATCTGAGGCAGATATTCTGGTGGAATGGTATGAAGAAAGACATTGCATATTTTGTTGCCTGATGTGACATTTGTAGTAAAGTAAAGGCGAAACACCAGAAACCCGCCGGGCTATTACAACCTTTACCCATTCCATAATGGAAATGGGATGATATTTGCATGGATTTCATCATGGGACTACCCAAAACACCATGAGGAAATAATGCTATATGGGTCGTGGTAGACACGCTTACAAAAGTGGCTCATTTCATTCCAATAAGGACCACATATCGGGCAGATATGCTTGCTCAACTATATGTATCCAGAATTGTTAGTCTGCATGGAGTACCAAGGACCATCACTTCAGACCGAGGATCTCAGTTTACCTCGGCATTCTGGGCACGTCTTCACCAAGCTTTGGGAACAGCTTTGAAGTATAGCACCGCTTATCATCCTCAGACAGACAGATAGAGCGAGTAAATCAGATTCTCGAAGACATGCTTCGAGCATGTGCACTTGCTCAAGGACCAAAATGGGAAGACAGTTTGCCTTATACACATTTTTCTTACAACAACCGCTATCAAACCAGCCTCAAGATGTCATCCTACGAGGCTCTATATGGGCGTAAGTTTCGTACCCTCTAAACTGGTCTTAGATCAGAGACAGCCACATCTTCGAGACTGATTTGATGATGGAGGCAGAATCACAAGTAGAGGAAATCTGGGACTGACTTCAAATAGCCAAGTCTTGTCAAAAGAGCTGTTATGATTCAAAACATCGACAAATCAGATTTGAAGCAGGGGAGTATTACTATCTCCGAGTCACTCCCATTAAAGGAATTAAGAGGTTCCAAACTCGAGGAAAGCTCACACCCAGATACATTGGCCCATTCCCAGTCATGACAAGAGTTGGTACAGTGGCTTACCCGTTAGAGAGCTACCACCTGAGTTATCCGAAGTTCGTGATGTCTTCCATGTGTCTCAACTACGGAAGTGCATCTCACCTCCCGAAAAAGGACATATCTCACCGAGCTAGAGCTGGCTAAGGATTTGACATATGAAGAGAAACCTTTTCAGATATTGGATGAGATGGAACGAGTCACCCACAGTACGTCAATCAAGTTTTACAAAGTACAGTAGGAACATGATACCAAGGAGGAAGCCACCTGGGAAAGGGAGGATTTCTTAAGAACTGCATACCCTGATTTGATTCCTGAGCAACCGAATCTCGAGGACGAGATTCATCCTAAGGGGGGGAGGTTTGTGACACCCTGTTTTTTTTTTCATTTTTTCTTTTTCTTGGATTTATTGGATATTTGAATTGCATTTGAATTATCAATCAATTCTTTTGGACTTGCCACTTGGAAATTCTTTTGATTTTCTTCCAAGTGTGTTCTATCATCTCTAAACCATCTCTTGACCTCATCCCTCTCAAAATAATGCCATGGACTGATTTTATTTAATGGCATAATATTCATTTTCATTCTAAAAATGAATGTTTCCTCAATCTGCTATGAAGAAACCCTCATTTTTCTTGCTCAGAATATTCCCAATAAATTCTCAAATATTCTTTGGATCATGCCTCACCTTCCCATGCAAAATATGCCACGGTCATTTGGAGAATTTTAGCTTAAGAAAATATTTTTGCTTCTGGACAGTAATGTCACTTTGTGAAGCAAGTGCATTTTTACTTGATCCATTTGGGCTTAAAATTTTACCACATGGCTACCTTCCAACTAGAAGCTTAACCACCAAGTTTCACTGTCTAACTCTTAGTAATTTTCTCTCTAGTCCCATCCTAAGTTTCTATCTAGAAACTTATCTGCTTGCTCAAGTCTTGCCCAATGGCCGAGGTGTCAAGCCAAGGGCACTCTACAGCACTGTTTTGAAGGGACAACACCCTAGACACGGTCTGCCAGCCCCTAGCATACCTCATGTGCCAATGCACGCGGTGACCGCGCGTGTATGCAGTGTTCGATGGTCGGTCGGCACGCTCTGAGCGCAGGGACCCCTCTGTCGCTACCCGTTCGCCCTCCTCGCGCCACCACAGTGTGTCTTTGCCACTCATCACTCTCCTCCACTTCCACCTAGCACTCCTCTGCAGCTCCCCGACGTCGGCAGCCTGCATGGCGGACGTGGAGATGGCGAGTCCGGTCGGTACAGTGCGCCGGCGTGAGCGTCTTGTCCCACCCCGAGCCCTGTAGCCTTGGCCTTGTCCACCCAATGTTCTTGGCGTCGTCCATCAAATCCTATGTGTCTAGCCCGAACTCCTACCTCTCTCTTTCTATTTTCTAGAGCCTCTCCGACGATGCCCAAGCTTGGCCACCTCGTCATCTATATATAGACCACTTCCCGAGACGTTCCAGTCATCCCAACCTACTCATCTGGCCTCAAATTGATCCCCTAGCTAGTGTGGCAAGGCCGGGAGGGCCTCCTGCCGCTGATCCTTGCCGGAGTTGGTCGCAGATCCCCCACGGCCGTCCTCATGTTCTGGTGCTCTCCTCCTTCACCCACTCCCTCCATCGTGTCCATGACGACCTCTTGAGCATGACGGTGTTGCTGGTTCGCCGGATTCACACCGGAATCGCTAACTCCGACGAGCTCCGCTACCTGCCTTCTTTGGAGAGGATCATTCCAACATTGTCTGTCCACCCCTGCTCTCATTCCGGGTACGCCTGAGCTCGTCTCGATGTGTTGGACATGTTCCCCTCCTCTCCGCCAGTCGCCGTGGCCTCCTCGCTGGAGAACCACCGGCGATAGCACCGCCCCTCTTTGTTTCCCCCCTCTCTCTCAAACCTGACAGGAGGCCCACCTGTCGGCCGCTCTCTCTTGCCCGAAGGGGTATAAGTGGAGGCATATTCTGAAAATACGCCTTCGACGTGGCCTCTTCTGGAATTTCTAAATTTTAGTTAAATTCATATATTTTGACCACAACTTTGAACACCAATATCTCCTAATCTATAAGTGCAAATGAGTTGATTATTTTTGCACTAGTTTTGTTATGAGCTAAAGTTTCTGTATGCCAAAGTTGAGAATTTTTCTTATTGTAGATATTTTCTGGTGCAATAAAAGGCTTTATGTGACAGTTTCTTTTTGCATTTTTAAATTCAGAAGGTTTTGATTGCCTTGGAGAAGACCAGGAGTATTGTGACACTCTTTTGAACTAAGGCAAGCCACAACAAACATTTGCAAGGATGGCATTGCAATAGAAATGATTTTACTTGAATTAAAATTCTTTTTAATTGCATTTAGTTGAAATAACTTGATACATGAATCTTGTGCATATTATTTCCTCCATGATATATTTTTGCAGTAGGATTCATGTCATCTTGGTATTATGTGCAGGAGAGATCATGCTATATGCTTATGCTCATGTTGATGCATTCATTATAGTTAATCATGAGCCGTGCACTTCATCTCATACTATGACTCGAATCATTTTAAATTCAAGTTAAACATGATGGTACTTCAAATTGAACAAGTTGTTGATCGAGTCATGGTGCCACCGAATCGAGCTCACCAGTGCAACCACACTTGCCTGGATGGGGAGGCCCTAATTTGGTTTATTGTCATGCCTCTCGCCAGTGCCACCAACTAGGGAAGGTTGTGTGCTTGCTCTGCCCTGGCCCGGTAGGCAGTCATAACCTTGTGTGCCCAAAGTTGTATGGTACCATTGTCCCTATTTGGGACCGTTTTTGTTTTGCCACGATGGTGGCCGGCCACGAAGGTGGCAAATGTCCAGAGTAGGCATCCGGGGCCACCCATGGCATAGTCCAAAGGGGATTTTATCGGAGTGGCCGGGAGAGTGTCCTGCAATAAATTGGTTTTGTCGGAATGTTGTTGGTCCACCCGAATGGGAGTACGAGGCCATGAATTCTATGGTGTGGGTACAGTGTACTAACCTCTGTAGAGTGTATAATCTATCGATAGTCACGTCCTCGGTTATGGACACTGTTTGTACTAGGTCACACCGTGGGTCAACAGAAATAACTAATCGGCACACTAAAAACTCTAAGATGGCACATGTAGAAGTTGGTAGTCTGGTGATGAATACTACGCGGTTTCAGATGTGATCTAGTGAGGATCACGATAGTAAGTTGGCAGTGGTGCTCGATGGCGACAGAGAGATTTGGTAGAACAGTTCACCCTTCTACCAAAGGGCTACGTCTGGTTGGAGGGGCTGTGACTTAACACGGAAGATAAACTCTCTTCACCCTATTCTCCTTCAACTCGAAGCTGGTCAGACTTCAATTGATTCCACTCGTGGTAGATACTTGTCGGTGATCTCCAAACCTTCGGTCGACCTTCGCGAACCACAATCACACTTGGTTGCTGAAGATCTAGCTCGGTGAAGATAACAACTCTTCAACACTCGAGCCGAAACCTATCCGTCTAGAGAGTGCGCAGCTCTCAAGAGTAATAGGTACAAGAACTCTAACTCAGAACTACTGTGATGCTAAACCACTGTCTAAGTTTGGGCTCTTGATTTTCTCTCAGTGGATCTTAAACTCAAATCACTTGGAGAGGGGGTGCTCAAATCAATCTTCTCAGAAATCTTTAGCGGAATAGCCACCGGACAAAGCCGGTACGAGGTGGCTATTTATAGCCGCAACCTTCCCTGATGGGAAATGACCAAATTGGACATCAAGAGCAGCCAATGGCCGAACGACACAAGTCCAAATGTCGGAGTTTGAGCACAATGGTAACATTACTTGTGGAGCAAGTAATGCTAACTCCTCGATCAGAGACAAATCTCTCGCAGCGAACAAGATCACAGTCTCTTGCTGGCAAGTATTTGCTCGGAACACAAAGAGCTTTGTAAGCTTCACAGTGGATCTAAGCTTCGAGAACCTATACCCCTCTTAATAGTACAGAGTTCCTATGACTCAAATGAACGAAAGAAGAACAACGAAAAGAATACTATGTCCTCAATTTGTCTTCGACTTCCGCTTGCTGCAGTCAATTTCTTCGGGCAACACCGAACCAAATGTTTCGCTTCAGCAGTATACTTTCAAAACGTTAATTCCTTCACATCAATCTTCTCATCTACAGGACTTCAACAGATATAGCTCGTTCTTCTTTGCAATGCAGATATGCTTCGGTGAAGTTCCTCGAACTTAGCACCGGAGACAACATTCAGTTTGGTTTTGTATGGACTCTTTCTCTCTGTATGCACTAGCAAACAAATCAGTCCATACCTGTTTCTGTCAACAATCTCCAAAACATAAAAGGGAAATATTGCACCAACAATCTCCCCCTTTTTGGACGATTGTTGACAAAACAGAACACGTCGAAGGATAGATAATGAATGGAATGTAATGCGAAGGATAATGAAAGACGAGAGATAAATACGAAGATAAAGCACGCTCCCCTGAAGATATGCATCATTTGAGTGCAAAGTTGAATCGTAAGGAAGCGAGTTGAATCTTCGTAAGAGTGTCATTGACATAAGATTTCTTTCGTGGTCTCTTTCAATGCACTTGACTGTGTCTGAGATGATTCCTGTCACACAATCTTTGAAAAGAGTTAGATACAATGAATACTTTGAAATGGTTTGTGACGAAGGATATGTCATGAAAGTTTTCTCAGAGCACTATTGAATCCATATGAGATGTAGGTTCCCTGCATGTTAGATATTCAAGTATGAACAGAGCGAGATAACCATGAGTATATTGCTCGGAGTGGATCAGCTTCAGATGTGGTTTTCCTGCAATAGAGATGATACGAGGGATATATTTGAGGAAAAACACTTAGTCAGTCATAAGGATAACTTTCAAGTCTTATGAAAACTTTCTTTTCCTGCAAGGTTAGATGATCGAAAGATAATAGCCATAGCATATCCAACCATAGCAAAATATAGTTCATCTATTACTCAAAACACTTCTCCCCCATTTGTACTATCACTCGATGACTTTCTGTCCTTGTAGAACTATTACTTTCCCTGCACAATAGATAATAATCGAGGATAATCATTGCACAGGAGTAAACTTTCAATAACACCTACAAACAAATAGTTGGAAGCAAATAGCATTGTCGGGGGGGGGGGGGGGGGGGGTTATTAACATTACATGGCGACCGAGTATTTCAACACCACAGGCAGTGCCATAAGTTTAACAAGCAAATTGTTCGAGAAACACCAAAGAGTTCGACTGCAAAAAGCAAATGGCGAATAAAAACACCCTGCAAATACCCCGTTCATCTATCACTCGTTGATCTTCTCCCCCTTTTGTCAACAAGTGTCAAAAAGGAAAGAGAATGTATATGAGGAACTACACATCCGAAGAATCCTCAGAATCAGAATTAGCACTGCTCGATGAATTAGAATTCGCAGAGTGAGGAATAGTTGAGGCTAAAGCAGGTGTTGCAGCATGGGCTTCGGGAAATCCTTCGGAAGAAGTGGTGCGAGGTGCATCTGGATTGTAAATGAGTGTTCCAGCTGTGTCTTCAATTTCATCGTCTAGTTCGACAAACAGCAGGTCAGTTGATGCAGAACGCTGAGGGAGCACAGGGGTTTGCCTTTGGATACGAGGAACTTCAAATAATTCTAGGTAGTCATATTCTTTCTTGATGCCCTTCGCAGCTAGCTGCTTGCGAGAATAATGCTACCTTAGAAGAGCCCAGGAGCGCTTCTTTGCCTCCTTCTCATGCAGAAGGGTTTGGCGAGCATAATTATGAAGCGTATTTAACTTGGTCATCAACTCCAGCTTTTCCTTTCGATCGAGCTTGATGTGACTTTCTAGAGCTTGCTATGTGCGAATGCAAATCTCATACAGAGATGGATTTTCATCACGAGGGATTTCAACCTTGTCTTTCTTGACTTTTGGAGCTGTTTCAGATGCAGACGCAGTGCCAAGAGCATCAATAGGTGCCTTCCCTTTGCCAATGTCCTTTAACATACGGAGAGTGTCGCACACTGGTGGCATGAAAACTTTCAGAACATAAGGGTAGAAGAGTTTTTCATCAATGAGTTGCTCAATTGCATACATGATCCAAGGGGCATATGGCTTTAAGGATTGGGGGTTGTCAGCAACACAAGCCAGTTGCGAATGAATAGATCTGGAACATCAAAGTGAATTCCTTGAGAGATAGCCAAAAGTCATTTCCCACAATGCCATTGATAGAATCTGGTCTGTTGGTTGGCGTGAGAGCATTGCATAGGACATAAAACATCACTTTGTTCTCATAGGCCAACTTCTTCGGATCTATTTCAACACATTCATCTCCAACCAGCTTGGGGTCCATCAGCATGTGAAGTTGCTCTTCGGACACTTCCCAGTAGTGCAGCATGTGTTCTCGATCTTTTTCAAACTCACATCAAGGAAGATTAAGCACAACTAAAAGCTGATCTACCAAGCATTTGATCTTTTCCCTTCCGGTCATCCATTTGAGGATCCATGTTGAACTGTCTCCAAGTTCTCCTGAGATGTATAAGGTGGCATAGAACTGATGGATTACCTCTTGATTCCACCCATGATTGAAGCGAAGAAAACCCTTTAGGAATGCATGTTCAAAATGCTCGATGGCATGGTGGAAACAGGGTAATTCTTTGAGCTCAGCAAAGTTCAATATCTTGTGATTGAAAACCCGATTCTTGCCGAATAAAATCCAGGCATAATACACAACATGTTCTTTTGTCCAAAACCTGGGTGACAGCAAAGTCCTTTCTCCTTCATAAGGGCTTGTCCCAAAGAATGCAAGCTTCAAAAGTTGAACCTGCTCATTGAGCGCAGGACCATTTGGGCCAAATCCAGCAGGGAACAAGGGAAATGTTTCCTAAGGATTTTTCAGATATTCTTCATCGCTTATTGCCATGGGCTGAGAATCATCAGGTGCTGGTATATCTTCATCAATGGGTTTGAGTGGAGCAAGGGGCCTTTTCAGCTTTTGTGGAGCAGATGGCATTGAAGCACTTGTCTGACCTTCATTTTCCTTCGCTGGAACTCCTTCAGTGGCTTTCTGGCTGTCAGGAACTAGGGCCTTTTCTTTCGGTGCATTTTCAACACATGGAGTCACAACAACTTCTTCGGACACTTGGGTCACAACATCTACCTTTTCAGGTTCCTGGGGTACAACGGATGTAACATTTCCTTCGTGAGCCATGGGCTCTTCAGCTTTCTTTTCTTTCTCTTCTAGATGCGAAGCAGTAGAAGCAGGAGCAGGATCAACCTCCATCTAAGTAGGGGCACCAGATGAGGTGACCAGGGTGGTATTCTCTAGGGAAGCATTTAGCTCCCCCTCAATCTTGTCATCCTCCTTGTTGGATCCGGAGGGCTCAACTTGCATTTCCTTCGGAGGCGATGAAACTGCCTTCTCAACCTCAATTTCTTCATCAGTTTTCTCCTATGGGGCTTGCTGCTTGGGCAGGACATTTCCTTCATCAGGGTTGTTCAGAAAGATGTCAACAACATCAGTCTCTTGAGTAGCAGAGGTAGGAATGATAACCACGGCAGGCTCAGCTTGCTGCATGAGTTCATCCTCGTGAGGAGGGGATGGTGGTATCTGCTGCAGAGGAGCACTTGAGTCAATGGGAGCATCAGTTGCAACATTCTGAACACGGCGATCTTTGATTTCCTTCAGTTTGCTGGCTCTTGCCTTTGCCTTTTGACGCATCTCTTCCTTTATTTTGCGTCGAGCAAGTTCAGCCTGGCGATTAATTTCATCATTCCTTCGCTCACACAGCTGAGACAGCTCCATTTTCAGACGCGAGTGCCATTTAATCTTGTCCTTTCTCATGATACTTAGAGCTTTTGTGAGATCAAGAATCTCTTTGTTCAGACCTTTCCTTTTGGCTTTAGTGCTGGCATCTTTCCTCATTTGCTCGATGGTTTTCTTATCCTCGACAGGCTGGTTCAGTTCCTTGGACATTTTTCCCAACTGAGCGAAATGTTTCGTTACCAGCTTGGTAACATCATCGGGAAGACCCAAAATGCTCAGATCAACTGATTATGCATCGTAGGCATCACTCTCAATGACATCAATCATGAGATCGAAGTCATATTTCTGTTCCTCTGTGGAAGCAGGAACATTGGTTTTTTGCTTTCTTGACAGAAGCAGCAGCTTTCTCTTCGGGAAGCAACTTTCTCTTTGTAGAAGGGGTGGCATAACCCGAAGGTTTGTCAGATACTGGAGCGGGTGCAAGCCTTGGTGACATCCTTACTGGGGGTGAACCATTCACTGGTGAGGGAGTTTGATATGGCTTGTTTATAAGAGCTCGTTGATCCTAAATGGGTATTTCTTCGGGAGCATCTTCATCGGAGGAATCATCAGATGAGGCAGAAGCAGCTTTCTTTGATTTTATGGCAACTGATTTCTTTCGGGACACTCGAGGGGAATCTGACTTCCCTTTCTTTCTTTTCTTTCGTGACGAGGCACGATCCTTCTTCTCTTGTACGTCTTGCTGAGTCAGCGCGACGTTTCTCTGTTCAACTTGATTTTTCTTCGTGGCCTTGGATTCGCGCTTGGATTTGGCCTTGGCTCTCTTTTCCACTTCTTCGGGAAAATCAACAGTTGTTTTCAGAGAGTTAGGATGAGGATTTTTAGTTTTAGTCCTGACTTTTTCATCATCTGGGCCGAGGCAATTTTCATCTATACAATCATTCCAAGGTGGAGTGAGTGCAAACAGAATTTGATATTTCTTTCAGACATTCTCATGGTTGAACCATTTCTTCGCCCGGTGATGGCGAATCCTTTGCAGCCTATTGTTTCTCTCAGTTGTTGTTTCAACTCCAGGTGGAGTTTTATAGCTTTCAGGATCAGACATCTCCGCAGTTGCATTCTTCTATCTGCCACATCCACCTTTCTTGGGATTTCCATCAGAGAAAAGAGTGATTGCATCAGTGACCAGCTCATCATCTTGCTGACTGTGAGCCGAGGGAATATCATCTTCCTCTTCTTCGGTTTTAGATTCAAACTTCTTCTTCGGAATCTTTGGTGGCTTTGATGCTTTTACTCCACCAGTCAACTTATTTTGTTCAGCCACTGGAGGCAACTGAGGCATTTATTCTTCAGAACCAGACTGCTCTTCCGAACTGTGATCCATGACCAACCTGTGAAGCAGAATAGATGCAAGGGAAAACAGGATAGGGTCACAAACATGCACAGAAGCATTTTTGACTAAAAACATATAGTTTTTTTTCTGAAGCATCAAAGGAATCCATGGCATACATTTTGGAAGATATCATCGATAGAATTGCAACATGCCATATAAGGCAGAGTAACAACTATCTAATCTTTCGAAAGAGTACACATGAACCCTAGATCTAAGATAACTGGTACGAGGAAAAACTACAAACCATACAAGTCACAACTTACAGAAACCTGAAGATCTACCGAAGGAAATAAATTAAGAGAAATGGCGTCGGTAAGAACAGCCCTAGAACAAAGAAGAAGACCGGGCTAGTTCCAGATCCAAGCGCCCTAACTTGGCAGCAAGTATCAAGTACGGCAATGCGAAGGAGAGGATTTGCCGCACTAGCGAGACCAATGATGGCGAGACATCACCGGAGTTGCACGGAGAGGCGCGTCAACAACGTTGCTTCAAGCTCGGGCTCGGGAAGAGAACGGGAGAGGGTTTGAGGATGAACTAAGGAGAAAGACGCCTAGAAGGGTATATATAGCCTGCAGGCAGAACCACCTCTTTCGAAATATATGACCAAAAAGCACAGGACGTTCCACATTCAATGAACGAGATCACGATTGTGAGATCGTGGGTGTCGGTGCAACAAACCCTGGGTCTATTGCCCAGACCATGCACAGGCCCGAGATCAAGATTGCAACATCCAAGACAAGGCCAAGGTGAAGAGATAGGCTCTTTGAGGAATCAAAGGGAAGGTTGAGAAGACCAAGTCAAGCCAAGGAGCAAGACACCGCTAAGGGAAAACCTCCCTTGCCTGGAAGGAGAGCCTGGCGAGGTCAAGGTTGCCCCGGAAGCAAGCCTCAAGACTGCCTCGGCAGGCCTGCCGGGTCCTACGAAGGCAAAACACCCCGCCAAGGCTTCACCGCCCCACCTCGCAGTGGCTGTCTTTTGCCACATGGCAGCCATTTCCTACAGGAATCGCCTCCGAATGACACCAGTCCAGCGACGTGTCATGCAGACAGGAGAGAAGGTGGCCAAACAGCCCGGCAAGGCGTGCCGGGCAGGCCATGATGTGACGCTAAGCGGCACCTTTAATTCGTCCTGCTATGTCTACAGAGTAGATGTGATAGCACTGTTTGCTATCTAATCAGTACACAATGACTGATTTGCCACTGTGGTGGCCCCTTGATCTATAAAAGGAGGCCCATGGCAACCATAGAAAGGATTCAGACCCTTGTACACTCGTATGCGCGTAGCTGCTCTCGCCCCGAGGCAACCCTGCCGGGCAAGAGCGTTGCGTTCCCACCACCATCCACCATCAATCCACCAAAGCAGGAGTAGGGTTTTACGCCTCGCGGGGCCCGAACCTGGGTAAAACTGCCCGTGTGATCTCTGCCGCGCTGCGCTGCGCTCCTTCGCTCTTTGTGCAACGTGCTGAGTCCCCCTGCCGAACTAAAAGGGGCTCGTGGCCCCATAGGTGGCCGTGGTTTCCCACGCCGTCTTTGGCGCGCCAGGTAGGGGGAAGCGCTTGCGCGAACCCGAGAAGTGTACGTAGCGCATCATCTTCACCGCCATCTTCTTCATCAACAGCTCCATCGTCCATGGCGCCCAAGAAGAAGCCCGGAGCCGCGGCTCATCCATCCACCTCGAAGGCCCTGCCGCACGCGACCGTCGACACTGCGGGGGCTACGGGGATGCCTGGGGGTGTGGACGCTGCAGGGGACGTGTTCGGCGCAGGCGGCGTCATTACCACCTCCCCTACGGCCGAAGCAGGAGAAGGAGGCACCAGAGAAGGACAGCAACAACAACATCCCAGCGGCCACGCCCCACGAGGTACGGGAGAAGAGATCATTCCATCTGCACCTCCCCGTCCGGCCGAGGGCACAGCCGCAGCGGGGGTACTCGCTCTGGGGGCAATCGCAACTCCCCGACCGCTCCCGCCACCCCCGGAACGAGCTGACCCAGCCGCTATGCTAAACGGAGCCGCTGGCCCTCAAGCGCCTCCACCTCATCACCACACCATCCAGGCGGCTGGCTCACAACGACAAGAGCACGACACGACCGCTACCGACACCGTCAGGAGCCAAGCGACATTACGGTCTTCATCGACATCCATGCCAAGCACCGCTTCGGAGGCCATGGAGTGGGCCCAGCTGCTGTTGAAATTTCCGCCGGCAGCCGATCAGATGGATGAGTGGAGAGCAACCATTTAGAGTCTGATTGGCTTCGCCGAGGCGGGAGGATCGCAGCGGGCTGTCCCGCCACAGCTTCCCCAGGCAACGACAACGGCCCACGCTGCCGGCCGTGCGGATGGGGCCACTCCTATGGTGCAGTCCCCTCCACAGCAGCCAGCGCGGGAGCCGCGCAACCAAGAACCCGACGATGTCTCGATGGATTCGTCTGACCCTCGAGCGCGTCAAGGCCAATGGCGAGTCCTGGAGGACAGGCAGAGGGAAGGCGCACGTGTCACCATCGAGCGACGCCGCGACGCCCACCGCCAGTCCGACAGGTGCGATGGCCCCGACGTCGACGAGCCCGCACTCGCTGAAGGCGGGTACCTGGCTTTCGAGGCTGGGTGCCCTGCCATCACCCATGAGCTGCGGCAAATCCGTTGGCCATCCACTCACACGTTCAAGCTGGAGATACCGGAGAAGTATGACGGGAGACTGAACCCGGCAGAGTTCTTGAGCATCTACACCATCGTTGTTCAAGCTGCCGGGGGAAGAGATGAGAAGGTATTCGCCAACTACTTCCCTTTGGCTCTCAAGCTAAATGTGAGGTCTTGGCTGATGCACCTGCCGGAGAACTTCATTTTGACCTGGGCTGACCTGTGGCATGAGTTCGTTGGCACCTTCACGGGCGGTCGTCAAGAACCAGGGCAGCCCAGCGACTTGCAGCTTCTCCCGCAAAAGGAAGGCGAGAGCCTGCGGAAATACATGCAGAGATTCAGCCGAGTCCACAGGAATATTCCAGACATCCAACCGGCAGCTGTGATAGCTGCGTTCCAGTCCAACGTGTGCAATCGTCGGATACGTTCCAAGATGAACGTTCGATTGCCCAAGACTGTGAAGGAGCTTTACACTCTGGTGGATAAGTGTGCTCGAATAGAGGAGGGGAGGAAGCTCCCCGGAGAAGAGGATGGCGTCAACATCGTTTCAGAGGACGATGACGAGGCCACCAGTAAAAAGAAGAAGAACAAGAAGCACAACAAAAGGCGCAAGGATAAAGTAGTGATGACCGTTGAGGGATCGGGCATGCCTAGTACCGGCAAGAAAGCCAAGGCTGAGATACCCGGCAAGGGAGTTGCCGTGTGCACTGATTGTCGGGAAGCCGTGGCTGCCGAGAAGGCTGGGAAAGGCGATGGCCCGTACTGCAAGATCCATCGGACCAAGGGCCACGATCTCCAGCAGTGTCATCAGGTTGAGCAGCTTGTCAAGAAGCAGAGGGCTGAATATGAGAAGCGAGATAAAGAGAAAGGTCAGAATGGCGCTGGCGGAAAGGGCCGGGATGGCGGAGCAAGCCACCCTGGCAAGGCTCCTCAGAATCAAGGGAAACCCGCCAGAGGCCGTGAGAAGGAGGATTGCAATGATGAGAGTGATGGAGGAGATGAAGAGGAAACCAGCGAGTAGGAATTCCAGAAAGCCACTGACGCCCTGTGCATTGACGAGGGTGCATCTTTGCACTCCTCCCACCGCCAACTTAAACGGTGGGCGCGTGAAGTCAATGCCATGGAGCCAGCGGCAGACTCTCGGAGGCCGCTCAAGTGGTCCTGCACGTCCATCATCTTCGATGAAGAGGACCACCCTGACCGCACCACCATGGTAGGGTGCTTGCCATTGTTGGTATCACCAACAATCCGCAACCTCAAAGTCACAAAGATGTTGGTTGACGGCGGGGCCGGGTTGAATATGATTTCTTCAAAGGTCATCAGCAAACTCCAGATAGTTGAAGAAGAGCTCAAGGTTACTGGTACATTTCAAGGAATCAACCCCGGCAGGAGTCGTCCTAAGGGGAAAATCACGTTGCCGGTGACATTTGGGGGAGAGTTGAATTACCGGACTGAGAAGATCATGTTTGATGTGGTTGACCTCCCCCTCCCATACAATGGAATCCTTGGTCGCCCAGCTCTGGCCAAGTTCATGGCGGAATCCCACTATGCCTACAACACCTTGAAGATGCCAGGGCCGGTGGGCGTCATTTCCATTCCATCAGACGAGAAGGACGCAATTATTTGCGTGGACAAGATGTACCGGGAAGCAGCCGCGGCAGAGGCCACTGAAGCTGCAATCCCCTCCAAGGAAAGTAATGGAAAGAAGAAGTCTAACAGGGACGCCGGCAAGGAATCTGGGAAGCGTACCTTTTCGGGGTATGCTGCGCCTGTTGATGACTTGCCGGAGAGTTCCAATAAGGCTTCTACACCCGCTGTGAAAAAGGTCCTGGCAGGGCTGGCTGGCGCTGATGGTACTTTCACTATCAGCGCCACCCTCGATGACAAATAGGAAAGCGCGCTCGTTGCCTTCCTGCGGGCGAATATCGATGTGTTTGCCTGGCAACCATCTGACATCCCCGGTGTTCCCAGGGAGGAAATCGAGCACCACCTTGCTGTCTGCCCACATGCCCGGCCCGTCCAGTAGAAGGTCCGGAAGCAAGCTTTGGAGTGGCAACAGTTTATTGCCAAGGAAATCAAGAAACTTGAGGCAGCTGGTCTGGTTAGAGGAGTGTTGCATCCAACGTGGTTAGCAAATCCTGTGGTGGTACGCAAAGCTAATGGGAAGTGGAGGCTGTGCATAGATTTTACGAATCTGAACAAGGCATGCCCGAAGGACCCATTTCCCTTGCCGCGCATCGACCAGATTGTGGATACCACCTCTGGGTGTGACCTGCTTTCCTTCCTGGATGCCTACTCTCGATATCATTAGATCTTCATGTCCAAGGAAGATGAAGAGAAGACCGCGTTCATCACCCCATGTGGCACATACTGCTTCTTGCGGATGCCTTTCGAGTTAAAGAGCTGATAACCCACAAGTATAGGGGATCGGAACAATTTTCGAGGGTAGAGTATTCAACCCAAATTTATTGATTCGACACAAGAGGAGCCAAAGAATATTGTCAAATATTAGCAGCTGAGTTGTCAATTCAACCACACCTGAAAGACTTAATATCTGCAGCAAAGTATTTAGTAGCAAAGTAGTATGGAAGTAACGGTAACGGTGGCAAAAGTAACAGCAGCAGTTTTGTAGCAATTGTAACAGTGGCAACGGAAAAGTAACGAAGCAAAGATCAATATGTGAAAAGCTCGTAGGCAATGGATCAGTGATGGATAATTATGTCGGATGGCATTCATCATGCAACAGTTATAACCTAGGGTGACACAGAACTAGCTCCAATTCATCAATATAATGTAGGCATGTATTCCGAATATAGTCATACATGCTTATGGAAAAGAACTTGCATGACATCTTTTGTCCTACCCTCCCGTGGTAGTGGGGTCCTAATGGAAACTAAGGGATATTAAGGCCTCCTTTTAATAGAGAACTGAACCAAAGCATTAGTACTTAGTGAATACATGAACTCCTCAAACTACGGTCATCACCGGGAAGTGTCCCGACTATTGTCACTCCGGGGTTGCCGGATCATAACACGTAGTAGGTGACTATAACTTGCAAGATAGGATCAAGAACACAAATATATTCATGAAAACATAATAGGTTCAGATATGAAATCATGGCACTCGGGCACTAGTGACAAGCATTAAGCATAGCAAAGTCATAGCAACATCAATCTTAGAACATAGTGGATACTAGGGATCAAACCCTAACAAAACTAACTCGATTACATGGTAAATCTCATCGAACCCATCACCGTCCAGCAAGCCTACGATGGAATTACTCACGCACGGCGGTGAGCATCATGAAATTGGTGATGGAGGAAGGTTGGTGATGATGATGGCGATGATTTCCCCTCTCCAGAGCCCAAAACAGACTCCAGATCTGCCCTCCCGAGGAAGAACAGGAGGTGGCGGCGGCTCCGTATCATAAAACGCGGTGAATCCTTCTCTCTGATTTTTTCTCCCTGAACGTGAATATATGGAGTTGGAGTTGAGGTCGGTGGAGCTTCGTGGGACCCACAAGCCAGAGGGCACGCCCAGGGGGGTAGGGCGCGCCCCCCACCATTGTGGACAGGTGGTGGGTTCCCCTCGGTTGATTCTTTCGCCAATATTTTTTATTTATTCCAAAAATATTCTCCGTGAAGTTTCAGGTCATTCCGAGAACTTTTATTTCTGCACAAAAATAACACCATGGCAATTCTGTTGAAAACAGCGTCTGTTCGGGTTAGTTCCATTCAAATCATGCAAATTAGAGTCCAAAACAAGGGCAAAAGAGTTTGGAAAAGTAGATACGATGGAGACGTATCAACTTCCCGAAGCTTAACCCATTGCTTGTCCTCAAGCAATTCAGTTGACAAACTGAAAGTGATAAAGAAAAACTTTTACAAACTCTGTTTGATCTTGTTGTTGCAAATATGTAAAGCCAGCATTCAGGTTTTCAGCAAAGATTATGAACTAACCATATTCACAATAACATTTAGGTCTCAAATTTACTCATATCAATGGCATAATCAACTAGCGAGCAATAATAATGAATCTCGGATGACAACACTTTTCCAAAACAATCATGATATGATATAACAGGATGGTATCTCGCTAGCCCTTTCTGAGACCGCAAACCATAAATGCAGAGCACCCAGATCAAGGACTGACTAGACATTGTAATTCATGGCAAAAGAGATCCAGTCACAGTCATACTCAATATCAATTAATAGCAATGCATACAAATGACAGTGGTGCTCTCTAACTGGTGCTTTTTATAAGAGGATGATGACTCAACAATAAAAGTAAATAGATAGGCCCTTCGCAGAGGGAAGCAGGGATTTGTAGAGGTGCCAGAGCTCGTGTTTTTGAAATAGAGATAAATAATATTTTGAGCGGTATGCTTTCATTGTCAACATAACAACCAAGAGATCTCGGTATCTTCCATATTAGATACATTATAGGCGGTTCCCAAACAGAATGGTAAAGTTTTTCCTCCTCCACCACCAACAAGCACATTCCACGACTGGTCCGAAACAACGGTTACCGTCCAACTAACAACAATCCTGGGGGAGTTTTGTTTGCAATTATATTTTGAGAGTAACCAACATTGAGTGCAAGCATGAGTAGGATATAAATCACCATGAACATAAATATTGTGGAGGCTATGTTGATTTTGTTTCAACTACATGTGTGAACATGTGCCAAGTCAAGCCACTCGAATCATTCAAAGGAGGATACCATCCTATCGTAATACATCACAACCATTTTAAAAGCATGTTGGCACGCAAGATAAACCATTATAAACTCCTAGATAATTAAGCATGGCATGAGTAACTATAATCTCTAATTGTCATTGCAAACATGTTTCATTCATAATGGGCTGAATCAGGAACGATGAACTAATCATATTTACAAAAACAAAATAGGTCGAGTTCGTACCGGCTTTTCTCCATCTCAATCGGTTCATCATATATCGTCATTATTGCCTTTCACTTGCACGACCGAACGGTGTGGATAATAATAATAGTGCATGTGCGTTGGACTAAGCTGGAATCTGCAAACATTTATTCAAAGGAGAAGACAAGGTAATATGGGCTATTTGTTAGATCAACAATAATGCATATGAGAGCCACTCAACATTTTCATCGTGGTCTTCTCCTCTCGACCCCCAAAGAAAAGAAAAGAATTTCAAAGAAACACACTGAAATGTTTATGGAGTTTTTGTTTTTCTGAAGAAAGTAAAACAGGAACGAGAAAAACTATTTAAATGGGAAAGCTCCCAACAAGCAAAAGAAGAACAAGAAATATTTTTGGGTTTTCTTTAATACTACAACTAAGAATGGAAAGTAAACTAAAAGGAAGCTACAACTAATTTTTTGGTTTTTCTCAAGTTTTTCAAACACACAAGAAGAAAGCGGGAAAAAGAAAATAATCTAGCAGGGATAATACAATGAAAAAGTATGAACACCGATAACTAGAATGAGTGTGTGAACATGAATGTAAAGTTGGTGAGAAATACGTACTCCCCCAAGCTTAGGCTTTTGGCCTAAGTTGGTCTAGGGCCACGACTGGCCCGGATTGTATCCAAAATCATAGTTGTGGTTGTACTGTGCTGCGACAGGTACCGCTTGGCGAGCTGCTTCTTGGAGGCGAGCGGCCTCCGCTGCTCTCTCATACTCGTTCGCCTCCTCTCTAGTTATAAAATATCTCCCATTTACCTGAAAGTTAAAGAAGGCAGGAGCAGGAAGGGTAATATGGACAGCACGCCGTCTGTCAAAGATTAGTCGGTACTGGAGGGACTGTTCGTTCCTCTCAAGAAACTGATAGCGTACTATAGCATCATAATCTAGAAAAGCAGGTGGCAACTCAATGTCATTCCCTCTTATGGGTACACCAAGATAATTAGTTAAACGAGTTGCATAAATCCCACCAAATAAATCTCCATCTTTAGCATTAAGATGTAACCTCCTCACAATAATAGCCCCAAAGTTATAGCGCTTATCACCTAACACCGCAAACTTGAGGACACTAAGATCTGGAACGCAAAGGTGGCAATGCTCATGCTTACCATTAATGCATCTACCTATAAAGAGAGCAAAATAATGTATGGCAAGAAAGTGAATGCTCCCTATGGTAGCTTGTGTGATATTTCTAGTTTCTCCCACAGTGACGCTAGCAAAGAAATCATTGTATTCAGCTTTGTGAGGCTCACTAAGAAGGCCCCATTGTGGGATTTTGCAAGTAGTATTAAAATCTTCAAGGTCCATGGTATATGATTCATCATAAAGATCAAATAAAATAGTATGGGTATTGCGCTTAGATGAAAATTCAAACCTCCGCACAAAGGAATCGGTGAGGTAGTAGTATTGTCGGCACTTATCTGACACGTAGTCCTCAAGGCCGCAATTTTGTACATATGCATCAAACTCATCCTTGAAACCTGCATGAACCATGAATTCATCCGACGGCCATTCACAAGGCGCACCTGAGCTTGCCTTGGTGGTTCAAGGTCCGTCTCATGTATCGCGAGCCTCGGTGCTTGCTTCCTCGAAGAACCACCTTGGTACATTTTCCTAGAGATTTTTCTTCCACTGAAAAATTTCTGAAATTTTTAGTGACTCAAAATAAAACTGAACCAAAGTCAGCAAAATTGATAGCAACTACTCCTACAAGTATCTAGAGGATAAATCATGCATCAAAACTACTTTGGACCATATAAATTTGACATGCGAGCTCAAGAACAAGGTCACCACAGCAGCAAAAATTTGCAATAAATAAAGTACTAGAACAAAAACTAATTGGACCATTGGAGGAGTCACATACCGAAGAACAATCCCCCAAAACAGTTATGCGAATGAAGCTTTGCACAAGGAGATCGAAAATGGCAGCAAGATGAGCAAGAACACAGGTTTGGGCTATGGGATGATTTTTTCTGGAGGAAGACGAAGTGGATGGGTGCTGGAATAAGTGAGGGGGACCTACGTGGGACCCACAAGGCAAGGGGGCGCGCCCAAGGGGTAGGGCGCACCCTCCACCCTTGTGGCCCACTGGTGCATGTTCAGTGCCAGAAATTCTCAAATATTCTGTAAAATATCATGCTAAATTTTCAGGGCATTTGGAGAACTTTTATTTTCGGGACATTTTTTATTGCACGGATAATTCAGAAAACAGACAGAAAATAGTATTTTTGCTTTATTTATTCTAAATAACAGAAAGTAAAAAGTAGGTACAGAAAGCTGTGCTTTCTAAATTCATCCATCTCATGCCCATCAAAAGGAATCCATTAACAAGGTTGATCAAGTCTTATTAACAAACTTCTTTCGAGTGACATGAAACCGGAGAATTTTCGAATAACACTAGGTTACCTCAACGGGGATATGCATGTCCCCAACAATAAGAATATCATATTTCTTTTTGACAGTAGGAAGAGGGAATTTAAAACCCCCAATAGCAATAGAAGAAATATTTTCAATAGAATTGATGCTATGAACTTGAGGTTGTTTCTTCGGAAAGTGTACCATATGCTCATTACCATTAACATGAAAAGTGACATTGCCTTTGTTGCAATCAATAACAGCCCCTGCAGTATTCAAAAAGTGTCTACCAAGGATGATTGACATACTGTCGTCCTCGGGAATATCAAGAATAACAAAGTCCGTTAAGATAGTAACATTTGCAACCACAACAGGCACATCCTCACAAAGACCGATGGGTATAGCAGTTGATTTATCAGCCATTTGCAAAGAGATTTCAGTAGGTGTCAACTTCTTCAATTCAAGTCTACGATATAAAGAGAAAGGCATAACACTAACACCAGCTCCAAGATCACATAAAGCAGTTTTAACATAGTTTCTTTTAATGGAGCATGGTATAGTTGGTACTCCAGGATCTCTAAGTTTCTTTGGTATTCCACCCTTAAAAGTATAATTAGCAAGCATGGTGGAAATTTCAGCCTCCGGTATCTTTCTTTTATTTGTAACAATATCTTTCATATACTTAGCATAAGGAGGCATTTTAAGCATATCAGTTAAACGCATATGCAAAAAGATAGGTCTAATCATTTCAGCAAAGCGCTCAAAATCCTCATCATCCTTTTTCTCGGATGGTTTAGGAGGAAAGGGCATGGGTTTCTGAACCCATGGTTCTCTTTCTTTACCGTGTTTCCTAGCAACAAAGTCTTTCTTATCATAACATTGATTCTTTGATTGTGTGTTATCAAGATCAACAGCAGGTTTAATCTCTACATCATTATCATTACTAGGTTGAGCGTCGACATGAACATCATCATTAACATTATCACTAGGTTCATGTTCATCACCAGATTGTGTCTCGGCATCAGAAATAGAAATATCATTGGGATTCTCAGGTGTATCTATAACAGGTTCACTAGAAGCATGCAAAGTCCTATCAGTTTTCTTTTTCTTTTTATTAGGACTAGGTGCATCAGTATGAAGTCTCTGAGAATCTTGCTCAACTCTCTTAGGATGGCCCTCAGGATACAAAGGTTCCTGAGTCATCTTACAACCTCTAGTCATAACCCTAACAGCATTATCATTGTTCTTACTATTCAACTCATTAAGCAAATCATCATGTGCCTTAAGTACTTGTTCTACTTGAGTTCTAACCATGGAAGCATATTTACTAATAAGCTTAAGATCATTAACAGTTCTACTCATATAATCACCCAAGTGGTCAAGCATGTGAGCACTACGTTTCAATTGTCTACTAACATAAGCATTGAAATTTTCTTGTTTAACAATAAAATTATCAAACTCATCCAAGCATTGCCTAGCAGACTTATTATGAGGAATATCACCTTCATCAAATCTATAAAGAGAATTTACCTCTACTACCTATGTCGGGTTATCAAGACCATGTATTTCTTCAATAGGTGGTAGATTCTTAACATCTTCAGCTTTAATACCTTTTTTCTTTCATAGATTTCTTTGCCTCTTGCATATCTTCAGGACTGAGGAATAGAATACCTCTTTTCTTCGGAGTTGGCTTAGGAGTCGGTTCAGGAAGTGTGCAATCATGATCATTACTCAATATATTATTCAATAGCAATTCAGCTTGCTCAACAGTTCGTTCCCTGAAAACACAACCAACACAACTATCTAGGTAGTCCCTAGAAGCATCGGTTAGTCCATTATAAAAGATATCAAGTATTTCATTTTTCTTGAGAGGATGATCAGGCAAAGCCTTAAGTAATTGGAGAAGCCTCCCCCAAGCTTGTGGGAGGCTCTCTTCTTCAATTTGCACAAAGTTAAATATTTCCTGTAAGGCAGCTTGTTTCTTATGAGCAGGGAAATATTTTTCAGAGAAGTAGTAAATCATATCCTGGGGACTACGCACACAACCAGGAGCAAGTGAATTAAACCATAACTTAGCATCACCCTTTAACGAGAAAGGAAACAACTTAAGAACATAGTAATAGTGGATTTTTTTCCTCATGAGCAAATAGGGTGGCTATTCAATTTAGTAAGATGTGCCACAACAGTTTCAGATTCATAACCATAGAAAGGATTAGATTCAACCAAAGTAATTAACTCAGGATCGACAGAGAATTCATAATCCTTATCAGCAACAAAGATAGGTGAAGTAGCAAACTTAGGATCGTATTGCATTCTAGCATTCAAAGACTTTTCTTTTAGCTTAGCTAACAGTTTCTTAAGATCATCTCTATCATTGCAAGCAAAAAAGTCTCTAGCAGTTTCTTCATCCATAATATAACCCTCAGGTACAATAGGCAATCATATCTTGGGGGAGAATCATAATCTTTAGTTTCAATAATATCATCAGTTTCAGTAATTTCATTTTCTCTAACCCTAGCAAGTTGTTCATCAGGAAATTCACCTAGTGGCACAGTATTATCAAGCAAAGCAGTAGTATCATCATAAGCATCATGCATAGCAGAAGTGGCATCATCAATCACTTGCGACATATCAGAATTACTAGTAGGTGTAGGTGTCGCAAGCTTACTCAAAACAGAAGGTGAATCAAGTGCAGAGCTAGATGGCAGTTCCTTACCTCCCCTCGTAGTAGAGGGAAAAATCTTGGTTCTAGTATCTTTCAAATTCCTCATAGTGATCAACAGATATAAATCCCAAGTGACTCAGAGAATAGAGCTATGCTCCCCGGCAACGGCGCCAGAAAAAGGTCCTGATAACCCACAAGTATAGGGGATCGCAACAGTTTTCGAGGGTAGAGTATTCAACCCAAATTTATTGATTCGACACAAGGGGAGCCAAAGAATATTCTCAAGTATTAGCAGCTGAGTTGTCAATTCAACCACACCTGAAAGACTTAATATCTGCAGCAAAGTATTTAGTAGCAAAGTAGTATGGAAGTAACGGTAACGGTGGCAAAAGTAACAGTAGCAGTTTTGTAGCAATCGTAACAGTGGCAACGGAAAAGTAACGAAGCAAAGATCAATATGTAAAAAGCTCGTAGGCAATGGATCAGTGATGGATAATTATGTCGGATGGCATTGATGATGCAACAGTTATAACCTAGGGTGACACAGAATTAGCTCCAATTCATCAATATAATGTAGGCATGTATTCCGAATACAATCATATGTGCTTATGGAAAAGAACTTGCATGACATCTTTTGTCCTACCCTCCCATGGCAGCGGGATCCTAATGGAAACTAAGGGATATTAAGGCCTCCTTTTAATAGAGAACCGGACCAAAGCATTAGCACTTACTGAATACATGAACTCCTCAAACTACGGTCATCACCGGGAAGTGTTCCGACTATTGTCACTCCGGGGTTGCCCGATCATAACACGTAGTAGGTGACTATAACTTGCAAGATAGGATCAAGAACACAAATATATTCATGAAAACATAATAGGTTCAGATATGAAATCATGGCACTCGGGCCCTAGTGACAAGCATTAAGCATAGCAAAGTCATAGCAACATCAATCTTAGAACATAGTGGATACTAGGGATCAAACCCTAACAAAACTAACTCGATTACATGGTAAATCTCATCGAACCCATCACCGTCCAGCAAGCCTACGATGGAATTACTCATGCACGGCGGTGAGCATCATGAAATTGGTGATGGAGGAAGGTTGGTGATGATGATGGCGATGATTCCCCCTCTCCGGAGCCCAAAACAGACTCCAGTTCTGCCCTCCCGAGGAAGAACAGGAGGTGACGGCTGCTCCGTATCTTAAAACGCGATGAATCCTTCTCTCTGATTTTTTCTCCCTGAACATGAATATATGGAGTTGGAGTTGAGGTCGGTGGAGCTTCGTGGGACCCACAAGCCAGGAGGGCGCACCCAGGGGGTAGGGCGCGCCCCCCACCCTTGTGAACAGGTGGTGGGTCCCCCTCGATTGATTCTTTCGCCAATATTTTTTATTTATTCCAAAAATATTCTCCGTGAAGTTTCAGGTCATTCCGAGAACTTTTATTTCTGCACAAAAATAACACCATGGCAATTCTGCTGAAAACAGCGTCAGTCCGGGTTAGCTCCATTCAAATCATGCAAATTAGAGTCCAAAACAAGGGCAAAAGAGTTTGGAAAAGTAGATACGATGGAGACGTATTAAGAGCGCCGGGTCCACTTTTGCAAGAGCAGTCCAGATTGGTTTTGAGTCACAGTTGCACAGAAATGTTGAGGCTTATATTGATGATATTGTGGTCAAGACCAAGGACAGATCAACCCTCATTCAGGATTTAGAAGAGACATTTGCTAATCTGTGCAAGATCAACTTGAAGCTAAATCCGGAGAACTGTGTGTTTGGTGTTCCTTCCGGCAAGCTACTTGGCTTCTTTGTGTCCCACCGGGGGATAGAGGCCAACCCCGACAAGATCAAGGCTATCGAGCAAATTCAAGCACCCAAGACAGTCAAGGACGTGAGGCGTTTGACTGGGTGTGTTGCCGCGCTTAGCAGATTCATTTCCAAGTCTGCCGAGCGTGCCTTGCCGTTCTTCAAGATTTTGAAAAAGGCAGGACCCATGGAGTGGACCCCAGAGGAAGACGCTGCACTACAAGATTTGAAGGCCTACCTTTCCTCTGTGCCCACTTTGGTCGCTCCAAAACCTTAAGAGCCGTTGCTGCTATACTTGGCGGCAACTAATCAAGTGGTTAGCGCAGCACTGGTGGCATAGCGGGAAGTGGATGAAGCAGCAGACATAGCTGGTGTCCCTTCTGGGGAGGAAAGTGAGCACACCCCGGCAAGGTCAGGTGCAAATCAAGATGGAGAAGAGGAAAGCAGTGGAAGCAGTTCTCTGGTCACAGCAAATAAGAAAGTGGTGCAGCGCCCAGTATACTTCGTCAGCTCCCTATTGCAGGGGGCTAGATCCAGGTACTCTGGCATGCAAAAATTGATTTTTGGCCTTGTCATGGCCTCAAGGAAACTGCGCCACTACTTCCAAGCCCACGAGATCACAGTTGTCACCTGTTTCCCTTTGCAACGGATACTCCGAAACCCTGAGGCTACCGGCAGGATAGTGGAGTGGGCTTTGGAGTTATCCAGCTTTGGTTTGAAGTTTGAGAGCACATCAACTATTCAGAGCAGAGCGTTGGCAAAGTTTATTGCAGAATGGATGCCAACTCCTGATGAAGAGGTGTTGGAGACAGTTATTCCCGGCAAGGAAGCACCCTAAGAATGGATCATGTATTTCGATGGTGCCTTTTCCCTACAAGGTGTAGGGGCTGGCGTGCTTCTCGTCGCTCCCACTGGAGAGCACCTGAAGTACGTCGTCCAGATGCATTTTCCCCGGGAGGAGGCTACCAACAATACAGCAGAGTATGAAGGGCTCCTTGCCGGGCTCAGAGTTACAACAGAACTGAGGATCAAGAAGCTGATCATCCGCGGAGACTCACAACTTGTGGTGAGACAAGTCAACAAGGATTACCAAACTCCATTGATGGAGGCATACATTGAGGAAGTGCGAAAGTTGGAGGAGCGCTTTGACGGATTGCAAACAGAGCACGTACCCCGTGCGGAAAACAACATTGCTGATCATCTGTCGAAGTGCGCTGCGCAAAAGCTCCCTGTGGAACTAGGAACTTTTGTTCTCCATCTGACTCAGCCCTCTGTATCCCCGGCAAAAATGGCCAGAAAGAGGAGGAAACTGGACTCCGGCAAGCCTCTCCCGGTAGAACCTTCTGAGGATCCCGGCAGAAAGCTTGTCGGGCGCAACTCCCCTTTGGTCACTGAGCTACATCCTCCCGCCAGGCCACCGGTCCCCGCGGTCGAGGATTGCACTCTCACGAATGAGGAGGTGCCGTTAGTCCTCGTTGCTGAGCCACAGGCTCCGTCTTGGGCACGGCACATAGTCCATTTCCTCCAAACTGGAGAACTTCCCGAAGAGCAAGAAGAAGCTGAAAGAGTAGCCCGGAGGGCCAGTATGTATCAGTTCGTTGACAACACACTGTACAGAAGGAGGCCTAACGGTGTGAATTTGAAGTGCATTTGCCGGGAAGGAGGAAAGGAGCTGCTGGCGGAGATACACAAGGGTATGTGCGGCTCCCACATTGGATCAAGGGTGTTGGTTGGGAAAGCTTTCCGGCAAGGATTCTACTGGCCCACAGCCCTCCAAGATGCGGTCGAGCTTGTCACCAAGTGTGAAGCCTGCCAGTTCCATTCCAAGAATATCCACCTGCCTGCCTAAGCTCTTCAGACAATCCCTTTGTCATGACCGTTTTTGGTCTGGGGGCTCGATATCCTTGGCCCTTTCCCCCATGCTGCAGGGGGCTTTGAATTCTTGTTCATTGCAATCGACAAGTTTACAAAGTGGCCGGAAGTAGAGCCCGTGAGAAAGGTGACTGCTCAGTCAGCTATCAAGTTCTTGAAAGGATTGGTGTGTCGCTTTGGAGTTCCTGCCCGGATCATCACTGACAACGGCACCCAGTTCACAAGTTGTGCCTTCATGCAATACGTTCATGCCCTCGGGAGCAAAATCTCATTCGCCTCTATGGCCCATCCAAGGAGCAACGGGCAAGCTGAGAGGGGCGAACGCGGAAGTGTTGTGAGGACTCAAGACAAGTACATTTGATAGGCTGCAGAAGTGTGGCAGGCGGTGGATCGATGAGCTGCCGGTGGTTCTTTGGTCCCTCAGAACGACACCAAATCGAGCTACCGGGCAGACTCCCTTCTCCCTAGTCTATGGGCTAGAAGCAGTTATCCCCACGGAACTCATTTACGGGTCACCTCGAGTGCTTGCCTATGATGAAGTAGCGCAAGATCAGCACCGGCGTGACGATGTTGTGCTACTCAAGGAGAACCTTCTCCTGGCTGCTATGCATGCCGCACGCTATCAGCAAGCCCTGCGTCGCTATCACAGCCGCAGGGTTCATGCCCGGTGTTTTGAGGAAGGAGACCTTGTTCTTAGGCGCGTTCAGCCCGCCAACGGTGCAAACAAGTTGACACCGAAGTGGGAAGGCCCTTACCGGGTAGTACGAGTCACCAGACCTGGCGCGGTCTGTCTAGAGACTGGAGATGGCATTCAGTTGCAAAACTCATGGAACATTGAGCATCTCCGCAAGTTCTACCCGTGAGGTGCGGCTGTCGGGCCCTGCCCGGCAGCCACCCTTTTGTACAGGCCTTGCCTCTGTTGCATGTAACCCCTTGTACAAAGCCAGGCGCAGACCCTGAGCAACAGAGAAATAAATGAAGCGCTGGGGGACCCCGACAAATTGCATGCATGCATAAGCATATCATGAGCATTGCATGTTCATGTAGATAAGATCGCATGAGGCATCATTTTCATCTGCATCAAACAGTAGGCTCCTACCGTGGATTCGATCCCGAAGAAGGAGAAGAGAAGACAAGCCTACATTGCGATCCCCGGCAAGCCCAAACAGATAAGTTATCTCTCTTATCCATAAGCGTTCTGTAAGTAAAAACTTGTGCATAGGAAAACCTCGCCGCTTTCAAAACTTAGGTGCTCCCGTCCCTTGACTCGAACGTTGCTTCGTTCGGGGTGGTTGTAGTGGCCTTTAGCGAGAAAGTTGGCGAGGGGCTGGTCCCTCTTTACGATTTGTGCCCGGCAGGCCCAGCCCCGCGGCAGCAAACTGAGGGTACCGGCAGGATAGCCTACCGGGGAAAAACTTGTTTACTTGAGCGTATAGTGGCATTCTCCCTCTACATGGGCATGTTACATGCACAAGTGCCCGACAAGGTTTATCTTTTCCATTAATATGCTGATCAACAAGTACAGACCTTACAGAACACAAACATGGATAAAAGAGATTACATTATTTAGACTAAAGTGTGGCAAGTGCCTACATGTTTTAGATTGAAAAAATATAAGTGCCCCGTGAGGCCCTTTCTTGCCCCTCCCCTTCTAGGCACTGCGGTAGGAGGTGAAGAGGGCAAAAGGAGCGCCTGGGCAGAAGCCCAGCCTGACCCCGTCGGGTCCCCTGACGAGGAGCCTGGCAAAAGTGGGAGGGCGCGGGCGAAGGTGATGGTGAAGAGATCAGTGTAGATGACCCGCCAACCGCCACCACCAGGGCCAGCAGGACGTGGCAGGGCAAATGAAGCTGCAGCCCATGAAGAAGCCTGTCGGGGTCTAGCTGGAAGGCTGCCGGAGGAGCCAGGAGTACCACCCCCACCCCTGCATCCAACTCCCCAGGGGTGAAGATGATGGTGCCGCCGCCTGACGGTGACGGTGCGGTTGGTGCTCAGCCGAAGTCAGAGTCGTCGCCCTCCCGCCGACGCCGTCGTCATCGCCGTCACTGTCCTTCTCGTTGCTATCGCTCGAGGAGGAGCTTTCATCGTCGGTCGAGCTCTCCGCGCAGCACCCTAAACGAGCACCCGAGCTCCCGAAAACCTTGACAGAAAGGAAATCGGCCTCCATTAACTTAAAATGGAGGACATGCCCTTCCGACAAGCTATGGGCGCGGGCAAAGGTCTTCCAGCCACGGCGGAAGTACATGACATGAGGGGCGGGGAAATCCACATCCACCCGTATGCTGCCATTCCCGCAGCCCCTCATGTGTAGTCTCAATGCACGCGGCTGTTCGAGCTCCATCGCCCTTGCGAATGGGGTGGGGAGACGAAGGCGGCCGCGCTGGGGCTTATACAGCGTAATGACGAACTCCAGAGGTTGGTCTCCAATGTGGCCTTCCATCAGGGGAGGGGCGGCCGATGGGGGCGCAATCAGAGTGCCACCCCGTCCCCCTCGGCCCCGTGTGCCACGACGGCCTCGACCTCGTCCTCTCCGACCTCCTCTCGTCGCAGGCTCCATCCCCGCATCTTCGGAGGAAGGAGGGAGACGCTGTCGAGCAGAAGTTCTCGTCGCCACATGGGGAGGGCCGGACCCTCGACCTCTCACCATGACAGACGTGGGCAACTACAGAAATGGAGAAGGAAGGAGGTGTGGAGGAACATCTCGCACCGCGCCCCCTTTTTATAGGCGGGATTGGCAGGGGGCTGGGTTTTCTTCGTGGAGGTGGCCGCCCCGCTCGGCCAGTCCGGCTCCTCCTCGCCATTAACGGCTCGAAGAATCAAGGCCGACCCCCTGCGCCAATCCACGACCCCTGGCTTTCTGCCATGGCACTCATTCCCGCACCCTCCGCATCCGCCACCAACCTTGCGCAATGCATGCAATACACCTGGCCGAAGCACTTGGAGCAGGGGGATAGTGGGGTGGCAGTTACCGCCCCGTGAACAAGGGACGTGGGTAACTCCGCGGATCGTGGCCCATTATCTCCATCACTGCGGTCGGCATTACGTGACGCACGGAAGAACCGGAAACCGGCTTGGGCTCAGATTAATGAAGAAGCAAAGAAGATCTCAACGGACAAGCAGCTATTTCCCCCTCGCCTATGCACAAGTTAGGGCCTACCCCGACGACGCCCGGCAGCGTGTTCGGGACAGGCCTGGGGGCTCCTGTCAGTGCAACAATCCCTGGGTCTGTTGCCCAGACCATGCACAGGCCCGAGATCAAGATTGCAACATCCAAGACAAGGCCAAGGTGAAGAGATAGGCTCTTTGAGGAATCAAAGGGTAGGTTGAGAAGACCAAGTCAAGCCAAGGAGCAAGACACCGTTAAGGGAAAACCTCCCTTGCCGGGCAGGAGAGCTTGGCGAGGTCAAGGTTGCCCCAGAAGCAAGCCTCAATACTGCCCCGGCAGGCCTGCCGGGTCCTATGAAGGCAAAACACCCCGCCAAGGCTTCACCGCCCCACCTCGCAGCGACGCAAGTCATCGATCGGTGCGGTGTCAAGCCCCAAGGTGACTAAGTGGCTGTCTTTTGGCACATGGCAGCCATTTACTACAGGAATCGCCTCCGAATGACACCCGTCCAGCGACGTGTCATGCAGACAGGAGAGAAGGTGGCCAAACAGCCCGGCAAGGCGTGCTGGGCAGGCCATGATGTGACGCTAAGCGGCGCATTTAATGTGTCCTACTCTGTCTGCAGAGTAGATATGATAGCACTGTTTGCTATCTAATCAGTACACAATGACTGATTTGCCACTGTGGTGACCCCTTGATATATAAAAGGATGCCCATGGCAACCATAGAAAGGATTCGGACCCTTGTACACTCGTACGCGTGTAGCTGCTCTCAAGATGTCATAATACGAAGGGCCGAAAGTTCAGCTCGCCGTCAAGGCGCGAGAGGCGAATAAGTGAGCGCGGGCCCTATCCCCAACCAAGGGGCCTCTCTATGTTCAACATGCATAGGGACACGCCCCCCATGGTAGGCCCAACCTAGCAACACATTACGTGCCAAGATGTCATAATTTTGCACTCAAGATACCATGGGCAGCTGTGAGGATTAAACCAGTAGTTCGGTTCGACTGCACCATGGAATAACACGTCTTCGGACGGCGAACAAGTACCATTTAGGACCTATCCGGCATCAAGCACCACCAATACAACAACCCCTTGAAGACTCCTTGTTAAGGACCCATCACAGGACAACCACCTAATGAAGTTGTTCCTTCCAATAGAAGCAAAGGCTCAGACATGCAGTAGGGCATAGTTCGGGTGTTAACCCACATATCAAGGCCCTACGTAAACCTTACATCTGTAAAATTTATCTCACTTTTCTTTACGCATCCCTATCCGAGGACTTGTTCGGCAGTTTGAATTGTACGGCTAGACGTCATGAGCTTATTGGAAATAAAGTGAACCTTCTCATGGTTCCCTTACAGTCTTCCATGTTGTACCCTTCCCTTTTTGCTCCTTCTCGCTCTTCGAATCTGTCTCGATCAAGTGTCATACACTTCGGATATTATACATATACCGGCTATTAGACCGGGGGCTTGACTTAGACGCTCGCCCTACACATAAAGACCGACACCTTTCTTTTTTGCTGTGTTCGGCATCTCGGATATTGCATTATATGCACCGGTTCCGAATTATGTCTTGGGTCAATAGTTGGGTTGCCCCGCTACTCTGTTTACCTCCTTACATTCTGCACGTTCGGCTAAGAAGGTAAAGGGAGAACCACTGCAATTGTACTTCCGCCTAGCCCGGTCAAGTAACTTAGTGGAGAAAGCCGAAAACTGACTGTCATAATACGCGAGAACTTGTCGGTGACCCGATGACAGGTTTTCAAACCAAAAATCGTTAGCGATTATCCCGCGTACTACGAAGGATTTGTTTTCGAACAAATCAAGTGATCGATGCCTGGCCCTCGGGCTCGATGAACATGTCACCACACTGGGGGCTAGTTACCAACCCCCACAGTCAAGGTCCTCTGGCTAAGTGAAAGCAATAAAACTGCATAGTCCGATTGCCTTGTTTCCCTCCTACACTACCGCCTCCGTGCACCGAGATGTCGGCCAAGGGTTATAGTGCGGAGAACGGAACACCCCTCGTAGCATCTACGCGGGGGCTGAAGCTGACGACTGGTAGCTTTCAGAATAAAACGGCCGCATAGGAGTCAAAATTAAACATCAACAAACACAAGTATGATAAACCATACATAAACAACAACATAATAAACATAAGGTTCGACCATAGTTTAATACAATAATGGCACAACTACTCAAGAAGTACATCCTTCGCACACAGTGCCTCTACAACCCGAGCACCGTCCATCACGGTGGAGAATTATTGCTCCGGGTGCCTATGCTCTTTTACATTTGGTGGTGGTCCGGTGGCCATCCCGATGGGCTTTATCTTCGGCCAGTGCACCATGGTCTTCCAGAACGCCATCCGAGTCCCCTTGATGCACACCGAGCGCTTTAGGGCATCAACGCGGGCGGTAGCATCACACATCTTCGCCACCAGACCAAAATAGCTGCTCGGTATGGGCTCAGAGCGCCACAGTCAGACACAAAGGTCCTTCATAGCCGGCTCCGCCATTCGGTGCAGCTCCATCAATTGTTTCATCTAATCAACAAGGAGGGGAGGGTGCTCGGGCGCCTGAAACCGTGCACAGAATAGCCTCAGCTTAGAGGCGCCCTCCCGAGCCGCATAGTGCTTTGATGCATCCGTCAAACGACTCGGGAGCTCCGTAAAGGTGCCTGCGGAACACCAGATCTGGGTAAGCAATGCGAATCTTTGGCCACCAAAGACACTCTGCAGTAAGTACTGCTTACCATTCACAATTTGCTTTACTTGTCGGAGCTCTTCCCAAGCAACCCGCATCTCCATCCGCGCCTCTTGGACCTCCGTCTTCATCTTTGCCAGCTCGGTGGCATGCTCCTTATTCTTCTGCTCAAGGTCCTCACATTTAGTGATGGCATTCTTGAGCTCTTTTTGCACTTCGGCCACCCTGGCTTCATGCTTCTCACTGTCGGTTTTCACCAACGAGAGCGCGGCGGCCGCTCGCTCGGCCGTCTCCTTCTACTCGGCCACTTCGGCTTTGACCTTCAACAGCTCGACCTTGATGCTGTCGACCTCCGCTGCCACAGCTGCGATCATTTTCTTACTCAGGGATAATCCCGAATACTCTACTTAACACGAAAACAAACAAAGGACTGTGTTTCGAATAGACTAACCTTGTGCTTCGTTAAATCTCTTTTTGACGAGGTTGAGCTCTTCATCAGAACTTTTCAGCTTCTGATTTATCTTAACAAGCTCCGCGGCATTGGCGGCGGCTGCCAACACCGAAGCCTACAAAATAAAGCAAAAATGACACTTCGGTTATCGTCCTCACGATCCTCGATCCTCTGCCATGTTTTTTCACAACCTGTCAGAGTCTCGGGGGCTGCTACATATAAGGATTGCTCAAATTTTAATCACAAAAATACTCTTTACAAACAATAAAAGCATTACTTTGTTTACCTCGAAGCCTGTTAAGAGGACACCAAAAGCGTCTTTCAGTCCGTTTTTAACGGACCGAATGCTTTGCAAAACTGCATCCATCAGGGTATGTTGTTCCGCGACTATGGAGGAGCTGTTCATGGCCTCTTCCATTAGGTCCTGCCACTCTGCCGCGATTCGGCCCCCGGTGTTCGGCATTGGCGGCGGGGCACCGGCTCCTCCTTCGGTGGAAGGCGGCTATGACGCTCTGGAGGGCCGTGGAGGCCCTAGAACCGTCTTTTGAGAGGGCTCGGCTTGCCTAAGCTCCTTCTCCTGGTCTTCAGTGGCCGAAGCGTTACCTTGGGCCATGTCGATGTCGCTGTCCCCCCTCATGTTCGGCACGAGTGGGGTCCTTTGGGACAGCACCTCCCCGGTCTCTCCGATGACCGGAGGAGGCATGGAGTGCGATGCACCTCCGCTCTCCGCCAGATCGGTGGGTGGATAAGTGCCCTCCGACATCTGGTCATTAGGGAGGTCGCGCGGCGGGCTGCAACACAATAGCATTCATGCTTTTAGTAATAGGTTAGTAAAACTAACGCTCGGACAGTCTTCAGATTCTCACCTTTCAGCACGGGGCTTGACCCTGGGAACCCTTTCTGAGATCTTCTCAGAGGCTGCAGACTCCTCATCGGAGTCCAAACTATCGTCAAGTATGACCAGTTTGCCCCTGCTCCTCTTCTTTGGAGCTAGGGAAGGATGCTCTCCTTCGGCTTCGGCCGACACCGCTCTCTTCCTAGTGCGGGAGGAATCGCTCTCCTCCTCCTCTTCTTCTTCCTGCTCCCCCTCCTGTGCGGAGGGGGCGTGGGTGTCCCCGGACTTGGTGTCCGGAGGTACTCGTGGGTGGAGGCCCTCCCTGGCCTCCGTTGTGGTTTTTTTTTCTTCTTCTCCTTTCTCTCTGGTGCCTTGTAAGGCGCCACCGTCAGCATCTCCTCTAGTGGAGCTGACACGGGGTCTTCGGGCAGCGGGGCCGGACTGTCCATCTGCACGGTCTTCTTAAGCCAGCCCTGGGGGAAATGAGAAGGGGTTAAAGATCACAGTGAAAATGCACATATCCGAACACGAAGAGAATAAGTATTACGTCACCTCCTTGGGGGGTTCTTGGCGTCGAGGCTGATGTCCTCATCCTCGGCCCGCAAAGTCTTTAGTGGCTTGAACAGCGCCTTCCACAGTTTCTCGTGGGTGGTGCCATAGAAGTACTGCACGGAGAGGGGGTCTTTGGGCTTCTAGGACCACATCGGGGTGGCTCGAAGCTGGCAAGGAAGCAGACTGTGGTGGAGCATAATCTAGACCACGTTGGTCAGTGCGGCCCCCGCCTCTATCATATTGGAGACACGTTTTTACAGTGCCTTCACATTGGGGGTAGACCCCCAGTCAAGGCCTTTTTTGGTCCATGAAGTTAACCTAGCAGGGGGTCTGGATCTGAATTCTGGAGCAGCTGCCCAGGTCGCCTCATGGGGTCCTGTGATGTAGAACCATTCCTTTTGCCAGATCTTGACCATGTTTACCAACACGCCCTCTGGCCAGCCGAGTCGGGTGAGCCTGCTCACCATGGCGCCCCTGCAATCTGCATACTGGCCGTCGACGATCTTCAGCTTCACATTAAAAACCTTCAGCCATAGGCCAAAGTGCGGCTGGACCCGAAGAAAAGCTTCACAGACAATGATGAAAGCCGAGATATTTAGGAAAGAATATGGAGCCAGGTCATGGAAGTCGAGCCCGTAGTAGAACTTCAGCCCTCGAACGAACGGGTGGAGGGGGAAACCCAGTCTTCGGATGAAGTGGGGAACGAACACCACCCGTTCGCCGGCACGGGGCGTCGGCATGACCTGACCCTCCTCGGGGGCCCGATGAGCGATGTTGGGGGAGAGGAAGCCCGCTCGCTTCAGGTCCTCGATGTCGTTGTTGGTGACGCACGAGGCCTCCCACTTGCCTTTCGCTCCAGATCCGACCATTTCTGAACTTGACTTCGCAGGAAATTGGATTGGAGCGCTCGAGCTCTATAGATTGGGAAAGGCTATGGCGAGACAAAGAGGAAGGTGTGCGGGGATAACTGTGACTAATCTTTTTTATAAGCAGTCACGATACCAAGAGTCCTGTAAATGTGCCGCCAACCTCGCCTCTTCCCGATATACTCGTAGGCGTTACGCGCGAGTGGGATACTGTGAATCATTGATCAAAATCCCTGAAAAACCGGACGGGACCCTTCGCCGAAAGTTGTCGTTGAAGGGGCACGATCTCCACCTCAATGGGATGTGCCATTAAAGGGGCTACCTCGAGCCGTGTATTGAGTCCTCATATTTATGACCGGACAGGACCCTTCCCCGAAAGTTGTCAGTCTAAAATATTGTTTACACTTGAACGATTGGCCTTCGGGGCTAAGTAAAATAGATAGTTCAGAATCTGGATACGGCTTGGTGTATTGTCGAATTAGATCGAGCACCGTTTGAAGGCTTAACTGGGGAAGGATTATTCTGAATACTCAGAAGAAAGGGAACTCGCCTGCAATCTGGAGTCTGCAGTCATGGGAGTTATAGGAAGCCGGCGTTGAACGCTAGTTCGGGGCTACTGAGGGAGTTCTGGACTAGGGGGTCCTCGGGATGCCGGCCTGTCTCACATGGGCCGGACTAGTGGGCCGCATTGTGTCTGGACAGAAGACCTTTTGTGCCTTGGTGTGTGCTCCAAGTCAAGACGGAAGATCCGGTGTTCTCCTGATGTAACCGACTATATGTAAACCCTAGTACCCCTGGTGTCTATATAAACCAGAGGGTTTAGTCCGTAGAGGCTAGAAGAACAATTTCCATCCTACTAGTTAGGGTTTAGTTCATCTGATCTCGTGGTAGATCTACTCTATAATCCCCATATACACAAGCTAGAGCTAGAGCTGGCTAAGGATTTGAAATATGAAGAGAAACCTTTTCGGATATTGGATGAGATGGAACGAGTCACCCGCAATAAGTCAATCAAGTTTTACAAAGTATAGTAGGAACATCATACCAAAGATGAAGCCACGTGGGAAAGGGAGGATTTCTTAAGGACATCATACCCTGATTTGTTTCCTGAGCAACCGAATCTCGAGGACGAGATTCATCCTAAGGGGGCGGGGAGGTTTGTGACACCCTGGATTTTTGCCCATTTTTTATTTTTCTTGGATTTATTGGATATTTGAATTGCTGTTGAATTTTCAGTCAATTCTTTTGGACTTGCCACTTGGAAATTCTTTTGATTTTCTTCCAAGTGGGCTCTATCATCTCTTGACCTCATCTCTCTCAAAATAATGCCATGGAATGATTTTATTTAATGGCATAATATTCATTTTCATTCTAAAAATGAGAGTTTCCTCAATCTTCTATGAACCAACCCTCATTTTTCTTGCTCAGAATATTCCCAATAAATTCTCAAATATTCTTTGGATCATGTCTCACCTTCCCATGCAAAAATATGCCATGGTCATTTGGAGAATTTCATATCAAGAATTTTTTTTGCCTCTGGACAATAATGACACTTTGTGAAGCAAGTGCATTTTTACTTGATCCATTTGGGTTGAAAATTTTACCACATGACTACCTTCCTACCGAAGCTTAACCACCAGGTTTCACTATCCAACTCCCAGTAATTTTCTCTCTAGTCCCATCCCAAGTTTCTGTCCAGAAACTTATCTACTTGCTCAAGTCTTGTCCAATGGCCGAGGTGTCAAGCCAAGGGCACTCTGCAGCACCGTCTCAAAGGGACAACACCCTACACACGGTCTGGCATCCCCTGGCATACCGCATGTGCCCGTGCATGCGGTGACCACACATGTACGCGGTGTTCGACAGTCGGTCGGCGCACTCTGAGCATCGGGACCCCTCTGTCGCCTCTCGTTCGCCCTCCTCGCGCCACCGCAGTGTGTCCTTGCCACTCAGCACTAACCTCCACTTCCACCTAGCACTCCTCTGCAGCTCCCTGACACCAGCAGCCTACATGGCGGACACAGGGACAGCGAGTCAGGTAGGTACAGTGCGCCTGCGTGAGCGTCTTGTCCCACCCCGAGCCCTGTAGCCTTGGTCGTGTCCATCCATAGTTCTTGGCGTCATCCATCAACTCCTACGCGTCAAGACTGAGCTCCTACTTATCTCTTTCTCTTCTCCAGAGCCTCCTCAGTGGAGCCCGAGCTCGGCCACCTCGCCGTCTATATATAGACCGCTTCCCGAGCCATTCCAGTCATCCCAACCTACTCATCTAGCCTCAAATTGATCCCCTAGCTAGTGCGGCAAGGCCGGGAGGGCCTCCTGCCGCTGATCCTCGCTGGAGTTGGCCGCGAATCCCCCATGGCCGTCCTCCTGCTCTGGTGTTCTCCGCCTTCGCCCACTCCCTCCATCGTGTTCGTGCTGACCTCCTAAGCATGACAGTGCTGCTGGTTCGCCGGATTCACGCCGGAATCGCCAACTCCGACAAGCTCTGCCACCCACCGTCTCTGGAGAGGATCGTTCCGATGCTGTCCGTCCACCCCTGCTCTCGTTCCGGGTACATCCAAGCTCGTTTTGATGTGCTAGACCTGTTCCCCTCCTCTCCGGCGGTCGTCGTGGCCTCCTCGCCGGAGAACCACCGGTGACAGCTCCGCCCCTCTCTATTTCGCTCTCTCTCTCTCAAACCTGAAAGGAGGCCCCACAGGCACTGATGTCTACTATGCAACTTTATTCTTGTAGACTCGTGTTGGGCCTCCAAGCGCAGAGTTTTGTAGGACAGTAGCAATTTTCCCTCAAGTGGATGACCTAAGGTTTATCAATCTGTGGGAGGTGTAGGATGAAGATGGTCTCTCTCAAACAACCCTGCAACCAAATAACAAAGAGTCTCTTGTGTCCCCAACACACCAAATACAATGGTAATTTGTATAGGTGCACTAGTTCGGCGAAGAGATGGTGATACAAGTGTAATATGGATAGTAGATATTGGTTTTTGTAGTAGGAACAATAAAAAACAACAAGTTAGCAATTGATAAAATGGAGCACAAACGGTATTGCAATGCTTGAAAATGAGTCCTAGGGTCCATACATTCGCTAGTGCAATGTCTCAACAATGCTAATATAATTGGATCACATAACAATCCCTCAATGTGTGATGAAGAATCACTCCAAAGTTCCTATCTAGCGGAGAACATAAGAAGAAATTGTTTGTAGGGTACGAAACCACCTTAAAGTTATTCTTTCCGTTCGATCTATTCAAGAGTTCGTACTAAAATAACGCAAACTTATTCTTTCCGTTCGATCTATCCAAGAGTTTGTACTAAAATAACAAAATATGATACGCATCAACCAACTCTAATGTCACCTAGATACTCCAATGTCACCACAAGTATCCATGAGTTAATTATACGATACGCATCAAACAATTTCAGATTCATAATACTCGATCCAACACAAAGAACCTCAAAGAGTGCCCCAAGATTTCTACCGGAGAAACAAGGACGAAAACATGCATCAACCCCTATGCATAGATTACCCCAATGTCACCTCGGGAATCCGCGAGTTGAGTGCCAAAACACATATCAAGTGAATCAATATGATACCCCATTTTCACCACGGGTGTTCATAGCAAGACATACATCAAGTGTTCTCAAATCCATAAAAGTATTCAATCCGATAAAATGAAATCTCAAAGGGAAAACTCAATTCACAACAAGATAGAGAGGGGAAAACACCATATGATCCAACTATATTAACAAAGCCCGCGATACATCAAGATCATGACATCTCAAGAACACGAGAGAGAGAGAGAGATTAAACACATATCTACTGGTACAAACCCTCAGCCCCGAGGGTGGACTACTCCCTCCTCATCATGGTGGCCGCCAGGATGATGAAGATGGCCACCGGTGATGATTTCCCCCACCGGCAGGGTACCGGAACGGGGTCTAGATTGGTTTTTCGTGGCTATAGAGGCTTGCTGCCGCGGAACTTCTGATCTAGGGTTACCCCTGATGGTTTCTCTATTTATAGGAATTTTTGGCGTTGGTTTCACGCTAAGATGGGCCTCGAGGTGAGCACAACCCACCGGGGCATGGACAAGGGCCCAGGCGCGCCCCGGTGTCTTGTGCCCTACTCCTTCACCTTCTGGTCCTTCCACGAAGCTTCGGGGGTCTCTTTTGTTCCAAAAAAAATCATCAAAAAGTTTCAGCTCATTTGGAGAACTTTCATTTCTGCACAAAAAACAACACCACGGTAGTTCTGCTGAAAACAGCGTCAGTCCGGGTTAGTTCCATGCAAATCATACCAAAACCATATAAAATTGTTGTAAACATGGCATGAATACTTCATAAATTATAGATATGTTCGAGACGTATCAGCATCCCCAAGCTTAATTCCTACTCGTCCTCGAGTAGGTCAATGATAAAAGAAATAATTTATGAAGTGTGAATGCTAGCAAAGTGCACAAGTTTGATCAATGATAATTTCAATCACTTTTCCTAGCATCATAACAGCAATTCTTTCTCATAAAACTTCTCATGTTAAAGTAGCAATTGAAAACAGAATTTTTGTTGTGGAAAGCTACCTATCATATTCATCATATAATCTTTCTTTTGTAGCATGGACATTTGGACTTAAATGATTCAAAGCAATAGTCTATAATTTGACATGAGGACATCAATACTCAAGCATATCAACAAGCAACCATGTCTTTCAAAATATCAACACTAAAGAAAGTTATCCCCAGCCCATCATGCTCAATCATTGATCCATTCATGAGACACACTCGAATATTAGCTACATCCAATGCCCAAGTATGATCATAGTGCTCCCTAGTTGGTGCTTTATAAGAGAAGATGGAGACTCAAATAAAAATAAAAATTGCATAAAGTAAATAGATAGGCCCTTCGCAGAGGGAAGTAGGGATTTGTAGAGGTGCCAGAGCTCAAAGCTTAAATTGAGAGATTTAAAATTTGAGAGGCATACTTTTCCCGTCAACGAAAACGACCGAGTAATTCCCAACACTTTCCATGCTAGATATATCATAGGCGGTTCCCAAATAGAAAATAAAGTTTATTCCTTTTTCCACCATTGTTTCACGATCCATGGATAGCCGTATCCACGGGTGCCCTCCATACCAACACTTTCCAAGGAATTTATTATTTGACAACATAAAGCAAATTCATTTTTCATTTCAGGACAGGGCATCCCTAATACCTTTGCCGTACTCTTGTGCAATGACAAGTGAATAAACACTCATCTTGAGAATAACACATCTAGCATGGAAAATATTGGCCACCCCCTGCCGCTTCATGAGCGGTACGAGCACACAAAAAGGAAATTATTTTGAACATTTAGAGATGGCACATACAAATTTGCTTAGAACGGCATGGAAATACCGCATATAGGTAGGTATGGTGGACTCATTTGGCACAACTTTGGGTTTAAGAATTTGGATGCACAAGTAGTATTCCCACTTAGTACAAATGGAGGCTAGCAAATAGATTGAGAAGCAACCAACCAAGAAATGAAAATTCACATAAACGAGCATTGAGCATAACTAACACCGAATAATGCACCACAAGTAGGATGTAATTTCATTGCATAATTATTAACTTTCGTGCTTGCATAGGGAATCACAAACCTTAACACCAATATTCTTACTAAAGAATAATTACTCACCGACATGACTCACATATTATTATCTCCATATCGCAAAACTATTTCAAGAAACCAAACTTATCATATCCAGTGATCTACATGAAAGTTTTTATTATATCCTTCTTGAATATCTATCACTTTGGAACTAGTTTCATATATTGCAATTACTTTTGACAAGCTCAAACAAATTTAAGTGAAGAACATGAGCATAACAATTTTTGTCTCTCAAAATAATATAAGTGAAGCATGAGAGAATTTCTTCAAAAATAATAAAGCACACCGTGCTCAAAAAGATATAAGTGAAGCACTAGAGCAAATGACAAACTACTCCAAAAAGATATAAGTGAAGATCATGCGAGTAGTTAAGTAAATGGGTAGCTATGTGAGGACTCTCTCTTATTTAAAAAACTTTCAGATCTAAGTATTTTCTTAAAACAGCAAGCAGAACAAAAATTAAATGACATTCCAAGGAAAGCACACATCATGTGAAGAAGCAAAAACTTAGGCTCAACCGAGGCTAACCGATAATAGTTGATGAAGAAAGGTGGGATGCCTACCGGGGCATCCCCAAGCTTAGATGCTTGAGACTTCCTGGAATATTAACTTGGGATGCCTTGGGCATCCCCAAGCTTGAGCTCTTGTGTCTTCTTCATTCCTCTCAAATCACGGTTTCCCTAATTCTTAAAAACTTCATCCACACAAAACAGAACAAGAACTCGTGAGATAAGTTAGTATAAATCAATGCAAAACCTTATCATTATCTACTGTAGAAAATCACTAAAATTATTATTCAATATTGCATACTAAATGCCTCTGCATATTTAATACTCCTATCCTCAAATAGAATCATTAAACAAGCAAACATATGCAAACAATGCAAACATAACAGCAATCTGTCTAAACAGGATAGTCTGTAAAGAGTGCAATATTATTCATACTTTCCTAACTCCAAAAATTCTAAAAATTTACCAAACTGTAGAAAATTTATCATAGCTTATTGTGCAAAAAAATTCAACATTTTATCACATTCTTACTTTTCTGGAGAATTTTTGCAACAGCGACAAACTTTCTGTTTTGAAACAGCAACTCATAAACTTGCAAGATAAGCATGGTAAAGGCTATCCTTGCCACTTTTATTGAAATAAAAGATACAAAACATTATTATAAATAACATCAATAAAATTAAAACAAAATAAAATGACGCTCCAAGCAAAACTCATATCATGTGACGAATAAAAATATAGCTCCAAGTGAGGTTACCGATAATGTTGAAGACGAAAGAGGGGATGCCTTCCGGGGCATCCCCAAGCTTAGTTGCTTGGATCTTCCTTGAATATTTCCTTGGGGGTGCCTTGGGCATCCCCAAGCTTAGGGTCTTGTCACTCATTATTCTCCTCATATCGATATCTCACCCAAAACATGAAAACTTCAATCACACAAAACTTAACGGAACTTCGTGAGATGGGTTAGTATGATAAAGACAAATCATTCACTTTGGTACTGTCAAAGACAAGATTCATAATTGTTCTCACACAATGCCTACTGTACTCTACAATTTTCACAATTTATATTAAGCAATATAAGCCATAGAAACCATAAAACAAGCAAACTATGCATTGAAAACAGAATCTGTCAAAAACAGAACAGTATGTAAAGATCTGAATTAAGGTCATACTTCTGTAACTCCAAAAATTCTGAAAAACTAGGAAAACGTAGAAAAGTCGTATAACCATCAACTGTAAAATATGCAGAGTTTTTCGACGCTCAAGTGAATTTAAAGAATTTTGTTACTGGGCGCAAAAGTTTCTGTTTTTGCACAGAATCAAGACAACTATCATCCACACTATCCCAAAGGCTTTACTTGGCACTTTATTGAAATAAAAGCTATAAAACATGATTAATACAGTATACTAATCATGTGAACACATAAAAACAGTAGGGGTAAATGTTGGGTTGTCTCCCAACAAGCGCTTTCCTTTAATGCCTTTTAGCTAGGCATGATGATTTCAATGATGCTCACATAAAAGATAAGAATTGAAACACAAAGATAGCATCATGAAGCATATGACTAGCACATTTAAGTCTAACCCAGTTCCTATGCATAGGGATTTTGTGAGAAAAAAATTATGGAAGTAAGAATCAACTAGCATAAGAAGGCAAAACAAGTGCAACTTCAAAACTTTCAACATAAAGAGAGGAAACTTATGTTGTTGAAATATATATGAGCATATCTTCCCCTCCCATAATAATTTTCAGTAGCATCATGAATAAATTCAACAATATAGCTATCACATAAAGCATTCTTTTCATGAGCCACATGCATAATTTTTTTACTACTCTCCACATATGCAAATTTATTCTCATGAATAGTGGTGGGAGCAAACTCAACAAAATAACTATCATAAGATTGAAAATTAAAATCATGATGACAAGTTTCATGGTTATCATAATTCTTTATAGCATACATGTCATCACCATAATCATCATAGATAGTAACTTTGTTCTCATAATCAATTGAAGCCTCTTCCAAAATAGTGGATTCATCATTAAATAAAGTCATGACCTCTCCAAATCCACTTTCATCAATATAATCATCATAAATAGGAGGCATGCTTTCATCATAATAAATTTTCTCAACAAAACTTGGGGGGCTAAAAATATCATCTTCATCAAACATAGCATGCCCAAGCTTATGGCTTTGCATATCATTAGCAACATGGATATTCAAAGAATTCATACTAGCAACATTGCAATCATGCTCGCCATTCAAGGATTTTTTGTCAAACATTTTATAGAATTCTTCCTCTATCAATTGAGCACAATTTTCTTTCCATCATTTTCACGAAAGACATAATAAAGATAAACAATATGATGCAACCTCAATTCCATTTTTTTGTAGTTTTCTTTTATAAACCAAACTAGTGATAAAACAAGAAACAAAAAGATTCAATTGCAAGATCTAAAGATATACCTTCAAGCACTCACCTCCCCGGCAACGGTGCCAGAAAAGAGCTTGATGTCTACTACGCAACTTTATTCTTGTAGACCCGTGTTGGGCCTCCAAGCGCAGAGTTTTGTAGGACAGTAGCAATTTTCCCTCAAGTGGATGACCTAAGGTTTATCAATCCGTGGGAGGTGTAGGATGAAGATGGTCTCTCTCAAACAACCCTGCAACCAAATAACAAAGAGTCTCTTGTGTCCCCAACACACCAAATACAATGGTAATTTGTATAGGTGCACTAGTTCGGTAAAGAGATGGTGATACAAGTGTAATATGGATAGTAGATATTGGTTTTTGTAGTAGGAACAATAAAAAACAGCAAGGTAGCAATTGATAAAACGGAGCACAAACGGTATTGCAATGCTTAAAAATGAGGCCTAGGGTCCGTACTTTCGCTAGTGCAATCTCTCAACAATGCTAATATAATTGGATCACATAACAATCCCTCAACGTGCGATGAAGAATCACTCCAAAGTTCCTATCTAGCGGAGAACATAAGAAGAAATTGTTTGTAGGGTACGAAACCACCTTAAAGTTATTCTTTCCATTCGATCTATTCAAGAGTTCGTACTAAAATAACGCAAAGTTATTCTTTCCGTTTGATCTATCCAAGAGTTCGTACTAAAATAACACCATATGATATGCATCAACCAACTCTAATGTCACCTAGATACTCCAATGTCACCACAAGTATCCATGAGTTAATTATACGATACGCATCAAACAATTTCAGATTCATAATACTCAATCCAACACAAAGAACCTCAAAGAGTGCCCCAAGATTTCTACCAGAGAAACAAGGACGAAAACGTGCATCAACCCCTATGCATAGATTACCCCAATGTCACCTCGGGAATCCGCGAGTTGAGTGCCAAAACATATATCAAGTGAACCAATATGGTACCCCATTGTCACCACGGGTATTCATAGCAAGACATACATCAAGTGTTCTCAAATCCATAAAAGTATTCAATCCGATAAAACGAAATCTCAAAGGGAAAACTCAATTCACAACAAGATAGAGAGGGGAAAACACCATATGATCCAACTATATTAACAAAGCCCGCGATACATCAAGATCATGACATCTCAAGGACACGAGAGAGAGAGAGAGATTAAACACATAGCTACTGGTACAAACCCTCAGCCCCGAGGGTGGACTACTCCCTCCTCATCATGGTGGCCGCCGGGATGATGAAGATGGCCACCGGTGATGATTTCCCCCACCGGCAGGGTGCCGAAACGGGGTCTAGATTGGTTTTTCATGGTTACAGAGGCTTGCGGCGGAGGAACTTCTGATCTAGGGTTACCCCTGATGGTTTCTCTATTTATAGGAATTTTTGGCGTTGGTTTCATGCTAAGATGGGCCTCGAGGTGAGCACAACCCACCGGGGCACGGGCAAGGGCCCAGGCGCGCCCCGGTGTCTTGTGCCCTACTCCTTCACCTTCTGGTCCTTCCACGAAGCTTCAGGGGTCTCTTTTGTTCCCAAAAAAATTCGTCAAAAAGTTTCAGCTCATTTGGAGAACTTTCATTTCTGCACAAAAAACAACACCATGGTAGTTCTGCTGAAAACAGCGTCAGTCTGGGTTAGTTCCATGCAAATCATACCGAAACCATATAAAATTGTTGTAAACATGGCATGAATACTTCATAAATTATAGATACGTTGGAGACGTATCAGGCACTTCATGGATACATCATCATGTTCATGCATTAAAACTTGATAAATATCTTGTTGTTGTTTGTCATATTTGCTTTGCTTGCTATGAGCTTGCGAGTACATTCAAAGTACTCACCTAGCTTGTCATGCCAGTTTCAGGAGAAGCCATACCAAGAGTTGGAGTCATTTCGTTCGTCGCAATCTAGGTCGTGTCCCAGCAGTGTCCCTGTGAGATGGAGTTCTGCTACGTCGTCTTTTCGCTGCCGCGTAGATGTTTCGTTATCATCGAGGCCCATGTCCTGTCTACTAAATAATGTACATAAGTGCAGCCGCACCGTGTGTGCCGCTTGGCCTCGTCTCAACATGTACCCATCAGACTTATGTTTTCGCAAGAGATCAATAAAGCGGTTGTTTTCTATACCAAGTTCTTGTGTATTGCCAGAAGACTTGATCTCTGGGCTGGCAATGCAAGGTAAACTGGTTGCCCTGAGCCGGGGTGCCATAATGCTTGGTATCAGAGCCGCGCTGACTGTAGGATGCCCTAGACAACCAACGCGTTAGAAAATAGTAGTTAGATATCCTGGGGTGTTTTGAGCATGCATTTGCACTCGGTTGCTGCATTGCATGCATATAGTTTATTTTATTTACTAACTAGTTAATGCTGTAAGTGTAGATGGCTCCCGTTTTGTACCTGTATCAGCCCGAGCCGGCACCGTCCACTTTACCTCACCTTCAGCATAATGTTTGGTGCCGACTCTACCCCGACGATGATGACCCAGTGTACCAGGTGTACCGGGAATAGCTTGCAGATGCGGTGTATGAGTACCATGCGGAGGTCGTCATGCACAACAGTACCCTAGCCGGCACCTATACCCGCTCGACAAATGGCGGATTTGCATCTTCACCCGACTAGGCGGTCCAGTTTGCTGCATTTGAGGCTCCCATTGATGTGCGCTACAACAAGATCCAGGTGCAGACTCACCCAGGTTTCTTTCACTACCCGTCCATGTTCGATACTGGATGCATCCGTTTTCCTATCATTGATCTAAAGTGCGACCGTTCCGCCAGCCACCTTTCTCATTACATAACGGCTGGGTACCTTCTGATTTTGAGCCTAACCCAGGAGCTAACCCGCAATCGAGAGGCTCTTGCTACCGCTCAATATTCCTTCGCTCCACCATCACTTGTTTACACTCCTCTAGTTTCCCCAACTACTATCTCTCCTCCCACTCTGGTTGCCACTCAGAGTAACTCGGAGACCTCGACGATGACTCTTCATGAGTCCCCTGCCGAGTGTACTTTACTTCTCGCTAGTCCCGATGCCCCTATGCTTCAGACCCATCCGGCACCTGCTCTTGAGGGAGAGCCATCGCATTAGCGTGCCATGTTTCCTTTGCTCCGGAGGTTTCTATTAATGTTATCAATTCTGACTCATAGTCCGAGGCCAAGAAGACCCCTGCAGGATCTTCAGAGTGCTAGTGGGATCATTTCCTTCACGAGTAGACGAGTATGTCATGATGTATGGATGTATGATGTAGTCGTACTTTCCATGATGATTTTGTTTCCATGTATGATGTGGAGGTTATGTATAATTATGTTGTGACTTTTATTCGCCTTGGTTTTTCCTTGCTTTTTCTTGGGGTTGTCGCTTTGTTTCATTTCTTCCCTTTATAGATGTTGCTCATCTCGATGCTTCGTATTGGGAAACAAATATAGGATGACACGGTGTGGCAGCAGTAGTCATGGTGGCGACGACATTCCAATTCATCGATCTGCCAAGCAAGCAGGACATTCTCCAGAACCATATCAGCCTCCACCACCTCCTCCACCGCAACCACCGACAGCCAAGCAGATTATGCACATGTTTGAAGAGAAGAGGAACCAAGACTTGCTTGAATTTCTGAAAAGTATGCAGGCTATGGTTGGGCAAAATAACAACAATAATGGCAATCACTCCAAGTTGTCAGATTTCCAGCGAACCAAGCCACCCAGTTTCAGTCAAGCTGCAGATACTATGGAGGTTGATGATTGGCTGAGGACAATTGTGAAGAAGTTAGAAATTACTCGCACAGAAGATACTGACAAGGTTCCATTTGCTACTCATTATCTAGAAGGACCAGCTGCTATCTGGTGGGATAATGCTGAAGCTATGTGGCCTGCTGAGGACGAGATTACTTGGGATAAATTCAAGGACAAATTTCGCTAGTATCATATTCCCACCGGCATCCTGAAGGTCAAAAGTGAGAGTTCCTTGCTCTTACACAAGGGAAATTGTGAGTAAGTGAGTATTTAAACAAGTTCAATCACCTGGCGCGCTATTCCATTCATGATGTAGCCACTGAAGAACGGAAGATAGACCGGTTCCTTGGAGGACTCCATCATACTCTCCGATGCACGCTCAGTATGCTGGACTTTCCCGATTTCCAGACCTTGGTGAACAAGGCTCTCATTGCAGAAAAGGAACATAAGCTTGCCAATCTTCACAAGTCAACTTATGAAGATTGCAAACGCAAGTTTGAGCCCAATAAGGATGGACAGATTATTCAGAAGGCCCGTACCTACTAGCAGCCTCCGTTTGAGTTCAAGCCAACTTGGCAGCAGGGTAACAACAAAACGGAGAATCGCATTAAGAACATTGTTACCAACACAGTGAGGGAAGATTGTCAGCGTAACAACCAATGCTTCACTTGTGGTCAGACTGGACATTATGCAAGGAAGTGTCCCAAGAGTGGCAAGCCACCCACAACTTTCAAGCCAGAAGTCAACAACATGGGGGCCCTCCCAGCTCAGAAGCTTATTCAAGGGCAATTTCATCATCTTTCCGCGGAAGAAGCCCAAGAAGCACCAGAAGTGGTCATTGGTATGTTTCCTATTAATAACATATGTGCAACAATTTTATTGGATTAAGGGGCTTCCCATTGTTTTATTTTGCGGAGTTCTATTGCCCAGAACAAGTTTTCTTGCACTCTTCTAGAAAAATTTATTGTGGTACAATCCCCAGGATCCATGCTCAAAACAAATGTTATATGCTGAGGATTGCAGATAGACATCCATGGAGTTATTTTTCCCACCACCTTGGTATCCATTGAATCTGCGAAGCTGGATGTCATTTTTGGAATTGACTGGTTGACAAAGCCTCAAGTCTGCATCAACTATGCAACCCGAGAAGTCACATTAATAAATCCATTGTAGCGACCCGATCCCAATGGATCGAAGTCTCTGTGCTTGAGTGTCATCCCTGGATCGGTATGCTGACACACACAGTACTCGAGGATTTATAACAGAGTTCAATCATACACTTCTTACATCGAAATCCTCGTAAAGAGAACTTGTTACAATAATATGGCTGAAGGCCATCTAAATAAGATAACAGCGGAAGCATCGAAGGTAAATGAGTCCATCAACTCCAACGGCATAGCTGAGTGCACGACAACGACCTAGCACACCTTACTCTTCGTCTGAAAAGTCTGCCATGATATGTTGCAGCCCGAAATGGGTCAGCACATGGAATATGCTGGCAAGATAACACTATAGAGCAATGAACAAAGTAAATGCTATCACTACATGCATATGTGGCTGGTGGAGGCTCTATGGTTATCATGATTTTGCGGAAAGCTAATTTTTCCCTACAACAAAGGAATATATTTTATTTAACTATCATGGTAATTGATAAACATTGAGAATGGTAACCCCATCTCAATCCCAATTAAACAGTAATTAACAACCCAGCAACATTAATTAAGAGTGATGAGATCAAGATGATAATCCAAGAACCAGATACTCAAGATGTCCATAACCGGGGACACGGCTAACCATGATTAGTTTGTACACTATGCAGAGGTTTGCGCACTTTTCCCCACAAGAATCGATCTCCTCCGTTGGATTTCTCGCACTACATGGTGTTTGAGAAACGGATGACCGAGACACAGTCTTTCAGAAGCATTAATTCTTTCGACGGGTAAACCGTACCACCTACATCCCCTACATCTGCTAGTTTACCACTGAAAGAGGTCACACAACATACTCAACTATGCCAGAGCCCATAATGGCTTGTGGCTGTACACGGAAGTTTCTAGCTTGAATAATCTTATGATCCCTTTGAGCCTGGGTGGCGAACCATAGGATGATCACACTGTAACCCCGGGATCTCCTAGGACAACACTGGATTCCCAGGTGTCCGGGCAAGCCACTGGTATCCCCAGGGTGCCCCAAACCATTCCACCCAGATGTGTATTAAAGTAGCCACCTTAAGTTAAACCTTAGTTAACAATAACTCTCACATCTTTCATGAATTCTCTCCAACCAAACCACGTCTACGAGCATAGCATAGCAAAGTAAGCATAACGTAGAAGTAACACCCAAGGTTTGATAATAAAGGGCAATAGGTTCTACCTCATCATCTACTTCCCAATACCCACAAGTTAATCACATCCTAATCATGAAGTGTTTGAGGGTTGTAACTAATGCATAAAAACTAGGTAGTAAGGAAGTATGATCAATGTGTTACTTGCCTTGCTGACGATCTGCAAACCCTAGAGACTCGTAGTAGCACGCTTCGCACTCCGGGAATTCTATCGCAAACAAACAATAGCATACATAAGCACTCAAGCATAGATGCAAGGGTAAAACTCAGATGAGAAAGATCAAATCTGAAAGTTCAACTGAAAAGCTTCGATTTGCAAAAAGAATCAAACGAATCGGAGCTACGGAACTGAAACTACGGTCAAAAGAACTTCGAATCAAATCTGCTTGAAACCAAATTTTAAGTTGTCAAAACCATGTTCAAGTTGATTAACCAGAAAGAGGGGTTCGAGACGAAGATTTTGGCGTTGGTTTCACTGGATTTGGACGAACGGTTGAAAAGTTGCGAGGGTTTGAAGATCAAGGGCTAATCTGCAATAAAAACAATAGCGGATGGGTCCCTAGCAAAAATAAAAAAGAAAAAAGAAAAACCTAACGAACGAACGTTCGCTATCAGGGACAAACGGGTGAAAACGTTCACTAACAGAGACGTTCGGGTGAACGTTCGTTAATTAGCGAACCCTAAAAAAAACAAAACCGATCTAACGAAAAAAAACAGAAAAGAAAACCAGGGCGACGGTTCGGCGGTGTTTACCGGTTCTAAAAAAAACCGGCGGGTCGGCGGCGGCGGGATCCGGCGGCGGCTAGCGCGGGCGGTGGCGCTGCAGCGGGAGGAGGCGGCGGCGGCTGCGGCTGCTGCTGCTGCTGCTGGTGGTGGCGGCAGCGACGGTGTGTGGAGGAGAGGGGGGTCGGGTCCTGGCCTTATAAAGGCGGGAGGGCGAGGCGGCGGCCCCGTCCGACTTGGAGGAGGGGTCGGGCGGCGCGGGGCGGGGCGTGCCCGGACTCCTCCGGAGTCCGGCAGCAACACGGCGCGCGGCGCGGGGAAGGCGGTGGCGCCTGCGGGCCGGCCTGGCTCGGCTGGGCCTTCGGCCCAGTGGGGCGACGGATTTTTTTTTTTAAATAAATAAATTCCGCCGAAGAAAAATCCTAATAAAATATAAAAAAAATTAAAAATGCCAAAAACAATTTTTACCGTCTAAATAAAATATTTAGAACAAAGTGAACATTTTTCTGGCCTAAAATGCAATTTTCAAAAATGCATATTTTTTTCTAATTCAAATAAAATAGCAATAGAATCCAAATAAAATTATTTATTTGATTTTAACATTTTTCCTCCAATATTTCTTTTATTTTGGAGAAGTCATTTTATCTCCTCTCTTTTATTTTTGATATTGGAAATATTTTGGAGAGAAAATTATTAAAACCAAAATGATCCTCTTTTCAAATTTGAGAAAAATTCAAATATGAAAAATAAATGAAATCCCCAACTCTCTCCGTGGGTCCTTGAGTTGCTTAAGATTTCTAGGATGACAAACGAAATGCAAATAAAATATGATATGCATATGATGACCTATGTATAACATTCCAAATTGAAAATTTGGGATGTTACATCCATCTAGACAGTCACCTTAGTTCTTTGCTCGCAGAACTATGCCAAAGAAGGAAATGATTTATACGGCCATTGCATCAGACATGGAGTTGATTCCAGTGGTCAGTGAATATCCAGATGTATTTCCTGAAGAATTGCCAGGGATGCCACCAGACCGGGAGCTTGAATTTTCCATCGATCTTGTGCCCAGAACGACACCCATTTACAAGAAATATTATCGTATGCCTTCCTTCGAGTTAGTGGAACTAAAGAAACAATTGGATGAGATGCTCCAAAAAGGATACATTCGCCCCAGCTCTTCGCCATGGGGGTCACCGGCTAATTCGTGGGCAAGAAGGATGGTAGTCTCCGGGCGTGTGTTGACTACCGCAACCTTAATGATGTCACCATAAAAACAAGTACCCGCTTACCAGGATTGATGATCTGTTTGACCAATTGAGTGGAGCTCAGATATTCTCCAAGATTGATTTGCGGATCGGGTATCATCAACTAAAAATCAAAAAGGAAGACATTCCCAAGACCGCATTCACCACTCGCTATGGTCTATATGAGTACACGGTCATGTCATTTGGTCTGACTAACACCTCTGCATTCTTCATGCATATGATGAACAAGGTTTTCATGGATTTCTTGGACAAATTTGTGGTGGTGTTCATCGATGACATTCTTATATATTCCAAAGGAGAAAAAGAGCATAAACAACATCTCTGAGCTGTATTGCAACGACTTCAAGACCATCAGTTGTATGTTAAATTCAGCAAGTGTGAGTTTTGGCTCAAGCAAGTGGGATTTCTTGGGCACATTCTATCAGCTCAAGGAGTGGCCGTGGACCCGAGCAAGGTTGCGGAAGTGTTAAATTGGAAGGCACCTACAACTGTGTCGGAAATCAAAAGTTTCTTGGGTCTCACCGGCTACTACCATAGATTTATTAAAAGCTTTTCAAAGATCACCAAGCCAATGATAGAACTGCTCAAGAAGAATCAGAAGTTTGAATGGACAAAACCCTGCGAGAAAAGTTTTAGTGAATTGAAGACTCGTTTGACCACAACACCAGTATTAACACTTCCAGATATTTACCGAAGCTTTGATATTTATTGTGACGCATCCAGGCGAGGCATAGGATGCATACTCTTGCAAGATGGCAAGGTCGTGGCCTATGCATCTAGACAGCTGTGGCCGCATGAAGAAAATTATCCCACACACGACTTGGAATTGGCGGCAGTTGTGCACGCTTTGAAAATTTGAAGGCACTATCTCATTGGGAAAAGATGCGAAGTCTTCACCGACCACAAGAGTCTCAAGTACATCTTCACTCAACCAGACTTGAATCTCCGGCAAAGGAGATGGCTGGAATTGGTCAAGGATTATGATATTGGAATAAATTACCATCTAGGAAAAGCCAACGTGGTCGCCGACGCTCTCAGTCGCAAGCCGGCTACAATAAACGCATCAATGGACTCCTTACCTCCTGAACTACAAGAAAGAGATAGCTCAGCTCAATATGATCATTTGTGATTCCACATGCGCAGCTACCTTGGAGGTTACTCCTACGCTTGAAGAAGAGGTTTGCAAGGCTCAAGCTGAGGATCCATTTTTGTTAAAAATGATTGCTCGAATGAAAAAAGGAAAGACTCAAGACTTCCACCTAGATGATCAAGGTAATCTTTGATTTTGAGATCGAATTTGCATACCGAGCCAAGGAGATATAAAGCAGCAGATATTAAAGGAAGCACACGAGTCCGCGTATTCAATTCATCCTGGAGCCACCAAGATGTATAAAGATCTGAGGTAGATATTCTGGTGGAATGGTATGAAGAAAGACATTGCATATTTTGTTGCCTGTTGTGACATTTGCAATAAAGTAAAGGCGGAACCCGTTCCACAATGGAAATGGGATGATATTTGCATGGATTTCATTGTGGGGCTGCCCAAAACACCCCAAGGAAATAATGCTATATGGGTCGTGATATACACGCTTACAAAAGTTGCTCATTTCATTCCAATAAGGACCACATATCGGGCATATCAGCTTGCCCAACTATATGTATCTAAAATTGTCAGTCTGCATGAAGTACCAAGGGCCATCACTTCAAACCAAGGATCTCTGTTTATCTCGGCATTCCGGGCACGTCTTCACCAAGCTTTGGGAACAACTTTGAAGTATAGGACCGCTTATCATCCTCGGACAGACGGACAGACAGAGCGAGTAAATCAGATTCTCGAAGACATGTTTCGGTCATGTGCGCTTGCTCAAGGACCAAAATGGGAAGACAGTGTGCCTTATGTAGAATTTTCTTACAATAATGGATATCAAACTAGCCTCAAGATATCACCCTATGAGGCACTATATGGGAGTAAGTGCCATACCCCTCTAAACTTGTCTCAGACCGAAGACAGCCTCATCTTCGGGACTTATTTGATGATGAAGGCAGAACGACGAGTAAAGGAAATCTGGGACAGACATGAAGTAGCCAAGTCTCGTCAAAAGAGCTATTGTGATTTAAAACATCGACAAATCAGCTTTGAACCAGGGGAGTATGCCTTTCTTTGAGTCACTCCCATGAAAGGAATTAAGAGGTTCCAAATTCGAGGAAAGCTCGCACTCAGATACATTGGCCCGTTTCCAGTCATGACAAGAGTTGGTACAGTGGCTTACCAGTAAGAGCTACCACCCAAGTTATCCAAAGTTCATGATGTCTTCCACGTGTCTCAACTATGGAAGTGCATCTCAAAAGAGCTATTGTGGTTCAAAACATCGACAAATCGGCTTTGAACCAGGGGAGCATGCCTATCTCTGTGTCACTCCCATGAAAGGAATTAAGAGGTTCCAAACTCGAGGAAAGCTCGCACTCAGATACATTGGCCCGTTCCCAGTCAAGACAAGAGTTGGTACAGTGGCTTACCATTTAGAGCTACCACCTGAGTTATCTGAAGTTCATGATGTCTTCCACGTGTCTCAACTATGGAAGTGCATCTCACCGCCCGAAAAATGGACATATCTGACCGAGCTAGAGCTGGCTAAGGATTTGACATATGAAGAGAAACATTTACGGGTATTGAATGAGATGGAACGAGTCACCCGCAGTAAGTCAATCAAGTTTTACAAAGTAAAGTGGGAACATCATACAAAGGATGAAGCCACCTGGGAAAGGGAGGATTTCTTAAGGACAGCATACCCTGATTTGTTTCTTGAGCAACCGAATCTCGAGGAGGAGATTTATCCTAAGGGGGGAGGTTTGTGACACCCTGGATTTTTGCCCATTTTTCTTTTTCTTGGATTTATTGGATATTTGAATTGCATTTGAATTTTTAGTCAATTCTTTTGGACTTGCCACTTGGAAATTCTTTTGATTTTCTTCCAAGTTGGTTCTATCATCTCTAAACCATCTCTTGACCTCATCCATCTCAAAATAATGCCATGGAATAATTTAATTTAATGGCACAATATTCATTTTCATTCTGAAAATGGATATTTCCTCAATCTGCTATGAAGAACACTCATTTTTCTTACTCAGAATATTCCCAATAAATTCTCAAATATTCTTTGGATCATGCCTCACCTTCCCAATCAAAAATATGCCATGGTCATTTGGAGAATTTCAGATCAAGAAAATATTTTCGCTTCTGGACAGTAATGTCAGTTTGTGAAGCAAGTGCATTTTTACTTGATCCATTTGGGCTGAAATTTTTACCACATGGCTACCTTCCTACCAGAAGCTTAACCACCAAGTTTCACTATCTAACTCCCAGTAATTTTCTCTCTAGTCCCATCCCAAGTTTCTGTCCAGAAACTTATCTACTTGCTCAAGTCTTGTCCAATGGCCGAGGTGTCAAGCCAAGGGCACTCTGCAGCACCGTCTCAGAGGGACAACACCCTACACACGGTCGGGCAGCCCCTGGCATACCGCGTGTGCCAGTGCACGCGGTGACCACGCGTGTACGCGGTGTTCGATAGTCGGTTAGCGCGCTTCGAGCCCCGGGACCCCTCTGCCGCCGCCCGTTCGCCCTCCTCGCTCCACCACAGCGTGTCCTTGCCACTCAGCACTCTCCTCCACTTCCACCTAGCACTCATCTGTAGCTCCCCGATGTCGGCATCCTGCACGACGGACGCGGACACGGTGAGTCTATTCGGTACAGTGCGCCCGCGTGAATGTCTTGTCCCACGCCGAGCCATGTAGCCTTGGTCGTGTCCATCCACTATTCTTGGCGTCGTCCTTCAACTACTTCACGTCGAGCATGAGCTCCTCCCTCTCTATTTCTCTTCTCCAGAGCCTCTCCGGCAGAGCCCAAGCTCGGCCACCTTGCTGTCTATATATAGATCGCTTCCCGAGCCGTTCGAGTCATCCCAACCTACTCATCTGGCCTCAAATTGATCCCCCAGCTAGTGCGGCAAGGCCGGGAGGGCCTCCTGCCGCCGATCCTGGTCAAAGTTGGTCGTGGATCCCCCATGGCCGTTCTCCTACTCCGGTGCTCTCCGCCTTTGCCCACTTCCTCCATCGTGTTCGTGCTGACCACATGAGCACAACGATGCTATTGGTTTGCCGGATTCTCGCCGGAATCGCCAACTCCGATGAGCTCCGCCGCCCGCTGTCTCTGGAGAGGATCGTTTTGACACCATCCGTACACCTCTGCCCTCGTTCCGAGTACATTCGAGCTCGTCTCGATGTGCTGGACCTGTTCCCCTCCTCTCCGGTGGCCACCGTGGCCTCCTCACCGGAGAACCACCGGCGACAGCGGCGCCCCTCTCTGTTTCCCTCTCTCTCTCTCTCTCTCTCTCTCTCACATGACAGGATGGCCCACCTGTTGGCCTCTCTCTCTCTCTCGCCCGAAGGGGTATAAGTGGAGGCGTATTCTGAAAATACGCCTTCGACGTGGCCTCTTCTGAAATTTCAGAATTTCACTTAAATTCATATATTTTGACCACAACTTTGACCAGCAATATCTCCTAATCTATAAGTCCAAATGAGTTGATTCTTTTTGCACTAGTTTTGTTAGGAGCTAAAGTTTCTGTATGCCAAATTTGAGAATTTCTCTTGCTATAGATATTTTCTGGTGCAATAAAAGGCCTTATGTGACATTTTCTTTTTGCATTTTTAAATTTTTTCAGAAGGTTCTGATTTGTTTGGAGAAGACCAGGAGTATTGTGACACTCCTCTGAACTAAGGCAAGCCACAACAAACATTTGCAAGAATGGCATTGCAATTTTAATGATTTTACTTGAATTAAAATTCATTTTTAATTACATTTAGTTAAAATAACTTGCTATATGAATCTTGTGCATATTATTTCCTCCATGTTACATTTTTGTAGTAGGATACATGTCATCTTGGTATTATGTGCAGTAGAGATCATGCTATATGCTTATGCTCATGTTGATGCATTCATTATTGTTAATCATGACCCGTGCATTTCATCTCATACTATGACTTGAATCATTTTAAATTCAAGTTAAATATGATGCTAATTCAACTTGAACAAGCTGTTGATCGAGTCATGGTGCCACCGACTCGAGCTCACCAATGCAATCACACTTGCCTGGATGGGGAGGCCCTAATTCGGTTTATTGGCATGCCTCTCGTCGGTGCCTCCAACTAGGGAAGGTTATGTGCTTGCGCTGCCCTGGCCCTGTAGGCAGTCATAACCTTGTATGCCCAAAGTTCTATGGTACCATTGCCCCCGTTTGGGACCATTTTTGTTTTGCCATGACGGAAGATGGCCGGCCACGAAGGTGGCAGATGTCCATAGTGGGCATCTAGGGCCACCCATGGCATAGCCCAAAGGGGAGTTTGTCGAAGTGGCCGGGAGAGTGTCATGCAATAGATTGGTTTTTTCAGAATGTCATTGGTCCACCCGAATGAGAGCACGAGGCCATGAATTCTGGGGTGTGGCTACAGTGTACTAACCTCTGCAGAGCATATAATCTATCGATAGTCGTGTCCTTGGTTATGCACATCGTTCGTACTAGGTCACACCGTGGGTCAACAGAAATAACTAATGTGCACACTAAAAACTATGAGATAGCACATGCTGAAGTTGGTAGTCTCATGATGACTACTATGCGGTTTCAGATGTGATCTAGTGAGAATCACGATGGTATGTTGGCAGTGAGGGTTATGAGATAACCCCAGATGGTAAGTTGGTCTGAGGGACCATGACTTTTGCACCATGAGCACTTCATGGATACTTCATCATGTTCATGCATTAAAACTTGATAAATATCGTGTTGTTGTTTGTCATATTTGCTTTGCTTGCTGTGAGCTTGCGAGTACATTCAAAGTACTTACCTGGCATGTCATGCCAGTTTCAGGAGAAGCCGTACCAGGTGTTGGAGTCGTTCCATTCGTCGTGATCTAGGCCGTGTCCCAGCAGTGTCCCTGTGAGATGGAGTTCTGCTACATCGTCTTTCCGCTGCCGCGTAGATGTTTCGTTATCATCGATGCCCATGTTCTGTCTACTAAATAATGTACATAAGTGCAGACGCACCGTGTGTGCCGCTTGGCCTCGTCTCATCATGTACCCATCAGGCTTATGTTTCCGCAAGAGATCAATAAAGTGGTTGTTTTCTGTACCAAGTTGTTGTGTATTGCCAGAAGACTTGATCCCTGGGCTGGCAATGCAAAGTAAACCGGTTGCTCTGAGCCGGGGTGCCACAACATGCATAAAGGATTATGATCCTAACGCACTAAAATTGCATCTATTTCCTTTTTCCTTAAGAGGAAAAGCTAAGTAATGCCTTCTTGCAGTACCTAAGGGTGGTATTACTTCTTGGGCTGATTGTTGCAGTAATTTTTTATCTATGTATTGTCCACATGTAAAGATTATGCAATTACGTTCTTAGATTACAGGTTTCAAGCAAGAGGAACGTGAGCCACTAGCGCTTGCGTGGGATAGAATGAAGGAAGCTATTAGAAACTATCACAATCATGGAATGAAGGAATGTTTAATCCTCCATATGTTTTATAATGGTTTGAATCATATGTCAAAACTATGCTTGATACAGCTGCAGGAGGAACGATCATGGGAAAGCCCATAGAAGATGTTAAGAAATTACTGGATGATATGCAAGAGAACCATGCCCAATGGCATGTTTAAAGAATCACCACTAAAAGGGTGAATGCCATGGAAGAAAGTAGCATGGAGTTAACAGCCAAGCTTGATGAACTTAGCTCCGCGATAAAAGGTAAAGAAGAGGTAAACGTGAATGCTATCACTAGTGAAGAAACTAGTGATGTGAATTTTATTTCTTGTAATAGCTACAATCCTAATTGTAAAATAATGGATATGCTCCTAGACTTCCTTATCCTAGTAAGGAAGGAACATCTAACAATTTTAATGGAGCTAATGCTAGCAATAGAAATACTCTTGAAGAAACTCTTAAAAAATTTATTGCTGGTCAGACTAAGCAGAATGAAAACTTCAAGAATATCTTGAAGAACCATGATAAATACTTGGTGAATTAACCAGTAAGGTTATTGGACTAACAAATGATGTGGAGATACTTGAAGGAAGATCCACACAAGTGGCTAAAATAACAGAGAGCCAAACACTAATTTTGGCTAAGTTTGCAGGTAAACTGAAGCCTAATCCAATTAAAGAAGTTAAAATGGTAAGAAGCAACGAAGAGAAAGCTGAAGTAGTTGACACGAGTCATGTGCCAGAGTACAATTATACTATTGCATATTTTGTAAAGATGATATCCATGAAGTATCCACTACCGGAGGTAACTAACAATGAAGCATATAATGTTTTTGTTGAACAAGTTGCAACCAAGATACGTGAACTTGATGATTAAAGGAAGAAGCTCTACAGTAAGTTACCAGCTAAGCAAGAGGATGCTTTTGAACCTACCATAGAAATTGAGGTAGGATTGAATAAGTTCAGTGCTTTATGTGATCTTGGGGCAAGTGTTTCCACTATCCCCAAATCAGTTTATGATAGTCTTAATCTCGGACCTTATGCTAATACCAAGATCATTTTGAATATGGCTAATTCTACTTTTACTCACGCAATAGACATTAAGCATGGTGTTATAGTTCAAATTAATGATTGCCCTGTCATGATTGATCTTGTTATAGTAGATATGCTTGAAGATCCAATTGCTCCTATAGTTCTCGGTAGATCTTTTCTAAGGACTATCAAAGCTGTGATAAATGTGTTTGAGGAAAATGTTAGATTTGATTTACCTGCCAAAGATCCTTTTTTGAGACATTCCCCAGGAAAAAAATGAGGACCTACTCAGGAGAAGGCATCATTCTGAATGCCAGAAGCTATGGTCTCAGTGTGTTTGCACCACCTTGATCATCACTACAGTCGAGCTAACCGACCGAAAACAAGCGCTTCGCGGGAGGCAACCCACGTGAATAAAGTAGACAAGTAAGTTTTTATTTTTGTTTTCAATAAAAAGAGTGATTGAAGTTCTATGTGAAGAAGTAAGTTTGGAAGAGTGGTTCTAATGAAGGCTTTGCGATGTGCAAGTTGAATTATGTGTTGAATCGATGTTTGGATGCCTGAAAAAATGTCTACGTACTGTTTTGGAACTAACATTCCAGGAGAGCTAAGGAAAAGAAAAGTTTCATAAGAAACAAATGAAAGGACGGTGTTTCACATGACCGCAAGCGGTCACATGAGCGGTCGCATGACCTGCTGGAGGTTTCAACGCAAAACAGCCAGAGACAGCAGAAGCAAACACGGTGTTTCAAATGGGCACGAGCGCCCATTCAAGCGATCGTTTAACTCTTTTGCAGAAAATGAAGAAAATTCTTCAGCGTTCGACGGCGTTCCAAATGGGCACGCGCCCATTTGAGCGGTTGTTTTACACCTTTGACCAGAAGAAGAAAACAGCAGATCAAAAAAAGGTATTTTAAACGGCCGCCGCCGCCCGTATAAGCGGTTGTATGAGATAAGCACAGATGCAGATAAGGCTAATTCCAACGCTAAACCCCAAACGAACATGCGTTTTGTCCGGATTTCATCCATTTGGGATAGCAAAACGGATGGCCATGTCCGCTTTTCTCCGTCCGTCAACCTGTGCACCCAACGGGCAACCGCATCTCAAACTATCCCGCCCTACCCCACCGCGCCTCGGCCATGCTCGCCCGCGAGCTCGTACGCCCGCCGCGCCCGCTTGCACGCTTGCCCCGAGCGCCGGCTAGCTAGCTAGCCAGCAAGCGCGCTCGCTCCGCGCCGCGCATGCAGGAGCTCGCCCGAGCCGCCTCATCCGCGCGCCTGCGTCCGCTCCCGCGCCGCCTCGCTCGCTGGCCTGCCGCAGCGCTCGCCCACAGTAGAGCTCGCCCGCCGCGCCCGCATCAGTGCTCGCCGGTGCAGGAGCGGCCTCGAGCAGGGAGAGGACATGGCGGTAGCGCACCTGTGCTGGAGTCCATCGTCTTGTTGGTGGCACGTGCACGCGTGTTTCCGACCAAGGCCCTGGGGCAGGCTGCGTCGCTCGCATGGCCAAACTGCCCGCACGGACTAGCTAGCTCGCTAGCTAGCAAGCACTCATGCGGCGGGCTAGCTAGCTAGCTAGCACCCAGCGTCTTGCGGCGTCCGGCCTCAGATGCAGACGCGGGCGCAAGGGCGGGCGAGCACCGTCCATGGCCACGAATGCAGATGTGGACACGCTCGAGCTGCTGCCTCCGCGCTGCTGCCTGCTCCAGCGCGAGGTCCTGCCGCCGCACCCTCAACAACAGCCGGGTTCGCCGCGCACGCCCGCGCTCGAGATGCTGCGCCCACTTGCGTCTCCCACGCCCTGTCCGTCCGTGCCCGCCCTGCCGCGCCCCGCCTCGCTGCTCGCCCACAGCAGCAAGCCCGCGCTCGCTCGCGCCCACCCTACCGCGCCCTGCTCGTCACGTGCCCCTCCCGCCGACCGCCGCGTGCTGCTCGTCGCGCCTCCCCACCCGCCGACCGCCGCACACTGCTCGTCGCGTGCCCCACCCGCTGACCGCCGCGCCCTGCTCGTGCACGGGGTGTGGGGGGATAAAAAGGGGTGTGGGGGTGAGAGAAAAAGGAGAGAGAGTGGCAGTGTGGGTGACAAGTGGGTCGGCACGCACGGACGTGAGCTACCCACACAACGTCCATCTTCTGTTCGCTCGGCCTCAAATCCAGATAAAATTTCGGCTGGGAATAGAGTATAACGGACACGGGCCAAACAAAAAATGAGGATGCTCCCGCGCATTGGGTCGTTCATCCTATCCGTTTGTCCCCAATCGGACACACCCGGACGATTTGGGGTCATTCATTGGAGTTGGCCTAAGTTTTTAGGAAGAACGACGGCGTTCCATGTGGACACTTGCATCCACATGAGCAGTCGTTTTGTATCCTGTCGGCCCCAATAAACCCGAGGAAGAAGGTATTTCCCCCCATCTCTCTCTTTTCTTCTTCTTCTTCATCTTCCACCAAACCTCTCCAAACCCTAGCAAAACTTCGCCCGATCTCTCTACTTCCTCGACTTAAGTTCAAACTCTTCCGTGTGATCGATCTACGTTATGTTTCTCCTCCGATCCCCAAGTTACTTTTTGCGAATCCACGTTCTACATGCCGAGCATTTCCATGACTAGAAGATACATATTTTTGATTCAAATTTGAGTTTGACTTGGATTCATTGATATTTTTAGAGGAGTATGACACTATGATTGTCGTAGGGTCAATATTGTTTAAATGTGTTGGACTGAAAAATATTTTATAGATGTTTACATGGAGGCCTTCTCGCGTACATGGTGCTTCGAGTTCATCCACCGCACTGCCACAACAAGTTTTTACCCAGGAGATCGTCTTCACCGACCGTGAAGCAAGAAGACAGTTTAGGCAACTAAGTTCGAGAAAGATCAAAGCAACCAAGTGGGCTTTTGCAATAACACTCACCAAGCTAGGTGTTACTCATGATTTCAATCTGCTTTGTCATAATGTCGGTTTGCACCATTTTGTTTATCAGGGGTGTGAGACATATGAATGCTTGACGCTTGAGTTTCTTAGTACTCTCTCGCATAATGTTGGTTCGATGCCCAATGCATATGAGGAGGAGAGGATCACTTTTTGTCTCTTGGACCAGGACTTCAACATCATTTTTAAGAAGTGGTGTGATTACTTTGGCTTCACCAAAAATGATGATGACATCCGTCGTGTTTTTGATTAAACCGAGCCACACTTGAGGCAAACCTTTAGTTTGATGAGCACGTCACACTCAAGATCTAGTTGCATTGAAAGTCCTGCAATACGTTATTTCTATTATGTTATCACCAACTTGTTGCAGGCACGACGAGAAGTTTCTAAGGTGAATGAGGAGAACATGCTCGTTCTCAGAAAAGCAGCAAATCTTGATGTCGGTTATTCGCGCAACCTAGGGGCAATACTTTGCTACACCTCGCGCATCAAGCAAATCATGCACAAGGATATATCGTCTGTGGAGGAGTGATCATCGTGTTGGCCAACGCCCTTGGTCTCAACTACAGTCTTCTTCGCCCCATTGTCGGTAACACCTTGTTAATATTCGTGTTCTTACTAGCACGGGAATGGTAGTAGTTTGTAATGGCCGTTATTGCATTAGAATTCATGGAGTGGCACACTTGTTGCCTACTCCTATGCCTAACCATTTCTCCTTCGAGCATGGACAATTGCATTATGTTGCACAGGAAGGAGATGTAGCTTTTGACCAAGAAGGCCCAGAACCAGAACAAATAGATGAAGCAGAACTCGCCACCAACAAAGAAGAGGCGCAGCCCCGACAAGAGTACGCCACCTATGCGGACCTCGGCAGCCTCCAGGGCTCCATTGATGATACGAGCAACCTCGCCACATCCCTTCGAGGCACGTCTGCCTACATAAACATGAACTTCTCCAACTTGAACCAAGAGTGGGCTCCTGACCAACCGCCACAATGATCTCGCTGGTTTGGGCTTGCATAATCCTAAGCTTGGGGGAGGTTATCACCACTTCTACAACAAGATGTGGCGTTATTTGAATAAATTGTAATGAGGTTGTACTTAAGCCCGAGGAGCTTCAAAACACTCGTGTTGGTTTGTTCCAATAATTTGCTTTTTTTTGCCTTCGTGATTTTTTCGTTTGCATGTTAGTTTTCAAAAACCCAAAAAACCAAAAAAAATAGAATAAGCTTCGCTTCACTCTTATTCTTTATCTTGCCCTTTGGAGTTTGTCTGCAGTTTTTTTTTCAAAGGAGTTGATCAACGCCGGACAACGAGGAATGCAAGATTAAAGAAGAGAAGTGTGTAAATTCACAACCGTGAAGGTACATCCTATGACCCCCGTCTTTTGCACTTGAAATGCTTAGAGTAGATGTAGTAGTATGTGTGATATGTGCAGGTGGGAGTAAGCCTTGATAGTTAAGACAAAGGTTTTGTTCTAGTAGCTGAAATAATTTGGTAGCCTTTGTTGTGTTTAGTTTAGACAACCAAGACTTGTCGTGGGACTGTTTTTGAAAGAATTGATATTAACTAAGGATAACTATGCACAAGAGAAAGTCTTTCAAGACTTGGGAGTTGAGAAAATTGTAGTAGAAGTGATGATTGAATTGCTCAACCCCATGTTGTTAATTTCAATAGACTTGATAGCACTTTTGGATTAAATTGTCTAGAGGAACTTAGTTGAAGGGTGAATGAGATGATGCCAAAAATCTGTTGTGTTTCTTACATGGTGCTTCAATTCCTTGCTGGTGTCATGGCCCTGCTACTATATGCACGCGTACGTGTGTAAATGTGGCTTCATCACCTTTCTTGATGTTATGCTGAGGACTCCGCTGGCTAATGAACTATCCCCCAAGAGCGATAGCTCATATTTCGGCTATGAGTTTGTTACCATACATAGTGGGAACACTACAAACGCATATTATTCGGCTTTCTCTTGAAATGGTGTGTATGCGGTAAATAAAAGGAACTGATCAAAAGCGTTCGGAAGAGACATATATCAGAGGTCTATAGTCCCTACACATTAAGCCACATCAAAACCTATGCATGCTCACTTAGTTGGCATAATCCCTTGACGTGACAATCAAAGTTCCAGCACACAATGACTGAAATAAAGTGCTTAAGAGCCTTGAGGAGGAAATGATTGTGGGTGTGATTAAGAGCGTTAGAGCATCATATTTTACTACATGCTTTCACTCCCTAACCTATCTTTTATTGGCTCTATCTAAAGAAAAACTCTTCCATGCATTCCAGCAAGCAAGTGTTGTCTAGAATAAATAGAATAGAGTGTTGCAAGATTACTTTTTCTAGTAGATCAAGAAATTTGTGTTGATTATCTTTGCTTCACTAACACTTGCACTATGACCATGCCACCGCTACAACTATTCTAAGTTTTCATGTCAAGAAGCGGAGGGCTATCTAGGTGTACCAATCGTAAGTGAACCAAAACCTTCTCATTATTTCGGTTTAAACAACTGAGTTCCTTATGATTCAGATTTCTCTTTATGTTGCTCGAGGAAGATCAAGTTTAAGCTTGGGGGAGTTGATGAGTGATATTTTTACACTCATTTCACCCTTGTTTAAATTGAGATATTTAAATTAACAAGAGATATTCACTCCGATATTGGTACTAATGAGTAATGAATGCAAAGGATTCCACAAATCCACTCGTTGATGTGTTTCCACGGGAAATGGGCTAAAAAGGGAAGAAATCACGTGTGGAAATAGAATGGAAGGAGAATGGAGGAGGAAGGAATCACAAGGAGACATCTGCGTCAAGACAACACAAAAGACGATGTTCCATACGGGCACGAGCGCCCATATGAGCGCCCGTATGGCATGAATTCCGAGGCAGATCGTCCAACCCAACAACTTTCATTAAAGGGACCCCACCGAAATGTCAAAAGAGTGGGGAGTATGGAGCACCGAAGTTAGAACCTCGTCCTCATCATCCTCATCCGCAAACCCTAGCCGCTGCCATCTCTATAGCCATCTCCACCACCACAATAGTGCTCATCCATCCCATTCATACTTGTAATCGTGCATCGCACAAGGCATCCATTGTAAGACATATTGCAATCAATCAATCCCAAGATCTGTTCTTCAATGTTTTCTTCCAGCTGTCTAATCTACATGTGTGAGTAGTTCGATAAGGTATGGGTTGAGGCATAAGCCTTGCAACTCGAGGTATTTGTTCAGGGGATCAATGGAAGACTTTGATATACCGTCCCATATGTGTGAAATAAATTGTTCCCTGAAGATGTTTCTTGTCTTGTCCATGATCTTCATCCCCACAGGTACCCAGGATCATGGAGATCGAGCACCGGTGAGGCTAGGAGCAAGGAGACTCTGAAGTGTTATACCGAACATCGGTCACAATAAGGTTTAGTACGGTAACATGGATCATATCCTTGGGCAAAAATGAGGTGTAGTCATTAAACGCCCAAAGCTCTTGTCTGATTTCATTATCTTAATTATCGAGGCAACCCCGCAAGATGGATAGGGCTTGCTGTAGGACAACTTATTCATGATGCAGGACTCATGCCGGTCAAGATGTTATTTGGACACATCCCCCACTTTGATCCGTAACAAGCACATCTTGACGGGTGACTTTGAGCGCAAAAACTAATATCTTATTTGATCCCATCGCAAATACAAGGTTGTAAGCATAAGACCTCATACCCGTACCTCTTTTTATTATAAGTGTTTGAATCACTATTTGCTTGCTGATCCGGTCAAAAGCTGGATTTGATACATTGACGAAAGCTTGCTAGAGACCATCGCTTCAAGGGAATCTTCCTCTCATGGGTTCGATAACCTAGGGTCATCTCTGGGGAAATAGGTGCGGGATACTCTTTTCTCTTGCAATACTGGATCAATAAAGATGAGATATCAAAGAGCAGGAGAATGCCGCCACGCATCAGGTGCGGTGCGCCGCACTATCTGAGCGGAGCCGTGTCAGCATCTTGTTGACTCAACCACTCGAGAGGCCGTTTCTAGGGCCGGTAAGCACTCCAATTCCCCACTAGGAACGGGCAGCCGCTGTTGGTGCCTTAATTGCGCCCCATTGCGTACGCACTGCCCGAATTCGCCGCCATGAAGCCAACGAGCTAGTCGATTGGCTCTTAGACCTCCTCGTCCCCCCAGGTGCCACCAATGACGAAGCAAAGCAAAATGCTCGTCGCGACTTGGAATCGACCATCGCCCATGAAATAACCTGGGCGAAGATCGATATTGTGGTACATCAGTTCCGTGAGCGTATCAGATGCGTGGATGAGCGCCTGTACCAGTGCATGCTCAGCCAAGAGTCCCCGTAGGTTTAGGCCCTGTTTGTATCGGTTTTCGCCCAGTTTTCCACAATTAACTTGGCAACTATCTTGTTCTTAATTAATGAAAAGGCAAAGCTTTTACTTCTTCTGGCTAGTTTATGTAAAAAAACAATTTAAGTTTGAATGGAAGTGGTCCGTTATGTAAAGATTGCACACCGTTTCTAAAAGCACAAACATGTGTGATAGTAGGGAGTAGGTCCCACATGGTAACCATCGGGAAACGACTTAAACGAGAGGAGGCAACTCTTATCAGCAAGGGGCAACTTCCCATCCGCTAGCCGAGTCGAATAGAACTCACAAGTTAATGTTGGAAATATGCCCTAGAGACAATAATAAAATGGTTATTATTATATTTCCTTGTTCATGATAATTGTCTATTGTTCATGCTATAATTGTATTAACCGGAAACCATAATACATGTGTGAATACATAGACCACAGCATGTCCCTAGTGAGCCTCTAGTTGACTAGCTCGTTGATTAATAGATGGTTGTGGTTTCCTAACCATGGACATTGGATGTCGTTGATAACGGGATCACATCATTAGGAGAATGATGTGATGGACAAGACCCAATCCTAAGCATAGCACAAGATCGTGTAGTTCGTTTGCTAGAGCTTTTCTAATGTCAAGTATCATTTCCTTAGACCATGAGATTGTGCAACTCCCGGATACCGTAGGAATGCTTTGGGTGTATCAAACGTCACAACGTAACTGGGTGACCATAAAGGTGCACTACAGGTATCTCCGAAAGTGTCTGTTGGGTTGGCACGAATCGAGACTGGGATTTGTCACTCCGTATGACGGAGAGGTATCTCTGGGCCCACTCGGTAATGCATCATCATAACGAGCTCAATGTGACTAAGGAGTTAGCCACGGGATCATGCGTTACGGAACAAGTAAAGAGACTTGACGGTAACGAGATTGAACAAGGTATAGGGATACCGACGATCGAATCTCGGGCAAGTAACATACAGATGGACAAAGGGAATTGTATACGGGATTGATTGAATCCCTGACATCGTGGTTCATCCGATGAGATCATCGTGGAACATGTGGGAGCCAGTATGGGTATCAAGATCCCGCTATTGGTTATTGGCCGGAGAGATGTCTCGGTCATGTCTGCATGGTTCCCGAACCCGTAGGGTCTACACACTTAAGGTTCGGTGATGCTAGAGTTGTAATGGGAATTGTATGTGGTTACCAAAAGTTGTTCGGAGTCTCGGATGAGATCCCGGACATCACGAGGAGTTCCGGACTGGTCCGGAGGTAAAGATTTATATATAGGAAGTCCTATTTTGGCGACCGGAAAATGTTCGGGATTTTTCGGTATTGTACCGGGAAGGTTCTAGAATGTTTCGGAGTGGGGCCCACCTGCATGGGAGGACCCACATGAACATGGGTCGTGGGGGGCAAGGCCCCACACCCCTGGTCAAGGCGCACCAAGGTCCCCCTTAGAAGGAATAAGATCATATCCCGAAGGGATAAGATCAAGATCCCTAAAAAGGGGGGATAACAATCGGTGGGGAAGGGAAAGGATGGGATTTCTTTCCTCCCACCTTTGCCAACGCCCCAATGGACTTGGAGGGCAAGAAACCAGCCCCCTCCACCCCTATATATAGTGGGGAGGTGCATGGGAGCTGCACCCCTTTCCCCTGGCGCAGCACTCCCCCCTCCTACTCCTCCTCCTCCGTAGTGCTTAGCGAAGCTCTGCCGGAGAACCACGAGCTCCACCGCCACCATGCCGTCATGCTGCCGGAGCTCTCCCTCAACTTCTCTTCTCCCCTTGCTGGATCAAGAAGGAGGAGACGTCCCCAGGCTGTACGTGTGTTGAATGCGGAGGCGCCGTCCGTTCGGCGCTTGAATCGGATCTTCCGTGATTTGAATCGCCGCTAGTACGACTCCATCAACCGCGTTCTTGTAACGCTTCCGCTTAGCGATCTTCAACGGTATGAAGATGCACTCCCTCTCACTTGTTGCTAGCATCTCCTAGATTGATCTTGGTGACATGTAGGAAATTTTTGAATTATTTCTACGTTCCCCAACAGTGGCATCATGAGCTAGGTCTATGCGTAGATTCTATGCACGAGTAGAACACAAGTAGTTGTGGGCGATGATTTGTTCAATTTGTTTACCGTTACTAGTCCTATCTTGATTCAGCGGCATTTTGGGATGAAGCGGCTCGCACCGACCTTACGCGTACGCTTACGTGAGACAGGTTCCACCGACTGACATGCACTTGTTGCATAAGGTGGCTAGCGGGTGTCTGTCTCTCCCACTTTAGTCGGATCGGATTCGATGAAGAGGGTCCTTATGAAGGGTAAATAGCAATTGGCATATCACCATTGTGGCTTTTGTGTAGGTAAGAAACGTTCTTGCTAGAAACCCATAGCAGCCACGTAAAACATGCAACAACAATTAGAGGACGTCTAACTTGTTTTTGCAGGGTATGCTATGTGATGTGATATGGCCAAAAGGATGTGATGAATTATATATGTGATGTATGAGATTGATCATGTTCTTGTAATAGGAATCACAACTTGCATGTCGATGAGTATGACAACCGAAAGGAGCCATAGGAGTTGTCTTAATTTATTGTATGACCTGCGTATCAATGAAAACGTCATGTAATTACTTTACTTTATTGCTAACCGTTAGCCATAGTAGTAGAAGTAATAGTTGGCAAGACAACTTCATGAAGACACGATGATGGAGATCATGGTGTCATGCCGGTGACGATGGTGATCATGCCGCGCCTCGAAGATGGAGATCAAAAGCACAAGATGATATTGGCCATATCATGTCACTTTATGATTTGCATGTGATGTTTATCATGTTTACATCTTATTTGCTTAGAAAGACGGTAGCATAAATAAGATGATCCCTCACTAAAAATTTCAAGAAATGTGTTCCCCCTAAGTGTGCACCGTTGCGAAGGTTCGTTGTTTCGAAGCACCACGTGATGATCGGGTGTGATAGATTCTAACGTTCGCATACAATGGGTGTAAGCCAGATTTACACATGTGAAACACTTAGGTTGACTTGACGAGCCTAGCATGTACAGACATGGCCTCGGAACACGAGACCGAAAGGTCGAACATGAGTCGTATAGTAGATGCGATCAACATGGAGATGTTCACCATTGATGACTAGTCCGTCTCACGTGATGATCGGACACGGCCTAGTCGATATGGATCATGTATCACTTAGATGACTAGAGGGATGTCTATCTGAGTGGGAGTTCATTAAATAATTTGAACTCATTATCATGAACATAGTCAAAGTGTCTTTGCAAATTATGTTGTAGATAGCTCACGCTGTAGCTCCCCTATTTTATTGATATGTTCCTAGAGAAAAGTAAGTTGAAAGATGATGGTAGCAATAATGCAGACTGGGTCCGTGATCTGAGGATTATCCTCATTGCTGCACAGAAGGCTTATGTCCTTAATGCACCGCTCTATGCGCCACCCCCTCAAGCGTCATCTGTAGATGTTTTGAACATCTGACAGGCATGTTCTGATGACTACTTGATAGTTCAGTGCGTCATGCATTACGGCTTAGAATTGAGGCTCCAAAATGTTTTGAACGTCACGGAACATATGAGATGTTCTAAGAGCTGAAATTGGGATCTCAGGCTCATGCCTGCGTTGAGAGGTATGAGACCTCCAACAAGATTCTTTGCCTACAAGATGAAGGAGAATAGCTCAATCAGTGAGCATGTGCTCAGATTGTCTGGGTACTACGATCACTTGAATCGAGTGGGAGTTAATCTTCCAGATAAGATAGTGATTAATATAGTTCTCCAAGTCACTGCCACCTAGCTACTAGAGCTTCGTGATGAACTATAACATGCCAGGGATGGATAAGATGATCCCTGAGCTGTTCGCGATGTTTGACACCGCGAAGGTAGAAATCAAGAAGGAGCATCAAGTGTTGATGGTTAGTAAAACCACTAGTTTCACAAAGGGCAAGGGCAAGAAGGGAAACTTCATGGATGGCAAGTCAGTTGCTACTCCAGTGAAGAAACCCAAGGTTGAACCCAAACCTGAGACTAGGTGCTTCTGTTATGAGGAGAACGGTCGCTGAAGCGGAACAACCCTAGATACTTGGTAGAAAAGAAAGCTGGCAACGTCGACAGAAGTATATTTGATATACGTGTTATTGATGTGTACCTTGCTAGTACTTCTAGTAGCACCTGGGTATTGGATACCGGTTTGGTTGCTAAATGTTAGTAACTCAAAATAAAAGCTACAGAATAAACGAAGGCTAGCTAAGGGTGAGGTGACGATGTGTGTTGGAAGTGTTTCCAAGGTTGATGTGATCACCATCGCACACTCTCTCGGGATCAGTGATGAACCTAAATAAATGTTATTTGCTGTTTGCGTTGAGCATGAACATGATTAGATCATGTTTATTGCAATACGGTTATTCATTTAAGTTAGAGAATAATGGTTATTCTGTTTACATGAATAATACCTTCAATGGTCATGCACCCAATGTGAATGGTTTATTGAATCTCGATCGTAGTAATACACATGTTCATAAAAGATGCAAAGTTAATAATGATAGTACCACATACTTGTGGCACTGCCGCTAAAGGTCATATTGGTGTAAAGCGCATGAAGAAACTCCATGCTGATGGATCTTTGGACTCACTCGATTTTGAATCGGTTGAGACATGCGTACCATGCCTCTTAGGCAAGATGACTGAGACCCCGTTTCCGGTATGATGGAGTGGGCTAGTAACTTATTGGAAATAATACATGTTGATGTATGCGGTCCAATGAGTGTTGTAGCATGCAGTGGATATCGTTATTTTCTTACCTTCACTGATGATTTGAGTGGATATGAGTATATTTACTTAATGAAACACAAGTCTAAAACGTTTGAAAAGTTCAAACAAATTCAGAGTGAAGTTTAAGATCATCGTGACAAGAAGATAAAAATGTCTACGATATGATCGTGGAGGTGAATATCTGAGTTACGAGTTTTGTTTACAACTTAAGATAATGTGAAAGTTGTTTCACAACTCACGCCACCTGGAACACCATAGTGTGATGGTGTGTCCGAATGTCGTAGTCGTACTCTATTGGATATGGTGCGTACTATGATGTCTCTTATCGATTTGCCACTATCGTTTTGGGGTTAAGCATTAGAGACAACTACATTCACTTTAAATAGGGCACCATCTAATTCCGTTGAGATGACACCATATGGTTTGGCAGAAACCTAAGCTGTCATTTCTCAGAGTTTGGGAATACGACGCTTATGTCTGATAAGCTCGAACCCAAAGCGGAAATGGGCATCTTCATAGAATACCCTAAGGAAACATTTGGGTATGCCTTCTATCTCAGATCCGAGGGCAAAGTATTTGTTGCTAAAATCGGGTCCTTTCTTGAGAAAAGGTTTCTCTCGAAAGAATTGAGTGGGAGGAAGATAGAACTTGATGAGGTTGTTGAACCTTTGTTTCAACCAAAGAGTAGCGCAGCGCAGAAAGATGTTTCTGTGGAGCCTACATCAGTTGAAGAGGAAGTTAATGGTGATGATCATGAAGCTTCGGATCAAGTTACTATCGAACCTCATAGGTCGACAAGGACGTGTACTACTCCTGAGTGGTACGACAACCCTGTCTTGGAGGTCATGTTGTTGGAGAACAATGAACCTAAAAACTATGGAGAAGCGATGATGGGCCCGGATTCCAACAAATGGTTAGAGGCCATGAAATCCGAGAAAGGATCCATGTATGAAAACCAAGTATGGACTTTGGTAGACTTGCCCGTTGAATGGCAAGTCGTTGAGTACAAATGGACCTTTAAGAAGAAGACAGACACTGATGGTAAATGTTACCATTTATAAAGCTCGACTTGTCGCAAAGAAGTTTCCGACAAGTTCAAGGAGTTGACTACGATGAGACTTTCTCACCCATAGCGATGCTAAAGTCTGTTGGAATTATGTTAGCAGTTGCTGCATTTTTTGATTATGAAATCTGGCAGATGGATGTCAAAACATAGTTCCCTTGAGGAAAGGTTGTATGTGATACAACCAGAAGGTTTTGGCGATCCTAAGGATGCTAAAAAGTATGCAAGCTCCAGCAATCCTTCGATGGACAGGAGCAAGCATCTCGGAGTTGGAATATACACTTTGATGAGGTGATCAAAGTTTTTGAGTTTATACAAAGTTTATGAGAAACTCGTATTTACAAGAAAGTGAGTGGGAGCACTATAGAATTTCTGATGAGTATATGTGGATGACATATTGTTGATCGGAAATGATGTAGAATTTCTGGAAAGCATAAACGGTTGTTTGAAAAGAATTTTTCAAAGGAAGACCTGGATAAAGCTACCTAATTGTTGGGCATCAAGATCTATAGAGATAGATCAAGATGCTTGATGAGACTTTCAATGAGTACATACCTAGACAAGATTTTGAAAGAGTTCAAAATTGATCAGTCAAAGAAGGAGTTCTTACCTGATTTGTAAGGTGTGGATTTGAGTGAGACTCAAAGCTCGACCACGGCAGAAGAAAGAGATAGGACGAAGGTCGTCCCCTTTGCATTATCCATAGGCTCTGTATAATATGCCATGTTGTGTACCGCACCTGTGTGTGCCTTGCCATGAGTCTGTCAAGGGGTACGAGAGTGATCCAAGAATGGATCACTGGACAGCGGTCAAGATTATCCTTAGTAACTAGAGGACTAAGGAAATATTTCTCGATTATGGAGGTGATAAAGAGTTCGTCGTAAAGGGTTACGTCGATGCAAGCTTTAACACCAATCCGGATGACTCTGAGTAGCAATCCGGATACGTATAGTGGAGCAGCCATTTGGAATAGCTCCTAGTGGAGTGTGGTAGCAGTGTCTACAGTATGACATAGAGATTTGCAAAGTACACATGGATCTGAATGTCGCAGACCCGTTGACTAAAGACCTCTCTCACATGCAAAGCATGATCGAACCCCAGAACTCACTGGGTGTTAGATTCATAACAATGTAAATCACATGGTGATGTGAACTAGATTATTGACTCTAGTGCAAGTTGGAGACTGTTGGAAATATGCCCTAGAGACAATAATAAAATGGTTATTATTATATTTCCTTGTTCATGATAATTATCTATTGTTCATGCTATAATTGTATTAACCGGAAACCGTAATACATGTGTGAATACATAGACCACAGCATGTCCCTAGTGAGCCTCTAGTTGACTAGCTCGTTGATTAATAGATGGTTGTGGTTTCCTAACCATGGACACTGGATGTCGTTGATAACGGGATCACATCATTAGGAGAATGATGTGATGGACAAGACCCAATCCTAAGCATAGCACAAGATCGTGTAGTTCGTTTGCTAGAGCTTTTCTAATGTCAAGTATCATTTCCTTAGACCATGAGATTGTGCAACTCCCGGATACCGTAGGAATGCTTTGGGTGTATCAAACGTCACAATGTAACTGGGTGACCATAAAGGTGCACTACAGGTATCTCCGAAAGTGTCTGTTGGGTTGGCACGAATCGAGACTGGGATTTGTCACTCCATATGACGGAGAGGTATCTCTGGGCCCACTCGGTAATGCATCATCATAACGAGCTCAATGTGACTAAGCAGTTAGCCACGGGATCATGCGTTACGGAACGAGTAAAGAGACTTGACGGTAACGAGATTGAACAAGGTATAGGGATACCGACGATCGAATCTCGGGCAAGTAACATACCGATGGACAAAGGGAATTGTATACGGGATTGATTGAATCCCCGACATCGTGGTTCATCCGATGAGATCATCATGGAACATGTGGGAGCCAATATGGGTATCCAGATCCCGCTATTGGTTATTGGCCGGAGAGATGTCTCGGTCATGTCTGCATGGTTCCCGAACCCGTAGGGTCTACACACTTAAGGTTCGGTGACGCTAGAGTTGTAATGGGAATTGTATGTGGTTACCAAAAGTTGTTCAGAGTCTCGGATGAGATCCCGGACATCACGAGGAGTTCGGGAATGGTCCGGAGGTAAAGATTTATATATGGGAAGTCCTATTTTGGCCACCGGAAAATGTTCGGGATTTTTCGGTATTGTACCGGGAAGGTTCTAGAAGGTTTCGGAGTGGGGCCCACCTGCATGGGGGGACCCACATGAACGTGGGTAGTGGGGGGCAAGGCCCCACACCCCTGGTCAAGGCGCACCAAGATCCCCCTTAGAAGGAATAAGATCATATCCCGAAGGGATAAGATCAAGATCCCTAAAAAGGGGGGATAAAAATCGGTGGGGAAGGGAAAGGATGGGATTTCTTTCCTCCCACCTTTGCCAACGCCCCAATGGACTTGGAGGGCAAGAAACCAGCCCCCTCCACCCCTATATATAGTGGGGAGGTGCATGCGAGCTGCACCCCTTGCCCCTGGCGCAGCACTCCCCCCTCCTACTCCTCCTCCTCCGTAGTGCTTAGCGAAGCTCTGCCGGAGAACCACGAGTTCCACCGCCACCATGCCGTCGTGCTGCCGGAGCTCTCCCTCAACTTCTCCTCTCCCCTTGCTGGATCAAGAAGGAGGAGACATCCCCAGGCTGTACTTGTGTTGAATGCGGAGGCGCCGTCTGTTCGGCGCTTGAATCGGATCTTCCTCGATTTGAATCGCCGCTAGTACGACTCCATCAACCGCGTTCTTGTAACGCTTCCGCTTAGCGATCTTCAAGGGCATGAAGATGCACTCCCTCTCACTTGTTGCTAGCATCTCCTAGATTGATCTTGGTGACATGTAGGAAATTTTTGAATTATTTCTATGTTCCCCAATAGTTAAGCATGCTAGGGCTGGAGCAGTCTAAGGAAGGGTGACCCGGTGGTAGGTTGCTATATCTCAAGCTTCATTTAAGCGCCATGATACAGTCATTACAAACATTTACAATCTAAATGTGTCTATAGTGACCTGTCATGTCGATTAAATAAACCTTGAAATCTGGTGACCCACAAGTATAGGGGATCAATCATAGTCCTTTCGATAAGTAAGAGTGTCGAACCCAACAAGGAGCAGAAGGAAATGAAAAGTGGTTTTCAGCAAGGTATTTTCTGCAGGCACTGAAATTGTCGGTAACAGGTAGTTTAATAGCAAGGTAATTTGTAACAAGCAAGTAATATTAACGGTAACAAAAGTGTAGCAGGGTAGCCAAATCCTTTTTGTAGCAAAGGACAGGCCGAAACAGTCTTTGATAATAAGTAAAACGTTCTCGAGGACACTGTCGGGCCCGTGGGACTGGGGGTACCCATGTCCGTCTGCCTGCGGCCCAGACACGGTGCCTGGCCTGGGCCCAACACAACCCACCTTCAAGGCTTCACGGGCAAGACCCTCGTGAGGTGCACGTCTACGGGCGTCATCAGGAGTTCCCCGAGGGCCTAGCGTAGAGTGGCCTCCCAAAGTAGCCACCTGAGGCCCCTCGCGGGGCGGATATGTCTAGGCTCGCTAAGGCCGCCTCGCGCTGCACGTGGGTGATGCGAGCCACGACGAGCGGAGCCAGAAGGGCGCCGGCGGGCGCGGATAAGGATGTTTCCCCTTTCATGCTAAGGGAGGAAGGACAGCGCGGCGGTTCCCGAAGCAATCCCCAAAGGTTGCTGCTTTGGTGATAGAAGACCAGGACGGCGGGCTCGCTAGAACGGAGGTCATCGCTGAGCCCACCGGTGCGTCATGGCAGGAAGCTTGGCAGGTGAAGACCACCTTTAGTCAGGATATGCTGTACTATTGTCCCCCTTCGAATTTGGACGTTGTGGCAACCATTCCCGCCTAGAGTTTCGGGGGGAAGAGGACCAAGGCTAGTATAAGTATAGCTAGGCCACCAGCTTAGAGAGGGATCCGAATCCAGTCGAGTTCATCCACCCCTCAAGCCCGGAGCCGCTCCTAGAGCCTCCCGAGGCCACTTGTACTCACATATTCATCCTCCCTCGCGAGGCAATCCACACAAAGCAGTAGTAGGGTCTAACACCGCAAGGTGGCCCGAACCTGGGTAAACTACTGATTTGTGTTCTTCTTCCTTCCCGCACGGGCACACCGGAGCGTGGCTGTGAGGTTATGACATAAGGGGTCGGACTTAGTGGAGTTCTGCGAGCACACCCTAGAGTTCAAACCTTTCTTGGGTCCCCAGAGCCCATTTTCCGACATTTGGCGTGCCAGGTAGGGGTGTGCTGAAGTCCTCCCGCTTCGTTCCGGTTTCTGCTCTGTCGTCTCCATGGCCGATGCTCGCCGTGTCCGTGCCGAGCGCCGAGCAGCTCGTGTCGCCCAGACGGAGCTTGCATGCCGTGGCGGCCACTGCCACTCCCCCTCGACCGTGGCCAACGCCGCCACTGACCCTGCAGCCCGCGAGCAACAGGACTCCTCCGTGCACCCTTCTCTGCAGGCGGACGGCCGCACCGCTACGCCTTCGCTCACCCCGGCAACGGCCTCGTCCTCCCATGCTTGCCGAGGGCCTGTGAATGCGCAGGCTGCGCTGCTCATGGCACGCGAGCTTCTGCGCTACTGTCCGGCCGATGAAGGCTACGACGCCTGGCTCGACCGCATCACCGATCTCGTCAAGTAACACGTAGTTTGATAGCAAGATAATTTGATAACGGACAAGTAACAGTAATGGTAAATAAAGTGCGGCAAGGTAGCCAAATCCTTTTTGTATCAAAGGATAGGCTGGAGTGGTCTCTTATAGTAAGCAAAGCGTTCTTGAGGGCACACGGGAATTTCATCTAGTCACTTTCATCATGTTGGTTTGATTCGCGTTCGCTACTTTCATAATTTGATATGTGGGTGGACCGGTGCTTGGGTGCTGTTCTTACTTGAACAAGCCTCCCACTTATGATTAACCCCATCGCAAGCATCCGAAACGACGAAAGAAGTATTAAGATAAAATCTAACCATAGCATTAAACATATGGATCCAAATCAGTCCCTTACGAAAATAGCGCATAAACTAGGGTTTAAGATTCTGTCACTCTAGCAACCCATCATCTAATAACTACTCCACAATGCATTCCCTTAGGCCCAAAGATGGTGAAGTGTCATGTAGGTGACGTTCACATAAGACCACTAAAGGAATCACAACATACATATCTTCAAAATATCGAATACATATCAAATTCACATGATTACTTGCAACATGACTTCTCCCACGGCCTCAAGAACAAAGGTAACTACTCACAAATAATATTCATGCTCAAGATCAGAGGGGCACTAAATAGCATAATGGATCTGAACATATAATCTTCCACCAAATAAACCATATAGCAATCAACTACAACATGTAATCAACACTACTAGTCACCCAGAGGTACCAATCTAATGTTTCGGTACAAAGATTGAACACAAGAGATGAACTTTGGTTTGAGATGAGATGGTGCTGTTGAAGATGTTGATGGAGATTGGCCTCCCAAAGATGAGAGGGTTGTTGGTGAAGACGATGGCTTCGATTTCCCCCTCCGGGAGGGAAGTTCCCCCGGTGGAATCGCTCCGCCGAAGGGCAAAAGTGCTCCTGCCCAAGTTCCGCCTCGAGACGGTGACGCTCCGTCCCGAAAGTCCTCCGCTTATTTTTTTTCTAGGTCAAAAGACCTCACATTCCAGAAGATAGGCACCGGAGGTGGGCCGGGCTGCCCACCACCCACCAGGGCGTGCCTGGGAGCCCCCCTCTAGTAGTTCTTTTCTCCAATATTTATTAAATATTCCAAAATGGTTCTCCTTAAAATTTCAGCTCTTTTGGAGATGTGCAGAATAGGTATCTCCGACGTGGCTTTTCAGGTCCAGAATTCCAGCTGCCGGTATCTTCCCTCTTTGTGTAAACCTTGCATATTATGAGAGAAAAGGCATTAGAATTACTCCATAAAGTGTCATTATGCATAAAAACATTATAAATAATAGTAGTAAAACATGATGCAAAATGAACGTATCAACTCCCCCAAGCTTAGACCTCGCTTGTCCTCAAGCGAAAGCAGATATCGAAAATCATGTCCACATGTTTAGAGAGAGAGGTGTCGATAAAAACAAAATATGGACATAGTAGCATCATGCTTATTATCATAACAGCAACAAACTTTATCATAAAGCTTTATCATATAATTTCTCATGAACAAGTAACAATTCATCATATTTTTAGGAAGGGTCACGTATCAGAGCCTTTTGGCAAGTCCACATATTCAACCATCATTTAATCGTCTATGATTGCTAACACTCACAACATATATATGAGCAAAAAGTTTCAACCGGACACATAGAAAGATAGGGGCTTATAGTTTCTCCTCCCAACTTATTCACCTCAAGGATGATGTCAACAATAATAACTCATGATCACTCACATCCAACTGGATATATGTGCCTAAATCTTTCCCTACCACATGATGCTTGCCAAAGAGAAAATAAAAAGGAATAGAGGAAAATACTTTGACTCCTGCATAAAAAGTAAATACATAAAAGTAAAAGATAGGCCCTTTGCAGAGGGAAGCAGAGGTTGTCATGCGCTTTTTGGTTTTGTATGCACAATCTCTTAATGCAAAAGAACGCCACATTCTATTGCCCCTTATGAAAGCAACGTTTATTATGCAGTCCGTCGCTTTTATTACTTTGCCATCACAAGTTCGTACAACGCTTAATTTCTCTTACACTAAATGATCAAACACATTTGGAAGCAATTTTTATTGCCTTTTTGCACCGATGACAACTTACTTGAAGGATCTTACTCAATCCATAGGTAGGTATGGTGGACTCTCAAAACATGAGTTTGGGTTTAAGGTTTTTGGATGCACAAGTAGTATCTCCACTTAGTGTGGATTTGGCTAGCAAAGATAATGAGCAAGCGCCACATGTTGAAGGATCTATGACAATATAACTTCTATGTGAATATGAACAAACATAAATCATTTCGTTGTCTTCCTTGTGCAACGTCAACAGTTTGTCATAAGATATTTAGTGGGGGCTCACAATCATAAAAGATGTCCAAGATAGTGTATTTGCATGTGAATCTTCTCTTCCCTTATTAATTCTTTCATGAATTTGCATCATTGACTAATGCTATGTTTGTCAACTTTCAATAAATTTTACCACTTATACTTTTCCTTATTGTCATTACTTACCATAAGATTAGCATATGATCTTTTTCATTATTTACTTTTATTTTGATTGAAACATAAAAGTAAAGAAGCAAAAACTCAAACTAAACTTTATTATATAACTCTCACTCGATTACATAGATAGATAGATCATGAAACTAGCACTCGAAAATAGATCATACTAAACTTTTATTCAACTAAATCACAAAGTAGCTAAGGATCGAACTAAGATAGGTAAAGGGAAGAAAAGTGATAGTGATACGATACCGGGGCATCTCCCCCAAGCTTGGAAAAAGCCAATGGGAGTGCCCATACCCGTGTACTCAAGTCTCCTTTGGTGGGTAAGATGATGATGGTGGTGATGAGGTGGTAGCAAGCTCATCCTCCGGCTTCCATGGCAGCGGCTCACCATCATAAGAGGAAGCACGAGTCTCCTGAGTCCTGCAACTGGCAGCTAAACTCATACCTTTAGATCTTGCATCATACTCAAAGACTTGATTTTGAAGATCATAGATTTGGCTTTGCAGAAAATTGATTTGCTCGTTGAAGGTGAAGACGATGTCCTTCATGGACCGGCCATCCACCTTGTGATTAGGGGTGAACTCCGTGATAATGATGTGATTGGCACCGAGTCCACGCTCTACCATCCCTTGGCACTTGAAGATCTCCTGCTCCACCACCTCAAGCCTGGCCTCCACGCTTCCTGTCTTCTTGGGGCCTTGAACATCCCGGATGTGGAGCACCCCCTCACGCATCTCAATGGCTTGAGGGTGCTTCATCACCTCTGACAAGTAGGGATTGATTACCCTCTCAAAGAACTTGTCCTTGGAGGAGCTTGGTGTGGCCATGGCGATCTAGATCTGTCAGAAAAATAGCACAAAACAAGAATAGATGATTTCTCCGTGATATGGTGGTCAAATCATCCGGGGGTATATATAAAGATTTTTTATCTTGGGAAACAAGCATACAGAAGAAAAACAGAGTCGGGAAGGTGCCCGAGGGGCCCACCACCCACCAGGGCACGCCAGGTGGGGCAGGCGCGCCCTGGTGTCTCGTGGCCACCTGGGTTGCCTTCCCGGTTATTTCTCATTTTCCTATTTTTCTAATATTCCAAAACTGACAGAAAATATTTTTGCGGATTTTTCGGAGTCCGTTTACTTATCGTATCACGTACCTCTTCTTTTTTAGGGTTCTGGAGTGTTCTGGAAGGTTTCTGATGCGGAGCATCCTTCGCTCATCCCCATGGCCTCTACACAAACACATCAAGCACCACGTGGACCTATGACAAGAGCTTGAGCATGCGCCATTGAAATCGAGGTGAACTCACTCCTACTTGAGATAGATATGGACATGAATGGAACTTGGTTGCTACCTCACCAAAATATGCTATGTGGCATTAGGTACGAGGACGAACTCCGACAAGAGGTTAAGGAGTACCCCCGAGGCCTAAGAGAAGGACCCCAAGACCCAAGAGCTGACCGGAAGTGTCAAGATGAAGAAAAGGAAGCGTGCAGAAATTGCACTACCGGACAGTCCAGTCCCCACAGCGGACAGTCCGGTCGCACAGAAATTGCACTACCGGATAGTCCGGTCCCCACAGCGGACAGTCCGGTGGCACCCAAAATGCATCTGGACTCACTGTACTGTCTGGTCCTTACCACCGGACTGTCCGGTCCGCCCAATTTTGCTATGGATTGGGCTAAAAAGCCCATGTAACCACCGAGGCCCATACCCTTTCGCCCCTAGACTATATATTCCATGCTCCTCTCAGTTTTTAGGGTTAGCAAAGTATTGGATAGACATTAAGAGAGCTTTGCTCATCTCCCCCTCCTCTTGGAGATCAAGACCTCCAAGGAGTAGACCCCCTTGTGGATTTCAAGGCCTCTTCTTGGAGAAGACTATCATCAAGACCTCACCTCTCTTGGGAGTGGGAAGAACTTTACCCTAGTGCTATTTTCCTTGAATTGTTCTTGTATTCTTGTGGATCTCATGTGTTCTACTCTAGTGGATGTGCAATTTAGTTTGTTTGAGTGATTTTCCCCTTGTGTTCTTGTGAATTCGTCCCTTTTTCCCCCTCCAAGTGTGAAAATACCCCCCTTAGGATTTCACCCTACAACATCTTGGTATCATGAGCCATGGTTGATTCACATCTTGGAGTCCCTACCCCCAATATTTTAGCCTAATTTTGTTGCTTTTTGTCCCAATTCAAAAATCCCCACAAAATTTTGCCCCAAATTTTTTCTTGCAATTTGTTGGATCTTGTGAGATTTTGTTGATTTGGTCCACGAATTTGTTGTTTGGCAAGTAGATCTACCATTTCCCCAACACCCCACACCACCCCCACCATGAAATCCACACAATTCTTCCTTTTTACCCACCAATTTCAAGCTTGAAATCATCCATTTCCGCCTAAAGTTTTGAGTTTGTGCTTCCCAGCCCGCACCAGACTGTCCGCACCCCCGTAGCGGACTGTCGGCTCGCATCAGGACCAAAATCGCTCTTGGACCGGACTGTCCGCTCCCCAATACCGGACTGTCCAATCGAATCAGAAGGTTTTCGGATGAAGACCGGACTGTTCGCTACCCAGGACCGGACTGTCCGCTAGTTCAAAAACTGCTTCGGCTGATTTCTTGTTTCGGCCATATCTTCCACATCCGGAGTCCGATTTTGACGTTCTTTAGCTCGTTGAGTAGCTATTGACATCCCCCATCCATCTAGATATGTTCCAACATCATTTGACTCCATAAATTTTTTGACATTTTGACATCTTTGCCTAGGCCCTCCACCATATCATCCGCAAAACCACCATAGCTTTCCGCAACCTAATCCATTTTGATCCATATAGCATTTGTGGTTGCTTGAGTGGTGACTTGAATCTCATAAGGTGTTTTGGCTACTTAGGGACAGTTCCTTCTTCATCAACTAGCACAACCACTTCTGCATTGCCAACTCCGGAACCACCAACGCATTACGCTATCACCATTTGACATTTTCCGGTTGAGATTTTGAGTTTGCGGTTTTTCCGTTTCCTAGGGTGTTTCGGCTAACTAGGAACAGTTTGACATCCACAACACCGCCGCTGAACTTCACCAAGGATTCAACATCGGCCACCTTCACCTTTTTGACAACCTAACCGTAAGCAAGAACGGTAACCTCTATATCATCTTGGTATCGTGGTATCCCATCATTGTACATTCATTCTTGCCATTGCTTTGTTAACCCCTAGCCCATTTTGCGTCACTTTCCTATCGAGACTAGCCATTTGAGTATTGCAAGGCCACACTACTTATGCACTTTAGTGATCATCGTTACGAACCTACCATTGCATACATACCTCATCTTGGTATCATCATATCATCTATTGTGTCACAAGATTGTTCCCGCATACACAATTGCTATCTTGGTTCGAGCATTTTGCAAAAGTGGCCAAAAAAAATAATAAGCTTTTAAGCAAAATAGAAAAGCAAAGAGCTTGTAAGCAATAGCCATAGCATTGCCACATTGCATATCATACTACCATATTGATCATCTTGGATCATCGTGTGTAAAACACCGGAACATCATACATATGTAGCATACTTGGGATAGAAAGTTGATACATTTTGCATCTCATAGGTTGTGCACAAGTGTCGTATCCGCCTATTGAGCAATCGTGCTAGCGTCTCTCTAGAGTTTTGCAACACGAGCATTTTCCATGGATTCAATATTTGGAGCTCATTCCTTGGTTGCACGACCCTATTTATCTATCCGTGTGTGTGTTTCCGTGTGCCATTCTTTGCTATTGGTCTACTTGCTTTACTTGCAATTTTGTGAACCTTCTCAACATTATCGATATCTTGACTAACATTTTCATGAAATTTTGTGCCACCCATCCTAACCAAGATCCTCCATAAGCTTTACTTGTGTAGGTGTGCGAAACAAACCCGGTACCAATTCTACTATTTTAGCATTACATTGAGTGATACTCGTACATCCTCAATCTTTGGAAAAGGTATCTTGGTATTGTTTATCTCATTTCCTACTCACCTCTACTTGAGTCTTGTGATGGATTGGCAAAGCACATCATCTTCGGTCTTCGACCGCATCGAGCGACTCGCCATCGACATACGACACTCCGAAGCAAGGAAAAGGGACTACCTCGACGACAAGTTCGACGCACACATGGATGACATCCGACACGTGTTGGCCAACTATAAGTCTTCTTTCCCTTCATAATCTTCACAGCGGAGACACTCAAGTCGCACACCTTCGGAACAGCCATCTGATGAAAGTACCATGCGGCACCATCATCATCTTCGAGACGACCGCCAAGATGCCCGCAAGCCAAATATGAATGATGACGAAGAGCGCCATCGACTACAACGACAACGTCACCACCAAGAGGAAGCTACGGCTACCACCACCACTTCGGCATCTTTGCCAAGTGTTATCAAGGAATCTTCGCCTATGGATGTACGGCATCTTCGCCTACTTCCCACGAGTATGTGATGAGGACATCAATACCATTGTTACACCCACAGCCCCTGCTTCTATACATACTGGACCAATTACTAGAGCTCGCGCACGCCAATTAAAATATCAGGTACTTTCGTTTCTTGGTAATGATTCTAAAGTTCATGAGAATATGATGCTGCCTAAATTGGATACATTTGTTTTGCTTACAAATGAAGGGCCTAGCTTGGACAAGAAAGAGGAACCTTGGAGCAAGTTCAAGCATGGAGATGATGGCATGCACAAGGGAAACAAGAACGGAGTTACAAGTGATGATTTCAGGACTTTGAAGCCACCATAATGAGTGCAGGAAGCCTTGGACGAAATATACAAGATGTCACTTCATAAATTTCGTCCAGAGGCTATTATAGGTGCTGCGTCACCTTATTATTGGGCCAGGCCCATGTAATTTCGAAATACTTGAGTATCGGCTGTTTTTAGAGTCCGTATGTGTGGGGAAACAAGAGATAGGGTTGGTTTCGGACCCCTCCTTCAAGGGCCACGAAATCCCCTCCTCTTGCTCCATATATACAGCCCTTAGGGCACCGTTTAGACTTTGGGTTTTGTTTAGATTAAAAGTTCGCCATAGCTGCAACTTCTCGTACTTCGTTTGTGTTCAACGACCAGACCAAGACGTCACAGAACCCCACCTTGATCAATAAAGCTTTCATCTTATATTCGCAATATCCAGATTGCAAATCTTAGTTTCTTGCTTGTTCTTCGTTTGCTTGCAGGAGATAGACCCTCGTGGTCAGGTTGATTGTGCTCCGGCGTGGTCAATAACCTCTCGGAGTTGGTTTAGCGATTGCTAAGGCGCGACGTCCTCGCACGTTCGTAGTCGGATCGTCAAAGTCTACTCCACCAAAAACGATAGCTATCATCTCATCGAAAGATCGGGACACCCTCGCCTCTATCAAGTGGTATCAGATTCCCAGGTTGCTCGGTGAGATTTACAGTTTTTCGTAGTTTAGATCGAGTCTGTTCTTCATACCTACAGTCCAGGAAAAATCCAAAAAAAAAATTTAGGGTTAGTTCATCATATCCGAACCAATCTGAGCCTTTGCATAATCTTTTTAGTGTTTTTGCTTTGTTGAATTTGCGGTTGCATCGTCGTGTCAAGCTGCTGGTCTTAGCGTCTAGTTCTTTAGAGTTTCGAGTTCTGTTCACAAGTTGTCATGCCGCCGCCGCACCATCATCATCGCCCCTACCATATACCACCACAGCTTATCTGCTATTTCTCTGAGTCCATATACCACCACCGATCCGAGTCCATATACCACCACCGATCCGAGTCCATATACCACCACCAATCCGAGCCCACATGTACTACCGTCATATACCATCACCAGTCCGAGTTCCACCAGATTCATCTCTGCCACCAGTCCTAGTCCGAGTCCAGTATTTATTCCTTTATTTTAGAGTTCCAGATCACGCGATACTACGAGTCGTGAACAAGTCGGATTCCCCAATTTTCGTGCTACCCGCAGAAGAAAAATAGTTCCAGTTTCAAAAAAAAAAACTAAGTCTGGAAAATTCTGGCTAGGCAGTTTTTAGACCATTTGTAGACTTTTTCGAAAAAAAATTGTTGCGGAGCAAAAAAAAAAAAAGAGGAAAAAAAAAGTGCAAAAAAAAAAGAAAAAAATTCAGAGTGTGCTCCTCCCTTGTTTACATGCAGCGCCGTGATTTTTGTTAGTGTTCTAGGCTCGCGTCTCTAGCACGGTCTAGCCTAGGACCAGCACAGTACCGTCGTTGAGAGTTTATTCAACATTGCATCTCTGAATTGATTATTGCTGACCCTTTTTGCTACCATATCATAAGCCTTCCTAGCTCCACATACATCTACATCGTGTGTTTGACACCACCTGGCAATCGCTCTGTCCAAGCTCTGAGAGTTTTGACTACAAAGGTTGCCGATCACCACCTGCTGCTGGGTAAGAACTGGTAAGAATTTGAGATTTGCTTGACGGATTTGTGACACCACACCACACCACCACCACCACTTTCTAGTAGTCTGTAGGATCATATTCTTGTGTGTTTCTATTGCTGCTAACCATGGCAGGATCACAAGCCGACGAGATTGACTGGGAGAACATGACGAACAAGGAGTTGCATGATAAATTTCAGCAAATGATGAGTGGCCAGGTGGGAGATGTGCTAAACAGATTTGAAGAGGCCATGGAGAAGATAGATGGCATGGAGAAGTCGTTCGAGACAAAGCTGGATAACAAGTTTAATGAATTGCTCACGCGTCTTCCCCAACCACCACCGGCTGCACCTGTCGCACCTCTGCAACGACAACAACAACGCCCCCTTCCAAATCAGTTCGGACGAGCGAAGCGTGTTCCTCTTGACGATGGCCAAACTTCTGGTGCTGCTGTACCTACTGTTGATGCTTCTTTGGCTCCTGCTCCTGCTGCTGCTGGTGCCGAGGAGGAGGATGATTACGCGGGCGATTATGAGGATGAGGTTGATCAAAATCATAACTACGTGCAACCACCAGCACCAGGTCGTCCACATGCAAATAATCGCAATGGTAGGTCTGCACCACCACTTCAGGTACGAGATCATGACCATCTTCCTAAATTAAAATTGAATATTCCACCATTCGAGGGTAGATATGTTCCTGATATATATCTTACTTGGGAGTTAGAAACTGAACAATGTTTTACATGTTTACAATATCCTGAGGAACGACGTGTTGCTGCTGCTGTTTGTGCTTTCACTAGTTTTGCATGTGTATGGTGGTTTGAACATTGTAGATTATATCCTATTCCAGCTACGTGGGCTGCTTTGGAAACTGCTATGCGTACTCGTTGGGTTCCACCATATTATCAACGTGAATTACTTCAAAAATTGCAGCGCTTAAGACAAGGAAAAAATTCTGTAGAAGAATATTATCAGGAATTACAAACTGGCATGATTAGATGTGGTATTGTTGAGGAGAATGAAGCTATGCTTGCACGTTTCATGGGTGGATTAAATAGAGAGATTCAGACCATTCTAGAGTATAAGGAGTATAATAATATCACTCGTTTATTCCATCTTGCTTGTAAAGCTGAACGTGAAGTGCAGGATCGACAGGCATTGGCGCGAACTAATTTTTCTGCAGGTCGATCTTCATCATGGACACCGCGTGCCTCCTCTACTCCCACACGTCCTACTGCGGCACCACTGACTTCAGCCACCAATTCCAATCGAGATACAAGAAAACAGGCACCACCACCACCATCTGCCAAGAGTACACCTTCTGGGCCTGCCCAGAGCTCTTCTTCATCTATGGCATCAACAGGGCACACACATGATATTATTTGTCGTCGTTGTAAGGGAAGAGGTCATTATGCGAGAGAATGCCAATCTCCGCGTGTTATGATTGCTACTGAGGATGGTAGGTATGAGTCCGCTAGTGATTATGATGAGGAGACTTTGGCTCTTATTACAAGTGAAGAACACGGTGGAGATGATTTTGATCATGAGACGCAATACATGGCTCCTGAAGACGCTGACAGGTATGAATGTTTAGTTGCTCAACGTGTTTTGAGTGTGCAGGTCACACAAGCTGAGCAAAATCAGAGGCATAATTTGTTCCATACAAAGGGAGTTGTGAAGGAACGTTCTGTTCGCGTCATCATAGATGGAGGGAGCTGCAACAACTTGGCTAGCATGGAGATGGTGGAGAAGCTATCTCTCACCACAAGACCACATCCACATCCTTACTATATCCAATGGTTCAACAACAGCAGCAAGGTTAAGGTAACACGTACTGTTCGTGTGCATTTTAGTATCTCTACATATGCTGATTATGTTGATTGTGATGTGGTACCCATGCAAGCATGTTCATTATTACTTGGTAGACCATGGCAATTTGATAAAAATTCTGTACACCATGGTAGAAACAATCAGTATACTCTTGTTCATAAGGATAAACATATTACTTTGCTTCCTATGACTCCTGATTCTATTTTGAAAGATGATATTAATAGAGCTAGTAAAGCAAAACAGGAGAAAAATAAGAGTGAAAATCAGATTGTGGCAAAAGAATTTGAGCAACAAATGAAGCCTAATAATAAACCATCTAGTGTTGCTTCTGAAATTAAATTGAAAAGTGCATGCTTACTTGCCACCAAATCTGATATTGATGATCTAGATTTCAGCAATTCTGTTTCCTATGCTTTTGTGTGCAAAGAGGCGTTATTTTCATTCGAGGACGTGCCTTCCTCTTTGCCTCCTGCGGTCACTAACATTTTGCAGGAGTTCGCTGACGTCTTTCCACAAGACGTGCCACCGGGATTACCACCTATTCGCGGGATTGAGCATCAGATTGACTTAATTCCCGGTGCTTCGTTGCCAAACCATGTGCCATACCGTACCAATCCAGAGGAGACGAAGGAGATTATGCGTCAAGTACAGGAGTTGCTCGACAAAGGTTATATACGCGAATCCCTTAGTCCTTGTGCTGTTCCTATTATTCTAGTGCCGAAAAAGGATGGTACATCGCGTATGTGTGTTGATTGTAGAGGCATTAATAATATTACTATTCGTTATCGTCATCCTATTCCTAGACTAGATGATATGCTTGATGAATTGAGTGGCTCTACAATATTCTCCAAAGTTGATTTGCGTAGTGGATACCATCAAATTCGTATGAAATTGGGGGATGAATGGAAAACAGCATTTAAAACAAAGTTTGGATTATATGAGTGGTTAGTCATGCCTTTTGGGTTAACTAATGCACCTAGTACTTTCATGAGATTAATGAACGAAGTTTTACGTGCTTTCATTGGATGATTTGTGGTTGTCTATTTTGATGATATACTGATTTATAGCAGATCTTTGGAGGAACATTTGGAACATTTACTTGCTGTTTTTATTGCTTTACGTGATGCACGTTTGTTTGGTAACCTTGGGAAGTGCACCTTTTGCACCGACCGAGTATCTTTTCTTGGCTATGTTGTTACTCCACAGGGAATTGAAGTTAATAAAGCCAAGATTGAAGCTATTGAGAGTTGGCCACAGCCCAAAACGGTCACTCAAGTGAGGAGTTTTCTTGGACTCGCTGGTTTCTATAGGCGTTTTGTGAGAGATTTCAGCACCATTGCTGCACCTCTCAATGAGCTTACAAAGAAGGATGTGCCTTTTGTTTGGGGTACCTCACAGGAAGAAGCCTTCACGGTATTGAAAGATAAGTTGACACATGCTCCTTTACTCCAACTTCCTGATTTTAATAAGACTTTTGACCTTGAATGTGATGCTAGTGGAATTGGATTAGGAGGTGTTTTATTACAAGATGGCAAACCTGTTGCATACTTTTCTGAAAAATTGAGTGGGCCTAGTCTGAACTATTCTACTTATGATAAAGAATTATATGCTCTTGTTCGGACCTTAGAAACATGGCAACATTATTTATGGCCCAAAGAATTTGTTATACATTCTGATCATGAATCTTTGAAACACATTAAAAGTCAAGCAAAACTGAACCGTAGACATGCTAAATGGGTTGAATTTATTGAGACTTTCCCTTATTTCATTAAACACAAGAAGGGTAAAGAAAATGTTATTGCTGATGCATTGTCTCGTCGTTATACTATGCTTTCACAACTTGACTTTAAAATATTTGGTTTGGAGACCATCAAAGATCAATATGTGCATGATGCTGAATTTAAAGATGTATTGCAGAATTGTAAGGAAGGGAGAACATGGAACAAGTTCGTCGTTAACGATGGATTTGTGTTTCGTGCTAACAAGCTATGCATTCCAGCTAGCTCCGTTCGTCTTTTGTTGTTGCAGGAGGCGCATGGAGGAGGATTAATGGGACACTTTGGCGTGAAGAAGACGGAGGATATACTTGCTACACATTTCTTTTGGCCAAAGATGAGACGGGATGTTGAGCGTTTTGTTGCTCGCTGCACTAGATGTCAAAAAGCTAAGTCACGACTCAATCCTCATGGTTTATATATGCCTTTGCCTGTACCTAGTGTTCCTTGGGAGGATATATCTATGGACTTTGTTTTAGGTTTACCTCGAACAAAGAAGGGGAGGGATAGCATATTTGTTGTCGTGGATAGGTTCTCGAAAATGGCACACTTTATACCATGTCATAAAAGCGATGATGCTGTTAATGTTGCTGATTTGTTCTTTCATGAAATTATACGCTTGCATGGTGTGCCAAATACTATTGTTTCAGATCGTGATACTAAATTTCTTAGCCACTTTTGGAGATGTTTATGGGCTAAGTTGGGGACTAAACTGCTTTTTAGTACTACATGTCACCCCCAAACTGATGGACAAACTGAAGTAGTCAATAGAACATTGTCTACTATGCTTAGGGCTGTTTTGAAGAATAACAAGAAAATGTGGGAAGAATGCTTGCCTCATATTGAATTTGCTTATAATCGTTCATTGCATTCTACTACTAAGATGTGTCCTTTTGAAATTGTGTATGGTTTCCTTCCTCGTGCACCAATTGATTTGTTGCCTCTTCCATCTTCGGAGAAGGTTAATTTTGATGCTAAACAACGTGCTGAATCTTAAAAATGCATGAGTTAACTAAGGAGAACATTGAGCGTATGAATGCTAAATATAAACTTGCTGGAGATAAGGGTAGAAAACATGTTGTGTTTGCACCTGGAGATCTTGTTTGGTTACATTTGCGTAAGGATAGATTTCCTGATTTGCGCAAATCAAAGCTAATGCCACGTGCTGATGGTCCTTTTAAGGTGTTAGAGAAAATAAATGATAATGCATATAAACTTGAGCTGCCTGCAGATTTTGGGGTTAGTCCCACTTTTAACATTGCAGATCTGAAGCCTTATTTGGGTGAGGAAGATGAGCTTCCGTCGAGGACGACTTCATTTCAAGAAGGGGAGGATGATGAGGACATCAATACCATTGTTACACCCACAGCCCCTGCTTCTATACATACTGGACCAATTACTAGAGCTCGCGCACGCCAATTAAAATATCAGGTACTTTCGTTTCTTGGTAATGATTCTAAAGTTCATGAGAATATGATGCTGCCTAAATTGGATACATTTGTTTTGCTTACAAATGAAGGGCCTAGCTTGGACAAGAAAGAGGAACCTTGGAGATAGACCCTCGTGGTCAGGTTGATTGTGCTCCGGCGTGGTCAATAACCTCTCGGAGTTGGTTTAGCGATTGCTAAGGCGCGACGTCCTCGCACGTTCGTAGTCGGATCGTCAAAGTCTACTCCACCAAAAACGATAGCTATCATCTCATCGAAAGATCGGGACACCCTCGCCTCTATCAGTATGCCTACTTCGACATCATCAAGTCCAAGGCGACCACCTACAAGCGAGGACGTCACTTCCATCTTCGAAAGCCCCTCAAGGAAGACGGTCGAGCATGGGAAATTCCCTTCGGTCATGGAGACGAGCTACGAGGTGCCACATCATATGGGCCTCATACAAGATGGCGACAAGATGGTCAAGCAAGGGCCATCCCCTTTGACCACAGCGACGAGCACAAACCTCTTCAACAACATGAAGACGGCGCCCCAATGGGACTCCTACTCCGAGTCTAGCTACGAGACCGCCCATGAGACCTTCTGTTTGGTCTCCGATGAGAGTGATGATTTGCCACATCCTATGGCATTCATCTTTGGAGGCGTTATGGACGACGAGGTTGAGCATGGAGACATTTGCACCCACATCTCTCCGACACCCACATATGACGAGATCCCCATTTTCCACGTGAGGAGAGCCACCACCCCATGAGTGAGATGATTGACTCCACCATATGTGACATTGAGTGCATTTCCAATGAGAGGATGAGTGTGACCACCACTAGCCCCACGCAAAAGAGCATATTACACACCCTATGTGAGGTTGAGAGCCATTACCACCCTTTGACTGACTCGACCAACTATACGAGTGTCGGGCCCATTTCTGAGAATAAATCCTAGGATAGCCCTAAGTCACACCAGCCCCAAGATCAACACAACTGGTGGACTTCCTTGATACAGATAACCAGTATAAGATAATATTACACAGGGGTTGAGTCTGAAGGCTCAACAAAGTTTATTACAAACTCGCCAATATAAGGCAGTGGCGGAATAAGACAGTGGTGTGGTGGTGTTACAATACTAGTACAATAACATAGAGCCAAGCGTCAGAGTGAGGCTTGACTATTTTATTTGTGTAGCGGAAGCTCAGCGGATGATACATGTGGTAGACTCCTATCTCACAGGTAGACTGACTGGGACTCCTCTAAGCGTCGGGCTCGCTAGCGCAATCTTCCTCCACAAGCTCGTCCTCCTCCAAGTCTGGCCAAGTAAATAGCCAGGGACAAGCCAGTGAGTACGTTGGAATGTACTCGCAAACATTAAGAACAAAAGATATAATGTATGCATATGCTCATGCTGACTGAAATTTAAATCATGACAACAAAATGATATGTTAGTTATAATCAACTTATTAGAAATAAACCAAATGAATGCCACGGGTAGTCTAGCCCGCCCAAGTGACATTCAGCAAAATGAAAGAAATGCCAATCGGGTGTCTACAAGAGTAGTGGCGGGACCGCCTGTAAACTCGAGAGACGCCACGAGAGGTCTTGAAGAGAAATGCCAGTCGGGTGTCAAGTGACACCATGGTCGGACTTGAAGAGAAAATGCCAATCGGGTGTCCACAAGAGTAGTGGCGGGATAAACCGCCTGTTAACTCGAGAGACGCCACGAGAGGTCTTGAAAATAAAGCTGAGTGCCCGGGGTAGTCTAGCCAGCCCCTGAGACACTCAGGAAACTCGAAAATAAGAGTAACGGGTTAGTCCTCAATAATATGCATAACCATAATAATATTTAACATGCATAAAATATTCATGGTAGCATCAGGGTGTCAAATATTATCCTGCAAAATATTTCAGGCATATTAAAATTATTTCCTCCGGAGACCGACACCGGGACCGACACTTGACCCACCCAGCTAACGCCCTTGACCGTGGACAACGACTATTCGAATAGGTTTAAACTCTGTAGAGGGTGTACTCTTTACCCACAAGTAGAGGATTTCTTTAGTCAGTACCATGACACTGACTAATTCCCATTACGGTCTTTGGGTTGAAAACACACCTGACCAGCACACACCAGAATAACTTTCTGGATGCTAGGAATCACCCAAAGCATCGTTCAAGAAAAATTCTAAGACAGGGAGACCAACGTCCTGCATGGGATCACTATTAATATGCGCGGACTCCAAGGGGTGCCCCCTCTCGTTTACAACCGGAAACACCCATGCCCCCTGACCCGATGACAGGATTTAGTCCAAGGCCCTGGAAACCCTCATCGTGGCCCTCTGTACGATGTGTACCTGGACAGGGGTTAACAACTTACTCAGCCGTACCTTCCTGGCGGAAGGACTCGTGGTAGCACGGTATCCAGCTAGGTGTAAAGGAACAAGACTCGATCTAGGCCGACTCAGGAGGTGTTTAATTATCTTCACCGGTATATTCCACATGAGTCACGTGACACCACCGTGTCAAAAATAATAATGGCCCGTGCCCACCGGCACGTCCAAGGCAGGAGACACTCTCCTGGATACTCACAGCTTTACCATGTTAGAAGGATTTTTTCCTTGAGTGAAGTGCAAGACAATCAATAAAAGTGATATGACCGAACATGCATGCACTTGTGATATATGTCGTGCAATTCCAACCAATGCAAACATGCAAATGCAAAACGCAGTCACCATACCCCAAGTTCAATAATGCTTGCCTTGTCCAAAGTAGTCAGGTGAAAACCCTTCAAATATCTCGGCAAGGTTTCCCTCTTCTTTTTCTGAAAATATTCAAATTCAACTCAAATTAAAATTTTGGCAACAGTACAAAGAGTTGTCTCAAAACATTTTAAATAAATACTAAAAAAACTAGAGGAAAAAATAAGAATTTCAAAAAAAAGTTCAACTCAAACAGAGTTGTGGTTTAAAAGTTATTAAACTTTCAAAACCAGGGGTGTTTCTGTAAAAATCCAGTCCCCGTGCGTTTATAAAGAAAACGCTTAGGGCACGAATACGCCTTTCAGCGTGGGAAGCATAAAACAGGAAATACGTCTTTGATTTAAACAGAGAAAAAGAAAAAAGGAGCGCGCGGGGTGGGGTCCACCCATCAGGTTCAAATTGAACCCGATCGCGCGCGAGACAGAGAGGTGACGGCGGTCGCCGGGGTTCCAGCAGCTGGCGATGGTGGGGACGTGTCCGGGATGATGTACCGCGTCGAGGGTTGGTGGTGTTGGTCGCCGGAGAGTAGCAGAACGGCGGCGAGGTTGACGGCGACGGACGGCGGTTCGGTGGTGTTGGGATTTCGCCGGAGAGAGCTCGGGGAATGAAATTGGAGTGCGGGATCGATTGTTTGGTGGGTGAGATGGCTACTGGTGAAGTTTGGGCTGTGGTGGTGGCGTAACGGCGTCGAGCCGATCGGGAACAGAGGCGGCGGAGCGGTGACCGGAGAGGAGGGAGGAGACCTCCTCGAGGTAAGGGAAGTGGCATAGGGGCGATAGGGAGGTGGTGGAGGCGATGGGTGAGGAGAACGAAGCTCGGGAGGGCCTTTTATAGGCGATCCGAGGCGGTCTAAATCTTGTGGGCGACGCCGGAGTTACTCCGGCCGCCGTGGTAGGTTTTGGGCGGTGGTCAGGAACGGTGAGGGATTAATGATGGTGGCGGAGCCTTCTGGAGACGCCAGCGCGATCGAGCTCGAGCGCTTCGGCCTCATCCACGGGACAAGTCCCGTACGGGTGCGGCGGCGAGGACCAACTCCGGCAACTGCCAGGAGGGGTCCAGAGGCGTGGGTGGTGCGGCGATGGCGCAGAGAGGGGCGACGCGTGGAGCTGGTAGGTGGAGAGGGCGTTGACGGTAGTGATGGTGGCCGGTGGTCGGGGTGGCTCTGCTCGGCCCGCCGTGGATGAGCTCGGTGGTTGTTAGACCGGCCTGCCGACAACTCACCGGCGGGGAGAGGCTGGGGAGCGGGCCAGGGGGTCGAGGCCTTAATGAGCTATGGCGACGCCGTGCAGGAGAAGGAAGATGAGGAGCACACGGCATTGTTTCCCTCTGCTGCCTGACAAAATTCAGTCAACTGAATTTTATTCAGTTATGAACAGTGCATAGGTACTCATATAATCCTATGGTAGAGAGTGCTAGGGATTTTTAGAATTTGTGGCAATTTTTGTGGTGATGTGTTGATGCATTTGAGAGGGCCTGTCAAAGTTTGGGAATTTTTGGAGCATTTAAAAATATGTTTGGATCAGAAATATTGAATCTGGTCCAAATTTGAATTGAGTGGAATTTGAAAATTTTGAACTGTGGCACCCCATGTTTTTGGAGAAATGGGTTGTGGGTACCATATATTTGCTGAGATAATTTTGGTGAGGTAGAATCCTTGTAGAAATTGTGGTTCCTTTGTAAACCAAAGGAAAAATGAATAATATAAATTCCAACCTTGGAATTTCTAAAATTTTGAAAGAATATTTTTGTGAGGTGGAAAGGAGTTGGATACTGTCCTATGAGATGTGCTTGACTTGTGGGATAAATTTGGAGTGGAAGAAAAATTATTGGAGGACTTTAGAAGGGCTAAAAGGAAGTAAAAAGGTCATTTCCTTTGAAAATTTAATTATTCACAAAAACTTTTCTAAATGAAAATTGTTTGAAAACCTCCAAATTAATTATCCAAATAATTTTAAACCATTCCAACAGATTCATTAAAGAAATTTGAAACCAAATTAAAATTTAAAAGGGTTTTCAATTGGTAGAACAGTAATATGAAGAAAAAAAATGATTTTCAAAACATTTTATTTTTAAAGGAAATATTCAAAAATTCAGAAAATATTTTTGGGGTGTTACAACACCTACCCCCCTTAAGAAAAATCTCATCCCCGAGATTTCAGCTGTCCCTCAAACAGGTACGGGTATTCAGTCCTCAGGTGATCCTCTCTTTCCCATGTTGCTTCTTCCTCGGTGTGATTACTCCACTGAACTTTGTAAAGTTTTATCACATTTTGCCGGGTTCTCCGTTCAGACTCCTGCAAAATCTTTATAGGATGCTCCCTACAGGTAAGATCTGGTTGGATATCCAGGTACTGATGCTTGACTTGCTTTTCTGGGTTACTGACACATCTCCTTAGTTGTGACACGTGAAACACATCATGAACATCTGATAATTCTGCCGGTAGCTCTAGTTGATAAGCAACCTTGCCTCTTCTTGCGATCACTCTAAATGGTCCAATAAACCTCAGTGCCAATTTTCCTTTGACTTTAAATCTCTGTAGTCCTCTTGTTGGAGATACTCTGAGATACACATATTCATCGGGCTCAAAACTGACTTGGCGGTGCTTTTGATCATAGTAACTCTTTTGACGGCTCTGAGCCGCTCTTAGTCTATCCTGAATAAGCTTCAATTTTGTTTCCACCTCCTTAAGAACTTCGGGACCGAAAATTCGACTGTCTCCGGTCTTAGACCAATTGAGTGGGGTACGGCACCTTCGTCCGTACAATGCTTCAAAAGGTGACATTTTCAAACTAGCTTGATAACTGTTGTTATATGAGAACTCCGCGTATGGTAAACTGTCTTCCCAGCTAACTCCGTAAGTGAGCACACATGCTCTCAGCATGTCTTCTAATATTTGATTTACCCGCTCAGTTTGTCCTCCGGTCTGCGGGTGGTATGCTGTGCTGAACGTCAGTTGAGTCCCTAGGGCTTGCTGTAGGTGCTCCTAAAATCTAGAGACAAATTGGGTGCCTCTATCAGAGACTATGGTCTTGGGTACTCCGTGTAGGCAAACAATCTGGGAGAGGTATAATCTGGCAAGCCTCTGTGTAGAGTATGTGGTTTTTACCGGAATGAAATGTGCCACCTTGGTTAAATAATCTGTTATAACCCAGATAGCATCATTTCCGTGTCGTGACCTTGGCAATCCGACGATAAAATCCATTCCTTTTACGTCCCATTTCCATTCAGGTACTCTGAGTGGCTGCAATAGTCCTGCTGGCCTCTGGTGTTCTGCTTTTACACGCTGGCATGAATCACAACGTGCGACATATACGGCTATATCTCTTTTCATCCCGTGCCACCAATAGTTTTCTTGTAAATCCTTGTACATTTTTGTTCCTCCTGGATGAATGGAATATGGAGTGGTATGGGCTTCTGCCAAAATTTGTTGCTTTAAATCTTCCCTATTAGGCACGCACAGTCTTTTCCCGAACCATAAAATTCCCTGACTGTCTACGGTAAATTCAGATGCCTTGCCCAACTTTATTTTCCTCCTAATTCCTTCAATACTTGGGTGTCCCTTTTGGGCTTCTTTGACCTGATCCTCTAATGTTGGTTTTATTTCCAATTGGGCAACGGTTCCTTCTGTGACCAGGACCATATTGAGTTTGGCAAATTCCTGATTAAACTCATGCTGTAAGAATTTCACACTATTATTGTTGGTGCAGGGATTTCGGCTAAGGGCGTCTGCCACAACATTTGCTTTACCCGGATGATAATGAATTCCGATGTCATAATCCTTTATTAACTCAAGCCAGTGACGTTGTCTCAAGTTTAATTCTGGCTGGGTGAAAATATACTTAAGACTTTTGTGGTCTGTGTATATTTCACATCGCTTACCGAGAAGAAAATGTCGCCATTCCTTGAGTGCATGTATTACTGCAGCTAGCTCCAAATCATGAGTAGGATAATTCTCCTCGTGTCGTCGTAGCTGTCTTGAGGCATATGCCACGACTTTTCCTTCTTGCATCAATATACATCCAAGGCCTTTCCTGGACGCGTCACAGTATATCTCAAAATTTTTGTGCACATCGGGCACGACCAGAACGGGTGCCGTTGTTAGTCTCTTTTTCAACTCTTGGAAACTTTTCTCACAGGCTTCAGTCCAATCAAACTTCTTATCCTTCTTAAGTAATTGGGTCATGGGTTTAGCTATGGTGGAGAATCCTTCTATAAATCTCTGGTAGTAGCCAGCCAGACCAAGAAAACTCCTGACCTCTGTCACGTTTGTGGGTTGCTTCCATTCTTGGAGAGCTTTTACTTTACTTGGGTCCACTGCTATCCCATCTTGTGTCAGTATGTGTCCTAGAAAACCAACTTCGTGCAACCAAAATTCACATTTACTGAATTTGGCATATAGTTGATTTTTCCTCAATTCTTCCAGGACTATTCGTAGGTGTTGCTCGTGTTCCTCGGGTGTCTTGGAATAAATGAGTATATCATCGATAAAATATGACCACGAACTTGTCCAAATATTTCATGAAGGCCTTGTTCATGAGATGCACAAAATAAGCAGGAGCGTTGGTTAAGCCAAAAGGCATCACTGTGAACTCGTATAATCCATATCTGGTAGTAAAGGAAGTCTTGGGTATATCTGCCGATCGGATTCTTAATTGATGGTAGCCTGACCTCAAATCTATTTTTGAGAAAACCTTGGCTTCTGCTAGCTGTTCAAACAAGTCATTTATCTGTGGCAGCGGGTATTTATTTTTAATGGTGACCATATTGAGTGCCCTGTAATCAATACATAGCCTTAGGGTACCATCCTTTTTCTTAGCAAATAAAACTGGCGATCCCCATGGTGATGAGCTGGGTCGAACATAACCCTTTTCCATTAGTTCCTTAATCTGTTTCTTCAACTCAGCCAATTCCATCGGAGCCATTCGGTACGACTTCTTATAAATGGGTGTCGTTCCAGGTGCTAATTCAATAACAAATTCAATTTCATGGTCAGGTGGCATGCCTGGTAGCTCCTCTGGAAATACATCGAGGTATTCACAAACTACATGGACCTTACTTAATTCTGCCGCATCTACTTGATTTAATTTTCCTTGTGATGCGAAAATCCTTCTTGTGCCAATTTTTATTGTTTCTCCTTGGCAGCTTGTAAGTGTCACCGTGCGGTTGTAGCAGTCTATGAAACCTTTATTTTTGGTTAACCAATCCATTCCCAGAATAACATCCAGTTCGACTGCTTCCAGAACAATAAGGATGGCTAAAAATACCATTCCTTTGATCTCAGTATTCACATCCTTGCAGTACCATTGTGTGTTTTGCTTTGATCCCGGGGACTGGATAACCATGGAATTTTGCAAAGGCAAAAAAGAAAATCGATTCTTCGAAGCAAATCTTTTTGAGATACACGAATGGGAAGCTCCAGAATCAAATAAGACTGTAGCATTAATTGAGTTGACAGGAAACATACCAAACACAATATCTAGTGTATTTTGTGCCTCCTCAAAGGTCACATGGTTGACCTGTCCCTTCCTCTGGTTGTTATTGGGGTTGGAGTTGTTGCGTTTTGGAGCTGTGTTTGTACCACGGCCATTGTTGTTGGGCTTGGTTGTATTATTTCCCTGCTTTGGGCATTGCCTGGAGTAATGCCCTTCTCCTCCATAGGCATAACAGGTGATGCATGGATAAAATGTCGTATCTTCGGTCCTGTTATTGAAAGCACTGCGGTTCTGTTGTGGTGCTACCGTTGCTGGTCGAGGTAGCGGAGTTGCTGGTCGGGGTGTTGTAGGCTTCTGAAATTCATTCTTGGGCCTGTTGTTGCAAACCTGAGATGACTGGTTCATACGGCGCTTGCGTATTTCATTCATGTTGCGGTGCTCATTCTCCAGTATAATTGCCTTGTCCACTAGTGTTTTGAAATTAGGAAAGGTGTGGACTACCAGTTGGCACTTTAAAGATGGGATAAGTCCGTCGAGAAAATTTTCCATCTTTTTGTCTTCTGTCATGTATTCATCGTTGGCGTACCGGGCCAGCTGAGTAAATTGATCTAGATACTGGGCTACCTTGGTGCCTCACTGCTTGAGATCCTCAAATTCCCTTTTCTTCAATTTCATGATACTGTTAGGAATGTGTGCTCCCCGAAAGTTTTCCTTGAATTGTTCCCATGTCATATTGGCTCCATTGGGATGAGTGTGGCATAAGTTTTCCCACCATGAGGCTGCTGTACCAGAAAAATAGTATGGGGTATAGAGCACTTTTTCCCGGTCCGTACACTAGGCAATAACCAATTTTCTTTCAATATCACGTAGCCAATCATCTGCCTCCAATGGTTTGTCGGTGTGAGAAAACACAGTAGGATTGGTCTTCTGGAGCTCAGACAATTTAGACCTGTTCTGTTTTTGTCCTTAGTGATTTTCCATATTGGTTAAATGCTGCATCATCTCTTGGTGCTGTTGCTGGCTTTGTTCGTACAGTCGGCACACTTGTGAAAATGCTGAGTCACTGCCCTGTTGACTAGTCTGTCCTTGTGTAAAATTATTTCCCATTTGTCCATGGTTGTTCTCTGGCGGATTTGGCATAGAACGGGTCCAGGGGCGATGCATTTTCTTTCTGGGGTATTTGTGTAACATCGATGAGAAAAGAAATTATAAAGGCAGCAAATAATTTTTTTTAAGAGACTGAAAATAAAACTTCCCCCCAGGATGCAAATACAATAGGTTATATCATACATGCAGGACTTAATTATACATGCATGACTTAATTATACAAGATGCTTGCATAAACTGTATACTACATGACCACTTATTACTAGCGTACTACTTCATCCTCTCAACGTGCTGTGGTCCAAGTCTGTTACTCGCCATCGTACAAAAAGAAGAAGACGAAGAAACAGAAAAAAAATAATAACTTACAACCACGTCATCAAGAAAGACTACTACGGTGCTGAAGCTCGATCTATCCTCACGCGGTGTCTGAGACACTGTAAGCTCCATTGAGTGATGAGGACATGACTACCTTGGATACGACCAAAAATATTGCATACATGTATATTTGTGAGGTGATTTCTAATGCAAACTATGCAATAATTTATTTATGTCATCCAAGACAAAAATACTTCACAAACTTTTGTGCCATGTCTAATTGCAGGTGTATGGGAGATTTGTACAATCCACATATGAAGATAAGGGAAAAAGAGAAGTTTATGTGCTGTTCAAAAAGTAATATCACGTCACTTTTGGGCCAAGAGAAGATAGAGTCCAAGTCTCTCACATTCTGGATTCAGATTCGGACTGCACAGACATACCTGACTCAAAACACCAAGAACTATTTCATACGGACTCCGAATTGGGTGATTCTTTTTTTTGTTGGAAAGTAGATTTCGTGCTCTTTCTAACCCAATTGGTTTCACCTTCAAATTCATCCGGAGCGTTGAGTTGTCGTCGAAGCAATCTGACGCTGTAGCAGAATCCGAGTCAAACTACAAGTCCAAAGGTGTTGCATCACCTCCACTTGGGCCCATTGGCCTTGTACGACCTAGGGTTAGTTTTAGGCTGCCTTGGGACGTCCTCCCACCTCCTTGGCTGCCACCCCTTGCTCCTATATAAGTAGATCCATCTAGTAGCTTTTTGCTTGGGGTTTTGTTTAGATTAAAAGTTCGCCATAGCTGCAACTTCGCGTACTTCGTTTGTGTTCAACGACCAGACCAAGACGTCACAGAACCCCACCTTGATCAATAAAGCTTTCATCTTATATTCGCAATATCCAGATTGCAAATCTTAGTTTCTTGCTTGTTCTTCGTTTGCTTGCAGGAGATAGACCCTCGTGGTCAGGTTGATTGTGCTCCGGCGTGGTCAATAACCTCTCGGAGTTGGTTTAGCGATTGCTAAGGCGCGACGTCCTCGCACGTTCGTAGTCGGATCGTCAAAGTCTACTCCACCAAAAACAATAGCTATCATCTCATCGAAAGATCGGGACACCCTCGCCTCTATCACTGAGGGTGAGTCCCAGCTGAGGTGCTGGAGACTCAGTCTCCTCCTCCTGTGGAATGGTCTCCAGTCGGGTAGAGGTCGATGCTGCGCCTGTCTGAGGTGGCATCGTGCGCGTCGACAGTGGAGCTCTGGTCGGAATAGGAGCAGCCAAGCGACTAGCCTCATCACTCGGGGATGAGCGCTGAACCGCAGGCTGAGTAGGAGTATAGTGTGGTGGAGTCGGAATACGAGGGGCACGTGGTGAAGGTGAACGGAACTCACTCCTATGAGTGATCCTCGCACGAGCCAAGTCCATTCGTGCAGCAAGATGGTCGTCCACCAGTGCGGTGAAGACCGACTCTAGTGCCACGATATACTAGACAAGGGGCTCGATCGCCTCATCCCTTTCTCCTGCGGTGCAGGAAAAAGCAGAATGGTTGGTATAAGGAACATGGCACGGAAGGTAGTGATAGGGACGGGTCTGCATAATAGGCAAGATGTCCCTGAGACGAGCAATAGCCGCACGGGCGGCCATCTGGATAGCATGCCTCTCAGAGGGCATGACTCTCCCCATAAAACGGTAGTTGCGGAAAGACAAGGTACTTCCACCCCGAATATATACCAAAGCCTGGTACATAGTCAGAGTGTCTGTGATCCTGTCGGGAAAAACGGTGTAATCTGGATGGCTCGGAGATCTCATCGCATCTCTAGCGATGACGGTAAGAAGACGGGAAAATCCCGTAGGCTCATTGGCGAAAATCTGGGATGGGCAGCTGCCGCCAGACATCTACATTAGTAGACAAAAATCCAAATAGTCATATCATGTGCATATGATGACCATGGAAAAATGCTACAATGCATGAGATGCATGCTAAAAATGTTAGTACTGACTCGAGTGCTAGTGATCGTGCCTAGGGCTTCCTACAGTCAGCCTGGATCTGATACCAAGGTCTGCCGGGCCCATTTCTGAGAATAAATCCCAGGATAGCCCTAAGTCACACCAGCCCCAAGATCAACACAACTGGTGGACTTCCTTGATACAGATAACTAGTATAAGATAATATTACACAGGGGTTGAGTCTGAAGGCTCAACAAAGTTTATTACAAACTCGCCAATATAAGGCAGTGGCGGAATAAGACAGTGGTGTGGTGGTGTTACAATACTAGTACAATAACATAGAGCCAAGCGTCAGAGTGAGGCTTGACTATTTTATTTGTGTAGCGGAAGCTCAGCAGATGATACATGTGGTAGACTCCTATCTCACAGGTAGACTAACTGGGACTCCTCTAAGCATCGGGCTCGCTAGCGCAATCTTCCTCCACAAGCTCGTCCTCCTCCAAGTCTGGCCAAGTAAATAGCCAGGGACAAGCCAGTGAGTACGTTGGAATGTACTCGCAAACATTAAGAACAAAAGATATAATGGATGCATATGCTCATGCTGACTGAAATTTAAATCATGACAATAAAATGATATGTTAGTTGTAATCAACTTATTAGAAATAAAGCAAATGAATGCCACGGGTAGTCTAGCCCGCCCAAGAGACATTCAGCAAAATAAAAGAAATGCCAATTGGGTGTCTACAAGAGTAGTGGCGGGACCACCTGTAAACTCGAGAGACGCCACGAGAGGTCTTGAAGAGAAATGCCAGTCGGGTGTCAAGTGACACCACGGTCGGACTTGAAGAGAAAATGCCAATCAGGTGTCCACAAGAGTAGTGGCGGGATAAACCGCCTGTTAACTCGAGAGACGCCACGAGAGGTCTTGAAAATAAAGCTGAGTGCCCGGGGTAGTCTAGCCAGCCCCTGAGACACTCAGGAAACTCAAAAATAAGAGTAACGGGTTAGTCCTCAATAATATGCATAACCATAATAATATTTAACATGCATAAAATATTCATGGTAGCCTCAGGGTGTCAAATATTATCCTGCAAAATATTTCAGGCATATTAAAATTATTTTCTCCGGAGACCGACACCGGGACCGACACTTGATCCACCCAGCTAACGCCCTTGACCGTGGACAACGACTATTTGAATAGGTTTAAACTCTGCAGAGGGTGTACTCTTTACCCATAAGTAGAGGATTTCTTTAGTCAGTACCATGACACTCACTAATTCCCATTACGGTCTTTGGGTTGATAACACACCTGACCAGCACACACCAGAATAACTTTCCGGATGCCAAGAATCACCCAAAGCATCGTTCAAGAAAAACTCTAAGACTGGGGGACCAACGTCCTGCATGGGATCACTATTAATACGCGCGGACTCCAAGGGGTGCCCCCCTCTCGTTTACAACCGGAAACACCCATGCCCCTGACCCGATGACAGGATTTAGTCCAAGGCCCTGGAAACCCTCATCGTGGCCCTCTGTACGGTGTGTACCTGGACAGGGGTTAACAACTTACTCAGCGGTACCTTCCTGGTGGAAGGACTCGTGGTAGCATGGTATCCAGCTAGGTATAAAGGAACAAGACTCGATCTAGGCCGACTCAGGAGGTGTTTAATTATCTTCACCGGTATATTCCACATGAGTCACGTGACACCACCGTGTCAAAAAAAATAATGGCCCGTGCCCACCGGCACGTCCAAGGCAGGAGACACTCTCCTGGATACTCACAGCTTTACCATGTTAGACGGATTTTTTTCCTTGAGTGAAGTGCAAGACAAGCAATAAAAGTGATATGACCGAACATGCATGCACTTGTGATATATGTGGTGCAATTCCAACTGATGCAAACATGCAAATGCAAAATGCAGTCACCATATCCCAAGTTCATAATGCTTGCCTTGTCCAAAGTAGTCAGGTGAAAACCCTTCGAAAATCTCGGCAAGGTTTCCCTCTTCTTTTTCTGAAAATATTCAAATTCAACTCAAATTAAAATTTTGGCAACAGTACAAAAAGCTGTCTCAAAACATTTTAAATAAATACAAAAAAAACTAGAGAAAAAAAGAATTTCAAAAAAAAGTTCAACTCAAACAGAGTTGTGGTTTAAAAGTTATTAAACTTTCAAAACCAGGGGTGTTCTGTAAAAATCCAGTCCCTGTGCGTTTATAAAGAAAACGCTTCGGGAACGAATACGCCTTTCAGCGTGGGAAGCGTAAAATAGTAAATACGTCTTTGATTTAAACAGAGAAAAAGAAAAAATAAGCTCGCGGGGTGGGGTCCACCCGTCAGGTTCAAATTGAACCCAATCGCGCACGAGACAGAGAGGAGACGGCGGTCGCCGGCGACGATCGCCGGGGTTCCAGCAGCTGGCGATGGTGGGGACGTGTCCGGGATGATGTACCGCATCGGGGGTTGGTGGTGGTGGTCGCCGGAGAGTAGCAGAACGGCGGCGAGGTTGACGGCGGTGGACGGCGGTTCGGTGGTGTTGGGATTTCACCGGAGAGAGCTCGGGGAATGTAATTGGAGCGCGGGATCGATTGTTTGGTGGATGAGATGGCTACTGGTGAAGTTTGAGCTATGGTGGTGGTATAACGGCGTCAAGCCGATCGGGAACAGAGGCGGCGGAGCGGTGACCGGAGAGGAGGGAGGAGACCTCCTTGAGGTCAGGGAAGTGGCATAGGCGCGATAGGGAGGTGGTGGAGGCGATGGGTGAGAAGAACGAAGCTCGGGAGGGCCTTTTATAGGCGTTCCGAGGCGGTCTGAATCTTGCGGGCGACGCCGGAGTTACTCCGGCCGCCGTGGTAGGTTTTGGGCGGTGGTCAGGAACGGTGAGGGATTAATGATGGTGGCGGAGCCTTCTGGAGACGCCAGCGCGATCGAGGTCGAGCGCTTCGGCCTCATCCACGGGACGAGTCCCGTACGGGTGCGGCGGCGAGGACCAACTCCAGCGACTGCCAGGAGGGGTCCAGAGGCGTGGGCGGTGTGGCGATGGCGCAGAGAGGGGCGACGCGTGGAGCTGGTAGGTGGAGAGGGCGTTGACGGTTGTGATGGTGGCCGGTGGTCGGGGCGGCTCTGCTCGGCCCGCCGTGGATGAGCTCGGTGGTTGTTACACCGGCCTGCCGACAACTCACCAGCGGGGAGAGGCTGGGGAGCGGGCCAGGGGGTCGAGGCCTTAATGAGCTATGGCGACGCCGTGCAGGAGAAGGAAGATGAGGAGCACACGACATCGTTTCCCTCTGCTGCCTGATGAAATTCAGTCAACTGAATTTTATTCAGTTATGAACAGTGCACATGTACTCATATAATCCTATGGTAGAGAGTGCTAGGGATTTTTAGAACTTGTGGCAATTTTTGTGGTGATGTGTTGATGCATATGAGAGGGCCTGGCAAAGTTTGGGAATTTTTGGAGCATTTAAAAATATGTTTGGATCAGAAATATTGAATCTGGTCCAAATTTGAATTGAGTGGAATTTGAAAATTTTGAACTGTGGCACCCCATGTTTTTGGAGAAATAGGTTGTGGGTACCATATATTTGCTGAGATAATTTTGGTGGAGGTAGAATCCTTGTAGAAATTGTGGTTCCTTTGTAAACCAAAGGAAAAATGAATAATATAAATTCCAACCTTGGAATTTATAAAATATTGAAAGAATATTTTTGTGAGGTGGAAAGGAGTTGGATACTGTCCTATGAGATGTGCTTGACTTGTGGGATAAATTTGGAGTGGAAGAAAAAATTATTGGAGGACTTTAGAAGGGCTAGAAGGAAGTAAAAAGGTCATTTCCTTTGAAAATTTAATTATTCACAAAAACTTTTCTAAATGAAAATTGTTTGAAAACCTCCAAATTAATTATCCAAATAATTTTAAACCATTCCAACAGATTCATTAAAGAAATTTGAAACCAAATTAAAATTTAAAAGGGTTTTCAATTGGTAGAAAAGTAATATGAAGAAAAAATGATTTTCAAAACATTTTATTTTTAAAGGAAAGATTAAAAAATTTAGAAAATATTTTTGGGGTGTTACAACGAGTGATAGCATCTTAGTGGGAGTGAGTGAGCCACAACACTTAGTGACTGAGGTATTTGAGAGGGCACGTGAGGCCACTATGATTTCTAACAAATTAACCTCTACCCCGATTGTGTTTTCTTCTTTGGTGCTAGGTCTCCTACATGACGACATGCCTACCCTTGATGAGTCCATACCTCCAATGAAGACGACGATGGCCATGGTGGACGATGATGCACCCCCCACATGCACTACAAAAAAATACACTTCCGTGATGATACGTGTTTGTCACAGTAGGTCATGTTTTCTTTCATGCATGTACATCCATGATGATTTTATGACAGAATCAAGATAGTCATACCTGTGCTGTCGTAGAAGTGTTCCATGACAAGACCAAAATTATCATCACGGAAGTGTCCACTTCCATGACGATAAATGGAGCGTCATGGAAGTGCTTTCGTTAAGGGTAACTGACACGTGGCATCCACCATAACGGGTCGCCGTTAAGCTATCGGGTTCCGGTTTGGATCCGATAACCCGTTAACAGCCCGGACCAATGGGGATTTTCCACGTGTAAAATTCTCAAGGCCAGAGAACCATGTGTCGGCTCAGCGTTGGGACAGATGTCATCCACTCATTGGACGGGAGGCGCCTATGATAGGTCGACACATGGCATGACCCAACAGAGGCCCATTCACGTGAAAAGGCCAGCCTGTTTAACTTGGTCAAAAGGTTGCAGGCCGGCCCACGGAAAGCCTGTTAACGGCCTGTTCACATATAGCCCATTTACAGCCCGCTAACTCACGACCCATTATGGCCTATCCGAATTGGCCCCAGCCCGTTGTAAGTTCCGGCCCATGTATGGCCCATGACGTCTTTCGGCCCATACGAGGCCCTTTGTAACTCTGGGCATATTAAAGGCCCGTGGTGAAACTGGCCCATGATGAATAGTGTATCGCTTTACACCCATTAACGGCCCATTATTCCGTTGGGCTGTTTCCAGCCCGTGTTACCTTTTGACCTTCTAAGGGCCCATTTATTCTTGGGCTCATTTCCAGGATTCGGTTACTTATGGTCCGTTATTGGCCTGTTCTGCTTGTGGTCCCAATTCAGCCCGTGGTTACAGTCGACCCGTTTGTGGCCCGTTAACCCATTGGATTGTTTTCATAGCGGCATCAAATACGGCCCATTAACGACCCGTGATGCGTGTCAATAGACGTTATACATTTCGGCCTATTAACGGCCCATTATGGTCGGGCCATAAACACATGATTTCTACTCTAGCCCATTTACGTCCCATTTTGCGGACCATTATTGATTATACGGCCCGTCGAGGGCCCATGGATCCTACGGCCCGTAGGAGGCCCATGGTCACTACAGCAGGTAGCTGGACCATGGTTACAATGGTCCGTATGTTGCCCATGGTTATTGTGGCCTAGTTATAAAAAATAGGTTATTGTGGCCACTAGAAAAACGCGGAAAAAGAACTGCAGTGACTACAAGCAAACAACTAAACAAGACAATAAGGAAATAAATAAGCAAGCAACTAACGCTAGGCTATTATGGCTATTACACATATTACATCCACTGCGCATCAAAGTTCACCACCAGTGCAAATATAGGGAACAAAGCAGCATATCACATACACTGGTCGTCAAAGTTGGCGACCAGTGCAAATAAACGCCGCAGCAAAACAAGTCCAGAACTGAAACCACTTCAGAAGAGCTCAAGAAACAATATCCTGGGTACCCAGCATGCTGGCAAGATGCTTAGCAAGCTTATTAACTTTCTCTTGTTTGGCGCTTAAATCCTCCAGTGCTTGTTGTTGCACCAGAAAGTATGCATCTGAATTCTGCAGGGACTTCCTTAGTCCTTCGGCTTCGTGTCGCAGCACATCTGATTGATGTCTTTCAACATGAAGTTGAGACTCAAGAAGACGAACTGATCCAGGCAGCGAGTTTGAAGAGCTTGTGCCAGTAGTAGTGGCCAGTAACTCAAACACTACATCAAGACAGGACTTTGGGGTTGTCTCACTGTTGTCAAGATAGTTTTTATCAGCTTTCTTGGAGACCAACAGGGATGTCTCACTATCTTGAACCTTATCTGCATTACTTCCTTTACCATTGCATAACAGGGTACTCTTCTCCAATATTTTGTCCGCATTCTATAAGAGAAACAAGCAGACACATCACAGGTTTACCATGTTGTATATGAAACTCATTTTGGTAAATCAGTTTAGTAGTAAAGTGGACAGGATAACAACATGAAACAAACATATATCTATGTACCATGGTCATTGTATGGTCTATATCATTCTAGTTTTTGTTGCCAAATCAAGATAGAGACACAGTTCAAATAATATCTGTTTAAGACAAAGCGACATAGACAGAATATTAGTGTGGGAAACTACACAGCAATAACAACACTTGTAATGTGCATGACATGAGAACATAACTGTTTATTCAATTGAAACTAAAATCAACATAGAGCAAGTTACAACAGCAAACTAGTTAAAGAAACAGGTTTAAAACATACCTGTTGCGCCATTGGAGTTTCAATTCTATCCTTCAAATTTGAAAATAGTTGGTATGAGTAAATACAGTGATGCAAGAGCAAAGGAGTATGAACCATAGCTACAGAATCTGACGTGAGAACAATTCTTCTTCTGCTTTAAGCATTGAGTTGGGGTTCGGAGTGGTGGTCCTCGTGCTTTGGGCACTGCAGTTGCCTTACTAACTACTCGTGTTTGGGTGCTTTGTGGTGGAGACAGTGCTGTGTCAACTGGAACTGGGTTACTATCTGCTGGGGTTGGGGTTAGAAGGGGTGTAGCTGGTTCTTTGTCCAACTGGGTAGGGGTACATCTATGAGAGTCTGGGTTATGTGTGGTGGGGCTGGTTCTTGGGCAAGTACAACCGTGGTTCTATCTGCATCGACTGGTAGCACTATCTTTTCTGAAGATCGTCACTACTGCAGGATGCTGCTAACGCGACACTACGATCAGAGAACCTTCGACGAAACTATGTGCGATGCATTAATCACAAACGGTGATGTAAAAAACTCGTCAAAAAAGATGCAAAACATTTGCGATGGCGGAGCCATCAAACACGGTTCCAATTTTAGTTGCGTGTGCGATGCAGGGCACACGGTAGATCCATCCGAACTGTTTGCCATGAGGCAGAACAACAGAAACGGGCAACTATATCAATGTGTGTGCGATATACGGCATACAGTTCGCTCTGATGAACTGTTTGCTATTAGGGAGTGCAACAGAAACGGTTAGCCAGATCAAGGTGTGTGTGATATACGGCATACGGTTCACTTTGACGAACTATTTTCGATCAGGGAACACAACAGAAATGGTTCAACTTAACAAGATGTGTGTGATATGCGGCATACAGTTCACATAGATGAACTGTTTGCGATGAGCCAAAAGAACACAAATGAGTCATGTAAACAAGATGTGTGTGATACGCGGCAAACAGCCGACTCGGATGAACTGTTTGTTATGAGAAATTACAACACAGACGGTTACTACAGTTAGTTTGTGTGCGATTCTGTGTGTACAAAAAACTTTGAAAAATGCAAACTAGTTGCTTGCGGTGGCTAGGAGTATCGCACACGATGCGTCTGCGAGTACTCGTGTGCGAGGATTAGTAAGTTACACATACGTTTCCTTATGTTAACACGTGTGTGAATTTGCAATATGGGCAGTTAATATGCATATGCCTTCTGGACATTGGGCACACGCTTAAACTCAATGAACTATGTACGATACTAATACTTTCCATGAAAATTTAATAACTTGGCTAACATCATTTGAGTAACATATATATAGTGGTTACACTATTAGACAAAAAGAGGATCTTCATAACACGGTTTTGACAACCATATGGTCCATATCTACATACTTAACATAGTAACAACTATCACATTTTAAGAGGCTGAGGGCCAACAACCATATGGTCCATATCTACATACTTAACATAGTAATAGCTAGCACATTTTAAGAGGCTGAGGGCCAACAACCACAACTATCCGCTGGAAGCAGCTTGATCACGGCGACTCAGCATCTCGTCAATGAAAAGGAAGAGCCCACCTGTGCCTTGGTAGAGCATGAGTAGAACAGTGTCTCCAATTTTCCAATATCGATGCATTGCCACGACAAGCGAGAACTTGTTAATTTGAATGGTTCCATTTCTGCGGGAAATGCAGTACCTTCCAATCACTTTGGCGTTATTAGTAGGCACAAGTGTAATTCGACCACGCCGGGAAATCGATCCAGGAACTGCTACAGTGGGCAATTTCTGTTGAAATGTAGAATAAAAACCAATTGTAATATATCATTGAAGATATATACAGTTTATGAGCATCAACATTAAAATAAGACTTTTTACCAGCGTTTTGTGCACACAATTTGTCTTGTTCAATGTGTGCACCATAGGTATAATTAATCCCATCCAAAATCCAGCATTCATACGCAGTGCTATCTCTGTCAGATTATCAACAAAGTTTATGACATGCTTCAAGTCCTTCAAGTGAAATTTGGTACGCTTAGTAACATACAGATCATTCACTATGCATCCAACATATCCTGCTTAAAAGGTGGAAAGGTATTATTTATTCAGAACATGGCAGAAGAATATATAGTGCGCATAAATTGGTAAATAGAATTTGGTACTGCCTAGGAACGGAGTCAGAAAATGAAATCACAATTGGTTGCTTAAATAGTGATCAATTAGTCAGAACAAATACCCCGATTTTGCTAAGTAATATGCCAGCATGGAGAAAGTTGAAAGGACAATAACCTCAATCAGACTTTGATCGGCTGATGATGTTGGGGAAGTAAACATCCATGTTAATTAGACCAGGCTGTGGTGCATGCACTAGAATTTTATTGCCAGCTTTCAGTTCATAACACTTAGACATTTTTCTCCAAAGGTCCGCATCAAAATAGGAGTGACCATCTTTATCAAGTTTTACGCTAACCATCATTGTAAATCCATGCTGCGTTGTCAATATGACATCCATGGAGTCATCAACAAAGTAAAGCCCAAGATTTCCTTCTACTCCTGTTCTTGCAAAGCAAGGGATGTACTGCTTGAAATGAAAATTAAGATCGTAAATTAGATATATTGAAATAACAGAGCAAGATGCAAATATGGGAGTAACTAATAGAACAGATCAATATATAGATGAAAGCAAAGTACAAAAATATATAATTAAAAATAGATAATGCAACAAAGATTTGATACAAATATGAGAGTAACTGAATGAACAATACATCATATATTTGCCTAATATAGGGGGGGAGGGAATCGGCTTCGACATCTAGGCTGCACGTGGCACCGTACCTTTTATCCAAATGTAGCAACAGACGGTATATGTTCACAAATTTAGGCCATGCCGACCATGGTAGGTTGAGATTGAACATACCGAGCGCTCCCTGAAGTCATCCGGAATGGTGAGATAGAACTTTGTTTCCGACTGGCCGCGACCACACTTGCCCGATTTGTGCTTGCAATGTGGACACATGAATGAACACCCATGAATCTGCTAGAACAAAAATGAATCCATGGCGATTTCCGCCGGTTGATTAACAGCGACGAACGGACTGCGATAAGAGATGAGTGTATATTTCTCTAAGTTGATTACCTTCTCCATGAGAAAAATCCCCGGCCCAATCCGCAGAAAACCCCAATCGACTAGAGTCTAGAATGTCGGTGCAGAACTGCAGATAGGCGGCGGAAAGGGGTAGGGGCAAAATCGCATGCCATTCGGAGCGCGACCTCCGCCCACCGACAACAGCCGTCGAGCTTCGGGTGGCCACCACGATAAAAGTTGATGAGGTGCAGAGTTGCGGAGGAGTCTGCTGCGAGTGGGTGGGGATGAAATGGGCGAGGGTTTTCTTTTTCCTTTTGCATGTGTGGGTGAACACACACGGTTCGCAGAGGCGACGGAGATGAATCGTGTGCGATAGTAAATCACCAACATTGAAGGGGAATCCAATTTCCTTTGTCCTTTGTCCATGAGTTTTTTTCTACGATGAACATAAACCCTGCAAATCATCGTGTTCAAATTTGGCACTTTTCTGGGTTCATTTACAATATTTAGGGGATTATGTGCATTTTCTAGGCATTAATGCACATAATTCAAATTCAAACAATCGGTGCATGAAAAGGTGCACGAGAACGGTCTGGAAAACCATGATCATGCTATTTAGTAAATTATCATGCCTTTTACAAGGAATGGGCAGATATTTCAAGGAAATGTGTCGCAATAGTCAACCATAAAAGCGTCGTTTACTGGGTTAACAAACTATACAAAAATGAAATACATGCTTGGAAAACATGAGGCCAGGCGTGGTGCCATGGTATGGCCTCACCATGCCCTGGTAAAAAATTGAGAATGTTTGCCTTATGTCGTCATGCATGCCATTCATAAATCGAACAATCACCGACGAAATTTCATGGTTCGAGGGGGAAACCAGCAAGATTGAAGGGGCCGGGAATCCAAATTTCGTTCCTAGCTTGTCATTCAGTTTTTTCTACAATCAACATACCCCCTCGAATGCAACATGTTCAAATTTGGCATTTTTCCGGGCTCATTTACCATATTAGGGGATTATGTGCATTATCTAGGCATTAATCCACATAATTCAAATTCGAACAATCGGTGCATGAAAAGGTGCACAAGAACGGTCTGGAAAAACCATACTCATGGTATTTAGTAAATGCTCAAGCCTTTTACAAGGAATGGGCAGAGATTTCAAGGGAATGTGTGGCAATAGTCAACCACAAACGCGTCATTTACTGGGTTATCAACTATAGAAAAATGAAATACGTGCTTGAAAAATATGACGCCTAGCATGGTGCCATGGTATGGCCTCACCGTGCCCTGGTAAAAAGCTGAGAAGGTTTGATTTATGTCATCATGCACGCCCTTCATAAATCGAACCATCACCGAGGAAGTTCCATGGTTTCGAGAGGGAAATCACGAAGATTGAAGGGGAATCCAAATTTCCGTCCTAGTTTGTCATTCATTTTTTTTCCAACGATCAACATACAGCCTCCAATGCAACGTGTTCAAAATTGACATTTTTCTGGGCTCATTTACTATATTTAGGGGATTATGTGCATTTTCTAGGCATTAATGCACATAATTCAAATTCGAACAATCGGTGCATGAAAAGGTGCACAAGAACGGTCTGGAAACCCATGCTCGTGCTATTTAGTACATTCTCATGCCTTTTACAAGGAATGGGCAGATATTTCAAGGAAATGTGTCGCAATAGTCAACCATAAACGCGTCGTTTACTGGGTTAACAACTATACAAAAAATAAATACATGCTTGGAAAACATGACGCCTGGCGTGGGCCATGGTATGGCCTCACCGTGCCCTGGTAAAAATTTGAGAATGTTTGTCTTATGTCATCATGCACGCCTTTCATAAATCGAACCATCATCGAGGAAGTTTCATGGTTTCGAGGGGGAAATCACCAAGATTGAAAGGGGATCCAAATTTCCTTTGTCCTTTGTCCATGAGTTTTTTTCTACGATGAACATACACCCTACAAATCACCGTGTTCAAATTTGGCACTTTTCCGGGTTCATTTACCATATTTAGGGGATTATGTGCATTTTCTAGGCACTAATGCACATAATTCAAATTCAAACAATCGGTGCATGAAAGGGTGCACAAGAACGGCCTGGAAAACCATGCTCGTGCCATTTAGTAAATTCTCATGCCTTTTACAAGGAATGGGCAGATACTTCGATGAAATGTGTGGCAATAGTCAACCACAAATGTTTGTTTATTGGGTTTTCAACTATAGAAAAAAGAGACATTTACATTTATGCCCCTAACTCGAACCCACTACTCAGTTTTGCCCCTAGTTTTCGGGTATGCTCAGTTTTGCCCCTCTGCCGTCAAGTCACCTTATAGAAATGCCCTTCCGTGCCTTTACCGTCCGGTCAAAGGGCTTTGACCGTCTGGTGAACAGTATCAAAAAAATCTAAAATTTTGTGGGATCGAAGATACTTAGGTGCGCAAGGTCCGTGCAAATTTTTGTGCTGTTTGGACATTCTAGGAGCTCGTGGCAAAGGAAAAACAGTAAATCTGTACGCCTGTGAACAGTAAATTAAAAAAAATAGCAAGAAAATTCAAAAATATATGAAATTTTTTGGCATCAAAGAGGCTTGGGTGTGCAAGGTGCTTGCAAGTTTTTGTCATCAAATGACATGCGAGGAGCTCTAGCAAAAAAACAAAATAGTGCATTTTTTCAAAGTTTTTTTCTGAGCCAAATTTTGTTTTTTTTTCTCCACGAGCTCCTACAATATTTAAACACAACAAAAATTTGCACACACCTTGTGCACCTGAGCATCTTGGATGCCAATTTTTTTTATATTTTTTTGAATTTTCTTGCTATTTTTTTTTCGAATTTACTGTTCACAGGCGTACAGATTTACTATTTTCCTTTGCCACGAGCTCCTGGAATGTCCAAACAGCGCGAAAATTTGCACGCACCTTGCGCACCTGAGTATTTTCGATCCCACAAAATTTCATATTTTTTTGATACTGTTCCCCAGACGGTCAAAGCCCTTTGACCGGACGGTAAAGGCACGGAAGGGCATTTCTATAAGGTGACTTGACGACAGAGGGGCAAAACTGAGCATACCCGAAAACTAGGGGCAAAACTGAGTAGTGGGTTCGAGTTAGGGGCAGAACTGGAATTGCCCCTAGAAAAAATGAAATAAATGCTTGAAAAACATGACGCCTGACATGGTGCCATGGTATGGCCTCACCATGCCCTGGTAAAAATTTTAGAAGGTTTGGCTTATGTTGTCATGCATGCCCTTCATAAATCGAACCATCACCGAGGAAGTTCCATGCTTTTGAGAGGGAAATCGCCAAGATTGAAGGGGAATCCAAATTTTCTTCTTTCTTTGCCCTGGAGTTTTTTTCTACGACGAACATACACCCTGCAAATCACCGTGTTCAAATTTGGCATTTTTTCGGGCTCATTTACCATATTTAGGGGATTATGTGCATTTTCTCGGCATTTAGCGCATATAAATCCAATCTAGCTACAGCTGCACGTGTGTGATGTGAGGGACATGGATTGCCGTACGATCGCGGCGCATCCTACGGTGCACACGCGCGATCCGCGTGGCTGGTGTTCCGACCAATCATAACGCAACACACAATAGGCTCAGCGCACACTGTTTCCGGAGGCGACGGAGATGAACCGTGTGCGATAATGAACGAGCAAAATGGTAAGGGAAGCCAAATTTCCTTTGTCATTTGTCGTTGAGCTCTTGAAAACCACCGCACTGTACGGCTGCCCGGCCCCTCCATCCCAGAGCTCTCTCCAAGCATCGTTCATGGCACCGCGGCGCACAGTAACTGGTAAGGAAGCGATGGCATCCCGCTGCACCGCGTTCCTCGCCGCCCGCGACCGCACACATGGTAAGGACGCGATGGCATCTTGCCGTGCCGAGTTCATCGCCGCCGGCGGCCACACAGTTACATGGGCGGACTTTGAGGTTGCCATGGCCGAATGGGCGGTGGATCTAGAGGCAGCCAAAGCCGCACAGAAGGAGCGAAAAAGGCAGAAAGCAGTCAAGAAAAGAGAGTCCCGCCGCCGCAAGAAAGAAGAGGCCGCACGCCGTGCTGAGGAGAGCTTGGCGGAGATCGAAGCACGGTGGGCTGCCACCTACAAGGCCGGGAAGGAGAACGCCTGGGTCTGGCCAGCATGCCCCGATGGCAGCATGTGAGAAGTAGTTAGTGCGTGTGTCGCCCGTAGTCTTAGAGCAAATTACCAGTAGTACTTTAAGTTTGTACTATCTATTATTAACGTACAATGTCGGTAAGCGCATCCTTTGAGGGCTTTGAGCGTTGATTAGCATGTGTTCACTGAATTTTTGTAGCCGCACCCTGGCCCCAAATACTACCAAAACGTCCACTCGCAGCCACCGGAAGAGACTAGAGCTGGCCGCAGCTAGTTTTTAGTCCCACCTCGCCGCTCGAGTTGGCCTCACACCGGCTTAAATTGCCGCGCCGGCGGATGGCAGCAATCTTCTCTCTTGTTGCATAGGATCAAATCTGGCTACGCGAGCCAGGCAGGTTGACACTTGATTGCATTTCATAAACCGATGATTGCTCAGCGGGTGTCACCTTGCCTCGTTCATGTACATTGAATAATCCTGATACAATGAAAGAGATTTTTGAAATTAGGTGCGGTTGGAGATGCTGACAGATATAAGAATTATTAGAAGATCACAAAACACACGGTTTCTATGGCGTACCCGTGTGCATTTTTTTGGGTTAATGATCCATAAGTCAGTTACCTTTGCGATGTTTCCTAATAAACCAGGCATACCATTGAACGAAAAAAATCAACTACACGTGTACATTTTTTTGGAGACGGGATCTGCCAATTTTCTCTTTTCTCGCACACGAGTATTTTACGCGCTTCGTCTGCGTTGTGTGTTTCCCCCGCCCAAGTTTCAAGTTTCGCAGCGAAATTTTCATTAGGCGTGCGATTTCAGAATTTATTCCTCCAACCACATCCCCACCCATCAAATTTCCTCAGTATCTCCCCCTCCCCCCTCCCCCTACCGGCAGCTCAAACCGCCACCGCCGCAACCACAGCTTCAACCACATCTACGTTCTGCTCGGATCCAGTCAGGTAATCCACCGATCTCTATCATGACCCCAGCCTGATTGCTTAAATGGCGCCTGCGAAACATCCTCATGCCTCCAAATCCCCACCGCCCCTACCTCTAGAGCATCACCGCGCAAGCCCAACCACATATCACGTGGAGGTCGAGGAGCTGATGGCGGTCCATGGCGCGATGGCTACTATGCGTGTTGACCCAGAGGAACACCTCGCCTCCGCCGCCGCCGACATGGTGCAGGCTCTGGCCCAGATGAAGTGCCCCAGTGACTACCCCCTAGGACTTAACAGGTATGATCTGACCAGCTAAATCTTACCAATACCACTTGCATTGGCTATGTTTTGTACGGTTGATGTATTAAGCATGTTCGTGCCTTGTTTATTTCAGTACTGCACACTGTGTGATGTTCAAGTATTAACTGTCCAGCTCAATTTCACCAATACCAGCAACAAACTTACAATACATGACTCAGGATATCACTAGAGATGCTGCCCATTTGCTATTTTTGATGGATGCTAACCCTGTTGTACTTAACATGCATGTCCATGTACTTACGCAGGGTCATAACGGCCGATGCTTTTGTTTGCCATCGAGGTTAGCTGCATCCCATGTCTTACAGTATTTCATATCATTTGTGCAATTGCAGTTTAACTTCTACCATTTACTGGTTGCCTGTAGGTACACATGTCAGTGGCACTGATCAATGCTTCGACCCGGAGGAACAGCTCGCCTCCGCCGCCGCTGACTTTGGGCGGGCTCTGGCCAAGATGAAGTGCCCCAGCAACTACCTCTCAGGACTTACCAAGTATGTACTCACCAGTTCAATCTTACCAATACCAGTTGCAATTAATGGCTATGTTTTGTACAGTCGATGTATTAAGCATGTTGTAGTAAACATGCCTAACACGTTTTAGCTACTTTCCCTACCTTTTTATAGACAACTGGGCCATTCTCTGCTCTGGCAGCACCTACCTTGTGATGTTTAACTCTGCTAATTGCATTTTTATCAGTACCGGTTTCAATGGCTATTAAGCCTATTGCAATTAACAGTTGTATCCATTTTTAAACAGTTGTATTTCAATGGCTACAAACTTACAAAACATGACTTAGGATGCTATTAAGCCTGTTGCAATTAACAGTTGTACCCATTTTTTAATCCATCCCTTTGCTACCGTGCTACTCTCCGCAATGAAGATATACTAGAGATGCTGCCCATTTTCTATTTTTGGTGGATGCTAACCCTGTTGTACTTAACATGCCTTTCCATGTACTTACGCAGGGCCATAACGGGCGATGCTGTTGTTTGCCGTCGAGGTTAGCTGCATCCCATGTCTTACAGTATTTTACATCATTTGTGCAATTGCAGTTTGGCTTGTAACATTTACTTGCTTCTTGTAGGTACACATGTCGGTGGCACTGATCCATGCTTCGACCCGGAGGAAGAGCTCGCCTCTGCCACCGCTGACTTTGGGCGGGCTCTGGCCAAGATGAAGTGCCCCAGCAACTACCTCTCAGGACTTACCAAGTATGAACTCACCAGTTCAATCCTACCAATACCAGTTGCAATTAATGGCTATGTTTTGTACGGTCGATGTATTAAGCATGTTGTAGTAAACATGCCTAACACGTTTTAGCTATTTTCCCTACCTTTTTATAGACAACTAGGCCATTCTTTGCTCTGGTAGCACCTACCTTGTGATGTTTAACTCTGCCAATTGCATTTTTATCAGTACCAGTTTCAATGGCTATTAAGCTTGTTGCAATTAACAGTTGTATCCATTTTTAAACAGTTGTATTTCAATGGCTACAAACTTACAAAACATGACTTAGGATGCTGTTAAGCCTGTTGCAATTAACAGTTGTATCCATTTTTTAATCCATCCCTTTGCTACCGTGCTACTCTTTCGCAATGAAGATATCACTACAGATGCTGCCGTTTTATTACCATTTGCTATTTTTGGTGGATGTTAACCATGTTGTAGTTAACATTGGCTTTCCATGTACTTACACAGGGCTACAATGGGCGATGATATTGTTTGCCGTCAAGGTTAGCTGCATCCCATGTCTTATACACCATCTATTCCTAAATATAAGTATTTTTAGAGATTCCAATATAGACTACATAAGGAGCAAAATGAGTGAATCTAGATTCTAATCTAAACTATATCTATAATTCTATATACATCCGTATGTAGTTCATATTGAAATCTCTAAAAATACTTGTACTTAGGAACGTAGGTAGTTGTATTTTACATCATTTGTGCAATCTCAGTTTAGCTTCTAACATTTACTGGTTGCTTGTAGGTACATATATGAGCGGTACTGATCCACGCTTCGATCCCTTTTGCGTATGGGGCAATGAGATATTCATGAACAAGCGTCAAGTGAGGAAACTAAGAAAGATTGTTAGGCGAAAGAAATGGGTGATGGGAATTAAGCTCTTTATTTACACTTTGTCCAAGACAATAGTGAACTTTAGGATGGTATGTAATGTGTTGCCTTTTCCCCTGCCCACAACAAGTTACTCTATTAGACCTCAGTATCTGATATTTTTGTCTTTTCAGTGGTTTCCGAAGCTATTTACTGATGATTACCTTCCAAACTACATGACTGGAGTGGAGGCAACTAAGGTTAAAGTATATAATTCATGCTACCATGATAATGCTCTAGAAGTCTTCATGAAGGCGGTGAAGGATGGGCGGGCGATCGTCACAAGGGGTTGAACAAAAGTTGTTCGTGCCTATGGCATGCAGGAAGGCACATTATGGGCATTCCGCTTCTTCAACACTATCGGCAGTCAAAATGATTTACACTTGTCTCTTCACCTTTACCGCCTCTAAATATTATGGTTCATCATAATTAATTGTTGTCTAATCCTGTAATTACTAAACATATTATACTAACAATTTTATTTATGGATTCGTTGTTGAACCATTGTGCTGAGAATTTGAATTGCACGTTTCATATTTCAAAAATTCCAATTCGAATAATAAATTACAGGGAAAAAATAAAATTATACAGGAGCGAATAAAATAATGTGCACACGGTTAGAAAGAAAACAGCGTGTGCGATGAAAAATAGAGAACAGATGGTTCTTTGACGTCAAACGTTTGTGATGCCTGACGGACCCACACACGGTTTCAAACCAGTGTGCGTGTGTGATAGGAATACCAATCGCACACAGTTATGAAAATAGACACGTTGGCGTTAGTAGAGGCACCGCACACATTTTACATTCTTGAACCGTGTGTGATAATGTACCTATCACAAACATATCGGTAGATTAAATGTTGATGTCCACCTTTTTCACACGACTATAGCGGCGTAATCATTTGGGATGTCTCTCTAATCAAAAACGTAACATCGAGATGTAACGTGTGGGACTGGGGCGGCTTCTCATCCGTTTATTCTATGGCGATCGTCAGTAGCCGCTCGCCTATCCCCGATGGTTTCTGGGTCGTGTGGGAAGGACCCCCCTATCGCCCACACTCACTAGGCGACGGTTCCAAATGCCATCGCGGAAAGGGGTTAAAAACCGTTTGTATAGCACGATACGGTACCAGTGCGTGTTGTTTCTCCCTTAGATACTGCCATCACCCCCTCCAATTCAAATGGCTGATAAACAAGAAAAGTAATTGAATGTACAGACATTGTATGATTGACAGGTGCAATGGATAGTGGGGAATAAAAGAGGGCATGAAATAATTCACATTTATGTTGTCTAACCAAACAGGATAGCATGACACAATTTCACATATATGATGGCTAACTAAACAGGATAGAAAGACATAATTCAAAATATGATGACTATGTAAAGAAGATGACATGATATAACTATATGATGTGTTTATTAAATAGGTTGGCATGCCATAATTCACATGCATGCCGCCTATGGAAACATGATAGCATGATATAATTCACGGATAGAATGACATAATTCAAAATATGATGACTGTAAACACTAAACATGATGAGATGATATAACTATATGATGTCTTTATTAAATGGGTTGGCATGCCATAATTCAGATAGATGTTGTCTATGTAAACATGATGGCATGATATAATTCAAATATATGATTTATATACTAAGCAAGTAAGCAGATGGCAATCACATATATGATGTAAAAACTAAGCAATGCAAGACAACATATGCATGATATGAGTAATATAACCCTGCCAAGTTTGAGCATAGACCTCAGGGGGGAAATAGGACTGGTCATCTATCTCTGAATCCTCCTCTAAGGAGCTATCTGTAACCAGCATGATGTCTGCTTCAGCAGGTAGCATTGTCTGCTCTGAAGACCTTGTTTTCACTCCAGATACTTCCATCACCGCTTCAAATGGCTGATGCACAGGAAGAGTAGTTGAATATACAAACGTTGTCAACAAATGGAATGCGTAATACAAAAAAAGGATAGCATGATATAATTCACATATATGATGATTGGCTAAACAGCATGGCATTGCATAATTCATGTATAATGCCTTGCAACAAGATAGTATTGCATAATTCACATATATAATGTCTTGCAACAAGATGGCATTGCATAATTCACATCTATGGTAATTAGACACTAAACAGGTGGCATTCACACAAAGCATGTCTAAACTAAGCAAATAACATAGCAATACAAGACACCATACGCACGATATGTGCAACATAACCCTGCCAAGTTAGAGCATACACCTCGGGGGGGGGGGGGGGGGAATAGGACTGGTCATCTCTCTCTGAATCCTCCTCTGAGGAGCTATCTGTAACCAGGGAGATATGCGCTTCGTCAGATAGCATAGTCTGCTCTGCAGACCTTGTTTTCACTCCAGATTTTTCCATCACCGTGTCAAATGGCTGATGCACACGAAGAGTAGTTGAATGTACTAACATTATTGACAAATGTAATACGTAATGAAAAAAAAGGATGGCATGATATAATTCACATATAAGATGACTGGCTAAGCAGGATGGCATTGCAAAATTCACATATATGATGCCTGGCTAAACAAGATGGCGTTGCATAATTCACATATGCGATACATAAACTAAACAGATGGCATTCACACAAAGCATGTCTAAACTAAGCAGATGACATATTTGATGTATAAAGTAAGCAATGCAAGGCACCATATGCATGATATGACCGACATCAGCATGCCAAGTTAGAGCGAAGACCTCAGGGGTTAAATAGGAGTGGTCTGCTCCTTCTGAATCCCCCTCAGAACAGTTATCTTCCTCTTGATTACAATCTGAAATGGGTGGAGGGGGGTTGCCTTTGCGCCCACCATGGAGCGACGTATGCATGAAATTATATTGCCATGCAAGGCTCGTCTCTTTTGCTCTACATGTTCAGTTCCATTGTGTACAATAACTGACATGCATAGGAATAAAACATAGTGAGATTATGTAAGGAGTGCATGCAGAAATCCAGAGTGATGGTAGCAACCTGTGGATAGACCCAAAACCAATGATAGCAGGCAGATAATGGCTTCAGTTAAAAAATACAGATAATGGCTTCTTTACTGTTTGTTTCCCGCCCAACATGAAACTCATAGTAGACACCGGAGATTAACCAAATAGTAGAGAGAAACTATTGATTGCGGCCCCAATATGTACCCCACAACCATTTAAAAACTCAAGTTTGAGCATTAGTTTGGAGCTGACTCAGAGTTTAATCGGTGAACAGGACGATAAAGTAGCATGTCATATTAAGCGATGCATAACATAAGCAGACACGAAAGGGTGCGACCTCTCTTGCGGACCCATGTAGTCCTCGAGGTCATTTGCTCAGTTGATGATGGTAATGCAGTTGTCATGGCTGCCGGCGGCGGGGAAGAAGATCTGAGGCGGCGAAAGACAGTCTGGAGGGCGGATCCCTGCTGTGGTGGACCCTTCTGTCATTGGAGCAGCTGAGCTGGGGTGGACGACGGCGCAGCAGGAGCGGGACAAAACACACAAGGTTTTCTTTGACAACTATCTGTAAGAGAAGTAATTCTGTAAGGGCTCGTTTGAATTGGAGGATTCTAACAACGCAGGGATAGGAAATACACAGTAATAGGATAGGATTGCATGTGCAAAACAGAGAATTTAAAATCACTCGGTTTCTGTCAATCTGGGTGTTTGGTTCACAGGAATTGGAAGGTCACAGAATGCAAAGAAGCATGGTTAAATTAAGTCAAACCACAAGAAAATGTACAGTTATAATGCTATTATGCTACTATCACTTAGTCTTGTTCTTCATGAATAGGAATTTGAAAAGGAGGGCCAAGTGGATATTAAAATTCCTATGGTTTTACTTTGAAAGAGACACTAAAGGAACAAGTCCTATAGTTTTCCTTTGCTCCATTCCTTTGAACCAAATGCTTTAAAAGCAGTACCATAGGAAACTTTCCAATTCCTATGTTTTTCCTTCACTTTTCCTTTCAACCACTGGCAATTCTAGTAGGCAGGCTTGAACAGGCAAAAGCCTACACTCCAAAAATGTTTTTGTGCTACTTATACTACTTTGGACCCAGGTCTTTGCCCTACTAACTCAACTCCTAGGCCCATCTACACATGCACAGCTTAAACACGCAGAAATAAATAATGATGGCTTTCGAGAGAGTCCATCACGGATAGTTAAGTTGCCTGGTACCTCACAGCTTGTTATATAGGAGAAACTAATCGTATTTCATGTTACTACGTGTGCTTAGTGGACAATATATATAACATGTCGAGTAAAAAAGTGATGCAGCAAGTGTACAACCTCTTTGGCGAAGCCATGTCGATGTCAGCATCATTGGGTTGGTCGCTGAGGATGCTGCGGCTGATGTGGCGGTCGGAGGAGGGGAAGAAGATCTTAGGCGCCTGGAGATGGAGCCAAGGGTACTACTCCACTGTGATGGAGGGTTTCGTTGTTGGAGCAGCTCCGGTGAGGTGTACGACGGCGAGGCTGAAGCAGGACAAGAGAGACAACGTTAACCTGAAGTGGTATTCTAAGGGAATGTACAATGGTTGATAAGATAGTCTTATCTTAAGTCTTGCATGTAATTTAGAGAGGACAGAAAAAAATGTCTACAATGGGTCATCTCTTAGCCTTATCTTCAATAACTAGCTATTCCTAAAAATGTGGTGAGACATATTGTGCTAAGAGATCATCTCTTGTCTTCTCTTAAATAAGAGAAGACAAGCCTTTTCTTATGAGTTCTCTCTCCTCCACCTCATCATTTATCCTACGTGGCACTCTTAAGATAGCACCATTGTACATGCCCTGATAGCATCTCCGATAGATGATGTAAAATACATAACCAAAAAGTGCTAGATATAACATACATCAACCGCTCATCTCTGAACTTAACTGTCGAAACTATATTTAACTGTCGAAACTGAATTTTACTGTCGAAACTGAATTTTGCTGTCGAAACTAAATTTACTGTCAAAACTGAACGCACTGGTAGCAGAAAAGCAGTGCACTAATAGTTTTGGCCGCTCGAGCACTAGTGGCAGAGTAGCAGTGATCTAAATCGGTAGCCGCTCCAGCAGGGACCGTACTACCAGAGAGCAGCCGGGGCAGAGCAACAGCAACGCCCAGAGTAGCAGCACATGCGAGAGCTGGGGTAGCTGGTCGTGTAGCAACAGCTCGGGTAGCAACACCAGTAGCTCGAGCGAGAGCCGGAGCTGCTGCTCCTGCAGTAGCAACGCAAGCAAGAGTACACTAGCAGCGCAAGCAAGAGCAAGAGCAAGAGCAGCAGCGCGAGCAAGAGCCAGAGCAGACTAGGCAGGGGACCGAGAGCAAGAGTAAGAGCAGCAGCGCAAGCAAGAGCTAGAGCAGACCAGGCAGGGGACCGAGAGCAAGAGCAGAGCAACAGCGCGAGCGAGAGCCGAAGCAGCAGCAGCAGGGCCAGCGAGAGCCGGAGCAGTAGCAACAGCTCCGACTGATGTGGATGTCGCCGCCGAGGGAGCGACATCGTGGAGGAAGTGGCCAGTGACGCCGCCGTAGATGGAGCCGCGCCATGGCGGCTCAGGACCGAGCGCCGGCAGCACCGTGAGATCGAATCAAGAAGAAAATGCAGTGATTAGTGTGGAACCTCTTTGGTGGCACCGATTAGGCCTCAGCTTCATCCGAGGAATCGGTGATGGTGCTGCTCTTTCGGTGGTGCAGGTGAAGACGGTGCTGTGGGAATGGAGGTGGCGCGAAAGACGAGGCGGACTTCGGGGCAGCTCCTTGGAGGTGGAGGACGGGGTGGCTGAACTGGCGGGACGACAAGATCGACGACGGATCCTCATCCGGTGCGGTGGATGAGGGACGTCGAGCTGTTGCGGTGGACGATGTCATCGGGGAAGAGGCTCCGGCTGGGTGGCGGTGTGGGGCTTCGCGGGTTTTCGCGGCCTCGTTGTACGAATGGGGGGCGGAGGGGATGAGAGGGGGGAACCATGGCTTAGGGACGCGCTTGTCTGAAATGTGGGTTAAGTTACGAAAGTAGCCCCACCGATTTGAACTAGGTGGTTCTTTCGGTTAAGGGGTATCACGGGAATTTCGCGTGTTGGGATTTCAGAGGAGGTGGGAGTTTTCGCGCGCAGTGTAATTTTGGGATAGCAAGGCGCGGGTTGAGATGGAGGGAATTTTAGGAGCACAACAAGACAAAGAGATATCTTAAAATTTCGGGATAACAAGGCGTGGGTTTAAATTTCCGGACAAGACTAACGTGTATACTATATCAAATCAATTCGCACTTCCCTCAACGAAAAAACCAAAAAGAAATCAATTCGCACCACACAAGAGAGTCTAGTACCGTGTACTGTACCAAATCAATTCGCACTACAAATGCCATTCAAAACATTAAATCCATGTTATGTTCAATTAAAATATTTTGCTACGTGTATAATGCGTGCATCCTGCTACTCAAATGAACATTTTAGGGCATTCCAAACGTATATACTACCGCTTCAATATGAACTAAATTTGAATTCGTTTCTCTATTTGAATAAGATCTACAATCATGACTGTTGTCAAGTTAAACCATTTGAATTCATTTCTCTATTTTAATAAGATCTACAATCATCATTATTGTCAAGTTAAACCATCGTTTGTATATTATCGTCACAGCACAGCACATGATTACTGTCGAGTTAGATATGAACTGTGTGTACAATATGAACTCGAACTCGATTTTTTGAATCCACTTTATGTTGATTTCAAATCATAGTACATTTCAAGCTCTAGCTAGATCTTCATAATCTAAACCATGTCTCATATGTATAATGTGTTTATCACATAATGTATGGTGCCGCCCCCTACGCCTACAAGTATTTAGCTATGAGTTGCAAACACCACACATTATCACAAATTCAAATAAAATGTGAGATTGTTCGATATATAGTATGGTTTAGATTGTTCGATATTTAGTTGTGAGCTGCAAACGCCACACATTATCACATATTCAAATAAAATGTGAGATTGTTCGATATATAGTATGGTTTAGATTGTTCGATATTTAGCTATGAGTTGCAAACGCCACGCATTATCACATTATAGTATAACATGTCCAAAACCACACCACGCGTATCACCGCTATATTCATGCATGCATAGGTTTATAACACTATGATCTCTTATTCAAATATATGAATCCACTTTCATATCGAATTATGATCTTTGTTAGTCTCTTACACCCACACAATCCTCTAACCTTTGTAGCTAGCACTAACTTTCTCTTGTGCATGCATGCGCCCTCCTCGCCCCCCCTCCCTCAGCATTCTATCCATCGCGCACATTCTTTTTTTCTTTAGGACGTTCTCCCACGGTCTCCACAACTCCATCTTTCCGACACACACCGATCGATAAACCTCTCCAGTGATGTCTGCCTACCACATACACACACTTTCCATCTCCTCCTTTCTCTGTCCATGCCTCGTGCCTCTCATACGGTCCCACACACGTGTAAACTCTCGCCCCTCTTTTCATCGATCTCACAATCGCACACTCCTCCCCCTATCTAGCTAGTAGGCCTCTCGCATCACCTTAGCTCCATCTCTCTCTCTCTATCCATCTCTCCGGGCCTTATTTGCCTCTAACAAATGGATGTACACCGACCGATCTCCCACTATACATATAGCTAGCTAGGTCGTTTATAACTCGTTTTCCCCATGCGTCGATCGATCTACCTCATTAGTTATGTCTCTCCCTTCCTCCGACACACAACAATTGATCTACCGATCTAGTTAGGTCTGCTTACCAAACACATGGTCCCCCTTCATCATCCATGCATGCCTCCCGACACATCTATCACGCACACGCACACACAGAAACACATCCCCAGTCTTCCTGATATTGCAGTTGTACCCTCAGTTTGTCTAGTAGGCCTCTCCCACCATCTCCGAGAAGCAACTCCACCACCCCTCCGGCGCTCTACCTCTCTCTCTCTCTCTCTCTCTCTCTCTCTCTCTCTCTCTCTCTCCCTCTCTCTCTGTCCCAACCTATTTCCCGCCCTTCACTTATGTATGGATGTCGACCGATCTCCCTCAAGACATAGCTAGGTCTCTCCTTCTCAACACATATACGAGTCGATCTACCTCTCTAGGTAGGTCTCTGCCTCCCCCCTCCACACACACACCGATACATCAAGCGCTCTAGTCATGTCTCCCTGCCACACACAAACTTGCCCTCTGCCCTCTGATGTTCCGGTAGGTCAGTCGCCCTATATCTTTGATGCACACACACACAATTTTGATGGCTCTCTTCATCGATCTCGCACTCACACACTTGATCCTCTCTTCGACTCTATCGATATCTATGACCCATCCCTCTCTTCTTGTGGATCGCCCCCTCTATATATGATATAGATAGGCCTCTATTTCACACACATTGCATGTATCAAAATTTTGTTTGAGATATCATCGACACATATTCCCACAAATACATTCACGAAATCACCCCCCCATAACAAAAAACACTCACGAACGCACACGCCATCTCTCTAGGTTTGTATCTCTCTCACACACACCCACGTAGGTGGGAGGCATGCACGAAGAGAAGAGGTGCACGCACGGCGCACGTACTCCTGTCTCTTTCCCAACCACACCCACGCAGGTACACGATGGAGCTCATTTCTTTATGAAAAGGCAGCCCACGTGGTAATTTGACACGTGTACTGGTTGTCCACTTGATGGAGGATCGTGTGCCACGGGTGAACAAACAAATTGAGACTTGACACGTTATTTTAAAATAGGCAAACCATGTGGGGTCTACCTTAGAGGCAAGGCTCTATACACTGGAGATGCTCTGTATTACTTTTGATGTGTCCCGTCAACTCGCAAAATGAGGTGAAGCTTGCTTAGTATGCCCTCTCTCCCGCCCACGGGCACGGTGGCTCGCAGAGTCGCAGGACAAGCAGAAGCTTGCTTACTACGCCTACGCCCGCTCCCTCGCCCATGCGCACGGTGGCTCGCAGGACGAGGAGAAAATTTTACTACCCCCTCCGTTAGACGTATATACTCCTCGTCCCTACCTTGGTTAGAGAGATTATCATATTGTTTGAAATATACTCCCTCCGTCTCATAATATAAAAGCTTTTTTGATACTAGTGTAGTGTCAAAAACACTCTTATATTACGGGACAGAGGGAGTATGTCTTTTAGCAGATTTCTATATGAACTACTAGTACATACTCCAAACACTGATGTATATAGACGTATTTTAGAGTGTAGATTCACTCATTTTGCTCCGTATGTAGTCCATATTGAAATGGACGTAGTAGTACGCACTCTACCTCGCCCCTCGTCCCTCGACCCTCGCCCACGTGGTGGACGTGCATCAATTCATTTGGTCTCAGATAGCCAGAACCATAAACTATAGTACCATCATTGCTCGACTTCCCAAAGAGGTAAAGAGCCAAGTGCAAGGTTAATATTTTTGATATGCCAAGCGCAAGGTTTATTGGAGAACGAGTAGTAGTAGTAGTAGTACTAGTAGTAGTATGTACTGTATGAGGAAGAAGGCAACAAGAATGTATGTTTTGCGTGACAGTCTCTTCTTACAGGACGTGCTAGACCTAGTGGACCTCATTGTTGCAATGGGAGTACTATCATAGAGTGGTGGGCAGCGGGAATAATTTGGAGCTGCTTAGTCTTAAACCCCATGAAGAAGTCCCATCGAAAAGAATAGCCATCCTCTACACGTGCTCTTATGTAAAATGAGTAAATGAGACAAAAAGAGAAAGAGACAAAGTAAAAAAAATCACCAACATTAGAGCCAGCCCTATTGTATCAGTGAATGATATTTCTACGTCATGATTGACATGGCTATATTATTAACCATGCTGCGGAGGTAGCAGCGGATTTTTATTTATTTGCGGAGGTAGCAGCGGATGGATATTCAACGAGGAGCGAAATGATGGTTGCTTCCTCGGTCAAACATAGAGAAAGGTGGGCCTCATGATTTGACGGCTTATTAGTCATTATTACTGCCTATACTCTTTGCCCATATAATAACCGCATGGTAGAGTAGTGGGCTATACTTTTAATAACCATGCTCGAAGACTAGCCACAGTGGAGAGTAACATACACATATCCCTAGACTATGTTACTACCTTCAACCATAGTGGGTAGTAACATAAGTGTAGTGTCATGCAAAGCTTCATTTATTAGGTTATAGACTCCTATTGCATTGGGACATGTGATGTTACAATAACTAGCTAAGTTACTCAAACTACCTCTCTCCTCATTGACTCATTGCCACATAAGCAAATTTGCCGAGCTGTACTCGATGTTACTGCTAAAATTACACCCACTATGGCTAGTCGAAGAGAAGAGGTGCACACACCCACGCATGTAGTACTAGTAGCACTCTTTGCGTCTTCCCCAACCACACACGTGACACGATGGAGCTCATTTCTGTATGATGATGCAGCCCACGTGATAATTTGACGCGTCTAGTAGTAGTTACTCACTTAATGGAGGGTCGGGAACCACACATGAACATACGCAATATAAATAGGTTCATATGGAGAGAAAAAGAAACCGCTCCACTATATACATAGCCAGGAGCCTACACGGTTGCTTCCTGGGTTGCTCTCTTCACACTCTCTCGCACAAAACGACTATGGCCACATCTCTAACATCCGGGCGGATCACGTCCGCCGGGGGAAGGGATGGATGCTTTTGTGTAGATGCGGTCGCCGTCGCCGATGGGGAAAACCCACTGTCGGCGCGTCCCGGTCAGGGGTCCCCGCCATTCTCTCTCACAAAGCCAGTGCGGTTGTCTTCGTCCCTTGCTCACTGCCGCGACGTGGGCAGTTGCCGCCTCCCGCCGCCCTCCTCTAAGCTAGCTACATCCCCACATCCCTCAGGTACAACTTCCTTTACAGCCGGCTTGCACCACTGCCCCAGCTGCCCACACGCTCCATGTGGATATTTCTCTACTTCTTTGCCCCGCACGTACCTCTAATGGCTTCTACTATATTTGTGATGAGTTTATGTCTCATCAACTAGTCCCACTAGTCTTATTCTAATCACGCTTCTTCAATTTCTTTGCCACAGGGATGCTCAGCTCGATTTTAGTGAAACTGCACAAAATGATCCGATGGTCAAAGGGTTGCAAACTTCATTTCTTCGAAAGGTTCAACGTCGCCAGCAAATTAAAGCCCGGTTAGGGTTTAGGGTTCAAGGCCTAGGGACTGCATGGATCATTTATTTATTTAGCTGTCTCTGTTCCAAAATAAGTGTCAACTTTAGTAGTACAAGTTTGTACTAAAGTTGGCATAAAGTTGAGACACTTATTTTGGAACGGAGGGAGTATATATTGGCTATGATCTGTGAATCATTGAGATGTAATAGCATGCATGTTAGTCTCCTTCGTGTTTGATGGAATGTTGCAACGGGGCAACCTTGGACGCAAGATACATGAAACAGAAGCTGGAAGCTTCATAGCATTGTACAAATTTATCTCGCTGAGAAATTACAGTACGTACTATGTACTACTACTAAAGAGTTAGGTGTCGCACGGTGTCCAGAAATATATGGTGATACTGTGATGTGGGCCATGTAATCACTGAGCTGTCGTGTTTTCGCTGCTTTCGCACTCCTCCGCTATAAGAGTGGAGAAAATTGTAAAGAGTGGAGACGCTCTACCTCCTTTCACTGACATGGGACATCCAGCATCCGGTGCACGTGTCATGCACCAAAGTAAAGTGTACAGTGCAACTGAGACTCAGCACACTCGTACCACCTCAGTAATAATGACCAATGAGCCGTCAAATCACATAGACCCGGCAGTAAGTTGGACGGATGAAGCAACCATCACTCTTCGTTGAATGCGCTTCTCCCTTCAACGCAGGCGCCAGTGAGAGGTCGCGTCCGCTTTGCATGGGCATGAATGCGGCACCGATTCTCTGGAGCAGCACTGACTGTTTCAGGCAGGAAGCGCGCGCGGCCGATGGAGGGGGTTTGGGTGGGCCAGGGTGGTCAGGAGCGGGCGTGGCTGCTGTCCCGACCGGACGCCCGGAAATGAGAGGATGCACCGACTCTCGCGGCTAAATCATAGTACTACACACAAAACTCTCTGTAGGTCGATGTGTCGCTCTCTCTAACACACACACGCTGTTAAAAATAAACACACACACATGCACACAGGTTCATGCGCCGGCGGTCAACCACTATATCGGCAGCTGCGGGATTTGACGCACGCGGCTGCCGGATTTGGAGCATTCCTACCGCCTGTGACTGCGCCTTGCCATGGATTGTTCGGGTACCGGGTCGCACAACAATGGCAATGCCTGCCGGATTTAGTTGTTGTTCACTTCGGAGGGTCATGTACCACACGTGAACGATAGTAAGTGTGACTGGGAGGCGTGGAGTGGTAATTGCAAACTGACTCCTTCGAGCGTTAAATTTTCTTCGCTTATTAGCATTGCCCTCCGTCACAGTTTACAGGGAACGCTTCAATTCTCATGCATTTCCACCACCGGAGGGATTTTAGGCGCATTTGGTTTAATGCCCAATTAATTAGCGCATCGTAACCGTAACCAAGCCCAAAATTTTCTCTCCATGCAGGTGTGTATGCGGGGTGGAATCAATGCATGCATGTGTGTACGTGGACTGAAAGCACTCCATGCATGTGTGTACGCATTAATTTCTCCAGTAATTGGGCGCCATGGTATAACTCCTGATGCTATTTTTCAGTCCAATCGCTAAGCACCTTGGTCCGAGAGATTGTTGATGTGTGCCCTATAAATTGTGACGGAGGGAGAAATTAAATAAAGAGTTCCATTTCGTGCACAATTTAAAATGATTTTTATGGAGAGAAAAAGATAACCACTCCAACTATATAGGAGTATATACTAGCAAGATGCCTGTGCGTTGCACGGAACATCAAGATGCATTTGTATGAGTAGTTTATCTTGTGGGAGAAAAGGATGAACGAGGGAATGCCTTATTTGCAAATGTGGAGAGGGGTGTGGGTATCTTTTTGCAAAATTGCCATAGTTTCCTTCCTATCCGTCAGATATAAATCGGATGACCTATATTGCAGGATGGTAGGCACAGCATCATCACCAACTCTATTTTTATAAGAGTAGAGATAATAAATATAAAGAGTAGAGATACGCTGCAGCTTCAGCGCTTGTTTTCTAGGGTTTGCTCTCTTCACACTCTCTCCACTATATATATACTAGCAAGATGCCCGTGCGTTGCATGGAACATCAAGATGCATTTGTATGAGTAGTTTATCTTGTGAGAGAAAAGGATGAACGAGGGAAGTCCTTATCTGCAAGTGTGGAGAGAGGTGCGGGTATCTTTTTGCAAAATTGCCATAGTTTGCTTTCTATCCGTCTGATATAGATCGAACGGTCTATATTACACGATGCGACGCACACCTTCATCACCAACTCGGTCTTTTATAAGAGTAGAGAGTAGAGATACACACTGGAGCCTCAGTGCTTGCAGTTGCTCTCTTCACACTCTCACCCTCTCCAGATGTAAACAAGTCTACGTTGGCCTCTCTTCCCTCACTGCTGGTCAAAGAGCCGGCAGCATCCCGTCCGTCGGGGAAAGGAAGGTGGCTTAACGCTGTCGCCATCGACGAGGGAGGGAATCCACTACCGGCGCCGCTGTTCTCTTTCACCCAGCGGCAGCGTGGGAGGGCCTCTGACCCTTTCTTCCTCGCTGCCGTACATAGTGTGGGCAGATCGGCCTCCGGCCGCCCACTGAGCCACACACCGAGAACCTTAAGGTATAATTTACTTAATCCACATGCATTGCTCTAGCTGCATGTGGATTTTTTTCGCTTCTGCACTCGAATCTAGGTGTTTGATCGAACAGGAAAGTAGTGGGGAAAGTTGTATAGCATGAATCTAGGACGTGGTTCAAAGAGGAAAGGAAGGGGGAAAGTAGTACAGACTGGCTATCCAACACCTACGTTGGTTGAAAAGGGAAAACAATGGCAAACATAGTACACACATCTGTAACAAACTGATCTTTCTGTGGGTGGGGGATAAGGCTGTAGAGTTTGAGCAGGACTAGATTTGCTGCCCTCACATAGGGAAAGGTGTCTAAAGATAACAAAATTGGGACCAACACAAATATGCTCCTTGGTTGTTTGTTCTTTATTGCAACAAACTGTGCATCACCCCTTTATACATCGGTAGATGCACATGGTGCTGGTGCGTCCACTATCCCGTAGAACTCTTTAGCTGTTGTTAATCTAATAATGCCACTGGAAAATTGATGCAATGCCACAGTTAAAATCAAATTACATGTTTAACGAATTTATGAATCAATGCCACTGTTTGAGAAATGCTACTGTCTTGCTTTCTTTCCCATTTAGATAAGTTAGATGCTTCTTTTTGTGGGCTTTTGTGTCATCCACCGTTATTGACCAGTAATTGTTTCCTTTGCACCTCTGTGTAAACAGGGTTATCTACCTCACATCTTTGCTATTGCGACCTTTTGTTGCACTGCACAAAACACTTTTGTTTTCAGAGTGTTTTGTGCAGTTCAACCAAAATGTCACACGGACAACGTTGCTTGATTGCTTGATCTTAGTGGAACTACACAAGAGGAGATCTGACTTCCTATCTGTGTTGGCAAATTTGTTTCAGATCTTCTTCTTGTGAGTTGTTTGAATTCCGCGTCATGAGAGGTCAGTACTGGCCTTCTTCCACATGATTGTGCAGTGTGCTTTCATATGTTTTACTACTTATACGGTAATGTTGCTTGATTTTAGTGAGCTGCACAAAAGGAGACCAGACTTCCAATCTGTATGTGCACCGTAATATCCCATTGAGGTAAGATATGATATTTCGCAACTGTTGGCCTGTATATTTCTACTGTCATCAGAAAAGTAATGTTGTTGTTTAGTGCTATACTTGTGCTCCCTAATTGACATGCCAAATCTTACATTGAAGGCGAAGCTTGTCTATTATTAAACCAAGTGATGAAGGGGAAGAACAAGCGGAAGAAGAACAAAAATCAACTCCCGGTGCTATAATGAAGCACTGGAACTATGATGACACAAGTAATGATATAGTTTTGCATCTTAATTTATTGCTATGGCTAGAACAAGCAATTGTTTTGCCACTGTGATTTGATGCCACTCTTAATGTAATATGTAATTATCTCTACTTGTGCAAACAGGGATCTTGTTTGAAGATAACACATATTTTAGTGGAACAGCACAAGAAGATGTTGGTAACATTAAACTAATCGAGGAGTTTATAGTAAGCATGGCAACCACAGTAGATAATAACGGATGGTTCCGGAGAAGTGCTTCATCTGCATGCTCTACACAATAAGCCTCCTGACAAAGGTTGGTACCGGCCCACGGATTTCATCCATATGATCGAGCTTTGTCATCTCTATTGGTGTTGTGCTACTGTTTAGTTGCTGTCATGAGAAAGTGGTATTGTTTCGCATGTTAATCTAAGGCTGCTAATAAATTGAGGCACCGGTTAGCCACCGTTATAGCCACTGGTAAAATTAAGTAATAATACAATTCAAGTTGAGCTGCTGTGTTTGGTATCATATCATTTCCTATGAGGATAATCATGATGCATCTCTTTGTGACTATATATTTCATCAGTTACTCCCATTGTTAATGTAATGGCTGTTTTAAATATTTCCTTTCCTTCTTTTCGAGCAAACAGGGATGCTAGCATTTAGTTGTTCTCTTGTCTTTGCACAATAGGATCATCCTCCTCTGAAGAAGAATATGCCAGGATGAAGAAGCCAAGCCCTTCTCTTCTTATCAGGAGGAGCAGTTGAAGGATGGTTACATTACTACCCACAAGAACAAACTAACTTTAGCTCAGAAGGACTCACAGATCTTCATATTTGTTGTTGTGATGGCCAATGCAATGTTGTTTTAGGATTCTTTCTGGTGAGTTCTATTTTTTTAAATGTGTGCTCTGCATGGATCATGTAGGTTGCCTATTTAAACTGTAAATTCATAATACAGTTTGCTTTGTACTAATCACTTTTTTGTATTTATGCAAACAAGGATGCTCAGCTTGATTTCAATGGGAACTGCACAAAATGTTCTGATGGTTCGTGCCCTCCATTATACTTCATCATGCACAATACATCGAATGTTCTTGAATCATTCATTTCCACCTCCAGCCACAAAATTAGCTACAAGAAAGGAGGTGCCGATATGTTCAAGGCCTTGCAACATATAAAGGCGAAATCATACAAGCTATGCGCGAAGTTGGTTGATTTTAGTGGAACTGCACAAAAAGAATAGCTGGTTTATTTAGCACGAGGTGACATGTCAATGTCTGAACTGATGGCAAACCCGGGCCATTCCACAATCATAGGCATTTGATATTTTGGAATGGGAACACCTTGTCAAAGTTTGCTCATTGATGTACGCAAAAAGCATTTGATATTTTGGAATGGGAAAACCTTGTCAAAGTTTGCTCATTGATGTATGCAAAAAGACACGCATTTGATATTTTGGAATGGACAACCTTCTCAAATTTTGCTCATTGATGTTAGCAAGAAGACATGCGTTTGATATTTTGGAATGGGACGCCCTTTGCCGTCAACAGCATTGACCGATTTTTCTTTATTCTTTAGTTGTGAAGTAAATATTGGCTCTGGCATGTGAATCATTGAGATGCATAATCATTGATTGTTTTGAATGTTTTCTATGATTTGCCAGGCCTGTGAGTTTGATTGCAATGTACAGGCACGCTAAAAAGCTGCTCAAACTTTTTGTACGTGTGAAACTGCTGCAAACGAGGTGATCACCGTGCGTCTTGAGAATAATGCTAGTACGTATTGTTTTGCATGTTCATCCAATGCCAGTGATACAAGAATCCGAAGTAATCAAACTAAATTCGTTCATACACGGTCGGATTCCATATAAACATGCCAGATTTCATTACATTTCATACATTCTTCAACTAAAAAGGGGTGCGCTAGAGGTATAATAAATTAACCTAATCTATGATCTCCGGTGCCCATTTCCCGTGTCCGGCTGAGCCGAACAGAAGCTTCTTCTCAAGCTCAGCTCTCCGACTCCACGTCGCCACCAAGAAGCTAATCGGCTGTCAATGTTTCACCCTCGAAGCTTGGCTTCAACCAGAGGGTAGCAGCGGTGGCCTTACTTGGACCCGAGCGGCGGCGACCTACCGTGTTCTACTCTTCCTCGTTTTCTGTGTGGCGCGGCCTTGTTGGCAACGGGGCAGGGCCTCGACGGAGCCGGCGATGTCCTCTATCTCGTTGCCGGTGGGGCGGCGCCTCGGCGGAGCACGGGAAATCCTCCCCCTCGTTCCCGGCAGGGCGGGGCCTTGGCGGAGCCGGCGATGTCCTCTGCCTCGTTGTTGGCGGGGCGGGGCATCGGCGGAGCAGGGCCTCGCCGAAGCCGGCGAAGTCCTCTGCCTTGGTTCCGGCGGGGCGGGGCCTCGGCGGAGCCGGCATTGTCCTCCGCCTCATCGTCGGTCTCGCCAAACAGCACCTCGCCCGCTTCATCGCCCTCTTTGTAGGCGGCCGCAACCTCCGCCACCCGCATGCGGTACCGCCAACGCGCGAGGCGGTTCTCGCGTGCGGAGCGGTACGACTCTAGCAGCGCCTCCTGCTCTGCCCGCTCCATGGTGATCTGCTCCTCCGCCTACAGGTGCTGCTGGAGGACATGGTGGTTGTAGGCGGCATCGGCCTGTGCCTCCCGGAACTGCTCCTCACGCTTCTGCCTAACCATGTCCATGTCTTGGGCACGGGCCTCGCCGATGGTCATGGTGCAATGCGCCGGTGAGGATGGTGCGGAGGAGGAGGTTGGTGCCGGATCATCGACTACCACGTTCTCCATTGGGACGTCATCATCCTCCGGTTGCCTGCCGGCCAGCCAGCCGGCATCAATGGCTGCCATCTCCTTCTGGTTCGTTGTCCGCCCGTCCCGAAGAGCGCTGGAGCGCGAGGAAGCCATGGTGGGAGTGGTGTGGACAGGAGAAAGGGAACAGAGGCTGATGACTGCGGCTATGGCCGGCGCATCAGTTTATATAGCAATGGTGGGCGGCAGAGGGACGGATGAGTGGCGCCGAAGTAGCCACCTCAGCAATCGCGTATCATTAATATGGGTGGTAGACGGATGGACGGACGGCACTTGTGTCGTTTGAACGCGGAGCAATCGCCTACACCGGGAAGCGGCGCGGGCGGCGCTGACCGTTTCGGGGGGAAAGCACGTGCGGGTGAGGGAGGGGGTCTGGGTGGGCCAGAGCGGTCAGACTCATGCTTGGCAGCGGTCCAGTCCAGTAGCCGGACATGTTGGCTCGCCAGCGAGCTCGCCGAGCTCAGCCATAATAATCAGACGATGGACCGACCAGGAGCCGGCGCCACCGCCCAAGACGGTTCATGTCGTGTTCACCATAGAGCAGGTGCAGCCGCACTTCGACGCCCTAACGGCGGAAGAGCTACCAGCGCAGCAGGACCTGTGCTGCAACCTCCGTTTCCTCAACGAGCACCGGCTCATGGAAGGACGAATCGCCGGCGAACAAGCGAACGACAATGCCGTCGCGGACATGTGGCCCTATGATCCTGGCTTCCTGAATGAGCAGCGGGCGCTATATCAGACCATCTGTAGGGCCCGCGAGGCACTCTCCATTTTCCTTTGAGTTGTTGCGCTTGTCGTGGCGCCACCGTCTCACATTGTCAACATGGTCAATGAACATGAGGAATCAGGAGATGACTTAACTTGGAGAGGATGACAGTGGGGACCCACCAGGGCCATAGACGCACGTACGCAAGTGCCTCCTTATTATATATATACAACTATAATTTTTTTTAATTCCTCCTGGTTTCCTAACAGCACGGTCCCACACCATTGTCAACCTATATAGTCAATAAGCGAGAGAATTGCACAAGGAGCGACCGACAGCTGGGACCCAGCAGCTCGAGCAGTATTTGTGTTTTTTAGGTGTGAGCAGAATTTTTCTTAAGCGATGTTTTTGTTGTTGTTCAGAGGAGCGGGGTATCAACTGGGCGAGCTGTGGCCTGTCTAGCCCAGGCTATTATTTTATCTCGACCAAATATCCAGCCCAGATATTAATTTTTTCAAGGTGAAAATGGCTAGCCCAGCTATACTTTTTTTTGAGGAATACCTAGCCCAGGTCAACTTGTTATTCTCGGCCCCGCTGGGCTGCAAATCTTTCCTAGGAGGGATGCATTAGGCTTAACAAGAAAATGGGCTTTAAGAAACAATAAATGGGATGTAATTATAAAAACTAGGCTGTAACTATAAAAAATGCACCAAACACGTAATTAATTAAAAAAATATTATTATTGGATTTTGAAAATTTTAATTTCATTACTTGTTGCGCGCATAATATTTCGTTTGATTTTTACGTAATACAAATTTATTTTGAAATTATATTTAATCTGACTTGAAATTTCGGGATAAAAATATTTCAGATCCCATCAAAATGTGGGAAATTTTATTGAATTCTGTTTTGAGTGGTTGGTTGAAATTATTAATCGTTGTCCTGACTAGAAAATGGGCTGTAATTTTAACAAACTGTAAATGGGCTGTAGTAAATTCCATTAGAATTCAAAAATGGGTTGTACATTATTACAAATCACAAATGGGCTATATGTTCTCTGCCACACACTTGTGGGCCTAGTAAGTTGACGCGTATGCAAGGCTTTGTCAACTTAAAGTCAACACATGATTCTAGCAGCAGTGGTCGTTGGATGTCCATCCAACGGATGTCGTGCTTCTTCAATCTCGGATATTCTTGCTTCAGCTGCCCAAACCACCGCCGGCGGTACCGCCTTCTACCGCCTCCCGTGGCCGGCTGTGCTGCCGCGCAGGACTCACCGGCCCACCCTACTCCCATCACCATCCAGGCCATTCCTCTACTCACCAACACCTCTTGTTATTCTCCGGCGACGGCAGCCTCACACCGCAGCCAAACCAGTGAACCCTCGTACTCCCCTCTACATGGGCATCCACCTGCCTCGTCTTCCCTGGCTCCACGTCCTTCCATTCCTAGGCCTCACCGTCGTCCACCGCCTGGGTGCTGTCCGCGCGGCGTGGTCAACGTGGTCAACAAACGACAGCCATCGGAAGAGGACTCTACGTAGTGAGGCTGACAGATGGACCCACTAGCTACATCTTCGCACGCAAGGAAGTGCATCCATATTACGGGCAAAAGATGATTCTTCCCCATGACAGCTGGGACCCACCAGCTATATCTTCGCACGCAAGAAAGTGCGTCCGTATCCTCCCTGACATCTGGGACCCACCCGATTGAAGCGTACGTAGTGTTGTCGTGAACGTGTAAGTACATATTGGTCGATCGGTCTCTCTGCAACGATGAACCGTGGCCGAGCAAGCAGCGACACGTGTAGTAGTAGAGCCCCCGACGTCGCAGTTCAGGCAATCCCTTCTAAACCATGTACATGTACGTACAACCACATGCCAAAAAATACGGCCACATACATGCATACGGGCGGGGTCTCGAACGCCTACTCATGCATACATACGCCCAGAGCTCGTGTACATGGAGAGGCTACGGACGGCAGCAATGGCGTCTTGTTCATCGGAAGCCAACCAGCTAGGACAGAACGGAGAAACAACGTCCTGTTCATCAGGAGGTAACAGACTGGGTCGGAATGCGTCATGTTCATCATGAGCCAACCGGCTTGGACGGAACAGCCGAAACGGGGTCTGGCGTACTGCAGTATAGAGGAACGGACTTGTGTTCGAGCTCCTACGGTCGAAACGGGGTGCTGTTGATCGGGAGGGGTGTGGCGTACCGCAAAACGGAGGAAATGGACTTGTGTTGGAGCGCCTACGGTCGAAACGGGGTCCTGTTCATTGGGAGGGGTGTGGCGTACCGCAAAATGGAGGAAACGGACTTGTGTTGGAGCGCCTACGGTCGAAACGGGGTCCTGTTCGTTGGGAGGGGTGTGGCGTACCGCAAAACGGGACTCCACGGGCTACTGTTGATCCAGCGTCTAGTGCCTCGCTCCAGCCTCCATGGGCTACTATTCATCCACCGTCGACTTCCTCCAGCCTCCACCTGCTACTGTTCATCCATCGTCGACTTCCTCCTGCCTCCACCAGCTATTGTTCATCCACGGGGTCGCCTCCACCGGCTACTGTTGAACCAGCCCTCCACGAGGTCCTATTCATCCACCCTCCACCGGCTACTGTTCAACCAGCCCTCCATGAGGTCCTGTTCATCCACCCCAACCGGCTCGGGTGTGGCAGCCTCCTCTCGATCGGGGTCCTGTTCATCCAGCGGCAACGGCCTACTACTACTACCACGGGGTCCTGTTCATCCAACCCCCACGGGGAACTGTTCATCCAACCCCCAACAATGGTCACTGTTCATCAAGAGGCAGCAGGTTCGATCGGCTTCAGTTAGCAGCAGTAGCGAAGGAATCCCTCGGGTTCAGTTAACAGCCAGGGATCGATCGCTCGGGTTCAGTAACGTAGCATGTGCAAACGCTCGGGTTCAGTAAGCGAACGCCTCGCTCGAGTTCAGTTAGAGCCCAACGCCTCGCACACACGCACATACGTGTACGAGAGAAATGCGCAAACCTCCGTGGATCGCTCGGCCCCGACCACCAACCGTAACTGGGAACTCCCCGAAATTTTCCTCGCCCTCGCTTCTACCATGATTTTTTTCCGTCATGGACGGCCCAAAGAATGTCATGCAGGTGCGTCCCCGGCCCGCCCAGGACGAAAAGCCCATTTTCCATCATGATTTTTTGTCATAGAAGTAGGAGCCCACCACATCTATGATGATACGTGCTTTTGTCACAATTATCGTCATAGAAGTGTCATAAGCATGACAAAAATAAATTTCGTTCGGCCCAAAATGTCACGGATGTATCTTTTTTTTGTAGTGATGGTTCCATCAAGACGACAATGTTGATCAAACATCGATCTTCGACACCTCACCTACACCACATGAGTGGAGCTCCAAAGGTAACATAGGTGATGGTGCTTCTCTTGTCCCACTAGTGGACTATCTTCACATTGATTGTTTGCATGATGATGGTCACCTTATGGATTCACCACATACTATGTCTTCTACATGCTTACATGTGCCACCTATTTCTGATGAATATGATGATGAGCATGTCGAATTGCCTAGTTGTGATGTTATGCTCCATAGGATATCATGTGAAAATTCTATCGGTCACGTCATGTTTGACAATCCCTTAAACTTGTCATATGCTATGAGTGGGATCTCCCATATTGCATCATTACAATCTCAACATAGTAACTATGCATATCCAATTAAAATCAATCCCTTCTGCACTTATGGCATAGATGACGAGATCATGGTCATTGGATTTTGTTTCTCTTGCGATGATATTGCTATGCTACCTTTGCAACATTTGTGCAATTCATACCATATGCCATGCCATGAAAATAATTGTACATCACATGATTCCATACATTGTGTACATCATCCCATGAATAAAATTGCTACACATGAATATGGTGATGCATTCCAAACTCCATGCCATGAGAATGATTATAGATTGCATGAATGCATCCATTGTGTGCACTGTATGCATACCATTCATAACAATGCTCTAGGTGTTTCACATGATGCATTAAACCCTTTGAGTCTCCATTATGCTTTACACAACAACAACCCTATCATGATGGATGACATGTTTCTATATCACGCATCTCATTTATTTGAGCATTGGATATGTTGTGCTAACCAACACATGCACGTATGCATCATAATGGATGATGTGTACATATACCATGCACACACAATTTTCCCTTTGCCTTTGTTTTGTGTAGGTACTCAATAATACTTGTCAACTTCACAATCCCATGAGTTGACAAAACGAGCTCTTGAGAGCAACGACGATTTGGGATCCCGTGGATTGCTCTTACCACCGTTCCCTTCGCGTAAGAACTTTGCGCATTACCTTTACTTGGCTCTCACACGGCTTCGGGCTACTTACCACTTGTCACTATATGCCCATTTTACCGTGTTCAATTTGCATGCTATGCTTGTTTCTATGCCTTTGCCATGCAATTGTGACCCTTGGGTGCATTTACCCATAATTCACCATTATACTACTCCCATGTGTATTTGCATGCTTGGTGGAGATACTGGTTGCTATTACCATGTTTACCTTGTATCTCATGCTATTGTTGATTCTTGTGTTGGGAGAGTCATGATGTTCCATTGCTATTTACATAGGACTTCTTGCCAATACAATGATGATACATTACTTATCTCTTGTTTTCATGCTTGTGATATATCATGTGCATTATGTATGCCCACTATTTGCACACATGACATGATTGCCATGATTACATCTAGTATGTTGCATCTTTGCACTACTAGCTTGCTTGACTTGATCACTATGATTGCTTGCTTTGGTGCATAACCAATGATACATAATTGCTTTTTGCATTGGGTTGATAGCATATATATACATGCCTCTCACTTGATTTACATTGATCATTATCACTTGTCTCCAATAGTTGCATCTCTCATATTCAGTTGTCATGAGTGCAACCATGCTATGCTTGTTGATCTTGGAGACATGGACACCTTATTTGTGAAGCATGTTTATTTGATTGAGCCTAATGTCTTTGGTTGTAGTCGCATCATATGCTTTCATACCATGCCACACCTTGTTCTTTCTTATGATAAGAATGATGAAAACACTTGTTGGGTATCTGACCACACGAATGATAGGTTTTGCATTTCCGCTAACCTCATTTGTTTTTCCAAGTGTTTGTCATGTTCTTTAGTTTTGAAGGATTCACAAGGCGGTACCATCACGAGGCATATTGGTCATGCGAAGGCGTACATGATGTGTGACACCAACATTTTCGAGAAACCCCGAAAGGTGAACTCCTTCCCTTTGAGCCATCTCCAAATATGCATATTGGATGGGCCATACTTTCATTGTTGTTTCCTTCTTCTTGTCTACATGATACATATATTGAATGGATGCCCATAGGGACATTGGAGATGGTCCCTATGGTCCTTCAAATTGCGGAGCGCTCGAACTTCATGGATGCACCTACTTTGGAAACACCACCAGACAACCACTTATATGACGACATCGAGCCATGCTTGGAATACTTTGATCGTGCCATGAAGCGCACCAATGTCTACCATTTCCATGGTGATGCGATTTACGATCCGAGAGCGGATCCTCCCCAAGGGGGGGGGGGAGATGATGCGGAGCATCCTTCGGTCATCCCCATGGCCTCTACACCAAAACATCAAGCACCACGTGGACCTATGACAAGAGCTCGAGCACGCGCCATTGAAACCGAGGTGAACTCACTCCTACTTGAGATAGATATGTTCATGAATGGAACTTGGTGGCTACCTCACCAAAATATGCTATGTGTCATTAGGTACAAGGATGAACTCCCACAAGAGGATAAGGAGTACCCCCAAGGCCTAAGAGAAGGACCCCAAGACCCAAGGGCTGACCGGAAATGTCAAGATGAAGAAAAGGAAGCGTGCAGAAATTGCACTACCGGACAGTCCGGTCCCCACAGCGGACAGTCCGATGGCACCCAAAATGCATCTGGACTCACCGGACTATCCGGTCCTTACCACCGGACTGTCCGGTCCGCCCAGTTTTGCTACGGATCGGGCTTTGGTCCTTACCACCGGACAGTCCTATCGCACAGAAATTGCATTACCGGACAGTCCGGTCCCCACAGCTTATAGTTCGGTGTCACTCGAAAATGCATCTGGACTCACTGGACTATCCGGTCCGCCCAGTTTTGCTATGGATTGGGCTAAAAAGCCCATGTAACCATCGAGGCCCATACCCTTTCGCCCCTAGACTATATATTTCATGTTCCTCTTAGTTTTTAGGGTTAGCAAAGTATTGGATAGACATTGAGAGAGCTTTGCACCTCTTCCCCCTCCTCTTGGAGATCAAGACCTCCAAGTAGTAGATCCCCTTGTGGATTTCATGGCCTCCTCTTGGAGAAGACTATCATCAAGACCTCACCTCTCTTGGGAGTGGGAAGAACTTTACCCTAGTGCTATTTTCCTTGAATTGTTCTTGTATTCTTGTGGATCTCATGTGTGCTACTCTAGTGGATATGCAATTGGGTTTGTTTGAGTGATTTTCCCCTTGTGTTCTTGTGAGTTCATCCCTTTTCCCCCTCCAACTGTGAAAAGATCTCCCTTAGGGTTTCACCCTACAACAGTTTCTTTTATGTGTTCCTCCGGTGTCATGGTTTGAATAATATTTGTTTCAACATTAATGTGCATACCTGAGATATAGTGTTTAATTCTTTGTCCATTGACCACCTTCGGGTTAGTACCTTCGCCATTATTAATCTTGATAGCTCCAGAGCGATAGACTTCTTTGATAATATATGGTCCTTCCCATTTGGAAAGAAGTTTTCCTGCAAAAAATATAAACCGAGAGTTGTATAATAGAACATGTTCACCAACTTTGAATTGCCGCTTTTGGATTCTTTTGTCATGCCATCTCTTAACTTTTTCTTTAAATAGTTTGGCATTTTTATAAACTTGGGTTCTCCATTCATCTAGTGAGCTAATATCAAATAACCTCTTTTCACCGGCAAGTTTTATATCATAATTGAGTTCTTTAATTGCCCAATATGCTTTATGTTCTAACTCAAGAGGCAAATGACAAGCTTTTCCATAAACCATTTTATATGGAGACATACCCATAGGATTTTTATAAGCTGTCCTGTAGGCCCAAAGTGCATCATCTAATTTCTTAGACCAATTCTTTCGGGACCTATTGACGGTTTTTTGTAATATTAATTTTATTTCTCTATTGCTAAGTTCAACTTGACCACTAGATTGAGGATGATATGTTGATGAAATTCGATGGTTAACATCATATTTAGCAAGCATTTTACGGAAAGCACCATAAATAAAATATGAACCACCATCAGTCATTAAATATCTAGGGACTCCAAACCTTGGGAAATAACTTCTTTAAGCATTTTAATGGAGGTGTTATGATCAACACTACTAGTTGGAATAGCTTCTACCTACTTAGTGACATAATCAACAGAAACCAAAATGTGTGTATACCCATTAGAGGAAGGAAAAGGTCCCATATAATCAAAGCCCCAAACATCAAATGGTTCAACAACAAGTGAATAGTTCATAGGCATTTCCTGACGCTTACCGAAATTACCTATTCTTTGACATTCATCACAAGACAAGACAAACTTACGGACATCCTTGAAAAGAGTATGCCAATAAAAACCAGATCAGTTCTATCTCCTGCATGATGTCCTCCATAGGCTTCGGAGTGACATTTTCATAGGATTTGTTCCTGTTCATGCTCAGGTACACAACGTCTAATAATACCATCTACTCCTTTATAAAGATGTGGGTCATCCCAAAAGTAATGTCTTAAGTCATAGAAGAATTTTTTTCTTTTGTTGGTGTGTGAAACTAGGTGCTATAAACTTAGCAACAATATAATTAGCATAGTCAGCATACCAAGGAGTATTACGAGAAGCATTTATTACAGCTAGTTGTTCATCAGGAAAGCTATCATCAATAGGTAGTGGGTCATCAAGAATATTTTCTAACCTAGATAATTTATCAAATACGGGGTTCTCAGCTCCTTTCCTATCACTGATATGTAAGTCAAATTCTTGTAGCAAGAGAACCCACCTAATGAGTCTAGGTTTAGCATCTTTCTTTTCCATAAGATATTTTATGGCAGCATGATCGGTGTGAACAATTACTTTGGAATCAACAATGTAGGATCTAAATTTATCACAAGCAAACACAACTGCTAAAAATTCTTTCTCAGTGGTAGCATAATTTCTTTGGGCACTGTCTAGAGTTTTGCTAGCAAAATGGATAACATTTAATTTCTTATCAACTCTTTATCCTAGAACAGCACCCACAGTGTAATCACTAGCATCACCCATAATTTCGAAAGGCAAGTTCCAATCAGGTGGTTGAACAATAGGTGCAGAAGTTAACGCTTTTTTATGTGTTTCATAGGCTTCTACACAATCATCATAAAAAACAAATGGAACATCCTTTTGTAAAAGATTAGTAAGAGGCCTAGAAATTTTAGAGAAGTCTTTAATAAACCTCCTATAGAAACCAACATGACCAAGGAAACTATGAATACCTTTAATATCTTTAGGACATGGCATTTTCTCAATTGCATCAACTTTAGCTTTATCCACCTCAATACCTCGTTCAGAAATTTTATGTCCCAAGACAATGCCTTCATTAACCATAAAGTGGCACTTCTCCCAATTCAAGACAAAATTAGTTTGTTCACATCTCTGCAAAACTCGATCAAGGTTACTTAAGCAATCATCAAAAGAAGTTCCGTAAATGAAAAAATCATCCATGAAAACCTCAACAATATTTTCACAAAAATCAGAGAATATAGCAGTCATACATCTTTGAAAGGTATCAAGTGCATTACATAAACCAAAGGGCATACGTCTGTAAGCATAAGTTCCAAAAGGGCAAGTAAAAGTGGTTTTCTCTTGATGAGGTTGTGAAACAGGTATTTGGAGAAGCCAGAATATCCATCAAGAAAACAAAAGTGTGTGTTCTTAGATAATCTTTCTAGCATTTGATCAATAAAAGGCAAAGGGTAATGATATTTTCTATTAGCTTTATTTAATTTTCTAAAATCAATTACCATTCTATAGCTAGTAACAATTCTTTGTGGGATAAGTTCATTTTTATCATTAGGAACAACAGTAATACCTCCTTTCTTAGGGACACAATGAACATGACTTACCCATCTACTATCAGCTATGGGATAGATTATATGGGCTTCCAAAAGATTTAGTATTTCAGTTCTTACCACTTCTTTCATCTTAGGATTCAAACGTCATTGGTGATCAACAACAGGTTTAGTATCAGGTTCCATATTAATCTTGTCCTGACAGAGAGTGGGACTAATGCCCTTAAGATCATCAAGAGTATATCGAATAGCAACACGGTGCTTCCTCAGAATTTTTAATAATCTCTCTTCTTCATGTTCTGGAAGGTTAGCACTAATAATAACAGGATATATCTTTTTCTCATCAAGATAAGCATACTTCAAAGTGTTAGGCAATTGCTTTAATTCAAACACAGGGTCACCTTTAGGTGGAGGAGGACCTCCTAGAGTTTCTATAGGCAAATTGTGTTTAAGGATAGGTTGTTGTTCAAAGAATATTTTATCTATTTTATTTCTTTCACGCAAGTGCATATCATTCTCATTGTCTAGCAAGTATTGTTCTAAAGGATCAGTAGGAGGTATGGCAATAGAAGCAAGACCAATTATTTCATCTTTACTAGGTGATTCTTTATCATGTGGTTGTCTACGAAACTTAGAGAAATTAAACTCATGAGACACATCACCAAAGCTAACACTGACAGTTTCTTTCTCACAATCGATCTTAGCATTGACAGTGTTCAAGAAAGGTCTACCAAAAATTATGGGACAAAAGTCATCTTGTGGGGAACCAAGATATAAAATTAGTAGGGTATTTAATTTTCCCACACAAGACATCAACATCTCTAACAATCCCAAGTGGTGTGATGGTGTCTCTATTTGCAAGTTTAATAGTAAGATCTATGTCTTCTATTTCAGTGGGTGCTATATCATTCATAATTTCTTGGTATAAGGTAAAAGGAATAGCACTCACACTAGCACCTAAGTCACATAAACCATGATAACAATGATCTCCTATTTTAACTGAGACGGCATGCATGCCAACAACAGGTCTATGTTTATCTTTTTCATCGGGTTTGGCAATTCTAGCCGCTTCATCACATAAGTAAATAACATGCCCATCAATATTTCCAACCAAGAGATCTTTAACCATAGCAACACTAGGTTCTACTTTGATTTGTTCATAAGGTTTAGGTGCTTTAATATTAATTTTGCTAAGCACTTTTGATACCTTAGCATTTTCCTATATACTAACAGGGAAAGGTGGTTTTTCAATATAAGCAGTACGCACAACTGGATCAACATTGTAAATGATAGTTTCATCTTTAGCTAAAATCGATTATTTAATTTATTCTCTAATAGGGGGGGTGATATTTAAACCACTTCTCCTTAGGGAGATCAACATGGGTAGCAAATGATTCACAAAAAGAGGATACTATCTAAGAGTCAAGTCCATATTTAGTGCTAAACTTATGAAAAGCATTGGTATTCATAAAAGATTTAACACAATCAAACTCAAGCTTAATACCTGATTCTTTACCTTCATCGAGTTCCTAATCTTCAGACTTGCGTTTAATTCTTTCTAAAGATCCCAGCTGAATTCAATAGTCTTCTTCATAAAAGAACCAGTACAAGAAGTAGCGAGCATGGATTGATCAACACGAGAAAGCCGAGCATAAAAATTCTGAATAATAATTTCTCTTGAGAGCTCATGATTGGGGCATGAATATAACATTGGCTTAAGCCGCCCCCATGCTAGAGCGATACTTTCTCCTTCACGAGGCCAAAAATTATATATATAATTCCGATCACGATGAACTAGATGCATAGGATAAATTTTTTGGTAAAATTCCAATTTCAATCAATTCCAGTTCCAAGATCCAATATCATCGCATAGCCTATACCATGTCAATGCTTTTCCCTTCAAAGATAAAGGGAAAACCTTCTTGTTAACTTCATCTCCGGGTAAACCTGCAAGCCTAAACAATCCACAAATTTCATCCACATGTATCAAGTGCATATCGGGATCTTTCGTTCTGTCTCCTGCATAAGGATTAGCTAGCAGTTGTTCTGTCATACCCAAAGGAATTTCATAACCAATATGTTTAGTAGGTGCAGAAGGTTGAGGGGAAACTCTTTTTGTTTTTGGTCGAGGTGAAGATACCCCGAACAAACCCCTCAAAAGATTGTTTTCCTTAGTAACAAGTGACAATAAATTTCAGCATGTAGTATAAGTTTTTCCTTTCCGATGATGACCCACAAGTATAGGGGATCAATCATAGTCCTTTCGATAAGTAAGAGTATCGAACCCAACGACGAGCAGAAGGAAATGACAAGTGGTTTTCAGCAAGGTAGTTTCTGCAAGCACTAAAATTGTAGGTAACAGGTAGTTTGATAGCAAGATAATTTGTAACGGGCAAGTAACGGTAATGGTAAATAAAGTGCATCAAGGTAGCCCAATCCTTTTTGTAGCAAAGTACAGGCTGGAACGGTCTCTTATAATAAGCAAAGCATTCTTGAGGGCACACGGGAATTTCATCTACTCACTTTCATCATGTTGGTTTGATTCGCGTTCACTACTTTGATAATTTGATATGTGGGTGGACCGGTGCTTGGGTGCTATTCTTACTTGAACAAGCATCCCACTTATGATTTACCCCCTCGCAAGCATCTGCAACTACGAAAGAAATATTAAGATAAAATCTAACCATATCATTAAACATATGAATCCAAATCAGTCCCTTACGAAATAGCGCATAAACTAGGGTTTAAGCTTCTGTCACTCTAGCAACCCATCATCTAATAACTACCCCACAATGCATTCCCTTAGGCCCAAAGATGGTGAAGTGTCATGTAGTCAACGTTCACATAACACCACTAAGGGAGTCACAACATACATATCATCAAAATGTCGAACACATATCAAATTCACATGATTACTTGCAACATGACTTCTCCCGTGGCCTCAAGAACAAAGGTAACTACTCACAAATAATATTCACGCTCAAGATGAGAGGGGCATTAAATAGCATAATGGATCTGAACATATAATCTTCCAACAAATAAACCATATAGCAATCAACTACAAGATGTAATCAACACTACTAGTCACTCAAAAGTACCAATCTGAGGTTCCGGTACAAAGATTGAACACAAGAGATGAACTAGGGTTTGAGATGAGATGGTGCTGTTGAAGATGTTGATGGAGATTGGCCTCCCAAAGATGAGAGGGTTGTTGATGATGATGATGGCTTCGATTTCCCCCTCCTGGAGGGAAGTTGCCCCGGCGGAATTGATCCGCCGGAGGGCAAAAGTGCTCCTGCCCAAGTTCCGCCTCGAGACGACGACGCTCCAACCCGAAAGTCCTCACCTTATTTTTTCTAGGTCAAAAGACCTCATATACCAGAAGATGGGCACCGGAGATGGGCCGGGCTGCCCACCACCCACCAGGGCGCGCCTGGGAGCCCCCCTCTAGTAGTTATTTTCTCCAATATTTATTAAATATTCCAAAATAATTCTCTGTAAAATTTCAGCTCATTTGGAGATGTGCAGAATAGGTATCTCTGACGTAGCTTTTTCAGGTCCAAAATTCCAGCTGCCGGTATTCTCCCTCTTTGTGTATACCTTGCATATTATGAGAGAAAAGGCATTAGAATTACTCCATAAAGTGTTATTACACATAAAAACATTATAAATAATAGTAGTAAAACATGATGCAAAATGGGCATATCAAAATCCCAGTTTTGAAAATTTGGAGAATGGTGTTTTTTGTTATTTGTTGTTTTGAAAAATCGTAGAATGATTGAGATCTGTGGACCCGCGTGATCTACCCCTTTGACCCACAACGTACGAGAAGGGTTTAACCATGATGGGTTACTCTAGGTCTGTGTTACAATAGGTCATGGTGGCATGTCAGACCAAATTAAGTTTGAGCAAATGTGTTGGATTCCCTCCCGCCGACTTGAGGTTGGAGAACCGGCATTGTACGTCTTGAACCTGGCTTCCTGGGGGTATCTTGTTCAGTTTGTAATGCAGATGGTGCGCCATTGAAGTTGTGCATTGAGGATTTGAACACATCACACACCACCCATATATAATTTTTGGGCTGCATGCAGGGTATAGGGTCTTCTGATTGACCCCGACTCCCTTGTGTGGTTTTCGACGACACGCCTATCTGTGGGCTCCAGGGGTCTATATATATCATCCCTTCGACCGACAACGAGGGGGTTTGGCCATGAATGGATTCCTCCTGGTTCGTGTTACGGCGGCATGTCATGGTGACATGTCAGAGCAAAGTTCGAGCTCATGCATTCTTAGGATTCCCCCCCCCCCACGCGCTCGAATTGGTAGGTTGGACCGACACCCTACGTACGTCATCCTTAATTACCTAGATTTCACGGGGGTTATCCGTTTCGTGAGTTAGGCACCACATCAAAATTGTACATTATTGGGTATTTAAAACACATCACCCCTTCCAACGTACATCAATTTGGGCCGCATGCAGGTGGTGCAGGTTTTGTGGCCCCTCTCGTGCGGTTTTTTATGATGGTCCAATCTATGGTCCCGAGCGGTCTATTATATCCTTTTTTGACCGACAACAATAGTGGTTGTTTGACCAAGATAGATTCACTTGGTCCGTCTTATGGTATGTCATGGTTACATGCATGTCCGACCAATGTATGAGTACGTGCATGTGTCCCGCCGACACGAAGTGGGGGGGCACCCTAGCTATGACCTTAACCTGTCACTATAGATATCCAAGGGGGCTTTCCAGTTTGCGAGACAAGTGCCACATAAAAGTTGTGCATTGGGTATTTGGCCACTTCCAGGTATATTTGGCCACTTCCAGGTGGTTGTTGTCTTGTGGCCCCTCTCACCTGATCGTCAATGACGCGCCCACCCATGGGCCCGAATGGTCAAAATTGTGCATTGGGTATTTCAACATCACACACCACCTTTCCATACATATATATTTGGGCCACATGCTAGTGTGGTTGTGTTCTGACCCTCTCTCACTTTTTTTGTTGCCAAATGGTGCTATATAAAATAGCGGACAACCTAGATGAAACAACTGTCTGTGAACGTACATGCAACGGACACGGGTGCACTGGCTTAACCATGTGTGATGCTCGTGCCCTGTAAAATTGACTTCGCAAGCGCGAGCAAGGGTGAAGGGGTACAGGATATTTAAGATGAATTCCATGTCTACGTCTGAAAAGTAAGACGAACCATGTGCGATAAACCATAGCTAGAAATCTAGAAAAAAACTACCCGCCTTGAGCGATGCAAAAATTGGTGGTTCTGCGGCTTTTCCTTATTATCATACAGAATTATTATGTTTGGACCATGTGCAATCTTGGTTGCTCCTGCCCCGCTTCAATCCCTTTATCCAAATTTTAGTAGCCGCGGTATTTCAACCATCGCCCTCACTCCTCCGACACCGACCTTATAGTAAAATTCCAGGAGCCGAGGCATTTGAACCATCGCCCTTACTCATCGACCACCATCTCTACCCACCATTACTAAAATTTTCAGTAGCTGCGGCATATCCTCAAACACCACACCACCCCGCCCTAACCCCGCCCCCTTAACAGTTCACACATACCCACCCTCCCCCCCCCCATGCTCGAACCCTATCTCGCCACCACCACTGCCGGCGCTCTCCACCACCAACCCCTGTCGGTCTGCCCGTGCCTCCTACCTTAGATAAGTTGAGGTTACCCATCGATTCCCATACCCTCGCCACCTTGAGTTTTTAGATGATGCATGCGGTGTCCCTCCCCCCAGATCCCCCATCCCCTACCCCAGAGAGTCGCAGCCAAAACCTGACCACATATCCCGGCAAACCCGAGGAGCGTACCGCCAAAAAGAGGTCTATCATGGCCTCTCCGGCAGACGATGGCGAGGTGGCCGCCGTTCGTGCCAACCTGTCGATCCCGGAGAAACACCTTGCCATGGAAGCCGGCGAGGACATTGACTACTGTAACACCCCCTTGTAAATAAGCTCTGTGACACTCTGTTAATCTTGCCAAGTCATGACCATTTGCAGTGCCAAGTCACAGGGGTTAAGGATCCAATTCAAATTCAATTATGAAAATCGACTCAAATCCCAAAGTGAAATATGAAGTTGATCAAATACAGTTGGAAAAATGTTCATTAATTGGCAAATAATCCAGGAACATTTATAAAACCATCATCAATTAAATTGGAGTTAGATGAGTGACTCTAACATCCTGAAACAGCACCAAAACAGCAATATTAAATCCATTTAAAATCATTTCAAATTCAAATGAAATCCAAATCTGTCCAAACAAGTTTTCGGTGATGGGTAATATTGCATTGCATTATTTGGACCAAGTTCCATATTTTACAAAAGTGCACAAGTGGTCTAACTAATACCAAACAGAAAACAAATAAAAGAAAAACACAAAACAGAAATAGAAAAATAAGACGAGGCACTGTGCACCGGGCCTTAGTGCACAGTGCCCCGACAGCCGGCCCACCTGGCCCAATCTCTCTCCCTCCTCCCCGTGTCAGTCGCGCCATGGCCGCGCGCGCGCGCACCAGCCGGGCGGCGACACGACAACGACGCCGAAGCCACCGACGGCCGAGAGGATAAGGGCAGGCCCGTTCCTTCCCCCTGGCCACCTCCCTGCCACTTTCCCCTCTTCCTCTTCGCTCTTTTCCCCCTCAGATCCATCGACGTCTGACACGGTCGCCGCCGTTCCGCGCTCATCTCCGCGGCCACCGAGCCCCGCTCGACGCTCCGTCGTGTCCTTCATCTCCATCATCGTCTACCGCGTCGACTGGTGCCACTTGGAGGAGCCCGGATCGCCTGCACCGAGCACATCGACCGCGTCTTCTTCCTCGGTCGCCGGCGATCCCCTTCCGTCTCCGGCGCCATCTGCTGCTACTAAGCCGTCACGGGCTCTTCTTAGCCGCGCGGTGAGCCAGTCTACTTCCCCCATCTCGCTGTTAGCCTCGCACGTCCACTATCTGTTTCCCCCACGACGCCCGAATGCGCCTCCGCTTGAACTCGTCGCCGGTGAGTCCCCGACGACCATTTGGTCTTGGGCTTGTGCCCGTTGCGTTTGCGACGCTGTGTAGATGCTGTAGGGGTAGGTCGCCGCGTGATTTGGCCCTTGTTTGAACGAACGCGAGATCGCCGGGGTTCGGCCTCCGCCACGGCTCATCGCCGGCGCCTCTCCAGCCATCGTCGAGTCGCCACACCAGCCCAGTTGGATGCGGCTCTGTCCCTGCGCTCGAATGCAACCGAAAACGCGCGAAACGACGCACCACAGAGGAATCCCGAGCCACTCCGGCGTGGCGCCGCCGCGAATTCGGTCGCCGGCGTCGCTCTGGCGACGTCGCCGACGTGGCATGGGTGGGTCCCACCCTGGAGCCACTGACCGTGGGCCCTGGGGGCCCCAGGTGACTGGTTGACCCAGTCAACTGCGCTGACTGGGCAACCCAGCCACTGACATGTGGGCCCCGTGATAATTAAATGATTTAAAAGAAAAAGGGAAATGTTAAATAAGTTAATTAGCCTAATCACTCACTGACATGTGGGCCCACCTTCTAATTAACCCTGATAATTAAGTTAACACACTGTTAGTCTAAACAGAGGCTGACATGTGGGTCCCACTGGACCCACATGTCAGGTTTGACCTGGTCAGCCGCAGTTGACCTGCTGACGTCGTCTCTGTGTCATGCTCACATCATTTATTATTTTCTGTTAATTAAAATAATTCCAAAAAATCATTTAAACTTTAAAAATTAATAACTTTTAAGCCGTAGCTCAGATCGAAAAAGTTAAAACATGAAAGTTGCTCAGAACGACGAGACGAGCCTGATCGTGCCGTCTGTTTTCTTGTCGGAACTCCCTACGTAGGAGAACTCGTAACTCCGAGCTCGATTCCGGTAGATGAATAGTGCACACACACACCGGTTAATAAATCCTAGATTAATTCTAAAAATAACTAAAATGACTTAGAGGCATATTTAGGCAACCCTGCACTGCATCATAGCATCGCACGCACTATGTTGCATCTGTTTGCATTATATTTACTTGTTTCTTCCCCCTCTTCTCTTTCGGTAGACCCTGACGTTGCCATAGCTCCTGAGGCAGACGCCACTCCGGAGTACGACTACGTCTCCGATGATCAGGCCCTTGCCGTCGAGCAGACAGGCAAGCACCCCCATTTTGAGCATTTCGATATCGCCCACTCTCTTCTCTCTTATGCTTGCATTAGAAGTTACTGTTGCTACTGTTGTCCTATATCTGCTGCATAGCCTGTTTTATTGTAGCCTACTTTTGATACCTGCCTGTTCTCCTAAACTGTTTAGTATAGGATGGGTAGAGCCTTATCAGAGACCCAATTGTCCTGACTGCCCCGCTGGACTCTCAGAAGACCCGAGCAACAGGATCGAAGATCAGACCCTGGCACCGCACGTCACTTCCCCTAAGATGCTCGACTCTACTGGGTTACTATCGAGTTCCGAGGGTGATACCTCGTCAGCACTTCTGATGATAACCTTGTAGGTTAGTTATTCGGTCGTGGTAATCGAGGGTGATTCCTCCTACACCACCCCCGATAATGATGTCGTCATGCAACTTCTCAAGTGTGGACCTCGAGGGTGATTCCTCATTCGTTCACCTTGACGATAGCATCGAGCGGGAATTCCATCGAGGGTGATACCTCAGGGTTCCCCCTTGGTGTCAGACACACAGAGACTTGGTTACTATGACTGAGCACTGAACCATGATAACATGATACTAAAGACGGATCGGACCTGAGGGGTACCCGCGCGAGCATGAATGCGAAGTGATGTGGAGTCGGGTTGACCTGAGAGGTTCCCGTGATATAACTACGAGGCGTGGCCGGGCATTCTTAGCCCTTGCCACAAGTCCTCGAGTCGGGGCGACGGGGTCACATCGATCGTGAGTCTCTGCTCGTTACCGCGCGCTCCTAATCCACTAACGGTTTGGATAGCACTAACCATCACGTGGGCATAGTATGGGCGTTCTGCTTTGTACACTTCAGCCGAAGCTTAATGGACGTCAGCGACTGAGCGGCGCGCGCTGGATTGGACTGGTTACGCAACCGCGCTTGTATTAAGGGGTTGCTAGGTCTGCTTCCGGCCGCCCACGCAACGCGCAGGAGTTCCCGGGGCGAAGGCCCAAGACCCCTGGGGGCATAGGTTAGTCCGGCGTGCTGACCTCTCTGTTAAGTATTTGGTCGGGTTGCAGCGTGTTGCTTAGCCGAGGCCGGGCATGACCCAGAAAAGTGTGTCCGGCCGGAGTTAAGTGAGCGTGGTGGGTAACTTGGTGCACCCCTGCAGGGAAGAAACTTCTATCGATAGCCTGTCCTACGGTAACGGACACTCGGAGTTGTATCCCGATCGGTACAACTAGAACATGACTTGAGATGAGAACTGGATAGTACGGCTCTGGGATTGCTTTCTCGCAGGGAGTTGAGAAAGGATCTCTGGCCAAGGTTGATGATACTACTACTACTACTACTACTACTACTACTACTACTACTACTACTACTTTACTTTGTGTTAATCTGCACTCTTCTAATGCTGCAAGACTGCTGAAGATGTTGAAGATGCTAGTCTTCGATAGGACTAGGTTTTCCCCCTCTATTCTGGCATTTCTGCAGCCCAGTCCACATATACAGCCATCCTTTGAAAATGTTGCATATGTAGTTTAGATCCTTGCTTGCTGAGTACTTCGGATGAGTACTCACGTTTGCTTTACTTTCTTTTTTCCCCCATATCCAATTGATGCCACCAGATGATGGAGCCTTTGAGTCAGACGTCCCTGTCGATGACCACTACTACTTCCAGCCCGGAGAGTACTACTACTACTACTACGAGGAGCCGACCGACGACCAGGAGTAGGATCGGAGGGTCCAGGGCAGGAGGCCTATGCCTTTCGATCGTAGCTTTTATTTTGCCCCTCCTCTATAAAGGCCTATCTCTGTTTCTGTAATATATCTGTACCCAGATATCTGATGCTTCCGCTGACACTTGTATGCCATCGAGCTATGTATTCGAGCCCTCGAGGCCCTGGCTTGTAATATTAAGCTTGTATGACTTTATTTATGTTTTAGAGTTGTGTTGTGATATCTTCAAGTGAGTCCTTAGGCTTGATCGTGTGCATTTGCGTGTATGATTAGTGCACGATTAAGCCGAGGTCGTCACAACTACATTGCCATGTCGAAGGCTTCACATCAGCGGGCTCTTGTATTACTGTATCTCAGGAGAGCTAGCTACGACATCAAGCTTGTTGACAGCGACGGCTTCACGTGGGCCATGTCGCAGGTTAAGTGGTCCATCCCACCACCTCTGGTTCAACCACTGTCGATCTCTTCGAAGGCCCTGTCGCTGATCTCCTCGGCCTCGCGGTCAAGGATTTGCGATCCTTGTACGTCACCGAGCCCATTTTTTCATTTCTGAAGGACAAGTTCCATGGTGGTGGCTTGGGATCCTCAGCTGCCAAGTCAGATCTCATTGACCACGACAACGAGAAGGGCACCCACTATAGCTCTTCCAAGGTGAAACAGCCCATCTGCGACATCAGGGAGCGCACCCTGGGTCTGTGCTCTTCCAAGTGGAAGGATATCATCCATGAGAAGTGATGAGGACATGGCTACCTTGGATATGACAAAAAATATTGCATACATGCATATTTGTGAGGTGATTTATAATACAAACTATGCAATAATTTATTTATGTTATTGAGGATAAAAGTACTTCACCTCTTTTTGTTTCATGCCTAATTGCAGTGCTACCAGACACTTGTACAATCCACATATGAAGATAAGGGTAAAAGAGAAGTATATGTGATGTTCAAGAAGTTCACTCGCGTCACGTTTAGCCCAAAAGAAGATAGAGTCCAAGTCCCCCATGTTCTGGACTCAGATTTGGACTACACAGACATACCTGACTCAAAATGCCAAGAACTCTTTCATACGGACTCCAAATTGGGTGATTCTTTTTTTTTGGAAAGTTTATTTCGTGCACTTTCCAACCCTCTTGGATTCACCTTCAAATTCGTCCAGAGCATTAAAATATTGACGAAACAATCTGACGATGCAGCAGTACCCGAGTCAAACTACAAGTCCAAAGGTGTTGCATCACCTTCACTTGGGCCCATGGGCCTTGTACGACCTAGGGATGGTTTGAGGATGCCTTGGGACGTCCTCCCACCTCCTTGGCCACCACCTCTTGCTCCTATATAAGTAGATCCATCTAGTAGCTTTTTGTTTGGGATTTCTTTACTTAAAAGTTAGCCAACACAACTTCGTGTATTCGTTTGTGTCCAACGACCAGACCAAGACCGCTTTCGGATCCCTACTTATATCAAAACTTCATATATATTCGCAATATTAAGATTGCTTTATCATATTCTTGCTTGTTCTTCGATTGCTTGCAGGAATAGACCTTCGTGGTCAGGTTGATCATACTCCAGCATGGTCAATAACCTCTCGGAGTTGGTTTAGCGATTGCTAAGGCGCAACATCCTGCACGTTTGTAGTCGGATCATCAAAGTCGTCCCCACCAAATCGATACTTATCACCTGATTGGAAGATCGAGCCCCTCGCTTCTATCAAGTGGTATCGGTTTTCAGGTTACTCGGTGAGAATTTCCAGTTATCCCTAGATTGGATTTATTTTCTTACCTATTGTCCAAGAAAAAGCCAGAAAAAAAACTATTGTTAGATCATCATATCCGAACCAGTTTGAGACTTTGCATAATCTTTGCAGTGTTTTGCTTTGTTGAATTTGCGGTTGCATCATTCGTGTCGAGTTGCTGGTCTTAGTGTCTAGTTCCTTTAGAGTTTCGAGTTCTGTTCAAATTAGTCACACCGTCGCTGCATCATTATCTCTTCCGCTGTCCACCACCTGTACCCATTAATTTCCACCATGTGCTACTCATTGTTCATTGTCATAATCATAATTTGAGGTCGTTTGCATCTTTGCTTGATCCAATCTGCATCTTATCTTGTTTGTTTTGGAAAGAGAGAAAAAAGACAGAGAAAAAAAGTAGAAAAAAAGCCAGAGAAAAGAAAGAAAAAAAGTGAGAGAGAAAAAGTGAAAGAAAAAAAGAGAAGAAAAGTAAACTAATTTCTAGACTCAATCTCATACCTGAATTCGGATTGGAATATGTTTTGCGCACTCTTCAGTAAAACAGGCATATCTTCCTCTTACGAAGTCCGTTTTGGCTCCACAAGTTGTCAAATTCAAGCTATTGATGAGCCGCATCTGAATAGTTCATAAAGATAGTTCATTATTTTGACTTCCAAATCGGCTTCTAAATAGGACTTTTGCCCTCCGAAGTTCGCGAAAACAGTTTCTCACTGTTTTTCAGGCCAGTTCTAGAATTTTTCGACTCCCCATACGAACTCAAAATTGAGAGATTTTTTTTGCCTTGGAAAGCTTGAGTCAATAGCATTCTTGAGGCAAATTATCAAAAAAAATTAGCACAAACTTTTCTGGAGGAAAGTTGGAGATAGATTTTTTTTGGTATATCCTGCTTCGCGGTTGTTTCACATCATTATCTTTACTGCCATTGTGATCTTCGCTTATATATTGCTGTCCAGAGCTACTTCATATACTTTGGTGGTGCTAGTTGTGCTACACCATGACATCATTCGTGTTTTAGGCTCGCGTCTCTAGTCTGGTCTAGCCTAGGACCAGCACAGTATCGTCGTTGAGCGTTTATTCAGCATTGCATCTCTGAATTGCTTATTGCTAATCTTTTGCTACCATATATTTAAGCCTTCCAAGCTCCACATATTTCTACACCGTGTATACATACGTTCACTTGGTAATCGCTTTACTCAATCTTCAGAGTTATTCGACACCGTTGGTTGCCGGTCACCGCCTGCTGCATGGTAAGAACTTGTAAGACATTAATATTTGCTTTACTATGAGCATTTTACTATCACATCCTAGTAGTTCATAGAAAAATTATTCTAGAATTTTGTTCTTGTTTCTACTAATCATGGTTGGATCCAGAGTTGTCAGTTCATGGGCTTCGTTGATCGTGGGGGATGTGCCACCACCAAAGAAAATACAGCAACCATCGCGAGAGGAGCAAAGACATCAGAATGTGCATAATAAGGTTAATGTTTCAATGCCACCTTTTAATGGTCGTTTTAGGCCTGATTTATATATTGAATGGGAGTATGAAATGAATTATATATTTGCATCCCATAATTTTGCTAAGCGTAAAAAAGTTAAGTTCGCAGTTAGGTCATTAACTGGTTATGCTTCAGTTTGGTGGAGCGAATATTGTTACTTACACCCTGGTTATATACCTACTACTTGGGATGATTTGTAACTTGCTATAAGACACACATTCGTGCCTGCTTATTATACTCATGACATGATTAAGAAGTTACAACATTTAAAACAAGGTAGTGACACCTATGGACTGTTTGATGGATAGATTTTGGGGAGGATTAAACCGTGATATTTAGGACATACTGATTCATGAAGAGTGTTATCCTATGGACCATTTGTTTCATCTTGCTTGCAAGGCTGAACAGGAAATAAAACGACGTCTGGCCCACAAGGACAAGCGCAAGGTGCACATTCCAAGAGTTGATACGGTTGTTCCTTCGACTACTAGGCATACTATGACAACCACATCTGTTGTTGTGCGGACTACATCGCCTCCACCATGTGACACATCACCACCGAGAGTGCCTACATCATCTAAGTTGATCATAAGAGGTAATGACAAAGGTACTGATCTTCCACCTCTACATGAGAATGATGAATGCCTTGTCACTTTAAGTGCACCATGTGATGAGCTACCCACTACTTTGATCACACCACCTATTTTAGAGGATTATGCTAATGATTTGACTTTGCCATGTGATCAAATGACTACAATATCAACAATGTCGAGTGCATCCATTGAGTTAACTGCGAATAAACCATGTGAATTAGGGAATAAATTAGATTTGAATCAAATACGTTTGAAAATAATTGTGCCAATGTTTAATCATTTTGATATGACCTCTAATCTTGGTGATGATTCTGTGTCAAATGACTTGTTGCATGTTTGCTTATTTAAGCATGTTGTAGCATGTAAACTTGAAGCAATTAAAGTTTATTCTCCAATGTTGGGATGGTTTAATGATGAGCATTCACTGGTACAGCGAGGTGCTATACAAACGGTTTTTAACCCCTTTCCACGACGGCATTTTGAACCATCACCTACTGAGTGTGTGCGATAGAGGGGTCCTTCCTACACGACCCAGAAACCGTTGGGGATAGGGAGCCTTGAAGCATACAGTTCTCCCTATAAAACTATTTCTGATATCTCGAATATCCCAAACGCTCCATCCTTGCTACTCGTTTGTGCTCGCATTGCCATCGCAGTTGGTATTCTGTGGTGCTACATTTACGATGCGCGATCCATCACAAATAGTTCACGATTATAGAACGTGTACGATAAGCATACAATCACACACATTTACTTTTCCTCTACTGTATGCGATTCGATGTAAGAGTGCATACAGTTGTCCCTATAAAACTGTATGCGAAGCTTGAACATATCCCACACGATTCATCCATCGTACCCGCGTCAGATGAAGACCTATCACACGCGTTCTTCTATGACCAAACATTTGCGATGCGCACAACATCATAAACAGTCCATAATTGCCAAGCGTGTGTGATAAGGTGACTTTCGCAAACATTTAATAAGAAGGAACTGTGTGCGATGCTGTTGTTAATCTCACACATTTTTTCTTGGCTGGTTGTGTGTGCAGTACAGATTAATCGCACACGTAGTGGATCCGAGAAACGTGTCTGATCTCCACGTTTATCGCAGACGTTTTGCTTTCGCAAATTGTGTGCAGTGTAATCCCTAATTTATCACTAATTTAATCCCTGCATTTAAAAATCACAGATTTTGAATTTGAAAGTAGGAAATCACTTATTTCATATCGAACCATGTTTATTACAAATATAGGTTCAACCACGAATGCATAATTCGATGCACAGGTACATATACTGAAGAACTACAGAAGCACCATGTAAAGAATGATGAGCCACAGTTGTAATAAAGACTGTAAAGAGAGAGGCGAAAGACATTCTGGTTGCTGGAGAAGGTGAAGTAGAATGCCCATATTGTTCCCTCCTCCATGCGTAATGCGCGCACGACTCTAGGCTAACCCCTTGTGATGGTTGCCCACCCATCCTTCACTGTCTTCATTAGGACTTCCCGATGCTCATTGTAGTCTGGATGAAATACTTTAACCTTCATTGTGTGTCCACCAATCATGTACTTTGCGAGGTAATCTTGAGTAAACTGCTTTGGGAACCACTGCGAATGAAAAAGATTCAGACATTTTTGTCTAACAACTCATTATGGGCAGTAAAAAGAGAAGGCTGCAGAGTTTGTAGTTACCATTCTATAGCTCACTGTTGTGTTGAATAGAGCGTAAACAAATAATTTGCTTGCCACCGTTCATATCTTTTGGCTAATAATCCTTATCAGTTTCCTCACTTGATGCTTGTTCATGAATATCTCATTGCCCCATACGCAAAAAGGGTCGATGCATGGATCTTTGCCAAGGGCATATGTAACTACAAGCAACAAGTCAATATTAGAAGCTAACAAGTGTCCAGGCCTGGATCTATATGCACTACATTATGGAATGATGAGGGGAGTGCAAGCCGAGGGATGAAACTAACCTCGGCAGAAAATGATGGCATGATAAGTACAGCAACCTTAACATCAAACAAATATAGTAAAGGTAAACAACATCATCTCCAAATGATAGCTTGAATGTGTTGGTTTCAGCATGCTGTTAAAGCGGATATAAAATGGAAGGGAATGTTACCTACAATAGGCTTAACAGCCATCAAATATTGCAATTCAAACTGGTATTGTTGAAAATGAATAGAACATAGCTCATGCTTAAACATCACACTGGATAAATGTGTAAAACTGAAATAAAGGGCATGTGTTAACTACACCAGGCATAACTAGAACCAAATATAGCCGTTCAAACTGGTATTGATGAAATCAAGCGGCACAGTTCCGACTTGCACGAAATGAATATCACATTGTGAATGACTAAAATAAACAAGGCATAAATGATCAGTATAATAACCAAATATAGCCATTGAAAACTGGACAGAGTCTCACTGCAACCAACCTAACAAGCAAATACAGATAAACAGGGCATACGCTTGAAAACTGGACAAATGCTCACTGCAACCAACCTAACAAGCAAATATAGATAAACAAGGCATATGCTTGAAAACTGGACAAATGCTCACTGCAACCAACCTAACAAGCAAATACAGATGAACAGGGCATCTGCTTGAAAATTGGACAAATGCTCACTTCAACCAACCTAGCAAACAAATACAGATAAACAAGGCATCTACTTGATAACTGGACAAATGCTCACTGCAACCAACCTAACAACCAAATACAGATAAACAAGGCATCTACTCACTATAAACAACCAAATATAGCCATTCGTCAAACTGAAGTGGACAATTCATACTTAAACATCACATAGCCCTATTGAACATTACATTTTTGCATAACTGAAATAATTAAACACAACACAGTTAAAACATCACATGGCAAAAGCTACTACAACAAAGGGTACGGGCTGGCAAGCTAGAAAAGGTAAGATTTGCTGATAGGATGTTGCCTTACATGTCATGGACGGGATCCTTCCAGTTGGAAGAGCACAGACCCATGGTGCGCTCTCTGATGTCGCAGATGGGCTATTTCACCTTGAAGAACCTTTGTGGGTGCCCTCCTCGCGGTCGTCATCAATGAGATCTGACTTGGCAATTGAGGATCCCAAGCCGCCGCCGTAGAATGTGTCCTTCAGAAATGACAAAATGGGCTCAATGGCGTGAAAGGATCGTAAATCCTTGACCGCGTGGCGGAGGAGATCAGCGGCAGGGCCATCGAAGGGATCGATGGCGGTTGAACCAGGGGGTTGGGGATGGACCACTTAACCTGTGACATGGCCCACATGAAGCCGTCACTGTCGACGAGCTTGATACCGTAGCCAGCTTTCCTGAGATACAGTAATATGCTAGCCCGCTAACGTGAAGCCTTCGGCATGGCAATGTAGTCAACGTCCTCGCCGGCTTCCGCGGTGAGTTGTTGCTCCAGGATCGACAAGTCAGGACGAATGGCGGCCACCTCGCCAATGTCCGCCGGAGAGGCCATGATAAACCTCTTCTTTGCTGAACGCTCGTCGCGCTCCCCGGGATACGTGGTCGGGCTTAGGCTGCGACTCTCGAGAGCATGGGATGTGGATCTGGCGGGGAGGGACACCGCAGGCCTCATCTAAAAACTCAGGGGGGTGGGGCGACGGTATGGGAATCACTGGGTAACCTGAACTTTATGATCTAAGCTAGGAGGAATGGGCAGACCGACTGGGGTTGGCGGCGGCGGCGGTGGCGAGCTAGGGTTCGAGGGGGGGAGGGGGCGGGTGGGGGGACTATGGAGGGGGGCGGATGGTGTTTGAGGATACGCCGCGGCTACTGAAAATTTTAGTAATGGTGGGTGGAGATGGTGGTGGACGAGGGAGGGTGACGGTTCAAATGACTCGGCTACTGCAATTTTACTATAAGGTCGGTGCTGGAGGAGTGGGGGCGACGGTTGAAGTCCCGCAGCTACTAAAATTTGGGTAAAGGAATTGATGCGGGGTGGGAGCACCCAAGATCGCACACGGTCCAATAAGAATATGCGTGTATGATAATAAGGAAAAGCGGCGGAACCGCCGATTTTTGCAACGCTCAAGGCGAGTAGTTTGTTTTTAGATTTCTAGCTAGCTGGTCTATCACACATGGTTCATCCTAATTTTCAGACGCAGATGTGGACTTCAATATAAATAAATTACCCGCCTTTAGCTTGCGCAAGTGGTGATTTTACAGCGCACTAGCATCGCACACGGTTAAGCCAGTACCTCCACCCTTACTCGCGCTAGAGCAGTCATGGTGATTTCACAACCCACTTGCATCGCACACGGTTAAGCCACTACCTCCACCCTTGCTCGCGCTTGCGCAGTCGTGGTGATTCACAGCGCACTTGAATCGCACACGGTTCAGCCAGTACCTCTACCCCTGCTCGCGCTTGCGCATTTGTTGTGATTTCACAGCCCACTAGCATCGTACATGGTTAATCCACTACCTACACCCTTGATCACACTTGCGCAGTCGTGGTGATTTCACAGCCCACTTGCATTGCACACGGTTAAGCCAGTACACCTGTGTGCGTTGAGCGTCATCCGAGTCTTCGCAACAAAAAAAAACATCAGAGAGGGTCAGAAGACAGCCACACCAGCATGTGGCCCAAATATATATGAATGAAAAGGGTGGTCTGTGATGTTCAAAATTTCAATGCACAACTTTGACGACGCGGGCATGAGAGGGGCCAGAAGTCAAGAACCACCTGGAAGTGACCAAATATATATAGGAATATAGGGTGTGATGTTTAAAACTTTAAATACACAATGCACAACTTTGGTGGCACCTGCCTCACAAACCCGAAAGCACCCTTGGATATATCTATAATAACATAATGTCGTAGCTACCTAGCTAGGGTGCTTGACCCACCTCCCACTTCGTGTTGGTGGGGCGGATGCACGTACTGATACTTTGGTCATACATGCATGTCGCCATGACCTACCATAAGACAGACCAGTGAATCTATCGCTTGGTCAAATGACAACTGTTGTTGTCGATCAAAAATGGATACAATATATATAAAAACCGCTTGGGATAATATATTGAACCATCATCAAAAATCGCACGAGAGGGACCACAAAACCAGCACCGCCTGCATGCAGCCCAAAATGATGTATGTTGGAAGGGATGATGTGTGTTTTCAATATCGAATAATGTACAATTTAGATGCGGCGCCTGCCTCTCGATACAGACAGCCACCATGAAAGCTAGGTAATTAAGGACAAGATACGCAGGGTACGGTGTCGGTCATACGTACCCACCAATCCGAGCGTGTGGGAGGGAATCCTCACAATGCATGAGCTCAAAACTTTGCTTGAACGACATGTGACAGTGACCGGCCCGAACACGAACTAGGTGGAATCCATTCATGGCCAACATATACCCCTCGTTATCGGTCAAAGTGATGATATATATACACCCGGGGAGCCCACAGATATGTGTGTCATCACAAAAAACTGCACAAGGGAGACATGGTCGATCAGAAGACCCCCTATACACTGCATGCAACCCGAAAATATGTATGGGTGGTGTGTGATGTGTTCAAATCCCCAATGTACAACTTCGATGGGGCACAAACTACATTACAAATCGAACATCGTACCCGACCCCAAGCCAGGTTCAATATGTATGATGTCGGTTCCCCAACTTCGAGGCAGGGGGTGTCGTCCAACGCATGCTCTCAAACTTTATTTGGTCTAACATGGCACACATAGCAATAGGAAACCATCATGGTCAAACCCTTCTCGTATGTTGGGTCAAAGGGATAGATTGTGTGGCCCCCCTCGTTATCGGTCAAGGATGATATATATATATATAGACCTCGGGGAGCCCACAGATATGTGTGGCGTCTATAAACTGCATAAGGGAGACGTGCTCGATCAGAACACCACCTATACCCTGTATGTGGCCCGAAATAAATGTATGGGTCTGTTGTGTGATTTGTTCAAATCTTGAATGCACAAATTTTATGGGGCACCAACTACTCTAGTAACATTACAAACTGAACATCGTACCCCCAACTAGGTTAAAGACGTACGATGTCGGTTCCTCAACTTAGAGGCGGGTGGGGGGTAGGGGGTGTCGTCCAACGCATGTGCTGAAACTTGATTTGCTCTAACATAGCACACAGAGCAAAGAGGAAACCCTTCTTGTGCGTTGGGTCAAAGGGATAGTTTGTGTGGGCCTATAGATGTCGATCATTTTTCAATTTCTGAGAACAAAAAATAACCAATAAAAACATATTCTACAAATTACCAAAACAACGATCCCAAGGTTTATATAATCGTCATGATAGGTCACTACAGATACATTTACATGTTAAATGTCTATAATGATCGTATCATGGCGCTTTAATGAAGCTTGAGATATGCAACTTCCCACCGGGTCACCCATCCTTAGACTACTCCAGCCCGAGCACGCTTAACTTATGCGTTCTATTCGACTAGGTTAGCGGATGGGAAGCCGCCCCTTGCTGATAAGAATTGCATACTTGCCTTTAAGGCGTTTCACGCTGGTCACCCTATGGGACCTACTCCCTACTATCACACACGTTTGTGCTTTTAGAAACTGTGTGCAAGTATTTACATGGCCGGTGTGTCGCCGCCTAGCCTTCTATGAGCACTGACACTGGTAGCGGGAAACCGATGGGAGAAGAGGCGGGAAACCGATGGGAGGAGTGGCGGGAAACGGTAGCGTGTTTGGATATATGACAACATTAATATGGAAAACTTAGTAAAGAAGGAAGCGTGAGCTAGCACGACGCATGCGCACAGTGCTTACCCACGGGTGACAGACGGTTGACCAGAACTCCTTTAAATATTAAGGGTTTGTTTGGCCTTTTTTATACATTATAATTAAGTTTTATAAGCATTAATTTAATGTGCATAATTCAAATTAGTGCACCAAAATGGCTACAAAAATCATACATGTGTCCTTGGATGCATGTTTAGGTCCCATGCAAAGAATGGGAATGAATTACAACTGTCTCGGCGTCTGGCTCGGCCTCGGACATTCAGAATCTCAGTCTTTAAATCCCCGTAAATCCAAAACTCACCCGAAAATCCTGAAACTTGGCATGGTGTCATGACATGGCACATATATATCGTGGAAAAAATTTGTCCATTTTGGGGCAAGTTTTTTTTACAAGGCTCTTACAAAGCGGAGCTTCTCTCAAGAAGCCTCGTGGTTCCGATAGGAAAACGTGTCCCCTCGTGGGCGCAACGATAATCGCTGCCTCTTTTCGCCTTGTATTTTTTTCTGCAGGCAACATGGAATGACAGGATATCCATGCTGAAATTTAAAATTATTCAGGGTTCATTTGGCCTTTTTATACATTAATTGAGTTTCCTAGGCATTTATTGTCCATAATTCAAATCTGAACTACAAATACATGCTCCAGTACACAAAAATGGCTAGAAAAATCATACATGTGTCCTTGGGTGCATGTTTAGGTCCCATGCAAGGAATGGGAATGAATTACAATCGTATCGGCATCCTGGCTCATTCTCAAACATTTGGAATAAATCTTAGTTTTTAAATCCCCGTAAATCCAAAACTCACCAGAAAATCATGAAAGTTGGCATGGTGTCACGTCATGGCATATATATGTCGTGGTAAAAAAATTGTCCAATTTGGACCAAGCTTTATTACAAACCTCTTACAAACTGGAGCCTCTCGCAAGAACCCTCGTGGTTTCGATAGGGAAACGTGTCCCCTTGCAGGCGAAATGATAATCGCTCCCTCTTCTTGCCATGTATTTTCTTCTACACGCAACATGGAACAACGGAAGATTCACGCTGAACTTTGGAATTATTCAGGGTTCATTTGACCTTTTTTATACATTAATTGAGTTTTCTAGGCATTTAATGTCCATAATTCAAATCCCAACTACAAATACATGCTCCGGTGCACCAAAATGCCTAGAAAAATCGTACATGTGTCCTTGGGGTTCATGTTTAGGTCCCATGGAAGGAATGGGAAGGAATTCAACCGTCTCGGCGTCCTGGCTCGGTGTCAAACATTGAGAATCTCGGTTTTTAAATCTCCATAAATCCAAAACTCACCAGAAAATCATGAAACTTGGCGTGGTGTCATGACATGGCACATATATGTTGTGGTAAAAATTTGTCCAATTTGGGCCAAGCTATATTACAAGCCTCTTACAAACCGAAGCTTCACGCAACCCTCATGGTTCCGGTAGGGAAACATGCCCCTCTTGTGGGTGAAACGATAATCGCCGCCTCTTCTAGCTTTGTATTTTGTTTTCTACAGGCAACATAGAATAACAGGAGTGTCGTGCTGAAATTTGAAACTGTTATGGATTCGTTTGGCTATTTTATATATTAATTGAGTTTTCTAGGCATTTAATGTAGTCCATAATTCAAATTTGAACTACAAGCACATGCTCCAGTGAAGCAAAATGGGTGGAAAATCGTACATGTGTCATTGGGTGCATGTTTAGGTCTCATTGAAGGAATGGGAATGAACTACAAACGTCTCATCGTCCTGAAACATTGAGAATCTCGGTTTTTAAATCCTTGTAAATCGAAAACTCACCCAAAAACATGAAACTTGGCATGGTGTCATGACATGGCACATATATGCCGTGGTAAAAAAACCGTCCAGTTTTAAGACAAGGCGCACACATTAATAGCCAACGAAGTCCTTTTGAAACAAATAGCTGACACATTAATATCGCAAAATGTTGTATTATATGAACCGTGTGTGTTCCCGTAACCATTTAAGTGTGGCCACGCGTCCCTCTTTTCTTATGGGATAGTACTACCTCGGTCCTCGTTCATTGGTCATCTTTGTATTTTGTGCCAAAAATTTAACCATACTTAGTGGCGTGCGTGCAGCTATTTGATTAGACAGGACGAGCGTGAGAAGTCCGCCGTGCAGGCTCGACGGGACGCGTGCGAGCAGTCCGTCGCGTAGGATCGATGGGACGCGTGCGACCTGTCAACCTCGCAGGCTCGATGGGACACATGCGTGCAGCCAAGGCCGCGCATGCTCACCGGGAAGCGAGCCCTTTTAGCTCCATCCACCAGCCGCCCGCCTCACTCACAACTTCTCCATTAATTGCGGCCGAGCCGTTGTTTAACATGCGGTTAATTAAAGCACCTAGACGGAGGGTGTTTGCTTGTGATCCCATGGCCCCGCTCAACGTTAGCATTTGCTTTGTTCGTGTTTTCAACTCGTATTCCAGATAATTTAAAATGCCACATAGGGCAACGGATAATATGACGAGAAATAAAATGGCAACAGATAATACAAGGACAAATTTACAATGGCGTGAATAATAATTATCTTACATATTCCGGATAATTTAAAATGCCACATGCGGCAAAGCCCGGAAGACACGGGGGCAACAGAAGAAGGAAATCGCAGATAACGATCTGGGTCGCTACTGTCTCTACACCTCGATGGACCGCCGGGCGACGAGATCCTCCAGCTCCTTCTTCAATTCCTCATGACTTTGCTTGACAGCAGCCATGTATTCCTCCACCTCCTGCTCGCGCTTGATCCGGAACTTCCTCAAGTCACCCATCAGTTCCTTGACGATCGCTTTCAGTGTCATTGCCGAGGCACTGCTCAACTCATGCAGCTTCTTCCAGCCGGCGGCCTCCTCCTCCGTCTCGGCGAGCGCCTTGAGGAGCTTCGCATTGTCACCCATGAGTTGCTCGACGAGGCCGGTCGCCTTCCCAACCGAGGCATCGCTAATCTCGAGCAGCTTCATCAAGCCGTTGACCAGCTCCTGCTGCTTAATTAGGCCAGCGAGAATGTCGTCGTCGCTGGCCAAGGACTTCAGCACTGCCAGCTCGTTGCGATCGCCGACGCGGCGAGTGTGCTTGTGAGAGCCCTTGCGTGCTGGTGAGAGCTCGTTCGAGGGCTCCGTGGCACGCCAGGACATCTCTGTTGTGGCTGCCGCATAGCGGCAGGACCTCTCTAGTGCTTCCGCGGCCTTGGTCTTTGCTCCCTGGTTATATGTCGACCCGAAACTCCTCCTACCGGTTATGGCGGAACGACTTGACAAGAAAGACCAGTTTTGTGGGTGATGAGGAGAGGAACTGAGAAGTAATTTTCGAGTGGGTAGTTTTTTTATAGCCCGGTGCTAAGTGTGAACACATTTAGGTTTGATTGGTGTGAACAGATTTGCAATTAATTATTGTGTTGTAATCTGGAATGTGACGAGAAACAAGGTCAAAATTTATTGATGGTTCTGGGCTCGAAGCAAGAAACACACCTCCATATGGCTGCTTGTTTTTGTTGTTCTGGCTCATCGCAAATAGTTCTTATGGATCAACCGTGTGCCATGCATCGCACACGCATCGGAAGCCCAAAACGGTTCCCGGATGGTATACGTGGCCCCGCATTCTTGGATGTACGTGTACGTGTCTACCCACTATCACACATGGTCCAGATATCACCATCGTGTCCGATGGATGTGCCGTCGCGCCTCCCACGGGGTGCCAGAAGGTTGACCAGAATTGCAATATGCAGGTGTGGTTGCACGTCGTTGAGGCGGCCGTGGCGTGCTCTGCTCGTCGTTGAGGCGACCGCAGCACGCTCTGCTCGCGTTAGTCCGCGCATTTTGCTCGCCATTGAGGCGGCCGCGGTGCGCTCCGCTCTGGTGTCCCTGCGTGTGTTGTGCTCGCCGTTGAGGCAAATTTACAAATGGCAACGGTTAATAATTGTCTTACATATTCAGGATAATTTAAAATGCCACATGCGGCAACACCCAAAACACTCACGACCTAAATATGCTTAGTGAATTAAAATGTCGATATGCGACATCTGCGTACAATTATAATAAAATATAGGCTAAAAGGCTGAGCTAGAGGCCCTGCAATGACGGTCTTCTCAAACTCCATGATCAGCATAGCGTCCTTGCGGCCGTTCATTCCAAGTGTCCCTACCCGCCTCCGCCTATGGAGCTGCTGGCACTGGGAGGCTCTTGGGGCTGTTGGGCCTCTTCCAGTAGAGCTTGATAGCATGCAATCACGCTCATGACATGCCTGTGGAACCACTCCATTTCCATGTCTCTGCCCTGGTAGCAAATTCCGTCCATCACCTGCATCCTCAAGATACCACGTTGGCGATGTTCTACTTCGTCGGTGACATCAACTCCACCAAGGGTGCGCTCGAGCCTAGGCATGACATCGTTGGGATCGAGGTTGACACGGCCGCCGCAGGCAATGATGAAGCCGCAGATTGGCTGTCTCATAACTGAATTACAGAGGTCCTGTGCCCATTCTTGGCGGGGCATCAGGCTCTCGATGAGCACCTGTGACGGCAGCTCTTTGGGTGGGTCATCGATCATGCCGCCTAGTAGCTCTAGATCTTTTGCACGGTGGATGGCAAACTGCTCATCACACTTCCTCTACAATATGTCGATTGTGCGCCCAAGGACTGTCACGGCGATATCGCCGCCAATGTGCCATGGTGCCTGCACCGACTGATGAAGCTCTTGCTCCCCGACCTGCTCCTGCTCGTTCTCCTCGCCGAAGATGTAACACATGTAGGGATCACATTGAAGCTTTGGTCATTGCCTGGCATGCTTGGAATAACTAATGGTAGATGGGTGAGGACTAGATCTGCGCACATTGTCACGACGGTGTGTTGCCGCCTGGGTTATATGCAGCAAGCCATTAGTTGGTGGCGGGAAACCGACACTAGTGGAAAAACGGCTAGCCACAACTATCGTTGGTGGCGCACCATTTCGCATCAACGCCAACACTATTTTTTTCGAGTAGTGCTGGCGTAGACCAAATCAGCACGTCAGCTTTACAAGCTTAGTGCTGGCGTTGCTTTTTTTTTCAAAAGGCACAAATCTTTTGGCCCATATGCACTCACCATCTGGAACGCATTGGTGGCGTTGCTTTTATTTGCACGTCATAGTTAATTTGTTAGTGCTAGCGTCCGTCTGCTTCGCACGCCAGAAACACTTTTTCCATTTGATCAAGTGTTTTAAGTATTTAATTATTATACTATTCACAAAATAAAAAATTGCTTTTTGTCATAATTAATTTTACTGTTTTTATCAATTTAGGAATTTTATTTCTTTACTACCAGTTCAAATTTTGAATCTTTTATTTTGTCAAGTCTTTCATTATTAATCTTAGTCTTTTTTTATTTGGCCTGTTATTAGCAATGGAGTTGCCCTTTCTCCCAATGCCAGCGATAACCTATCTGAGTCAACTTAATAAAAGACCTAAGTCACCGCTCTCTCTCATTTCACACCCCTCCCCCTGGACCAAAGTCGCCGCCACCCCGTCGACGCCCCATTGCCGGCCTGTCGCCGCCCCTTGCCGGCACCAAGGTTAGATCCACTACTCCTCCCATCGCATCTCCTTCCTCTCCACTCTCCCATGTCCTCCGTTCGTGGACACACCACCGGGATCCGTTGGGATTCATGTCGTTGATTAGGGGATTGCTTTAATTTGTGAAGAAATTTTAGTATATATATCATGGATTGCTTTGTGTCATGTAGAATCCAAAGTTAGTTGCATGGATTGCTTTGTGTAGAAATTGTAGCTAGTGATAATCCGATTGGTATTGTGTAGAATCCAATATTTATAATGCATTTTGATTATAATCTGATTAATTGTGTGTCTCCCTTCATGGTTTTTGTTTATTTGTGTATGCAATTACTAGTGTAGAATTATATACTTAGTTTTCAAAATGTTTTGTGTAAAATGAACTCCAATTAATTATGTCTGGTATAAATTGATTTACTAGTGTACAAAGTGTTTATATACTTAGGCCCCGTCTGATAGCAAAGTATTTTCTATGTATTGTAAGAATACTATAGTTTTTAAGAATACCATGGTTTTAATTACTGTGAGCTGTTTGGCAACAACAAAAAACTGTAGTATTAATACCACAGTTTTTCCAAAACCATGGTATTTTCTATGCATATAAAAAAGAACCTCTGACCTCTTTTTAAAAAACAGAGAAGACAAAAAGAACGAGTGTGTTCCCTACTTGTGTATGGTGTGTTCATATTGGCTATTCAGCTAGTGCATGGTCGTACTAGTTTGTGCATGGCCGTTCATCAGCTTGCAACTTCTAGCTAGCTAGCAATGAGCGTGTTTGTAGCTGCAGTGCATACAAGTTTTCGCCAAACAGGTCCACAGTATTCTCAATACTTCAAAATTCATTGTAATGTCAAAACTGTGGTATTTTGTACCTACTTGTTAAATTACTGTGGTTTTCCAATACTTTAATTTTTCAATACTTCGCTATCAAACACATCCTTAGTTTTAATTATATTTTACGTAGAATGGAGTAGCAGCCACCATGTCCAGTGTGCAAGTCAAGGTGCGCAACCAACCTTGCAAGTGGCACGCTGTTTGGCATCTACTTCCATGCATGCTTTGTTCCTGCAGCGGTAACGCATTACATGAACCTTCTATAACAGTTTGTTCTTTTGGTTTTCTTGCTATTTCCCGTCGTGCAATGTGTTTTTTTTACACAGATCGTCCCTTTCAATGTGAGATTTAAGTTCAATGAGCTCATTACCGAAGACACTGTGATCTTCGACGCTCCAGGGGGGCCTACACTATGGAGGTCCACAAGGGACGAAAAATATCCCAGATTGCAGGAGATGAATGGAATCGTTTCATCACCCACATGCATCTCACTGGGGGTGAACTTATCAGCTTCTCCTTCAGAAGACAAACTCCAAGGCTGGCTATTATCTACGCGAGGACGAATCGGGTAACCTCTGGTACATACTTCCTCCACGTGATGACTATGTTGGGATGCCATTCTTGACCCGCGTGACAAGGACAAATGTTGACCGCCATGTCATGGTATGTTACTTGTTAGTGTAGAAATTTGATATGCTTAATGTTGAAATTTGATGATATATGTGCTTAGTTGTGGCATGCTTGTAGTAATGTGATATATATGCTTAGTTGTGACATGCTTTTAGTAATGTGATATGCTTAGTGTACTAATGTGTTGTGATATATATATGCTTAGTGTAGAATTTGAGGATATACTTAGTGTGTAGTAATGTGATATGCTTAGTGTCGAACGTGATGAATGCTCTTAGCTAGTGTGTAGTAATGTGATATGCTTTTACTAATGTGTTGTGATATATATATATATATGCTTAGTGTAGAATTTGAGGATATGCTTAGTGTGTAGTAATGTGATATGCTTAGTGTAGAACGTGATGAATATGCTCTTAGCTAGTGTGTAGTAATGTGACATGCTCATTTACCATATTTGTTTTTTTAGAAATTACCTAAGAGGCTAAGTGAGAGTTGTGGCATCGAGCTGGATGAAGCAGGCATTGCTGGACTACGCCTTACCACAAGGGGCTCCATCACGAACTGTGCTTACGCACTGGACACGGACGGTCGCACTATGTTCATCGCCGCGGGATGGAACAACTTCCTTGCTGGAAAGAATCTCCAGGTTGGACAGACCATCTTAGTCACCATCAAGAACACCCGGCGCCATGGCTTGAGGATGATGGTGGTCATCGACCTCATTTAGAACTATGTGTGTGGCGGGGCAGTACATGAATGAACTGTTTAATTATGTATTAGCGCTATGTACTAGTACTGTTTTAGCTCATAATGTTTCTATTAACTGGTTATGTTTGTGAGATCTAGCTAGCAGCCACTTAAATATCAACTCCTAATGTTCTATTATCTGGTACTGTTCTATTGTGTAATACTATATAGTATGTACTGAGTGTTAATGTGAAATGCTAAATGTTACATGGTGTTGAAAAACCTTTTTTTTTGTGCACGAAATGTTCGTGGCGTGCAAATTACATTGTGCGCCACTAGGTGAGTGAATATAGTGGTGGCGTTGCAAACATCGCACGCCAGCAACACGTATAATACTGCTGGCATAGGCTCCAGCACCACCACTATTTTTTAACACTGGCGCCATATTGGTGGCGTGGGGCTCCTACGCCAGCAAGGCTGTTTTTGGCATGCCATAGCTAGGCTTTTCTGCACTAGTGCGATGATGGAAGAGGCGGGAATTTTACAATTCACCCATGTGGAGCGCGGGAAGCATTGGCTAGAGCGCGGAAGCCTTCCCTGGAGGGCGAGAAGACTAAGTGGAGCACACAACCCGAATACCGTATGCGGTGTCACGTGTTATCTATCACACACGTGTTAACATAAGGAAACATATGTGTAACTTACTAATCATCGCACACGAGTACTTGCAGACGCATCGTGTGCGATACTCCTAGCTACCGCGAGCAAATAGTTTGCATTTTTCAAAGTTTTTTGTACACACAGAATCGCACACGAATTAACTGTAGTAACCGTCTGTGTTATAATTTCTCATCGCAAACAGTTCATCCGAGTGGACTATTTGCCGCATATCACACACATCTTGTTTACACGAATCGTTTGTGTTCTTTTGGCTCATCGCAAACAGTTCATCTATGTGAACTGTATGCCGCATATCACACACATCTTGTTATGTTGAACCGTTTCTGTTGTGTTCCCTAATCGAAAATAGTTCGTCTGAGTGAACCGTATGCCGTATATCACACACACCTTGATCTGGCTAACCATTTCTGTTGCATTCCCTAATAGCAAATAGTTCATCGGAGTGAACTGTATGCCGTATATCGCACACACCTTGATATGGCTGCCCGTTTCTGTTGTTCTGTCTCATCGCAAACAGTTCGTATGGATCAACCGTATGCCCCGCATTGCACACGCAACTAAAATCTGAACCGTGTTTGATGTATCCGCCATCGCAAATGTTTTGCATCTTTTTTGATGGTTTTTTACATCATCGTTTGTGGTTAATACATCGCACACAGTTTCGTCAAAGGGTCTCTGATCATAGTGTCGCGTTAGCAGCATCCTGCAGTAGTGATTGTCAATCTTTTGATATGAATAAGAGCTTCACTTATATGTGCAAACTGAGTTGCAATATTTTCATGCCTTCTACTTATTGTGATAATATTTTGGCTTTATATTTTATGACATCTGAAAGTTACTCATGTATACATGTGTCATATGTGCAAAAACCAAGGGAAGTAAAAATGGATGACATATACATATACAACATGTACACCTTGTCTATTTGGTTAGCCACATTTCAGATTAAGAAACACCGAGGACGGCTTTGTCTTCAAGAAGGGGAGGATGATAAGGACATGGCTACCTTGGATACAACCAAAAGTATTGCATACATGCATATTTGTGAGGTTATTTCTAATACAAACTATGCAATAATTTATTATGTTATCGAGGACAAGAGTACTTCACCTCTTTTTGTTTCATGCCTAATTGCAGTACTATCGGACACTTGTACAATCCACATATGAAGATAAGGAGAAAAGAGAAGTATAGGTGCTGTTCATGAAGTTCTTACGTCACTTTTAGCCCAAAAGAAGATAGAGTCCAAGTCCCCCACATTCTGGACTCAGATTCGGACTGCACAGACATACCTGACTCAAAACACCAAGAACTCTTTCATACGGACTCCAAATTGGGTGATTCATTTTTTGCTGGAAAGTTTATTTCGTGCACTTTCCAACCCAATTGGATTCACCTTCAAATTCGTTCAGAACATTGAGATAGTGATGAAATAATCTGACGCTACAGCAGAATACAAGTCAAACTACAAGTCCAAAGGTGTTGCATCACCTCCAATTGGGCCCATGGGCCTTGTACGACCTAAGGTTAGTTTTAAGATGCCTTGGGACATCCTCCCACCTCCTTGGCCACCACCCCTTGTGAAAGGATCGAGAAGAGGGGTCTAGAGGGGGGTGATTTGACCCTTAACAAGTAAAAGTGATAGTTTTTACTTTCTTCAAGTTAAGGTTGAGTTTAACACATATTATAGAACACACAATACATCTCAAGCAAGCATGACAAGAGTATAGGCAGCGAAAAGAGTAAATCATGCAATTTGCAAGAATGTAAAGGGATGGGATTGAAGTGTGCGAACACAATGGAGACGCAGAGAATTTTTGGCGTGGTTCCGATAGGTGGTGCTATCGTACGTCCACATTGATGGAGACTTCAACCCACGAAGGGTAACAGTTGCGCGAGTCCACGGAGGGCTCCACCTACGAAGGGTCCACGAAGAAGCAACATTGTCTATCCCACCATGGCCATCACCCACGAATGTCGGGGCACGACACCTATGGGATCCCGAGAGACCCCTTTACGATTCGGCGGGGGGAGAGGTATGCGCAAAGAGCAGAACCAACGATCGACGCAGGGCGATTTTACCCAGGTTCGGGCCGCTGATCAGTGTAAAACCCTACTCCTGCTTTGTGTTCTTATTGATGTTCTTAAGCCCAGCCTTCAGGAGCGCTCACAATTAACAGTACGTTCAAAGAGCAGCTACGCATGCAGAATGGGCCAGAAGTTCTCCTCCTCTGTAGCAGTTGCCTTGGGCCTCCTTTTATATGCTCAAAGGGGTCTCCACAGTGGCAAAATGTACATACATTGAGGTGTAAAGTAGCTACAGGGTATCATACCTAACCCCTGACGGATTAGGACAAGCGCATTTAATGCACCGTGAGGTGTCCGTTTAGGTGTCCTCACTTTCTTGGGGATGGAAAAAGGGGTCATCCCATCAGCACCGCTTAAGCTCTCCTCCACTGGCGCATTGCCACGTATCCAGAGAAGGACCCAGAATGTCAGACTTGTTACTGTGCCGAAGTGGTGGCACAGTGGTAGAATCTCGCCAGGCGCCGAGTCTTGCCGGGCGCCAAGCCTTGCCGGGCGCTAAGCCTTGCCGAGCTCCACAGGCCATCCCGGCAAGGATCTTGCATGGGAAGCTAGGCTTCGGATTCCAGCTTTGCTTATCTGTTGATCCTCAGATCTCTGACTTGATGATTTCCTTGATGGCTTGAATCGACCTCGAGCTGTTCCCGGCAAGCCTTGCCGCGAGGATGGCTACAACTGCCCATGCACAAGTACGGGGTACTAGTGGCCCAATACTTAGTACATCGACAGGAGCCCCTGGGCCTAGGCCATACACGAGTGCGAGGCATTGTTGGGCTAGGCCCAAACAGTGCACGGGCATGCGTGGCAGGGAATTAATTGCTCGTAAATATCTCGTTTTACTGTGCCCCCACTACACGCACCGAGCACGCGACGTTGGAAGCGTGCCAAAAAGGCTGCAATTGCCTCGCGCCTATAGAGGCGCATTCACATTGAGGAATAAAAGAGGCGGCCCCGCTCTTTCCCCATAAAAAAGGAGAAGTCGCAGAGGCACAAGCCTATTTACCCCCCTCTTCTTCTCAATCTGGCCATCGCCATCGCCTTCCTCCTCTCGAGCTCAGAGCGAAGCCTTTTCCTCTTCCGCCCGCTGCTTCCACGCTCGCTCCACCCCCAGCTTCCGTCCTCACAGCCGCCATGCCGCCCAAGGCTAGCAACGGCAAGGGCAAGGAGGCGAAAGCCGATGTTCCGGAGAGCGAACTGGCGAAGATGCGGAAGAGGCTCGTCGTCTTCCCTCCATCGCTCGATGCTGAAGCTCTGAAGGGGCGATACCAGTGCATGTGAGCGAAAGAGACGCAAGCTCACCCCACCACACGCGTAATCCCAGGTGCTTGCTCCAAAGGTGGATCGGACAAATACCCTTTCTTCACTGCATATTTCTATTGCGGGCTCTGTCCCCCCTTTTCCGACTTCTTCAATGATATAATGTACACATACGGCTTTCGTCTTCTCGATTTCACGCCGAATGCAGTACTTTGCATGTCCATCTTTGCCCATCTCTGTGAAAACTTTGTCGGCGTGATTCCCAATTCTGCTCTTTTTCGCCATTACTTCTTCCCTCGCATCCAAAAAGGAGAGGCTCTCTCTGGTTCTATCGCCTGGATTCCAAGGGCTTGGAATAAGGAAATATACCCAGAAGGAGTTTACCGCGAAATGTGGGACGAGTGGCGGGCTGAATGGTGCTGGATCCAGGAAGCAGATCGCCATCCGTTTTGTCATCCCCGGCAACAGAAGATGGTCCATGGCAAGGATTGGAGCGATCCCGCTGCGGAGGACGAGAGGCTCACAATCGCCACCACCAGGATCCTTCGCCTGAAGGCTGCCGGACTGACGATGGAGATGATCGGCTTCAACTTTCTCCGCCGCCGCATTGCCCCTCTGCAGAACAGGGGAAGGCCAGCTTGGGAATACAAGAACGCGGCAGATATCATGAGATTGCGCCCCGGGCTGAACAACAATCTGACCGCTATGCAGCTTGGCACTCTCCGTAAAAAATTATTCCAGTGTGAAGACAAGCACCGGCTGCCGGCAAGGATTGTTCCCTTGTGCAACAATTCTGCCTTGGGGTCAATCATTGCCTTCCTGCCGATGTTCAACGCCCACGGTCTTGACCCGACCTGGGCCGAGCCAACCGAGGAGGAAGCGCAGAAGTTTTTTGACAACTTGACGGAGAGGCCTGTCCGGCAAGAGTCAGATTTCATCCGAGCCACCACCGATCAAGAAGTAGCTTACATTGCTACTAGGGTGGAGGAGGCAAATCTTGCCGCGGAGGTCGGCAGCGTCGGCTTCACAGAGTGGGAAGCCAGCGACGCAGAGGTGGTAGTGGAGGCAAAACCTGCTGGGGAGGACAAGGTTGCCGGGGAAGGGAGCAGCGCAGCCGCTGAGAGCTCATCCGACGAGGACACGGCCGAAGAAGAAACGCGAGAAGAGCTCCCACCCCCAAAGAAGACGAAGCATGTTCTTCGGAAGGCTGCATCTGGCATCCCGGCAAGCCAGCCTTCTTCGAGCGGCGAAGCTCCCGGCAAGAAAGTGGCCGACAAGACTAGACCGCGGCAGGGGGCTCGTCAACAGCCTGCGCGGCGGGCGAGACCCACACCAGCGGCCACTGCTGGGGCGGCAGGAGGGACTCGTACTACCGCACCGGAAACTGCCCCGGCGCCTGCCACAGCCAAGCGGCCTAGGACTCCTCCTCTGCCTCCCCACTCAGACATCGCAGCGGAGGTCGACTTCGACATCTCCGGCTTTAGTCCGGAGCGAGAGGAAGAAGAGTGAGTACTTTGCCACAGCTTTTATCTTCCAATCTTGGATCGATCTTACTAAGTTGCTCGTATTGTCTCTGCAGCGACACAGAAACATTGCTGGAGAGAATGGCGAAGAGGTCAATGGAGAGAAACATTGCAGCGACACAGAAACATTACTAAGTTGCTCTTTTTTCCCTTATCTCTTTGTCTTTAGTCACTTCAAACTTCAACCTCGATCTTATTCTGTTTTCCTCCTTCGTCCTTCAGAGTTCCCTGTGATGGAACACATGGAGGTCGACGTTGTCATCGAGGAGACCGCCATGGATGCTACTGCCGAAGCAGACAGGATCGCTGCCAGCGAAGCCACCAAGGATGACACTGTCGAGGCTGGTGGTGCTCTTGACGGGGAGGCCTCCAAGACTGCACAAGAGGAACCCACCGAAGAACCTGCTGAAGGGGGCGACAGGGAGGCTGAGGACCGCACTGACGGCATTCCTGCCGCAGGAGTGCCAGGCGCTGCACCGGCCACAGAGCCCCCTGCCACTGGTGAGGCGGCCACTGAAGACCAGCCATCAACATCCGAAGGCCCCTCATCCAGCAAATAACTCAAGGTTGGCGAGAACCTGTTCATCAACTTGCCGGGGACGGCAAGCACTGGGGCACCAGCCGAAGGAGAAGTTTTTGAAGAAATCATTGCTGCTGCCGGGCTCGAAGTTGTTGACGACCCCAGCACTAGCAGCGGCAAATCTGAAGAGGATCAGCTCCTTCATGCCATGGGCGAGAATTTCCGCAAGCTCCAGGCTCTCCATCGCGCCCGGAAAGACAAAGCGGACTCCAGAATGGCAGTTGTCGAGGCGGCCGAAGCAGATTTTCAAAGGCGCGTCGCACAAATGCAGATCTGGCACGCCGAGGCCCTCCAAGAGTTGGTTGCTGGCCGGGAACAAGTGAGCCAGCAGTGGACTGAGATCCTCCTGAAGCAATCCGATATGGAGAAGGCGCATGATGAAGCTGCTCAAAGGATTGCTGCCGAAGATGCCCTCCTGACGGGGCGCCGCGTTGCTCTTGATGCTCATGAGGAATATCTCACTGCACGTGAGCAGGCGCTCGCCGCCAAGCTTCACAGCAAAGATGAAGATATCGAGAATCTTGTCGCGCGGCGGACCCAGGAGCTGGAGCAAAAACATAAGGAGGTGCTCGAAGCACTGACTGCAAGTCACGCCGGCAAGCTCAAGGAGGCCGTCGATGCTGCCGAGGCTGCAGAGGCCGCCAAGAACGAGCTGAGCGACAAGGTGAAGAGGCTGGAAACAGATCTCGAAGAACACGGCAAGGAGCTCTCAACGCTCAAGGGCGACAGGGAAAAAACCCTCCACTCCTTGGCGGAGATGCAAGTTGCCCTGTCTGACAAAACCAAGCAGCTCTCCTCTCCGGCTGATAACATTGCGGTTCTGGAGTTGAAGCTGACCACGCTGCAGAAGTCTCTCGAGACCGGCAGGCCCCGTGAGAAGGCTCTACTCAAGGATCTCCAAGGAGAGAGGAACCTGCTCAAGAGCGCCGCCGCCGCCCAAACCGAGTACGAGAAGGGAGTGGAGATCTGGACTGGACGTCTCATCGCCACCGCGGAGAAGCTTACCGCAGAACAGTCAACCATGGGCCTACCGAACTTCAAGTATTCTTCCGAGGAAAGAATATCTCCAAGTGCCAGGTTGACGATGTTCTTTGAAAGCATCATCAACTCCTTGAGGGTGCTCCAGTCTAGCCGGGCGACCCAATTGGCCAACGAGACTCGCCGGCTTTGCCGGGCCGTCCTCCGCAAGGTGCTCATCAAGGTGGTGCACAGCAATCCCGGCATCGACCTCTCCAACGCGCTCGGCCATCTGCCAAGGGACGCAAATGTCGAGGCGCTTGAAGAGTGCATCGCGCCTATCCTTGAGAAGGTGGACTCCATCAAAAGGATCGAAGGCCAGCGCAGGGATTGAGTGCTCCCCTTTTTCTTGCCGTCGTCATTCCATGTAAAAGACAATTAAGTCTCAAGTTAGAATTGCGGCAACTCATGGATGTAATATAATTTGTCTATGTTTAGGTTCATGTTTGCTATTTTCCTTGTCTGATTCCCTTATGTATGGAGTTCACCCTACGCTTACTGAAAAACTTGCCGGCGCGCAACCTACCGTGAGCGCTGGGTGCGGGACTTCAGCAGCCTGCTGGAGGTGCAGCGGCCGGCAAGACTCCTTGGTGTTCCCAGTGCAGCCACATAAATTGCTGAGCGGGCTCGAAACAAAATAAGGGCGCGACCGATTACGACAAGGGTTCCTTCGCGTGCAGATTTTCCATACAAGAGTTGGAATAGTCCAAGGAAATAACCTTGTAATAAAAGAAAAACTTGCTCTGAGTTTTTAGGACTTAGCTTTCTATCACTGTCCTTCCTCCGGCAAGCGTCGATTCCGAACGTCGCCAACTGGTATTCATATCTCCCTTCCCCCCCCCCCCCGGCAAATGTGCACGCGAGGAATCCTTCTGTCTTTTGAGAAAAAGAAAGAAGAGAAAATAAAGGCATGAAACCTTGGCGGTTCGTTAGAACTTACCGGGAGTAGGTGTCATACAACATCTTAGACAAGCATGCATCTATATAAATATGAACATGGGAATCAATAAGGGAATGTACAACACTTAAATTTATTCATCTGTGCTCAGGGTCTACGCCTGGCTTTGTACAAAGGATCACATGCCTTGCCGGCAAGACTTGTACAAAAGGGTGGTTGCCGGGGTCCCCCGGCAACCGCGCCTTATGGGTAGAATTTGCGAAGATGCTCGATATTCCAGGAATTGCTCACTGGAACTCCATCTTCGGTCTCCAGGCGGACAGCGCCGGGCCTGGTGACTCGTACTGCCCGATAAGGGCCTTCCCACTTTGGCGTCAACTTGTTTGAATTCTTGGCGGACTGAATCCGCCGAAGAACAAGGTCGCCTTCCTCAAGGCTTCGGGCATGAACTTTGCGGCTATGATAGCGGCGCAAAGCTTGCTGGTAGCGTGCAGCTCGCACAGCAGCCTGAAGACGATTCTCCTCAAGGAGCACAGCGTCATCTTGCCGCAGTTGCTCTTGCTCAAGCTCATCATAAGCGAGCACTCGAGGAGATCCGTATATGAGTTCCATGGGGAGAACTGCTTCTGCTCCGTAGACCAGAGCGAAGGGCGTCTGGCCGGTGGCTCGATTTGGTGTCGTTCTGATTGACCAAAGAACCGCCGGCAACTCATCAATCCAGCGTCCTCCGCACTTTTTCAGCGTGTCAAAGGTTCTGGTCCTGAGACCGCGCAACACTTCAGCATTGGCCCTCTTCGCTTGGCCGTTGCTTCTCGGGTGAGCAACAGAGGCAAAACAAATCTTGCTGCCAAGGTCTTGGACGTACTGCATGAAGGTGCGACTCGTGAACTGCGTGCCGTTGTTGGTGATGATCCTGTTGGGCACACCGAAACGGCAAACAATTCCCTTGAAGAACTTGACGGCCGATTGTGCTGTCACCTTCCTCACTGCTTCCACCTCCGGCCACTTTGTGAACTTGTCAATAGCAACGTACAAGTACTCAAAGCCCCCGGTAGCATGGGGGAAAGGGCCCAGTATGTCGAGCCCCCAGATCGAAAATGGCCAGGAGAGAGGGATTGTCTGAAGAGCTTGAGCTGGTTGATGTAATTTCTTCGAATGAAACTGGCACGCTTCACACTTGGTTACTAGTGCAGTCGCATCCTGGAGAGTGGTGGGCCAAAAGAAACCTTGCCGGAATACTTTCCCGGCAAGCGCTCTTGACCCTATGTGAGAGCCACATATGCCCCCATGTATCTCCGCCAATAGCTCTAGTCCATCCTCCCGAGGAATGCACTTCAATTTCACACCGTTTGGTCTCTTTCTGTACAGGACGTCATCGACGAACTTGTACATAACAGACCGACGGGCTACTCTCTCTGCTTCTTCCTGTTCCTCAGGGAGTTCACCTGTCTGAAGAAAATGGACAATGTGCTGCGCCCATGCTGGAGCCTGAGGCTCGACAGCTAGGACTAAAGGCATCTCCTCTGCCGGGGGAACGTTTGTCTCGACAGCAAGGGCCTGAAGCCCTGCCGGAGCCTGTTGTTCCCCGGCAGGCATGTCGATCCCGGCAACTTCCTTGCCGGCGGCTTCGGGGAGCTCTGCCGGGAAGTACTGGCCAGAGTTCAACTTTCTTCTCTTTTCTTGCCGCATCGATGGCACCACGGATGGTTGAGTCAATTGGAGCACAAAAGTTCCTGGTTCCACTGGCAACTTGAGAGCAGCACGCTTTGACAGGTCGTCAGCAACACTGTTCTCGGCACGAGGAACGTGCTCCATCTGCAGACCGTCAAAACCTTCTTCCATTTTCCTCACTTCTTCTACATAGGCTTGCATCAATGGACTTTGATAACTCTTGTTAACTTGCCTGACGACAAGTTGTGAATCGCCTTTGATGACGAGCTTTTTGATACCAAGGTCCGCCGCGATCCTGAGACCGGCAAGCAAACCCTCGTATTCTGCAGTGTTGTTGGTTGAACTCTCCCGGGGAAAGCGCATTTGGACTACGTACTTTAGGTGCTCTCCAGGGGCGCGACAAGTAGCACGCCAGCACTGACGCCTTGCAGCGAGAAAGCCCCGTCAAAGTACATAACCCATTGCTGATCGATTTCCTTGCCGGGAAGAGTCGTTTCTTGAACTTCTTCGTCTGGCGTTGGGGTCCATTCTGCAATGAACTCTGCCAAGGCCCTGCTCTGGATCGTCGAAGTGCTTTCAAACTTGAGGCCAAAGTTGGACAACTCCAACGCCCACTCCACGATCCTGCCGGTTGCCTCTGGATTTTGCAAAATCCGTTGCAACGGAAAGCGAGTGACGACGGTGATTTCATGTGCCTGAAAGTAATGGCGCAGCTTCCTCGAGGCCATAAGAAGGCCGAAAAGCAACTTCTGCACACCAGAATATCTTGACCTAGCTCCTTGTAAAAGAGAGCTAACAAAATAAACTGGGCGCTGCACCACCTTCTTCTTCTGCACGGGTTCTTCTATTTGCGCAGATCCTGTCTTGCCGGGATCAACGCTTGCCGGGGAAGATCTTGCCACGCCATCTGGCGGTCCTACCGCTGGTGTTGCTTCCTCATCAGCTTCTCTCTGCGCCACTAGCGCAGCGCTAACCACTTGATTTGTTACCGCCAGATACAGCAGCAACGGCTCTTGTGGTTTAGGCGCGACTAGCGTCGGCGGAGAGGAAAGGTATTTCTTCAAATCTTGCAGCGCAGCCTCCGCCTCCGAAGTCCATTTCATCGGACCTGCCTTCTTCAAAACTTTGAAGAAGGGCAGGGCGCGCTCAGCAGATTTGGAAATAAACCTGCTTAGAGCAGCAACACAGCCGGCAAGACGACGCACATCCTTGACGCGTCTCGGCGCTTCAATTTGCTCAATAGCTTTGATCTTGTTGGGGTTCGCTTCGATTCCCCGGCAAGATACAAAAAATCCGAGGAGCTTGCCGGAAGGGACACCGAACACGCACTTCTCAGGATTGAGCTTCAAGTTGATCTTGCGCAAGTTTGCAAATGTTTCTTCTAAATCTTGAATGAGCGTTGCTTTGTCCTTGGTTTTGACCACTATATCATCCATATACGCCTCCATATTTCTATGGAGTTGAGGCTCAAAACCAATCTGGATTGCTCTGGCAAATGTTGAACCAGCACTTTTCAACCCGAAAGGCATTCGTATAAAACAATACGTACCACATGGGGTGATAAATGCGGTCTTCTCTTCATCTTCTTTTGCCATAAAAATCTGATGATACCCTGAATAGGCATCAAGGAAGGATAGGAGATCACAACCAACGGTGGCATCCACAATCTGGTCGATGCGCGGTAAAGGAAAGGGATCTTTTGGACAAGCTTTATTGATATCTATATAATCGATACAAAGCCTCCATTTCCCATTCGCTTTCCACACTACAACCGGATTGGCCAACCAGGTTGAATGAAGCACTCCTTTGACCAGTCCTGCCGCCTCCAGCTTTCTGATTTCTTCGGCAATGAATTCTTGCCGCTCCAAGGCTTGCTTTCTGACCCTTTGCTTGATGGGCCGCGCATGAGGACAGACAGCAAGGTGGTGCTCAATTACCTTCCTGGGAACACCGGGGATGTCAGACGGTTGCCATGCAAACACGTCGACATTCGCCCACAGGAAAGCAACGAGCGCGCTTTCCTATTTGTCATCTAGGGTGGAACTTATGGTGAAAGTTCCCCCCGTTCCGTCCTCTCTGACAGGCACCTTCTTGGTCTCCGGCGGAGCAGCCTTGGACTTCTTGCTCTTGCCGGTGGAACTCTCTGGTACGTCGTCGACGGAAGCGCAGCACTCCGAGGAGGTGCGCTTGCCGGAGTTCGCGCCAAGGTTCCTGCCGGTCTTCTTCTTCCCCCCGGGAGTTCCAGCGGCAGGAGCAGGTGCCTTGATGGCAGGTGCTGCAACTGCTTCACGGTAAAGTTGGTCGGCACAGATGAGCGCATCCTTCTTATCGGAATGGATAGTGATGACGCCCAACGGCCCAGGCATCTTCAAGACATTGTACGCGTAGTGTGATGCCACCATAAACTTAGCCAGCGCTGGCCGACCAAGGATCCCATTGTATGACATGGGGATCTTGGCGACATCAAACACCACCTTCTCGGTCCTGAAGTTGATCTCGCTGCCAAATGTTACTGGCAGTGTAATCTTGCCCTTAGGCTGGGTTCTTCCCGGATTGACCCCTTGAAACGTACCCGTTTCTTTGAGGTCCTCGTCGGGAATTTGGAGCTTTCTAAGCACATCCGGTGAGATTAAGTTTAGGCCGGCCTCGCCGTCAACTAACATTTTCGTCACCTTGAGGTTGCGAATCGTTGGTGAGACCAACAATGGCAAGCACCCGACCGCAGTTGTGCGATCAGGGTGATCCTCGGCGTCGAAAATGATAGGCGTGCTGGACCACTTCAGGGGCCTACATGCATCTGGGGATGGCTCTGCCGCATTGACCTCCCGTACCCACTGTTTGAGTTGGCGGTGGGAAGAATGCAGCGAGGCACCCCCATCAATACACATGGCCTCCGTAGCCTTCTGGAATTCTTGCTCACTAGATTGATCATCCTCCTCATCATCATCTTCTTCTTTGTCTCAGCCCCGAGCGGGCCGATCCTTTTGCTGCTTGGCCTTGCCGCGGCGCCCCCCTCGGCCACCGTGCTTCTTGTCGGACCCATCAGCACCATCTTGGGCCTTCTCCTTATCCCGCCTCTCATATTCGGCCCTCTGCTTCTCGGCAAGCTACTCAACTTGCCGGCAGTTCTGGAGATCGTGGCCCTTGGTGCGATGGATCTTGCAATATTGCTTGCCGGAGCTCTCCGACTTGTCGGCAGCCGCCAAGGCCTGACAGGAAGGGCACCCAGCAAGATCCTTGCCGGGGTCACCAACCTTGGCCTTCTTGGCGGCGCCGGGGTTGTCGGATTCCTCGACAGCAAGCACGGCCTTGCCTCCACGCTTCCTGTTTCGCCGCCGGCCTTTCCTTGATGGGGCCGCAGCTTCTTCATCTTCTGATTCGCCCCCCGCGCCAACAGCCTCACCAGGGAGTTTCCTCCCCTCTTCAGCTCGAGCACATTTGTCGGCCAAAGCGTAAAGCTCGGCAATACTCCTGACTTTGTTCATTGCCAGCTCTTCCCGCATTTTGCAGTTACGCACGTTCTGGTGGAACGCACTAACGACAGCGGCAGGGTGAACGTCAGGAATATTATACTGCACCCGGCTGAATCTCTGGATGAACTTGCGCAGGGACTCGCCCTCCTTCTGGGGGATGATGTGCAAATCGCTCTCTTGGCCAGGAGCTTGGTGGCCTCCAACAAAGGCGCCAACAAACTGATGGCACAGATCTGACCAGGAAGAAATAGAATTCTCCGGCAGATGCATCAACCACGACCTGACGTTGGGTTTGAGCACCAACGGGAAGTAGTTGGCAAGTATCTTGTCATCTCGGCCCCCGGCTGCCTGCACTGCAATGGTGTAGATGCTCAGGAACTCTGAGGGATGGGTCTTACCATCATATTTCTCCGGGACCTTCGGCTTGAAGGTTCGGGAATTGGGCCACCGGACTTGCCGCAGCTCACGGGTAAACGCTGGAGTCCCTACCTCATAAGGCAAGTCTCCTACGTCCCCTGGCGCAGGTTCGTCGACAGCCGGCCCCGCGTGCTTATCAGACTGATAGCGCGCTTCCCGTCGCTGCTCGATGGTAGTTCGAGCGTCCTCCTTGCCTCGTTCCTCGAGAACTTGACGCTGATCGCGGCGCATCCGTGGATCGGATGACGCCGTGGAAACTTCTTCATGGTGGTCGACTTGCTGGGTTGTCGGCCGCCGCTGGTGCCGCGGAGGGGAGTGCACAGTGGTTGCACCACCTCCGGTTTTCTCTACATCGGCTCGCGCCGGATCGATGGGCCTCCGCTGTGAGGGCCCTGCCTCTTGCGGCCCATCTTTGTTGGCGAAGCCGATAAGGCTCTGGATAGTAGCTCGCCACTCCTCCATCTTCTCCGGAGCAGGAGGAAAATCGAGGAGCAGCTGCGCACGTGCCAAGGCTTCTGCTGGTGTAGGCGGCGGCGACAGGTGAGAGGTACGTGAGGTGCTCTGACTCCTAACCATGTTAGAAGGAGCACCACCACGGTCACGCGACCGCGCGCCACCTCCGCCAGCAGCTCGGTGTGCATGCTGGTCCCGCGCATCTTGGGATTGATGCGCAGAAACCTTTTCATGGGGACGCCCTGAACCACCAGCGCCATGACGTCGCTCATCATGCACGACCTGGGTAGGTCGTGAGGCTTGCGCTGGCGCGGGAGCTCCAGCAGGCGCCCTCCGATCTCTCGAGTTCGTTGTGCCACCCGTAGGCAACACAGCGCCATCTCTAGATCCAGCGGCGTGCAGGTTACCACTGCCACTGCGAACGATGCCGCTCGCCTGGCTCGGATCCCCAGAACGCCGTGGGGGTTCTAATCCTCTTCCTTCTGCACCCACGTCATCACCCGTACGCGAAGGTGTAGGCAAAACAGACATGGACGGTTGCGTCGTCGCAGCACTCTTCTTCTTGGGTGGCATGATGATGAAGATGATGAAGAAACTAAGGCACCGATCACTAGATCAGGTTCACGCAACCTTCAATCCCCCTACCTGGCGCGCCGAAGATGTTGGGGCACGACACCTATGGGATCCCGAGAGACCTCTTTATGATTCGGCGGGGGGAGAGGTATGCGCAAAGAGCAGAACCAACAATCGACGTAGGGCGATTTTACACAGGTTCGGGCTGCTGATCAGCGTAAAACCCTACTCCTGCTTTGTGTTCTTATTGATGTTCTTGAGCCCAGCCTTCAGGAGTGCTCGGAATGAACAGTACGTTCAAAGAGCAGCTACGCGTGCAGAATGGGCTAGAAGTTCTCCTCCTCTGTAGCAGTTGCCTTGGGCTTCCTTTTATATGCTCAAAGGGGTCTCCACAATGGCAAAATGTACATACATTGAGGTGTAAAGTAGCTACAGGGTATCATACCTAACCCCTGACGGATTAGGACAAGTGCATTTAATGCACCATGAGGTGTCCGTTTAGGTGTCCTCACTTTCTTGGGGATGGAAAAAGGGGCCATCCCATCAACACCGCTTAAGCTCTCCTCCACTGGCGCATTGCCACGTATCCAGAGAAGGACCTAGAATGTCAGACTTGTTACTGTGCCGAAGCGGTGGCACAGTGGTAGAATCTCGCCAGGCGCCGAGTCTTCCCGGGCACCAAGCCCTGCCGGGCGCCAAGCCTTGCCGGGCTCCACAGGCCATCCCGGCAAGGATCTTGTCGGGGAAGCTGGCCTTCGGATTCCAGCTTTGCTTATCTGCTGATCCTCAGATCTCTGACTTGATGATTTCCTTGATGGCTTGAATCGACCTCGAGCTGTTCCAGGCAAGCCTTGCCGTGAGGATGGCTACAACTGGCCGTGCACAAGTACGGGGTACTAGTGGCCCAATACTTAGTACACCGACAACGAAGGACTTGCCTCACTCGGGTAGATCTTCACGAAGTAGGCGATCTCCTTGCCCTTACAAACTTCTTGGTTCAACTCCACATCATGTCGGAGGCTCCCAAGCGACACCTAACCAATCTAGGAGACACCACTCTCCAAAAGGTAGTAGATGGTGTGTTGATGATGAACTCCTTGCTCTTGTGCTTCAAATGATAGTCTCCCCAACACTCAACTCTCTCTCACAGATTTGGCTATGGTGGAAGAAGGATTTGAGTGGAAAGCAACTTGGGGAATGCTAGAAGTCAAGGTTCAAATGGTAGGAATGGAATCTCTTGATGTCAACACATCAGTAGGTGGTTATCTCTTAGAAAATGAATGGTGGAAGTGTAGGCACATTCTGATGTCTCTCTCTCAAATGGAGAAGGGGTGGAGGGGTATATATTGCCTCCACACAAAATCCAACCGTTACACACTTTTGACTCATCTCGGTGGCACCGATTAGTTAAACTCGGTGGCACCGATCTGTTCAAAAATATGAAAGTTAGGAATCTTGGTGGGACCGACTGGAACAACTCGGTAGGACCAATGTGCTAGGGCTTAGGGCAAACCTCGTCTCGGTGGCACCGATTGCATCAACCCGGTGAGACCGAAGTGAAATAATAAGGCAACAGAGAGTTGGCAAGCCGCCATCTCAATGAGACCGATTGCAATTCTCGGTGAGTCCAAAATAATTGCAACAAGTAACAGAGAGTTGGCAAGGCCATCTCGGCAAGACCGAGATCCATATCGGTGAGACCAAATTGTTAGGGTGTCTGGTAGTGGCTATGTCAAATGAACTCGGTGGCTCCGGATAGAAAGACTCGGTGGGGCCGAGTTGGAGTTTAGGGTTTGGACATATTTGGATGGAGAAAGTCGCTGAGGGTTTTGGAGCAATGTCACTAAGCACTTTGAGCAAGTAGACCATTAAGCAACACCTCATCCCCTTTTAATAGTATTAGCTTTCCTATGGACTCAATGTGATCTTGGACCACTTAAATAGAAATGAAGAGTCTTGAGCTTTTGCCAATCTTTGTCCTTAGCATCTTGAATGGGTTCGACATCCTCTTGGCCTTGCCACTCCATTGTTGAACTTATCTGAAATATACTTGATAAAAATATTAGTCCAACAACCAATATGTTGACATTAATTACCAAAATCACCCAGCGAGCACTTGTGCTTTTAATCTCCCCCTTTTTTGTAATTGATGATAACGTACATCAAAGCTTCAAGTAAATGATATGAAAAGTAGTAAGCAAAGTTTTGGAAGAACATGCAACATGCATAAGCTCCCTCTATATGTGTGCAATCATGTAATGATAGAATTGAACAACATGTGAATGCACATCATGACAGAGCACGTAGTTAGTTACATCTATCTTGGCTATATGGCGGCCACCATGATGAGGAGGGAGTAGTCCACCCTCGGGGCTCAGGGTTTGTACCAGTAGCTATGTGTTTAATCTCTCTCTCTCTCTCGTGTTCTTGAGATGGCATGATCTTGATGTACCGTGGGCTTTGTTAATATAGTTGGATCATATGGTGTTTTCCCCTCTCAATCTTGTTGTGATGAATTGATTTTTTCCCGTTGAGATTTCATTTTATCGGATTGAATACTTTGTTGGATTTGAGAGCACTTGATCTATGTCTTGGCACTCAACTCGTGTATTCCCGAGGTGACATTGTGGTAATCTATGCATAGGGGTAAATGCATGTTTTTGTCCTTGTTTCACCGGTAGAAATCTTGGGGCACTCTTTGAGGTTCTTTGTGTTGGATTGAGTATTATGAATCTGAAATTGTTTGATGTACATCGCATGATCAACTCACGAATACTCGCTGTGACATTGGAGTATCTAGTGACATTAGAGTTGGTTGATGTGTATCATATGGTGTTATTTTAGTATGAACTCTTGGTTAGATCGATCGGAAAGAATAGCTTGGTGTTATTTTAGTATGAACTCTAGGATAGATTGATCAGAAAGAATAGCTTTGAGGTGGTGTCGTACCCTACAAACAATTTCTTCTTATGTTCTCCGCTAGATAGGAACTTTGGAGTGATTCTTCATCACACGTTGAGGGAAGGTTATATGATCCAATTATATTAGCATTGTTGAGAGATTGCACTAGCGAAAGTACAGACCCTAGGCCTCATTTTCAAGCATTGCAATACCGTTTGTGCTCTATTTTATCAATTGCTACCTTGCTGTTTTTTATTGTTCCTATAACAAAAATCAATATCTACTATCATTACTACGCTTGTATCACCATCTCTTCGCCGAACTAGTGCACCTATACAAATTACCATTGTATTTGGTGTGTTGGGGACACAAGAGACTCTTTGTTATTTGGTTGCAGGGTTGTTTGAGAGAGACCATCTTCATGCTACACCTCCCACGGATTGATAAACCTTAGGTCATCCACTTGAGGGAAAATTGCTACTGTCCTACAAAACTCTGCGCTTGGAGGCCCAACACGAGTCTAAAAGAATAAAGTTGCGTAGTATACATCAAGCTCTTTTCTGGCGCCGTTGTCGGGGTGGTGAGTGCATGAAGGTATATCTTTAGATCTTGCAATTGAATCTTTTAGTTTCTTATTTTATCACTAGTTTGGTTTATAAAAGAAAAGTACAAAAAAAATGGAATTGAGGTGGTCTCATATTATTCATCTTTATCTTGTCTTACATGAAAATGATGGAAAGGAAAATTGTGCTCAATTGAAAGAAGAAGAATTCAATAAAATGTTTGGCATAAATGATGAGCATGATTGCAATGTTTTTAGTATGAATTCTTTGAATATCCATGATGCTAATGATATGCAAAGCCATAAGCTTGGGGATACTATGTTTGATGAAGATGATATTTTTAGTCCCCCAAGTTTTGATGAGAATATTTACTATGATGAAAGCATGCCTCCTATTTATGATGATTATGGTGATGGAATGTATGCTATAAAGAGTAATGATATCCATGAAACTTGTCATCATGATTTTAATGCTCAATGTGATTATGCTAATCAAGAATCACATGATAGCTATTTTGTTGAGTTTGCTCCCACTACTATTCATGAGAATAAATTTGCTTATGTCGAGAGTAATAAAAATTTTATGCTTGTGGATCATGAAAAGAATGCTTTATGTGATAGTTATATTGTGGAATTCATTCATGATACTACTAAAAATTATTATGATAGAAGAACATATGCTTTTACATATCTTAATAATCTCAAGTTTCCTCTCTATGTGTTGAAAGTTTTGAAGTATTGCTTGTTTTGCCTTCCTATGCTAGATGATTCTTGCTCCCAAAAATTATTTTCTCACAAAATCTCTATGCATATGAAGTGGGTTAGGCTTAAATGTTCTAGTCATATGCTTCATGATGCTCCCATTATGTTTCAATTCTTATCTTTTGTGTGAGCATCATTGAAATCATCATACCTAGCTAAAAAGGCATTAAAGAAAAGCGCTTGTTGGGAGACAACCCAATACTTTTACCTAGTGTTTTTGTGTGTTCACATGATTAGGCTACTGTAGTAATCATGTTTTACAACTTTTGTTTCAATAAAGTGCAAAGTAAAGCCTTTGGGATAGTATGGATGAAAGTTGACTTGATTCTGTGCAAAAACAGAAACTTTTTCTTCCAGTAACAGAATTGTTTAAATTCACTGGAGTGTCGAAAAACTCTGAATTGTTTACATATGGTTGATATACAAATTTCCTATGTTGTCCTAAATTTTCAGAATTTTTGGAGTTACAAAATTATGAACTAAATTCAGATCTTTACATACTGTTCTGTTTTTGACAGATTCTGTTTGCAATGCATAGTTTGCTTGTTTTATGGTTTCTATGGCTTATATTGCTTAATATAAATTGTGGAAATTGTAGAGTACAGTAGAAATTGTGTGAGAACAATTATGAATCTTTTATTTGACAGTACCCAACTGAATGATTTGTTTTATCATACTAACCCATCTCACGAAGTTCTGTTAAGTTTTGTGTGATTGAAGTTTTCAAGTTTTGGGTGAGATATCGATATGAGGAGAACTAGCACATATGCCCGTGCGTTGCAACGGGAAAAGAATGATGTTTTGTGCAAGCATAATGTCCCACAGCACCGGATCCACTATGAAGAACATGCTGAAACGCAGCATCCTTCTACAAAATGAACATAAAAAATACATTGCAATTTAGCCGTGTTCATATTTTCTTTGCCGGGCATAATCTCCCACTGATTCCATTTAAGTATAATACTTTTTAATGGCATTTAAGTATAATAATTTCATTAATTATCATGACGTCCTCACCAGTTTTAGTTAGGAATCAAATCTTTTCTTTTCTAATTTAGTAGCCCCAACACATTGAAGCCTACATATCCTTCCTTTTAATTAGCCTACCTTTTTTACCTCAAATCCTTCATGTAGAATTTATTAAGACCACAATCTCTCTTTTAGTTATTCCATCGGTTTACCCATAATCCTTTCTTTAATTAGCCACAACCATTTAAATATTTATTTAAGACCACAATCCTTCCTTTAATTAGCTCATTCGCTTAATTAGCTCGCCCTAAACATGATGACTGCCACTCGTATATTTAGAGCGAGTTGGGATTAGTAAATGTGAAAGGCGCATAGGTCGTTGGTTGTTACATCGAAGAGCTCTAGACAGGAGGTCATGTGTTCAATTCCAATAATGTTGATTTATTTTGAACCAATTATTTTCCGCGGTCTCTATGAAAGCCCATAAAAGGCCCATCAACATACAAGTACCTGGCCCAGATCGCTTAGTGTGTGTACGAGCCAACAGTACGAAACTTTATCCTGCACTCAAACCAAACGAAAAGGACTAAACCAAACCAAGAATATCTATTCCCTTTAATAGTAGGTATAGATAAGGAGTGACAAGACCCTAAGCTTGGGGATGCCCAAGGCACCCCAAGATAATATTCAAGGAAGATCCAAGCAACTAAGCTTGGGGATGCCCCGGAAGGCATCCCCTCTTTCGTCTGCAACATTATCGGTAACCTCACTTGGAGCTATATTTTCATTCGTCACATGATATGTGTTTTGCTTGGAGCATCATTTTTATTTTATTAGGATTTTCTTGCTTTTATTTAGAATAATGTTTTGTATCTTTTACTTCTATAAAAATGTCAAGTATAGCCTTTGCTATGCTTATTTTGCAAGTCTATGTGTTGCTGTTTGAAAACAGAAAGCTGCATGCTAGTGCGTGAATTCTTGAGAAAATTCAGAATGAGATAAAGTGTTGAATTTTTTTGCACAATAAGATATGATAAAATTTCTATACTGTGGTAAATTTGCAGAATTTTTGGAGTTAGGGAAGTATGAGTATAATTGCACTCTTTACAGACTATTCTGTTTAGACAGATTGCTGTTATGTTTGCATATGTTTGCTTGTTTAATGATTCTATTTAAGGATAGGAGTATTAAATATGCAGAGGCATTTAGTATGCAATGTTAAATAATAATTTTAGTGATTTGTTACAGTAGAGAATGATGAGGTTATTGCATTGATTTATACTAACTTATCTCACAAGTTCTTGTTGAGTTTTGTGTGGATGAAGTTTTTAAGATTTAGGGAAACCGTGATATAGAAGGAATTAACGAGACACAAAAGCTCAAGCTTGGGGATGCCCAAGGCATCCCAAGTTAATATTCCAAGAAGTCTCAAGCATCTAAGCTTGGGGATGCCCTGGTAGGCATCCCACCTTTCTTCATCAACAACTATCAGTTAGTATCGGTTGAGCCTAAGTTTTTGCTTCTTCACATGAGTAGTGCTATTCTTGGAATGTCATTTAGTTTTTGTTTTGCTTGCTGTTTTAATAAAATACTTATATCTGAAAGTTTTTAAAGAAGAAAGAGTCCTCACATAGCTACCTATTTACTTATCTACTTGCTTGATCTTCACTTATATCTTTTTGGAGTAGCTTGTCATTTACTCTTTTGCTTCACTTATATCCTATGAGTAAATTGTTGAATGAGTTGAATATCATGAAGTTGAAATTATATCATGCCTAGTGGTAGCTTCACGTTGGGTTTAGAAAGTGAAATCCTTTGAAGTTTGACAATCACAATATTGGTCATACAAGCAATTCATGAATGATTAGTATAAGGAAGAGAACTTTCACATACAAATATATTATCTTGGACATCTTCTATGGTTGTGAATACCCATTAATTATTTTCAAACTTGAGAAAATTAGTTGAAGTTGGACAAGGAAGACAATGTAATGAGTTATGGTTGTGTATATTTGCATAGAAGTTAGATTGTTATGGATCCTCCAACATGTGATGTTTGCTTAGGATCTTTTGCTAGCCAAAAATTCGTACTAACTAGAGATACTAATTGTGCACCCAAAAACCCTTAAACCCAGTTTCTTGCCATGAGTGTCCATCATACCTACCTATGGATTGAATAAGATCCCTCAAGTAAGTTGTCGTCAGTGCATAAAGCAATAAAAATTGCTCCTAAATATGTTTGATCTTTTATTGTAAGGGAAAATTGAGCGTTGTACGAACTTGTGATGGCAAAGTAATAAAAGCAACGGATTGCATAATAAAGGTTACTATCATAAGGGGCAATATAACGTGACGTTCCTTTGCATTAAGAGCTTGGGCATCCAAAAATAAAAGGCGCATGACAACCTCTCTTCCCTCTGCGAAGGGCCTATCTTTTACTTTTCAGTATTTACTTTTATGCAAGAGTCAATAGTATGCATTCTCATTTCAACCTCAATTATCCTCTAGTTGGCAAGCATCATGTGGTGGGGAAATATCTAGGCACATATGGCCAGTCAAATATATTTGATCATGATTTATTATTGTTGACAATTATCTCTATGATAAATGAGTTGGGAGGCGAAACATTAAGCCCCTATCTTTCTCTGTGTTCGATGGATGCCATTTGTTCTAAAAATATGCTTTGAGTACTAGTAATAATAGAATACTATATGATGATTCAGTATGTGGAGCTCTTACTTGGACTCTGTTGAATAAGTTGATGATAGAGGCGGGGGTGTCCCGATCTTTCGATGAGATGATAGCTATCGATTTGGTGGAGTGGACTTTGATGATCCGACTACGAACGTGCGAGGACGTCGCGCCTTAGCAATCGCTAAACCAACTCCGAGAGGTTATTGACCACGCCGGAGCTCGATCAACCTGACCACGAGGGTCTATTTCCTGCAAGCAAACGAAGAACAAGCAAGAAACTAAGATTTGCAATCTGGATATTGCGAATATAAGATGAAAGCTTTATTGATCAAGGTGGGGTTCTGTGACGTCTTGGTCTGGTCGTTGAACACAAACGAAGTACGCGAAGTTGCAGCTATGGCGAACTTTTAATCTAAACAAAACCCAAAGTCTAAACGGTGCCCTAAGGGCTGTATATATGGAGGAAGAGGGGGGATTTCGTGGCCCTTGAAGAAGGGGTCCGAAACCAACCCTATCTCTTGTTTCCCTACACATACGGACTCTAAAACAACCTATACTCAAGTATTTCGAAATTACATGGGCCTGGCCCAAAAATAAGGTGACGCAGCACCTATAATAGCCTCTGGACGAAATTTATGAAGTGGCATCTTGTATATTTCGTCCAAGGCTTCCTGCACTCATTATGGTGGCTTCAAAGTCCTGAAATCATCACTTGTAACTCCGTTCTTGTTCCCCTTGCGCATGCCATCATCTCCATGCTTGAACTTGCTCCAAGGTTCCTCTTTCTTGTCCAAGCTAGGCCCTTCATTTGTAAGCAAAACAAATGTATCCAATTTAGGCAGCATCATATTCTCATGAACATTAGAATCATTACCAAGAAACGAAAGTACCTGATAATTTAATTGGCGTGCGCGAGCTCTAGTAATTGGTCCAGTATGTATAGCAGCAGGGGCTGTGGGTGTAACAATGGTATTGATGTCCTCATCATCCTCCCCTTCTTGAAATGAAGTCGTCCTCGACGGAAGCTCATCTTCCTCACCCAAATAAGGCTTCAAATCTACAATGTTAAAAGTGGGACTAACCCCAAAATCTGCCGGCAGCTCAAGTTTATATGCATTATCATTTATTTTCTCTAACACCTTAAAAGAACCATCAGCACGTGGCATTAGCTTTGATTTGCGCAAATCAGGAAATCTATCCTTACACAAATGTAACCAAACAAGATCTCCAGGTGCAAACACAACATGTTTTCTACCCTTATCTCCAGCAAGTTTATATTTAGCATTCATACGCTCAATGTTCTCCTTAGTTAACTCATGCATTTTTAAGATCAATTCAGCACGTTGTTTAGCATCAAAATTAACCTTCTCCGAAGATGGAAGAGGCAACAAATCAATGGGTGCACGAGGTAGGAAACCATACACAATTTCAAAAGGGCACATCTTAGTAGTAGAATGCAATGAACGATTATAAGCAAATTCAATATGAGGCAGGCATTCTTCCCACATTTTCTTATTATTCTTCAAAACAGCCCTAAGCATAGTAGACAAAGTTCTATTGACTACTTCAGTTTGTCCATCAGTTTGGGGGTGACAAGTAGTACTAAAAAGCAGTTTAGTCCCCAACTTAGCCCATAAACATCTCCAAAAGTGGCTAAGAAATTTAGTATCATGATCTGAAACAATAGTATTTGGCACACCATGCAAGCGAATAATTTCACGAAAGAACAAATCAGCAACATTAGCAGCATCATCGGTTTTATGACATGGTATAAAGTGTGCTATTTTCGAGAACCTATCCACGACAACAAATATGCTATCCTTCCCCTTCTTTGTTCGAGGTAAACCCAAAACAAAGTCCATAGATATATCCTCCCATGGAACACTAGGTACAGGCAAAGGCATATATAAACCATGAGGATTGAGTCGTGACTTAGCTTTTTGACAGGTAGTGCAGCGAGCCACAAAGCGCTCAACATCCCGTCTCATCTTTGGCCAAAAGAAATGTGTAGCAAGTACATCCTCCGTCTTCTTTATGCCAAAGTGTCCCATTAACCCTCCTCCATGCGCCTCCTGCAACAACAAAAGACGAACGGAGCTAGCTGGAATGCATAGCTTGTTAGCACGAAACACAAATCCATCGTTAACGACGAACTTGTTCCATGTTCTCCCTTCTTTACAATTCTGCAATACATCTTTAAATTTAGCATCATGCACATATTGATCTTTGATGGTCTCCAAACCAAATATTTTAAAGTCAAGTTGTGAAAGCATAGTATAACGACGAGACAATGCATCAGCAATAACATTTTCTTTACCCTTCTTGTGTTTAATGACATAAGAGAAAGTCTCAATGAATTCAACCCATTTAGCATGTCCACGGTTCAGTTTGGCTTGACTTTTAATATGTTTCAAAGATTCATGATCAGAATGAATAACAAATTCTTTAGGCCATAAATAATGTTGCCATGTTTCCAAAGTCCGAACAAGAGCATATAATTCCTTATCATAAGTAGAGTAATTCAGACTAGGCCCACTCAATTTTTCAGAAAAGTATGCAACAGGTTTGCCATCTTGTAATAACACACCTCCTAATCCAATTCCACTAGCATCACATTCAAGCTCAAAAGTCTTATTAAAATCAGGAAGTTGGAGTAAAGGAGCATGTGTTAACTTATCTTTCAACACCGTGAAGGCTTCTTTCTGTGCGGTACCCCAAACAAAAGGCACATCCTTCTTTGTAAGCTCGTTGAGAGGTGCAGCAATGGTACTGAAATCTCTCACAAAACGCCTATAGAAACTAGCGAGGCCAAGAAAACTCCTCACTTGTGTGACCGTTTTGGGCTGCGGCCAACTCTCAATAGCTTCAATCTTGGCTTTATCAACTTCAATTCCCTGTGGAGTAACAACATAGCCAAGAAAAGATACTCGGTCAGTGCAAAAGGTGCACTTCCCAAGGTTACCAAACAAACATGCATCATGTAGAGCAATAAATACAGCACGTAAATGTTCCAAATGTTCCTCCAAAGATCTGCTATAAATCAATATATCATCAAAGTAAACTACCACAAATCGTCCAATGAAAGCACGTAAAACTTTGTTCATTAATCTCATGAAAGTACTAGGTGCATTAGTTAACCCAAAAGGCATGACTAACCACTCATATAAACCGAACTTAGTTTTAAATGCTGTTTTCCATTCATCTCCCAATTTCATACGAATTTGATGGTATCCACTACGCAAATCAACTTTGGAGAATATTGTAGAGCCACTTAATTCATCAAGCATATCATCTAGCCTAGGAATAGGATGACGATAACGAATAGTAATATTATTAATGCCTCTACAATGAACACACATACGCGACGTACCATCCTTTTTTGGCAGTAGTATAATAGGAACAGCACAAGGACTAAGAGATTCGCGTATATAACCTTTGTCGAGCAGCTCCTGTACTTGACGCATAATCTCCTTCGTCTCCTCTGGATTGGTACGGTATGGCGCACGGTTTGGCAACGAAGCACCGGGAATTAAGTCAATCTGATGCTAAATCCCGCGAATAGGTGGTAATCCCGGTGGCATGTCTTGTGGAAAGACGTCAGCGAACTCCTGCAAAATGTTAGTGACAGCAGGAGGCAAAGAGGAAGGCACGTCCTCGAATGAAAATAATGCCTCTTTGCACACAAAAGCATAGCAAACAGATTTGCTTAAATCTAGCTCATCAATATCAGATTTGGTGGCAAGTAAACACGCATTTTTCAATTTAATTTCAGAAGCAACACTAGATGGTTTATTATTAGGCTTCATTTGTTGCTCAAATTCTTTTGCCACAATCTGATTTTCACTCTTATTTTTCTCCAGTTTTGCTTTACTAGCTCTATTAATATCATCTTTCAAAATAGAATCAGGAGTCATAGGAAGCAAAGTAATATGTTTATCCTTATGAACAAGAGTATACTGATTGTTTCTACCATGGTGTACAGAATTTTTATCAAATTGCCATGGTCTACCAAGTAATAAGGAACATGCTTGCATGGGTACCACATCACAATCAACATAATCAGCATATGTAGAGATACTAAAATGCACATGAACAGTACGTGTTACCTTAACCTTGCCGCTGTTGTTGAACCATTGGATATAGTAAGGATGTGGATGTGGTCTTGTGGTGAGAGATAGCTTCTCCACCATCTCCATGCTAGCCAAGTTGTTGCAGCTCCCTCCATCTATGATGACGCGAACAGAACGTTCCTTCACAACTCCCTTTGTATGGAACAAATTATGCCTCTGATTTTGCTCAGCTTGTGTGACCTGCACACTCAAAACACGTTGAGCAACTAAACATTCATACCTGTCATCGTCTTCAGGAGCCATGTATTGCGTCTCATGATCAGAATCATCTCCACCGTGTTCTTCACTTGTAATAAGAGCCAAAGTCTCCTCATCATAGTCACTAGCGGACTCATACCCACCATCCTCAGTAGCAATCATAACACGCGGAGATTGGCATTCTCTCGCATAATGACCTCTTCCCTTACAACGACGACAAATAATATCATGTGTGTGCCCTGTTGATGCCATAGATGAAGAAGAGCTCTGGGCAGGCCCAGAAGGTGTACTCTTGGCAGATGGTGGTGGTGGTGCCTGTTTTCTTATATCTCGGTTGGAATTGGCGGCTGAAGTCAGTGGTGCCGCAGTTGGACGTGTGGGAGTAGAGGAGGCACGCGGTGTCCATGATGAAGATCGACCTGCAGAGAAATTAGTTCGCGCCAATGCCTGTCGATCCTGCACTTCACGTTCAGCTTTACAAGCAAGATGGAATAAACGAGTGATATTATTATACTCCTTATACTCTAGAATGGTCTGAATCTCTCTATTTAATCCACCCATGAAACGTGCAAGCATAGCTTCATTCTCCTCAACAATACCACATCTAATCATGCCAGTTTGTAATTCCTGATAATATTCTTCTACAGAATTTTTTCCTTGTCTTAAGCGCTGCAATTTTTGAAGTAATTCACGTTGATAATATGGTGGAACCCAACGAGTACGCATAGCAGTTTTCAAAGCAGCCCACGTAGCTGGAATAGGATATAATCTACAATGTTCAGACCACCATACACATGCAAAAGTAGTGAAAGCACAAACAGCAGCAGCAACACGTCGTTCCTCGGGATATTGTAAACATGTAAAACGTTGTTCAGTTTCTAACTCCCAAGTAAGATATATATCAGGAACATATCTACCCTCGAATGGTGGAATATTCAATTTTAATTTAGGAAGATGGTCATGATCTCGTACCTGAAGTGGTGGTGCAGGCCTACCATTGCGATTATTTGCATGTGGACGACCTGGTGCTGGTGGTTGCACGTAGTTATGATTTTGATCAACCTCATCCTCATAATCGCCCGCGTAATCATCCTCCTCCTCGGCACCAGCAGCAGCAGGAGCAGGAGCCAAAGAAGCATCAACAGTAGGTACAGCAGCACCAGAAGTTTGGCCATCCTCAAGAGGAACACGCTTCGCTCGTCCGAACTGATTTGGAAGGGGGCGTTGTTGTTGTCGTTGCAGAGGTGCGACAGGTGCAGCCGGTGGTGGTTGGGGAAGACGCGTGAGCAATTCATTAAACTTGTTATCCAGCTTTGTCTCGAACGACGATGCTCAATCCCGCGAATAGGTGGTAATCCCGGTGGCACGTCTTGTGGAAAGACGTCAGCGAACTCCTGCAAAATGTTAGTGACCGCAGGAGGCAAAGAGGAAGGCACGTCCTCGAATGAAAATAACGCCTCTTTGCACACAAAAGCATAGCAAACAGAATTGCTGAAATCTAGATCATCAATATCAGATTTGGTGGCAAGTAAGCATGCACTTTTCAATTTAATTTCAGAAGCAACACTAGATGGTTTATTATTAGGCTTCATTTGTTGCTCAAATTCTTTTGCCAAAATCTGATTTTCACTCTTATTTTTCTCCTGTTTTGCTTTACTAGCTCTATTAATATCATCTTTCAAAATAGAATCAGGAGTCATAGGAAGCAAAGTAATATGTTTATCCTTATGAACAAGAGTATACTGATTGTTTCTACCATGGTGTACAGAATTTTTATCAAATTGCCATGGTCTACCAAGTAATAATGAACATGCTTGCATGGGTACCACATCACAATCAACATAATCAGCATATGTAGAGACACTAAAATGCACACGAACAGTACGTGTTACCTTAACCTTGCCGCTGTTGTTGAACCATTGGATATAGTAAGGATGTGGATGTGGTCTTGTGGTGAGAGATAGCTTCTCCACCATCTCCATGCTAGCCAAGTTGTTGCAGCTCCCTCCATCTATGATGACGCGAACAGAACGTTCCTTCACAACTCCCTTTGTATGGAACAAATTATGCCTCTGATTTTGCTCAGCTTGTGTGACCTGCACACTCAAAACACGTTGAGCTACTAAACATTCATACCTGTCAGCGTCTTCAGGAGCCATGTATTGCGTCTCATGATCAGAATCATCTCCACCGTGTTCTTCACTTGTAATAAGAGCCAAAGTCTCCTCATCATAGTCACTAGCGGACTCATACCCACCATCCTCAGTAGCAATCATAACACGCGGAGATTGGCATTCTCTGGCATAATGACCTCTTCCCTTACAACGACGACAAATAATATCATGTGTGTGCCCTGTTGATGCCATAGATGAAGAAGAGCTCTGGGCAGGCCCAGAAGGTGTACTCTTGGCAGATGGTGGTGGTGGTGCCTGTTTTCTTGTATCTCGATTGGAATTGGCGGCTGAAGTCAGTGGTGCTGCAGTAGGACGTGTGGGGGTAGAGGAGGCACGCGGTGTCCATGATGAAGATCGACCTGCAGAAAAATTAGTTCGCGCCAATGCCTGTCGATCCTGCACTTCACGTTCTGCTTTACAAGCAAGATGGAATAAACGAGTGATATTATTATACTCCTTATACTCTAGAATAGTCTGAATCTCTCTATTTAATCCACCCATGAAACGTGCAAGCATAGCTTCATTCTCCTCAACAATACCACATCTAATCATGCCAGTTTGTAATTCCTGATAATATTCTTCTACATAATTTTTTCCTTGTCTTAAGCGCTGCAATTTTTGAAGTAATTCACGTTGATAATATGGTGGAACCCAACGAGTACGCATAGCAGTTTTCAAAGCAGCCCAAGTAGTTGGAATAGGATATAATCTACAATGTTCAGACCAGCATACACAAGCAAAACTAGTAAAAGCACAAACAGCAGTAGCAACACATCTCTCCTCGGGATATTGTAAACATGTAAAACGTTGTTCAGTTTCTAACTCCCAAGTAAGATATATATCAGGAACATATCTACCCTCAAATGGTGGAATATTCAATTTCAGTTTAGGAAGATGGTCATGATCTCGTACCTGAGCTGGTAATGCAGCCCTACCATTGCGATTATTGGCATGTGGACGACCTGGTACTGGTACGTAGTTCTGATTTTGATCAACCTCATCCTCGTAATCGCCCGCATAATCGTCCTCCTCAACGGCAGCAGGAGCCATAGAAGCATCAACAGTAGGTGCAGCGGCACCAGAACTTTGACCAGGCTCAAGGGGAACGCGCTGTGCTCATCCCACTTGATTTGGAAGGCGACGTTGTTGTTGTTGTAGGGGTGCGACAGGTGCAGCCGGCGGTGGTTGTGGAAGACGCGCGAGCAATTCATTAAACTTGTTATCGAGCTTTGTTTCGAATGTCTTCTCAATTCCATCTATCTTCTCCATGGCCTCTTCAAATCTATTTAACACATCTTGCACCTGTCCACTCATCATTTGCTGAAATTTATCATGTAGCTGTTTGTTCGTCATGTTCTCTCAATCAGTCTCATCGGCTTGTGATCCTGCCATGGTTAGCAGCAATAGAAACACACAAGAATATGATCCTACAGACTACTAGGAAGTGGTGGTGGTGGTGTATCACAAAACCGTCAAACGAATCTCAAATGGTTACCAGTTCTTACCCAGCAGCAGGTGGTGATCGGCAACCGTTGTAGTCAAAACTCTTAAAGATTGGACAGAGCGATTGCCAGGTGGTGTCAAACGCACGGCGTAGATGTATGGGGAGCTGGGAAGGCTTATGATATGGTATCAAAAATGTCAGCAATAATCAATTCAGAGATGCAAAGTTGAATAAACGCTCAACGACAGTACTGTGCTGGTCCTAGGCTAGATCGTACTAGAGACGCGAGCCTAGAACACTAACAAAATCACGGCGCGGCACATAAACAAGGGAAGAGCACACTCTAAAAAAAAATTTGTTTTTTTTGTGCTCCTTTTTTTTTTGCAAAAAATCACTATAATGGCGAGTGTCTCAAAACTCTTCCCAAGTCAAACTATCAGGATTGGCACGGAATTTTTTTTTTGACAATTTTTTTTCGGAAATCAGGGCAGCGACGAGGAAAAAGTGCGACAAAAAATCACTATGATGGCGAGTGTCTCAAAACGTTCCCTGGGACCTAAAAATAGGATAGGGAAAAAATATTTTTGACTGCCAAAATTTTGGCCTAAAAACTGCCCGGGGGTGGGTCTCGAAAACACGAATTTTTTTTTCCGAATCCTACTCAGGCAAGGAAACACGAATCGGAAAATAGATGGGTCTCGAAAACAAACCTAATATGAAAAGAACTCGGATTAGTGGTGGATATATGGTGGTAGAATATGGCAGCGGTGATGGTATATGGCAGCGGTGGTGGTATATGGCAGCGGTGGTGGTATATGGAGCGGCGGCGGCGTGACAAACTGTGACAGAACTCGAAACTCTAAAGGACTAGATGCTAAGACCAGCAACTAGACACGACGATGCAACCGCAAATTCAACAAAGCAAAAACCCTAAAAAGGTTATGCAAAGGCTCAGGTTGGTTCGGATATGATGAACTAACCCTATTTTTTTTTTGGCTTTTTGGCTTTTTCGTGGACTATAGGTATGAAGAACAGATTCGATCTAAACTACAAAAAACTGTAAAATCTCACCGAGCAACCTGGAAATCTGATACCACTTGATAGAGGCGGGGGTGTCCTGATCTTTCGATGAGATGATAGCTATCGATTTGGTGGAGTCGACTTTGACGATCCGACTACGAACGTGCGAGGACGTCGCGCCTTAGCAATCGCTAAACCAGCTCCGAGAGGTTATTGACCACGCCGGAGCTCGACCAACCTGACCACGAGGGTCTATTTCCTGCAAGCAAACGAAGAACAAGCAAGAAACTAAGATTTGCAATCTGGATATTGCAAATATAAGATGAAAGCTTTATTGATCAAGGTGGGGTTCTGTGACGTCTTGGTCTGGTCGTTGAACACAAACGAAGTACGCGAAGTTGCAGCTATGGCGAACTTTTAATCTAAACAAAACCCAAAGTCTAAACGGTGCCCTAAGGGCTGTATATATGGAGGAAGAGGGGGGGATTTCGTGGCCCTTGAAGAAGGGGTCCGAAACCAACCCTATCTCTTGTTTCCCTACACATACGAACTCTAAAAACAGCCTATACTCAAGTATTTCGAAATTACATGGGCCTGGCCCAAAAATAAGGTGACGCAGCACCTATAATAGCCTCTGGAAGAAATTTATGAAGTGGCATCTTGTATATTTCGTCCAAGGCTTCCTGCACTCATTATGGTGGCTTCAAAGTACTGAAATCATCACTTGTAACTCCGTTCTTGTTCCCCTTGCGCATGCCATCATCTCCATGCTTGAACTTGCTCCAAGGTTCCTCTTTCTTGTCCAAGCTAGGCCCTTCATTTGTAAGCAAAACAAATGTATCCAATTTAGGCAGCATCATATTCTCATGAACATTAGAATCATTACCAAGAAACGAAAGTACCTGATAATTTAATTGGCGTGCGCGAGCTCTAGTAATTGGTCCAGTATGTATAGCAGCAGGGGCTGTGGGTGTAACAATGGTATTGATGTCCTCATCAGTTGAATTGCAATTGTTTCATGACTAAGTCTATAGGTTGTTGAGTTCCAAGAGAATTCATTGTTTGAACCTTAACATGTGAATTGGTTGCTACTTTAACATGAGAAGTTTTATGAGAAAGAATTGCTGTTATGATGCAACTAAAAGTGATTGAAATTATCATTCATCAAACTTATGAACTCTGCTAGCATTCACACTTCATAAATTATTTCTTTTATCATTTACCTACTCGAGGACGAGTAGGAATTAAGCTTGCGGATGCTGATACGTCTCCAACGTATCTATAATTTATGAAGTATTCATACCATGTTTACAACAATTTTATATGGTTTTGGTATGATTTGGTTGGAACTAACCTAGACTAATGTTGTTTTCAGCAGAACTACCGTGGTGTTATTTTTTGTGCAGAAATAAAATTTCTCCAAATGCAACGAAACTTTTTGACGAATTTTTTGGAACAAAAGAGGCACCAGAAGCTTTGTGGGAGGGCCAGAAGACCCACGAGGTCGGCACAACCCACCAGGGCGCACCAAAGAGGCCTGGCTTGCCCCAGTGGGTTGTGCTCACCTCGAGGCCCATCTTCGCGTGATTCCAACGCTGAAAAATCCTATAAATAGTGAAACCATCAGAAAAAACCCTAGATCAGAAGTTCCGCCATCACAAGCCTCTGTAGCCACGAAAAACCAATCTAGACACCGTTCTGGCACCCTGTCGGAGGGGGAAATCATCATCGGTAGCCATCTTCATCATCCCGGCAGCCACCATGATGAGGAGGGAGTAGTCCACTCTCGGGGCTGAGGGTTTGTACCAGTAGCTATGTGTTTAATCTCTCTCTCTTGTGTTCTTGAGATTGCACGATCTTGATGTATCATGGGCTTTGTTAATATAGTTGGATCATATGGTGTTTTCCCCTCTCTATCTTGTTGTGATGAATTGAGTTTTGCCCTTTGAGATTTCGTTTTATTGGATTGGATACTTTGTTGGATTTGAGAGCACTTGATCTATGTCTTGGCACTCAACTCGCGGATTCCCGAGGTGACATTGGGGTATTCTATGCATAGGGGTTGATGCACGTTTTCGTCCTTGTTTCACCCGTAGAAATCTTTGGGCACTCTTTCAGGTTCTTTGTGTTGGATTGAGTATTATGAATCTGAAATTGTTTGATGTACATCGCATAATCAACTCATGGATACTCGCGGTGACATTCGAGTATCTAGGTGATATTAGAGTTGGTTGATGTGTATCATATGGTGTTATTTTAGTATGAACTCTTGGTTAGATCGATCGGAAAGAATAGCTTGGTGTTATTTTAGTACGAACTCTAGGATAGATTGATCGGAAAGAATAGATTTGAGGTGGTTTCGTACCCTACAAACAATTTCTTCTTATGTTCTCCGCTAGATAGGAACTTTGGAGTGATTCTTCATCGCACATTGAGGGAAGGTTATATGATCCAATTATATTAGCATTGTTGAGAGATTGCACTAGCGAAAGTACGGACCCTAGGCCCCATTTTCAAGCATTGCAATACCGTTTATGCTCCATTTTATCAATTGCTACCTTGCTGTTTTTTATTGTTCCTATTACAAAAATCAATATCTACTATCATTACTACGCTTGTATCACCATCTCTTCGCCAAACTAGTGCACCTATACAAATTACCATTGTATTTGGTGTGTTGGGGACACAAGAGACTCTTTGTTATTTGGTTGCAGGGTTGTTTGAGAGAGACCATCTTCATGCTACACCGCCCACGGATTGATAAACCTTAGGTCATCCACTTGACGGAAAATTGCTACTGTCCTACAAAACTCTGTGCTTGGAGGCCCAACACGAGTCTACAAGAATAAAGTTGCATAGTAGACATCAGCGTGTTGACCTCTCTCGAGAGCCTAGGTTGAACTACGGTGTGTCGAGCAGCCGATGTCCTACATGACCCGAAAAGTGTGTCCTGCCAGAGTTAATTGAGCGTGTTGGGTAAGTTGGTGCACCCCTGCACGGAAGGGACTGTCTTTTACATTCATGTATTTATTTTTATGCAAGAGTCAATAGTGTTCATCCCTATTCCTCTCTATGACTCTATGTACTATTTAGTGGCAAGAATAATGTGGTGGATAGATCCAGATATATATATCTAGTTGAATGTAGGTGATCATGAGTTATTATTGTTGACATTATCCTCGAGGTAAATTAGTTGGGAGGCGAAACCATGAGCCCCTATCTTTCTATGTGCCTGACTGAAACTTTTGCTCTGTAAATATGCCTTGAGTGTCAGCAATCATAGAAGACTAAATGATAGTTCAGTATGCGAACTTGCTAAACAATGCTCTTACATAGACTATTTCTGAAAACAAGATGGATTATGGTTGTTTCCATGAATGAAATCATAGTTTGTAAGTTTCCAATGAAGTTTATGTTTCATACTTTAACTTGTGGATGAATTGTTACTCTAGCATGAGAAGTTTTATGATGTCATATTGTTGTTACGATAATGACCATGATGCTTTCATCACTATATTTTATTTTTATCAACACCTCCCTCACTAAACATGTGGTCATGATTATCGATTTCGGCTTTCGCTTGAGGACAAGCGAGGTCTAAGCTTGGGGGAGTTGATACGTCCATTTTGCATCATGTTTTCATATTAATATTTATTGCATTATGGACTGTTATTTCACTTTATGATACAATTCTTATGCCTTTTCCCTCTCATTTTGCAAGTTTCACATGAAGAGGGAGATTGTCGGCAGCTGGAATTCTGGACCAAAAAGGGATATATCAGAGACACTTATTCTGCACAACTCCAAATGACCTGAAAATTGAGAGAGAATTATTTTGTAATATATAAAAAATATTGGCGAAAGAATCAACAGAAGGGGTCCACCAGGCAGCCACAAGCCTGGGTGCACCTCCCCCCAGGGTGCGCCGCCTGAGCTTGTGGGGCCCCTGGCAGGCCTCCGAAGCCCATATTCTGCTATATGGTGCCATCTGACCTAAAAAATCAGAAAGAAGGTTTCATGATGAAGCGCTGCCGTCTCGATGCGGAACATGGGCAGGAGCACTTTTGCTCTCCAGCGGAGCGATTCGGCCAGGGAAACTTCCCTCCGGGAGGGGAAGACTGAAGCCATCGTAATCACCAACGATCCTCTCATCGTGGGAGGGACAATCTTCATCAACATCTTCACCAACACCATCTCATGTCAAACCCTAGTTCATCTCTTGTATTCAATCTTTGTCTCAAAACCTCAGATTGGTACATGTGGGTTGCTAGTAGTGTTGATTACATCTTGTAGTTGATGCTAGTTGGTTTATTTGGTGGAAGATTATATGTTTAGATCCTTAATGATATTCAATACCCCTTTGTTCTCGAACATGAATATGATTTGTGGTTAGTTACTTTTTCTTGAGGACATGGGAGAAGTCTTGTTATAAGTAATCATGTGAATTTGGTATTCGTTCGATATTTTGATGATATGTATGTTGTGATTCCCTTAGTGGTGTTATGTGAACGTCGACTACATGACACTTCAGAAACTTTGGGCCTAAGGGAAGGCATTGTGGAGTAGTAATTAGATTATGGGTTGCTACAGTGACATAATCTTAAACCCTAGTTTATGTGCTATTCCGTAAGGGGCTGATTTGGATCCATATGTTTCATGCTATGGTTAGCTTTATCTTAATTCTTTTTTCATAGTTACGGATGCTTGCGAGAGGGGTTAATCATAAGTGGGAGGCTTGTTCAAGTAATAATAGCACCCAAGCACCAGTCCACCCACATATCAAATTATCAAAGTAACAAACGCGAATCAAACAAACATGATGAAAGTGACTAGATGAAATTCCCATGTGTCCTGAAGAATGCTTTGCTTGCTATAAGAGAAAGTTCTGGCATGTCCTTTGGTATAAAAAGGATTGGGGTACCTTGCTGCACCTTTGTTACTATTTCTACTTGTTGCTCATTACAACTTACATTGCTATCAAACTATTTGTTATTGATAATTTCAGTGCTTGTAGATAATACCTTGCTGAAACCCGCTTGTCGTTTCCTTCTGCTCATCATTGGGTTCGACACTCTTACTTACCGAAAGGACTATGATCGGTCCCCTATAGTTGTGGGTCATTAGTTTGTTGAGGACGGACAAATCGTAGAGCCCCATCCCTTCTACTCCAGCAGTGGTTGACCGTGGCGAAGTGCTCCTGGCCCGTTTTGTCCCCGAAGAAGTTGAGGGCTGCAAAGCACCCATCTCTAGAGTGGTTGACGGAATTGGCTGTAGGGAGGCGATGACATGGAAGGGTTGTCATCGAGTAGGCTGGGCATGGGAAGCTTTGCTGGCTACCCTTGTTACGACAAGCTCGCTGCTTGCCGGATCAATGGGTGTTGCTTTCTTCTTGCCTTGCTTCTTCGCAACGGTGGCCCTGACGCGGGGAGGAGGAACATAAAGTTCTTCCTCCTCTTCCTCATCGTCCCCTTCAGTTTCACTGAGCGGCTCTGTGTCATCATCATCGTGGTCATCAAAGCCCTCATCTTCATCAGTGGTCTCGCCGGTGTGCTCTCCGGCACGTTCTTCAGCATCCTCTTCGGCATGCATTTCGGCACCCTCCTCGGTGTTCTCTTCGATATGCTCTACCACTTGTTTTCCCTTGCTGGCGGCCATGACTGATGGGCAGCCTTCTTAGCCTCTTTGGCCCTGGCCTTGAGGAATGCGGCCTCGTCATTCTTGGTGGGGTGAACCATGTCGTTCTCCACCATGACGGCCTCCTCCTTCAAACCGTCAAGCCATTCATCCACCTCCTCCTTGGAGGGCTCTATCCACTGCTCTACAACACCCTTGGCATCACACTCTGGCATCTTGGCCAGAATGTCACCCTTGGCGGAGTTATTGCAGAGCAGAATCACCTTTTGTGATAAGTGAAATTCGCAGCCTCTATTGAAGGGCTGGCAGATGAGCAGATAGTGTTCCATTAGTGACAAGTTATTGTCGGGCCCAGTGTGCAGGCGCATCGGGTCGGCGGAGTTCTTGTACTCCCATGCTCTTCAGCCTCCTCTATGCTGCAGCGGGGCGATCCGGCGGCGGGTAAAATCTGCCACAACCACCTCTAGGGTCAAACCGGCAGCTTTGAGGATGTGGATCCTATACAACGCCATTCTTAGTTTGGCGTCGCTGGGCGCGACATTGCTCCAAGTGTCCTCCTTCTCAATTCTCTGGGTCTAGAGGCGGCAGAAGCAAGGAATTTCGTCTTGGTGTGCAGTTTGCCAACAAGATAGTGCTTCTTCATGTTCATCCTTGGAATCCAAGTGACACTCCCGGAGAGAGCGTCATTCTCGATCCGGGGGATGAAGAAGTGCCGAAACAGATCAAGATTGGGTGCTATCCCCATGAAGTTTCCGCACAGGTGTGCGTAAATGGACATGCAGGTGATTGCATTGGGAGCAAAATCTAGCAAGTGGAATCTGCATGACCTCTACGAAGAAATCTGAGAAGGGCGGGCAGAGCCCTCCATAAAAATACACGGCAAAGAAGTGGAATTGGTTGTCCGCTGGTTGAGCCGACCCTAGAAGGACTTCTATAGCCGGATGATCGTCGGTCTTGCTCGACCAGATGTATGAATATTTCTTGGTCAGATCATCGGCCGTCAAAGTCGGAGGGAAGACGGCATTCTCCAGCTACCGGTTCTCTCTCTCTAGCTTCTTCTTCTCAGACTCTGGGTCCATCGCCTTCTTCGCTCTCTTCGGGGGCCATGGTAGGTGCAGGGGCAGGGAATTGAGGAATGGCTTGGTGGAGCGGCGGCGAAAGGAGCAGAGTGCTTTGTTCTTGCGCAAGGAATAAGATGAAGGAGGCGGGCGCTAGATTGGAGGAGAAAGACGGTAAATGAGTAGTGCCCCTCGTGGTTTCCTTTTTACGAGGAAGGCGCGGGGGCTGGCTCTTTACTGTCCTACGTGGCTGCACTTTTCAGGCGCACTACCCCTGGCGACTGTTTTCATCCACCTCTCCCATGTTCCACATTTAATGCGCGTCGTGAGCGGCATGGTAAAAGAGAAGATTACGACAGTTATCCTCTGCCACACGTGCATGTGCACTGTTTGGGCCTAGCCCAAAGACGCCACGCAAGCGCGTGCGGCCCAGGCCCGGGGGCTCCTGTCGATGTACTAAGATATTAGTACTTTAGTACCCTGGCTTGTGCACATGCAATTGTAGAATTCCTGCCGGCGAGGCTTGCCGGAGGACAACTGCATACAAGACTCAAGATTCAACATACAAGACCGTGAAGAAGACCTCCTGGCAGGTCATCGAGAAGTACTAAGTTAGTACTAAGGGTCAAGGCTCCAATTTCCGGCAAGCCAAGACCTGGCAAGCTCCTTGTTGGGAAGCTTTCCCCTTCTCGCTTCTTGACCGTCCCACCTCATCGGCTAGCTGATGGCTTGTCAAGATTAGGTGTCGAACATGCAAGCGACTTGGGGAGGATCATCAGGACGTGTGTCACCACGTCGCATCCAAATCAACTTTATTGACACCCGCCTAGTGGACGTGTTAAGGAGATAGGCTCGTCCATGTCGAAAGGAGATAGGCTCGTCCATGTCGACGACACAGAAGGAGAGACACCTTTTGCCGAAGGATTGCTATCAGTTCACGGTGCATTAAATGCCCATCTCCTAGTCCAGCAGGATTAGGTTAGATAGCATTGAGGCCACTATTCACAAGATGTAATGACCATATTGCCATAGTGGTGACCCCTTTTTGTCTATAAAAGGAGGCCCATGGCTACCTTGGCACGGGTCGACACTTTGCTCATGCTTACACGGTAGCTGCACCTTGCTCACATTTTTTCGGCATGCTGCGCTTGTAACTTCAGCCCCAAGTCAATCCACCAAACAAGAAGGAGTAGGGTTTTACGCCTCCACGCCGGCCTGAACCTGAGAAAACCTCGTGCATGCACTCTAGGATTTGCTCTCCGTGCTTGTCGATCTCCCAAGCTGAACTGCAAAGGGGCCACGCTGGTCCCACAGATTGTCGTACCCCGACAGAAGTCCACTAGGGGCATGCCCACTCCCAACAAACTGAAAGAGTTCATGTCTCCATCCTATGTGCTTCATAAGACAAAGGATGGAGAGGTTTATGCTCAATTTGTTTGTCCTCGTAATGCTTTTTGTCTCGATGCTATTTGGGTTCCTAAGACCCTTGTTACTAACCTAAGAGGTCCCATTGCAAAATGGGTGCCTCTAACCAAGTCATGAATTGTGTGTAGGTTGCTTTCTCCGGTGGAGTCAAGTGGGTGATTGGTAGTGGATGCGCAAATCATATGACCGGAGATAGCAAGTTGCTCTTTGACTTCATGGGAGCTATTCAACCATTTATGAGCATTGTGTTTGGTGGAGGATCAAAAGGACAAGTACTTGCACTACAAAAAAAGACGCATCCATGACATTATGGCCCGAACGGAAAAAAATCTCTCATGCTTATGACTCTTCTATGACGATAATTGTGACAAAACCACATATCATCATAGATGTGGTGGGCTCCTACTTCTACGACAAAAAATCATGATAGAAAATGGGCTTTTCGTCCTGGGAGGGCCGGGGAGGCACCTGCATGACATTCTTTGGGCCGTCCGTGATGGAAAAATCGTGGTAGAAGCGAGGGCGAGGAAAATTTCGGGGAGTTCCCGGTTACGGTGGGTGGTCGGGGCCGAGTGATGGACGGAGGTTTGCGCGTTTCTCTCGTATACGTATGCGCGTGTGTGTGAGGCATTGGGCTCTAACTAAACCTGAGCGAGGTGTTCGCTTACTGAAAATGAGCGATTGCACTAGCTACATTATTGAACTTGAGCGATCAATCCCTGGCTGTTAACTCAACCCGAGAAACTCCTTCGCTGCTGATTGAACCCGAGCGATTCCTTCGCTGCTGTTGCTAACTGAACCCGAGCGATCAATCGCTGTTGCTACTTACTGAAGCCGATCGAACCTGCCTCTTGATGAACAGTGACCGTTGGGGGTTGGTTGAACGAGTCGAGACATGGTGAGTCAAGTCGGTTGGTTGGGGTCGGATGAACAGTTCCCGATGGGGGTTGGATGAAATGGACCCCGTGGTAGTAGGTCGTTGCCGCTGGATGAACAGGACCCCGAGGAGGTAGCCACACCCGAGCCGGTTGGGGGTGGATGAACAGGACCCCGTGGAGGGCTGGTTGAATAGTAGCCGGTGGAGGCTAGATGAACAGTAGCCCGTGGATGAACAGTAGCTTGTGGAGGCAGGAGGAAGCCGCGGTGGATGAACAGTAGCAGGTGGAGGCTGGAGGAAGTCGACGATAGATGAATAGTAGCCCATGGAGTTCGGAGGGAGGCAATAGACGGTGGATGAACAGTACCCCGTGGAGTCCCGTTTTGTGATACGACACACCCCTCCCGATGAACATGATCCCGTTTCGACCGTAGGCGCTCCAATAGAAATCCGTTTCCTCCGTTTTGTGGTACGCCACACCCCTCCCGATCAACAGGACCCTGTTTCGACTGTAGGAGCTCGAATAGAAGTCTGTTTCCTCTGTTTTGCGGTACGCCAGACCCCTCCTGATGAACATGATCCCATTTCGACAATAGGCGGTCGAACAGAAGGCCGTTTCCTCCATACTGCGGTACGCCAGACCCCATTTCGGCTGTTCCATCCAAGCCAATTGGCTCCCGTTGAACAGGACGCATTCTGACCCAGTCTGTTGCCTCCCGATGAACACGACACTGTTTCTTCGTTCCAACCCAGCCGGTTGGCTGCCCGATGAACAAGACACCATCGATGTACACATTCGAGACCACGCCCGTATGTATGTACATGGCCGTCTTTTTTGTAGCATGGGTGTCGTATGTGTACAGGATTTAGACGGGACTGCCTAAATAGCTACTCTCCTTACTGGGCCATGGTTCATCATGGCAGAAAGACCGATGGACGAGTATGTACATACACATTTGCGACCAGAATGACAATGCTACGTACGCTTCGACCGAGTGGGTCCCAGCTGTTAGGGACGATAAGGAGGCACTTCCTTGCGTGCGAAGATATAGATGGTGGGTCCAAGCTGTCATGGGAGGATTCATTTTTTTGCGCGTAATAAGGAGGCACTTCCTTCTGTGCGAAGATGTAGCTCGTGGGTCCAGCTGTCAGCCTCACTACGTACAGTCCGCTCGTGGGTCCAGTTTTCATGTGGAGCAATCGTTATTTTTCGCTTTATAAGGAGACACTTCCTTCCATGCAAAGATATAGCTGGTGGGTCCCAGCTGTCATGGGGAGGATTCATTTTTTGGCGTAATAAGGAGGTACTTGCTTGTGTGCGGCCATGGACCAATGTGGATCCCTACTGTCAGCCTCTCCATGTACATCCCTCTTTCGATGTTGTCATTTGTTGACAATGTTGACCATGCCGTGCCGAGAACACCAACGCGATGGATGACAGCGAGAGCTAGGAAGGGAATGACCCGGAGGCAGCGAAGCCATAGCAGTGGAGGGATGTGGGTGAGTAGAGGGATGGCCTGGCCAGCGGTGGGAGTAGTAGGGGCGGTGAGGCCTGCGCGGCATCATAGCCGGCCACGAGAGGCGGGAGCAGGCGGTCTCACCGGCGCTGGATTTGGCGGCTGGAGCAAGAAGATCAGAGATTGAAGAAGCATGACGGCCATTGGATTGACATCCGACAGTCACTTCTGCTAGAATCGTTTGTTGACTAATACATAAGAAGTAAAAAAATCTTGCATACGCGTTAACTTAATAGGCCCACAAGTCAGCCCATTTCCATTTTTTTTAATTATTTACAGCTCATTTGCAACTTCTTATGCAATTTATTGCAGTCCATTTTCTTTTTGTTGGCCAGGGCCAGGGTTAAAAATTTGAACGAAATTTTGCATATTTCAGTGTGGTCCAAACTATTTTTAATACCGAAATGTCGAGCCAGATTTAAAGTACTTTCAAGATATATTTAAATTAGGTTAAACCCCAATGAAATTGGAATCTGAAAATGTGAAAAAATTCAGAAATTTGAAAGAAATTGCCAATTAGCCGTGTGTTTTTTACATTTACAGCCCTTTTCATATTACTTTTAAGATTTGCAGCCATCTTGAAAGAGTTGTAGCCCAGCAGGGTAGAGAAAAGTAAGTAGGCCTGGGTTGGGTATGCCTGCATTGGGTATTCTTCAGAAAAAATAAACTCGGCTAGCCATTTTCACAAACAAAAAAATAGCTGGGCTGGTCATGTGGTGAACGTAAAATAGAAGCCTGGGCTAGACGGGACACAGCCCAGTTGAAACCCTGCTCCGTCTCAACAATAACAAAAATAAAATACTGCTCGAGCAGCTACGTCCGAGGAAGCCCTAAAAAAATCTACGTCACAGGTGTCAGCCGCTCTTGTGCAGTTCTCTTGTCTATTGACTATACACTCACAATGTCGTGGGTCCCAGATGTCAGCAAACCACTAGGAGGAAGCATTTTCTTTTTCTATACGCCGACAATGGAGTATATAACAAAAAATTAGGAACTTGCTTGCATACGGCCGTGGACATGGTGGGTCCCTACTGTCATCCTCTCCACATACAGTCTTCTCCCGATTCCTCTCATTTGTTGACCATGTTGACAACGTGTAACATCCCAAAATTCTAAATTTTGGAATGTTATATTAATAAACTAAATATATGTGTGATTGTTTGATTGATTGACTGAAAGTGAGTGAAATTTGAAACTTTTGAAAGTTGAATGAGAGGGAATGATATGACTTTCCCAAACTTCCACCTTGCATCTCGATCTCCAAGAATTCAAATTCATTTCATCACAAAACCCTAGAGTGAAGATGATATTACTTCTTCCATTTAAATAAATGAAAAGGGTTTTGAAAAGATTTGAATTCCATTTGGAAACATTTCAAATTCAGAAACTTTATGCAACTCAATGATTTTCATGAGAGAAGATAAAATGACTTCTTCAAATAATATGAAATATGAGTTGGAAGTTTAAAAGATTCAAATTGGAAGTCCCTTTGAAGGTATTTTGAAAACAACTTTCAATTTGGAGTTATTTGAAGTTTTAAATTTCAAAACATCTAGAAATATTCAAAAAGAGAGATGTAATAGGACACTTCAAATATTCAAAGGCATTTCAAATATATTTGACCAAGTGAAAACAGAAAGGTTTGAAAGTGGTTTGAAATTTCAAAATTCAAAACCATTTAGGAGTTATTTGGCTTTTATTCAAATTATTTTTCTCCTAAAAACAAATAAATGGAAATAAGGGTAAAATGATTCCCTTCAATAGAAAATTGGATAAAAGTAAATTTGAAATCATTTTGGTATTTTAAAAATGATTTTTATTGGGTTTTATTGCAACGGCAACACTGCTTGACTTTTGTGAATTTTTGTAGAGTTTAATTGCCTCTGAAAATATGTACATATTTTAGGAAATCTTTTTTGAAAATTTTGATGTATTATATGCCTATTTAAAACTTTTATTTATTTCCCTTCAGTTTAGTTTTCTTGTCTGTGTTTAAAAAAATGTTTTTTTTGAAAAAGGCCGAAGCCTAGCGGACCCCTACCTCTCTCCCCGGCCCACCTGGCCTTTTGGCCCAGCCAGCCACGCACAGGCTGAGCTGCTACCACCCGGTCGCCCACTCCTTCACCTCTCGTTTTCTCTCACGGACTGGCGGGCCCCGCCTCATCTTCTTCCCCTCGCCCACGCAACGCTGCACCAGTGCTCGCGCCGCCGCCGTAATCCCGATATTCTCGGGATTGCGAATCCCTTCGCCCCTCATGCAAGCAACCCCCCCTCCTATATATCCCTCCCCCTCGACCCATTCTGCCCTTTCCCGAACCTCGAGACCCCTGCCATTGCTCGCCGGAGCTCATCTCGGCCGCCGCCGCCATTTCCACCCACCCAAGCACCACACACCTCCCAGATGCCTCCCGAGCACACCCTCGGCCTTCCCTCCCTTCGCCGCATTCCCTGAGCCACTCCGCCGTCGCCAAGGACCCCTGAAGTAGTCGCCCCCTTCACCACCGAGCCGCCACCACCGCCGTCGAGCTTGCCTCGCTCCGTCCAGTCGACCCCGAGCTCACCGCGACCACCATTGTCATCGCCGTTCTCTTCCGCATCGCCTGGGTGTCTTCCTCGTCGCCGAGGACCACCGGAGGCCTCGCCTGCATCATCCCCGAGCCGTCACCGCCACCGACGACCTCGTCGGAGTTGCCACCGCCACGGTATGGCATCTCCTCCGTCCGATCCTAATCTAACGGCTTAGATTAGATCCACGAATAGATATGTTTTATTTTGGTTTAGATCGGTTTTAGTTTACGGTTTAGTTGGTTTAGATCGAACCGGTCGTCGGTTTCTTTTTATTAAACGCGCATCTCCTATCCCAATAGTAGTAGGCCACGTAGCTAGTGCCCGATTGTTTTTTTTTATTTTCGTTCTGTTTTAAAACAAAAAAAGTTTCTATCTTAGATTGCTTGTATCTTTTAGCCTACTTAATATTTTGGAGTGATTCCAATTGCGCTGGGTCACAAATTTTGTGAAGTTTCTGTTTGTGCCATTAGTTTTCAAATTTGAGTAGTTTAAATTTGAGTTTGCATGAATTTGTTCAAATCAATATTTTGGCCATATCTTGAGTTTTATAATATATTTTTCATTGATTCCTTTTGCTGCTATTTTCTTATTGTTTTGCCTATCCAGTAGCATATAGTGATTTATTTTTAGTTTATTTTAAATTAGGGTTTTAGCAAAACAGTACCGTTTACTTATAGTTTTGTTTTATCCTTAATTCCTTTGTTTTTATTTGTTTTTAATTATTTCTTTTTGCAACTTTTGACAAGTTTTACTTTGTTTCTATTAGTTAACAGTAGCCACTTTTATTTGTTGTAAAATAATTTTTATTATTTTGTTTTCTTTAGTTTTGTAGTAAAACTGGCATAGGTTATAAATAGGGTTTTTATAAAGCTTTTTATTTGTTTGTTTTTGCTACTAAAAGTTTATGAAAAATACTTTCTCTAACTTAGTTGATTTACCCCTTCTTTTCTGTTAAATTCTTATTTAGTATTTTCTTTGTTGTTAAGTTTTACTTGGACAAAACCTTTTTTGTAGTTAAGGCAAAATGTTTTCCTAGTAGGATCTTTATAGTTTTCCCCTATGAGTTCTTTTGATGTGTTCTTTGTTTTGTATTGGGTTTTCTTATTGATTTCTTGATTTCATTTTAATTGATGTTGCTATAATGATTGTTAGTGTTGTTGCTAGAATGATTGCTTATGTGAATGCAATGTTTGACTATATAGATTTTCAACGAAGTGACGAATAGTTCTACCAAGTTATTTCCGAGAGCGTTATAATCTTCATCAAGTAATACCAGGCAAGTTCACTTTGACCATGTTATCCATACCTATGTTTTTATTGCATTTAGCATCACCTTTTTCAACATTCCTCCAGTATTGTATTAAATCCTTGTAGTTGAGTAGTATGCATGAGGTAGGAACCCATCACCCTGCTACCATGCCCGGGACGTTGTTTAGTTTTAAATGCTATGCTATAGTAGACGGGGTTTGGTATGAGTGCTCGGGAATGGTGTGAAGAAGGAGGATTCTACGTCAATGACGACAACTCCATGATGGCATCTGCAAGGACTGCATCTTCAAGGCCACAAGACTTCAAGACTCGAGACAAGAATTCAATATACCTCTGGGTGAAGAATGGTTAAGAAGTGTACAATGGTGCGTCCAATACTCAGTGATTCCGGAGAAGCGCTGTGATATCATGCGAAAAGCTGCACCCGGGCTCAAAGACACGGAAGAATACTTCATGCCCGGAAGCTTACCTGTGCAACCGCAAGTCACTATGGGCTCTGGCTTGGTCGACCTTTTTGGTGACTCTGGCTGGGACGGTGCCAGCAGATGTAGAACTACGGTAGGATTGGATGGGCACCGGACAATGGTCAGAGGAACTCTTCGGAAGACCATGTTTCGGTCGTCTTGTTCTCAAACATCATGAAGTGCGAGAACGTAAAAAGAGGGTTCGAATCTTGCGGGTAAAGTGTACAAACCTCTTCGGAGGGTTAAAACCTAATCAATTAGCTGTGTCCTCGGTTACGGAAAATTTGAGCCTCTGGACTTGGATCTATCTCGGAACTCTCAACACCGGATTGAAAACATAATTGTGGGCAACTTATGATGATATGGGCTATGATTCATCGGTTGGCGGAACCATGTCATGTATAGGTATTTTCTTTGTATTGGAGATTCCTAGATATTCCTTTGATGTAGGGAAAATAAAACAAGTTTTTATGCAAAACAACTCAGACACAGAGCCATACAGCCATATTGCATATAGTATAGTTTTTATCATTTGTTTCTCTTATTGGTGATTTTGCTGGTACATTCAACGTACTGACCTACATGGCTGCAACGTATCATGTTGCAGGATTATTTCTACGACGAGTGAGTTTTGTTGGGTTACGGTCTACACTCAACCTGCCGATGGCGTTAATGGGACTCCACACCCGATTTTTTTGTTTCCGCTGAAACTTATGAGGTATATATCAGTTTTACGTTATTTATACATGTGATTGCACTTTGATATATACATTCATGTACTGTGTGTGCCAGCATACTGATCCAGGGATGGCACAGATACACAGAGGCTTGACCGTTTGAGGTCGGGTTGCTACAGGGATGGTATCAGAGCACATGTAGACTGTAGGACGTGACCCTAGAAACTGGAAAGCCATAGGACAGTATATCTCTAAAAACTTTATTTCCAAAAAGATCCTTTACTTCTCGTCTTTTCTGATTTTATCACAAACTCCCTCTTACCTTTAATAGTTATAATATACCCCACCCCCTTTTGACAACACTGAGGATCAACTGAAGCCCCTCCGAGAAGGACTAAATATCGAACAAATGATGACCAATTCAGCGTAAAGAGGATTACACTATACATTTCGGAGGAAAGAAGCTACAACCGTTGAAGACTCTGAATACTCAAAGAAATTGAAGACCCTGAAGAATTCCAATACTTATTTGACCTTTAGAAGACCAAACCCCTGTTATATATTTACGTTAGATACGATGATTTGTGAGCTGTCATTGTTTGATGTTTTTTCGACGGCCGCAAATAAAACCTATTTTCAAAACTATATTGTTTGTTTTGTGTGTATCTCTCTCTATCTTCCGTATCTCATCCCAAAACCCTTGAACCCTAATAGATGATGAATGAAGATGAACGTGTACTTCCAAGATCAATGGCACATCCGGAGGTAGCACAGTGGATACGGAACATGGAAGATCGCATGAAGGAGCACCGTATTGAAGGAGAGTATATGGTTCCATACATCCTACGACGCATCACACAAGCTGCTGCAACATGGCGAGAGATACATCAAGCTATACAAGGATGGAATGGAGCAAATGCTTGGGAAGAATTCAAGACAATTCTACTAAGGTCTCGTCTTATCAAGAATCCATGTGACCGTACAATGAAGAGGCCTTGTGCATGCAAGATCTATGGATAAATAGGACACACCCATGAAGAACACAAAGATGGATGCCCTTATTGTGAGGAAAATCACCCAGAGGAAAGAATGCCTGACTTGGCAGGTTACTTGTTTCCTGTGTGAAGGAACTACACACTACCCTGCTCAGTGTCACCTCTACCCCAAGGTACAAGAAGTTACCAAGCAGCAGAAAGAAGCCGTGAAAGAAGCCCTCAAGGAAGGTTTAGAGGAACCTGTGATGAAGGAAGTTGTTGAAGACCCCGATGGAGAAGGCCTAAACAGATTTTACACTCATGCCTGCTATTCTTGTGGAGAAGAAGGACATTTTTCACAGTATTGCACGGAGGAAAGCCAAAGGTATCTAGGAGATTTCCCGACGGAATAAGTGAAGTACGAACCATAGGAAATATAAGATTTGATGAGAACAAAGAAGTCCAAGAAGAGGAACCGAAGATATCCCCAGAACAACCCAATTTCTACCGAGAAAGACCTGAGTCATATCACATGTTTCAGTGCAAGACCTTAGGTTACTATGCCAATATGTGTCCAGAAAAGAAGCCAAGAGCCCAAGGAGCAGATACAATCCTCAAGAAGCCTCGAGACTTGTCAGAAGTCATTTTTTTCGTTGCAAGGAAGCAGGACATTATGCTGCTAAATGTCCCGACAAGATGAAAGCTGGAGCTGAGTAGTTGGAATTTTGATGTTGGTAATAAGTGTAGTAGGAAGCAAATTTATTTTCATGAGTACGATGAGTTGAGTTATGTAATGGGTGCTCAGAGATTGTAATGAAATCAATAAAGTTAAGGTGACATGTTTTCATATGTTGAATTGTATGAGTTGTTACTCTATGAACAAGGATCTTCACCATTTTCGAGGATATGAGAAATATGGTCTATGGATGAAATTGTGCATTTCACTTTAAGGGTGGAGTACCCTGTGAGAATACTAGATCTATGGAAAGAAAAAAATGTACTCCGTGGAGTGGAGTTTTGACAAAATGAGTATGAGTTTTATTCCTATATGTTGGTTACATCAGGAGTATGAAGGAATGAAGTTATATTGGATTTAAAGGAGGTGTAATGTTGAAATATGGAGCAATTGTAATTCCAAGGATGAGTGAAAGTTGTACAAGTGTTGAAGTGGGTTCATAACCCACAGGCCGAGGAAATTAATAAGGATCAAGTACTCCCTCGAAGAAGAAATCTTGGAAGAAGCTATGATTCCATCAGCAGACGTTTCTTAGGAGGATACGAAAACCCGAGAGTTGTGAATAACAATAGATGTTTTGTTCAGCTTGCAGAATCAAAGGATTTACCCAAACCTAGTTCGAGGATAAGAGAATTTCTGCAAGGCTTGTGAGGATGCCCAAGTGTTAGAATATGTGATTCACTGAAGATGTATGAAGTAATGATTCAAGTACGGGATGGATTGGCCCCCATACCGGAGACTTCTATCATGAACTATCATATGTTGATGGAAAATCAGAGAGCCCTGAAAACCTTAGAAGAGTGTCGACACGATAAGCCAAAAACCTTAGAATGGCAGGACGATGGAACCATGTACAGGCAACCATTGCCAATAGTAGGATATACGGTGAGATTCAACCCTGACCAATTTCCTGCAGAAACCAGAATTTGTTGACCACCATGAGAATTTTGATAGTTGTTTAGTATTGGCGACAGACCTGTCAACTGAGAAGACATAGTCTCAGAAGAAACTCACCATGAATGAAAGGACTCAAAGATTGGAGGAAAAGGTTATGCCCCTACCAGAAGAGCCCCAGTGTAGGAGTTATCCCGGAGATGTGAGAAGATCCACATTGCTAATCCAAAGTAAGAAGTACATAAGTTTTTGTTGGAACCATAACCCTGCTTTTAAGTGTGGTAGCACACTAGACCATTCCGATGAATGGAATTGCTGGAAGACCCCCAAACCCTAACCTTTTCTTGCTAGCCTCTTCGAATCTCGAGGACGAGATTCATTTTAAGTGTGGTAGGTTTGTAACATCCCAAAATTCTAAATTTTGGAATGTTATATTAATTAACTAAATATATGTGTGATTGTTTGATTGATTGACTGAAAGTGAGTGAAATTTGAAACTTTTGAAAGTTGAATGAGAGGGAATGATATGACTTTCCCAAACTTCCACCTTGCATCTTGATCTCCAAGAATTCAAATTCATTTCATCACAAAACCCTAGAGTGAAGATGATATGACTTCTTCCATTTAAATAAATGAAAAGGGTTTTGAAAAGATTTGAATTAATATTTCGAATTCAGAAACTTTATGCAACTCAATGATTTTCATGAGAGAAGATAAAATGACTTCTTCAATTAATATGAAATATGAGTTGGAAGTTTAAAAGATTCAAATTGGAAGTCCCTTTGAAGGTATTTTGAAACCCACTTTCAATTTGCAGTTATTTGAAGTTTTAAATTTCAAAACATCTGGAAATATTCAAAAATAGAGAAGTAATAGGACACTTCAAATATTCAGAGGCATTTGAAATATATTTGACCAAGGGAAAACAGAAAGGTTTGAAATTTCAAAATTCAAAACCATTTAGGAGTTATTTGGCTTTTATTCAAATTATTTTTCTCCTAAAAAAAATAAATGGAAATAAGGGTAAAATAATTCCCTTTAATAGAAAATTGGAGAAAAGTAAATTTGAAATCATTTTGGTATTTTAAAAATGATTTTTATTGGGTTTTATTGCAACACCAACACTGCTTGACTTTTGTGAATTTTTGTAGAGTTTAATTGCCTCTGAAAATATGTTCATATTTTAGGTAATCTTTTTTGAAAATTTTGATGTATTATATGCCTATAAAAAACATTTATTTATTTACATTCAGTTTAGTTTTCTTGTCTGTGTTTAAAAAAATGTTTTTTTGAAAAAGGCCGAAGCCTAGCGGACCCCTACCTCTCTCCCCGGCCCACCTGGCCTTTCGGCCCAGCCAGCCACGCACAGGCTGAGCCGCTACCAGCCGGTCGCCCGCTCCTTCCCCTCTCATTTTCTCTCACCGACCGGCGGTCCCCGCCTCATCTTCTTCCCCTCGCCCACGCAACGCCGCACCAGTGCTCGCGCCGCCGCCGGAATCCCGATCTTCTCGGGATCGTGAATCCCTTCGCCCCTCCTGCAAGCAAAACCCCCCTCCTATATATACCCCTCCCCTCGACCCATTCTGCCCTTTCCTGAACCTCGAAACCCCCTGCCATCGCCGCCATTGCTCGCCGGAGCTCATCTCGGCCGCCGCCGGCACCATTTCCACCCACCCGAGCACCACACACCTCCCCGATGCCTCCCGAGCACACCGTCGGCCTTCCCTCGCTTCGCCGCATTCCCTGAGCCGCTCTGCCGTCGCCAAGGACCCCTGAAGCAGTCGCCCCCTTCACCACCAAGTCGCCACCGCCACCGTTGAGCTTGCCTCGCTCCGTCCAGTCGACCCCGAGCTCACTGCGACCACCATCGTCATCGCCGTTGTCTTCCGCGTCGCCTGGGCATCTTCCCCGTTGCCGAGGACCACCGGAGGCCTCGCCTGCATCATCCCCGAGCCGTCACCACCGCCGACGACCTCGCCGGAGTTGCCACCGCCGCGGTATGCCATCTCCTCTGTCCGATCCTAATCTAACGGCTTAGATTAGATCCACGAATAGATAGGTTTTACTTTGGTTTAGATCGGTTTTAGTTTACGGTATAGTCGGTTTAGATCGAACCGGTTCGTCGGTTTCTTTTTATTAAACACGCATGCACGATTCTATTAAGTATCGCCCGAGCATAGTTTAGTTATAGATCGCCCATCTCCTAGCCCAATAGTAGTAGGCCACGTAGCTAGTGCCCGATTGTTTTTTTATTTTCGTTCTGTTTTAAAACAGAAAAAGTTTCAATCTTAGATTGCTTGTATCTTTTAGCCTACTTAATATTTTTGAGTGATTCCAATTGCACTGGGTCACAAATTTCGTGAAGTTTCTGTTTGTGCCATTAGTTTTCAAATTTGAGTAGTTTAAATTTGAGTTTGCATGAATTTGTTCAAATCATTATTTTGGCCATATCTTGAGTTTTAAAATATATTTTTGATTGATTCCTTTTGCTGCTGTTTTCTTGTTGTTTTGCCTATCCAGTAGCATATAGTGATTTATTTTTAGTTTATTTTAAATTAGGGTTTTAGCAAAACAGTACCGTTTACTTATAGTTTTGTTTTATCCTTAATTCCTTTGTTTTTATTTGTTTTTAATTATTTCTTTTTGCAACATTTGACAAGTTTTACTTTGTTTCTATTAGTTAACAGTAGCCACTTTTATTTGTTGTAAAATAATTTTTATTATTTTGTTTTCTTTAGTTTTGTAGTAAAACTTGCATAGGTTATAAATAGGGTTTTATAAAAGCTTTTTATTTGTTTGTTTTTGCTACTAAAAGTTTATGAAAAATACTTTCTCTTAACTTAGTTGATTTACACCTTCTTTTCTGTTAAAATTCTTAGTTTATTATTTTCTTTGTTGTTAAGTTTTACTTAGGAGAAAACTATTTTTGTAGTTAAGGCAAAATGTTTTCCTAGTAGGATCTTTATAGTTTTCCCCTATGAGTTCTTTTGATGTGTTCTTTGTTTTGTATTGGGTTTTCTTATTGATTTCTTGATTTCATTTTAATTGATGTTGCTATAATGATTGTTAGTGTTGTTGCTAGAATGATTGCTTATGTGAATGCAATGTTTGACTATATAGATTTTCAACGAAGTGACGAATAGTTCTACCAAGTTATTTCCGAGAGCGTTATAATCTTCATCAAGTAATACCAGGCAAGTTCACTTTGACCATGTTATCCTACCTATGTTTTTATTGCATTTAGCGTCACCTTTTTCACCATTCCTCCACTATTGTATTGAATCCTTGTAGTTGAGTAGTATGCATGAGGTAGGAACCCATCACCCTGCTACCAAGCCCGGGACGTTGTTTAGTTTTAAATGCTACGCTATAGTAGACGGGATTTGGTATGAGTGCTCGGGAGTGGTGTGAAGAAGGAGGACTCTACGTCAATGACGACAACTCCATGATGGCATCTGCAAGGACTGCATCTTCAAGGCCACAAGACTTCAAGACTTGAGACAAGAATTCAATATACCTCTGGGTGGAGAATGGTTAAGAAGGGTACAATGGTGCATCCAGTACTCAGTGATTCCCGAGAAGTGTCGTGATATCATGCGAAAAGCTCCACCCAGGCTCAAACAGACAGAAGAATACTTCATGCCCAGAAGCTTACCTGTGCAACCGCAAGTCACTATGGGCTCTGGCTTGGTCGACCTTAGTGGTGACTCTGGCTAGGACGGTGCCAGCAGATGTAGAACTACGGTAGGATTGGATGGGTACCGGAAAGTGGTCAGAGGAACTCTTCGAAAGGCTATGTTTCGGTCGTCTTGTTCTCAAACATCATGAAGTGCAAGAACGTAAAAAGAGGGTTCGAATCTTGCGGGTAAAGTGTACAAACCTCTGTAGAGGGTTAAAACCTAATCGATGAGCCGTGTCCCCGGTTACGGACAATTTGAGCCTCTGGACTTGGATCTATCTCAGAACTCTCAACACCGGATTGAAAACATAATTGTGGGCAACTTATGATGATATGGGCTATGAGACATCGGTTGGTGGAACCATGTCATGTATAGGTATTTGCTTTGTAGTAGAGATTCCTGAATATTCCTTTGATGTAGGGAATATAAAACCAGTTTTTATGCAAAACAACTCAGACACAGAGCCATACAACCATATTGCATATAGTATAGTTTTTATCATCTGTTTCTCTTATTGGTGATCATGCCGGTACATTCAATGTACTAACCTACATGGCTGCAACGTATCATGTTGCAGGATTATTTCTATGACGAGTGAGTTTTGTTGGGTTACGGTCTACACTCAACCTGCCGATGGCGTTGATGGGACTCCACACCCGATTTTTTTGTTTCCGCTGAAACTTATGAGGTATATATCAGTTTTACGTTATTTATACATGTGATTGCACTTTGATATATACATTGATGTACTGTGTGTGCCAGCATACAGATCCAGGGATGGCACAGATACACAGAGGCTTGATCGTTTGAGGTCGGGTTGCTACACAACGCAAAAGGGAGGCGCCGCGGCGAGCGCACCAAAGTGCGCGGAGGACGATAGCGAGGCCTCGGACAGGAACAAATAGGAGCGGGGAAGATGCGGCGGTGAAGTCACGGGCGAAGGGGAGTACAAGGGTTAACTGGTTTGGATGCGGGGTGGGGTGGGGCTGACGTTGGCGTTAACGATTTAGGAGACGGTGGGGTGGCAATGCGTGCTCTGAGGCACAGCCAGCCGTGGAAGGCGGGAGCAGGCGGTCCCGCCGGCGCTGGTTCGGTTTTGGCAGCTGGAGGAATACAAGACTGAAGAAACACCATAGACTGTAAAAGCAGCAGGAGTACTTAACAACCTTAACTGAAACCAGCAGGGGAACTTAACAACCATAGCTGAAAGCAGTATGAGTACTTATACAGGTTCAACTGTAAAAAGCACGCCTCAAACAATGCTACTTTGCCTACAATTAACCAAGGGTGAGGCCACCAAGCCCCAGGACAAGGCCCAGACGCCACTCCGCGCATCGACAACCTTCTGAAAGCGGCTTCATCTCGCAATGTGGTCAATAAACATGATATTCGCTTCAGAGCCAGAGAAAAGCATGAGCATAACCTTCTGTCCTATTCTCCAAGATGGACGGGCCTTCATTATTTGAGACCAGCCATGAATAAGTATGTTTTCGCCTCTAAGGGAAATGGAGTAGGTCAACATAAACATCATGTTGTGACCAAGCGCAAGTCTGACCCGACCATGGTCAGGCATCTGTATAGGAACAATAAAACTGGGCAGTTTCTATTTCAAGAAGATCACAGCTGTAAAACTGTGTATAAGCAAGAGTTTTTGAACAACATATATAACAGAAAATAGCTCGCACCATAAGTTTCTTGACACAGTTGGACCTGTTCAACGTGTGCACCAGTGGCACACATATCCCACGTGGCCTGCCACCATTGAAATGCCCCACAAGGACCTCAAGACGATCAATAAAGTGTCGGAACTGGTGGATGTTGTCCCAGTCAACTTCAGTGCCATCAGTAACAGTCGAGTTCTTATCAAATAACAAACGAGTAGTGTTCTGAACTTTGTAATAACCTACACATGCCACCAATTATAAGAAATATTAGTTAGAAGTAGCATCTTCGTGAGAGAAGGGAATCACAAATTGTTGCTACTTCTAAAGTCAAATTGTGATTAGTTAGATAGAATAGGTGGATTAAGAAGTAATCGAGGCAACATGCAAGAACCAGATACAAAACTAACATGGATGAACTACTGGAACGACGTCGGGGTGGAAGGTCACAGTGAAGATGAGACCAGGTTCTGCTATTTCCATCAACATTCGTGTGCCAACTTTCAGTCCGTAACACTTGAGAAAGTTTATCCAAGTTCGGCCATAAAAAAAGGAGCGATCTTCTTGGTTCATGAACCCAACTGGGAACTTATATCCATGACGTGTCTTCAATGTGACAATTAAACTGGTGTATTCAGTTATGGCAAGGTCGACCATCTTGAGTACATGTGTTCTGGCAGAGCAAGGGATGCACTGCAGGAAAAATAATATCCGAACACAATTTATTCGCTATCCAAATCTAGAAATAATTTCCTCTTTCACGTCAGTGTTGACCATGGTACTAGGACCTTTTATCCAAATATAGCAATCCAAATTTCCAAATTAGTCGACAGCATGTTCAAAAACCCCAACCCTCCCGGATAGAAAAGAGGATTCTAGGAACATACTGTGCGCATTTTAAAATCCTGTGTTAGGATGAGAAGGAACAAGTCTGGCGTCTCGCCAAGGGCGCAGAAACCTATAGGGTCCTCACACATTGGGCACTGCAAATGAAACACACTGGATTCAGTAGGAAGAAAAAATGCATCAACGGTGGCGGCTGCCATCCTAGGATTACCAGCGACCAAGGGACTAGGATTTATCGGGGGTGGATGAAGAATTCATACCTGGTTCTCCATGAGAAAACCCTAAGCAATCGCCGAGAGGAGGTTTTCTCTGAACAAGCAGACAAGGGAGAAGGGGATTCAGGCCCAGTGAAATATTGTTGCTTCGTCCGTCCAGCTTACTGCTACTGCTGGAAAGGTGGGGGTTTTGTGATTTGATGGCTCATTGGGCATTACTGCGGCGCTCTGACTGGGGTGAGTCTACCGTGCAGTTGTGCACTCTAATTTGGTGCATGGCATGGGGACCCCATTGCCAGATGCCCCGCATATCAGCGAAAGGAAGTAGAAAGGCAGGAGTGACTAGTTACACATAAATATATTTTTGATAGAGAGATACTCCCTCTGTAAAGAAATATAATAATATTTTACTATATCACAACTTTATACATAAGAAAAATCAAGGGGAATATATATAACATAATATGGGGTGCAGATGAGAATAAAATACTCAGATAGGCTGACGGGTCTGGACTTTGGGCCACAGGCCAGTGGGCGTGCATCTTTGGGGGCCATGTGTTCTAACTCAGCGCATTTCATCCGGTAAATATTGCAAGCAATCGGTACAGTGCTGGTTTTAGATGCTGTCGCAAGGCGAATACAGAAAATTAAATAAAGCATGACAGCTGTTAGAATGAAATCGAACGACAGTTCCTAACCAGCAATCAGAGTTGCAATTCTTTCATGATATCCTACGTGACAAATAATACTATAGTACTACTTATACACACATGACACTTATTTCACCATGCCATATTATTACATCAAAAGCTTTCAGAGGATAGATCAGTTCGGCAGTTGCATGCTGCTACTGAAGAATTTCAAAGTTGATTAGGACTAGCTCTCCTTGCCGAGAAAGTTCGATTTTGACATCATTCCCAACCGCAAGATTTGATAGAGTTTTGAACCTTGACCATCCTTTAGCATCAACCATCATGCGACCATCCTTTGTACTTACGGTATATTGAGCAGGTTCATTCACACCAAGGCTGCGCATGGTAAGAGAAACTTGGCCACGGTCGCCCGGATTATTGAACGACTACCTCGTTCCTCTAGGAATTCTCTGTTTGCAAACAAGAAGACAAACACAAACAGTTAGATCAACATAGTGAATCATGTGAAACAACATGAAAAGAAAAAAGAACGAAGCACTTGGGATGCCAATGCTTAACAAGAAGGTGGAGATGTCAGTTTTTGTAAGGACTTTGATATATGCAATGCGAACTGCAGCCCAGCCTGTTGCCGGTGCAAGTGCTAGTTTCGTTGCCGCTGCACGGGCCGGAGCAGATGCAAGTGCAAGTTCAAGTGTTGGTGCAGGTGCCGGAGTCAGAGCCATTGCTGGTGCCCGTGGCGGTGCGACTGGTAGTGCCGCCGCTGCTGCCGGAGATGGTGCTCCTTGTGGAGCTGGTGCCGGTGTTGAAGCAGGTGCCCGTGTCGGTGCCCGATCCTCTGGTAGATCAGCCTGATCTGCTGACGCAGTCAGTGCCCAATCCTCTGGTGGATCAGACTGAGCTGCTGCCACTATTAGTGCTAGAGCCAGTGCCATCGGAGCAGGTGCCGGAGCTCGATCCGATGTTGAAGGTGGTACCGATGTGCAAGACAGCAGCGATCGTCTCTGGTCTGCTATGATTTCATACTTCGGCTTTCTAACTTCGCTAGGCTCCATGACTTGGATCCAGTCTTTTTCTTTCCTTCTTTTAAATGCGAGAAGGACTAATTGTGGCGTGTTTGTTAAAACAAACTGTAGTTGATCAGAGGGCTTCATATTGTACTCAGACAGCAGACTGGTCCAATTGTGTCCAGTAATATAAGTGATGGACAGGGCCTTTTTTTTACTATAAACAGTAGGGTAAAACACCACTACAACTTTTATTAATAAAGAAACAAAGAACAAAAGATGTCTAAAAGGCTTGAGGTAAGCCCTGAAACAAAAAAGAAAATACAAAGAAGAATAAAAGAAAAAAGAAAGAAAGAAAAGATACAACTAAGAAAACTAAAGGAGGACTAACAAACTAAGAAAACTAAGAAAACAAAAGATAGAAACTACTGAAGCACTAAAGAAGCAGTTACAACAAAGTCTCCAGCCAAGCAGAGAACTGCAAGTCATGCTTTTTCTTCATCCTATACTTTAGTAGCTTGAGTTCCTTCATGAAGATGAATTTCCAGCCCTGAAATGAAGGTGTTATATTCTCAAAGATCTTATTATTCCTTGTGATCCAAATAGCCCATGACCCTAGAATAATAATCTTCATAAAAAATGGGTAACTGAACTTGTCTTTCAGATCTTGATATGCTTCTAACACTGACAGGTTGTGTGTTCTTATTAAGCAGCTAAAATCCCAGCACTGCTTGGCAAAAGGGCATCCCCAAAAGAGGTGATGTAGTGTTTCTTCCTGTTGACAGCCCGTCACTGCACAATTATATGCTTCTAGTTCGAAGCTCTTCCTTCTTAGTAGATTCCTTGTGTTAACTCTATCATGTAACAACATCCAGAAGAACACTTTATGTTTGGGCTGGCATGAGCTCTTCCAAATCCATTTGAAGTGTGGTGGAGTTTGTTTGTGCCCAATTAGTACATTGTATGCTTTAATGGAAGAGTAGAATTCATTTCCCCATATATAGCTCCATGTGTCGACTGAGTCCGAGTATTCAGACTGTCTCAAAGTGATGCATATCTTTTCCATTTCTAAGAATTCCTCATATGCTTGTGTTGTCAGTGGTAAGTAAAATAGGTCGTGAAGATATTCAGTGTTGATCACTTGCTGGACATTCAATTGTGGATTTCTGACAAAGGTATGCAGGTGATGGAACTTGTGTTTGAGGACAAATACGTGCCACATGTCATCCCAGAACAATGCACTCTTACCATCTCCCACATTACATCTGGCTATGGCTTTGAACTGATCAATGAGTGCCAGGTTTGATCTCCACCAGAAGGAGCCTACCTTATGATCTCCTGGAAGTTGCCCATTGTTGTAATAAGTCTCCCAAATTAGATTGACCCAGGGTAAGTCATGCCTATTGAAGAACTTGTGAAGGTTTTTCATGAGCAGGGTCTTGTTTTGTGTGTAAATGTCCATGACTCCCAAACCTCCTTGACTTTTGGGCCTACAAACTGTGTGCCAGGCCACTAGTGCTGGCCTGTGATCTTCCATATTAGGGCTTCTCCATAGACAATGTCTTAAATACTTAATTATCTGCTTCTTTATGGTGATAGGTATGTCCAAACATGATGAGGACATCAATACCATTGTTACACCCACAGCCCCTGCTGCTATACATACTGGACCAATTACTAGAGCTCGCGCACGCCAATTAAATTATCAGGTACTTTCGTTTCTTGGTAATGATTCTAATGTTCATGAGAATATGATGCTGCCTAAATTGGATACATTTGTTCTGCTTACAAATGAAGGGCCTAGCTTGGACAAGAAAGAGGAACCTTGGAGCAAGTTCAAGCATGGAGATGATGGCATGCGCAAGGGGAACAAGAACGGAGTTACAAGTGATGATTTCAGGACTTTGAAGCCACCATAATGACTGCAGGAAGCCTTGGACGAAATATACAAGATGCCACTTCATAAATTTCGTCCAGAGGGTATTATAGGTGCTGCGTCACCTTATTATTGGGCCAGGCCCATGTAATTTCGAAATACTTGAGTATAGGCTGTTTTTAGAGTCCGTATGTGTGGGGAAACAAGAGATAGGGTTGGTTTCGGACCCCTCCTTCAAGGGCCACGAAATCCCCTCCTCTTCCTCCATATATACAGCCCTTAGGGCACCGTTTAGACTTTGGGTTTTGTTTAGATTAAAAGTTCGCCATCGCTGCAACTTCGCATACTTCGTTTGTGTTCAACGACCAGACCAACACGTCACAGAACCCCACCTTGATCAATAAAGCTTTCATCTTATATTCGCGATATCCAGATTGCAAATCTTAGCTTCTTGCTTGTTCTTCGTTTGCTTGCAGGAGATAGACCCTCGTGGTCAGGTTGATTGTGCTCCGGCGTGGTCAATAACCTCTCGGAGTTGGTTCAGCGATTGCTAAGGCGCGACGTCCTCGCACGTTCGTAGTCGGATCGTCAAAGTCTACTCCACCAAAAACGATAGCTATCATCTCATCGAAAGATCGGGACACCCTCGCCTCTATCAAGTGGTATCAGATTTTCAGGTTGCTCGGTGAGATTTTACAGTTTTTCGTAGTTTAGATCGAGTCTGTTCTTCATACCTACAGTCCACGAAAAAGCCAAAAACAAAATTAGGGTTAGTTCATCATATCCGAACCAATCTGAGCCTTTGCATAATCTTTTTAGGGTTTTTGCTTTGTTGATTTTGCGGTTGCATCGTCGTGTCTAGTTGCTGGTCTTAGCGTCTAGTCCTTTAGAGTTTCGAGTTATGTCACAGTTTGTCACGCCGCCGCCGCACCATATACCACCACCGCTGCCATATACCACCACCGCTGCCATATCCTACCACCGCTGCCATATACCATCACCGCTGCCATATTCTACCACCATATATCCACCACCAATCCGAGTTCTTTTCATATTAGGTTTGTTTTCGAGACCCATCTATTTTCCGATTCGTGTTTCCTTGCCTGAGTAGGATTCGGAAAAAAAAAATTTTGAGACACTCGCCATCATAGTGATTTTTTGTCGCACTTTTTCGTCGTCGCTGCCCTGATTTCCGAAAAAAAAATTGTCAAAATTTTTTTTCATGCCAATCCTGATAGTTTGACTTGGGAAGAGTTTTGAGACACTCGCCATTATAGTGTTTTTTTGCAAAAAAAAAGCGCAAAAAAAAAGAGCGCAAAAAAAATGATTTTTTTTAGAGTGTGCTCTTCCCTTGTTTATGTGCCGCGCCGTGATTTTGTTAGTGTTCTAGGCTCGCGTCTCTAGTACGGTCTAACCTAGGACCAGCACAGTACCGTCGTTGAGCGTTTATTCAACTTTGCATCTCCGACTTAATTATTGCTGACCCTTTTTGCTACCATATCATAAGCCTTCCTAGCTCCACATACATCTACATCGTGCATTTGACACCACCTGGCAATCGCTTTATCCAAGCTTTGTGAGTTTTGACTACAAAGGTTGCCGATCACCACCTGCTGCTGGGTAAGAACTAGTAAGAATTTGAGTTTTGCTTGACGGATTTGTGACACCACACCACCACCACTTCCTAGTAGTCTGTAGGATCATATTCTTGTGTGTTTCTATTGCTGCTAACCATGGCAGGATCACAAGCCGATGAGACTGATTGGGAGAACATGACGAACAAACAGCTACATGATAAATTTCAGCAAATGATGAGTGGACAGGTGCAAGATGTGCTAAACAGATTTGAAGAGGCCATGGAGAAGATAGATGGAATTGAGAAGACGTTCGAAACAAAGCTCAATAACAAGTTTAATGAATTGCTCGCGCGTCTTCCACAACCACCACCGGCTGCACCTGTCACACCTCTACAATAACAACAACGTCGCCTTCCAAATCAAGTGGGATGAGCACAGCGCGTTCCCCTTGAGCCTGGTCAAACTTCTGGTGCCGCTGCACCTACTGTTGATGCTTCTATGGCTCCTGCTGCCGCTGAGGAGGACGATTATGCGGGCGATTACGAGGATGAGGTTGATCAAAATCAGAACTACGTACCAGCACCAGGTCGTCCACATGCCAATAATCGCAATGGTAGGGCTGCATTACCAGCTCAGGTACGAGATCATGACCATCTTCCTAAACTGAAATTGAATATTCCACCATTTGAGGGTAGATATGTTCCTGATATATATGTTACTTGGGAGTTAGAAACTGAACAACGTTTTACATGTTTACAATATCCCGAGGAGAGACGTGTTGCTGCTGCTGTTTGTGCTTTTACTAGTTTTGCATGTGTATGGTGGTCTGAACATTGTAGATTATATCATATTCCAACTACGTGGGCTGCTTTGAAAACTGCTATGCGTACTCGTTGGGTTCCACCATATTATCAACGTGAATTACTTCAAAAATTGCAGCGCTTAAGACAAGGAAAAAATTCTGTAGAAGAATATTATCAGGAATTACAAACTGGCATGATTAGATGTGGTATTGTTGAGGAGAATGAAGCTATGCTTGCACGTTTTATGGGTGGATTAAATAGAGAGATTCAGACCATTCTAGAGTATAAGGAGTATAATAATATTACTCGTTTATTCCATCTTGCTTGTAAAGCTGAACGTGAAGTGCAGGATCGATAGGCATTGGCACGAACTAATTTTTCTGCAGGTCGATCTTCATCATGGACACCACGTGCCTCCTCTACCCCCACACGTCCTACTGCAGCACCACTGACTTCAGCCGCCAATTCCAACTGAGATACAAGAAAACAGGCACCGCCACCACCATCTGCCAAGAGTACACCTTCTGGGCCTGCCCAGAGCTCTTCTTCATCAATGGCATCAACAGGGCACACACATGATATTATTTGTCGTCGTTGTAAGGGAAGAGGTCATTATGCGAGAGAATGCCAATCTCCGCGTGTTATGATTGCTACTGAGGATGGTGGGTATGAGTCCGCTAGTGACTATGATGAGGAGACTTTGGCTCTTATTACAAGTGAAGAACACGGTGGAGATGACTATGATCATGAGACGCAATACATGGCTCCTGAAGACGCTGACAGGTATGAATGTTTAGTTGCTCAACGTGTTTTGAGTGTGCAGGTCACACAAGCTGAGCAAAATCAGAGGCATAATTTGTTCCATACAAAGGGAGTTGTGAAGGAACGTTCTGTTCGCGTCATCATAGATGGAGGGAGCTGCAACAACTTGGCTAGCATGGAGATGGTGGAGAAGCTATCTCTCACCACAAGACCACATCCACATCCTTACTATATCCAATGGTTCAACAACAGCGGCAAGGTTACGGTAACACGTACTTTTAGTGTGCATTTTAGTATCTCTACATATGCTGATTATGTTGATTGTGATGTGGTACCCATGCAAGCATGTTCATTATTACTTGGTAGACCATGGCAATTTGATAAAAATTCTGTACACCATGGTAGAAACAATCAGTATACTCTTGTTCATAAGGATAAACATATTACTTTGCTTCCTATGACTCCTGATTCTATTTTGAAAGATGATATTAATAGAGCTAGTAAAGCAAAACAGGAGAAAAATAAGAGTGAAAATCAGATTGTGGCAAAAGAATTTGAGCAACAAATGAAGCCTAATAATAAACCATCTAGTGTTGCTTCTGAAATTAAATTGAAAAGTGCATGTTTACTTGCCACCAAATCTGATATTGATGAGCTAGATTTCAGCAAATCTGTTTGCTATGCTTTTGTGTGCAAAGAGCCGTTATTTTCATTCGAGGACATGCCTTCCTCTTTGCCTCCTGCTGTCACTAACATTTTGCAGGAGTTCGCTGACGTCTTTCCACAAGACGTGCCACCGGGATTACCACCTATTCGCGGGATTGAGCATCAGATTGACTTAATTCCCGGTGCTTCGTTGCCAAACCGTGCGCCATACCGTACCAATCCAGAGGAGACAAAGGAGATTATGCGTCAAGTACAGGAGCTGCTCGACAAAGGTTATATACGCGAATCTCTTAGTCCTTGTGCTGTTCCTATTATACTAGTGCCAAAAAAGGATGGTACGTCGCGTATGTGTGTTGATTGTAGAGGCATTAATAATATTACTATTCGTTATCGTCATCCTAATCCTAGGCTAGATGATATGCTTGATGAATTGAGTGGCTCTACAATATTCTCCAAAGTTGATTTGCGTAGTGGATACCATCAAATTCGTATGAAATTGGGAGATGAATGGAAAACAGCATTTAAAACTAAGTTCGGTTTATATGAGTGGTTAGTCATGCCTTTTGGGTTAACTAATGCACCTAGTACTTTCATGAGATTAATGAACGAAGTTTTACGTGCTTTCATTGGACGATTTGTGGTAGTTTACTTTGATGATATATTGATTTATAGCAGATCTTTGGAGGAACATTTGGAACATTTACGTGCTGTTTTTATTGCTCTACGTGATGCACGTTTGTTTGGTAACCTTGGGAGGTGCACCTTTTGCACCGACCGAGTATCTTTTCTTGGCTATGTTGTTACTCCACAGGGAATTGAATTTGATAAAGCCAAGATTGAAGCTATTGAGAGTTGGCCGCAGCCCAAAACGGTCACACAAGTGAGGAGTTTCCTTGGCCTCGCTGGTTTCTATAGGCGTTTTGTGAGAGATTTCAGTACCATTGCTGCACCTCTCAATGAGCTTACAAAGAAGGATGTGCCTTTTGTTTGGGGTACCTCACAGGAAGAAGCTTTCACGGTATTAAAAGATAAGTTGACACATGCTCCTTTACTCCAACTTCCTGATTTTAATAAGACTTTTGAGCTTGAATGTGATGCTAGTGGAATTGGATTAGGAGGTGTTTTATTACAAGATGGCAAACCTGTTGCATACTTTTCTGAAAAATTGAGTGGGCCTAATCTGAACTATTCTACTTATGATAAAGAATTATATGCTCTTGTTCGGACCTTAGAAACATGGCAACATTATTTATGGCCCAAAGAATTTGTTATACATTCTGATCATGAATCTTTGAAACACATTAAAAGTCAAGCAAAACTGAACCGTAGACATGCTAAATGGGTTGAATTTATTGAGACTTTCCCTTATGTCATTAAACACAAGAAGGGTAAAGAAAATGTTATTGCTGATGCTTTGTCTCGTCGTTATACGATGCTTTCACAACTTGACTTTAAAATATTTGGTTTGGAGACCATCAAAGATCAATATGCGCATGATGCTGAATTTAAAGATGTATTGCAGAATTGTAAGGAAGGGAGAACATGGAACAAGTTCGTCGTTAATGATGGATTTGTGTTTCGTGCTAACAAGCTATGTATTCCAGCTAGCTCTGTTCGTCTTTTGTTGTTGCAGGAGGTGCATGGAGGAGGATTAATGGGACACTTTGGCGTGAAGAAGACGGAGGATATACTTGCTACACATTTCTTTTGGCCAAAGATGAGACGGGATGTTGAGCGTTTTGTTGCTCGCTGCACTACATGTCAAAAAGCTAAGTCACGACTCAATCCTCATGGTTTATATATGCCTTTGCCTGTACCTAGCGTTCCTTGGGAGGATATATCTATGGACTTTGTTTTAGGTTTACCTCGAACAAAGAAGCGGAGGGATAGCATATTTGTGTTCGTGGATAGGTTCTCGAAAATGGCACACTTTATACCATGTCATAAAAGCGATGATGCTGTTAATGTTGCTGATTTGTTCTTTCGTGAAATTATACGCTTGCATGGTGTGCCAAATACTATTGTTTCAGATCGTGATACTAAATTTCTTAGCCACTTTTGGAGATGTTTATGGGCTAAGTTGGGGACTAAACTGCTTTTTAGTACTACATGTCACCCCCAAACTGATGGACAAACTGAAGTAGTCAATAGAACATTGTCTACTATGCTTAGGGCTGTTTTGAAGAATAACAAGAAAATGTGGGAAGAATGCTTGCCTCATATTGAATTTGCTTATAATCGTTCATTGCATTCTACTACTAAGATGTGTCCTTTTGAAATTGTGTATGGTTTCCTTCCTCGTGCACCAATTGATTTGTTGCCTCTTCCATCTTCGGAGAAGGTTAATTTTGATGCTAAACAGCGTGCTGAATTGATCTTAAAAATGCATGAGTTAACTAAGGAGAACATTGAGCGTATGAATGCTAAATATAAACTTGCTGGAGATAAGGGTAGAAAACATGTTGTGTTTGCACCTGGAGATCTTGTTTGGTTACATTTGCGTAAGGATAGATTTCCTGATTTGCGCAAATCAAAGCTAATGCCACGTGCTGATGGTCCTTTTAAGGTGTTAGAGAAAATAAATGATAATGCATATAAACTTGAGCTGCCTGCAGATTTTGGGGTTAGTCCCACTTTTAACATTGCAGATTTGAAGCCTTATTTGGGTGAGAAAGATGAGCTTCCGTCGAGGACGACTTCATTTCAAGAAGGGGAGGATGATGAGGACATCAATACCATTGTTACACCCACAGCCCCTGCTGCTATACATACTGGACCAATTACTAGAGCTCGCGCACGCCAATTAAATTATCAGGTACTTTCGTTTCTTGGTAATGATTCTAATGTTCATGAGAATGTGATGCTGCCTAAATTGGATACATTTGTTTTGCTTACAAATGAAGGGCCTAGCTTGGACAAGAAAGAGGAACCTTGGAGCAAGTTCAAGCATGGAGATGATGGCATGCGCAAGGGGAACAAGAACGGAGTTACAAGTGATGATTTTAGGACTTTGAAGCCACCATAATGAGTGCAGGAAGCCTTGGACGAAATATACAAGATGCCACTTCATAAATTTCGTCCAGAGGCTATTATAGGTGCTGCGTCACCTTATTATTGGGCCAGGCCCATGTAATTTCGAAATACTTGAGTATAGGCTGTTTTTAGAGTCCGTATGTGTGGGGAAACAAGAGATAGGGTTGGTTTCGGACCCCTCCTTCAAGGGCCACAAAATCCCCTCCTCTTCCTCCATATATACAGCCCTTAGGGCACCGTTTAGACTTTGGGTTTTGTTTAGATTAAAAGTTCGCCATAGCTGCAACTTCGCGTACTTCGTTTGTGTTCAACGACCAGACCAAGACGTCATAGAACCCCACCTTGATCAATAAAGCTTTCATCTTATATTCGCGATATCCAGATTGCAAATCTTAGTTTCTTGCTTGTTCTTCGTTTGCTTGCAGGAGATAGACCCTCGTGGTTAGGTTGATTGTGCTCCGGCGTGGTCAATAACCTCTCGGAGTTGGTTTAGCGATTGCTAAGGCGTGACGTCCTCGCACGTTCGTAGTCGGATCGTCAAAGTCTACTCCACCAAAAATGATAGCTATCATCTCATCGAAAGATCGGGACACCCTCGCCTCTATCAAAACAGCACATGAAGAAAACTGATAGTGATGCAAGCACTAATTTAACTAGCAGCAACCTACCTGCCTGAGTCATGAATGTAGAGATACCAGCTAATCTCTTGGCAATTCTGTTAATAAGGGGGAGACATTGTTCCACAGTTGGTTTGTAAATTCCCAGAGGAAGGCCCAAGTAGGTAAAAGGAAATTGTCCCCTGGCACATTGTAATGTGTTAGTGAAAAAATCTACTCTGTCTTCTGCAATGTTTACAGGTACCATGATTGATTTTCCATAATTGACCTTAAGTCCAATGGCTGAGGCAAAGGTATTTAATAGTGCTTTGAGGCATATCAGCTGTCTTGCATTTGCTTGCATGATAACCAGGGTACCATCTGCATATTGTACTATTGGGAAATCAGGACATGAGTTGATTTGAAGTGGTGGAGTAATAAGATTTAGTCTCATGGCTTTATTCAGTATTGATTGTAGCAGATTAGCAGCCAGGACAAATATTAATGGAGACAAAGGGTCTCCCTGCCTCACTCCTCTTCTACAGTAGAATTTTTTTCCAGTCACTCCATTCAACATCACAGCTGATGATGCAGATAAGAAAATTAGTTGCATCCAGGAAATCCACTTTTCTCCAAATCCCTTTGCTCTGAGTATATCAATGATAGCTTGATGTTCAATAGTGTCAAAAGCCTTTTCAAAATCCAATTTAATTACTAACATCTCTTCCTTTGACTTGTGGCATTGATGGATATATTCATATGCCCATCCAAGACAGTCTTGAATCACTCTGTTCTTGAGGAAACCATATTGGTTAATGTGCACCATCTTTAGGATAACTCTTTTCAATCTATTTGCCAACAACTTTGTAATAATCTTAAGCACTCCATTTAGCAAGTAAATTGGCCTGAAGTCATTAGGGGAAAGTGGCACTTCCTTTTTTGGGATCAGTGTAATGATGCTTTCAAGATTTACATTACCAGCACGGAAAGCCATGATAAGTTCAGTAATATCCACTTTAATAATATCCCAACAAGCTTTAATGAATTCATTATTAAACCCATCATGACCTGGATATTTGTCTGTAGGAAGGTTTTTTACCACATCATCAATTTCCTCCTGTGTAAAAGGTTTCTCCAGGTCTTGGAACATCTCAGGCTCCACTCTTTGCTCATACAGGTCAGTCAAATAAAAGTGCATTGTATGCCCATTAGATTGTCCCAATCTTTTTTTAAAAGCCTCCCAAAGAATTGCAGCTTTTCCTTCATGGTCAGTAATTTCCACTTGATCCTCATTCAGTAGCATGGCAATTTTATTATGTCTGTGATTAATAGAGGCCCTTGTATGAAAGAATTTAGTGTTCTCATCCCCAAACTTAAGTCCTTTTATTTTACCTCTTTGCTTCCAGTAGATCTTCTGATTATTAAGTACTGTCAGCAGAAATTCCTTTAACAAGGTTCTACAATTTTCTTCAAACACAGTGAGATCTCTATATTCCTCAATCATATCCCATAGGAAGATACAAGCATTTAAGTCCTCAATCTGCTTTTTAAGGCAAGACAAGCTTTTTGCCCACAATTTTAAAGCTCTTCTCAAATTTTTGAACTTTGCATTGATTTTCTTTGCAGGATCAGTGTAACCCACAGGGATATTCCAAGCTGCCTGGACAATTTCTTTGAAATAACTATGTTTTAACCAATAATTTTCAAACCCGAACACCTTAGATTTGGGAATAATTGTGCCAATTTTGATCACACAAGGAAGATGATCAGAAATGGGTTTTGCTAAAGGAAGAGCAGTGGTGTCTAGGTAACTTGTCATCCAAGCTGCAGAAGTGAAGAACCAACCTAATTCTCAAGGAGAGGGTTGTCCTGCATGTTGCTCCAGCTAAATTGTCTGCCTTTTAGTGGGAGTTCAATCAGCCCAAGATTACTTATAGCTTCATTGAATAAAAGCATTTGATTAACATCTCATCAGGTCTATTTCTATCCTCAGGTGATCTGATGAAGTTAAAGTCTCCCATGATGATCCAGTCTACTTCATTAGGCATTTGAATATTGCTAAACCAATCTATGAATTTAATCTTCTCTTCATGGTTACAAGGCACATAAATGTTGGTGAGGATCCAAGTTTTGGAAGTGGTGTTGCATGTGAACTGCAATGATAATGAGAATTTGTTCTGAAAAATCATTTCACCTGTGAATAGAGCCCCATTCCAAGCAGTTAAAATTCCTCTAGAAGCCCCAATGGATGGTAGATATTCAAATTTATTGAATCTCTGGGCAGAAAATTTGTTAATGTAAGCAAGGTAAAAATTCTCTCTCTTTGTTTCCTGAATGCACACAATACCAGTAGCACTTTCTTCAATTTTTTGTCTAATAGCCAACCACTTATCTGGAGCATTTAAACCTCTTACATTCCTGTTCAGTATATTCCAAGACCTGTTGTTATTCATAAAAAACCGAATGGAATTTGATTTGAAATACCAAGTACCATCCCTTGGTATAAGACCCTGGTTGTGAATTCTTTGATGAACCATAGTTTTCTTTTCTAATGTTCAAATTGTGATCTGACAGCCAGCAAAAAACCACAATGACTAACCACTCCAGCAACATCATGATAAGGAGTAATATAGGTCTCTCAAGATAAATCAAATAAGTGTCATCATCCTCATACAAATACCAAATACAGGGATCATTAACAAGGAGCAAAAGACCATCATACAAAAGGTGCCACCCTGGGCCATAATCCAGCATTGTACATATTCTGAAATTTAAAACCCCAACATACACATAGCAAGTAGTACCCAAATTAGACAAATGTAACATTCTTCTGCTATGGTTGATGCTATGAAGCAGACTCATCATTAAACAATCTTGGGGTGATTTGCAGCTCCTGTGGCCTTGGAAACCTTGGCCACATCCTCCTGTCCCTTCTTCTTGGGCCTTTTGGACAGCTTCTCTTGAAGTTCTTCCTCAGCCACCTTGCAAAAAGATTTAGTCAGGTTTTTGACCACTTTGTTCTGAATAATTGGTGGTAGAGCATTACTTGGCAGGCAAGATTTAGCATCACGATTATTATCTTTCTTAATTCTGTCACTTCTTCTTACCTCAGTTTCCACTAGAGGCTCTTTGTCTCTCCTTTTCTTGGAGATTGCTTCCCCCAGTGGCAGCAGAATTACCTTGTTAGGAGATACTTGCTTTAAAGGGCTGCCAGCCCCACTTGAGGAGTGAGTAGCTGGGCTAATGCCTTCATTTTCCTTGCCCAATCCTTGCGTTATCTCCTTACAACTAGGAGCCTGAGAGGTAGAGCATCCATCAGGGATATGAAAGAGAGTAGTTTCTTCAAAATCACAATTTGCAGTCAACATTTTCCACAATTCAGATTTCAACAAATGCATTGTCCACCCAAATTTATCAGGAGTCAACAATAGATGAATTATGAAGTTAAACCAACTTAGTGGAATTTCAATCTTAAAAGTGCTGGCAGCTCCCTGAGTAGCTAGAGCAAAATGCTGTATCCACAGGTCCAGTCCCTCTTCAGAAATTAAATGAGATCCATCAATAACATCCAAAGCATGAGATTCAGCAATGGTTTGAAAATCAAACAAGTGAGGAGAGCTTGGAAAAAAATGAGGGCCATCAGTACCTTTCTTGTTGATATCTGAAGATGTGCGCACCTGAGGAATTGGGACATCCTCTTTTCCTTTGTCTGTTGCCCTGATAGCCTGTGTCTGGGCCAAACTTGCCTCTTCAGTAGCAGTCACTGCATCAGTTTCTATGGTTTTATCTGCCATTGTACTCTTATTGGTGATAACATTTTCACTGTCATCAGCCTCCTTAATTTGCTTCACTTGTGTTGCAGAGCATCCAGCAATGTTATCCCCCCTCCTTGGGCAACCCTATCATAACTGTATCTTGCTGATTGTTGTTCTGCTCTGAGCCAGCTGCTTCCACTACAGCAAGTGACTGTCCAACCTCATCTTGATGCTGTAAAATCTCCAAATTGTTAGCTACCAACTGAAGATCCTCCTCATCCTCATCAGCTTGATAAGCCATAGCAATGCTGACGAGCCCCAGTCCCATAGGTGGTATTGGAACTCCCTGGTTCACTTGTTCACTAGCAGTATGAGTAAGAGAAAATATGCCATCAGACAAAGAGACATTTGTAGTAATACTACTGTTGGGAGCACCATCATCCTGTAATATAGGAATTTCGGCTTGATGTTGGGCTGGCTCATGTTGATTGGGTTGAGGGAATGCCCAGTGCTGATCTTGCCCATCTTGCTCTTCCCAATCATCCCAGTCTTCATTTTGTGCCTGCATATTATTCACTGGCATAGGCTGAAAACCTGGAAAGTCATTGGCATGCTATGGTACAGGGTGTGGATCCACTCCAGGGGGTGGAATGGGGTCCTCATCAGCAGGGCCACCACCCAGCATCTCTTCCAACAAAACCTCAACTGAACTAGTCCAAGATTCTTCTTCAAAACATTCCCCCTTGGACCACCTGATGCTCTTTGGAATGTCAATGAGCTCTGTTACTCTATCCTTGACCAAGATCTTGCCTCTCAGAGCATCTTCTCTTTCCCAACTGATAATTCTGCCCCATTTAGCAATGGTCGCAGCAATATCCTCAGTATTGCAATAATCAAAAGGAACTCCTATGAACAGTAACCAGCAGGTTCTATTGAAATGAATCCGACGCCAGTTTCTACCCTCATTGTGCTTGGTAAAAGAAATGAATACGTCTCCAAAAGGATGAGGACTCTGCCTTATGAGCCTATCTCTATCACGAACATGCATGAACTGAATGTATACCTCTCCAAAGGGACACGGCTGGATTTCTCTAAACCCCACTTGTTCAACTTCTTGCAGAATCTCCTCAAAAACCTCGCGGACATTGGGGAAAAATACCTCGTTGGGGTGCGGATGAATGGACACAAATGCCCGATCTTCATGCCTTCTTGGGCGATGAGGCAGGATTGCTCTGGAAACCCCTGTTCCCCCTTCGATTTCTTGTATCTGGAATCCATGAGGGATGAAGGGGAGTGGGTCGATGGGGATGTTGGCCATAGGAGGAGCTTCAGGCGAGTGGAGGACCACTGTCCTCACCGGCGATGACAGTTGTGCTGGCGAGCTCGTCGAGGTTGGAGCAGAAGTGGAAGTAGAGATGGTAAGTGAAGTGGAATGCGAGGAGGCAGGCAAGGGTCTCGGCTGAAAATTTGGGAAAAGATCCTTGACCAGCTCCATAAATGACGAAGCCTGCCTAATCGGGAGTGCCGGCCCTGCGCAGCGAAACCAGGCCTCCACCTCAACATCAGCCCAAGCCTGCTCTAGTGGGCTAGGAAATGAATTAAAGCGCATAAAAGGCCAGAGCCCTGGTAGATTTGGAGTCGGGCAGTTACGCGCGTAATGACCATGGACTCCACATGCATGGCACACAACGTACGTGCCCGCATGTGCATGTTGGGTGACTTGTGGCTCAATTTGTGGCCTAGTGATTCAGAATTAATACTAGGTGAATTCAAAACAACTCCTTGATTGCTGCCCTCATGAATATGACCCGATAACTGCTCGAAGACTGATCTGCCATCTCTGACCACCGTGTTGTAGCTCCGACGATCACCGGAGTGAGGAACCATGGCCCTACCATTTCTACCCACCAAAGTCCATTCCTTATCAAGCTCATCATAACAAGCAACTTCTTCTCTACGCCAGTTAGGACCACCAAAATTCCAAAGACTGAAAACCATCTCAAACTCTTTTTCAACAATTCTGCCCGCATTGTAGATCTCAAAGCCAACTAACTTGGAGGCAACCGAAAACTTGAAAGTTTTGTCTTTCAAGAAACGAACCCGAAAAACTTGGGCATAACCACCAAACATTGCAAGGAGAGAGACACTAATCGTGCGAGCATCAAGCTTGAAAGATGCTCTACAAAAAGATACCACCAATGTGAATTATTTTTGACGAAAGCCCGGGGGGAAAACCACCGGGTGTCCAAACTTGGACCGCATATCCGCTTGAAACTTCTTGCCAAGATCAAAGTTGAGGGCATAGGGCACCATCTTGGTGGGAGGGGTGGCTACCGGGGCCAGAGTGGCCCCCGGTAGGAGGAGGGAGGTGGCCGCCGAGGCCAGAGTGGCCACCGGTGCAAGGTCTCCTAGGAGGCTAGGAGTGGTGGGACTGCCGGAGGCTAGGAGTAGTGGGACTGTGCCTTCATTACTAAGACGTCATAAGAAGTGAAACTGCTAAAATAACCAACATAAAGCAAACAAAACAATTTATTTTGTAACGAATGTGGCTTGGCAGAACCTGCATTGTAAAATTGCAGCAAAAGTAAGAAAACATGACAATAAATCAATAAGATTACTTGATGTGACACGATTGAATCCTTACCAGGATATCACTATGTTCAAGTTCTAAATTGAAGGTTGATCGTCCAATTACGGGTGGCATACAGGGCCCCCACTTACTCCCATAAGAAGGACAGTCCAAAGGTCGTGACAACTCGTCTGGAGCGAACATCCATGGGACTGGAAATCCTGGTGCGTGTGATAAACCCTGCAATGCATACATATATTGGAGTGTAACCATAATTGATAAACCGTCCTCACAAAAAAGATGATCTGGATACTTCAAAATATACAGACTGAATTGAGTGGACAAACATTAACATAGACTGTTCTCAGGACTCACCACATAGCAAAAGCGACAGTACTAAACCATACAGGGTTTACACACACAAATCAAGTACCGAACAATATTACTTACTACAGACAAGCAAAGTTGTACTAATTAAACTCAGCAGACTATTTCTTGCCACCGACCTACGGGATGTGCCCCACATAACTGATCAGGCCATGGACTTCGTGAGAGATGTCTACCGGCACCTTCACCATCTCATCAACCTTGGAGAACCTAACAAAGTGGTCTTTCCACTCATAAACATGACGATGAAGACAGTAGGCATCAGATTTGTCGGGAAGCTTCACAAGAACCACACCCTTCATAATCAAAGGCACAGCTAGGAAATTGTTGTGGTGAAGTACACCCTCGAGAACACGCCTGACAACAATGCTACAGGAAAAGACTTGTTCACGACATGTGGCTACAAGGACACAATAGCTGGATAGTTTAGTAGTAGAACGCATCCTTAGGTCTTCCAGTTCACACGGCATGACTTTGAAAACTTCATATCCACAGCTGACCTGGTTCTAATTCAAACAGAAACCAAATATTTTATTACTACCTCCATTCAGAAATATAAGGTGAATTTTGATATTTTACTCCATATAAGACTACATATACACACAAAAATGAGTGAACAAAGACACTAAAACATGTCTACATGAGATACACAAAAAAGTTAGAACATCTTATGTTTGTGAAGAGAGGGATTACTTGGAATATCTATAACACAAGTTACTGAGGCTACTATACTCTCTTACAAGGCATCAGAGCTAAAATCTTGCATTTCCTATAGCTAGCATTGATGTCCATAAAGTAGTTGAAAGTAATCTTTAAGAAATCAGTGTTATATGCAAAAATCATATGTATGTCAACCTCTCGCATGTTTTGGTAAAAAGAGCCATTTAGAACCGTCATTTGGCACACAAAAATCACATGCAAGATCGCCCAGAAAGTTGTACTACTAGTACTGCGTGTACATTACACAAACCTCGCATATTAGCAAGCACTTTGCAAGTTAGATGAAAAAACATGATCAAGATCTCCAAAAAGATCGTCAAGAAGAGATATTACCTGGACCGGCTTAACGAGGGATCCCGGAGAGGGGGGCTTGGATAGGGCGATGGCCTTGAGCTTGTCTGTGGTAGCCTCGGCGGGGTGCTTGCACTTCTTCGTACCCTGAGCCTCGATGGTTTTGGCCAGAGCCATAGACATCACTTCGGCCGTGCTCTAGGGTCCAGCAAGAAACTGTCAAATAGAAATAAAAGGAAAGAAACCATAATCACAAACCCTAAAGAAGAACAGAGAGGGAGTTAGGATCGGTCGCGGGGTTGCAAGACCGGGCCTTGGCCAGAAGCAACACCATTGATGCGCTCACATTTCCTTCTTTGGAGAGAAGAACAATGGCAGAAGCGCGTTGGGGTTTTCTTGAAGAAATGAGGGACAAGATGAAGGAGAAGCGAGTTGGGGTTTTCTTCAAGAGAGGAAGATGACGGAGAAGAGTGAAATGATGGTTGCTTCGTCCGTCCAACTTACTGCTGCAAAGGGCGGGTTTTGTGATTTGATGGCTCATTGGGCATTACTGCGGCGCTTCGACCGGGGTAGTCTACCATGCAGTTGTGCACTCTACTACGGAGTAATTTAGTGCATGGCAAGTGGACCCCGATGCTGGTTGTCCCACACGTCGACGAAAGTGAGTAGCAAGGTTCCCGATGACTGTTGAGGAGGATCCGCACGGTAGAGCGAGTCCACTGTTTCTTAAAAAAATGATTACATCAAGTGTTTCCACTCTTACGACGGAGGAGTGCGAAACACGGCATCCACTTGAACTTACACTACTAGTACTCCTACTACTAGGCATGTGCAGTGGTTCAATCATACGTCAGTACTATAATCTTGTTGTTATGTAGTAAGATATGACGAAAAAAATTGATGTTGTGCGCATGTCAACTATGAACAGTAATGTGACATGCCCCTTTTTTTACTGCCCGGTCGAGAATGAACGGTGAGATCAGTGTTAATAGAACTAGGTATACAGTGGACCGAGAGTACGGTGCTACAATACTCGACGGAACATGAATATGAAGCATGAATCTGTGTTAGGTAGGGTGTATGAAGGGTGCATGGGAGCAAATGTTCCCTTCTCAACCCACTTTTGGGTGTTTGGCTGAGTGCATGAAGGGTGCATGAGTCCACACTAGGTTAACGCAAATACACTAGGAGCATGCATGAAGAGAGCATGCATGAAAAGGGGTGCTGAGATGAGCATGCACGAAGAGGGAACAATTATGTTGACATGAGAATGCAACCAAATACACCCGCATGCTTTGTGCTACAGTGACTGATCTGCACCGTCTGAGTTTGATCCAACGGTCATGTTGCAACGAGACACGCCCATGCAGAGGACGCCTAAACACCACCAAAGTCCCTCTGCTTCTCGAGGCGCACGATGGTGGTGATGCAGGGTGCCACCACCCGCAGAGCCTGCTCCTGGTCGACGGGAGCTAGCTCATCAAAGATGGCGTCCAATGGCACGAATGGATTCCAGTGATGAAGCCCTGAGAAGATTCGCCCGGCAATGGCGACAGCCGTCCGCAACCCCTCCTTGTCCTGCTCCGCCCCCACCACCGCGCGAAGACGGCTCATCTCCTCGGAGATATAGGTGAAGAAGGAGACCAGGTCAGGAAGCCGCAGCTCGTTGAAGTCGATGGGGTGGTCGAACGGGTTTAGCCCGACGGCCGGCATGGTTGCGCTGGCACGACGGTAGGCATCGCGCAACCGTAACACGTGCGTGGCAACATGGTCTAGCAAGTGGTTGAGGCGATCCTGGACCTCGTCACGATCGGCCCGCTCGTGCTCTAGCTGGCTCGCCTGACCACCTATCGTATCTCCCACTTTCTGGAACAACGCTGCCGATGCCTCAAGCATCTTTGTGGTGGACTCCTGGCGCTTTTGAAGCTCCGTGAACTCCCACACATAAAGGAGGTGCATGGCACTCCTCTCCTCCTTGAGCTCACGGAGCTCCACGTCCTTTGCCCTGAGCTTCACATCCTTGGCCTGGAGCTCCTCTATCAGGCGCCTCACCTTAGACTCCGTGATCTGGTGCGCCGCCATGGAACCAGGTAGAAGCAATGGGGATAGGAAGCAAAGGGGGCAAAACGGCTGAAAGGCAATGCAATCTACGGGAAGGCGGAGGGAGCCAGCCAAGGAGCGGGGTGAATCTTTTAGTTTTCACCATGGGAAAACCCCAGTCGATGACTTTTCACATCAGGGAGCAGTGGGTTTTACACGCGGAGTCATCATGACTAATTGCTGCCGCGCCTGCTCCCGTAAAAAAAAATCCTGCCGCGTCTGCTGCACCCAAAGACCAAAGTAATGCAGCGGTTGATATTTAAATTTACCTACCGGCAATGCGAGAAAAAAGGTGTGAAAAAACAAATGTGGCGGTGGCCTAGCTAATCGGCCGCACTACTCCAACTAGCTAGCCACCGTGCTTCACTAATGTACTCGGCGGGAAGGGTGGGCTTTTGTGATTTGATGACTCATTTACTTGCTTCGGCGCTATGACCGAGGAGGACCCAAAAAACGCGCGGTAGGGCGTCCCATGTCTCGGCAACAAAGAAAATATTCGTGCACCACCCGGGAGGACCCAGAAACCGCGCGGTAGGGTGTGCCACGTCTCGGAGCAGAGGAAAAATGTAAGTGTTAAAATATACTGTATCAGACGTACTACCTATGGTTCGAACTCGGGACCCAGCCAGTCGGTCGAAAACTAGCCAGACAGCTTCATCATGCTAACGTGGCAGGGAGGATAGGTGTGGTTAGGTCCGTCTTGACCAGCCACAACGTCTCTTGTTCTAGGTGATTCATCTATTTTCCAAGCATTTTTTAGTTATAATAACACCACGGCAAGCTCGCGCCACTCTTTATGTTTGCCCGTGTGTCTAAAGGTTGTAGTACATGGAGAGGAGAGAGAGATATCTCAGACATGGGACCCACTAGTAAGTAAGTCAATGTTCATGCATGTGTTGACGAGCCACTCCCTCTACTCTACTCAACGTAATACTACTGTATAAAATCAAGTTATGCGACAAAGCCAACAACTGTTGTTGTTTCAGGCTATCGACGTACGCTTTGTAGTCCAGGTTACAGGCTCGAATCTCATCCTTCAGATTTGTTAGTTTTAGGTCCAAATTTGATCAATGACAAGTGGGACCCCCGTGTGTTGTTCCGATATTTCAGTGTAGGAGGTTTTTATTGCACAAACACTTTGCGCGGTTAGACAAGTTACGGCACCAGTTACACATATTTTGCAAGTTTAGGAACAAAAATGACAGCGGCATAGAATATCACGTGCTCCCCGCAGCTTAGATGCTATGGTGATACGAGATTTTACGTCCTTGGATCCGAGATCCAATGGCTTGGGAGTAGTCTTTGTAATTATGCGTAATTTCCAAACTCTTCAAGGGTTTTTTTGCAAAAAAAAATCTGGCCTCGTGTGAGCCGCTGGATCTTGCATCCAACAACTCCTAGTAGCTCATATTAGGTGCTCCCCGTAGCTTAATTAGCCGCTACGGTGATACGAGCATCTAGCTTGTTGGATCTGAGATCCAATGCCATGTGCATAGTGTTTGTACTTTCTACACAATTCACAAACTCTTTGAGGCTTATATTGCAAAAACATTCAAACCTCCTACTGTGAGCCGTTAGATCTCCCGGGAACTCATATCAACATAGAATCTACGGTGTGGGAGCACCTCATATTCTCCCGTGCGAGAAAACATCAGGTGCTCTCGCAACTTGGATGCTACGGTGATATGAACTTCGAGGTCGTTCGATCTCAGATCCAATGGCATCTGAGTAGTCTTTGTGCTTGTGAGTAGTTCTCAAAATCTTTGGGGACTTTTCTGCAAAAAACATTCAAACCACCAAGGAGTTATTGGATCTCCGATCCAACGGCTCCGAGGAGCTTGTATCACCACAGCATCTAAGGTGTGGTAGCACGTGATATTCTTACATGCAAGAGAAATGAGGTCCTCCCTCATCTTAGATGCTACGGTGATACATGCTTTGAGGCTATTGGATATCGGATCCAAGGGCATCTGAGTAGTTTTTGTACTAATTGTGTGCAATTCCCAAACTCATTAAGGTTTCTTGTAAAAATATTAGGACATCATGTGAGCCGCTAGATCTCAGATCTACTAGCTAACTCGTATCACCATATAGCATCTAAGGTGTCGGGCCACATGATATTCTCCCAGAGGGGGGTGCACAACCCATCGGTGTTTGGGAGGGTGGGGACAAATATAATGTTCAAAAAATATAATCTAAACAATCCTAAAAAGAGCTTCACAATTTTATCTAAGGTCGAGGGGTTACCCCACAACAATCTACATAGCTCCGCCTATGCAAGAGGTGTAGTGGGAGCGTCTATGTGTGAGAGAGACGACGCGAGAAAGCAAGGTCAATTGAGTCATTTATAGAGGGAGAGATCGAGTGAGTGTGGCTTAGCATACACTCGAATGTTAAAGATGATAGACTGAGATATCGTGTGGCGTAGCTGCAGTGAGGGCTGGAGGGAGATAGTTACCGAGAGAGTGGCCTAGATAGACTTTGTGTGTGCGTGCACGGTGAAGGTGTTTTACAAAGGCAACGTATGTGTCTTGAGAGAGAGGGGGGAGGGTTTGTCATGGAGGGCACGACGAGGCTGTGTGTGAGAAATACATTTGTTGAGAGTGTGAGGGCGGGCGTGACATAAATGGACATCGAAACATGAAGAGAAATAATGAGCGCGTGTGTGTCGGATACCAATAACTCTATTAACAAAGAAATGAAGATCGGTCAATACATGAAGTATGTGTGGTAAGGGGGGCGATGGAGAGACCTAAACACAACATTTGCATGTACATAGTACTAGACTTAATATTCATGTTTCAGTTTACTATGCATTTAAAATATTTAATTGAGGACCATGCATGGCTTACATTTTATTTTTGAATTTGTGTCATACATGCATGGTCTGGAAAAATAGATGCACTATACTTACTAGATTGTTGTTGTATTGGTGTGTGTGTGTGTGTGCGCGCGCTCATATGCTTGAATACATACAAAGTTTTCTCACCACCATACCGTTCATCTTTTTTAATTTGAATTTGCAATGAAAAACTTACTGTGGATACCATGAAATGTGAAATCCACGTTGAGATGACTATATCACAAACTCACTATAATTCAAGAACTCGTCATAAATCAATTACCGTGCCTTTTGGAATGACCAGTTATTTGCAAGGAAAATATGGGCATTGTAATACATATAGATTCGTTCGGCAATTTAAAAAAAAGATTACTTTTGCATTCTCAAATGGTAGCACCCAAGGGCGTACCAGCCAGACCCAGGCTTGTGTCCTGCTGGTGGCATGCGCGGTACGCACATTAGCCAAACCCAACCAAAAGAACCGCGATATTAAACTTCGCGCCTCCACTCGAGCCTCCGCGTTTCGAGTCAAAATATCTCGCGGCCAGAATTCCTGCCCTAGGAAATTCCCCTCATGTCCCCGGTCCATAATGACTACCGATGAAGAATGGAGGGATGCTTTAGTAACTAGCCCACGTTACCTACCATGTCGAGCACGGTTCATTTCCCTCGGTCGCCGCTACCCAAGGTCACTCGTCAACTCCATTGCCTAGTACTAATAGTACTACACCAGGATGAGCACAGAATGGAGCTCCATTTGTTCATGCCTACTAGAGTTACCATATCACGCAATGCACTCGTACAGAGGGATTATCCTTTTACTCTGCATATATAACTTGTGTGAAGTCAAATTAAGCAAAATGTTTGACCAAATCCTTTCTTAAGAAATATTAACATCTACAACAGTAAAGATGTATCGCTTGAAAATTTATGTCATGATGCAGGTAATGATATTGTTTCGAATCCTGGATTTTAAATTCCAGAAAATCCAAAACTCACCTAAAATTCATGAAACTGAGCATGGTCTCGTGATATGGCACAAAAAGGTTGTCGTAATTTTTTTGTTCAATTTGAGACAAGCTGCTTATGAAAAGTTGCACCAATGAAGAGCCAAGGTATTTTGGAACAAAGACCTGTCACGTTAACACGAACGGTTTCACTATTCAAACCATGGGCGTCAGACCTAGATGCCTCCACGCGTCCCGCTTCTCATCGGCAGGTGTCGTCCGAGCAAGTGTGTGAGTCCACGGGAGGCGTGCTAGCAGAACGCTGCGTCAGCTGACCGGGAGGCGTGCGAACAGGCCGCTGTACCGGCTCACCGGGAGACGGGCCTTTGACCAAGCTCCGCCGCCGACCTTCCTCCCAACTGCCCCCTGTTTTAATGGCACCGGCGCCAGCGCCACAGTTTAAATCACCGCCGTACTCCCCGGTCTCGCTACAATCTTCTCTCTTCCTCTCCGATTCTCCTGTCGTCTACCTCCAACCAGTCTGACCTCACTGTACGCCATGCCGCATCATGATGGGATGCCCTTAGTCTTCCAGTTTCCTAAGGAAGACACCCAGCTAGAGTCTCAAGAACATAAGGCGCTTTGGGACGAGCTTGAACTGGCCTTGCGGGAAGACGAAGACACCGCGCCTATCCCTGCTCCCGTTCCAGCTCCTGTCGCCCCGACTGTGCCAGCGCCCATCCCCGTGGCATTGATGGGCTGGGAGCCGCATGTTGTCACCGAGCTAGAAGCCACGGGGTTCCATGAGGTCCCCGCTGACTTTCACGCGCCCGTGCACCTGCCAGGGCATGCGCCTGTGCATGCACTGACGCGCGCGCCCGTGCCGGTGCCCGTGCACAAGAATGTCTCCGCCGTGCCGTTGCCAGCTCATGTCCCTGCGCCGGTGCCAGTGCCCCCCTCAGTGGCATGGATCGCCGCCATCGACCGCTTCCTTGCACCAACGCTAGTCGCCGCCTCCCGCCAGTTGACTGGCTCCTGGAGACCGAAGGCCAGAACATTATGGCCTTCCTTGAAGCTAGGGCCAATGTCATGGAGTACGCCAACAACGGCGGAAGAAGCGGCCGTCGCCGCCGGTCAGTGGCCCAACGACACACAGAGCAAGGCAGAGGAGCTGCTTCCCGCTGCAAGACGCCTCCGCTACTACCGCGTGATCTAAATTTTCCATGAAAAACGTTCAGATTGCCTTGCTTAAGATCCAAACGTTTGGGATTTATCATTTCTGTTTATTTTAGTTCGATCATGGTATGAATGTAAAGTCGTAGTCTGACTGAATGAAATCTATGGTTTGATCGATTGAATGTTCTGCTAGAGCCGTATCAAATTAAATATAAAAAGTCATGAAGCGACATGTATTCCTTCTCATAGCAAACATTTCATATTAAATACCACGTCAATTCCAAATACTATTTTAGGGAAGTCAATTCCAAATACTTGTAGGGCGCGACCAGTCCCCTTGTTCGAGCACTAGGCGATACATCTATTTATCCATGCATTTAATTATTAGTAGATAAATAGTACTACTACTAGCCTAACTTGTTCATCACGGTCACTTTTGTTCCTAAACTTGTTACATACTAGTATGTGAAACTGCTACCGTAGCTTGTGAACACATCCAGATACAGTCAATGGCAACACTGCCCGCGTGTTCTTCATGTTCGCCCATGCGTCTAAACGTAGAAGGGGAGGAGAGAGAGAGAGCAGACATGGAACCCACCAGTAAGTAAAGGGGAACAGTACATGCTGAGAGCCAGTCCCACTAATCTACTAAAATTAATATCAAAACATGTTATTCATTAAATAGGCCGTGGTAATATAAAAACATTATATCAACGAAGGGGAGTACAACAAACGTTGCTACTATGTTGCCTACTGACGTGCGGCTGGAAGGCCCTGTTCGCATGTTTGATCCTCATCCTTTTTCATTTTTAATTTATATATGGGTCCAAATTTGTTCCATGACAGGTGGGCCCCCCGATGTGTAGTTTGTAGCACTTTAATTTCTGGGTCCAAATTTGTTCCATTACAGGCGGACTCTCGGTGTGTAGTTTGTAGCTTATTTGTATTAATTAAAGAGAACACCAGAGTTTTTTTTGCAAAAATACCATGGTGCGACATGGAAGGCGAGAAAGGGCTTGCGAGAGAGCGGTGACTGAGCCAGAGGGAAATCAATTGGGGGAGGGGCGGGGGTTGCAACGGTGTTTGGAGTAGTTCCGGACCGAATGCTACAAAAATATAATCTAAACCCACCGGAATAAATGCCTTCACAAATTAATCCAAGGTTGGAGTCCCCCTCGCAATGTAAATAGCTCCGACTCTTCGAGGGATGGAGAGGTAGCTTCAATGTGTGGAATAGACGGTGTGAGAAAGCGAGGTCAATCGAGACATAGATAGATAGAGAGACAAAGTGAGTGTGGCCCGGCATTTGTTGAAAAGATATATATGCTCTGGAGAGATATTGTCCGATTGAGCTTTTGCAAAGGGTGAGGGCTGTAAGAGAGAGCTTGAGAGATGATCCAGACACAGACGTCTAGATATATCATTTGTGCGTGGGAGGAAGCAAGGTCAATCGATACATAGATAAAGAGAGAGAGATTGAGCGAGTGTGGGTCGTCATGCGGTCGAAAGAGTGAGACGGGCTGTAAAGAGTGACCTAAATAGACAATGTGCGTGAGAGAGTATACAATATGAATATGTCGAATTGGGCCCAAACATGGAGATATATCGTTAGTGTGTGAGAAAGAGCGAGGTCAATCGAGACATGCATAAAGAGAGAGAGAGAGAGAGAGATTGAGCGAGCGTGGGCCACCATGAGGTTGAAAGAGTGAGACGGCTTGGAGAGACTGACCTAGATAGACAATCTGTGTGAGAGAGTATAGAGTGTGTCGATCGAGGGCAGAACAGGGAGATATATCATTTGTCTGTGAGAGAAAGTGAGGTTAATCGAGACTTAGATAAAGAGAAAGAGAGAGATTGAGCGAGTGTGGGCCGCCGTGCGGAAGAAAGAGTGAGATGGTCTCGAGAGAGTGACCTAGATAGACAATGTGCGTGCGTGCGGGCAAGAGGGGGGTCTAGATGTAACATCCCCAGATCTTAGCCCTGTCATTAAGCCAATTATGTTGCCTTGTCATCATGATCAGTAAGCTAATCTGCCACTTGTCTAGAATCAAAGTCATTTTCCAATTCAAATTGCATGTCAAATAATCATTTCTTCAAACTGCAAAACTAGAATGTTCATATTATTGCAAATATTCCCAAAGCAATTATAAAATATAATCAATATTAATTGAGTTAGTTAAGTGACTCTAACATCAAGGAGCAGTACCAAAACAGCACCCCTTTAATCCATTTCTTTTAATCCAAAATTCTAATGAAATCATTTAAACTCCAAACCATTTTCTGGCAGTGCGGTATGTTGCCTAGTAATTAATTAGACAAAGCTCATATTTTACAAAATGGAAATAATGCTAAAAGAATTACAAAGCAGAAATAAAAACTGAAAACAGAAAAGAAAGAAACAAGTAAAAAGGAAAAAGGCCACTGTTGGCTGGGCCTTAGTGCACAGTGTGCAGGCCCAGCCCAACAGTCCCATCGCCGTCTCCCTCCTCCCCGTGTCGCCGTCGCCGAGGTCACGCGTGCGCGCTCCGGTGTGGAGGCGACAGCGTGACGCCACCGATGATCGGGGAAGGATAAGGGCGAGCCCATCCATCTCCCCTGGACGCCTCCTCCATTTCCCCTCCCCTCGCTTGCTCGCCCCTCTCTCTCTGCCCCGTCACCGAGCGTGGTAGCCGCCGCCGCCCCGCACCACCGCGGCAAGGAGCCGCCTCATGTCATGCGGTCATGTCCAGAGGGACCGACGTGTCCGCCTACGCCGCCTACGCTGACGAACGTGAGCTCAATGCCACCGCAACGTCGGGATCGACATCATCTTCTACCTCCAGCCGCCGCCGATCCCCGCGTCGATCCCGTCGCTCGGCGCTACTAAGCTACTCAATGAGCTTTTCTTACGCTCCCCGGTGAGCCTCCGCCTTGTTTCCCCCTCTTCCCCTGCGCTCCTACGTCCTCTAGCTTCCCGGCCCGCCCGAGCCGAAGCTCGGCTCCGCCATTGCCGCCGCACATGAGCTCCGCAAGCTCTCCAGCACTCGCGCGTGCAACGGGCGTGCTCCCGAGCGGCTCTGGAGTCGAACGCCACCCCCAACTAGGCCATTAGTCCACCCCGCCTCATCTCCGAACAGAGCCCGAGCGCCGCCGCAGCCCCGCTGGCTGACGCTGCTGCCACAGCACGGCTCCGGCACCCCTACGGCCACCGATCGACTCGGGCAAGAGCACTCGTTCGAATGCCACTGGTTGCGGCCGATCTAATCCATCATAGAGGATTTCCAGCGCGGTCCCGCGCGTCGCCGCCGTCGGTTAAGCTCGTTGGCGCGCGCCGGTGTTTAAACGCCGGCGGGACCCACGCGTCAGTGAGGTTAACCCCTAACCCAGCTGCTCCACTTCCACTGAATGGTGGGACCGGGTATTGTAGCATATAGGATTAGTGCTAATTAAACCACTAACAGATGTATCACTGACAGACTGGGCCCATGAATTAAACAGACTGATTAATTAAACTATATCATAGTTAAACTAATTAGAGACTGACCATTGGGTCCCACTGGACCCAGTTGACTGGTCAACCAGCTGACTGGACCAGTCCACTCACTGACTGGTGGGTCCAGTGGGCCCCATTGACTGGTCAAGCCCTCAGTTGACTTGCTGATGCAGTAGTGATGTCATGCTGACGTCATATACCAGTTTTAAAATATCTGTTAAATTAAATAATTCAGAATATTGATAAAACTAGATTAATTGATAGAAAATAAACCGTAGCTCGGATGAAAATACTTTGTATATGAAATTTGCTCAGAACGACGAGACGAACCCGAATACGCTCTCCGTTTATCTGTCACATACCCCTAACTTCCTGAACATGTAACCTTCCCTCCGGTTCATCAGTCTGACAGATGCCAGGATATTTTCCCGCTTCATCTGCGACGTGTATCGCCGCGTTAGGTAACCCCTAACACCGCGTAGTGCCATGTATTGTTTTGTGATTGCTTTTGTTGCCGGGTATTTATTTATTTATTCTCCCCCTTTCTTCCCGGTAGACCCCGAGACCGCTGACAATGCCCTGGAGATCGACTACTACACCGTCGGAGTTCATTTTTCACCTGCCAAGCAACCAGGCAAGCACCCGCCTTTTGAGCATATCGATATTGTCTATTCGCTTCTCCCTTATGCTTGCATTAGAAGTTACTGCTGCTGCTGTTATCCTATTTCTGCTGCATAGCCTGTTTATTTTACCCTGCTATTGTTACCTACCTGCTTATCCTAAATTGTTTAGTATAGGTTGGGTAGAGACCCATCAGAGACCCCACTAAACACGACTGCCCCGCTGGATTAACAGAAGACCCGATCAACGGGATCGAAGACCAGGCCCCGGCACCGCACATCACTTCCCCCTAGTTGCTCGACACTACTGTGTTACTATCGAGTGCCGAGGGTGATACCTCGTCAGCACTTCTGATGATAACCTTGTAGGTTAGTTAATCGGTCATGGTCAGCGAGGGTGATTCCTCCTACACCATCCCCGATAATGACGTCGTCGTGCAACTTCTCAAGTGTGGACCTCGAGGGTGATTCCTCCTTCGTTCACCTTGAAAATAACATCAGGTGGAATTCCATCGAGGGTGATTCCTCAGGGTTCCCCTTGGTGTTAGACACACGGTTACTATGGTTACTATGACTTTGCAATGAACTGTGTTACTAAAGACGGGTCGGCCCTGAGGTGTACCCACGCGAGCTTAATTGCGAGAGATGTGGAGTCGGGTGGACCTGGATGGTGCCCGAGAGCTGAACACGAGGCATGGCCAGGCATTCTTAGCCCTTGCCGCAAGTCCTCGAGACGGGGCGACGGGGTCACATCTTTTGTGAGTCTCTGCTCGTTACCGCACTACCAACACACTAACAGTTTGGATTTTGATCCGAGGGGCCTCTGGCCTGATAGCACTGACCATCACGTGGGCATAGTATGGGCGTTCTGCATCGTATACATCAGCCGAAGCTCTATAGACGTTAGCGAGGAGCGGCCCGCTTTGGATTGGACTGGTTAAGCCCGCGCTTGTATTAAGGGGGCTAGGTCTGCTTCCGGAGCGTCCTTGCAACGTGCAGGGTTCCCAGGGCGAAGGCCCAAGTCCGGCGTGCTGACCTCTCTTTAGAGCCGAGGTCGGGTTGCGGTGTGTCGTTTGGCCTAGGCCGGGCATGACTCAGAAAAGTGTGTCCGACCGGAGTTAATCGTGCGTGGTGGGTAAGTTGGTGCAACCCTGCAGGGAAGAAACAATCTATCGATAGCCTGTCCTACGGTAACGGACACTCAGAGTTGTATCCCGATCGGTACAACTAGAACTGGTGACTTGAGATGATAACTGGATAGTATGGCTCTGGGATTGCTTTCTCGCAGGGAGTCGAGGAAGAATCTCTGGGCGAGGTTGATGACATTACTAATACTTTACATTATGTTAATCTGCACTCTTCTAATGCTGCAAGACCAATGAAGATGCTTGAAGATGCTAGTCTTCGATAGAACTAGGCTTTCCTCTCTATTCTAGCATTTCTGCAGCGCAGTCCACATATACAGCCTTCCTTTGAAAATGTTGCATATGTAGTGTAGATCCTTGATTGCTGAGTACTTCGGATGAATACTCACATTTGCTTTGCTTTCTTTTTCTCCCCATATCCATTTGTCGCAACCAGAGGACGGAGCCCCTGAGCCAGTTGCACCCGCCGACGGCTACTACTACTACTACTACTACTACCCTCCCGGCGAGTACTACTACGAGGAGCCGACCGACGACCAAGAGTAGGTTCGGAGGGTCCTAGGCAGGAGGCCTACACCTTTCGATCGTAGTGTTTTATTTTGCCCCGCCTTTCTAAAGGCCTAGCTGTAACTCTGTTATATCTATACCCAGATATCTGATGCTTCCGCTAACACTTGTATGCCATCGAGCTATGTATTCGAGCCCTCGAGGCCCTGGCTTGTAATATAAAGCTTGTATGACTATTTATGTTTTAGAGTTGTGTTGCGATATCTTCAAGTGAGTCCTTAGGCTTGATCGTGTGCATTTGCGAGTATGGTTAGTGCACGATTAAGCCGGGGTCATCATAGGTTGGTATCAGAGCCGATTGCCTATAGGAACACCCCTTTCCAACTCCTTGGCCGAAGTTGAGTCTAGTGGTCCAAAACCGTTTTACTAACTTGGCTGTGTGGCTTACGGGCCCACGTCACCAACTGGGTGGTATTAGGATCTTTTATTCCTCGTTTTTACTCTGGGACTCCGATCTCTCTTCTTTTCGGGTTAAATGAATTTGCTAACTCCAACACTAGGTTCTCGTAACCACTTTCTCCCAGAGAGCCCCCCCCCTCATTCCAGAAGATGGCGTGTCATCATCAGAAGACTCCGAAGATACTCCTCGAAGTTTCCCGAGACCCTGTGCCCACTGCTTTGCAGTTCCTGACCACCGATAAATCCTGACGAATAACTACTTACACCCGTCGTACATATATTCATTCCAGGTACTCTTTTGTTCCATCTGACATATCGAAAGACTATCCGACATTTCGAAAATCCTCTGAACCTGCTGCCTTGCAGTTCCTTTCCGTCTGAACACACATACGAATAAATCCTCATACTTACACGGGGTCCGTTCATCCCAAATTATTCAAGTGGTTTCCAGAACACATTGAATTGCTATCTGATCCTCCGAAAATTCTCTGCAGCCTAGTGCTCCCAAAATTCTTACCTGCTTTCATTATGATTAATTCCATATGTCTATTAATCTTATCGACATCCATTGTCGCTATCAATTTTGAGTTCCTTGATTCATTATGTATGTGACTGCTTACTATTATCAATTAATCCTTAGGAACTTTCTTTTCCGGCTCAGACATTATTCCGAACATGAGCTGGTTCTCGCCATCTAATTCTATTCAACATACTCATCTTTTTATCAGAGCCTCTACCTCTGATCCCCCGATTTTGGAATCGTAAACCCTTCGTATTCAAGCTTTGGCTTATTCAGATGATCTCATAAACCGATTCCTCTGCATTCCTTCTTCTTCGGGTGGATTACCGATACTCACACCACATCCTATGCGGACCACCTGATCTTTTGGTGGATTACTATCCGGCATCTCCTTCGCATTTTAAATCATTGATGACTTTCCCCTGCTACAAAATGCCTCTGGTGAATTGCATCATCTACTTCGTATTGCCAGCCCTTTGCTTTCGAGCATGTATCCGTCGCTCCTGTTAGTGTGTCGTATAGATCCGTAAAATGCCCCTATGGGTTGTGTCTATGCCTTCGCTAGCTGAGAGAACACACAAGGCTTCATGTGCCATACCTTCTGGTATTCCACCAATTAAACTTTCAAACTCTAACATTCTTAACAGAGAGCAGTGAATGAGAAGTTATTCATTAAAGAAGTGGGAGTCGACCTTGAACTGTGTGTTCATGCCCATGGACCCGATGTGGAACTTATCATGGAAGCTTCTTGTGATGATGATAATCCCCTTGTTATAAGTTCATCTGGTATCTAAGTTTGGTCCTTTGCAACCATGTTTCCGACCATGATTGTTCCCCTTTGATTCCATTTCTTGGACAAGTTAAAGCACTTGTCTTCTACAGATCAATGCATCTCCGCAACCTCTATTTTGATCTTCCTTGAATATTACCCCCTGGCATCTCGAGAATATCAAGGGAACTACATAACTTCTTATGAGTTCTTCATCAACTATTATCGATCACTAATTCCAATTTTTTCACGGGTTCTGAGTTGTTTGTTACTCGAGAACCCCAGTAAGTGAATCGAATTTCGCACTCCGATTCGATAACTCTAAGTAATTTTCGTTGCTTACGAGTTTAATAATCCTTCCAGTCATTCCTAACCTGATCGGCTATATCCCTATCATGCTAAATTTTAACTGTGCTACCTGGTCCTCATGCCCGGAGCAACTTCCGACGATGAACGAAGCTTACGTCGATCTTCCTCATCCTATCATTTCACCAAGAACAACAAGCTTGATTTCGAGCTTGTGTCGTATTCGTGATTTCAATAACCTTTCGCTTCATCATTCCCTTTTGCTAGATGTCGTCGCTGCTCAATGGCATCTTCATAGAGTCTCTCGACAAAACTTGTCGTGACCACCGTCAACACTTTGGCTTCTTCAGAGATGTCAATTGAATTCATGGCTAGAAATACCACCCCTGCCCCTCGATGATTTGGGATATCATCGATGACATCTTGACTTTCTGCCAACACAGACCTGGTTATGCTTGGTTACTCCCTACGCACTGAGATAACCTTGGAATTGTTTCTCGGTATCTCTTGACATCTTCGAACCCAATCTTTACTTGACACCATATCATTGCTGCCTCGAAGCATGACTGTGGTATTCCGAACACCAACATGAACATTGGAAGCACATTGCCAAATGTTTCTCGATCAATTATCCAAACAGCGTTGTATGGGTAATATCATGATTCTTCCCTCGCCCCCTTTATCCAAATGCCTTTAAACTTGCTGTCATATCATGTATATCATGCTCCGCTTTTCCTTGGGAAGGATATACTCGCAATTCTTGTGTGTAAACACATTTCCCTTTCCATTGGTTTGTTTAATCTGATAAATTCATTCTCCTTTCCATTGGATTGCTTAATCTCTCAGATAATCTATATGGTCTAAGCAGAGATAATTCCCTATTTATGAAAACATCTCGGTCTACCACTCAGTCAGTAAGACCCTGTTACCATTGTTGATGACATTCTGGTAACCACCGATGGACGAGAACTTTGCATTATTGGTCCGCCTCGTTCCACGAGCAGGAAAATGGTTCGCTTCATCCCTCGCCCTTGGTACCGATGTTGTCGCCGACATAACTAACAGGCTATTCTCTGACATACCTTGTTGTCGTGACCGGTAAGATGTCACCGTTCCCCCTACTTTTGATCGACACCCCCTACAGTTCCACAGGATCGGAACCTGACTCTCCTGTTCATCCTTGATTCCGAAGTATCCCATGCTCTTGGTTTTGTGTGTTATCACGAGCCACCCTCGAGAGATGATCTACTCCTTATACCCTGAACCCCTGTTCACACTTCATTCAAGTATCGATCGAATGTCCATTCGCTTCTTACTTCTTATCGCGCCTTCATACTTTGCTCTCGATGTTTTCCTAAGTTCCATCTCGAGAGAAACTTCTGCCACATCTCCTGTATTATCCACCAGATGATCGACCTTGTAAGGGTCAGTTCGCCCGAAGTTACCCTTTTCTTCCCCACTTAAATCTCAGGACGAGATTTCTTGTAGTGGAGGAGATTTGTAACATCCCCAGATCTTAACCCAGTCATTAAGCCAATTAAGTTGCCTTGTCATCATGATCACTAAGCTAATCTGCCATTTGTCCAGAATCAAAGTCATTTTCCAATTCAAATTGCATGTCAAATAATCATTTCTTCAAACTGCAAAACTAAAATGTTCATATTATTGCAAATATTCCCAAAGCAATTATAAAATATAATCAATATTAATTGAGTTAGTTAAGTGACTCTAACATCAAGGAGCAGTACCAAAACAGCACCCCTTTAATCCATTTCTTTTAATCCAAAATTCTAATGAAATCATTTAAACTCCAAACCATTTTCTGGCAGTGCGGTATGTTGCCTAGTAATTAATTGGACAAAGCTCATATTTTACAAAATAGAAATAATGCTAAAAGAATTACAAAGCAGAAATAAAAACTGAAAACAGAAAAGAAAGAAACAAGTAAAAAGGAAAAAGGCCACTATTGGCTGGGCCTTAGTGCACAGTGTGCAGGCCCAGCCCAACAGTCCCATCGCCATCTCCCTCCTCCCCGTGTCGCCGTCGACGTGGTCACGCGCGTGCGCTCCGGTGAGGAGGCGACAGCGCGAAGCCACCGACGATCGGGGAAGGATAAGGGCGAGCCCATCCATCTCCCCTGGACACCTCCTCCATTTCCCCTCCCCTCGCTCGTTCGCCCCTCTCTCTCTCTTCCCCGTCACCGAGTGTGGTAGCCACCGCCGCCCGGCACCACCGTGGCCAGGAGCCGCCTCACGTCACGCGGGCATGTCCAGAGGGACCGACGTGCCCGACTATGCCGCCTACGCCGACGAACATGAGCTCAACGCCACCGCAATGTCGGGATCGACATCATCTTCTACCTCCAGCCGCCGCCGATCCCCGCGTCGATCCCATCGCTCGGTGCTACTAGGCTACTTAACGAGCTTTTCTTACGCTCCCCGGTGAGCCTCCGCCTTGTTTCCCCCTCTTCCCCTACGCTCCTACGTCCTCTAGCTTCCCGGCCCGCCCGAGCCGAAGCTCGGCTCCGCCATTACTGCCGCACATAAGCTCCGCAAGCTCTCTAGCACTCGCGCGTGCAACGGGCGCGCTCCCGAGCGGCTCTGGAGTTGAACGCCGCCCCCAACTAGGCCATTAGTCCACCCCGCCTCGTCTCCGAACGGAGCCAGAGCGCCGCCGCTGCCCCGCTCACTGACGCCGCCGCCACAGCACGCCTCCGGCACCCCCACGGCCATCGATCGACTCGCGCAGGAGCACTCGTTCGAATGCCACTGGTTGCGGCCGATCTAATCCATCGTAGAGGATTTCCGGCGAGGTCCCGCGCATCGCCGCCGTCGGTTGAGCTCGCTGGCGCGCGCCGGTGTTTAAACGCCGGCGGGACCCACGCGTCAGTGAGGTTAACCCCTAACCCAGCTGCTCCACTGTCGCTGAATGGTGGGACCGGGTACTGTAGCAGATAGGATTAGTGCTAATAAAACCACTAACAGATGTATCACTGACAGACTGGGCCCACGAATTAAACATACTGATTAATTAAACTATATCATAGTTAAACTAATTAGAGACTGACCACTAGGTCCCACTGGACCCAGTTGACTTGTCAACCAGCTGACTGGACTAGTCCACTCACTGACTGGTGGGTCCAGTGGGCCCCATTGACTGGTCAAGCCCTCAGTTGACTTGCTAACATAGTAGTGATGTCATGCTGACATCATATACCAGATTTAGAATATCTGTTAAATTAAATAATTCAGAATATTGATAAAACTTGATTAATTGATAGAAAATAAACAGTAGCTCGGATAAAATACTTTGTACATGAAAGTTGCTCAGAACGATGAGACGAACCCGAATACGCTCTCCGTTTATCTGTCACATACCCTTAACTTCCTGAACATGTAACCTTCCCTCCGATGCATCTGTCTGATAGATGCCAGAGCCGGGAAAATATCCCAGATATTTTCCCGCTTCATCTGCGACGTGTATCGCCGCGTTAGGTCACCCCTAACACCACGTAGTGCCATGTATTGTTTTGTGATTGCTTTTGTTGCCGTGTATTTATTTGTTTCTTCTCCACCTTTCTTCCCGGTAGACCCCAGGACCGCTGACGATGCCCTGGAGATCGACTACTACACCGTCGGAGTTCCTTTTTCATCTGCCAAGCAACCAGGCAAGCACCCCCCTTTTGAGCATATCGATATCGCCTATTCTCTTCTCTCTTATGCTTGCATTAGAAGTTACTGCTGCTGTTGTTATCCTATTTCTGCTGCATAGCCTGTTTATTGTAACCTGCTATTGTTACCTACCTGCTTATCCTAAACTGTTTAGTATAGGTTGGGTAGAGACCCATCAGAGACCCCACTAAACACGACTGCCCCGCTGGATTGACAGAAGACCCGATCAACGGGATCGAAGACCAGGCCCCGGCACCGCACTTCACTTCCCCCTAGTTGCTCGACACTACTGGGTTACTATCGAGTGCCAAGGGTGATACATCGTCAGCACTTCTGATGATAACCTTGTAGGTTAGTTAATCGGTCGTGGTCAGCGAGGGAGATTCCTCCTACACCACCCCCGATAACGACGTCGTCGTGCAACTTCTCAAGTGTGGACCTCGAGGTTGATTCCTCCTTCATTCATCTTGATCATAACATCAGGTGGAATTCCATCGAGGGTGATTCCTCAGGGTTCCCCTTGGTGTTAGACACACGGTTACTATGGTTACTATGACTTTGCACTGAACTGTGTTATTAAAGACGGGTCGGCCCTGAGGGGTACCCGCGCGAGCTTAATTGCGAGAGATGTGGAGTCGGGTGGACCTGGATGGTTCCCGAGAGCTGAACACGAGGCATGGCCGGGCATTCTTAGCCCTTGCCGCAAGTCCTCGAGACGGGCGACGGGGTCACATCTTTCGTGAGTCTTTGCTCGTTACCGCACTACCAACACACTAACGGTTTGGATATTTGATCCGAGGGGCCTTTGGCCTGATAGCACTAACCATCACGTGGGCATAGTATGGGCGTTCTGCATCGTATACATCAGCCGAAGCTCTATAGACGTCAGCGAGGAGCGGCCGGCTTTGGATTGGACTGGTTAAGCCCGCGCTTGTATTAAGGGAGCTAGGTCTGCTTCCGGAGTGATCTCGCAACGTGCAGGGTTCCCAGGGTGAAGGCCTAAGACCCCTGGGGGCATAGGTTAGTCCGGCGTGCTGACCTCTCTTTAGAGCCTAGGTCGGGTTGCGGCGCGTCGTTTGGCCGAGGCCGGGCATGACCCAGAAAAGTGTGTCTGGCCGGAGTTAATCGAGAGTGGTGGGTAAGTTGGTGCACCCCTGCAGGGAAGAAACAATCTATCGATAGCCTGTCCTACGGTAACGGACACTCGGAGTTGTATCCCAATCGGTACAACTAGAACTGGTGACTTGAGATGATAACTGGATAGTATGGCTCTAGGATTGCTTTTTCGCAGGGAGTCGAGGAAGAATCTCTAGGCGAGGTTGATGACATTACTAATATTTTACATTATGTTAATCTGCACTCTTCTAATGCTGCAAGACCAATGAAGATGCTTGAAGATGCTAGTCTTCGATAGGACTAGGCTTTCCTCTCTATTCTGGCATTTCTGCAGCCCAGTCCACATATACAGCCTTCCTTTGAAAATGTTACATATGTAGTGTAGATCCTTGCTTGTTGAGTATTTCGGATGAGTACTCACGTTTGCTTTGCTTTCTTTTTCTCCCCATATCCATTTGTCGCAACCAGAGGATGGAGCCCCTGAGCCAGTTGCACCCGCCGATGGCTACTACTACTACTACCCTCCCGGCGAGTACTACTACGAGGAGCCGACCGACGACCAGGAGTAGGTTCGGAGGGTCCTAGGCAGGAGGCCTACGCCTTTCGATCATAGTGTTTTATTTTGCCCCGCCTTTCTAAAGGCCTATCTATACTCTGTTATATCTGTACCCAGATATCTGATGCTTCCGCTGACACTTGTATGCCATCGAGTTATGTATTCGAGCCCTCGAGGCCCTGGCTTGTAATATAAAGCTTGTATGACTTTATTTATGTTTTAGATTTGTGTTGTGATATCTTCAAGTGAGTCCTTAGGCTTGATTGTGTGCATTTGCGAGTATGGTTAGTGCACGATTAAGCCGGGGTCGTCACACTAGATAGGCAATGCATGTATCTAGCGAGAGAGGGTGGGAAGGAGAGAGAGAGAGCTCAACATGGAGTGCAATGGCGGGTGTGTGAGAGAGATACATTTGTTGACATAGTGGAAAAAGGGGGTTGTGTATTTGAGAGAGTTAGAGATCGAAACATGGAGAGAAAGAATGAGCGTGTGTCGGAAACCAATCGCTTTGTAAGGTGGTTAGGAGAGGAAGATTGATCGATAGAGGAAGTATGTAGCGTGTGTGCTGAGGGGGGGGGGCTAAAAACAACATTTGGATGTAGATAGTACTAGACTTAATATCAATTTTTCAATTTAGTGTATATTGTAAGATTTGAATTGAGGACCATGCATACGGCTTTCGTAATTATTTCGAATTTGTGCCATACTAGGTTTGCAGAAGTTGATAAACTCGATTGTTGTGGTATTTTGTATGTGTGTGGTCATATGCTTGAATCCATCCAAAGTTTTCTCACTACCACAGTCTTCATCTTATACATATGAATTTGAATTAAAAAAGTAGCATGGATACCGTGAAATGCAAAATCCACGTTAGAATTGGAGATCGCTATGTGACAAACACACTCTAATTCAAAGAACTCCTTATTAATTAATTTATAGTATCTCATTTCGATGGACTAATTATTAGCAAGGAAAACACGGGCGTGGTAATATATAGAGATTGGTTTGCCAATGAAAGAAGATTCGTTTGCATACTCAAATGTAGGCGCACCATGCAGACCAGGGTCATGTCGTGGTGGTCGCGTGTGTCATACGGACACTAGCACTGGTGCAGAGACGTGCTATACAAACGGTTTATACCCCCTTTCTGTGACAGAGTTTTAAACCGTCGCCTAGTGAGTGTGTGCGACAGGGGGGTCCTTCCCACATGACCCAGAAACCGTCATGGATAGGCCCTCCGGTCGCACACGCGGGGCAAAATGAGCTCGTGTGCGATCGGGCGAGGCATCGAAGACAATTATAAAGGCCCAATCGTTTCCGTTCGTATGTACATCCCACACAGTGAATCCCAGAAAAAAGTTTCTGTTCGTATGTATATCACACACAGTTTTTTATGTGGAAACGTTTGTGCAAGGTGGCCTAACGCAAACAGTTCTCTGCCAAAAGCCGTGTGTGATTGTTAATTGATCCAACACGCCTCATTTCTAGGAACCGTGTGGGTTGTTTGAGTTCATCGCCCACGGTGTTGTCAGAGTAACCGTCTGCAATAGAAAACCCGAATAAGTAGGGTAATTGGCCTATTATTGATAGTCCACGTAGTAATCAAATTGACATTTCTTACAAAACACACCAGATATTTCATATTCGTATAACGGTGTCGGTGCATCAAACATTTGCATTTGTTGCCCAGACCTACACACAGGCATACTGGCATCATTTGTTCAACATCAACATCCTAGCCAGAGAAGCAGCTCTTACTGACATCAAAGAGCAGATCAAGAAGACCAAGGCAACCAAGACAGAAGAATATCACCTTTGGAAGGGCCTCCCTTGCCGGGCAGGAGAGCCTGGCTCGGTCGAGACCATCCCAGGGGCAAGTCCAAGACTTCCCCGGCAAGCTTGCCAGGTCCGCCAAGGGTGAAATCCCCGCCAAGATACCACCGCTCCACCGCACAGCGACACAAGTCACTTATCAGTGCGGTGTCAAGCCCCCGAGCGATTAAGTGGCCTCTGCTAAACAAGTGCCGGCCCATTGGAAGACAAGATTTATCCAAGCGACACCCGTCCAGAAGCGTGTCAAGATGATAAGCAAGAGATGGTTAAACGGCTCGGCAGGCCTGCCGAGCTTCGTCCTCAGCATGACACCTAGCAGTGCATTTAATGCACTTTGTCCTAACTGCCAGAGTTAGGTATGATAGCACTGTTGGCTATCTAATCAGTAGATAAAGACTGTTTTGCCACTGTGGTTACCCATTAAGCTTAAAAGGAGGTCCAAGGCAACCTAGCAAAGGATTTGGACTCTCGCACATTTGTACGCACGTAGCTACACTCCCCGAGGCACCCTTGCCGGGCTTGGGCACTGCGTGTTCGTTGCGTTCTTCCATTCAATCCACCAAAAAGCAGGAGTAGGGTTTTACGCTACCCAGCGGCCCGAACCTGGGTAAAAACCACCAGTGTCATCGCCGTCGTGTTGTTTCATGGCTTCTGCTCTTTGTGCAACGTGATTCCCCCTTGCCGAACCACAAAGGGGATCATGGCCCCATAGGCGATCGTGATCCCCCACGATATCTTTGGCACGCCAGGTAGGGGACTCGCTTGTGCGAACCTAAAGTTGTAAACAGCGCATCGAGCTCCATCGTCGATCATCATCCTTGCGCATGGCGCCCAAGAAGAAGTCTGGCGCGACCGCACACCCTGCCACTTCAAAAGCTCCCTCTCACGCGGCCGTGGGCGCCACTGGCCCCGCGGCGGCATTAGATGATGTGGGTACCACGGGAGACGCTTCCGCCGCAGGCGGCGCCGTCGTTGTATCCCCCATGGACGAAGCTAGGGCGGGAGGCGCCAGGGGAGAGCAGCATCAATGAAGTTCAAACGGACATGACCCGCAAGCCGCGGGTGGAGGAGGCATCCAGTCTCCACAACCCCGCCGAACCAGCGAACACAGCCGCAGCGACGACGCCCGCTCTGGTGCGAGCCGTGACCCTCTGGCCGTGATAGAGGCGGGGGTGTCCCGATCTTTCGATGAGATGATAGCTATGGATTTGGTGGAGTCGACTTTGACGATCCGACTACAAACGTGCACGACGTTGCGCCTTAGCAATCGCTAAACCAATCTCCCGAGGTTACTAATGATGCTGAAAGCACGATCAGCCTGACCACGAAGGTCTATTCCTGCACGCAATAGAAGAACAAGCAAGAATATGATAATGCAATCTGAATATTGCGAATATAGATGAAGTATTGATAAAGGTGGGGATCCGAAAGCGGTCTTGGTCTGGTCGTTGGACACAAACGAAGTACACGAAGTTGCAATGGCTAACTTTTAACTAAACAAATCCCCAAGTCTAAACGGTGCCCTAAGGGCTGTATATATGGAGGAAGAGTGGGGGAATTTCGTGGCCCTTGAAGGAGGGGTCCGAAACCAACCCTATCTCTTGTTTCCCCACACATACGGACTCTAAAAACAGCCTATACTCAAGTATTTCGAAATTACATGGGCCTGGCCCAATAATAAGGTGACGCAGCACCTATAATAGTCTCTGGACGAAATTTATGAAGTGGCATCTTGTATATTTCGTCCAAGGCTTCATGCACTCATTATGGTGGCTTCAAAGTCCTGAAATCATCACTTGTAACTCCGTTCTTGTTTCCCGTGCGTATGCCATCATCTCCATGCTTGAACTTGCTCCAATGTTCCTCTTTCTTGTCCAAGCTAGGCCCTTCATTCGTAAGCAAAACAAATATATCCACTTTAGGCAGCATCATATTCTCATGAACATTAGAATCATTACCAAGAAACAAAAGTACCTGATAATTTAATTGGTGTGCGCGAGCTCTAGTAATTGGCCCGGTATGTATAGCAGCAGGGGCTGTGGGTGTAACAATGGTATTGATGTCCTCATCATCCTCCCCTTCTTGAAATGAAGCCGTCCTCGACAGAAGCTCATCTTCCTCACCCAAATAAGGCTTCAAATCTGCAATGTTAAAAGTGGGACTAACCCCAAAATCTGTAGGCAGCTCAAGTTTATATGCATTATCATTTATTTTCTCTAACACCTTAAAAGGACCATCAGCACGTGGCATTAGCTTTGATTTGCGCAAATCAGGAAATCTATCCTTACGCAAATGTAACCAAACAAGATCTCCAGGTGCAAACACAACATGTTTTCTACCCTTATCTCCAGCAAGTTTATATTTAGCATTCATACGCTCAATGTTCTCCTTAGTTAACTCATGCATTTTTAAGATCAATTCAGCATGTTGTTTAGCATCAAAATTAACCTTCTCCGAAGATGGAAGAGGCAACAAATCAATGGGTGCACGAGGTAGGAAACCATACACAATTTCAAAAGGGCACATCTTAGTAGTAGAATGCAATGAACGATTATAAGCAAATTCAATATGAGGCAGGCATTCTTCCCACATTTTCTTATTATTCTTCAAAATAGCCCTAAGCATAGTAGACAAAGTTCTATTGACTACTTCAGTTTGTCCATCAGTTTGGGGGTGACAAGTAGTACTAAAAAGCAGTTCAGTCCCGAACTTAGCCCATAAACATCTCCAAAAGTGGCTAAGAAATTTAGTATCACGATCTGAAACAATAGTATTTGGCACACCATGCAAGTGAATAATTTCACGAAAGAACAAATCAGCAACATTAGCAGCATCATCGGTTTTATGACATGGTATAAAGTGTGCCATTTTCGAGAACCTATCCACGACAACAAATATGCTATCCCTCCCCTTCTTTGTTCGAGGTAAACCCAAAACAAAGTCCATAGATATATCCTCCCATGGAACACTAGGTACAGGCAAAGGCATATATAAACCATGAGGATTGAGTCGTGACTTAGCTTTTTGACATGTAGTGCAGCGAGCCACAAAGCGCTCAACATCCCGTCTCATCTTTGGCCAAAAGAAATGTGTAGCAAGTACATCCTCCATCTTCTTTACGCCAAAGTGTCCCATTAATCCTCCTCCATGCGCCTCCTACAACAACAAAAGACGAACGGAGCTAGCTGGAATGCATAGCTTGTTAGCACGAAACACAAATCCATCGTTAACGACGAACTTGTTCCATGTTCTCCCTTCTTTACAATTCTGCAATACATCTTTAAATTCAGCATCATGCACATATTGATCTTTGATGGTCTCCAAACCAAATATTTTAAAGTCAAGTTGTGAAAGCATAGTATAACAACGAGACAATGCATCAGCAATAACATTTTCTTTACCCTTCTTGTGTTTAATGACATAAGGGAAAGTCTCAATGAATTCAACCCATTTAGCATGTCTACGGTTCAGTTTGGCTTGACTTTTAATATGTTTCAAAGATTCATGATCAGAATGAATAACAAATTCTTTGGGCCATAAATAATGCTGCCATGTTTCCAAAGTCCGAACAAGAGCATATAATACCTTATCATAAGTAGAGTAATTTAGACTAGGCCCACTCAATTTTTCAGAAAAGTATGCAACAGGTTTGCCATCTTGTAATAACACACCTCCTAATCCAATTCCACTAGCATCACATTTAAGCTCAAAAGTCTTATTAAAATCAGGAAGTTGGAGTAAAAGAGCATGTGTTAACTTATCTTTCAACACCGTGAAGGCTTCTTCCTGTGCGGTACCCCAAACAAAAGGCACATCCTTCTTTGTAAGCTCGTTGAGAGGTGCAGCAATGGTACTGAAATCTCTCACAAAACGCCTATAGAAACCAGCGAGGCCAAGGAAACTCCTCACTTGTGTGACCGTTTTGGGCTGCGGCCAACTCTCAATAGCTTCAATCTTGGCTTTATCAACTTCAATTCCCTGTGGAGTAACAACATAGCCAAGAAAAGATACTCGGTCGGTGCAAAAGGTGCACTTCCCAAGGTTACCAAACAAACATGCATCACGTAGAGCAATAAAAACAGCACGTAAATGTTCCAAATGTTCCTCCAAAGATCTGCTATAAATCAATATATCATCAAAGTAAACTACCACAAATCGTCCAATGAAAGCACGTAAAACTTCGTTCATTAATCTCATGAAAGTACTAGGTGCATTAGTTAACCCAAAAGGCATGACTAACCACTCATATAAACCGAACTTAGTTTTAAATGCTGTTTTCCATTCATCTCCCAATTTCATACGAATTTGATGGTATCCACTACGCAAATCAACTTTGGAGAATATTGTAGAGACACTCAATTCATCAAGCATATCATCTAGCCTAGGAATAGGATGACGATAACGAATTGTAATATTATTAATGCCTCTACAATCAACACACATACACGACGTACCATCCTTTTTTGGCACTAGTATAATAGGAACAGCACAAGGACTAAGGGATTCGCGTATATAACCTTTGTCGAGCAGCTCCTGTACTTGACGCATAATCTCCTTCGTCTCCTCTGGATTGGTACGGTATGGCGCACGGTTTGGCAACGAAGCACCCGGAATTAAGTCAATCTGATGCTCAATCCCGCGAATAGGTGGTAATCCCGGTGGCACGTCTTGTGGAAAGACATCAGCAAACTCCTGCAAAATGTTAGTGACAGCAGGAGGCAAAGAGGAAGGCACGTCCTTGAATGAAAATAATGCCTCTTTGCACACAAAAGCATAGCAAACAGGTTTGCTTAAATCTAGCTCATCAATATCAGATTTGGTGGCAAGTAAACACGCATTTTTCAATTTAATTTCAGAAGCAACACTCGATGGTTTATTATTAGGCTTCATTTGTTGCTCAAATTCTTTTGCCACAATCTGATTTTCACTCTTATTTTTCTCCTGTTTTGCTTTACTAGCTCTATTAATATCATCTTTCAAAATAGAATCAGGAGTCATAGGAAGCAAAGTAATATGTTTATCCTTATGAACAAGAGTATACTGATTGTTTCTACCATGGTGTACAGAATTTTTATCAAATTGCCATGGTCTACCAAGTAATAAGGAACATGCTTGCATGGGTACCACATCACAATCAACATAATCAGCATATGTAGAGATACTAAAATGCACACGAACAGTACGTGTTACCTTAACCTTGCCGCTGTTGTTGAACCATTGGATATATAGTAAGGATGTGAATGTGGTCTTGTGGTGAGAGATAGCTTCTCCACCATCTCCATGCTAGCCAAGTTGTTGCAGCTCCCTCCATCTATGATGACGCGAACAGAACGTTCCTTCACAACTCCCTTTGTATGGAACAAATTATGCCTCTGATTTTGCTCAGCTTGTGTGACCTACACACTCAAAACATGTTGAGCAACTAAACATTCATACCTGTCAGCGTCTTCAGGAGCCATGTATTGCGTCTCATGACCAGAATCATCTCCACCGTGTTCTTCACTTGTAATAAGAGCCAAAGTCTCCTCATCATAGTCACTAGCGGACTCATACCCACCATCCTCAGTAGCAATCATAACACGTGGAGATTGGCATTCTCTCGCATAATGATCTCTTCCCTTACAACGACGACAGATAATATCATGTGTGTGCCCTGTTGATGCCATAGATGAAGAAGAACTCTGGGCAGGCCCAGAAGGTGTACTCTTGGCAGATGGTGGTGGTGGTGCCTGTTTTCTTGTATCTCGGTTGGAATTGGCGGCTGAAGTCAGTGGTGCTGCAGTAGGACGTGTGGGAGTAGAGGAGGCACGCGGTGTCCATGATGAAGATCGACCTGCAGAAAAATTAGTTCGCGCCAATGCCTGTCGATCCTGCACTTCACGTTCAGCTTTACAAGCAAGATGGAATAAACGAGTGATATTATTATACTCCTTATACTCTAGAATGGTCTGAATCCCTCTATTTAATCCACCCATAAAACGTGCAAGCATAGCTTCATTCTCCTCAACAATACCACATCTAATCATGCCAGTTTGTAATTCCTGATAATATTCTTCTACAGAATTTTTTCCTTGTCTTAAGCGCTGCAAGTTTTGAAGTAATTCATGTTGATAATATGGTGGAACCCAACGAGTACGCATAGCAGTTTTCAAAGCAGCCCACGTAGCTGGAATAGGATATAATCTACAATGTTCGGACCACCATACACATGCAAAACTAGTGAAAGCACAAACAGCAGCAGCAACACGTCTCTCCTCGGGATATTGTAAACATGTAAAACATTGTTCAGTTTCTAACTCCCAAGTAAGATATATATCAGGAACATATCTACCCTCAAATGGTGGAATATTCAATTTCAGTTTAGGAAGATGGTCATGATCTCGTACCTGAGGTGGTAATGCAGCCCTACCATTGCGATTATTGGCATGTGGACGACCTGGTGCTGGTACGTAGTTGTTATTTTGATCAACCTCATCCTCGTAATCGCCCGCATAATCGTCCTCCTCAGCGGCAACAGGAGCCATAGAAGCATCAACAGTAGGTGCAGCGGCACCAGAAGTTTGACCAGGCTCAAGGGGAACGCGCTGTGCTCGTCCCACTTGATTTGGAAGGCGACGTTGTTGTTGTTGTAGAGGTGCGACAGGTGCAGCTGGCGGTGGTTGTGGAAGACGCGCGAGCAATTCATTAAACTTGTTATCGAGCTTTGTTTCGAACGTCTTCTCAATTCCATCTATCTTCTCCATGGCCTCTTCAAATCTGTTTAGCACATCTTGCACCTGTCCACTCATCATTTGCTGAAATTTATCATGTAGCTGTTTGTTCGTCATGTTCTCCCAATCAGTCTCATCGGCTTGTGATCCTGCCATGGTTAGCAGCAATAGAAACACACAAGAATATGATCCTACAGACTACTGGGAAGTGGTGGTGGTGGTGTATCACAAAACCGTCAAGCGAATCTCAAATGCTTACCAGTTCTTACCCAGCAGCAGGTGGTGATCGGCAACCGTTGTAGTCAAAACTCTTAAAGATTGGACAGAGCAATTGCCAGGTGCTGTTAAACACACGACGTAGATGTATGTGGTGCTGGGAAGGCTTATGATGTGGTAGCAAAAATGTCAACAATAATCAATTCAGAGATGCAAAGTTGAATAAATGCTCAACGACGGTACTGTGCTGGTCCTAGGCTAGACCGTACTAGAGACACGAGCCTAGAACACTAACAAAATCACAGCGCGGCACATAAACAAGGGAAGAGCACACTCTAAAAAAAATTTCATTTTTTTGCGCTCTTTTTTTTGTGCGCTCCTCTTTTTTTTTTTGCAAAAAATCACTATAATGGTGAGTGTCTCAAAACTCTTCCCAAGTCAAACTAACAGGATTGGCACGAAATTTTTTTTGACAATTTTTTTTTTCGGAAATCAGGGCAGTGACGACGAAAATGTGCGACAAAAAATCACTATGATGGCGAGTGTCTCAAAACGCTCCCTGGGACCTAAAAATAGGATAGGGAAAAATATTTTTGACTGCCAAAATTTTGTCCTAAAAACTGCCCGGGGGTCTCCAGACTTTTTTTTTTCAAATCCTACTCAGGCAAGGAAACACGAATCGGAAAATAGATGGATCTCGAAAACAAACCTAATATGAAAAGAACTCGGATTGGTGGTGGTATATGGCAGCGGTGGTGGTATATGGTAGCGGTGGTGGTATATGGATACGGATCGGTGCTGGTATATGGATACAGATCGGTGATGGTGTATGGCTTCAGAGCGGTGGCGGATAAGCGGTGGTGGTAGATGGCAGGGGAGATGATGATGGTGCGGCGGTGGCGTGACAACTTATGACCAGAACTCGAAACTCTAAAGGACTAGACGCTAAGACCAGCAACTAGACACGACGATGCAACCGCAAATTCAACAAAGCAAAAACCCTAAAAAGATTATGCAAAGGCTCAAATTGGTTCGGATATGATGAACTAACCCTAATTTTTTTTTGGCTTTTTCGTGGACTGTAGGTATGAAGAACAGACTCGTCTAAACTACGAAAAACTGTAAAATCTCACCGAGCAACCTGAAAATCTGATACCACTTGATAGAGGCGGGGGTGTCCCGATCTTTCGATGAGATGATAGCTATCGATTTGGTGGAATCGACTTTGACGATCCGACTACGAACGTTGCGCCTTAGCAATCGCTAAACCAATCTCTCGAGGTTACTGACAATGCTGAAAGCACGATCAGCCTAACCACGAAGGTCTATTCCTGCACGCTATCGAAGAACAAGCAAGAATATGATAATGCAATCTGAATATTGCGAATACAGATGAAGTATTGATAAAGGTGGGGATCCGAAAGCGGTCTTGGTCTGGTCGTTGGACACAAACGAAGTACACGAAGTTGCAATGGCTAACTTTTAACTAAACAAATCCCCAAGTCTAAACGGTGCCCTAAGGGCTATATATATGGAGGAAGAGGGGGGGAATTTCGTGGCCCTTGAAGGAGGGGTCCGAAACCAACCCTATCTCTTGTTTCCCCACACATACGGACTCGAAAAACAGCCTATACTCAAGTATTTCGAAATTACATGGGCCTGGCCCAATAATAAGGTGACGCAGCACCTATAATAGTCTCTGGACGAAATTTATGAAGTGGCATCTTGTATATTTCGTCCAAGGCTTCATGCACTCATTATGATGGCTTCAAAGTCCTGAAATCATCACTTGTAACTCCGTTCATGTTTCCCGTGCGCATGCCATCATCTCCATGCTTGAACTTGCTCCAATGTTCCTCTTTCTTGTCCAAGCTAGGCCCTTCATTCGTAAGCAAAACAAATGTATCCACTTTAGGCAGCATCATATTCTCATGAACATTAGAATCATTACCAAGAAACGAAAGTACCTGATAATTTAATTGGCGTGCGCGAGCTCTAGTAATTGGTCCAGTATGTATAGCAGTAGGGGTTGTGGGTGTAACAATGGTATTGATGTCCTCATCAGGACGCGCCTGTTACGGGCGCAACCACTGGATGCTCACCTCGCCCGGAACATGGCGAGCAAGCCGAAGTGCCGAACGGGCTCGCCGATCCCCGGGTGCAGCCCACTCATTAACAAACCGCCCTGACAACCGATCCGCGACGACATGATCATGGCGATGCCCCTGCTGGTACCACCAGGAGTCGAGCAACATCATGATCTTCCTCGTCAGCTATGCCGAGCACAGCTATGGAAGCCATGGCGTGGGCCCAACTCCAACTAAGATTTCCGCCAGTAGCTGATCAGATGGATGAGTGGAGGGCCACCATCCAGAGCTTGACCAGCTTTGCTATGGCTGGAGGATTGCGGCGGGTGGAGCCATCACGGTGCCCGCAGGCGACGACAACAGCTCGAGCTGCTAGCCGTGTCGAGGGGGCCGCACTAACGGTGCAGTCCCCTCCGTGACAGCAAACCCAGAGACAGCGACCAGAGCAACGCGACCTCGAGCCCGACGAAGCTTCGATGGCCTCGCCTGATCCACAAGCCCGTCGAGATCAGCGGCAGGTCCTGGAAGATCGGCGGAGGGAAGACTCGCGCGTCACTATAGAGCGGCACTGGGAGACCCGCCGTCAACCCGATAGGCGCAATGGCCCAGACATTGATGAAACCGCCCCCAGTGAGGGTGGGTACTTACCTTTCGAGGTTGGGTGCCCTACCTTCACTCGCGAGCTGCGGCAAGTCCGTTGGCCATCTGCCCGTGTTTTCAAGCCAGAATTGCCAGAAAAGTATGATGGAAAGCTAAACCCGGCAGAGTTCTTGAGCATTTACACGATTGTGGTTCAAGCCGCCAAGGGTAGGGATGAGAAAGTGTTTGCCAACTACTTCCCTTTGGCGCTCAAATCAAATGTGAGGTCGTGGCTGATGCACCTGCTGGAGAACTCCATCTCATCATGGGCTTACCTGTGCAATGAGTTTGTTGGCGCCTTCACGGGCGGTCATCAAGAGCCAGGACGCCCCGGTGATTTGCAAGTCCTTCCACAGAAGGAAGGGGAGAGCTTGCGAAAGTATATGCAGAGATTCAGTCGAGTGCACCGCAACATTCCAGAGATACACCCGGCAGCTATGATTGCCGTGTTCTATTCGAACATGCGCAACAGAAGGATACGTTCTAAGATGAACGTCTGACTACCCAAAACTGTCAATGAGTTGTACACCTTGGCGGACAAGTGCACTCGTGCTGAAGAGGGGAGGCGACTTCCTGGAGAAGAGGAAGGAGCAGAGGTTGATTCAGACGATGATGACGAGGCCACTGGCCCGAAGAAGAAGGGCCGGAGGCGTAACAAGAAACGCAAGGAGAAGTCAGCACTGGCCGTTGAGGGTTCTGGCAACCCTAGTACCGGCAAGAAAGCCAAATCCGAAGCCCCCGGCAATGAAGCTGCTGTGTGCGCTGATTGCCGGGAGGCTGCGGCAGAGAAGAAAGCTGGGAAATCCGATGGGCCATACTGCAAAATCCACCGCACCAAAGGTCATGATCTCCAAGTGTGTCATTAAGTTGAGCAACTTGTCAAAAAGCAGAAAGCTGAATATGAGAAGCGTGACAAAGAGAGAGACCAAGAAGGTGCTGGCGGGAAGGGCCGTGGCGGCAGAGGAGGCTGCCGCAGCAAGACCCCTCAGCAAAAAGAGAAACCTACCAGGGGTCGTGAAAAGAAGGAAGGTGATGATGAAAGTGATGAAGGGGATGAAGAGGAAACCAGTGAGCAAGAATTCCAGTAAGCAACTGAGGCCCTGTGCATTGACGGAGGTGCTTCTTTGCACTCCTCTTACCGCCAGCTCAAACAGTGGGCACACGAAGTCAATGCCGTGGAGCCAGCAGCAGATTCCCGGAAGCCGCTCAAATGGTCCCGCATGTCTATCATCTGAAGAGGATCACCCTGACCGCACCACCGCGGTAGGGTGTTTTGCCATTGTTGCTTTCGCCAACAATCCGCAACCTCACAGTCACAAAGATGCTAGTTGACGGTGGGGCAGGGTTGAATCTGATTTCCCCCAATGTGATTAGCAAACTACAGATATCAGATGAAGAGCTCAAGATTACTGGCACATTTCAAGGAATCAATCCCAGCAGGAGTCGTCCTAAGGGGAAGATTACATTGCCAGCAACGTTTGGTGGAGAACTAAACTACCGGACCGAGAGGGTTGTATTTGACGTGGTTGATCTTCCTCTGCCTTACAATGGGATCCTTGGCCGCCCAGCTTTGGCAAAGTTCATGGCGGCATCCCACTATGCTTACAATACCTTGAAGATGCCAGGGCCAATGGGTGTCATCTCTATCTCGTCAGACAAGAAAGATGCAATCATATGTGTGGACAAGATGTACCGAGACGCGGTAGCTGCTGAAGCCACTGAGGCTGCAGCTCCCGCCAAGGAAACAAAGAAAGAAAAGAAGGCTAGCAGAGACGCCGGCAAGGAATCCGAAAAGCACACCTCTCCGGAGTATGCAGCACCTGTTGATGACTTGCTGGAAAGTTCCACTAGCAAGAGATCCAAAGTCACTTCACCTGCTATAAAGAAGGTCCCGGCAAGGCTGTATGGCGCTGATGGTACGTTCACCATCACCTCCACCCTTGATGACAAATGGGAAAGCGCGCTCGTTGCCTTCCTGTGGGCAAATGTCGATGTGTTTGCTTGGCAACCATCTGACATCCCCGGTGTTCCCAGGGAAGTAATCGAGCACCACCTTGCCGTCTGCCCTCTTGCCCGGCCCGTCATGCAGAAGGTCAGAAAGCCAGCTTCGGAGCAGCAACAGTTTATTGCCGAGGAGATCAAGAAGCTTGAAGCAGCTGGTTTAGTCAAGGGAGTTTTGCGTCCAACGTGGTTGGCAAACTCAGTGGTGGTGTGCAAGGCGAATGGAAAATGGAGCTTTGCATAGACTTCACAGATCTGAACAAGGCATGCCCCAAGGATCCTTTCCCCTTGCCGCACATCGATCAGATCATGGTTCCACCTCCGGGTGTGATCTACTTTCCTTTTTGGATGCATACTCCGGATACCATCAGATATTCATGTCCAAGGAAAACGAGGAGAAGACCGCGTTCATAACCCCATGTGGCACGTACTGCTTCGTATGGATACCCTTCAGGTTAAAGAGCATTGGATCCACTTTTGCAAGGGCAGTGCAAATAGGGTTTGAGTCTCAGCTCCACAGGAATATAGAAGCTTACATGGATGATATAGTGGTCAAGACCAAGGACAGATCAACGCTCATTCAGGATTTGGAAGAGACCTTTGCGAACTTACGCAAGATCAACTTGAAGTTGAACCCTGAGAAATGTGTGTTTGGCGTTCCCTCCGGCAAGCTACTTGGCTTCTTTGTGTCTCACTGGGGGATAGAGGCCAACCCCGACAAGATCAGAGCGATCGAGCAAATTCAAGCACCCAAGACAGTCAAGGACGTGAGGCGTTTAACTGGATGTGTTGCCGCGCTGAGTAGGTTCATTTCCAAGTTTGCCGAGCGTGCCTTGCCATTCTTCAGGATCTTGAAGAAGGCAGGACCAATGAAATGGACCCGGAGGCAGAAGCAACACTGCGGGACTTGAAAGCCTATCTTTCTCTGCCCCCACCCTGGTTGCTCCTAAACCACAAGAGCCGTTGCTGCTATACCTAGCGGCAACTAATCAAGTGGTTAGTGCAGCACTGGTGGTGCAGCGGGAAGTAGACGAAGAAGCAGCTACAGCTACGGTCCTCCCGGGAAAAGAAGTTGAACCAGTCGCGGCAAGATTGGGCACAGACCAAGTTGAGGAAGAGCAGGTTCGCAAGATCAGTTCTGAAGTCGCGGCAAAGAAGAAGGTGGTGCAGCGGCTAGTGTACTTTGTCAGCTCCCTGTTGTAGGGGGCTAGGTCGAGGTACTCTGGAGTGCAAAAGCTAACCTTCGGCCTTATCATGGCCTCGAGGAAGCTGCGTCACTACTTCCAAGCCCACGAGATCACAGTTGTCACTCGTTTTCCACTCCAGCGCACTAAGGAACCCTGAGGCCACCAGCAGAATAGTTAAATAGGCACTAGAGTTATCAAGTTTTGCTCTAAAGTATAAGAGTACCTCAACCATTCAGAGCAGGGCACTGGCGGAGTTCATTGTACAATGGACACCCACTCTAGATGAAGAGACACCAGAAACAGTTATCCCCGGCAGGGAGGCGCCTCAAGAATGGATCATGTATTTTGACGGTGCCTTCTCGTTACAGGGCGCAGAGGCTAGTGTGCTCCTTGTCGCACCCCCTAGAGAACACCTCAAATATGTGGTCCAAATGCATTTTCCCCAGGAGAAAGCCACAAATAACACTATAGAATATGACGGGCTCCTTGCCGGGCTCAGAATTGCAATAGAATTGGGAATCAAGAAGTTGATCATTCGTGGAGACTCGCAGCTCGTAGTGAGACAAGTAAACATGGATTACCAAAGCCCATTGATGGAAGCGTATGTTGAGGAAGTGAGGAAGCTGGAGGAGCATTTTGATGGATTGCAAACAGAACACGTGCCACGTGTGGAAAACAGCATTGCCAATCATCTTTCAAAATGCGCTGCGCAAAAGCTTCCTGTGGAACCAGGGACTTTTGTTCTCCACCTGACTCAACCCTCAGTATCCCCGACGACGATGGCCAGAAAAAGGAGGAAGTTGGTCTCCGGCAAGCATTTCCCGGCAGGGCTCCCAGAGGTCCCCGGTAGAGCAGCTCCTGGGAATAGCTCTACTTCGCTTGGTGAGCAGCACCCTCCCACCAAACTGCAAGTTCTTGCGGTCGAGATATGTGCAAATGAAAACCTCGCCACCTTTTGAAACCTAGGTGCTCCCATCCCTTGACTCGAACGTTGCTTCGGTCAGGATGGTTGTAGTGGCCTTCGGCGGAAAAAGATTTGGCGGGGGACTGGTCCCTCCCTATAGTTTGTGCCCGGCAGGCCTAGCCCCGCGGCAACGAACTGAGGGTACCGGCAGGATATCCTGCCGGGGAAAACATGTTTACTTTGATTTATAGAGGCATTTCACCTCTGCATGGATATGTTACATGCACAAGTACCTGACAAGGCTTGTCTTTTTCATTAATATGCTGATTAACAAGTACAAATCTTACAGAACACAAACATGGATAAAGAAGATTACATAATTTAGACTAAAGTTTGGCAAATGCTTACATATTTTAGATTGAAAAAAGATAAATGCCACTGATGCCTTTGCTCTGTCCCTCCCCTCATTGGAACTACAGAGAGAGACAAAGAAGATGGAGGGAAGGCCTAACTGGGATTCGGCGCCTCCCCAGGATTAGGATGGCGCCATTCCCAGGCTGGGATGAAGAAACCAGAGGGCAGGTGCAGATGGTGACGCTACCGGAGGCCCAGCCAGTGATGATGGTGCTGCCGGCAATCACGCCTCGTCGGAGCGGTCGTCCTTGCTCTTGATGCATCGTGGGTTGCCGCCACTTTCCTCGCCACCTCCGCTCAAGGGGGCACGCCCGCTGTCACTTAAGCCCCCTCCACAGCGGCCAGGGCGGACACCAGGCGCTCCGTATGGCTCCACAGAGAGCATGGTCGTCTCCAACGACCCGAAGCTAGAAGGATGCCGTCCCATGAAGAAGCATGCAAGGGCACCAGGAACCCGTCCATACATAGGACAGGCAGTACCCCGGAGGAAGGGATCTGCCATTGCCAATGGCAAACCGCTCCCGTGGTCTTCCTTCGACGTCATAGAAGGAGGGGGAATAGGCCACGATTGACTACCATGCTTTACGCCCATTATGGGCTCCGGCATGGTGTCGCTCACATGGCCCCTCACTAAAGTTGAAGCCCCGGGTGGCCCGGTGATGAGCACGCCAGAGTCGCTACTTCCGGCGCTACCGTCGGGCCGCCCGCGCACCCCACTGAGGCCTGTGCGAAGGCGGGAGGAGGGTCATATCCCAGCAAAGGTGTGGACACGCCCTCCTTCTCCCCGACCGTCAGCATGAGCATTCAACATCATCAACCCCAAGCTAGAACCCGGGGCCTAGCCCCGAGCTCTTCCTTTCAGCATAACCAGAAGCAAACAGGGAATGGGCGAGGAGAGTTGTGTGGATGAATACTCCCACTCCTCCCCCACCCCCTCTTTTATAGTCAGGTTGGGGGCTAGGAGTTGATCCCTCGACGGGTAACCGCCGTCCGCCTCCACCAATCCAACAAGGCCGGGCCCCTGCCTTGACGCTCTCCCACACCACGCGCCTCCGTTACCTACCCCACTCAATGCATGCAGCATACATGGCCAAGGATAAGGGCGTGGTGGGAAGAGTGAATTGACAGTTACTCACCTGTGCGTTAAAGTCATTCACGGGCCATTACAAGGATGGCCCCACTATGATTGGCGTTACGCGATGCGCGGGAGAACCGGAAACTGACCTGGGCTTAGGTTAATGAAGAAGCAAAGAAGATCTCAAAGGACAAGCAACTGCTACCCTCTTGCCTGTGCACTGGACAGGGCCTACCCCGACGATCTCAGGCAACGCATTCGAACCAGGCCAGGGGGCTCCTGTCGGTAGGTGGCCATCAGCCCCTTGTGGTTCGGCAGGGGGGATGAGCACATTGCACAAAGAGCGGAGAACGTAGCACAACACGGCAAAGTTCACATGGGCAGTTTTACCCAGGTTCGGACCGCCGCGAGGCATAAAACCCTACTCCTGCTTTGGTGGATTGATGGTGCATTGTGGTGGAAACACAGCGCTCTAGCCCGGCAGGGTTGCCTCGGGACGAGAGCAGCTACGCGCATACGAAAGTACAGGGGTCCGAATCCTTTCTATGGTTGCCATGGCCCTCCTTTTATAGATCAAGGGGTCACCAGAGTGGCAAATCAGTCACTGTGCATTGATTAGATAGCGAACAGTGCTATCATACCTAATTCTATAGACAGAGCAAAGTGCATTAAAAGCACCGCTTAGTGTCACATCATGGCATGCCCGGCAAGCCTTGCCGGGTTGTTCGGCCACCTTTTCGTCTGTCTGCTTGACACGTCTCTGGACGGGTGTCATTTGGAGGTGATTTCCATAGGAAGTGGCTACCACGTTCCAAATAACAGCCACTTAGTCACTTGGGGGCTTGACACTGCACCGATCGATGACTTGGATCGCTGCGAGGTAGAGCGGTGGAGCCTTGGCGGGGTAGTTTGCCTTCGTCGTGCCCGGCAGGCCTGCCAGGACGGTCTTGAGGCTTGCCTTCGGGGCCACCTCGACCTCGCTAGGCTCGCCTGCCCGGTAAGGGAGGCTTTCCCTTAGTGGTGTCTTGCTCATTTAGCTTGTCTTGGTCTTCTTAATCTACCCTTTGATTTCTCAAAGAGCTACCTCTTCAACTTGATATTGCTTTGGATGTTGCAATCTTGCTCTTTCAGGCCTGTGCACGGTCTGGGCAACACATGCTATATATGGACTCGGATCGGTGGCAGATATACGGTGATTTTATGGCAGTAGGGGTGAAGGTGTTTGGATATGGCAGCGGTGGTAGGATATAGTAGCAGTGGTGGTATATGGCAGCGACGATGAAGATGGTGCGATGGTGACGTGACAACTTGTGAACAGAACTCGAAACTCAAATGGAATAAACCCGAAGACCAGCAACTAGACACGACGATGCAACCGCAAATTCAACAAAGCAACAAACTAAAAAGATTATGCAAAGGCTCGGATTGGTTCGGATATGATGAACTAACCCTATTTTTTTTGGCTTTTTCGTGGACTGTAGGTATGAAGAATAGATGCAATCTAGACTACGAAAACTGGTAAAATCTCACTAAGCAACCTGGAAATCTAACACCACTTGACAGAGGCAAAGGTGTCCTGTCTTTCGATGAGATGGTGATTATCGTTTTCGGAGGAGTAGACTTTAACGATCGGACTACGAACATGCAAGGACATCGCACCTTAGCAATCGCTAAACCAACTATGAGAGGTTATTGACCACGCCGGAGCACGATCAACCTGACCACGAGGGTCTATTTCATGCAAGCAAACGAAGACCAAGCAAGAAACTAAGATTGCAATCTGGATATTGCGAATATAAGATGAAAGCTTTATTAATCAAGGTGGGGTTCTGTGACGTCTTGGTCTGGTCATTGAACACAAACGAAGTACGCGAAGTTGCAGCTATGGTGAACTTTTAATCTAAACAAAACCCAAAGTCTAAACGATGCCCTAAGGTCTATATATATGGAGGAAGAGGGGGGAATTTCGTGACCTCATGGAGGAGGGGGTCCGAAACCAACCCTAACTCTGTTTCCCCACACATACAGACTCTAAAAATAGCCTATACTGAAGTATTTCAAAATTACATGGGCCTGGCCCAATAATAAGGTGACGCGACACCTATAATAGCCTCTGGACGAAATTTATAAAGTGGCATCTTGTATATTTCATTCAAGCCTTCATCCACTCAAAATAATCACTTGAAACTCCATTCTTGTTCCCCTTGCGCATGACATCATCTCCATGCTTGATCTTGCTCCAATGTTCATCCCTCTTGTCCAAGCTAGGCCCTTCGTTTGTAAGGAAAACAAATGTATCCAATTTAGGCAGCAGCATATTTTCATGAACAATAGACCCGTTACCAAGAAACAAAAGTACTTGGTAATTTAATTGGCGTGCTGAAAGCACAAGTGCTCCCTAGGTGATTTTGGTAATTAATGTCAACATATCTCTTGTTGGACTAATACTTCTATCTAATATATTTCAGAGAGTTCAACAAAGGCGTGGCATGGACAAGAGGATGTGGAACCCCTTCAAGATGCTAAGGACACATGTTGGATCAAGCACAAGACTCTACTCTTTTCATTTTAGTGATCCAAGATCACATTGAGTCCATACGAAAGCCAATACTATTAAAAGGGAATGAGGTGTTGCTTAATGGCATGCTTGATCAAAATGCTTAGAGATATGCTCCAAAATCCCTCAACCACTTTGTCATATCCACATATGTCCTAAACCTAAAGTCAAACTCGGCCCCACCGATTTGATCTATCCGGTGCCACCGAGTTCACTTGACATAGCCACTGCCAGAAACCCTAATCAGTTCGGTCTCACCGATGGGATCTCGGTCTCACCGAGATGGGCTTGCAAACTCTCTGTTGCCTGTTGCAATCATTTCAGTTTTACCGAGATATGCAATCGGTCCCACTGAGTTTGCTTGACCAACTCTCTGTTTGCTCATTAGCAAAATCGGTCTCATCGAGTTTGTGTAATCGGTCAAACCGAGTTGAGGTTTTACCCTAACCCTAGCACATCGGTCCCACCGAGTTGATCATGTCGGTCCCATCGGAAACTCTAACGTTCACATTTTGAACCATATCGGTCTCACCGAGTTTCACTATTCGGTCCCACCGAGTTTGGTAAATTGTGTGTAACGGTTAGATTTTGTGCGGAGGCTATATATACCCTTCCACCCTTCCTCCATTCATGAGGAGAGCCATCAGAACATGCCTACACTTCCAACATTCATTTTCTGAGAGAGAACCACCAACTCATGTGTTGAGACCAAGATATTCCAATCCAACCAAGAGAATCTTGATCTCTAGCCTTCCCCAAGTTGCTTTCCACTCAAATCATCTTTCCACCAAATCCAAATCTGTGAGAGAGAGTTGAGTGTTGGGGAGACTATCATTTGAAGCACAAGAGCAAGGAGTTTATCATCAACACACCATCTTTTACCTTTTGGACAGTGGTGTCTCCTAGATTGGTTAGTTGTCACTTGGGAGCCTCCGTCAAGATTGTGGAGTTGACCCAAGGAGTTTGTACGGGCAAGGAGATCGCCTACTTCGTGAAGATCTACCCTAGTTAGGCAAGTCCTTCATGGGCGATGGCCATGGTGGGATAGACAAGGTTGCTTCTTCGTGGACCCTTCGTGGGTGGAGCCCTCCGTGGACTCGTGCAACCGTTACCCTTCGTGGGTTGAAGTCTCCACCAACGGGGATGTACGATAGCACCACCTATCGGAACCACACCAAAAATCTCCGTGTCTCCAATTGCGTTTGCACACTCCAATTCCATCCCTTTACATTCTTGCAAGTTGCATGCTTTACTTTCCGCTGCTCATATACTCTTGCCATGCTTGCTTGATATGTATTGTGAATGCTTAAACTTGTGCTAAAACTCCACCTTAACTTGAAGAAATTAAAAATTGTCACCTTTATTTGTTGAGGGTCTAATCACCCCCCCCCTCTAGACACCTCTTCTCGATCCTTTCAATTAGTATCAGAGCTTTGGTCTCCATTGCTTTGGTTTAATCACCATTGGAGGAAGATGGATGAGTCTACTTTGGGGAGTCTTAGACGTAGAGTGGCTATACTTGATGGAGAGTTCTTTCATGAATGGAAAAATGAGATGCTTGAGATTTTCAATGAATATCACTTGAACAAGTACATTACTAGCCCTTGTGCTCCCCTTGTTAATCCTTTTCATCCTACCCCCGATGAATCTATTGACATGATTTGCAATCTTAGAACTGTAAATCTTATCACTAGAGGATTGCCTAGAAACTTGATAGGTCTCTTGCCTACTCTTGATTGTGCCTATACCATATGGAGATTTCTTGAGGAAAGATTTCCAAACTACTCCTTGAAAAGCTTAGATGAGATTCTTCATAAGTCCATTGCTTTAAATAAGATGAGTCCAAATGATCCTAAGTTTGGTGATTGTCTATTTGAGCTTCGTGACCTTATGCGTGCCAAAGGAGATGTTGGAATTATTAGCAATATCATTTCTGAAGTCATTAGATTTCATAAAGATGAACGTTGTCATGGTCATAAAGCTAATGAATCACTCTCTCTAGGTAATGATCAATCACAAGACGATGTCGAACATGGATACTATGATGAGGATGATGATAGTGACTTTGATCTCGATGAGTCTATGAGACACTTTGGTCTTATGGCTAATCTTCGTGGCTACATGGCTAGAGGAAAGGAATGGGTTCTTGATAGTGGATGTACCGATCACATGACCGGAGACAAGGATATGTTTCGTGAGCTCGCTGAAAACGACGGCCCTCGAAAGTATGTCACTTTTGGTGATAACTCAAAGGGTAAGGTGGTTGGCCTTGGTAAGGTGGCCATCTCACACGATAGCTCCATACAAAATGCCATGCTCATTGAATCTCTTGGCTATAATTTACTCTCTGTATCTAGACTAGCCGATTTCGGTTTCAATGTCCTATTTACTGAAGTAGATTGCCAACTGTTTTGAAGAGATAATCATAAAATGGTCTTTACCGGTATACGTAGAGGTGATCTATACATTGTTGATTTCACTAAAACGGCTCAACCTAGAACTTGCTTAATTGCTAAATCTTGTAAAGGTTGGTTGTGCCATAGAAGGTTAGGTCATGTGGGCATGCGAAATCTTGATAAGCTTATTAAAGGTGATCATATCCTTGGTGTGAAAGATGTTATATTTGACAAGGATAGATTGTGAAGTGCTTGTCAAGCAGGAAAACAGGTTGGAGGAAGCCACCCCGTGAAGAACATCATGACCACGAGAAGACTACTCGAGCTACTTCATATGGATCTCTTTGGTCCAAATGCATTTAAAAGTCTCGGTGGAAACTCGTTTGGTTTAGTCAAAGTCGATGAATTTTCAAGATTTACGTGGGTGTTCATTCTTGATGATAAATCGCAGGTCCAAAAGATCTTCAAGAACTTCACTAGGAAGGCCCAAAATCAATTTGAAGTGAAGATCAAGAAGGTTCGCAGCGACAATGGAACGGAGTTCAAGAACGCCAATGTGGACACCTTTCTTGACGAAGAAGGGATTTCACATGAGTTCTCGGCTACGTACACGCCTCAACAAAATGGAGTTGTTGAGAGGAAGAACCGGACTCTTATTGAGATGGCGAGAATGATGCTTGATGAGTACAAGACGCCAAAACACTTTTGGGCGGAAGCGGTTGAGACAGCTTGTCATGCAACAAATTGTCTATATCTTCACAAGCTACTCGGCAAGACGGCATACGAGCTTCTCACCGGTAACAAACCCCAAGTTGGATACTTTCGAGTATTTGGCTCAAAGTGCTATATTCTTGATAAGCATCGTTGTTCTAAATTTGCTCCTAAATCTCATGAGGGTTTCCTACTCGGTTATGGCTCAAACTCTCACACTTACCGTGTCTACAACAATTTCACCCGAAAGGTTGAAGAGACGGTAGATGTGAAGTTTGATGAATCTAACGGCTCGCAAGTAGAGCAATTGCCAATTGATGTAGGAGACAAAGACCCTTCGGAAGCAATCCAAGACTTGTCTATTGGCAAGATTCGTCCAATGGAGGTGAAGGAGAGTACCTCGTCCGTCCAAGTGGAAGCCTCTACCGCACGACAAGGTGAACCAAGAGTTGACACGGAGGCATCCACAAGTGGGACACGCCAAGATGAAGAAAACGAGGAAGTACACCAAGATGAACCTCATCAACCTCCTTCTCCACCTCGACAAGAGAACGACAACATCAACAACGAAGAAGGCCAGGAGGAAGAACAAGATGATGAAGAAGATGTTCCACCCCGACCCAAACAAAAGCTCTCATGAGTTAGAGCAAGAGTCTCAAGAGACCATCCCGTCGAACAAATCTTTGATGATATTCAAACCGGGAGAATCACTCGCTCTAAAACTCGTTTGGCTAATTTCTGTGAACATTATTCATTCATCTCTAGCATTGAACCTATGAAGGTTGAAGAAGCACTTGATGATCCGGACTGGGTGAACACTATGCATGAAGAGCTACACAATTTCGAGAGGAACCAAGTATGGACATTGGTTGAAAAGCCCGATGAGAAGCACAATGTCATTGGTACCAAATGGGTGTTTCGGAATAAGCAAGATGAAGATGGACAAGTTGTACGCAACAAGGCCCGTCTCGTCGCTCAAGGCTACACTCAAGTCGAAGGTATGGACTATGGTGAGACATATGCCCCCGTTGCTAGACTTGAGTCCATACGCATCTTAATTGCTTATGCCAATCATCATGATATCACATTATATCAAATGGACATTAAAAATGCTTTTCTAAATGGTGAAATTGAGGAGGAAGTTTATGTTAAACAACCTCCCGGCTTTGTTAATCCTAAGAAACCCAACCATGTTTACAAACTTCACAAAGCTCTTTATGGTCTTAAACAAGCTCCTAGAGCGTGGTATAAATGCTTGACTAAATTCCTTATTGAAAAGGCTTTGAGATTGGAAAAATTGATTCTACTCTTTTTACTAAAAGGGTTAATGGTGAATTATTTGTGTGCCAAATTTATGTTGATGATATCATATTTGGTTCGACTAACCCCCATTTTAGTGAAAAGTTTGGAAAGCTAATGTCGGAGAAGTTTGAGATGTCTATGATGAGTGAGCTCAAGTTCTTTCTTGGTTTGCAAATCAAGCAAACTAAGGAGGGTACCTTTGTCTCTCAAACAAAGTACACCAAGGACTTGTTCAAAAAGTTCAACATGCAAGAATGCAAAGGTGTGAATACACCCATGCCTACTAGTGGACATCTTGACTTGACCAAGGATGGCGAACCGGTTGATCAAAAGGTTTACCGCTCTATGATTGGTTCATTGTTATATCTATGTGCCTCCCGTCCCGATATTATGCTTAGTGTGTGCATGTGTGCATGATATCAAGCGGCCCCCAAAGAATGTCATCTTAAGGCTATGAAAAGGATAGTGAGATACTTAATTCACACTCCAAACTGTGGCATTTGGTATCCTAAGAGGTCTTCTTTTGATCTTGTTGGCTACTCCGATTCGGACTATGCCGGAGACAAGGTTGATAGAAAGTCCACTTCGGGTACTTGTCAATTTCTTGGTAGATCTCTTGTGTCTTGGTCCTCCAAGAAAGAAAACTCGGTATCCTTATCCACCGCCGAAGCGGAATACATTGCCGCCGGTTCATGTTGTGATCAATTACTTTGGATGACCCTAACTCTTAAAGATTATGGGATTCATGTGAAATATGTTCCATTGATTTGTGATAATGAGAGTGCTATTAAGATTGCTCACAATCCCGTGCAACATTCTCGAACTAAGCATATTGAAGTTCGTCATCATTTCATTCGAGATCATGTTGCTAAAGGAGACATTGATCTTAAGCATGTTCGTACTGATAAGCAATTGGCGGATATATTCACCAAACTGCTTGATGAGAAAGTTTTTTGCCGTTTGAGAGGTGAATTGAACATCATTGATGCTTCAAACATGGAGTAGAAACTCCATTTGGATACATGCAAGGCATGAGTTTTGACTAATCCTTGATGTTTCTCTTATGTTGATGATCATATGTCTTGGATCTATATTTGTACTCTTGCATGTTATCTAACCCTTGTAGGTACTTGGATAAGCCAAAGTCTATGAGATTGCAACTCACTCACATCTTGACCAATCTCTACATCACCAAGTCTCTACAATATGGTGGTTGAAGACAAGGAAGCTTGAAACCTTTCTACATATCCTTTGACAATCTCTATATATCAAATTTCGTTTGGTATCAAATTTCATGCTTGTCATTTTGGATACACAAGTGCTCTTCCTTGCAAGACTAACCCATGTAGGTAGATGAACTCAAACTACAAGTGGTGCTTCCAACTCTTGATGAGCTACATCAACCTTGAGCAACCCACACAAGTTCAACTACATGATCAAGATCAACACCACCACCCAAGGTATGTTATTCCATCTTAGAGAAGCTTTACCCCAAGACATGGGTCAAAGCAGCTCAACAAGATGTGAATACATCAAAATGCTTAAATGAAAAATGGCAACCCCATTTTGAACTTAAACGATGAGTATGACCTATGATCAAGTGTTCTCACTTGACTCCTCAGTCAATATACTCTAACATAGGCGACTTTGTCGCCGACCATTTCTAGATGAAGTTCTCTAATGTTTCTCTGAGATCTTGCATTTGTCTCTAGCATGTGAGTTTCCCTTTTGTCAAAAAAAAACTTCATCTAGATTTCTTTTCTTTTCTCTGTTATGTTCTGCATTCCCTGCATCCAATTCATTGCAAATCTTTCAGTTAATTCCTTGCAAATCTTTGTGAGATCTTATTTGCCTAAGTGAGCTGAGATGACAATTGTTTTTTTTTCTCTCTGTGTTGAAATCGGCCTCACCGATTTGTTCTTATCGGCCAAACCGAACCAACTCGGTGCCACCAAAACAAACAACTCGGAGTAACCGAATTCAATACTGAGAAAACACTTTGCCATTTGCATCCTGCATATTTGTTCCAGCTCCACTCGATGATTCTTGTCCTCTACCAGCATCTTATATTACATGTTCCTTTGTACTGTGACTCAAGGACCAAACCTACTTGACTCATGCTCCAGAAGTTCCCTTCATGGAAATTGATGTCTGATAGAGGCGAGGGTGTCCCGATCTTTCGATGAGATGATATCTATCGTTTCTGGTGGAGTAGACTTTGACGATCCGACTACGAACGTGCGAGGACGTCGCGCCTTAGCAATCGCTAAACCAACTCCGAGAGGTTATTGACCACGCCGGAGCACAATCAACCTGACCCCGAGGGTCTATCTCCTGCAAGCAAACGAAGAACAAGCAAGAAACTAAGATTTGCAATCTGGATATCGCGAATATAAGATGAAAGCTTTATTGATCGAGGTGGGGTTCTGTGACGTCTTGGTCTGGTCGTTGAACACAAACGAAGTACGCGAAGTTGCAGCTATGGCGAACTTTTAATCTAAACAAAACCCAAAGTCTAAACGGTGCCCTAAGGGCTGTATATATGGAGGAAGAGGGGGGAATTTCGTGGCCCTTGAAGGAGGGGTCCGAAACCAACCCTATCTCTTGTTTCCCCAGACATACGGACTCTAAAAATAGCCTATACTCAAGTATTTCGAAATTACATGGGCCTGGCCCAATAATAAGGTGACGCAACACCTATAATAGCCTCTGGACGAAATTTATGAAGTGGCATCTTGTATATTTCGTCCAAGGCTTCCTGCACTCCTTATGGTGGCTTCAAAGTCCTGAAATCATCACTTGTAACTCCGTTCTTGTTCCCCTTGCGCATGCCATCATCTCCATGCTTGAACTTGCTCCAAGGTTCCTCTTTCTTGTCCAAGCTAGGCCCTTCATTTGTAAGCAAAACAAATGTATCCAATATAGGCAGCATCATATTCTCATGAACATTAGAATCATTACCAAGAAACGAAAGTACCTGATAATTTAATTGGCGTGCGCGAGCTCTAGTAATTGGTCCAGTATGTATAGCAGCAGGGGCTGTGGGTGTAACAATGGTATTGATGTCCTCATCAATGTCAAAGGGGGAGAGAGAGCACATCAAAGCTTATCACATAAGAGAGAATTCACACCTTAAGCTTCTCCAGATGCTTATTTTCCATAGAGGAGAGAAGTCTCATGTCTTCAAGAGGGGAGAGACATGTTAGTATGTGTTATGTTTGTTATGATTGTTTTACTCTGATTTTGTTTTGCTCTGATTTTGTTTTGCTCTGATTTTCTTTTCCCTATCTTCTCCCATTATCTAATATATAAGATTCAGGGGGAGAGAGAGCTTATTTCCAAGGGAAGAAAATCTTCGAATTCATTGCAGATCTTTACTCTTTGGGGACATGTCAATATCCAAATAGAGTACTAAGTACTCACTCACTACATGTCATCCCAGTCTTGGTACTCTTGTGGTTTACTGTTCTTGCTCTGCTTAGTAGATATTCCTGTGTTATCTAACCTTGTTTACTCAGGTTCATCTCTTCCAAAGCCAGCTCATGACCGCAAGGTAAGTATATGTATCACACTCATGTGCATGATGATCTATTGCTGATGTACATATTGTTTGCAAGAAGGAATCATGAACATTGAGGTACTCTTCCTATATTCACACCATTTGCTCCGATGCATATAGCCAAGATACATGTAACTCATTGCCTGCTCTGTCATGCTTGTGCATTCACATGGTATTATATTCTATCTTCACATGATTGCATACATGTAGGGGGAGCCTATACATGTTACATGTCTTTCCAAAGCTTGACTTGCTATTCCTTGTATCTTTATCTAAAAGCTTTGATGTATGTTGTCATCAATTACCAAAAAGGGGGAGATTGAAAGCACAAGTGCTCCCTGGGTGATTTTGGTAATTAATGTCAAGATATCTCTTGTTGGACTAATACTTCTATCTAGTATATTTCAGAGAGTTCAACAAAGGCGTGGCATGGACAAGAGGATGTGGGACCCCTACAAGATGCAAAGGACACATGCTGGCTCAAGCTCAAGACTCTACTCTTTTCATTTTAGTGATCCAAGATCACATTGAGTCCATAGGAAAGCCAATACTATTAAAAGGGGATGAGTTGTTGCTTAATGGCTTGCTTGCTCAAAATGCTTAGTGATATGCTCCAAAAGCCCTCAACCACTTTCTCATATCCACATATGTCCTAAACCTAAAGTCAAACTCGGCCCCACCGATTTGATCTATCTGGCGCCACCGAGTTCACTTGACATAGCCCTGCCAGAAACCCTAATCAGTTTGGTCTCACCGATGGGATCTCGGTCTCACCGAGATGGGCTTGCAAACTCTCTGTTGCCTGTTGCAATCATTTCGGTCTTACCGAGATATGCAATCGGTCCCACCGAGTTTGCTTGACGAACTCTCTGTTTGCTCATTAGCAAAATCGGTCTCACCGAGTTTGTGTAATCGGTCAAACCGAGTTGAGGTTTTACCCTAACGCTAGCACATTGGTCCCACTGAGTTGATCATGTCGGTCCCACCGAAAACTCTAACGTTCACATTTTGAACCATATTGGTCTGACCGAGTTTCACTATTCGGTCCCACCGAGTTTGGTAAATTGTGTGTAACGGTTAGATTTTGTGTGGAGGCTATATATACCCCTCCACCCTTCCTCCATTCGTGAGGAGAGCCATCAGAATGTGCCTACACTTCCAGAATTCATTTTCTGAGAGAGAACCACCTACTCATGTGTTGAGACCAAGATATTCCAATCCAACCACAAGAATCTTGATCTCTAGCCTTCCCCAAGTTGCTTTCCACTCAAATCATCTTTCCACCAAATCCAAATCTGTGAGAGAGAGTTGAGTGTTGGGGAGCACAAGAGCAAGGAGTTCATCATCAACACACCATATATTACCTTTTGGAGAGTGGTGTCTCCTAGATTGTTTAGGTGTCACTTGGGAGCCTCCGTCAAGATTGTGGAGTTGAACCAAGAAGTTTGTACGGGCAAGGAGATCGCCTACTTCGTGAAGATCTACCCTAGTGAGGCAAGTCCTTTGTGGGCGATGGCCATGGTGGGATAGACAAGGTTGCTTCTTCGTGGACCCTTCATGGGTGGAGCCCTCCATGGACTCGCGCAACCGTTACCCTTCGTGGGTTGAAGTCTCCACCAACGTGGATGTACGATAGCACCACCTATCGGAACCAGACCAAAAATCTCCGTGTCTCCAATTGCGTTTGCACACTCGAATCCCATCCCTTTACATTCTTGCAAGTTGCATGCTTTACTTTCCGCTGCTCATATACTCTTGCCATGCTTGCTTGATATGTATTGTGAATGCTTAAACTTGTGCTAAAACTCCACCTTAACTTGAAGAAATTAAAAATTGTCACCTTTATTTGTTGAGGGTCTAATCACCCCCCCTCTAGACACCTCTTCTTGATCCTTTCACGTGCGCGAGCTCTAGTAATTGGTCCCGTACGTATAGCAGCAGGGGTTGTGGGTGTAACAATGGTATTGATGTCCTCATCACTAAATGTGAGTGGTAAATTCTCGGTAGATTCAATGTATAGGGCGTTGGTCCAGTTAGATGTGCCAGTTGATAATAATAAGAAGATCTGGAAGATGAAGATACTGCTTAAGAATAAATCTTTGCATGGTATTTTGGTCGAGGAGTTATTCTTACCAAAGACATCCTTATTAAGAGGAATTGGCATGGAAGTACGCAATGTGTTTTTCGTCACCATGACGAAACAATAAAACACAATGTGTTTTTCGTCACCATGATGAAACAATAAGACATTTATTCTTCCAATGTAAATTAGCTCGGTCTATATGATCAATCATCCAAATAGCTTTTGGCTTGTATCCTCCATGTAGCGTTGCTAACATTTTTGGCATCTGGTTACATGGAATTGATTACAGGTTTAGAATTCTGATCAGGGAGTGCTTGCCGTTATTTGGTCGCTTTGGCTGTGTAGAATTTATAAGGTATTCAACAAAAAAAGTTCTTATCTTATCCAGGTTATCTACATGGGTGCCGGTATGCTCCGTCTCTACAACGTCTAGAGAATCAAGACCTATTTATGAAGGTGTGTACACAATTGGAGGGCACGGCGAGGGATACTTTTACCCAACATGGATGGCAGCATGATCCTATGATTGGCCCTCCTGCAGTTTAGGCATCATACAAACTCATTTTCTTGTATTTCACCTTCTTTTTTGTTTTTAGTTTGGATTTGGTTTGGTTGTGTGCATCTCAGTTATGCAGAGGCCAGGTGTAGTGCTTAAACATTCAAGTAATAAAGCGCCCTTTATCGGAAATAGCATTGTGAATTTGGGACTATCCGAGGAAGAAAAAAAGAAAGAATTCTTGATGTAGGGTGGAACCCTAGGGGCCGATCTTTCATGATCTGGTGGGGCATTCCCAAAGAACAAGAAGAACACGATGAACACAAGAGAGGGGAATCACTCAAATCACGAGATCGGATCACACATATGCTAAATCCACATACACAAAGGGAATACAAAAGTCCAAATCCAACACAAGATGATACAAGAGGTAACTAGTTCATCCCAATCCTTGGAGGAGTTGAGGTCTTGAATCCTAGAAGGATCTTCCCTAGATGGGGTCTTGAATCCACTAGGGATCTTCTCACATGGAGGTCTTGAACTCCATGGGAGTCGTCTCTCTCTCTCTCTCTCTCAAGAGAAGAGTAGGTAGGAGCAAAGCTCAACTAAGATGAGCTATCATATTTGCTAACCCTAGAATGGAGTAGGGGATGAGTATATATAGTGGTAGCCACGAAGGGGTAAGTGAGGGGCGAAATGGTACATGGGCCTCGGCCCGAGTCTCTGCACAGGCAGGCCAGAAGTTCTGGGGATAGCTGGAAGGTCCAGTCGCTGGAGGTTTTGGGCAAAGGTCTGGGTAGGGTCTGGGCTGTCCAGAGAGTTGTCACGCTCTCGGACGGCTTCGGTGCGTCGTGGCCGGAAGTTCCGGGATGGCCGAAAGTTCACGGTGTCGGAAGTTCCGGACAGGAGGCCGGAGGTTCTGGGCTTTCCAGAAGCTTGTCCGTGCTTATTCTTCCTTCTCTTCCAAGTTTCCCTCGTGGATGGTGTAGTTGTACTCTTGTGCTCACACTCCTCCTCATCGTCCGGGGTGCTTCGAGAATACCTAGGCATGCATGTGGGAGAAGTGTCAAGTAGTATACCATCCTCGAAGGGGTCAAGTGAGCACGTGTAAAGGAGATGATTCACCTTTATGTATGTGAAGTAGATGTCGCACATGTCACTTGCCTAATGGGCTCTTGACATGGTGATGTCCGTAGGATGCGCCACATCATCCCCTCCCCCTTGGGAAAGATCCGACCTCAGATCGAAAACCAAAGCACCATGGGAAAGAGATGGCGTCGCCGTGTTGTAGTGGACGTTCGCCAAGTACTCATCATCTTCAAGCTCGAAACGGGCACTCTTGAATGTTGCACTATCTAGTAATTCCTTTAAAAAGAGCAAGGACAACAAACACTTGAAAAAAAATGCGGTTAGCGTTAGTGCAAAACCAATCATTCAAGCGGTGATTCACCCAACAAGTGTCGTCATCAAGCATAGCATATGGTGTGACAAAGGATTGTGACATGGCATGTAAGCATATGAATTGAGCACAATCAAAGTCATCATGGAAACAAGCATGTAAATGTGAGGTAGTGATGCAAATATATGTGACAAGAGAATAATCATCTACCTCAGGTTCATAGCAAGCATGCATAAAGCGCTGAACAAATGGTCTATGGTATGCATATGAACCGTTCACAACACCAAAGAAAATGAAGTGTCTAAACACATGTGGCAAGACAATCCAAGCATAATGTGCATAGGGTGTAGCGAAAATCGAGTGACACCGAACACAATAGAAAGTGCAATTGTTCAACATGTGGGAGGCAATCAAGGAAAGCATGTAGCAATCAATGGGACATGTCATATGTGAAGAAATGACATTGTTGCAACCAAACATATGATAGGAGCAAGTAATCCAAGAATTGGATGCAACACACAAGGTATATATGTCATGAGGCATGGAAAGGTGAAAATGACGAGTCGGGGCAAGATCTCTAACATGTGCACAATCAAGTGGTCCAAGATGAACAATAAGTCTCATGGTGCGAGAAACATAAGTAGTATGATCCATAATATCCATGCTCATGGTTTGGGTGTTCTCAAAAGAGAAGGATATCACCTTGAAAGCATGTCCTTGTGCGTCCTTCACAATGCCGAAGCACAAGCAAGTGCAATATAGAAGCATCATGATCGAAGGTGGTTCGCTCTCAAGAGCTCGAATGGTCAACTGACGTGAAGTGGAAGTCGACACAAAGTCCAAGTATCCTACACATGCACAAAACAAAGCAAAGAAATTATGCACATGGTAGATAAACACATCATCCATCATGATGGTTCTGCTCTCTTACACATAACCATTAGAAGGACAAGTGCATGAATAATATGATGCAACAATGGCGATATTCATGGCACTAGGTATATGGTGCAAAGAAGTAAGTAAGCATGCTTCATAAGAAATATATCAAAATCTCCAAATATGTGCGAGAATGCTATGGGGGCAATCTCATTAGCAAGACTAAAATCATTATTGCACCCAATACATGGCAAATTATCTAGCATGAAAGAGGCAATATATGGAGATATATGACAAGTAGCAATAGCAATCATGTGCAAAGCATGGCAATAGTGGTTATCAACCGCACGAAATGAGCAAGTATGAATCACGGGTGATGCAATACACAAAGCAAGCATAGTAGTCATGTCGTGCAAGCGAGTAGTGCGAAGATGCAACATACTAGAATAAATCACGGCAATCATGTCATATGAGAAAATAGGAGATATAGACAATGCACATGACATATCGCAAGCACGAACTCGGAGCAAGATCATAGTATCATCATAAGAATGGGTCATAAATGGAAGATGGCAAGAACAAGCAATATCTCCACAAAGCTTGCAAATGCACATACAAGTAGTAGAATCAATCGTCATGTATAATGCAAAGCATGGGTCACAAATGCATGGTAAGGTATAGGAATGAGCATATCATGCAAAGTGAACATGGCAAGATGGGCATAAAATATGTGATGGACAATAACCCATAACCATGTGAGGGCCATGTAGAAGAAATGCGCGAAGTCTTTGCGCGAAGAGAGCAGTGGGAAAGATAATCCACGGGATCCCAAGTCATCATTGCTCTCTAGATCTCGCTTCGTCAACTCGTAGGCTTGCGAGGTTGACGAGTAAGTATGGGGACCTACACAACAAAGACACAAATGAAACAATGTGTGTGCGTGGTAAATGTACACATCATCCATCATGATGTGTATGTGCATGTGTGAGTTAGCACAAGATAAGCAATGCTTAAAGAAATTTGAAGCATGGTATATGAACATGTCATCCATCATGAAAGAATAGTTGTTATGTATGACACGATGGGCACACAAATTGAGCATACAAGTATATGGCACATCAATATCAATTTCATTCATGGGGAGCATATTGTGCACATAATTATTGGGATCATGCAATGGATGGGAGTGATCAAAATCTCCTAACATGTATGAGGAAACTATGGGGGTCTTCTCATGAGCAACATCGGAAACATCATATGGAGAAAATGGACAACATCCAAAACAATGCATATCCGAAGCTAGGTGGTCATGGCATGGCATATGATGGACATGATGCAAAGGGAGAATATCAATATCATCACAAGAAAAACAAATGCCAATAACCATGGGCTTGTCATCTATGCCATATGTTCAAATTGGGTCTATTTTAATGGCATATGCATAGTCACTACGATGAGATTGCAAATATAACATATGGTTGATCTCATTCATAGCATATGACAAGTCAATCGGATTGTCAAACATGATGTGACCAAGAGAATTATCACAAGAAATCCTATGCAACATGGCATCACAACTAATAAACTCCACATGGCATCACAACTAATAAACTCCACATGGCAATTATCAAATTCATCATAAATGGGCAACGAATCATCACATGAGGAAGTCGAACTAGCATGAAGCATGGTAATAGGTGTATCAACATCATGCAAACAATCAATGTTCAGTAGTGGGACTAGAGCATCCCCTTCACCTATGTTACCTTTCTCATTCCACTCAAGTGGTGTAGGTGAGGTCGAAAATACCAACTCGTGGTCATCTTCATCTTCATGGAACCATGTGGGGGGTGCATCATATTCCACCATGGCCATCGTCCATCCATAGGAATGACAAAGTCGTCGAGGATTAGCGCGTCATTGCATATGGGACCTAGCACCAAATGAGAAGACACAATAGAGGTAGAGGTTAAGTCGTTATAAATTGAAATGGCCTCACATGTCCTATCAACTATCACACTCTCTCTCTGTGGTGGCTCACTCACTCCCTCAAGGTAGGTGCACTCAATCTCACATATGGTGGAGTCACTCATCTCACTCAAGTGGTGGGGGTTGTGGCTCTCCTCACATGAGAACTTGGGCAGCTCATCATATATGGGTATAGTGGTGAAGTCACTCTCACTCTCAATATGGTGGCAAAAGTCACTCAAGTCATCATACGTCGCCTTGGTCGAAGGGAAAATCCCATGCTCGACTATCTCGTCACTGTCATCGTGGATGAAGGCCGAAGATGGCACATCATCACTCTCGCCTCCAAAGATGGAGGCATCATCCTTGCTTGTTACCATGTCAGTCGCTTACAAAGCATTGTCCTCGAATGGCTCCGTAGTCGTCGTGGTCGCGCACCATCTTCAAAAAGAGTCGTGGTAGACTCAGCATCGTCAATGCCACAAAGAGGGATGGCGGTGAAGTCGAACTTGGGAGCGTCGTCTTGGAGCTCGTCGGGCTTGGACATCTTGGTGGTACTATCCTCATGCTTGTTGTCGTGGAGCTTGGTCATTGAGAAGTGTGCTTGGGGTGGAGAAGCCTTGGCCTTCATGAGTTGTTGTTGCGCCTTGAGAGCACCAATGTAGTTGTCGTCGAGGGACTTGTAGTTCTCAAGGAAGATAGTCTTGGAGATGTCGTTGTTCAATCCCATCATGAAGTGGAACTTCATCGAAATGGGGTCGTGCACGCCAGCTCATCGCAAGGCTTTCTTCATCTCCTTGAAGTACTCGTCGATGGACTTGGATCCTTGGATGGTGTTCTCCAATTGGTGTTGAAGTTGTTTCGTGTAGGTGGAAGACAAAAACTCTCACCACATAGCTTTCTTCATCTTGAGCCAGCTCATGTCGAGGCTCTTTGAAGGTGTGTGAAGCCACCATGTCGACGTGTAGTCATGGAAGCTACTTGTTGCGCACTTCACTTGATCTTTGGAGGGTACTTGATGTAGCTTGATGTAGTCGTTCATCTTGCGCTCCCACTCGAGATACTCCTCGGGGTCTTGAGTTCCATAAAAAGGAATCTCGTGGTCGATGGCGAGGTCGTAGTAGCTCATGGAAGTCGCGGACTTGAGCTTGGGGAGCTTCTCTTGAGCGTAGTCTTGAGGTGCTTGTTGGCGAAGATGTCGTATGTCCGAAGGCAAAGATGCCTTGAAGTCGCTTGGCGAAGATGCCAAGGTAGATGGTAAATTCATAGAGCGGTGGTTGGTGTTGAGCTCTTGACCTTCATGTTCTCATCAGTGATGGTGTCGATGCCGATGTGATCTTGTCGGAGATGGTAGCTCGGAAGGATGTGCACTTGAGCATCTTCGCAAAGATGAGGAATACCGCTTGTAGGCCTTGATGAGGGCTTTGAGCTCCTCCATTTGAGCATCCATCTATTATGTATATGTGAGAACAATCTTGTGACACAACAGATGATATGATGATACCAAGATGATATGGTATGTATGTGTCGGCGTGCGACACCTATGGGATCCCAAGAGACCCCTTTACGATTCGACAGGGGGGAGAGGTATGCGCAAAGAGCAGAACCAACGATCGACGTGGGGCGATTTTACCCAGGTTCGGGCCGCTGATCAGCGTAAAACCCTACTCCTGCCTTGTGTTATTATTAGTGTTCTTGAGCCCAGGCTCCAGGAGCGCTCACAGTGAACAGTACGTTCAAGAGCAGCTACGCATGCGGAATGGGCCAGAAGATCCTCCTCCCCTGTAGCAGTTGCCGTGGGCCTCCTTTTATATCACCAAGGGGTCACCAAAGTGGAAAAATGTACATACATTGAGGTGTAAAGTAACTACAGGGTCATCATACCTAACCCCTGACGGACTAGGATGAACGCATTTAATGCACCGTAAGGTGTCCGTTTTGGTGTCCTTACTTTCTTGGGGATGGAAAAAGGGGCCATCCCATCAGCACTGCTTAAGCTCTCCTCCACTGGCGCGTCGCCACGCATCCAAAGAAGGACCCAGAATGTCAGGTTTGTCGCTGTGCTAGAGCGGTGGCACAGCAACAAAACCTTGCCGGGCGCCAAGCCTTGCCGGGCTCCGCAGGCCACCCCGGCAAGATCTTGCCGGGGAAGCTGGGCTTCGGATTCCAGCTCTTCTTATCTGCTAATCCTCAGATCTCTGACTTGATGATTTCTTTGGTGGCTTGAGTCAACCTCGAACTGTTCCCCGACAAGCCTTGCCGCGAGTATGGCTACAACTGCCCGTGCACAAGTACGGGGTACTAGTGGCCCAATACTTAGTACACCGACAGGAGCCCCCGGGCCTAGGCCATACACGAGTGCGAGGCGTTGTTGGGCTAGGCCCAAACAGTGCATGGGCACACGTGGCAGGGGATTAACTGCTCGTAAATATCCCGTTTACTGTGCCCCACTACACGCGCCGAACGCGTGACGTGGGAAGCGTGCCTCAAAAGCTGCAACTGCAACGCGCCTGTAGAGGCGCATTCACATTGGGGAGTAAAAGAGGCGGCCCCGTTCCTTCCCCATAAAAAGGAGAAGCCGCAGAGGCACAAGCCTATTTACCCCCCTCTTCTCCTCAATCTGGCCATCGCCATCGCCTTCCTCCTCTCGAGCTTAGAGCAAAGCTTTCCCTCTTCCGCCCGCCGCCTCCACGCTTGCTTCATCCCCGGCTTCCGCCCTCGCAGTTGCTATGCCGCCCAGGGCCAGCAAAGGCAAGAGCAAGGAGGCGAAAGCTCTTGTTCCGGAGAGCGAACTGGTGAAGATGCGGAAGAAGTATGTCGTCTTCGCCCCGCCGCTCGATGCAGAAGCTTTGAAGATACGGTACCAGTGCATGTGGGCGAAGGAGACGCAGGCTCACCCCACCACACGCGTGATTCCAGGTTCTTGCTCCAAAAGTGGGTCAGACAGATATCCCTTTTTCGCTGCATATTTCTATTGCGGGCTCTGCCCCCCATTTTCTGACTTCTTCAACGACATCATGTACACATACGGCTTTCATCTTCTCGATTTCACGCCGAATGCGATATTATGCATGTCCATCTTTTCCCACCTTTGTGAAAACTTTACCGGAGTGGTTCCCAACACTACCCTTTTCCGCCACTACTTTTTCCTTCGTATCCAAAAAGGAGAGGCCCTCTCTGGTTCTATCGCCTGGATTCCAAGGGCTTGGAATAAGGAAATATACCCAGAAGGAGTTTACCGTGAAAAGTGGGACGAATGGCGGGCTGAATGGTGCTGGATCAAGGAGGCAGATCCCCATCCGTTTTGTCTGCCCCGGCAACAGAAAGCGGTCTGTGGCAGTGGCTGGAGTAGTCTTGCCGCTGACGACAAAAAGCTCACAATCACCACCACCAGGATTCTTCGCCTAAAAGCTGTCGGGCTAACAATGGAGATGATTGGCTTCGACTTTCTCCGCCGCCGCATCGCCCCCTTGCAGAATAGGGGAAGGCCAGCTTGGGAATACCGAAACGCAGCAGACATCATGAGATTGCGCCCCGGGTTGAATAATAATCTGACTGCTATGCAACTTGGCGCTCTTCGTCAAAAGCTGTTCCAGCGCGATGACAAGCATCGGCTGCCGGCAAGGATTGTCCCTTTGTGCAACAACTCTGCTTTGGGGTCAATCATCGCCTTCATGCCGATGTTCAACGCCCACGGTCTTGACGCGACTTGGGCCGAGCCAACCGAGGAGGAAGCACAAAAGTTTTTTGATAACTTGACGGAGAGACCCGTCCGGGAAGAGGCAGACTTTATCCGAGCCACCACCGACCAAGAAGTAGCATACATCGCCACTAGGGTGGAGGAGGCAAATCTTGCCGCGGAGGCTAGCATCGCTGGCTTCACAGAATGGGAAACCAGCGATGCAGAGGTAGTGGTGGAAGTAAAACCTGCCGGGAAGGACAAAGCTGCCGGGGAACAAAGCAGCACAGCCACTGATAGCTCGTCCGACGAGGACACGGCTAAAGAAGAACCGCAAGAAGAGCTCCCAGCCCCGAAGAAGACGAAGCGTGTTCTTCGAAAGGCTGTATCTGGCATCCCGGCAAGCCAGCCTTCCTCGAGCAGTGAGGCCCCCGGCAGGAAAGCGGCCGGCAAGACTGCACCACGGCAAGGGGTTCGTCAGTAGCCTGCGCGGCGCGCGAGACCCACACCAGCGGCCACTGCTGAGGCAGCAGGGGTGTCACACACTACCGCAACGGAAGCTGAGGCGGGGAAAACACGCCAACCCCCGGCACCTGCCACAGCCAAGCGACCTAGGACCCCTCCTCCTCCTCCCCACTCAGACATCGCAACGGAGGCCGAATTCGACATCTCTGGCTTTAGTCCGGAGCGAGAAGAGGAAGAGTGAGTGCTTTGCCACAGCCTTTATTTTCCAATCTTGGATCAATCTTACTGACTTGCTCGTATTGTCTCTGCAGTGATGCAGAAACCTTGATGGAGAGGATGGCGAAGAGGACAAGGACTTCCACGGGCGACGGGCCCCCGGCAGGCTCCACGAGCGTGCCAGAAACTGTCATCATCAGCCCGGAGCTCAGTCCTCAGTGCAGCCCCCAGCACAGCCCCCAGCGCAGCCCCCAGCGTAAGTTCACCGCTCTTTTTCCGCTGGCGGGCGCTGAGGTTTATATTCTTGCCGCTGCTATCTTTGGGCTTGCAGGAGAAGAACAGCAACAAGGGGAGTTGTTGGAAGATGCCCCCATCGTGCCACCTCCATCGACCACGCCGCCCACAAGCACGTCCCCGGCAAGAGATCCTACCGACGAGAACATCTTAATTGAGGAGGAGCCGGCAAGCATGGACACCGGTAACCCTCCCCCGGCAACCGAAGTTGCTAGGAGGGGCGGGGCCACCTCTCAACAGCTCGACGCAGGTAACTGATTGCCTCAGAACGCTTGCTATTTTTTCCCTTCTCTCTCTGTCTTTGGTCCCTTCGAACTTCAATCTTGATCTTATTCTGTTTCCCTCCTTCGTCCTTTAGAGTTCCCTGTGATGGAACACATGGACGTCGACGTTGTCATCGAGGAGACCGCCAGGGACACCACTGCCGAAGCAGACAGGATCGCTGCCAGCGAGGCCGCCAAGGATGCCACTATCGAGGCCGGTGGTGCTCTTGGCGAGGAGGTCGCCAAGACTGCACAGGAGGAACCCGCCAAGGAGTCTACTGAAGGGGGCGGCAGGGAGGCTGATGACCGTACTGACGGCATTCCTGCCGCAGGAGCGCCAGGCGCTGCACCGGCCACGGAACCCCCTGCCACTGGTGAGGCGGTTGCTGAAGACCAACCGTCAACATCTGAAGGCCCCTCATCCAGCAAATATCTCAAGGTTGGCAAGAACTTGTTTGTCAACTTGTCGGGGACGGCAAGCATTGGGGCACCAGCCGAAGGAGAAGTCTTTGACGAAGAAATCATCGCTGCCGCCGGGCTCGAGGTTGTTGACGATCCCAGCGCTTGTAGCGGCAAATCTGAAGAGGATCAGCTCCTTCAGGCCATGGGCGAGAATTTCTGCAAGCTCCAGGCTCTCCACCGTGCCCGGAAAGAGAAAGCGGATTCCAGAATGGCAGTTGTCGAGGCGGCCGAAGCAGATTTCCAGAGGCGCGTCGAACAAATGCAAGTCTGGTATGCCGAGGCCCTCCAAGAGTTGACTGCTGGCCGAGAACAAGTGAGCAAACAGTGGACAGAAATCCTCCTGAAGCAATCTGACATGTAGAAGGCGCAGGATGAAACTACTCGAAGAATCGCTGCCGAAGATGCCCTCCTGACGGGGTGCCGCGTTGCGCTCGATGCTCACGAGGAAGATCTCACCGCACGTGAGCAGGCGCTCGCCGCCAAGCTTCGCAGCAAAGATGAAGATATTGAGACGCTTGTCGCGCGGCAGACCCAGGAGCTGGAGCAGAAACACAAAGAGGCGCTCGAAGCTCTGACTGTAAGTCACGCCGGTAAGCTCAAGGAGGCCGTCGATGCTGCCGAAGCTGCAGAGGCCGCCAAGAACAAGCTGAGCGACAAAGTAAAGAAGCTGGAAGTAGATCTCAAAGAGCACGGCAAGGAGCTCTTGACGCTCAAAGGTGATAGGGAAAAAACCCTCCACACCCTGGCGGAGATGCAAGTTGCTATGTCTAACAAGACCAAGCAGCTCTCCTCAGCGAATGAAGCCATTGCCGTTCTGGAATTGAAGCTGACCATGTTGGAGAAGTCTTTCGAGGCCGGCAGGGCCCGCGAGAAGGCTCTACTCAAAGATCTCGAGGGAGAGAGGAACCTGCTCAAGAGCGCTGCCGCCGCCCAAATCGATTACGAAAAGGGGGTGAAGATCTGGACTGGATGTCTCATCGACGCTGCGGAGAAGCTTACGGCAGAACTATCAACCTTGGGCCTGCCAAACTTCAGGTATTCTTCCGAGGAAAGGATATCTTCAAGCGCCAGGTTGACGATGTTCTTTGAAAGCATCATCGACGCCTTGAGGCTGCTTCAGTCTAGCCGGGCGACCCAATTGGCCAACGAGACCCGCCGGCTTTGCCGGGCCGTACTCCGCAAGGTGCTTATCAAGGTGGTGCACAGCAATCCCGGCATCGACCTCTCCAACGCGCTCAGCCATCTGCCAAAGGACGCAAATGTCGAGGTGCTTGAAGAACTTATCGCACCTATCCTTGAGAAGGTGGACTCCATCAAAAGGATCGAAGGCCAGCGCAGAGATTAAGTGCTCCGCCTTTTCTTGCTGTCGTCATTCCATGTGAAAGACAATTAAGTCTCAAGTTAGAATTGCGGCAACTCATTAATGTAATATAACTCGCCTATGTTTAGGTACATGCTTGCTATTTTCCTTGTCTGATTCCTTTGTGTATGGAGTTCACCCTACGCTCACTGAAAAACTTGCCGGCGCGCAACCTGCCGCGAGCGCTGGGTGCGGGACTTCAGCAGCCTGCTGGAGGCGCAGCGGCCGGCAAGACTCCTTGGCGTTCTCAGTGCAGCCACTAAAATCGTTGAGCAGACTCGAAACAAAATAAGGGCGCAACTGATTACAACAAGGGTTCCTTCGCGTGCAGATTTTCCATACAAGAGTCGGAATCATCCAAGGAAATAACCTTGCAATAAAGGAAACTTGTTCTAAGTTTTTAGAACTTAGCTTTCTGTCACTGTCCTTCCTCCGGCAAGCGTCGATTCCGAACGTCGCCAACTGGTACTCATATCTCCCTTCCCCCCCCTCCCCCGGCAAATGTGCACGCGAGGAATCCTTCTGTCGGGAGTAGGTGTCATACAACATTTTAGACAAACATGCATATATAAATATGAACATGGAAATCAATAAGAGAATGTACAACACTTAAATTTATTCATCTGTGCTCAGGGTCTGCGCCTGGCTTTGTACAAAGATCATATGCCTCGCCGGCAAGACTTGTACAAAAGGGTGTTTGCCGGGGGCCCCCGGCAACCGCGCCTTACAGGTAGAACTTGCGAAGATGTTTGATATTCCAGGAATTGCTCACTGGAACGCCATCTTCGGTCTCCAAGCGGACAGCACCGGGCCTGGTGACTCGTACTACCCGATAAGGGCCTTCCCACTTCGACGTCAACTTGTTTGAATTCTTGGCGGACTGAATCCGCCAAAGAACAAGGTCGCCTTCCTCAAGGCTTCGGGCATGACCTTTGCGGCTATGGTAGCGGTGCAAAGCTTGCTGGTAGCGTGCAGCTCGCACAGCAGCCTGAAGACGATTCTCCTCAAGGAGCACAGCGTCATCTTGGCGCAGTTGCTCTTGCTCAAGCTCATCATAAGCGAGCACTCGAGGTGATCCGTACGTGAGTTCCGTGGGGAGAATTGCTTCTGCTCCGTAGACCAGAGCGAAGGGCGTCTGGCCGGTGGCTCGATTTGGTGTCGTTCTGATTGACCAAAGAACTGCCAGCAACTCATCAATCCAGCGTCTTCCGCACTTTTTTAGCCTGTCAAAGGTTCTGGTCCTGAGACCGCGCAGCACTTCAGCATTGGCCCTCTCCGCTTGGCCGTTACTTCTCAGATGAGCAAGGGAGGCAAAATAAATTTTGCCGCCAAGGTCTTGGACGTACTGCATGAAGGTGCGACTTGTGAATTGCGTGCCGTTGTCGGTGATGATCCTGTTGGGCACACCGAAATGGCAAACTATCCCCTTAAAGAACTTGACGGCCGATTGCGCTGTCACCTCCCTCACTGTTTCCACCTCCGGCCACTTTGTGAACTTGTCGATAGCAACGTACAAGTACTCAAAGCCCCCGGTAGCACGGGGGAAAGGGCCCAGTATGTCGAGCCCCCAGACCGAAAATGGCCAGGAGAGAGGGATTGTCTGAAGAGCTTGGGCTGGTTGATGCGATTTCTTCGAATGAAACTGGCACGCTTCACACTTGGTTACTAGTGCAGTTGCATCCTGGAGAGCGGTGGGCCAAAAGAAACCTTGCCGGAATGCTTTCCCGGCAAGTGCTCTTGATCCTATGTGAGAACCACATATGCCTCCATGTATCTCTGCCAACAGCTCTAGTCCATCCTCCCGAGGAATGCTCTTTAATTTCACACCGTTTGGTCTCTTTCTGTACAGGACGTCATCGACGAACTTGTACATAACAGACCGACGGGCTACTCTTTCCGCTTCTTCCTGTTCCTCCGGGAGTTCTCCTGTTTGAAGGAAATGGACAATGTGTTGCGCCCATGCTGGAGCCTGAGGCTCGACGACTAGGACTAAAGGCATCTCCTCCGCCGGGAGAACGTTTGTCTCAACAGCAAGGGCCTGAGGCCCTGCTGGAGCCTGTTGTTCCCCGACAGGCATGTCGTCGATCCCGGCAACTTCCTTGCCGGCGGCTCCCGGGAGCTCTGCCGGGAAGTACTGACCAGAGTTCAACTTTCTTCTCTTTTCTTGCCGCATTGATGGCGCCACGGATAGTTGAGTCAATTGGCGCACAAAAGTTCCTGGTTCCACAGGCAACTTGAGGGCGGCACGCTTTGACAGGTCATCAGCAATACTATTCTCGGCACGAGGAACGTGCTCCATTTGCAGACCGTCAAAGTGCTCTTCCATTTTTCTCACTTCATCCACGTAGGCTTGCATCAATGGACTCTGATAACTCTTGTTAACTTGCCTGACGACAAGCTGTGAATCACCTTTGATGACGAGCTTTTTGATACCAAGGTCTGCCGTGATGCTAAGGCCGGCAAGCAAACCCTCGTATTCTGTTGTGTTGTTGGTCGAATTCTCCCGGGGAAAATGCATTTGGACTACGTACTTGAGGTGCTCTCCGGTGGGTGCGACAAGCAGCACGCCAGCACCGGCGCCTTGCAGCGAGAAAGCCCCGTCAAAGTACATAACCCATTGCTGATCGATTTCCTTGCCGGGGAGAGTTGTTTCTTGAACCTCTTCGTCCGGCGTTGGGGTCCATTCCGCAATGAACTCCGCCAAGGCCCTGCTCTAAATTGTCGAAGTGCTTTCAAACTTGAGGCCAAAGCTCGACAACTCCAACGCCCACTCCACGATCCTGCCAGTTGCTTCTGGATTTTGCAAAATCCGTTGCAACGGAAAGCGAGTGACGACGGTGATTTCATGTGCTTGAAAATAATGGCGCAGCTTCCTCGAGGCCATAAGAAGGCCGAAAAGCAACTTCTGCACGCCAGAATATCTTGACCTAGCTCCTTGTAAAAGAGAGCTAACAAAATAAACTGGGCGCTGCACCACCTTTTTCTTCTGCAATGGTCCTTTTTACTGCACAGATCTTGTCTTGCCGGGATCAATCCTTGCCGGGGAAGATCCTGCCGCATCATCTGATGGTCCTGCCGCTAGTGTTGCTTCCTCGTCAGCCTCTCTCTGCGCCACTAGCGCAGCACTGACCACTTGATTTGTCGCTGCCAGATATAGCAGCAACGGCTCTTGTGGTTTAGGCGCGACTAGCGTCGGTAGAGAGGAAAGGTATTTCTTCAAATCTTGCAGCGCAACCTCCGCCTCCGGAGTCCATTTCATTGGACCTGCCTTCTTTAAAATTTTGAAAAAGGGCAGGGCACGCTCAGCAGATTTGGAAATAAACCTGCTTAGAGCAGCGACACAGCCGGCAAGACGACGCACATCCTTGACGCGTCTCGGCGCTTCAATTTGCTCAATAGCTTTGATCTTGTCGGGGTTCGCTTCGATTCCCCGGCAAGATACCAAAAATCCGAGGAGCTTGCCGGAAGGAACACCGAATACACACTTCTCAGGATTGAGCTTTAAGTTGATCTTGCGCAGATTTGCAAATGTTTCTTCTAAATCTTGAATGAGCGTCGCTTTGTCTTTGGTTTTGACCACTATATCATCCATATACGCCTCCATATTTCTATGGAGTTGAGGCTCAAAACCAATTTGGACTGCTCTCGCAAATGTCGAACTAGCACTTTTCAACCCGAAAGGCATTCGTATAAAACAATACGTACCACATGGGGTGATAAATGCGGTCTTCTGTTCATCTTCTTTCGCCATGAAAATCTGATGATACCCTGAATAGGCATCAAGGAAGGACAGGAGATCACAACCAGTGGTGGAATCCACAATCTGGTCGATGCGCGGCAAGGGAAAGGGATCTTTTGGACAGGCTTTATTGATATCTGTATAATCGATACAAAGCCTCCATTTTCCATTCGCTTTTCGCACTACAACCGGATTGGCCAACCAGGGAAAAAGTCTACAAATGGTCTAAAAACTGCCTAGCCAGAATTTTCCAGACTTAGTTTTTTCCAGAATTTTCCAGACTTAGTTTTGGCTTTTTCCTGGACTGTAGGTATGAAGAACAGACTCGATCTAAACTACGAAAAACTGTAAATCTCACCGAGCAACCTGGGAATCTGATACCACTTGATAGAGGCGAGGGTGTCCCGATCTTTCGATGAGATGATAGCTATCATTTTTGGTGGAGTAGACTTTGACGATCCGACTACGAACGTGCGAGGACGTCGCGCCTTAGCAATCGCTAAACCAACTCCGAGAGGTTATTGACCACGCCGGAGCACAATCAACCTGACCACGAGGGTCTATCTCCTGCAAGCAAACGAAGAACAAGCAAGAAACTAAGATTTGCAATCTGGATATTGCGAATATAAGATGAAAGCTTTATTGATCAAGGTGGGGTTCTGTGACGTCTTGGTCTGGTCGTTGAACACAAACGAAGTACGCGAAGTTGCAGCTATGGCGAACTTTTAATCTAAACAAAACCCAAAGTCTAAACGGTGCCCTAAGGGCTGTATATATGGAGGAAGAGCAGGGGATTTCGTGGCCCTTGAAGGAGGGGTCCGAAACCAACCCTATCTCTTGTTTCCCCACACATACGGACTCTAAAAACAGCCTATACTCAAGTATTTCGAAATTACATGGGCCTGGCCCAATAATAAGGTGACGCAGCACCTATAATAGCCTCTGGACGAAATTTATGAAGTGACATCTTGTATATTTCGTCCAAGGCTTCCTGCACTCATTATGGTGGCTTCAAAGTCCTGAAATCATCACTTGTAACTCCGTTCTTGTTCCCCTTGTGCATGCCATCATCTCCATGCTTGAACTTGCTCCAAGGTTCCTCTTTCTTGTCCAAGCTAGGCCCTTCATTTGTAAGCAAAACAAATGTATCCAATTTAGGCAGCATCATATTCTCATGAACTTTAGAATCATTACCAAGAAACGAAAGTACCTGATATTTTAATTGGCGTGCGCGAGCTCTAGTAATTGCTCCAGTATGTATAGAAGCAGGGGCTGTGGGTGTAACAATGGTATTGATGTCCTCATCATCTTTTTTTCTTTTCTTTTTTTGCACTTTTTTTTTTGCTCCGCAACAATTTTTTTTCGAAAAAGTCTACAAATGGTCTAAAAACTGCCTAGCCAGAATTTTCCAGACTTAGTTTTTTTTTTTTGAAACTGGAACTATTTTTCTTCTACGGGTAGCACGAAAATTGGGGAATCCGACTTGTTCACGACTCGCAGTATCGCGTGATCTGGAACTCTAAAATAAAGGAATAAATACTGGACTCGGACTAGGACTGGTGGCAGAGATGAATATGGTGGAACTCGGACTGGTGATGGTATATGACGGTAGTATATGTGGACTCGGATTGGTGGTGGTATATGGACTCGGATCGGTGGTATTATATGGACTCAGAGAAATAGCAGATAAGCTATGGTGGTATATGGTAGGGGCGATGATGATGGTGCGGCGGCGGCGTGACAACTTGTGAACAGAACTCGAAACTCTAAAGAACTAGACGCTAAGACCAGCAACTTGACACGATGATGCAACCGCAAATTCAACAAAGCAAAAACCCTAAAAAGATTATGCAAAGGCTCAGATTGGTTCGGATATGATGAACTAACCCTAATTTTTTTTTGTGGCTTTTTTTTTGGACAATACGTAAGAAAATAAATCTAATCTAGGGAAAACTGGAAATTCTCACCGAGCAACCTGAAAACTGATACCACTTGATAGAGGCGAGGGTGTCCCGATCTTTCGATGAGATGGTAACTATCGATTTGGTGGAGCCGACTTTGACGATCCGACTACAAACGTGCACGACGTTGCGCCTTAGCAATCGCTAAACCAATCTCCTGAGGTTACTGACGATGCTGGAAGCACGATCAACCTGCCCACGAAGGTCTATTCCTGCACGCAATCGAAGAACAAGCAAGAATATGATAATGCAATCTGAATATTGCGAATATAGATGAAGTATTGATAATGGTGGGGATCCGAAAGCGGTCTTGGTCTGGTCGTTGGACACAAACGAAGTACACGAAGTTGCAATGGCTAACTTTTAACTAAACAAATCCCAAAGTCTAAACGGTGCCCTAAGGGCTGTATATATGGAGGAAGAGGAGGGGATTTCGTGGCCCTTGAAGGAGGGGTCCGAAACCAACCCTATCTCTTGTTTCCCCACACATACGGACTCTAAAAACAGCCTATACTCAAGTATTTCGAAATTACATGGGCCTGGCCCAATAATAAGGTGACGCAGCACCTATAATAGCCTCTGGACGAAATTTATGAAGTGACATCTTGTATATTTCGTCCAAGGCTTCCTGCACTCATTATGGTGGCTTTAATGTCCTGAAATCATCACTTGTAACTCCGTTCTTGTTCCCCTTGTGCATGCCATCATCTCCATGCTTGAACTTGCTCCAAGGTTCCTCTTTCTTGTCCAAGCTAGGCCCTTCATTTGTAAGCAAAACAAATGTATCCAATTTAGGCAGCATCATATTCTCATGAACTTTAGAATCATTACCAAGAAACGAAAGTACCTGATATTTTAATTGGCGTGCGCGAGCTCTAGTAATTGGTCCAGTATGTATAGAAGCAGGGGCTGTGGGTGTAACAATGGTATTGATGTCCTCATCATCTTTTTTTCTTTTTTTTTTGCACTTTTTTTTTTGCTCCGCAACAATTTTTTTTCGAAAAAGTCTACAAATGGTCTAAAAACTGCCTAGCCAGAATTTTCCAGATTTAGTTTTTTTTTTTTGAAACTGGAACTATTTTTCTTCTACGGGTAGCACGAAAATTGGGGAATCCGACTTGTTCACGACTCGCAGTATCGCGTGACCTGGAACTCTAAAATAAAGGAATAAATACTGGACTCGGACTAGGACTGGTGGCAGAGATGAATATGGTGGAACTCGGACTGGTGATGGTATATGACGGTAGTATATGTGGACTCGGATTGGTGGTGGTATATGGACTCGGATCGGTGGTGGTATATGGACTCAGAGAAATAGCAGATAAGCTGTGGTGGTATATGGTAGGGGCGATGATGATGGTGCGGCGGCGGCGTGACAACTTGTGAACAGAACTCGAAACTCTAAAGAACTAGACGCTAAGACCAGCAACTTGACACGACGATGCAACCGCAAATTCAACAAAGCAAAAACCCTAAAAAGATTATGCAAAGGCTCAGATTGGTTCGGATATGATGAACTAACCCTAATTTTTTTTTTGGCTTTTTCCTGGACTGTAGGTATGAAGAACAGACTCGATCTAAACTACGAAAAACTGTAAATCTCACCGAGCAACCTGGGAATCTGATACCACTTGATAGAGGCGAGGGTGTCCCGATCTTTCGATGAGATGATAGCTATCGTTTTTGGTGGAGTAGACTTTGACGATCTGACTACGAACGTGCGAGGACGTCGCGCCTTAGCAATCGCTAAACCAACTCCGAGAGGTTATTGACCACGCCGGAGCACAATCAACCTGACCACGAGGGTCTATCTCCTGCAAGCAAACGAAGAACAAGCAAGAAACTAAGATTTGCAATCTGGATATTGCGAATATAAGATGAAAGCTTTATTGATCAAGGTGGGGTTCTGTGACGTCTTGGTCTGGTCGTTGAACACAAACGAAGTACGCGAAGTTGCAGCTACGGCGAACTTTTAATCTAAACAAAACCCAAAGTCTAAACGGTGCCCTAAGGGCTGTATATATGGAGGAAGAGGAGGGGATTTCGTGGCCCTTGAAGGAGGGGTCCGAAACCAACCCTATCTCTTGTTTCCCCACACATACGAACTCTAAAAACAGCCTATACTCAAGTATTTCGAAATTACATGGGCCTGGCCCAATAATAAGGTGACGCAGCACCTATAATAGCCTCTGGACGAAATTTATGAAGTGACATCTTGTATATTTCGTCCAAGGCTTCCTGCACTCATTATGGTGGCTTCAAAGTCCTGAAATCATCACTTGTAACTCCGTTCTTGTTCCCCTTGTGCATGCCATCATCTCCATGCTTGAACTTGCTCCAAGGTTCCTCTTTCTTGTCCAAGCTAGGCCCTTCATTTGTAAGCAAAACAAATGTATCCAATTTAGGCAGCATCATATTCTCATGAACTTTAGAATCATTACCAAGAAATGAAAGTACCTGATATTTTAATTGGCGTGCGTGAGCTCTAGTAATTGGTCCAGTATGTATAGAAGTGGGGGCTGTGGGTGTAACAATGGTATTGATGTCCTCATCAGCGCCTTAGCAATCGCTAAACCAACTCCGAGAGGTTATTGACCACGCCGGAGCACAATCAACCTGACCACGAGGGTCGATCTCCTGCAAGCAAACAAAGAACAAGCAAGAAACTAAGATTTGCAATCTGGATATCGCGAATATAAGATGAAAGCTTTATTGATCAAGGTGGGGATCCAAAAGCGGTCTTGGTCTGGTCGTTGGACACAAACGAAGTACACGAAGTTGCAATGGCTAACTTTTAACTAACAAATCCCAAGGAAAAAGCTACTAGATGGATCAACTTATATAGGAGTAAGGGGTGGCGGCCAAGGAGGTGGGAGGACGTCCCAAGGCAGCCTAAAACTAACCCTAGGTCGTACAAGGCCAATGGGCCCAAGTGGAGGTGACGCAACACCTTTGGACTTGTAGTTTGACTCGGATTCTGCTACAGCGTCAGATTGTTTCGACGACAACTCAACGCTCCGGATGAATTTGAAGGTGAAACCAATTGGGTTAGAAAGAGCATGAAATCTACTTTCCAACAAAAAAAGAATCACCCAATTCGGAGTCCGTATGAAATAGTTCTTGGCATTTTGAGTCAGGTATGTCTGTGCAGTCCGAATCTGAATCCAGAACGTGAGAGACTTGGACTCTATCTTCTCATGGCCCAAAAGTGACGTGAGAGGACTTTTTGAACAGCACATAAACTTCTCTTTTTCCCTTATGTTCATATGTGGATTGTACAAATGTCCCATACACCTGCAATTAGACATGGCACAAAAGTTTGTGAAGTATTTTTGTCTTGGATGACATAAATAAATTATTGCATAGTTTGCATTAGAAATCACCTCACAAATATACATGTATGCAATATTTTTGGTCGTATCCAAGGTAGTCATGTCCTCATCAAGTTCCTTCTTTGTCATGTTCTCCCAGTCCAGATTTTGCGCTTGTGATCCTGTCATGATTAGCAGCAATAGAAACACACAAGAATATGATCCGATAGACTACTAGAAGGTGGGGGTGGTGGGGTGTCATAAATCCGTCAAGCAAATCTCAAATCCTTACCAGTTCTTATCTAGCAGCAGGTGGTGATCAGCAACCGTTATAGTCAAAAACTCTCAAAGCTTGGATAGAGCGATCACCAGGGAGAGTCAAACGCATGATGTAGATGTATGAGGAACTGGGATGGCTTATAATGTGGTAGCAAAAAGGTCAGCAATAATCAATTCAGAGATGCAAAGTTGAATAAACGCTCAACGACGATATTGTGCTGGTCCTAGGATAGATCGTGCTAGAGACGCGAGCCTAGAGCACTAACAAAGTCACGGCGCTGCACGAAAACAAGGGAAAAGCACACTCTGAATGTTTTTGCGCTCTTTTTTCTGTGCACTTTTTTTTGTGCCGAAAATCACTATAATGCGAGTGTCTCAAAACTCTTCCCAAGTCAAGATAACAGGATAGGCACGAAATTTTTGTGACTATTTATTTTTATTTTTTTGACTGCCCGAACCAAAATTTGGAAACTGCTCAAAAAAACTTTCTATAATGGCGCATGTCTCAAAACACTTGGAAACACCTAAAAATAGGATTGCCAAATTTTTTTTTGACAAGTGCGTTTTTGGAAAATTTTGGGCCTAAACGAAGGGTGGTTTCCAGACACTTTTTTTTGGAAATCACCCCTCTTCTACCGACGAAGAAAGATTGATGAAATACGAAATCTACTCACACAAGGAAACATGAATCTGGAAAATAGATGGATCTCGAAAGCAAACCCAATAGGAGATGGACTCGGATGGGGGCGGTATATGGACTCAGATCGGTGGTGGTATGTGGACTCGGATTGGTGGTGGTATATGGACTCGGAGCGGTGGTGGTGATGAGGACATGAATACCTTGGATACGACCAAAAATATTGCATACATGTATATTTGTGAGGTGATTTCTAATGCAAACTATGCAATAATTTATTTGTGTCATCCAGGACAAAAATACTTCACAAACTTTTGTACCATGTCTAATTGCAGGTGTATGGGACATTTGTACAATTCACATATGAAGATAAGGGAAAACGAGAAGTTTAGGTGCTGTTCAAAAAGTCCTCTCACGTCACTTTTGGGCCAAGAGAAGATAGAGTCCAAGTCTCTCACGTTCTGGATTCAGATTCGGACTGCACAGACATACCTGACTCAAAACGCCAAGAACTTTTTCATACGGACTCCGAATTGGGTGATTCTTTTTTTGTTGGAAAGTAGATTTCGTGCTCTTTCCAACCCAATTGGATTCACCTTAAAATTCATCCGGAGCTATGAGTTATCGACGAAACAATCTGACGCTGTAGCAGAATCCGAGTCAAACTACAAGTCCAAAGGTGTTGCATCACCTCCACTTGGGCCCATGAGCCTTGTACGACCTAGGGTTAGTTTTAGGCTGCCTTGGGACGTCCTCCCACCTCCTTGGCCGCCACCCCTTACTCCTATATAAGTAGATCCATCTAGTAGCTTTTTCCTTGGGATTTGTTTAGTTAAAAGTTAGCCATTGCAACTTCGTGTACTTCGTTTGTGTCCAACGACCAGACCAAGACCGCTTTCGGATCCCCATCATTATCAATACTTCAACTATATTCGCAATATTCAGATTGCATTATCATATTCTTGCTTGTTCTTCGATTGCGTGCAGGAATAGACCTTCGTGGTCAGGCTGATCGTGCTTCCAGCATCGTCAGTAACCTCAGAAGATTGGTTTAGCGATTGCTAAGGCGCAACGTCGTGCACGTTTGTAGTCGGATCGTCAAAGTTGACTCCACCAAATCGATAGCTATCATCTCATCGAAAGATCGGGCCACCCCCGCCTCTATCAGGTGGTATATGGACTCGGAGCTGTGGTGGTATATGGACTCGGATCGATGGTGGTATATGGACTCGGAGTGGTGGTGGTATATGGACTCAAAGAAGTAGCAGACAAGCGGTGGTGGTATATGACAGAGGCGATGATGATGGTGCGTCGGCGGTGTGACAACATGTGAACACAACTCAAAACTCTAAAGAACTAGATGCTAAGACCAGCAACTTGACACGACAATGCAACCACAAATTCAACAAAGCAAAACATTGAAAAGATAATGCAAAGGCTGGGACTGGTTCGGATATGATGAACTAACCCTAATTTTTTGTGGCTTTTTCATGGACTGTATGATAGAGGCGAGGGTGTCCCGATCTTTCGATGAGATGATAGCTATCGTTTTTGGTGGAGTAGACTTTGACGATCCGACTACGAACGTGCGAGGACGTCGCGCCTTAGCAATCGCAAAACCAACTCCGAGAGGTTATTGACCACGCCGGAGCACAATCAACCTGACCCCGAGGGTCTATCTCCTGCAAGCAAACGAAGAACAAGCAAGAAACTAAGATTTGCAATCTGGATATTGCGAATATAAGATGAAAGCTTTATTGATCGAGGTGGGGTTCTGTGACGTCTTGGTCTGGTTGTTGAACACAAACGAAGTACGCGAAGTTGCAGCTATGGCGAACTTTTAATCTAAACAAAACCCAAAGTCTAAACGGTGCCCTAAGGGCTGTATATATGGAGGAAGAGGGGGGGGGGATTTCGTGGCCCTTGAAGGAGGGGTCCGAAACCAACCTTATATCTTGTTTCCCCACACATACGGACTCTAAAAATAGCCTATACTCAAGTATTTCGAAATTACATGGGCCTGGCCCAATAATAAGGTGACGCAGCACCTATAATAGCCTCTGGACGAAATTTATGAAGTGGCATCTTGTATATTTCGTCCAAGGCTTCCTGCACTCCTTATGGTGGCTTCAAAGTCCTGAAATCATCACTTGTAACTCCGTTCTTGTTCCCCTTGCGCATGCCATCATCTCCATGCTTGAACTTGCTCCAAGGTTCCTCTTTCTTGTCCAAGCTAGGCCCTTCATTTGTAAGCAAAACAAATGTATCCAATTTAGGCAGCATCATATTCTCATGAACATTAGAATCATTACCAAGAAACGAAAGTACCTGATAATTTAATTGGCGTGCGCGAGCTCTAGTAATTGGTCCAGTATGTATAGCAGCAGGGGCTGTGGGTGTAACAATGGTATTGATGTCCTCATCAGCATAGCTTGTTAGCACGAAACACAAATCCATCGTTAACGACGAACTTGTTCCATGTTCTCCCTTCCTTACAATTCTACAATACATCTTTAAATTCAGCATCATGCACATATTGATCTTTGATGGTCTCCAAACCAAATATTTTAAAGTCAAGTTGTGAAAGCATAGTATAACGACGAGACAATGCATCAGCAATAACATTTTCTTTACCCTTCTTGTGTTTAATGACATAAGGGAAAGTCTCAATAAATTCAACCCATTTAGCATGTCTACGGTTCAGTTTTGCTTGACTTTTAATGTGTTTCAAAGATTCATGATCAGAATGTATAACAAATTCTTTGGGCCATAAATAATGTTGCCATGTTTCTAAGGTCCGAACAAGAGCATATAATTCTTTATCATAAGTAGAATAGTTCAGACTAGGCCCACTCAATTTTTCAGAAAAGTATGCAACAGGTTTGCCATCTTGTAATAAAACACCTCCTAATCCAATTCCACTAGCATCACATTCAAGCTCAAAAGTCTTATTAAAATCAGGAAGTTGGAGTAAAGAAGCATGTGTTAACTTATCTTTCAACACCGTGAAGGCTTCTTCCTGTGCGGTACCCCAAACAAAAGGCACATCCTTCTTTGTAAGCTCGTTGAGAGGTGCAGCAATGGTACTGAAATCTCTCACAAAACGCCTATAGAAACCAGCGAGGCCAAGGAAACTCCTCACTTGTGTGACCGTTTTGGGCTGCGGCCAACTCTCAATAGCTTCAATCTTGGCTTTATCAACTTCAATTCCCTGTGGAGTAACAACATAGCCAAGAAAAGATACTCGGTCGGTGCAAAAGGTGCACTTCCCAAGGTTACCAAACAAACGTGCATCACGTAGAGCAATAAAAACAACACGTAAATGTTCCAAATGTTCCTCCAAAGATCTGCTATAAATCAATATATCATCAAAGTAAACTACCTCAAATCGTCCAATGAAAGCACGTAAAACTTCGTTCATTAATCTCATGAAAGTACTAGGTGCATTAGTTAACCCAAAAGGCATGACTAACCACTCATATAAACCGAACTTAGTTTTAAATGCTGTTTTCCATTCATCTCCCAATTTCATACGAATTTGATGGTATCCACTACGCAAATCAACTTTGGAGAATATTGTAGAGCCACTCAATTCATCAAGCATATCATCTAGCCTAGGAATAGGATGATGATAACGAATAGTAATATTATTAATGCCTCTACAATCAACACACATACGCGACGTACCATCCTTTTTTGGCACTAGTATAATAGGAACAGCACAAGGACTAAGAGATTCGCGTATATAACCTTTGTCGAGCAGCTCCTGTACTTGACGCATAATCTCCTTCGTCTCCTCTGGATTGGTACGGTATGGCGCACGGTTTGGCAACGAAGCACCGGGAATTAAGTCAATCTGATGCTCAATCCCGCGAATAGGTTGTAATCCCGGTGGCACGTCTTGTGGAAAGACGTCAGCGAACTCCTGCAAAATGTTAGTGACCGCAGGAGGCAAAGAGGAAGGCACGTCCTCGAATGAAAATAACGCCTCTTTGCACACAAAAGCATAGCAAACAGAATTGCTGAAATCTAGCTCATCAATATCAGATTTGGTGGCAAGTAAGCATGCACTTTTCAATTTAATTTCAGAAGCAACACTAGATGGTTTATTATTAGGCTTCATTTGTTGCTCAAATTCTTTTGCCACAATCTGATTTTCACTCTTATTTTTCTCCTGCTTTGCTTTACTAGCTCTATTAATATCATCTTTCAAAATAGAATCAGGAGTCATAGGAAGCAAAGTAATATGTTTATCCTTATGAACAAGAGTATACTGATTGTTTCTACCATGGTGTACAAAATTTTTATCAAATTGCCATGGTCTACCAAGTAATAATGAACATGCTTGCATGGGTACCACATCACAATCAACATAATCAGCATATGTAGAGATACTAAAATGCACACGAACAGTACGTGTTACCTTAACCTTGCCGCTGTTGTTGAACCATTGGATATAGTAAGGATGTGGATGTGGTCTTGTGGTGAGAGATAGCTTCTCCACCATCTCCATGCTAGCCAAGTTGTTGCAGCTCCCTCCATCTATGATGACGCGAACAGAACGTTCCTTCACAACTCCCTTTGTATGGAACAAATTATGCCTCTGATTTTGCTCAGCTTGTGTGACCTGCACACTCAAAACACGTTGAGCAACTAAACATTCATACCTGTCAGCGTCTTCAGGAGCCATGTATTGCGTCTGCTAGAGGCGAGGGTGTCGACTTTGACGATCCGACTACAAACGTGCACGACGTTGCGCCTTAGCAATCGCTAAACCAATCTCCCGAGGTTACTGACGATACTGAAAGCACGATCAGCCTGACCACGAAGGTCTATTCCTGCACGCAATCGAAGAACAAGCAAGAATATGATAATGCAATCTGAATATTGCGAATATAGATGAAGTATTGATAGAGGTGGGGATCCGAAAGCGGTCTTGGTCTGGTCGTTGGACACAAACGAAGTACACGAAGTTGCAATGGCTAACTTTTAACTAAACAAATCCCAAGGAAAAAGCTACTAGATGGATCTACTTATATAGGAGTAAGGGGTGGCGGCCAAGGAGGTGGGAGGACGTCCCAAGGCAGCCTAAAACTAACCCTAGGTCGTACAAGGCTCATGGGCCCAAGTGGAGGTGATGCAACACCTTTGGACTTGTAGTTTGACTCGGATTCTGCTGCAGCGTCAGATTGTTTCGTCAATAACTCATAGCTCCAGATGAATTTTAAGGTGAGTCCAATTGGGTTGGAAAGAGCACGAAATCTACTTTCTAACAAAAAAAGAATCACCCAATTCGGAGTCCGTATGAAAAAGTTCTTGGCGTTTTGAGTCAGGTATGTCTGTGCAGTCCGAATCTGAATCCAGAACGTGAGAGACTTGGACTCTATCTTCTCTTGGCCCAAAAGTGACGTGAGAGGACTTTTTGAACAGCACCTAAACTTCTCGTTTTCCCTTATCTTCATATGTGAATTGTACAAATGTCCCATACACCTGCAATTAGACATGGCACAAAAGTTTGTGAAGTATTTTTGTCCTGGATGACACAAATAAATTATTGCATAGTTTGCATTAGAAATCACCTCACAAATATACATGTATGCAATATTTTTGGTCGTATCCAAGGTATTCATGTCCTCATCACACACCTCCTAATCCAATTCCACTAGCATCACATTCAAGCTCAAAAGTCTTATTAAAATCAGGAAGTTGGAGTAAAGGAGCATGTGTTAACTTATCTTTCAACACCGTGAAGGCTTCTTCCTGTGCGGTACCCCAAACAAAAGGCACATCCTTCTTTGTAAGCTCGTTGAGAGGTGCAGCAATGGTACTGAAATCTCTCACAAAACGCCTATAGAAACCAGCGAGGCCAAGGAAACTCCTCACTTGTGTGACCGTTTTGGGCTGCGGCCAACTCTCAATAGCTTCAATCTTGGCTTTATCAACTTCAATTCCCTGTGGAGTAACAACATAGCCAAGAAAAGATACTCGGTCGGTGCAAAAGGTGCACTTCCCAAGGTTACCAAACAAACGTGCATCACGTTGAGCAATAAAAACAGCACGTAAATGTTCCAAATGTTCCTCCAAAGATCTGCTATAAATCAATATATCATCAAAGTAAACTACCACAAATCGTCCAATGAAAGCACGTAAAACTTCGTTCATTAATCTCATGAAAGTACTAGGTGCATTAGTTAACCCAAAAGGCATGACTAACCACTCATATAAACCGAACTTAGTTTTAAATGCTGTTTTCCATTCATCTCCCAATTTCATACGAATTTGATGGTATCCACTACGCAAATCAACTTTGGAGAATATTGTAGAGCCACTCAATTCATCAAGCATATCATCTAGCCTAGGAATAGGATGACGATAACGAATAGTAATATTATTAATGCCTCTACAATCAACACACATACGCGACGTACCATCCTTTTTTGGCACTAGTATAATAGGAACAGCACAAGGACTAAGAGATTCGCGTATATAACCTTTGTCGAGCAGCTCCTGTACTTGACGCATAATCTCCTTCGTCTCCTCGGGATTGGTACGGTATGGCGCACGGTTTGGCAACGAAGCACCGGGAATTAAGTCAATCTGATGCTCAATCCCGCGAATAGGTGGTAATCCCGGTGGCACGTCTTGTGGAAAGACGTCAGCGAACTCCTGCAAAATGTTAGTGACCGCAGGAGGCAAAGAGGAAGGCACGTCCTCGAATGAAAATAACGCCTCTTTGCACACAAAAGCATAGCAAACAGAATTGCTGAAATCTAGCTCATCAATATCAGATTTGGTGGCAAGTAAGCATGCACTTTTCAATTTAATTTCAGAAGCAACACTAGATGGTTTATTATTAGGCTTCATTTGTTGCTCAAATTCTTTTGCCACAATCTGATTTTCACTCTTATTTTTCTCCTGCTTTGCTTTACTAGCTCTATTAATATCATCTTTCAAAATAGAATCAGGAGTCATAGGAAGCAAAGTAATATGTTTATCCTTATGAACAAGAGTATACTGATTGTTTCTACCATGGTGTACAGAATTTTTATCAAATTGCCATTGATGAGGACATCAATACCATTGTTACACCCACAGCCCCTGCTGCTATACATACTGGACCAATTACTAGAGCTCGCGCACGCTAATTAAATTATCAGGTACTTTCGTTTCTTGGTAATGATTCTAATGTTCATGAGAATATGATGCTGCCTAAATTGGATACATTTGTTTTGCTTAGAAATGAAGGGCCTAGCTTGGACAAGAAAGAGGAACCTTGGAGCAAGTTCAAGCATGGAGATGATGGCATGCGCAAGGGGAACAAGAACGGAGTTACAAGTGATGATTTCAGGACTTTGAAGCCACCATAAGGAGTGCAGGAAGCCTTGGACGAAATATACAAGATGCCACTTCATAAATTTCGTCCAGAGGCTATTATAGGTGCTGCGTCACCTTATTATTGGGCCAGGCCCATGTAATTTCGAAATACTTGAGTATAGGCTATTTTTAGAGTCCGTATGTGTGGGGAAACAAGAGATAGGGTTGGTTTCGGACCCCTCCTTCAAGGGCCACGAAATCCCCCCCTCTTCCTCCATATATACAGCCCTTAGGGCACCGTTTAGACTTTGGGTTTTGTTTAGATTAAAAGTTCGCCATAGCTGCAACTTCGCGTACTTCGTTTGTGTTCAATGACCAGACCAAGACGTCACAGAACCCCACCTCGATCAATAAAGCTTTCATCTTATATTCGCAATATCCAGATTGCAAATCTTAGTTTCTTGCTTGTTCTTCGTTTGCTTGCAGGAGATAGACCCTCGGGGTCAGGTTGATTGTGCTCCGGCGTGGTCAATAACCTCTCGGAGTTGGTTTAGCGATTGCTAAGGCGCGACGTCCTCGCACGTTCGTAGTCGGATTGTCAAAGTCTACTCCACCAAAAACGATAGATATCATCTCATCGAAAGATCGGGACACCCTCGCCTCTATCATGTGCGGTACCCCAAACAAAAGGCACATCCTTCTTTGTAAGCTCGTTGAGAGGTGCAGCAATGGTACTGAAATCTCTCACAAAACGCCTAAAGAAACCAGCGAGGCCAAGGAAACTCCTCACTTGTGTGACCGTTTTGGGCTGCGGCCAACTCTCAATAGCTTCAATCTTGGCTTTATCAACTTCAATTCCCTGTGGAGTAACAACATAGCCAAGAAAAGATACTCGGTCGGTGCAAAAGGTGCACTTCCCAAGGTTACCAAACAAACGTGCATCACGTAGAGCAATAAAAACAACACGTAAATGTTACAAATGTTCCTCCAAAGATCTGCTATAAATCAATATATCATCAAAGTAAACTACCACAAATCGTCCAATGAAAGCACGTAAAACTTCGTTCATTAATCTCATGAAAGTACTAGGTGCATTAGTTAACCCAAAAGGCATGACTAACCACTCATATAAACCGAACTTAGTTTTAAATGCTGTTTTCCATTCATCTCCCAATTTCATACGAATTTGATGGTATCCACTACGCAAATCAACTTTGGAGAATATTGTAGAGCCACTCAATTCATCAAGCATATCATCTAGCCTAGGAATAGGATGACGATAACGAATAGTAATATTATTAATGCCTCTACAATCAACACACATACGCGACGTACCATCCTTTTTTGGCACTAGTATAATAGGAACAGCACAAGGACTAAGAGATTCGCGTATATAACCTTTGTCGAGCAGCTCCTGTACTTGACGCATAATCTCCTTCGTCTCCTCTGGATTGGTACGGAATGGCGCACGGTTTGGCAACGAAGCACCGGGAATTAAGTCAATCTGATGCTCAATCCCGCGAATAGGTGGTAATCCCGGTGGCACGTCTTGTGGAAAGACGTCAGCGAACTCCTGCAAAATGTTAGTGACCGCAGGAGGCAAAGAGGAAGGCACGTCCTCGAATGAAAATAACGCCTCTTTGCACACAAAAGCATAGCAAACAGAATTGCTGAAATCTAGATCATCAACATCAGATTTGGTGGCAAGTAAGCATGCACTTTTCAATTTAATTTCAGAAGCAACACTAGATGGTTTATTATTAGGCTTCATTTGTTGCTCAAATTCTTTTGCCACAATCTGATTTTCACTCTTATTTTTCTCCTGTTTTGCTTTACTAGCTCTATTAATATCATCTTTCAAAATAGAATCAGGAGTCATAGGAAGCAAAGTAATATGTTTATCCTTATGAACAAGAGTATACTGATTGTTTCTATCATGGTGTACAGAATTTTTATCAAATTGCCATGGTCTACCAAGTAATAATGAACATGCTTGCATGGGTACCACATCACAATCAACATAATCAGCATATGTAGAGATACTAAAATGCACACGAACAGTACGTGTTACCTTAACCTTGCCGCTGTTGTTGAACCATTGGATATAGTAAGGATGTGGATGTGGTCTTGTGGTGAGAGATAGCTTCTCCACCATCTCCATGCTAGCCAAGTTTGATAGAGGCGAGGGTGTCCCGATCTTTCGATGAGATGATATCTATCGTTTTTGGTGGAGTAGACTTTGACGATCCGACTACGAACGTGCGAGGACGTCGCGCCTTAGCAATCGCTAAACCAACTCCGAGAGGTTATTGACCACGCCGGAGCACAATCAACCTGACCCCGAGGGTCTATCTCCTGCAAGCAAACGAAGAACAAGCAAGAAACTAAGATTTGCAATCTGGATATTGCGAATATAAGATGAAAGCTTTATTGATCGAGGTGGGGTTCTGTGACGTCTTGGTCTGGTTGTTGAACACAAACGAAGTACGCGAAGTTGCAGCTATGGCGAACTTTTAATCTAAATAAAACCCCAAAGTCTAAACGGTGCCCTAAGGGCTGTATATATGGAGGAAGAGGGGGGGATTTCGTGGCCCTTGAAGGAGGGGTCCGAAACCAACCCTATCTCTTGTTTCCCCACACATACGGACTCTAAAAATAGTCTATACTCAAGTATTTCGAAATTACATGGGCCTGGCCCAATAATAAGGTGACGCAGCACCTATAATAGCCTCTGGACGAAATTTATGAAGTGGCATCTTGTATATTTCGTCCAAGGCTTCCTGCACTCCTTATGGTGGCTTCAAAGTCCTGAAATCATCACTTGTAACTCCGTTCTTGTTCCCCTTGCGCATGCCATCATCTCCATGCTTGAACTTGCTCCAAGGTTCCTCTTTCTTGTCCAAGCTAGGCCCTTCATTTGTAAGCAAAACAAATGTATCCAATTTAGGCAGCATCATATTCTCATGAACATTAGAATCATTACCAAGAAACGAAAGTACCTGATAATTTAATTGGCGTGCGCGAGCTCTAGTAATTGGTCCAGTATGTATAGCAGCATGGCCTGTGGGTGTAACAATGGTATTGATGTCCTCATCAAAAAGGCACATCCTTCTTTGTAAGCTCGTTGAGAGGTGCAGCAATGGTACTGAAATCTCTCACAAAACGCCTATAGAAACCAGCGAGGCCAAGGAAACTCCTCACTTGTGTGACCGTTTTGGGCTGCGGCCAACTCTCAATAGCTTCAATCTTGGCTTTATCAACTTCAATTCCCTGTGGAGTAACAACATAGCCAAGAAAAGATACTCGGTCGGTGCAAAAGGTGTACTTCCCAAGGTTACCAAACAAACGTGCATCACGTAGAGCAATAAAAACAACACGTAAATGTTCCAAATGTTCCTCCAAAGATCTGCTATAAATCAATATATCATCAAAGTAAACTACCACAAATCGTCCAATGAAAGCACGTAAAACTTCGTTCATTAATCTCATGAAAGTACTAGGTGCATTAGTTAACCCAAAAGGCATGACTAACCACTCATATAAACCGAACTTAGTTTTAAATGCTGTTTTCCATTCATCTCCCAATTTCATACGAATTTGATGGTACCCACTACGCAAATCAACTTTGGAGAATATTGTAGAGCCACTCAATTCATCAAGCATATCATCTAGCCTAGGAATAGGATGACGATAACGAATAGTAATATTATTAATGCCTCTACAATCAACACACATACGAGACGTACCATCCTTTTTTGGCACTAGTATAATAGGAACAACACAAGGACTAAGAGATTCGCGTATATAACCTTTGTCGAGCAGCTCCTGTACTTGACGCATAATCTCCTTCGTCTCCTCTGGATTGGTACGGTATGGCGCACGGTTTGGCAACGAAGCACCGGGAATTAAGTCAATCTGATGCTCAATCCCGCGAATAGGTGGTAATCCCGGTGGCACGTCTTGTGGAAAGACGTCAGCGAACTCCTGCAAAATGTTAGTGACCGCAGGAGGCAAAGAGGAAGGCACGTCCTCGAATGAAAATAACGCCTCTTTGCACACAAAAGCATAGCAAACAGAATTGCTGAAATCTAGCTCATCAATATCAGATTTGGTGGCAAGTAAGCTTGCACTTTTCAATTTAATTTCAGAAGCAACACTAGATGGTTTATTATTAGGCTTCATTTGTTGCTCAAATTCTTTTGCCACAATCTGATTTTCACTCTTATTTTTCTCCTGCTTTGCTTTACTAGCTCTATTAATATCATCTTTCAAAATAGAATCAGGAGTCATAGGAAGCAAAGTAATATGTTTATCCTTATGAACAAGAGTATACTGATTGTTTCTACCATGGTGTACAAAATTTTTATCAAATTGCCATGGTCTACCAAGTAATAATGAACATGCTTGCATGGGTACCACATCACAATCAACATAATCAGCATATGTAGAGATACTAAAATGCACACGAACAGTACGTGTTACCTTAACCTTGCCGCTGTTGTTGAACCATTGGATATAGTAAGGATGTGGATGTGGTCTTGTGGTGAGAGATAGCTTCTCCACCATCTCCATGCTAGCCAAGTTGTTGCAGCTCCCTCCATCTATGATGACGCGAACAGAACGTTCCTTCACAACTCCCTTTGTATGGAACAAATTATGCCTCTGATTTTGCTCAGCTTGTGTGACCTGCACACTCAAAACACGTTGAGCAACTAAACATTCATACCTGTCAGCGTCTTCAGGAGCCATGTATTGCGTCTCATGATCAGAAACATCTCCACCGTGTTCTTCACTTGTAATAAGAGCCAAAGTCTCCTCATCATAGTCACTAGCGGACTCATACCCACCATCCTCACTAGCAATCATAACACGCGGAGATTGGCATTCTCTCGCATAATGACCTCTTCCCTTACAACGACGACAAATAATATCATGTGTGTGCCCCTGTTGATGCCATTGATGAAGAAGAGCTCTGGGCAGGCCCAGGAGGTGTACTTTTGGCAGATGGTGGTGGTGGTGCCTGTTTTTCTTGTATCTCGGTTGGAATTGGCGGCTGAAGTCAGTGGTGCTGCAGTAGGACGTGTGGGAGTAGAGGAGGCACGCGGTGTCCATGATGAAGATCGACCTGCAGAAAAATTAGTTCGCGCCAATGCCTGTCGATCCTGCACTTCACGTTCAGCTTTACAAGCAAGATGGAATAAACGAGTGATATTATTATACTCCTTATACTCTAGAATGGTCTGAATCTCTCTATTTATTCCACCCATAAAACGTGCAAGCATAGCTTCATTCTCCTCAACAATACCACATCTAATCATGCCAGTTTGTAATTCCTGATAATATTCTTCTACAGAATTTTTCCCTTGTCTTAAGCGCTGCAATTTTTGAAGTAATTCACGTTGATAATATGGTGGAACCCAACGAGTACGCATAGCAGTTTTCAAAGCAGCCCACGTAGTTGGAATAGGATATAATCTACAATGTTCAGACCACCATACACATGCAAAACTAGTGAAAGCACAAACAGCAGCAGCAACACGTCTCTCCTCGGGATATTGTAAACATGTAAAACGTTGTTCAGTTTCTAACTCCCAAGTAAGATATATATCAGGAACATATCTACCCTCAAATGGTGGATTATTCAATTTCAGTTTAGGAAGATGGTCATGATCTCGTACCTGAGCTGGTAATGCAGCCCTACCATTGCGATTATTGGCTTGTGGACGACCTGGTGCTGGTACGTAGTTCTGATTTTGATCAACCTCATCCTCGTAATCGCCCGCATAATCGTCCTCCTCAGCGGCAGCCGGAGCCATAGAAGCATCAACAGTAGGTGCAGCGGCACCAGAACTTTGACCAGGCTCAAGGGGAACGCGCTGTGCTCGTCCCACTTGATTTGGAAGGCGACGTTGTTGTTGTTGTAGAGGTGCGACAGGTGCAGCCGGCGGTGGTTGTGGAAGACGCGCGAGCAATTCATTAAACTTGTTATCGAGCTTTGTTTCGAACGTCTTCTGAATTCCATCTATCTTCTCCATGGCCTCTTCAAATCTGTTTAGCACATCTTGCACCTGTCCACTCATCATTTGCTGAAATTTATCATGTTGCTGTTTGTTCGTCATGTTCTCCCAATCAGTCTCATCGGCTTGTGATCCTGCCATGGTTATGATAGAGGCGAGGGTGTCCCGATCTTTCGATGAGATGATATCTATCTTTTTGGTGGAGTAGACTTTGACGATCCGACTACGAACGTGCGAGGACGTCGCGCCTTTGCAATCGCAAAACCAACTCCGAGAGGTTATTGACCACGCCGGAGCACAATCAACCTGACCCCGAGGGTCTATCTCCTGCAAGCAAACGAAGAACAAGCAAGAAACTAAGATTTGCAATCTGGATATTGCGAATATAAGATGAAAGCTTTATTGATCGAGGTGGGGTTCTGTGACGTCTTGGTCTGGTCGTTGAACACAAACGAAGTACGCGAAGTTGCAGCTATGGCGAACTTTTAATCTAAACAAAACCCAAAGTCTAAACGGTGCCCTAAGGGCTGTATATATGGAGGAAGAGGGGGGGGGATTTCGTGGCCCTTGAAGGAGGGGTCCGAAACCAACCCTATCTCTTGTTTCCCCACACATACGGACTCTAAAAATAGCCTATACTCAAGTATTTCGAAATTACATGGGCCTGGCCCAATAATAAGGTGACGCAGCACCTATAATAGCCTCTGGACGAAATTTATGAAGTGGCATCTTGTATATTTCGTCCAAGGCTTCCTGCACTCCTTATGGTGGCTTCAAAGTCCTGAAATCATCACTTGTAACTCCGTTCTTGTTCCCCTTGCGCATGCCATCATCTCCATGCTTGAACTTGCTCCAAGGTTCCTCTTTCTTGTCCAAGCTAGGCCCTTCATTTGTAAGCAAAACAAATGTATCCAATTTAGGCAGCATCATATTATCATGAACATTAGAATCATTACTAAGAAACGAAAGTACCTGATAATTTAATTGGCGTGCGCGAGCTCTAGTAATTGGTCCAGTATGTATAGCAGCAGGGGCTGTGGGTGTAACAATGGTATTGATGTCCTCATCACTGTAGGTATGAAGAACAGATGCGATCTAAACTATGAAAAACTGGAAAATCTCACCGAGCAACCTGGAAATCTGATACCACTTGATAGAGGCAAAGATGTCCCGTCTTTTGATGAGATGGTGATTATCGTTTTCACTGGAGTAGACATTGACGATCCGACTACGAGCGTGCATGGACGTCGTGCCTTAGCAGTCACTAGACCAACTCCGAGGGGTTATTGACCACGCCGGAGCACGATCAACCTGGCCACGAGGGTCTATTTCCTACGAGCACACGAAGAACAAGCAAGAAACTGAAATTGCAATCTGGATATTGCAAATATAAGAGGAAAACTTTATTGATGAAAGTGGGGTTCTGTGACATCTTGGTCTGGTCGTTAAACACAAACGAAGTACGTGAAGTTGCAGCTATGGCAAACTTTTAATCTAAACAAAATCCGAAGTCTAAACGACACCCTAAGGGCTGTATATATGGAGGAAGAGAGGGGAATTTCTTGACCCCTTGGAGGAGGTGTCCGAAACCAAACCTAACTCTTGTTTCCCCACACATACGGACTCTAAAAATAGCCTATACTCAAGTATTTCAAAATTACATGGGTCTGGCAAAAAAATAAGGTGGCGCAGCACCTATTATAAGATATGGACGAAATTTATGAAAGGGCATCTTCTATATTTCATCCATGTCCTTGTATGTCATCAAGGAGGCTTCAAAGTACTGAAATCTGCACTAGAAACGCCGTTCTGGTTCCCTTCACGCGTGCCTTCATCTCCATGCTTGTTTCTGCTCCAGTGTTCATCCCTCTTGTACATGCTAGGCCCTTCATTAGTAATCAACACAAACGTATCCAATTTAGGCAACATCATATTCTCATGAACATTAGAATTGTTACCAAGAAACGAAAGTACCTAGTAATTCAATTGGCATGCGCGAGCTCTAGTGATTGATACAGTATCTATAGCAGTAGGGGTTGTGGGTGTAAAAATGGTATTGATGTCCTCACCGTTACTCGCAGAAGCAGCAGAATACGTTTTCCAGAGGGAAAACGTATTTGCCAAAAACCGCTTCCACTTAATCCAGCGCGGGGCCGGGACTGGGTCAACGCCTGGGTCGCTTACAGGCGGGCCCTACTCATCTCCTCTCTCCACCTGCGTCGACTTCTTCCTCCTCCCGGCAGAAAGTAGAGGAGGGGCAGGGGAGGGGCGACCGGTGCTGGCCCGCGGCGACTGCGGCCACCTCCGGCCGAGGGGGAGGCACCAGCGGGCTCGGGACGGGTCGTGGCACCTGCCTGGTGCAGCAGCCGTGCAGGGGGAGGGGCAGAGCAGTGGCAGCTCGGGGCAGCCGCGGATGTGGGCGGCGGCCAAACTTGGGCGCGCGGCCATGATGCTCCGGCAATGTAAAGAAGAGGTGGGAGAGGCTCATTGGAGGTCGTAGAAGGGAATGGTGGCGATGGAAGGAAGGGAGGGGCTCTGCGTGGCTCTAATTTAGGCTGAGGCCGAGGGGGCCATGGCGGCCAAAGGTGAGGGAAGGAGGGCTCCAGTGCTTGAGGGAGGTGGTGGAGAGGTCGATGAGATGCGGACGAGGCCGAGGAAGCTACTTATAGCCGCGGGGATGGCTTGGGAAAGCTCTGGAGCACACGGGTGACTGTACATGGTGGTGGGGGCGGCGGTCAGATCACTGGCACAGCCAGAGCACTGCGTAGGACATGGCCAGAGAGGGGAAGAGGGGTCCAAGGCGAAGGCGATGACACGGCGAAGCTCCTGGACATAGCTAGGTGACGAGAACTCGAGTGACCGGACAAACCCGAGGGCCCCATTCGCCAGAGCGCACGTACGAGCATGCCCACCGCGTGAATGCGACGAGGGAACACCCTCTGGTCGGCCCGACCATGTCTGCTCAAAAGGTCATTCACCAGAGAGTGCCAATGAGCAAAGGAACAAGAACTGGAACCCAAGAATAGACCACAGCTTGCTCGAGAACAACTGAACAGCAAGGTGTTTGTACTGGGGTGGGGGACATTGGCCTGATGAAAGATGCTGAAATTTGTCTGGGGTTGATCACTTACTAAGATGATCATGGTGGCCAGGTTTCAGCTCAAATGGAGGAGTTTGGATAGCACTTGCTTCACAATGTACCCCACTGGACAGAAATACAAAAGTTGAAGCTATGCTCAAATGGATGAATGGATTGAGCTGAAATTTGAAGGAGATGGGTTATATGGACATATGAAGAAACTGTTAAAATTTCATACCAATTGGACACACCAAAATGGTACTTCCTTCACAGTGGTTCTTGCTGGACAGAAACTTGGGAGAATTCTTGAGAAATATTGGCTCAATGAAATGACCTCAAATTTGGAGGACGTAGATTATATGGGTAGGAGATTGGACTGCCTAAATTTCAGAATTTATGGAGCAATATAAAATATAAATGCTTCACAACCTGAAATTACGACCAGAAACAAACATTGGACGGTGTGCTCACCATGAGCATGAAATCCTGAATATTTTTGCATATCCAAGTTTCATATGGTCCAAAGGAATTTTGAGAATTTTGTGGGAATTTATGGCAAGGCGGAAATATAGGTTGCTTCACAACCTAGAGCAAACAGGGTTATTCCTTTAATAGAAAAAGGAATATTCCCAAGAAAAAGAATTTGGGTTAGGGCTAAGATGGAAATGAAATGGTCTTGGGATGGATTTTAGGTTGACAAGCCACTAGAGAGAGGAATCAGAGGTGGTCTTCCCAGGTTTCTAGACCAAATAGCCACAAAAAGAAGAAAATTGGAACAAAATCCAAAGAAACCCAAAGAAAAAGAAAAGGGCCAAAACCAGGGTGTTACACCTAAGAAGTGCAATGTGGCATGGAACTGAAGAATGAGTTCTTCATTCCAGTCATAGACATCCGAACACAAGTTGAGCAGCCTAGCATCATGAAGAACGGCCAGCACATGCCTGAAGCATGGAATAGACTACGTGTCCACATGAGGAATGTGACGATGCGGGAAGATCTTCTTCTTCTTCTCAAATAGCAAGGATGAATAGAAGTTCATCTGTGTCTTTGTCTAGAAGCGCAGACGCCTGATCTTGGCTGAGTCATATGGGGACTCGCCTATGAAGAAATTCTTCTCCTCCAAGAAATTGGCGTTATCGAACTTCTGCCGCTTGAGGCTCCTACCAATCTTTGGCATAGCAGGGACAGGTTGAAGATTTATCTTCTTTGGCCCCACATAAAAACAGGCCTTGGAGAGCCCGTAAAGTCGTTTGGATCAATGATAACCTGGGATTTGGCAATTTCTTCAGAAGTGGCATTTGGAACTGTGTTAGTGTGTGCTGAAGGAACTGGCTCTTCTCGTTGAGGAGTTGAATTGATGACATCCACGGCCAGGTCTTGTTGTGCCATTTAATCAGCTGATGCTGCTAGAATTTCTTAATCCATGGTCTGAAGAGAAGTTTGACATTCTTCAGAACGAGTGTGAATTTCTTCAGTGCGTGAGGGCGACTGAGGCACTTGACGCGGAGCATCCTACGGTCATCCCCATGTACACTACGACTACTCCCCAAGCCCCAAGAGGACATACACCGAGACCTCGAGCATATGGCAGTGGACACAAGGTTAACTCGCTCCTCTCCGAACATTCACTTTCCAAACGCGAGACATGGCTACTACCTCAAATGATAGAGGCGAAGGTGTCCCGATGTTTCGATGAGATGGTGGCTATCGTTTTCTGTGGGAGTCGACCTTGACGATCCAACTACGAACGTGCGAGACGTAGCGCCTTAGCAATCGCTATACCAACTTCCAAGGGGTTATTGACCACGCCGGAGCACGATCAACCTGACCACGAGGGTCTGTTTCCTGTGAGCAAACGAAGAACAAGCAAGAAACCGAGATTGCAATCTGGATATTGCAAATATAAGAGGAAAGCTTTATTAATGAAGGTGGGGTTCTGTGGCGCCTTTGTCTGGTCATTGAACACAAACGAAGTACGCGAAGTTGCAGCTATGGCGAACTTTTAATCTAAACAAAACCCAAAGTCTAAACGGTGCCCTAAGGGCTGTATATATTGATAAGGACATGACTACCTTGGATACGACCAAAAATATTGCATACAGGTATATTTGTGAGGTGATTTCTAATGCAAACTATGCAATAATTTATTTATGTCATCCAAGACAAAAATACTTCACAAACTTTTGTGCCATGTCTAATTGCAGGTGTATTGGAGATTTGTACAATCCACATATGAACATAAGGGAAAAAGAGAAGTTTATGTGCTGTTCAAAAAGTCCTCTCACGTCACTTTTGGGCCAAGAGAAGATAGAGTCCAAGTCTCTCATGTTCTGGATTCAGATTCGGACTGCACAGACATACCTGACTCAAAACGCCAAGAACTATTTCATACGGACTCCGAATTGGGTGATTCTTTTTTTGTTGGAAAGTAGATTTCGTGCTCTTTCTAACCCAATTGGTTTCACCTTCAAATTCATCCGGAGCGTTGAGTTGTCGTCGAAACAATCTGACGCTGTAGCAGAATCCGAGTCAAACTACAAGTCCAAAGGTGTTGCATCACCTCCACTTGGGCCCATTGGCCTTGTACGACCTAGGGTTAGTTTTTGGCTGCCTTGGGACGTCCTCCCACCTCCTTGGCCGCCACCCCTTGCTCCTATATAAGTAGATCCATCTAGTAGCTTTTTTGCTTGGGATTTGTTTAGTTAAAAGTTAGCCATTGCAACTTCGTGTACTTCGTTTGTGTCCAACGACCAGACCAAGACCGCTTTTGGATCCCCACCTCTATCAATACTTCATCTATATTCGCAATATTCAGATTGCATTATCATATTCTTGCTTGTTCTTCGATTGCGTGCAGGAATAGACCTTCGTGGTCAGGCTGATCGTGCTTTCAGTATCGTCAGTAACCTCGGGAGATTGGTTTAGCGATTGCTAAGGCGCAACGTCGTGCACGTTTGTAGTCGGATCGTCAAAGTCGACTCCACAAAATCGATAGCTATCATCTCATCGAAAGATCGGGACACCCCCGCCTCTATCAAGTGGTATCAGTTTTCAGGTTGCTCGGTGAGAATTTCCAGTTTTCCCTAGATTAGATTTATTTTCTTACCTATTGTCCAAAAAAAGCCACAAAAAAAAAGTTAGATCTATTCATCCTTTGTCCAAGCCAGTCTGAGCCTTTGCAATTTTCTTTTCATTGCTTGCATAGTTGAATTATCGGTTACATCGTCGTGTCGAGTTGCTGGTCTTAGTGTCTAGTTCGTTTAGAGTTTCGAGTTCTGTTCACATTAGTCACGCCGCCGCTGCATCGTTATTCCTTCCGCTGTCCACCATCCCATCCATCAATTTTCAAATCGTGCTACCCACCATTCATTGTCATAATTATAGTTGAGGTCGTTCACATCTGTGCTTCATCCAATCTACATCTTATCTAGTTTGTTTTGGAAAGAGGGAGAGAGAAAAAAAAGAGAGAAAAAAAAAGTAAAAAAAAAAGTCAGAGAAAAAAAAGAGAGAAAGAAAAAGAAAAAAAGTGTGAGGAAAAAAAGAGAGCAGAAAAAAAAACAAAATTCGGATCTATCTAGACTCAATCTCGTAGCTGAATTCAGATTGGAAACTGTTTTGCGCAGTGTTCAGTAAAACAGGCATATCTTTTTCTTACGAAGTCTGTTTTGGCTCCGTGAGTACTCAAATTAAAGCTAGTGACGAGCCGCATCTAAATAGTTGCAGAAGCTAGTTCAATATTTGAGACCTCAAAATCGGCTTCTAAATAGGTCTTTTTGCCCTCCGAAGTTCGCGAACATAGCTTGTTCCAGTTTTTCAGGCCAGTTTTAGAATTTTTTGACTCCTCATATCAACTCGGAATTTAGTGATTCTTTTTGCGTTTGAAAGCTTGAGTCAGTGCCATTCTTGAGAAAAATTATCAGAAAATTGGCAAAAACTTTTCCAGAGGAAAGTTGGAGACAAAGTTGTTGGTATATCCTACTTGGTAGTTGTTTCTCATCATTATCTTTACTGCCATTGTGATCTTCACTTAAATTTTGCTGTCCAGAGCTACTTCATATCCTTTATTGATGCTAGTTGTGCTACGCCGTGACCTCATTAGTGTTCTAGGCTCGCGTCTCTAGTCCGGTCTAGCCTAGGACCAGCACAGTACCGTCGTTGAGCGTTTATTCAACATTGCATCTCTGAATTGATTATTGCTAATCTTTTGCTACCAAATATTTAAGCCTTCCAAGCTCCACATATTTCTACACCGTGTATACGTACATTCTCCTGGCAATCGTTTTACTCAATCTTCGGAGTTATTTGACACCGCTGGTTGCCTGTCACCACCTGCTGCATGGTAAGAACTTGTAAGATATTGATATTTGCTACACTGTGAGCGTTTTACCACCACATCCTAGTAGTTCATAGGAACATTATTCTTGGATTTTGTTTCTTGTTTTCTACTAACTATGGCAGGTTCCGGAGTTGTTAGTTCTTGGGCTTCATCGATCATGGGAGATTTGCCATCACCTAAGAAAATACAACAACCGCCACAAGAGGAGCAATTACATCAGAATGCACATAATCAGGTTAAAGTTTCCATGCCACCATTTACTGGTCGTTTTAGGCCTGATTTATATATTGAATGGGAGTACGAAATAAATGATATATTTGCTTCCCATAATTTTGATGAGCGTGGAAAATTTCAAGCTGCGGTTAGTACTTTTAGTAGCTTTGCTTTAGTTTGGTGGAGTGAATATTGTCGGTTAAACCCTGATCTTATACCTACTACTTGGGATGATTTAAAACTTGTCATGAGAGATAGATTCGTTGATGTTTATTATACTCGTGGCATGATTAAAAAATTACAACATTTAAAACAAGGCACTGACACGGTAACAAAATACTATGATGATTTACAAACTACATTATTGCACTCATTTTTAGAAGAAAGTGAAGAAGATTTTATGGATAGATTTTGGGGAGGATTAAACTGTGATATTCAAGAGATTCTAATTCGTGAAGAGTGTTATCCTATGGACCATTTGTTTCGTCTTGCTTGCAAAGCTGAACAGGAAATAAAACGACGTGTTGGCCACAAGGAGAACAAGCGCACGGTGCACATTCCAAGTGTTGATACAGATGTTTCTTCAACTACTAGGCGTACTATGACAACCACATCCGTTGTTGCGAGGACTACATCATCTCCATCATGTGACACATCACCTCCAAGAGTGCCTACATCGTCTGAGTTGATCATAAGAGGTAATGACAAAGGTACAGATTTTCAACTTTCACATGAGAATGATGCATGCCTAGTTAACTTGAATACATCATGTGTTGTGTTACCTATTGATTTGAGCACACCAGCTATTTTAGAGAATTGTGTTACTGTCATGAATGCGTCACGTGATCAAAGAGTTGAAGTATCAACAATTTTGAGTGCACCCAATGAATTAACTGTTGATGCAAAAGAAACAATGTTTAATCATTTTGATATGACTTCTAATCTTGGTGATGATTTTGTGTCAAATGACTTATTGCATGTTTGCTTATTTAAGCATGTTGTAGCATGTAAATTTGATGCATGTAAGGTTTATTCACCAATGTTGGGATGGCTTAATGATGAACATTGTCAATCCTTTGATATGAATAAGAGCTTCACTTATATGTGCAAATTGAGTTGCAATATTTTCATGTCTTCTAATACTTGTGATAATATTTTGGCTTTAGATTTTATGAACTATGAAGGTTACTCATGTATACATGTGTCATATATGCAAAAACTAAGGGAAGTAAAACTGGATGACATATACATATACAACATGTACACCTTGTCTCTTTTGTTAGCCACATTTCAGCTTAAGCAACGCCGAGGACGGCTTTGTTTTCAAGAAGGGGAGGATGATGAGGACATGACTACCTTGGATACGACCAAAAATATTGCATACATGTATATTTGTGAGGTGATTTCTACTGCAAACTATGCAATAATTTATTTATGTCATCCAAGACAAAAATACTTCACAAACTTTTGTGCCATGTCTAATTGCAGGTGTATGGGAGATTTGTACAATCCACATATGAACATAAGGGAAAAAGAGAAGTTTATGTGCTGTTCAAAAAGTCCTCTCACGTCACTTTTGGGCCGAGAGAAGATAGAGTCCAAGTCTCTCATGTTCTGGATTCAGATTCGGACTGCACAGACATACCTGACTCAAAACACCAAGAACTATTTCATACGTACTCCGAATTGGGTGATTCTTTTTTTGTTGGAAAGTAGATTTCGTGCTCTTTCTAACCCAATTGGTTTCACCTTCAAATTCATCCGGAGCGTTGAGTTGTCGTCGAAACAATCTGACGCTATAGCAGAATCCGAGTCAAACTACAAGTCCAAAGGTGTTGCATCACCTCCACTTGGGCCCATTGGCCTTGTACGACCTAGGGTTAGTTTTTGGCTGCCTTGGGACGTCCTCCCACCTCCTTGGCCGCCACCCCTTGCTCCTATATAAGTAGATCTATCTAGTAGCTTTTTTGCTTGGGATTTGTTTAGTTAAAAGTTAGCCATTGCAACTTCGTGTACTTCGTTTGTGTCCAACGACCAGACCAAGACCGCTTTCGGATCCCCACCTCTATCAATACTTCATCTATATTCGCAATATTCAGATTGCATTATCATATTCTTGCTTGTTCTTCGATTGCGTGCAGGAATAGACCTTCGTGGTCAGGCTGATCATGCTTTCAGTATCGTCAGTAACCTCGGGAGATTGGTTTAGCGATTGCTAAGGCGCAACGTCGTGCACGTTTGTAGTCGGATCGTCAAAGTCGACTCCACGAAATCGATAGCTATCATCTCATCGAAAGATCGGGACACCCCCGCCTCTATCATATATGGAGGAAGAGGGTGGGAATTTTGTGGCCCTTAAATTAGGGGTCCGAAACCAACCCTATCTCTTGTTTTCCCACACATACGGACTCTAAAAATAGCCTATACTCAAGTATTTCGAAATTACATGGGCCTGGCCCATTAATAAGGTGACGCAGCACCTATAATAGCCTCTGGACGAAATTTATGAATTGGCATCTTGTATATTTCGTCCAAGGCTTCCTGCACTCATTATGGTGGCTTCAAACTCCTGAAATCATCACTTGTAACTCCGTTCTTGTTCCCTTGCGCATGCCATCATCTCCATGCTTGAACTTGCTCCAAGGTTCCTCTTTCTTGTCCAAGCTAGGCCCTTCATTTGTAAGCAAAACAAATGTATCCAATTTAGGCAGCATCATATTTTCATGAACATTAGAATCATTACCAAGAAACGAAAGTACCTGATAATTTAATTGGCGTGCGCGAGCTCTAGTAATTGGTCCAGTATGTATAGCAGCAGGGGCTGTGGGTGTAACAATGGTATTGATGTCCTCATCATCAAATGTATGTGCTATGCATGATCCGGAACCAAGAGGAAGACCATGGAACAACTAGGAGCATTGGACAAGACGGCGAGGACACCAAGCGCGAGGAACAAGAGGAAGGGCTGACAGCAAGTCACAGCCACCGGACGACCGGTCCATACCGGACGTCCGACGCCTAGAGGTTCAGCCTGCCAGAACAACTACAACCGAGGGACTCTAGGGCGCCCAGGCGACCGCCAGACGACGGACTTCCGACATCCATCCACCACCGGACGACCGACCTTGTCCAGATATCCGGTGGTACATGTCCAGAGAAGAAACGTCGGAAGTCCGATGCCCTCCGAACATCCAGAACCCCGTGAGTGACCGGACATCCGGTAACTGCTGGACGTCCGACCCTGCCTGTGCGCAGCCACTCGGGTTTCCACCCATGTACCCATCTCTTCCACCTAGACTATATACTCTTCTCCCACCTCGAATTAGGGTTAGCAAAGTGATAGCTCATTAGTTGAGCTTTGCTCCTTACCTCCTCCTCTTGAGAGAGAGAGAGAAACCACTCCCATGGAGTTCAAGACCTCCATGTGAGAAGATCCCGAGGGATTCAAGACCCCCTCGTGGGAAGATCCTTCTAGGATTCAAGACCTCAACTCCTTCAAGGATTGGGATGAACTAGTGCCTTTGTTACCATCTTGTGTTGGATTTGGACCTTTGTATCCCTCTACGTGTATGAGGATTTAGCATATGTGTGATTGGATCTTGTCTATTTGAGAGTTCTTCTTGTGTTCTTCTCTTGATTTGCTCCTTTTCCCCTCCAAGTGTGAAAAGATCATGAACTTAGGGTTCCACCCAACATGATCTTGGATCAGAGCCGCATTGATTCAACTTGGAGTTCTTCCCCTCCACTTTCTAGCCCCAATTTTGTGTGTTTTCTCCCAATTTCAAAAATCCCCACAAAAATAGCTATACCAATTTTTTTTGTGATTTGTTGGTTTGATGATGTTTTGTTGAATTTGATCCATGTATTTGCTGTGTTTCAAGTGGATCTAGCTTCTCCATAATTTTCCTCAATTTCCATCCACGAAATCTTCTCAATTTTGACCCAAAGTCATCATTTCCGCCCAAAATCGCGTCCGGGATCTCGAATTTCGAGTTGACCCCTACCCACCGGACGACCGACGTTTTCCGAACATCCGGACCCTCCTGTAGTCGGACGACCGGTACTCTCCGGACATCTGGTACCACGCAATAGAACACAAATTAATGGATTTATGGTCGTTTCCAGACGTCTGTCCCGCTCCAGCCACCAGACATCTGTCCATTTCTGGACGTCGGATACCTGTAGAAACTGACTTCGCTGATTTTTGTTTCAGCCATAGCTAATTCATCCAGTGTCCGATTTTGATGTTCTTTAGCTCATTTTGTAGCTATTGACATCCCCCATTCCACAAAATACCTCAAACATCATTTGACTCAATCATATATTTGGAACTTTGGCATCTTTGCCTAGGCCTTCCACTATACCATCCGCATTACCACCATAGCTTATCGCAACCTAACCCATTTTGATCCATTTAGCATTTGTGGTTGTTTGAGTAGTGATTCGAGTCTCCTAAGGTATTTAGGCTACTTAGGGATGGTTACTTGTTCATCAACCACCACCATAACTTCCGCATAACCTTGCCCACCATACACCTCCACCACCTCACCTTAACCTAATTTTATTTGAGCTTGTTTGAGTTGTGGTTTGTGTCTCCTAAGGTGTTTCGACTACTTAGGGACGACGACTTCCACTTCGACTCGCATAACCCGACAACTCCACTTCCGCCTTGCCTACTCCAAAGCCCATCATTACACTTCTGCAATCCCATCGAGCTTACGCAAAACCACCCCCGCATTCCGCTACCACCATTTGACATTTTCCGTTTGAGATTTTGAGTCGCGGTTTTTCCGTTTCGTAAGGTGTTTCGGCTAATTAGGAATGGGTGTCCCGATCCTTCGATGAGATGATAGCTATCGTTTTTGGTGGAGTAGACTTTGACGATCCGACTACGAACGTGCGAGGACGTCGCGCCTTAGCTATCGCTAAACCAACTCCGAGAGGTTATTGACCACGCCGGAGCACAATCAACCTGACCACGAGGGTCTATCTCCTGCAAGCAAACGAAGAACAAGCAAGAAACTAAGATTTGCAATCTGGATATTGCGAATATAAGATGAAAGCTTTATTGATCAAGGTGGGGTTCTGTGACGTCTTGGTCTGGTCGTTGAACACAAACGAAGTACGCGAAGTTGCAGCTATGGCGAACTTTCAATCTAAACAAAACCCAAGTCTAAACGACGCCCTAAGGGCTGTATATATGGAGGAAGAAGGGGGGAATTTCGTGGCCCTTGGAGGAGGAATCCGAAACCAACCCTAACTCTTGTTTTCCCACACATACGGACTCTAAAAACAGCCTATACTTAAGTATTTCGAAATTACATGGGCCTGGCCCAATAATAAGGTGAGCATCACCTATAATAGCCTCTGGACGAAATTTATGAAGTGGCATCTTGTATATTTCGTCCAAGGCATCATGCACGCATTAAGGTGGCTTCAATGTCCTGAAATCATCACTTGTAACTCCGTTCTTGTTCCCCTTGCGCATGCCATCATCTCCATGCCTGGTCTTGCTCCAGTGTTCATCCCTCTTATCCATGCCAGGCCCTTCATTTGTAAGTAAGACAAATGTATCCAATTTAGGCAGCATCATATTCTCATGAACATTAGAATCATTACCAAGAAACGAAAGTACCTGATAATTTAATTGGCGTGCGCGAGCTCTAGTAATTGGTCCAGTGTATGTAGCAGTAGGTGCTGTGGGTGTAACAATGGTATTGACGTCCTCATCAACTCCTCATCACCACGGACTCGACATCGACAATGACTACTTCATCATTTTGACACCACCATAAGAAAAAATGGTAACCTCGACGACATCATTGTACATTCTCCTTGCCATTGCATTGTCAATCCCTATCCATCTTTGCGTCACTTTCCTATCGAGACTAGCCGTTGAGTGTTGCCAGGCAACGCTACTTGTGCACTTTAGTGATAATCGATCCACACCTTCCATTGCGTGCATATATCATCGTATCATATATTGTGTCATCAATTATTCCCGCAAATACATCATTGCTACCTTGGTTCAAAACTTCGCATAGTGGTCATATAAAAAAAATGAGAAAAAGAAGCAAAGAGTGAACAAAGAGCTTGTAAGCAATAGCCATAGCATCACACCACATTGCATGTCATATACCATAATTGATCATCATGTGCGGAACACTAGGAACCATACATACCTAGCATACTTGGGATAGAGATTGTTACATATTGTCTCTCATAGGTTGTGCACAAGTTTTGTATCCGCCTATTGAGAAATCGTGCTAGCGTCTCTCTAGAGTTGTGCAATAAGGGCATTTTCTGTGGATTCCACATTTTGAGCTCGTTCCTTGGTTGCACGACCCCATTTATCTATCCATGTGTGTGTTTCCCCGTGCCATTCATTGCTATTGGTCTACTTGTTTCACTTGCGAATTTGTGAATCTCTTTCAACATTATTGACTCTTGCTAACAATTGCATCAATTTTTTTGCCACTATCCTCACCAAGATACTCCATAAGCCTTACTTGTGTACATGTGAGAATTGACAAGATCCAGTACCAATTGTGCTACTTCCATAATACCATATTGGGTGATCATTGATCCATCTTCAACATTGGAAAAGGTACATTTGGTCTAGTGCTTCCCTTTCTTCCAGTCACATTTGCTCGAGTCTTGTGATGGATAGGCAAAGCACATCATCTCCGGTCTTTGACGACAACTACGGTGCGAACAACTATAACACCAAAACTCCCCACTTTGGACTACAACGAGCAATGCAAGGCATCAAGAACCTCGCCACCGACTTACGACACGCCAACGCAAGGAAAAGGGACTACATCAACGACATGTTCGACTACCTCGATGAAAGGTTGGACAAACACATGGAGGAATTACGACAAGTGTTGTCCGACTACAAGTCTTCTTCCCCTTCGTCATCTTCAAGGTGGTGACGCTCAAGTCAAACATCTTCGGAGCGCCCATGCGATGCAAGCGAAATTCGTCCACATCCACATCTCCATGGTGACCATCATCACATTCGTGCTCCACATCACACTACTGGAATCAGAAGATTTGCCCTCAGCCACTTCTTTGCCGTCTGCTAGCAGACGGCAAAGGATGGCTTTCCCGTCAGCTTCCAAAAAACATACGGCAAAGAGCTGGCTGACGGCAAAGGATGGCTTTGCCATCAGCCACCTCTTTGCCGTCTGCTAGCAGACGGCAAAGAGGGAGGTTGGCCCACTGGAATCTAAACTCTAACAGCAGACGGCAAAGAGCAAGACGGCGGACGGCAAAGGGGCGGCAGACGGCAAAGCTTTAATTTAAGTAACGGGGCCGCTCCCCCGCCGTCGCCCTCTCTCTCTCTTTCTCTCCCTCTTTCCTCCCCGACGAGCACCGCCGCCCCAACCACCCGCCGCCACCCTGTCGCCCCACCCCCTCTCTGTCTTCGCCCCCTCCCTGCCACTCCGCCCCGTCGCCACCGGCTCGCCGCACCCTCCCCACCCCGTCGCCGCCCCCTCCCTTCCACCCCGCCCCGTCGCCGCCGCACCGCCCCCCTCCTGAGCCTCCCCACCGCAGCCGCTGGTCCGCCGCCCAGCTGCCCCCCGAGGAGCGTCGCCCCGTCGCCGCACCAGCCGCCCCCCGAGGAGCGCCGCCCCGTCGCCGCCCCCCATGGTGAGCCCCACTGCCACCCCCTTTTTTTGTATTTTTTTCTGTTTTTTCTTTTCTGTTTTAGATATTAGATATAGTTAGTTGTAGGTTTTAGTGCTAGATTAGATTATATTAGATTAGTGCTAGGTTTTTAGTTAAATAGTCATAATTAAAGGGGTAAAAAAGATGAAAAAAGAAGAAGAAAAGAAAAAAGTACATAATAGAAGCGGGAAGAAGAAGAAAAGAGAACGAAAAGAAGAGAAGAAATAAGAAGAAAAGAAGTAGAAAAGAAGGAAGAAGAAGAGACGAAGAAAGAAGAAGAAGCATAAGACGAGAAAGACGAAGAAAGAATAATCAACAGATAATAAGAATAGGATCAGCTGAGAAGATGATAATCACAGCATGAAAACGTAAAGAAGAAGAATACCCCTCATCATAAGAAGAATATTTTATTATAATGTAATCATCAACTACACATCCGAATAACTCTCCTCGCCTCCAATACAATACACCCCGACAACACCCCGCCGCCCCCGACACACATCCCCCTAACCCCTACACTCACCCCTAACCGGCCTACACTACACCCATCCACCATTCCGACACTTCACCTACCCCCGACCCCGAACGACCCCCCTACCACACGCCGACCCCCGACACCTCTTCGGCCTCCTGTTGACCGAAAAGGCACTCTTCGGCCTTCCAGAGGCCGACGGGGTCACATATTTGTGAATTATGAGTTAGGTCATATATTTTTTGATTTTGTTATAAAAAACATCATATTTGTGTTGATCTGGTGGTTTTAAATGTGCAGTTGTTTCGTCGCTGCGAGGGTCTGGTGTTCGACGACCTCCCCGTGCGTTCGACGAGCTCCGCCCCTGCATTCGTGGGTGAGCACAAATGACATCTCCTCCTCCCCCCTTCATTTGCTCTGTTCCGGTCTTCGTGCCGATGAAACTTGCTAGCTATAGGTGTCTTCAATCATCAGTATGCGTGACCACTATGCGTCTCCCGTTCGAAAGGGTTACATCTATAAATATGCATGCATTTGCATATTTATAACCGTGATTCTTTCGAATTGTCCAACGTTATCCATGGACAGCCCGAGTATGTGTAGATTGGGTTCGTTTTCCCATATGCTCTGCTCCAGATCCGATGCAGAATTTCGTCAGTGCCTCCCTGTTGTTCTCCGGGTACACATCCTCTCTGCTTATTGCCGAGACGTGTATCAGGAGAACAGCGGGGAGGTGCTGCCGAAATTTTGCGTCGGATCCAGAGCAGAGCATGGGAAAACGAACACAATCTACACATACTCGGGTGGGATTAGGACCTATCTTTACCTATTAGCGTCTAGGTTGCATGGACGTAATAAAACTGACAAACTCCATTAACTGATGGATATGGTTTGCTGAATTATGTATATATTTCTTGTGTGTCCAGTAGCTACGCAATATGAGTGATCGTGCGTGGATGTACACTGGTCACACTAGTCAGGAAGACATGACCGATGAATGGTTAACAAAAACCAAGGGGTTTGTGAGAGCCGCATTTGCAAATGGCCAGAGAATAAGCTGGTGCCCCTGTGTCGGGTGCGACAACTATCGTAGGAGGAACGAGCTTGAAATGAGTAAACACCTGCAGAAGTTTGGTTTTACGCCTGGTTATATGGTCTGGACATTTCATGGTGAGTCTGCCCAACGTGCCAGAGCCGAGGCGGTTCGTCGTCGCACCGACGAGCATGGTACCGGGATGGAAGACATGGTGCAAAACTTTGATGATGCTTAGGACTCGGACGATGAGATGGAGGAATCTGCAAAGGCCTTCAATGAAATGTTGGAGTCTTCAAAACGTCCTCTCCACGAGCACACTGATCTTTGTCAGCTGGATGCCATCTCACAAATAATGGCTCTGAAGGCTCAATTCAACTTGGGCAGAGAATGCTACAACGCGATGATGACAGTATTTGGACGTTTTCTACCCAAAGACCATGTACTACATGCAAACCTGTACCAGTCAGACAAAATCCTCCGTGCTCTTAAGATGCCCTATGAGAAGATACATGCCTGTGAGAGAGGATGTGCCTTATTTAGGCTTCAGTATGTGGACTTGAACTATTGTCCCATTTGCAAGTCATCCAGGTATGTTGTGGTAGACAACGGTATGGGTGAGAAGACGCAGACCAAAATACCCGTTAATGTTCTTCTGTATATGCCAATCGTACCAAGACTTCAACGTCTTTTCATGGTTGAAGAGACAGCCAGACAGATGACATGGCACAAAACGGGCAAAAGAACCCAACTAGATGCAGATGGGAATCTGATGATGGTGCACACATCGGATGGTGAAGCGTGGAAGCGCTTCGATGCATTACAAAAGGAAAGAGCGGCAGATCCAAGGCATCCTCGAGTCGCCATCAGCATGGATGGGTTCAGTGTGTTTGGTCTGACAGCAGCCCAATACAGTTGTTGGCCCGTATTTGTCATTCCACTCAATCTCCCCCTTGCACAGATTATGTAAAGAAAGAACATTTTCCTGACATTGATAATTCCAGGGCCCAACTATCCGGGGAAGAATATGAATGTGTACATGCAGCCGCTTAAGGACGAATTGCAAGAAGCTTGGGATAATGGGTTCAAGACATATGACGCCTTTAGCAAACAGAACTTCATAATGCGTGTCTGGTACATATACTCGACGCATGACTTGCCGGTGTATGCACTATTCATTGGGTGGTGTGTGCATGGAAGGTTCCCGTGCCCCACATGCAAGGCAGCTCTTGAGTTTCGTTGGCTTCGGGCCGGTCGCAAGTTTTCTTGCTTTGACTTGCATAGACAGTTCCTGGATCCTCGCCATAAGTTCAGGAAAGACAAGAAGAACTTCATCAAAGGTAGAGTTGTCAAAAACTCTGCACCACCTGCGTTGACAGGCCAAGAGACCCTGGATCAGTTAAACACTCTCGAGCCAGATCCAGAGAGTCCAGGGTATTTCAAGGGGTATAATTCAAAACACGCCTGGACTCACAAAATATGCTTGTGGGATCTGCCTTACTACCTCCTTTGCCCACACAACATCGATGTGATGCACACTGAAAAGAATATCGCCAAGGCACTTTTTGGACTCATGAACATATAGGGCTAGTGGAAATCAAACAAAGCACCCATTTGGATGTTCCCGATGTCTATATTACGGCTCAACAGGCAACCCAAGTTTTCTATCTACCGTGGGCCTGTCAAAGTGATCCAAATCTCAATGGTTGGGATGTCGTTTATGAAGTGCCGCCACGTGTTAGACCACCTACCCCCAATGAAGAGGATTATGAACCTCACATTAACCCAGACACATATGAAGGAGAATTCTTCCAAGAAATACGTCTTTCCAAAAAAAGTTTCAAAAACCGCTCTACTTCACCCCAGAACATTGAAGTAGACAGCAACAATGAATCCGACTTCACCGCTGAGCCCGAACAAGAAGAGCCGGAACAAGAAGAGACGGAGCAAGAAGAGGTTACTGCTGCAGATGACCTGTCAATGCTTGACCGATTACGTAAAGGAGGCCTTCCACATGTTGATGCATTTATTGATGATGATGATGATGATGATGAGCACGTCATTACTGATAGTAATGATGATGATGCATTTATTGATCCTGGAGCATATATAGATGATGAAGAGTAATATTAGTAATGTCAGGTATTCAATTATTATGTACATATATATATTATTAATTAGTTCATGTTATTAGGTATTCAATTTTTTATTATGTTCATGATGATGATACACTTAAATTATATACATATTATTCATGTCAGGTATTCAATTTTTTTATGTTGTACTAATTTTGTTTACTCTTTGTCATTGCAGGTGTTGACAGATGGTGGGCGCGGGTCGAGAGCGCTCCGAGCCTTCTTCCTTAGCGCGTGCTGGGAGGGGTGCTTCCATTCCACCCCAGCACCTCCGGAGAGCGCCGCTAGACAGTATGCAGACTCCACCGGCGGGCGCTTCTTCTTCGGCCGGGAGAGGTCGGGGGAGGACGAAGAGGGGTGCTAGAGGTGGACGTGGCGGCGGGAGAGGTAGGAAGGCTGCTACGCCTTCCTCGCCGCCACCCCCAGCTGATTCACCCGACCACATGACTACTCCGTCTGAGGTGGACCCATCTGACGTGGACCCGTCTCGGACTCTGGTCCACGAGCCTCAGGCCGACGAGCCTCGGGTCGCTGAGCCTTCATCACACGAGACTCCAGTCCCAGAGTCTTCGTCCCACGAGACTCTGGTCCTAGAGTCTTTGTCCCACGTGACTCCGGAGGCTAGTGGCCATGCTGATGGTGGCGAGGACAACTTTTCTAATGATAGCTATAGCGAGGGCGAGCTGGTTGAGGGGGGCAAGGTCTACCAGCGTGGTGGTACAAAGCTCCGGCCCGTGCCAACCACCCGCGAGCAGAGGTGGTTGATTGCTCCTAATGGGGAGAAGTAAGTGCATTTACTCTTTTTTAACCTTTTGCCTTCACGTTTCTTCAAATTAATCTCTAATGTGTTGGCCTTGTCATACTGCAGGGGTTGGAAACACGGCCCTGGTGTCCGCAGGCCCAACCAGGTCCTTGGTTTAGCTCCAAACTGTCATATATTTCGCTTATTTTCCTCGAAAATGACATAATAACCTTACCTAGCTCCAAAATGACAGATTTTAACTAGGATAGCTCTAAAATGACCTACACTTACCATTTTTTCCTCCAAAATGAATAAATATGCTTAGTTAGCTCAAAAATGGCTTAACTATCTATGTTAGCTCAAAAATGACCTATACTTAGCTTATTTAGTTCATTTATGACATACTTAGCATACTTAGGTCAAAAATGGCATAATAATCTTGGTTACCTCCAAAATGAAATATACTTAGCTTATTTTCCTCAAAAATGACATAATAACCTTACTTAGCTCCAAAATGACCTATTTACCTAGGTTAGCTCTAAAATGACCTACACTTAGCATTTTTTCCTCCAAAATGACTTAATATGCTTAGTTAGCTAAAAAATGGCATACTTAACTAGGTTACCTTAGTTATAAGAAGAAGAATAAGAAGAAGAAGATAAAGAAGAGGAGAAAAAGAAAGAGAAGAAAAATTCTTCTTCTTCTTCTTCTTATTCTAGCTAGTCTTCTTCTTCTAGTCTTCTTCTTCTTCTTCTAACTTTCTTCTTTCCCAATTTGCAGATTTGCTTTAGATCACGGAAGCTTGCGTTGATGGAGTCTACTCTTCTCCTTGTCCTTGCTTTTTGTTTTGATTTTGTAGGATGAACAATGTGAAACTTGCTACCTATATATGTATGTATGGATGAAACCATTGTATGCTTGTTATTGGATATGTTAGCTATATATATGTTGGATATGGACTTTTGATTTGGTATGTATATGTGTTGGATGATCATATCCATATGGCAGGGATATGTATGCTTGTTGAAAGTATTTTCAAATGTATGTGATGAGGACATGACTACCTTGGATACAACCAAAAATATTGCATACATGTATATTTGTGAGGTGATTTATGCAAACTATGCAATAATTTATTTATGTCATCCAAGACAAAAATACTTCACAAACTTTTGTGCCATGTCTAATTGCAGGTGTATGGGAGATTTATACAATCCACATATGAACATAAGGGAAAAAGAGAAGTTTATGTGCTGTTCAAAAAGTCCTCTCATGTCACTTTTGGGCCAAGAGAAGATAGAGTCCAAGTCTCTCACGTTCTGGATTCAGATTCGGACTGCACAGACATACCTGACTCAAAACGCCAAGAACTATTTCATACGGACTCCGAATTGGGTGATTCTTTTTTTGTTAGAATGTAGATTTCGTGCTCTTTCTAACCCAATTGGTTTCACCTTCAAATTCATCCGGAGCGTTGAGTTGTCATCGAAACAATCTGACGCTGTAGCAGAATCCGAGTCAAACTACAAGTCCAAAGGTGTTGCATCACCTCCACTTGGGCCCATTGGCCTTGTACGACCTAGGGTTAGTTTTAGGCTGCCTTGGGACGTCCTCCCACCTCCTTGGCCGCCACCCCTTGCTCCTATATAAGTAGATCCATCTAGTAGCTTTTTGCTTGGGTTTTGTTTAGATTAAAAGTTCGCCATAGCTGCAACTTCGCGTACTTCGTTTGTGTTCAACGACCAGACCAAGACGTCACAGAACCCCACCTTGATCAATAAAGCTTTCATCTTATATTCGCAATATCCAGATTGCAAATCTTAGTTTCTTGCTTGTTCTTCGTTTGCTTGCAGGAGATAGACCCTCGTGGTCAGGTTGATTGTGCTCCGGCGTGGTCAATAACCTCTCGGAGTTGGTTTAGCGATTGCTAAGGCGCGACGTCCTCGCACGTTCGTAGTCGGATCGTCAAAGTCTACTCCACCAAAAACGATAGCTATCATCTCATCGAAAGATCGGGACACCGTCGCCTCTATCAAGTGGTATCAGTTTTCAGGTTGCTCGGTGAGAATTTCCAGTTTTCCCTAGATTAGATTTATTTTCTTACCTATTGTTCAAGAAAAAGCCACAAAAAAAGTTAGATCTATTCATCCTTTGTCCAAGCCAGTCTGAGCCTTTGCAATTTTCTTTTCATTGTTTGCATTATTGAATTATCGGTTGCATCGTCGTGTTCAGTTGCTGGTCTTAGTGTCTAGTTCGTTTAGAGTTTCGAGTTCTGTTCACATTAGTCACGCCGCCGCTGCATCGTTATTCCTTCCGCTGTCCACCATCCCATCCATCAATTTCCACATCGTGCTACCCACTGTTCATTGTCATAATCATAGTTGAGGTCGTTCACATCTGTGCTTGATCCAATCTACATCTTATCTAGTTTGTTTTGGAAAGAGGGAGAGAGAAAAAAGAGAGAAAAAAAAAGTAAAAAAAAAGTTAGAGAAAAAAAAGAGAGAAAGAAAAAGAAAAAAGTGTGAAAAAAAAAGAGAGAAGAAAAAAAAACAAAATTCGGATCTATCTAGACTCAATCTCGTAGCTGAATTCGGATTGGAATCTGTTTTGCGCAGTGTTGAGTAAAACAGGCATATCTTTTTCATACGAAGTCTGTTTTGGCTTCGTGAGTACTCAAATTAAAGCTAGCGACAAGCCGCATCTAAATAGTTGCAGAAGCTAGTTCAATATTTGACACCTCAAAATCGGCTTCGAAATAGGTCTTTTTGCCCTCCGAAGTTCGCGAACACAGCTTATTCCAGTTTTTCAGGCCAGTTTTAGAATTTTTTGACTCCTCATATCAACTCGGAATTGAGTGATTCTTTTTGCATTTGAAAGCTTGAGTCAGTGCCTTTCTTGAGAAAAATTATCATAAAATTGGCACAAACTTTTATAGAGTAAAGTTGGAGAGAGAATTGTTGGTATATGCTACTTGGTAGTTGTTTCTCATCATTATCTTTACTGCCATTGTGATCTTCACTTATATCTTGTTGTCCGGAGCTACTTCATATCCTTTCTTGATGCTAGTTCTGCTACGCCGTGACGTCATTAGTGTTCTAGGCTCGCGTCTCTAGTCCGGTCTAGCCTAGGACCAGCACAGTACCGTCGTTGAGCGTTTATTCAACATTGCATCTCTGAATTGATTATTGCTAATCTTTTGCTACCAAATATTTAAGCCTTCCGAGCTCCACATATTTCTACACCGTGTATACGTACGTTCCCCTGGCAATCGTTTTACTCAATCTTCAGAGTTATTTGACACCGCTGGTTGCCTGTCACCACCTGCTGCATGGTAAGAACTTGTAAGATATTGATATTTGCTACACTGTGAGCGTTTTACCACCACATCCTAGTAGTTCATAGGAACATTATTCTTGGATTTTGTTTCTTGTTTTCTACTAACTATGGCAGGTTCTGGAGTTGTTAGTTCTTGGGCTTCATCGATCGTGGGAGATTTGCCATCACCTAAGAAAATACAACAACCGCCACAAGAGGAGCAATTACATCAGAATGCACATAATCAGGTTAAAGTTTCCATGCCACCATTTACTGGTCGTTTTAGGCCTGATTTATATATTGAATGGGAGTACGAAATAAATGCTATATTTGCTTCCCATAATTTTGATGAGGGTGGAAAATTTCAAGCTGCGGTTAGTACTTTTAGTAGCTTTGCTTTAGTTTGGTGGAGTGAATATTGTCGGTTAAACCCTGATCTTATACCTACTACTTGGGATGATTTAAAACTTGTCATGAGAGATAGATTCGTTGATGTTTATTATACTCGTGGCATGATTAAAAAATTACAACATTTAAAACAAGGCACTGACACGGTAACAAAATACTATGATGATTTACAAACTACATTATTGCACTCATTTTTAGAAGAAAGTGAAGAAGATTTTATGGATAGATTTTGGGGAGGATTAAACTGTGATATTCAAGAGATTCTAATTCATGAAGAGTGTTATCCTATGGACCATTTGTTTCGTCTTGCTTGCAAAGCTGAACAGGAAATAAAACGACGTGTTGGCCACAAGGAGAACAAGCGCACGGTGCACATTCCATGTGTTGATACAGATGTTTCTTCAACTACTAGGCGTACTATGACAACCACATCCGTTGTTGCGAGGACTACATCATCTCCATCATGTGACACATCACCTCCAAGAGTGCCTACATCGTCTGAGTTGATCATAAGAGGTAATGACAAAGGTACAGATTTTCAACTTTCATATAAGAATGATGCATGCCTAGTTAACTTGAATACATCATGTGTTGTGTTACCTATTGATTTGAGCACACCAGCTATTTTAGAGAATTGTGTTACTGTCATGAATGCGTCATGTGATCAAAGAGTTGAAGTATCAACAATTTTGAGTGCACCCAATGAATTAAATGTTGATGCAAAAGAAACAATGTTTAATCATTTTGATATGACCTCTAATCTTGGTGATGATTTTGTGTCAAATGACTTATTGCATGTTTGCTTATTTAAGCATGTTGTAGCATGTAAATTTGATGCAAGTAAGGTTTATTCACCAATGTTGGGATGGTTTAATGATGAACATTGTCAATCCTTTGATATGAATAAGAGCTTCACTTATATGTGCAAATTGAGTTGCAATATTTTCATGTCTTCTAATACTTGTGATAATATTTTGGCTTTAGATTTTATGAACTATGAAGGTTACTCATGTATACATGTGTCATATATGCAAAAACTAAGGGAAGTAAAACTGGATGACATATACATATACTACATGTACACCTTGTCTCTTTTGTTATCCACATTTCAGCTTAAGCAACGCCGAGGACGGCTTTCTTTTCA